>JAWNNW010000450.1:2400000-3755000 GCA_035044465.1 Scaptomyza tumidula | reverse complement strand
TAGATACACTGTTTCAAGTAAATCTATATATATATATATATACATACATATATTTAATAGATGGCCCCAAAGTCAGTGTTATCAGTGAACAGTGTCTAATCAACAAATATAGAAGGAGAAACAACTGAAAACAACAACAAGAGAACGTCACCAATGATACTAACAACAACAAGAACAACAACAGCAAGTGGAGAAATATTCCAAGTTCTATTGGACAAAACAAAATTTAATTAGACATAGATATTGAATTATGTTTATTTAATATTGTTTTTCAGTTTGGATTTTCTGTTTGTGCAGCTGGCTCGAATCGAAACGAATCGAATCGAATCGAGTTTACAATTTACATTTCCAATTGGATTGCGATCGTCCAAGTGGAGCCAAGAAGTTGATTCATTCGCTCATTCATTCATTCAATTAAGTGATTCATGCTCACAAACTGACTCGAAGCGGTTTGGCTACTTTTTCGAAGTGGTGTCAAGAAGTAAATCCATTCCATCATTCATTCATTCATTGAATGATTCATGCTGACTCATTCACTCACTCATTCATTCATTCATTCATTCATTGACTCAAAGCAGTTTGGGTACTTTTACCCTTTATGGCTATCAAAAATAATCGATGCAATAAACTTAAAAGATAACTAACGCCACGCCACGCCACGGTTCGAGCACCCAATTCGTTACAAAGCATAAAAGTTATACACAATTATACGCAAATATATGTAAATGGAACTTTACAATATGAATATATGAATATAAATTACTCATATGCTTTAGAAGCGTGAAACGAATAAGAAGAATATATATTTTCGAGTCTTTCATTCATTTGCATTCGTTTGTTTATCATCATTCATTAGTGATAGAATCTGGCATCGAAAAAGGAGTTCCATAAGATAAATAACTCAATTCAATTGTCAAAGCAATCAATCTATACTTTTCTTATCCCTAACAATAAAACAGCCAAAAGTTATGTATTGAAATATTTCGAGTACATTCAGTTGATGAAGATATGATATGAAGATGTTTCGTTTATATTTAGAATTATGAATCAAATCCCAAACAATATAATAGATAACATACATATACGATTTGGTATGTTTATTGATCGATGAGGAGCGAATCTAAGAATTAATTTATGCTTCTTAATCCATAACAACTTGAAGATAACATTCATATATTGGATTATGTGTGGAATATAAAAGAATAATTAATAAATAGATACGAATCTCGTTACGAAGATCTTTTGTTTTGCACAAGAGAATAAATTTAATAAAATTTTGTGACAATCATATATAATATAATATCTTGTACATCTTGAGTACATTACATTTAAATGCACCAAACTGTTTCTACACATTTTAAAGTCCCTTTAATAATATAACAGATAACATTAATACATATATACGATGCGATTTAAAAGCCTCTTTATGTTATGATTATGTTAATAATCTTTTGTCTCTTTCAACTATCCAACTCTAAGTCTTTCTATCTGTAATTGAAATGAAACAAGTATGAAGGCTCTAGCCGAGAAATCCCGACTAGAAGATACCCTGAAGCAAACTTAACGCCTCAGCAAGTATCTTTGTGTGTGTCTGAATACTTGACTTAACTTCCATGTTCCATGTCTCCGATGTTTCTCAACCGATTTCAATGAAAGCTTCACAGATTTTCAGTATTTCGTTTAATGTTTTAAGCTTTTATAGTCTCTGAGATCGAAGCGTTCATACCTAAGGACGGACATGACTATATCGACTCGGCTGTTAATGCTGATCAAGAATATATGTATACTTAATGGGGTCGTAGATGCTTCCTTCTGCCTGTTACATACTTTCGCACATAATATGTTCAATGGGTTCAGGGTATTAAAAATGATTCCACCTAATTCGAGAGCAAAAAGTATAAGTAAAAGGCAGGCAAGACGAATCTTAAAGTAATCTGGTTCGCATTCTTTAACAACACCCAAGTGCTAAGTGTGTCTATCGTATCGTATGGAACAGATAGATATGGCATGATATATGTGTGTGTGTGTGTGTGTGTGTGTATTGTGTGTCTCGCTGTCTCAATCACGGCTCGTTTTCAATCGGGCACAAGAGCGAGAAGTGGGAAATTGCATTGGATTTGACAAATCTTAATTGAAAATAGTGCGCAGGCGGTGTGTATATATCTCTATATAGAGATAAACCTATGTCTGTTACAGATCGACGGTCGGTTGTTTGGATCGTTGTTGTCGTTGTTCTTCTCGTACTCGTTCTCGTTTTTGTTGTTGTTGTTGTTACGTCTCGCGGCGCGCTTATGACAATTAATTGAGATCGTTACACCAACAACAACAAACACACACACACACTCACAGATATACGTATACATACATAATGTACATAATGTGAAGGCTTTTTATAAGCCGGATATGCGAGGCGCTTTTCAATTACATTCGGGGTGAAACTATGTTTAAGTCTGAAGTAGATCTGTCTGTCGGATCCCGAATATAAAACTACAAAACATATCTTAAAACAGTGAGCAAAAGCTTTTTAAAACAACTTGAAAGTTTCTTAAGCATTAAATCGATAAATTACTCAACTACTTAAAAGTCTTAAGTCAATCAACAAGTTTGAACTTGTTGTTGTTTAATTTGTAATGCAATATTAATGAACTCAAACATTGTCATTTGATCATTACTTTAAACGATTTATTAACAAGGCTTCAGTCGGATGGGATCGACAATGAAATGCTCTAACACTTGATTCTACGATGTCTGCCAATACTCAATAAGGCATACGGTCGAGCATTTATTATTATCGATAACATGTGTGTCGATACATTTGAAACCAAGTTGTTCTGCCAAATCTAAAGTCTTGGCTGTTTATGTTAATCAGGAGTTGGTTCTATTGCCTATTACATTTCATGGGTTCCGGGTGTGGAATAGAATAGAAAAAGCTTCATACTTATACAGGGTGTCTGTCGAACGTACTCTTCGTATATATTTATAGATACTTTAACAATAAGAATTTGAAATCAAACTTTCAAAAGCGAATCCAACTTAATCCAACTGCCTCTTTTTGTAGTGTGAATTCATTTTTTGTCGTGCCCCGTACCGGATACATGCATACCGCCAGAGGTCATGTATTTGTCGAACAAATAATCCCCAACATCGTTTTGGGCCCGCTCCAATTGTCGTATATAATCGGCTAGTATCTTTTGGCCATCGACTTGCTCCTGCAGAAAGTTCGCCTCAATGAAATCGCAAAGATTGGGATCATTTACCTTGGCCGCCAATTTATGAACATCCAACAGATGCTGATTCACCTCCAGTTCCAGCAGCAGTGCATGTTTGAGTGCTGCCAATGTATCTTCGAATTTTGGTAACGGTTCCGGAACTTCACACAAACGTATCGAACCGCCACGTTTGTTCATATACTTCATTATCATTTCGGCATGCTGACGCTCCTCGGCGCTTGCCTGCAAAAAGAATCCATGAACGCCCGGCGAACTCACATCGGCCCGATCGAAATGATACGCCTAACCATATAGTATTGAGTTAATGTTGCGATTAGCTAGATCGATCGATAGATAGATAGGTTTTCTTACCATGGCCAAATATTGGTGGCAAGCTTTGAGTTCCATATTAATTTGGTCGTTGAGTTTCTCTTCGCAGCATTTGTGGAAATTCTGTCGCATTATCAAACACATGCGACGTATTATCACTGATTTTGCCATTTTTAACCAAAATTTTAAATGAATTCTTAAAGGAATTGTTAATTCTGACTATTTTATGAAATGCTGCTGGAAATATTCCCAAAATAATGTAAACTTGACTTTTGAATAACAAATTATTAAAACCTAAAGATCTTTGTGTCAACTTTGAAGTTAGGTCAAAAGTTGAAATGTGATTTCACTTTTAGTTGTTTTGTCCATTGCCTCTAGCCTGAATATTTTTTTGTTCGTGTCACAGCTAAGCACTTAGTTAGTACAAACATACACACACATAGATACATGTATATGTTTATATAGTACTTGGTCTATGTTTGCTTCGGCAACAACTCGAGTTATTGTCATATTTATGAACGTTGTATTAAGTGAATGAAGGCAAACGACTTTTTTTTCATACCCTGAACCCATTGCAAATGGGTAAAAAGGGTATAATGGTTGTGTGCAAAAGTATGTAACAGTCGGAAGGAAGCGTCTCCGACCCCATAAACTATAGATATACTTGATCAGCCAAGTCGATATAGCTATGTCCGTCTGTCCGTATGTATGTATGAACGCTTCGATTTAGCTAGAGACTCCAGATTTGGAACATAAATTCGCCAAATTCCTAGGCAGTACAAATTTCTTTCAAATTTTCGATAACTTTGCCCGTTTTCGATAACAACAAAATCTTGAACTTGAAAATCTTTGAGACGGCGTTTGAAACATTAAGCAAAATAATGACAATCTGTGAGATATGGAACATTGAAGTTAAGTCAAGTATGCACACACACACACACATACTTGCAAGCACTGACTGTACGCGTTGAGTATAGGGTTCAGGGTATTGTGTAGTCGGGATTGCCTGATTGTCTTATTTTTTTGCTCAGTGTGCGAACGAGTTTCGAAATACTTATCTTTTCCTCGTGCCATCCAACTAAGTAACGTACGCACATTAAACAAAAATAATAATAATACTAATAAACTCACACACACACACACGTAAAGTGTGGCCCATTAAGTTAAAATAATAAGCATTATCATTTTCAAAAAGAAACATTACGCAAATCATTCCAATGTTTTTTTTCACTTATGTAACTTTAACAAATGTTTGAGTTCAGCTTTGACTTTAACTTTAGTTGTTTCGATTCCATTGTGTACCATAAATGTTTGAGTTCAGCTTTAGTTTTAAATGCATCCAAGAAATTTTGAAAATATGATCTTTTAGCCAATCATTTGCGCATTATTCGGTTATTGAATCGAAACAACAACAACAAAAAGGTGGCCAACAAAATTTTGTCAAGTTCATGAATTTATTTTACTTTTTCGCTTAATTAAAACGCAAACGTTTGCAATGTCTACTATAAAAAAAAAAGAATAACGCAACGAATTTCAAATACCCTGTCATATTATAAATTTAATATTTGAACATATATATATACATACATATATATTTTTGCAGCTACTTTAAAAATAGCTTTAATGGATTGCTTTAATTACAGTCGTTTCAGCTTGTATAAGAGTTTTATACGTATTTTATTAAATACGTATAAATTTAACATGACGCTATACTAACATATATATACATATAAACCAATAAGAATATAATGTGCAGGAATCAGCAGATATCGTTATTTGATCGACTCTGGTTTAATAATTGACATGCGTTTATTAATTTAAATGTGAAATTTTTTTTGTTGCTAATCAAGTAATTTTATTGCAAGCAATGCTGAAATTGGCGCTCACAGTCAAATTGGCGTAAAGGAATGTAACTGCCATCGTGTAACATAATATTGGGTGAGAGCACATTAACAGCGCAATGCATGTCAAACTGTTATGTTGCTATGCTGCTGCTGCTGCTGCGCGCCGGGTGTTTATAGTCGAGCGATGCAGTTCAGTTCAGTTCTTTAGTTTCTTTTCCCCCCCAAAATTTAAGTGATTGCTACTTGTTGTTGCTTGGCCGAACACACCGAACCGCATAAATGAAGGCGTTGATAACAGCAATTGAAGCCGAATAAATAAAAAGTGACGTCTGCGTTGACGCTGTCGCATATGTATATATATGTATAATATATATATTTGCTAGCCGAAATGAAGAAGTCGAAGTACGAAAGCGAATGCGATAAGCAAGAAGGTCAATAAATTGCTTGATATAATGAGCCATGTGCACAAATACAACCACACGGACACATACACAGTCATACATTTGGATATGATTCTCATAGGATTCAAATTCGCTCTCTTTACGATTGCCTCATTCTGATTGGCGCGTTTACCACGTGCAGACAGCAATAATCGATTATGAGAGTCTGTGATCAAGCTTGAGTTTGAGTGAGTGACTGAAATAGAGAGAGAGAGAGAGTGAGTGACTTACCGGCTTTTTAGCCGCCAGCGGCTTATTGATTAAATTTAAATGCGGCTCAAAGTCCTGGCCAAAGCGTTCGATGAGCAAATTTTCGGCTGCCTCCTGTGGGCATTCCTCCTGTTGCACCAGCTCCCAAATATCCTGCGGTATATAGAAGCTAAGCACCAGGCCCAGCAGCAGACCAATCACAAAATAATGATTGCGACTCAACGCGGACGGTCTACGCATGTTTGTTTTTTACCTACATACATATACAATACATATGTACATAGACATAAATGGATCTGTGTAGAGGATGCTGCTGATGCTCGAACGACGCTGTTGTCATGTGTACATTTTGCGTGTGAGTTGTTGTTCTTCTTGTTCTTGTTATACGCACTGTTGTTGCTTACCGCCGCTTGTTTTGTTTAGTTTGGGTATTTCTTTAATTTCGTTGATGTTTTTTTTTTTTTGCGGAAGCGATAAGCAAGAAGAGTGCGAGAATGAACTCAAACAAGTGCTCTGACTGTGCCGGCTAATTTTGGCAACAATTTTGTGTTGCTTTCGCACGCACTTTCGTTTTCTTCTTGTTGTTGTTGTTGTGCTGAAGCCGATGTTAGCATTTGGCGCATTTTTAATACAAATTCACAGGTACACAAGGCATCATTTAGCACACACACATACACTAGCATTGCACTGCACACACATTTCGTATTTGTTGCGAGTCGCTAAATGCTACGAAATATATAACACGAAAAAAAATAAGTTGAACAACCGCAAACAAGCGCCGCCTGGCCGCCGCACACCGCGTAACGTTAAAAAATGGGATCATTTATCTTCGTTCGGTTTTGCACTTTTAGCAGCGGTTTTTTGCTGTTAGCAAGCTGTAAAGATTACCAGCTAACTGACTGTATTTGCTAACTGACTGTTATGCTTTATGTCTGGCAAAAGCTAGTACGCAGATCACAGATCAAATCGAGAAAATCTACATTGATTATTCAATACATTCAAGTCAACGTTCTGTTGAACTAAATGTCGTATTTTATTGTAGTTGTGGTGTTTCTTTTATTTTTTTCTTTTTATAACAAAAAAGATTGCTAACAGCACTTAAATTCTTTTGCTTTTATCGACTTTAATGCGTTTGTTTTGCACGCACAGCGTTTGTTGTGCGTACATGTCTAATGTTAAAAAGGCGATCTTCTAACAGTATGTTAATTTTGACAAATTGCTCTTTTTCGCGTTAACAGCGATGCCGCATGAAACAAACTCAAATAGGATTACGCTTATTTCAGGGTCCGTATATCTTACTGTGTTCTCGCAAATTACTGAGTTTCTTTAAACACGTCAATCGTCAATATGACAACTACCACCATTACATGTTATTAAGCAATAAACTTGTTTCGTTTGTGAATCCATTCAGTTACATGGAAAATCACAGACGTTTTGCGTCGGGTGTGACGTAAAACATGCGCACATTGGGATTGTATGTTAACTCTCAATGGCACAGTCTGTATACTTGAGAAGTGGCAACTCTAAAATATATGGCTCATTTTGCGTTTACATTGTTGATATTCGCCGCAAAACGGCGAACACATCTGCCAAAAAGTTGATAAACAAACTGCAATGTCTGTGGTTGTGCTGGACAATGGAGCCTACACAGCCAAAGTGGGACTTGCAGTGCATGACGAGCCCCAAGTGGTCCCCAATTGCATCATGAAGGCAAAAAGTGAACGACGACGCGCATTTGTCGGAAATCAAATTGACGAATGCCGAGACACCTCAGCTCTTTTCTATATCCTAGCATTTCAGCGTGGATATTTGCTGAATTGGGACACACAGAAAACCGTGTGGGATTATATATTCAGCAAGGATGGCATCGGTTGTTCACTTGAGAATCGCACCATTGTCATAACTGAGCCGCAAAACAACTTCCAAAGCGTTCAAGAGGCGATGCTTGAGATGCTCTTCGAAGAATATCGGATAGCTGGCATGTATAAGGCAACTGCTGCGGATTTGGCTGCCTTTAACTATGTGGCAGACAGCGAAGAGCGGACGACAATGCAAACGCTCAACTGCATCATAATCGATGTCGGCTACAGTTTCACACACATTGTGCCATTCGTGTTGGGTCGCAGGGTTATTGAGGCAATAAGGAGGATCGATGTTGGCGGCAAAGCGTTAACAAATCATCTCAAGGAGCTTATCTCGTATCGCCATCTAAATGTCATGGACGAGAGCCATGTGGTGAATCAGATCAAGGAGGATGTCTGCTTTGTTGCTGAGGACTTCAAGGACGCAATGACTGTCCATCAAAGCGAACAGCGACGACAAGAAATCGCCGTTGATTATGTTCTACCAGATTTTACGAGCGTCAAGCGAGGCTATATACGTGTGCCGGGCCAGCCGCGTTATGATGAGGATCAACAACAAATGATACCGCTGTGCAATGAACGATTTACCGTTCCAGAGCTTCTTTTCAATCCTTCAGACATTGGTATTAACCAGGTCGGTATACCGGAAGCGGTTGCCGATGCCCTTAAAGCGTGTCCTTGGGAGGCCCACCGCGAACTATTGCTCAACATTCTCATTGTGGGCGGAAGTGCCCAATATCCTGGCTTTCTCCCACGCCTTAAGCGGGATCTGCGCGCTCTTGTGCCCGACGATCTGGAGGTATCACTCATCTGTCCCGAGGATCCGGTGCGATACGCCTGGTATGGCGGGCGCGAAGTCGCCACCAGTCCCAACTTTGAAGAGTTTATTTATACGCGGGACGATTACGAGGAATTTGGCATCCACGGAATGCAACATACCTGAGTCAACCTATACACATATCCATATCCATTCATCCATCATTATGTAAAGGACTTTATTGTGCTTCATTGACTATTATTATTTAAATATTTTATGTATGTGTGGTTAGCTCCTAAATTGTAGTATTAATAATTGCCATTAAAAAAAATATTTAACCAATCAATCTATGAGATAAATCAGATTAGAAATTCAACATAAAGCAAATATTTCTTTAATAATGATATTGGTTTTTGCTATATATGTATGTATGTTGTTGCTACATATAGTATTTGTATTTGTTATTTAAACGATAACCTAAGAACATACGTACAAAAACTAAAAGTTGAAAAGTCATTTTCGCTATTTAAAATGTACAACTAAAATTTAACTACAGCAAACAGACTTAAGCATATTTGTTTATTCTCTAAGAGTACAATTTTGCTCGATTTGCAGTTGTAGTTTTAACAATTTTTTTTGTTTTGTTTTGGTTTTTTTTTTTGAGCACCTTTTTATGAGACGATGCCTCTCTTGCAAGTAACGAAAAAAAAGGAGGAAAAGAAACAACCATATACAGGGTTGTAATTTTTTACATAAACTTAAGATAATTTAGATGTTGATGCGAGGCGGGTGCGGTGCATACATATGTAGAGAGAGAGATAACTCTACCATATGTACGATCTACATGCTGAAGGATTCGCCGCAACCACAGGTGCCTTTGATGTTCGGATTGTTAAACACAAACTCGCTGGACAGTTTCGATTCCACAAAGTCCATTTCGGTGCCTACAAAGCACAAAAATTGTCAAATTTGAAGAGAACTTCGATTTTGTTATATAATAATTATGAAATCTGTATTACCTAGCAATGAAAGTTGAGCTTTCTTATCGATGAAGACCTTGACACCATCCTGTATCACCTCCTCATCCAATTTATCTGCATAAGGAACAATTAATAGCACATCATATTTCATAATTAATGCAATAGTATATAGTATACCTTTGGTGCTGGCGTAATCTAGCGTGTAGGACAGTCCATTGCAGCCACGCTGGCGTACACCAACCTTGAGACCGATCTGTAGTACGACTCCAAAAGTCAACATTTGTATGCTCTACAAATATGTATCAAATAACTTACCACTTCTGGTTTGTCGTGTAGCAGCGATTTTATTCTTTGCACCGCTGCAGGCGTCTACAAAACAAGAGGACAAATCGAATGTTAAAAGGTAAACAACAATGCTGTATTGGGCCAAGAGGTGTTTTTTTTTGTTGGCTTGTGACTGTTACTTCATAGTATTTCATCACAATTGTATGCACTTACCAGTGTCAATGCGGCCCGAGTGGGTAATAATTTGCGTCCTTTGAGTGCGCGCACCGTTGCAGTTGCCACAACACGTGTTGCCATTTTTGTTCTGGATTTATATAATTTGTTTTTGCTAACAATTTCAACAATATCAATGCTTTTCGAAAAGTGTTAATAAGCACTCATAATGTTACTGTGTTGGCTAACAACGACAGCTATCGATAGCTTTTTTTGAACTATCGAATTGGTATTTAGTCACAAATGTTGTCGAACGGTTTTTTTTTTATTTTTATGAGATAAACTATTAACAGACACGTCCCAAAAGTGTTGAAATATATAATACATTTTGTTTTATGTTAATTTTAACTGTCATTTGCACTAATACATGCAAAAAAAAAAAAAAAAAAAAAAAAAAAAAAAAAAAAAAAAAAAAAAAAAAAAAAAAAAAAAAAAAAAAAAAAAAAAAAAAAAAAAAAAAAAAAAAAAAAAAACGAATATTAATTATGTATGTTGTTTAATAATTAAGTTTTAAGTATATAATACCAAACTGATACTTAAAATATATTATTCATATATGTAATTAATACGTTTGTTCCTTCATCAAATTGTTTCGTAGAAAAAGGAAAACCTCATAAGTAAATAAACTATTAAAAAAAGTTAACATAAATTTATCTATACATAAAATTAGATTCAAAAAAAGATTATATTCTGCTCATATAATACATACTGGCAGTTGATCAAGCAAATAATAATTTCTAGAAACTTATCGAGAATTGCAATAGATTTATTTGTGTAAATTAATGGTCAAGAAAAAAAAACCCTACAATTTTAAGGTTATGATGTGTATGACATGTGATAAGTTTCATTCTTTGGCATAGCTATGGAGCTTTTCAATGTGCTATTACAATTCTCTTAAAAAAATGTTCACTTGTGTAATTTGTATGTGTTAGCCCCTTCAAGATAACTTCGTCTTCTTTTTTCAGTTTAAAGTTAGAGCTGTTATCTTAGGTTTTTACACTCTCCTTTAAACTATAATTGGTTAGCATATTCTTTAAGGCTTTAAAGAACTTGGTCAACGGACTGTTTCTCTGCAGGCCCAAATCGTCACCAGGCATTGGTCGCAGTTCCAAACGCATGTCCTTAAATTCCGACTCCAGAATCAATGAAAAGCGACCCTTTAGATTAACCGCATAGGCGGTTTCCTGGAGGCGCGATTCTAAGAACTCCATAGTTTGCTGCGTTTGCAGGTCAGAGAAACTTTTCTTTGTGGAGCGTTGAAAACAGCGATCACTCCAAGTATCCAGCTTGGTTTCGATTAACCAGGTATATCGTTTCGCTAATTCATTGTTATCTAGGAACTCCTCTGGCTCAATGAGCAGCATGTTAAGCCTATAAATATTAGCCAACATATCCTTAATAGCATCCACATAGCATTGAGCCCAGTAATAAAGTATTGACCCCTTCGCCAATGGGTTCTTGTTATAATCAGCACGCAAACTCTTCAGGTCATTTTTTGTAGGAGTTAGTACATGCATATGCATAAATTGTGACGATAAACTTTGCGTTGGGATTGCAGTTACTTCAGTTGGTGTATTTGTCGGCATCTTTATTGTTGCAACTGGAGGGTTGGTTGCAGTTGCATTTACTGGCTTTGCCGTTACCACCATCCCCCCGATTTGCCTATGCAACTTGACCGGATGTATCGACTCCGCACGATGATCCTGCAATAGTTGCTCGGCCAGTCCAAACAGCAAATAATCATAAAGCTTAGCCGGCGATGCCAAAAGTGTTCGATCGGTGCACGCCTGATAGCCATATCTCAAACATTGGCGCAGATAGTACAGGTTCGTTGGTGTTATAGACTGACCAACATTGTGATGAAATTCAAAGGGATCCTGCACGCAAACACAACGTTCAGTTTGAAACGGTTCCGGCTGCTCCAATGTGATTTTTTTTATCTCTACCAATTGTTGGTCAAAGCTCGGATCAATTGTTAGTGCTGTGTTCAAGTCCAAAGCACAGCCCAAGAAAGGCGACAGCAGCTCCTTCTCAAAGTCCATGCGACTGTATAGCTCAAAGAAATTGGTTATGAGATCCAAGGGAGTTACGCTATCTGGCAGCGGTTGTACTTCTTGAAAATTATAGGCAAAGTTTATGCCCAGGACAACAATTTGTGGGCAACGATTTTGTAGTTGTTTGATGGACGGCAACTGTTTATGATGCTGCAAACAGAAAATGATGAGTGTAGCTAGACAATAGCTGGTCATGCTGCCGCTGCCAATTATTTTTAGTTTCTTGGCCCACAACTTAAGGAAAATGAAGAGCTTCCGTAAACGCATGTCGATTTGCAATAGCTCAGCAATGAATCGTGAATTGTATGTGCTCTTCCCATTGGTCATATTAATATCGAGACTGATGCCAGTTTTAGAGTGCTTGCAACGAATGATGGGCACACGAGCCTGTCGTATGGCAATCACATCCTGAAAGTCATCGCTGCGACGAATATATAGTAGCATTTTATTGTAAAATTCACGACTTGACAGAGCTTTTGAACTGTACTCTGTTTGCTCGAGGTACAAATCAAAGTCACTGTCTTTTAAAGCCAAACCCGTTACAAGCGAACCAAAGGGATAGACTTTTGTTTGTCCCTTCATCTGATTCATTATGCTTTCTCGCACATCGGCAAAGCATTTGACCCGCACACTGCAATCGCCACAGTAGTGAGACAATACAGCAGACAGTTCTTTTCCGGGCTTTGCTTGGTCAAGCACCGATAACAGAGTGCGCCGTTCGATTTGGATTTGCTCGCTTTTAAAGAGCTTTGTCATAGCATCTAGGCATTTGCGTATTTTCTTTTGTGTGTGAGATCCATGCTTTAGAAACTCGTGGGCCAAGCATTCCGGTAATGAGTCAAATGGCTCCTCGCACATTTTGCAGTAAGTCGCTGCCCCATTATTCTGTGTGTCTGCCATTTCGTTCATTTCTGGGACCCACAATTTAACAACTTCTTTCCGCCGAAAAAGTATTAATTCATGTTGTCAAATGTTATCGATACAAGAAATTTCTCAATGGGTATGCCAACTTATGCATGCTATTGTATAATACTATCGATATATTCTAGTGATTTGGCTGTTACTGTGTTGTTTTTATTTGTTGATATTCATATATGCAAAATGAGCGCCTTTAAATTCATGCTCAATCGCGTTTTAGCACCAGCCACACGAGTCATATACAACGCCAACAAACAAGCCCGGCGTCCATACGGCCATTTGGTAGCCAGATCAACAAGGCTTTACAAAAACTCACACACGTGCCTACAGCGCGACACCTTCAGCGAAAGGGCAACAACAGAAACGGTGAGTTAAGAGCAGCTTGACATCAAGAGGGAATCAAGAATTCTTCTTTTTTGTGTTTTCAGCAAAATGATCGTTTGGTCAGCAAGGGTATACCACTGGCGGAGCTGCAGACAAAAATGCAACTAATCTACACATGCAAAGTATGCCAGACGCGAAATATGGAGACCATATCAAAGATTGCCTACAACAAAGGTGTTATTATTGTTACCTGCAAAGGCTGTGAGAATCATCACCTGATTGCCGACAATTTGAACTGGTTCACGGATCTTGACGGCAAGCGCAACATCGAAGAGATATTGGCCGAAAAGGGCGAACAAGTTGTGAAAATTGTTACTGATAAGCATGAATATCTGCCAAAGGATTAAACAAATACTTGGTTCTTGTTATATTAAATTCAATTTGTATTAGCTATAAACAAAAGCGACCTTATTAAGCAATTGCAACAGTCGATTTAGAAGCGGTATAGCAAGTGTTTGAAGCTGCTGATAAAATTGACTTCGACACGGCGATCTGGGCGACAGGAGCAAGTGTGTCAAGTATATAAACTCGTCCTGCGGGTGGGAACAAATTGGCGTCTCTGCCGTACATTGTATATCATCCAGTTGCAAATGGGGAAGCTGTTGCAGCCAATAGCCGTGCAAATAGCTGCCCAAGGCACCAGCGAAACGTCCGTGGAGTAACCAGCAATAGAGACGCGACACATTGGATCCGCTCCTGATGCCGTTGGCAACGACAACAAACTCATAAACATTGTGCACAAAACTGGAGCAGGCAATGTCCTCTTCCTTCAGCTCCTTCTTACTAGCTCCCTCAACTAGCATATCACAGATCATGTGGCGCAATAGATAACAGCGTGTGTATAAAATGCTCTCCTTGCTCTCGCGAAATAAATGCAGCCACAAATCACAAGAAATAACTTTCATGGCACGCCGAAGTGCCGTTTGTATAGCCTCGATTGTGTCTAGGCGAAAGAGGCGTCGGACTAGTTGACGCATTTGTAGAACATGTATGTTAAGCTCCATGGCGGCGATATTGAGGCGAGTATATTCCTTATCTTTGTCTTGCCCCAACTCTGACCAATTCAGATCCTTAATGGTGCTCCACGATAGTTGCACTTCAGCGAAGGCTTTGTGCATTTGGTAGAGAAGTGGAGCATGAGTGTAGCCATTGCGCGTAACACTGATGATACTCGCACACAGTTGCCGGATACACTGCATCCGATCCATGTCATAGTAGCGTCGTATTACTGCATGTGCTTGAGTACATTCGAGTAGCACTGCTTCCACCAGTTGATCGCCCAGCCGTGCATAGCATTCGTGTAGATACAGTGTTGCTTTGAACATACACTCGATGTCTAAATAAGTAAGTTCCAATTGTTTTTGCAGCTGTCCCATATCCTCCTGGCAATCCAAAATCCAGACGATCAATTTTGCGGAGTGCTTTGACGCTTCTTCAAGCGTCAGCTCACCGTCCACGCACAGCTCATTTCGTATGTACGCATCCATGTATAACGATTTGTTATTAATCTTATTTAAAACACATTTTAAATATGTTGTGGGAATGATTAAAGATCTGAGGTGATAAGCAGCTGTGTTGATTCGATTAATCGTCTCCTGCATTAATGCAGTTTAATAATACGTTATCGATAGCGAGTGTTATGGTGACTTTCCGTTACACAACAAAAAGGATTTAAAGTAAAAATAAGAAAACAGCATTTCAATACGTTGTTATATTGACTGATCATGATATATAGTACCGTCAATGTCTTGTTCATTCTTTCTTTTCGTTTCGATTTCGATTTTTTTCAAGTGTTGAAATATAATACATTTTTTTACGTTAATATTTACTGTTACTTGCACTAATACATGCGCAAACGAATATTAATTATGTATGTTGTTTAATAATTAAGTTTTAAGTATATAACACCAAACTGATACTTAAAATATATTATTCATATATGTAATTAATACGTTTGTTCCTTCATCAAATTGTTTCGTAGAAAAAGGAAAACCTCATAAGTAAATAAACTATTAAAAAAAGTTAACATAAATTTGTCTATACAAAAAATTAGATTCAAAAAAAGATTATATTCTGCTCATATAATACATACTGGCAGTTGATCAAGCAAATAATAATTTCTAGAAACTTATCGAGAATTGCAATAGATTTATTTGTGTAAATTAATGGTCAAGAAAAAAAAACCCTACAATTTTAAGGTTATGATGTGTATGACATGTGATAAGTTTCATTCTTTGGCATAGCTATGGAGCTTTTCAATGTGCTATTACAATTCTCTTAAAAAAATGTTCACTTGTGTAATTTGTATGTGTTAGCCCCTTCAAGATAACTTCGTCTTCTTTTTTCAGTTTAAAGTTAGAGCTGTTATCTTAGGTTTTTACACTCTCCTTTAAACTATAATTGGTTAGCATATTCTTTAAGGCTTTAAAGAACTTGGTCAACGGACTGTTTCTCTGCAGGCCCAAATCGTCACCAGGCATTGGTCGCAGTTCCAAACGCATGTCCTTAAATTCCGACTCCAGAATCAATGAAAAGCGACCCTTTAGATTAACCGCATAGGCGGTTTCCTGGAGGCGCGATTCTAAGAACTCCATAGTTTGCTGCGTTTGCAGGTCAGAGAAACTTTTCTTTGTGGAGCGTTGAAAACAGCGATCACTCCAAGTATCCAGCTTGGTTTCGATTAACCAGGTATATCGTTTCGCTAATTCATTGTTATCTAGGAACTCCTCTGGCTCAATGAGCAGCATGTTAAGCCTATAAATATTAGCCAACATATCCTTAATAGCATCCACATAGCATTGAGCCCAGTAATAAAGTATTGACCCCTTCGCCAATGGGTTCTTGTTATAATCAGCACGCAAACTCTTCAGGTCATTTTTTGTAGGAGTTAGTACATGCATATGCATAAATTGTGACGATAAACTTTGCGTTGGGATTGCAGTTACTTCAGTTGGTGTATTTGTCGGCATCTTTATTGTTGCAACTGGAGGGTTGGTTGCAGTTGCATTTACTGGCTTTGCCGTTACCACCATCCCCCCGATTTGCCTATGCAACTTGACCGGATGTATCGACTCCGCACGATGATCCTGCAATAGTTGCTCGGCCAGTCCAAACAGCAAATAATCATAAAGCTTAGCCGGCGATGCCAAAAGTGTTCGATCGGTGCACGCCTGATAGCCATATCTCAAACATTGGCGCAGATAGTACAGGTTCGTTGGTGTTATAGACTGACCAACATTGTGATGAAATTCAAAGGGATCCTGCACGCAAACACAACGTTCAGTTTGAAACGGTTCCGGCTGCTCCAATGTGATTTTTTTTATCTCTACCAATTGTTGGTCAAAGCTCGGATCAATTGTTAGTGCTGTGTTCAAGTCCAAAGCACAGCCCAAGAAAGGCGACAGCAGCTCCTTCTCAAAGTCCATGCGACTGTATAGCTCAAAGAAATTGGTTATGAGATCCAAGGGAGTTACGCTATCTGGCAGCGGTTGTACTTCTTGAAAATTATAGGCAAAGTTTATGCCCAGGACAACAATTTGTGGGCAACGATTTTGTAGTTGTTTGATGGACGGCAACTGTTTATGATGCTGCAAACAGAAAATGATGAGTGTAGCTAGACAATAGCTGGTCATGCTGCCGCTGCCAATTATTTTTAGTTTCTTGGCCCACAACTTAAGGAAAATGAAGAGCTTCCGTAAACGCATGTCGATTTGCAATAGCTCAGCAATGAATCGTGAATTGTATGTGCTCTTCCCATTGGTCATATTAATATCGAGACTGATGCCAGTTTTAGAGTGCTTGCAACGAATGATGGGCACACGAGCCTGTCGTATGGCAATCACATCCTGAAAGTCATCGCTGCGACGAATATATAGTAGCATTTTATTGTAAAATTCACGACTTGACAGAGCTTTTGAACTGTACTCTGTTTGCTCGAGGTACAAATCAAAGTCACTGTCTTTTAAAGCCAAACCCGTTACAAGCGAACCAAAGGGATAGACTTTTGTTTGTCCCTTCATCTGATTCATTATGCTTTCTCGCACATCGGCAAAGCATTTGACCCGCACACTGCAATCGCCACAGTAGTGAGACAATACAGCAGACAGTTCTTTTCCGGGCTTTGCTTGGTCAAGCACCGATAACAGAGTGCGCCGTTCGATTTGGATTTGCTCGCTTTTAAAGAGCTTTGTCATAGCATCTAGGCATTTGCGTATTTTCTTTTGTGTGTGAGATCCATGCTTTAGAAACTCGTGGGCCAAGCATTCCGGTAATGAGTCAAATGGCTCCTCGCACATTTTGCAGTAAGTCGCTGCCCCATTATTCTGTGTGTCTGCCATTTCGTTCATTTCTGGGACCCACAATTTAACAACTTCTTTCCGCCGAAAAAGTATTAATTCATGTTGTCAAATGTTATCGATACAAGAAATTTCTCAATGGGTATGCCAACTTATGCATGCTATTGTATAATACTATCGATATATTCTAGTGATTTGGCTGTTACTGTGTTGTTTTTATTTGTTGATATTCATATATGCAAAATGAGCGCCTTTAAATTCATGCTCAATCGCGTTTTAGCACCAGCCACACGAGTCATATACAACGCCAACAAACAAGCCCGGCGTCCATACGGCCATTTGGTAGCCAGATCAACAAGGCTTTACAAAAACTCACACACGTGCCTACAGCGCGCCACCTTCAGCGAAAGGGCAACAACAGAAACGGTGAGTTAAGAGCAGCTTGACATCAAGAGGGAATCAAGAATTCTTCTTTTTTGTGTTTTCAGCAAAATGATCGTTTGGTCAGCAAGGGTATACCACTGGCGGAGCTGCAGACAAAAATGCAACTAATCTACACATGCAAAGTATGCCAGACGCGAAATATGGAGACCATATCAAAGATTGCCTACAACAAAGGTGTTATTATTGTTACCTGCAAAGGCTGTGAGAATCATCACCTGATTGCCGACAATTTGAACTGGTTCACGGATCTTGACGGCAAGCGCAACATCGAAGAGATATTGGCCGAAAAGGGCGAACAAGTTGTGAAAATTGTTACTGATAAGCATGAATATCTGCCAAAGGATTAAACAAATACTTGGTTCTTGTTATATTAAATTCAATTTGTATTAGCTATAAACAAAAGCGACCTTATTAAGCAATTGCAACAGTCGATTTAGAAGCGGTATAGCAAGTGTTTGAAGCTGCTGATAAAATTGACTTCGACACGGCGATCTGGGCGACAGGAGCAAGTGTGTCAAGTATATAAACTCGTCCTGCGGGTGGGAACAAATTGGCGTCTCTGCCGTACATTGTATATCATCCAGTTGCAAATGGGGAAGCTGTTGCAGCCAATAGCCGTGCAAATAGCTGCCCAAGGCACCAGCGAAACGTCCGTGGAGTAACCAGCAATAGAGACGCGACACATTGGATCCGCTCCTGATGCCGTTGGCAACGACAACAAACTCATAAACATTGTGCACAAAACTGGAGCAGGCAATGTCCTCTTCCTTCAGCTCCTTCTTACTAGCTCCCTCAACTAGCATATCACAGATCATGTGGCGCAATAGATAACAGCGTGTGTATAAAATGCTCTCCTTGCTCTCGCGAAATAAATGCAGCAACAAATCACAAGAAATAACTTTCATGGCACGCCGAAGTGCCGTTTGTATAGCCTCGATTGTGTCTAGGCGAAAGAGGCGTCGGACTAGTTGACGCATTTGTAGAACATGTATGTTAAGCTCCATGGCGGCGATATTGAGGCGAGTATATTCCTTATCTTTGTCTTGCCCCAACTCTGACCAATTCAGATCCTTAATGGTGCTCCACGATAGTTGCACTTCAGCGAAGGCTTTGTGCATTTGGTAGAGAAGTGGAGCATGAGTGTAGCCATTGCGCGTAACACTGATGATACTCGCACACAGTTGCCGGATACACTGCATCCGATCCATGTCATAGTAGCGTCGTATTACTGCATGTGCTTGAGTACATTCGAGTAGCACTGCTTCCACCAGTTGATCGCCCAGCCGTGCATAGCATTCGTGTAGATACAGTGTTGCTTTGAACATACACTCGATGTCTAAATAAGTAAGTTCCAATTGTTTTTGCGGCTGTCCCATATCCTCCTGACAATCCAAAATCCAGACGATCAATTTTGCGGAGTGCTTTAACGCTTCTTCAAGCGTCAGCTCACCGTCCACGCACAGCTCATTTCGTATGTACGCATCCATGTATAACGATTTGTTATTAATCTTATTTAAAACACATTTTAAATATGTTGTGGGAATGATTAAAGATCTGAGGTGATAAGCAGCTGTGTTGATTCGATTAATCGTCTCCTGCATTAATGCAGTTTAATAATACGGTATCGATAGCGAGTGTTATGGTGACTTTCCGTTACACAACAAAAAGGATTTAAAGTAAAAATAAGAAAACAGCATTTCAATACGTTGTTATATTGACTGATCATGATATATAGTACCGTCAATGTCTTGTTCATTCTTTCTTTTCGTTTCGATTTCGATTTTTTTCAAGTGTTGAAATATAATACATTTTTTTACGTTAATATTTACTGTTACTTGCACTAATACATGCGCAAACGAATATTAATTATGTATGTTGTTTAATAATTAAGTTTTAAGTATATAATACCAAACTGATACTTAAAATATATTATTCATATATGTAATTAATACGTTTGTTCCTTCATCAAATTGTTTCGTAGAAAAAGGAAAACCTCATAAGTAAATAAACTATTAAAAAAAGTTAACATAAATTTATCTATACATAAAATTAGATTCAAAAAAAGATTATATTCTGCTCATATAATACATACTGGCAGTTGATCAAGCAAATAATAATTTCTAGAAACTTATCGAGAATTGCAATAGATTTATTTGTGTAAATTAATGGTCAAGAAAAAAAAACCCTAAAATTTTAAGGTTATGATGTGTATGACATGTGATAAGTTTCATTCTTTGGCATAGCTATGGAGCTTTTCAATGTGCTATTACAATTCTCTTAAAAAAATGTTCACTTGTGTAATTTGTATGTGTTAGCCCCTTCAAGATAACTTCGTCTTTTTTTTTCAGTTTAAAGTTAGAGCTGTTATCTTAGGTTTTTACACTCTCCTTTAAACTATAATTGGTTAGCATATTCTTTAAGGCTTTAAAGAACTTGGTCAACGGACTGTTTCTCTGCAGGCCCAAATCGTCACCAGGCATTGGTCGCAGTTCCAAACGCATGTCTTTAAATTCCGACTCCAGAATCAATGAAAAGCGACCCTTTAGATTAACCGCATAGGCGGTTTCCTGGAGGCGCGATTCTAAGAACTCCATAGTTTGCTGCGTTTGCAGGTCAGAGAAACTTTTCTTTGTGGAGCGTTGAAAACAGCGATCACTCCAAGTATCCAGCTTGGTTTCGATTAACCAGGTATATCGTTTCGCTAATTCATTGTTATCTAGGAACTCCTCTGGCTCAATGAGCAGCATGTTAAGCCTATAAATATTAGCCAACATATCCTTAATAGCATCCACATAGCATTGAGCCCAGTAATAAAGTATTGACCCCTTCGCCAATGGGTTCTTGTTATAATCAGCACGCAAACTCTTCAGGTCATTTTTTGTAGGAGTTAGTACATGCATATGCATAAATTGTGACGATAAACTTTGCGTTGGGATTGCAGTTACTTCAGTTGGTGTATTTGTCGGCATCTTTATTGTTGCAACTGGAGGGTTGGTTGCAGTTGCATTTACTGGCTTTGCCGTTACCACCAGCCCCCCGATTTGCCTATGCAACTTGACCGGATGTATCGACTCCGCACGATGATCCTGCAATAGTTGCTCGGCCAGTCCAAACAGCAAATAATCATAAAGCTTAGCCGGCGATGCCAAAAGTGTTCGATCGGTGCACGCCTGATAGCCATATCTCAAACATTGGCGCAGATAGTACAGGTTCGTTGGTGTTATAGACTGACCAACATTGTGATGAAATTCAAAGGGATCCTGCACGCAAACACAACGTTCAGTTTGAAACGGTTCCGGCTGCTCCAATGTGATTTTTTTTATCTCTACCAATTGTTGGTCAAAGCTCGGATCAATTGTTAGTGCTGTGTTCAAGTCCAAAGCACAGCCCAAGAAAGGCGACAGCAGCTCCTTCTCAAAGTCCATGCGACTGTATAGCTCAAAGAAATTGGTTATGAGATCCAAGGGAGTTACGCTATCTGGCAGCGGTTGTACTTCTTGAAAATTATAGGCAAAGTTTATGCCCAGGACAACAATTTGTGGGCAACGATTTTGTAGTTGTTTGATGGACGGCAACTGTTTATGATGCTGCAAACAGAAAATGATGAGTGTAGCTAGACAATAGCTGGTCATGCTGCCGCTGCCAATTATTTTTAGTTTCTTGGCCCACAACTTAAGGAAAATGAAGAGCTTCCGTAAACGCATGTCGATTTGCAATAGCTCAGCAATGAATCGTGAATTGTATGTGCTCTTCCCATTGGTCATATTAATATCGAGACTGATGCCAGTTTTAGAGTGCTTGCAACGAATGATGGGCACACGAGCCTGTCGTATGGCAATCACATCCTGAAAGTCATCGCTGCGACGAATATATAGTAGCATTTTATTGTAAAATTCACGACTTGACAGAGCTTTTGAACTGTACTCTGTTTGCTCGAGGTACAAATCAAAGTCACTGTCTTTTAAAGCCAAACCCGTTACAAGCGAGCCAAAGGGATAGACTTTTGTTTCTCCCTTCATCTGATTCATTATGCTTTCTCGCACATCGGCAAAGCATTTGGCCCGCACACTGCAATCGCCACAGTAGTGAGACAATACAGCAGACAGTTCTTTTCCGGGCTTTGCTTGGTCAAGCACCGATAACAGAGTGCGCCGTTCGATTTGGATTTGCTCGCTTTTAAAGAGCTTTGTCATAGCATCTAGGCATTTGCGTATTTTCTTTTGTGTGTGAGATCCATGCTTTAGAAACTCGTGGGCCAAGCATTCCGGTAATGAGTCAAATGGCTCCTCGCACATTTTGCAGTAAGTCGCTGCCCCATTATTCTGTATGTCTGCCATTTCGTTCATTTCTGGGACCCACAATTTAACAACTTCTTTCCGCCGAAAAAGTATTAATTCATGTTGTCAAATGTTATCGATACAAGAAATTTCTCAATGGGTATGCCAACTTATGCATGCTATTGTATAATACTATCGATATATTCTAGTGATTTGGCTGTTACTGTGTTGTTTTTATTTGTTGATATTCATATATGCAAAATGAGCGCCTTTAAATTCATGCTCAATCGCGTTTTAACACCAGCCACACGAGTCATATACAACGCCAACAAACAAGCCCGGCGTCCATACGGCCATTTGGTAGCCAGATCAACAAGGCTTTACAAAAACTCACACACGTGCCTACAGCGCGCCACCTTCAGCGAAAGGGCAACAACAGAAACGGTGAGTTAAGAGCAGCTTGACATCAAGAGGGAATCAAGAATTCTTCTTTTTTGTGTTTTCAGCAAAATGATCGTTTGGTCAGCAAGGGTATACCACTGGCGGAGCTGCAGACAAAAATGCAACTAATCTACACATGCAAAGTATGCCAGACGCGAAATATGGAGACCATATCAAAGATTGCCTACAACAAAGGTGTTATTATTGTTACCTGCAAAGGCTGTGAGAATCATCACCTGATTGCCGACAATTTGAACTGGTTCACGGATCTTGACGGCAAGCGCAACATCGAAGAGATATTGGCCGAAAAGGGCGAACAAGTTGTGAAAATTGTTACTGATAAGCATGAATATCTGCCAAAGGATTAAACAAATACTTGGTTCTTGTTATATTAAATTCAATTTGTATTAGCTATAAACAAAAGCGACCTTATTAAGCAATTGCAACAGTCGATTTAGAAGCGGTATAGCAAGTGTTTGAAGCTGCTGATAAAATTGACTTCGACACGGCGATCTGGGCGACAGGAGCAAGTGTGTCAAGTATATAAACTCGTCCTGCGGGTGGGAACAAATTGGCGTCTCTGCCGTACATTGTATATCATCCAGTTGCAAATGGGGAAGCTGTTGCAGCCAATAGCCGTGCAAATAGCTGCCCAAGGCACCAGCGAAACGTCCGTGGAGTAACCAGCAATAGAGACGCGACACATTGGATCCGCTCCTGATGCCGTTGGCAACGACAACAAACTCATAAACATTGTGCACAAAACTGGAGCAGGCAATGTCCTCTTCCTTCAGCTCCTTCTTACTAGCTCCCTCAACTAGCATATCACAGATCATGTGGCGCAATAGATAACAGCGTGTGTATAAAATGCTCTCCTTGCTCTCGCGAAATAAATGCAGCCACAAATCACAAGAAATAACTTTCATGGCACGCCGAAGTGCCGTTTGTATAGCCTCGATTGTGTCTAGGCGAAAGAGGCGTCGGACTAGTTGACGCATTTGTAGAACATGTATGTTAAGCTCCATGGCGGCGATATTGAGGCGAGTATATTCCTTATCTTTGTCTTGCCCCAACTCTGACCAATTCAGATCCTTAATGGTGCTCCACGATAGTTGCACTTCAGCGAAGGCTTTGTGCATTTGGTAGAGAAGTGGAGCATGAGTGTAGCCATTGCGCGTAACACTGATGATACTCGCACACAGTTGCCGGATACACTGCATCCGATCCATGTCATAGTAGCGTCGTATTACTGCATGTGCTTGAGTACATTCGAGTAGCACTGCTTCCACCAGTTGATCGCCCAGCCGTGCATAGCATTCGTGTAGATACAGTGTTGCTTTGAACATACACTCGATGTCTAAATAAGTAAGTTCCAATTGTTTTTGCGGCTGTCCCATATCCTCCTGGCAATCCAAAATCCAGTCGATCAATTTTGCGGAGTGCTTTGACGCTTCTTCAAGCGTCAGCTCACCGTCCACGCACAGCTCATTTCGTATGTACGCATCCATGTATAACGATTTGTTATTAATCTTATTTAAAACACATTTTAAATATGTTGTGGGAATGATTAAAGATCTGAGGTGATAAGCACCTGTGTTGATTCGATTAATCGTCTATTGCATGAATGCAGTTTGATAATACGGTATCGATATCGAGCGTTATGGTGACTTTCCGCTACACAACTAACAGCCCAAGCTGGCTATTGTGAATTATTAAAGTTCTATCCTTGCCAATTATATTGTTATATTTGTGGGTTATGCTCTTTGAATTTTTTATTTCAATAATGTATACACATATATATATATATATACATATATATAGATATATATAGGTTATGAGTTTATTCATCTCTTTCCAGCTCTTACATACTTTTAAGTTACATTTACTCATTTAAATGATAAAACATAAAATGCATAACATAGACTTATAGTTACAATCAAATACCGTTGCCATTCTTATATACTTCAATCTTTTCTTTCCATAATTGTAATCATGTTATTTTCATTGTTTTATTTGTATATTGATGCATAAAACAAATTTTCAAAGCGTAATGTGCACGTTATGCATTAAAAAAAAGTAAAAATATATTAATAGATCGATTTATAATTTTCTTTTTGTGTGTGAGTTTTAATACAATTACTCTTTTCATAATAGGGTTGTTGTCAACAAAAAGGATTTAAAATAGAAATAAGAAAACAGCATTTCAATACGTTGTTATATTGACTGATCATGATATATAGTACCGTCAATGGGTATTGTTCTTTCTTTTCTTTTCGATTTTCGATTTTTTTTTTGTATTTTTTTTCATACAGTTTTTCCATTTTTTTTTCCATTTTCTTGTTTTTTTGTTTTTGTGTCTCACTGTTTTGCTTTTTTGTTTTATATCCCACCCCTTTCTGTTTTTGAAAATTTATGAAAATATATATATGTATATATATATTTTTGTTTTGTTTTGTGTATATATATATTGTATATATTATATACGCTCGCGAAAATTAATAATTATTTCAACATTTTTTGTTTTTTTTTTTTTTTTATATATATATATATATACTATTTAACTATATGTTCTATATATATGTGTGTTGCTCTTCGCTGTCGCTGTTGTTGCTATCGCACATTTATTGTGGCTGTTCTCTGTTGTAATCAATTTTTATTTTTATTTTTCAATATTTCGCAGCTTTTATTTTCCCAAATATCCAGTGTTTTGCGTGTGCTGTGTGTGTGTTGTGTTTGTGTTGTGTGTTGTGTATGTGTATTTGGTGCTTATGTGTTATTTTGTTATTTAATTTTGTTGGGATTTGCGGTTGTTTGCGGACGGTTAAGCTTAGGCAAAGCCAAAGCCTTCAGAGCACTCATGTATGGCTTTCAGTAAACAGCTACGCAACTTATCATACGACTTGTACATGGGCAGATCCAATTGATTAAAACTGCAAAATTAAAAAAATATTCAATATGTAAGTATAGGAAAGTAATATATCATGCATATGTATGAGGAGGAGGAGGAGGATGAGTATTACCAGGTATGTGCGCATGGCAAACGATCTGTGGAGCGATCGTCACGATGTATTTGGAACTTTTGTATGCCATTCATGCCCTCCAGGGCGCCGAAGCCCTGCAACGGTACCTTCGAGGTGCCAGTGACAAACTGTAGGAATTTAGCACGATCAGCCTGATCGAAGCTGCGCAATGCACGCCAAAACCATTGAATCTGCAATACAGATAAACATTATAGAACATATATATATTTATTGTCAAGATATAGATAGATGAACGTACCTGTGCGGATTTTGATGTGTACTTGTGGTATTCGGTGTTTGCTTTCAGATCTTCAATATCAATATCCGGCAAGCCGGATATTAGAAGCTCTAGTTCCTGTTCATTAAATATCGATATTAAATGCTTTGGAATTATATCATAGAAGCCTTCAAGGAATGCGTCCAATCTGCAATAAAAATAATTTCAAAATATGTTCAACTGGCAATAAGGAATTAATTTTTTTTATAACTGATACTCACTGCTGACGTATGGAGCCGCTCATCTTAAGCTGGCAAACGAGCTGAACATATTCAAATTTATTCTCCTCGGTGACGGCAACATCGCGTCCATTTGGCTTGAGATCACGGATTTGTGTGACGCCAAACTCTTGCACCTCCGTGGAGAAGGTCAGCTCATAGCCAAGCGTCGATATATCGTTCTTCATCAGATAGTCGAGGCCTTTATAAAATTCATAATCCTGCGATTCCATATCTGTATGCTTCACTTGTTTGCCCAGAATGTGTTTGTAGAACGAGCGTGTAAAATAGCATTCCAGCAGCTTATTATCATGCACGGCCTTGGCTGTTAACGATAGAGAGAAAGAGAAGGAGCGATGGAAACATGAGTTAGAAAGAGAAAGATATAGCAAACATATATGTGTGTATAGCTTATACTAACCAATTACGCGACCGACAAACTTGAAATAGCTCAAGTGATTAGGATTTGCATGACTCGATGGATTGATCATATAGGTGACGCGATCGCCCGGCGACACGCAGAACAGGGCGTACATGGGATTGAAGATTTCGCGAGAGATTATCACATACCATTCGCGCAACAGGCCGCCAGCATCCTGACCCTCCTCATCTAAACAAAATAACACAAGAACACGCAATGATTACGACATTTCTTAAGTCATAACTGATCCTTTTGACTTACCTTCGAAGACAATGTAGAAGCGATTCTTCCACTCCTCTGGTCCGAGACGATAAAGGACACGGAACGAGTCCTCAAAGACGGTGATGCGACGCACACTAACTGTATGCTCCTCACGCCGTATGCCCTCGTCGAGGCGTTCCAGTTCGGTCTGGAAGTATTTGCGCTTCACATCAAAGTCCAGGATACGTGTGTGATCCACCAGGACAGCGAATGGTCCATCCGATAGATGCGTTGTCGATTGACGCAAGATCTGATTGAGTACGGTACGATGTTTCTCGGCAAATTGTAGAAACTTTTGGCGATCCTGTTTGAGTTGCGCCTCGTGAGCGGTTAGCGGCGTCACCGGCTGACCAGCAGATCCCGACGAGCCTGAATCCTGCATACGTGAGTCATCTGTAAGGCAGACCAGTAGATGTTATAATACAAATGTTGATTAAAATACAGTTACAACAATTTTAAGACGTACCCTCAAAGCCAGATGAATTGGGTGTCTGGCTGCTGTTGCTGCTGTTGTCATCCAGCTGTGGACTATTCTCGGCTGCCACGGGATGTGGTGCAACACGCAATCCGGTGCCAGTTGTGGCATGACCACGTCCCGGCTTCTTGGGCGTCACACGATGCGACGCGTGTATAAGGAAGAATGCCTCAACCGTTGGCTGCAGCACCAGCACCGCAAACTCATCCTTGGACTCCTCGAGCGCAACAAGGCACTCACTCAATGTGTGCCATAGTACATCCAGGCATAGGATTTGACTAAGCGTCGGCTTAACTGCCGACGGCGGCGCTGGCCTGGTGGCAGCAGTTGCACAGCTGCTGTTACTGCAACTGCTACTTTCGGATGCATCGCTTGTTTCCATGCTGATGACATCAGCACTACTCACAGCAGAAGCTGCGGCGGCAGCAGCAGCAGCAGCAGTATCAGTATCATTCTCATCACCACCGCCACCACCGAAAGTTGCTACATCATCTTCACCTTCAGTTTCAATTTCAATTTCATCGTCTTCGTCATCATCATTATCATCGATCATTGGCGGTGGTGGCGAGATATCGCCAACGATATCGATGATATCATCGGTATCATCATGATTTTGACTATTCTGCAGCTCGAACATGTCGCGCACCTGCATGAATATCTTGAGGGTGCGCAGGAAATATGGCTGAGCGGATGAATTGGACATTAGTTTCTTCATTGAGGGCAGCTGCAGCTCACAGGTGGGCTTGGCATTCTTTGGAGCCGATATGATGACCGACTCGGATGTGAAACGATCCTGCATGGTGCCCTCATGGACGGTTAATGTGGGTAGTAATGAGGCGCCGCTGCTTCCACTTCCACTTCCACTTCCACTGGGTTTATTGCAATCCATTGGCTGCGGTTGCGACAACGACGACGACGACGTAGATCCAGTTGATGTTGATGGCCCAGCCGCCGCTGCTGGCTGTGCAACGGTATTGTAGTCGCGTATCTCATTTAACAGCATCTGTATAGCCTCACACACTTCCTCCGCCAAGCCGAGTATGGCAGCGGTCAAGTACTGTATGAATATGGCATTTGATGCTTGTGAGCATTGCGTTAGATTCACAATCAGTTTGGTCACATTATCCAATCCCTCAGTGGTGCCGCATTGATGTGTCAACACCTCAATGACAAGTTGCAGCTGAGAGAAGTTCTTTGAATAGATTTTGCGACGCGGCTTCTTTGAATGCGATTGCGATTGTGGCTGTTGCTCTGCTGCTTCGCTGCTGGCTACTGGGTTGTCTTGTTGCGCCGCTGGTGCTGATGCTGATGGTGGTGTATCGGCTGTAATTAATTGATCTCTTGGTATTAGTGGTAGTTCATCATCATCAACATCCTCATCAAAGTCCTCTTCATCTTCCTCATCGTCCTCCTCATCATCGTCATCCAACTCATCTTCATCCAACTCCTCATCATCATCGTCATTATCATCGTGATCATCACTGACAACATGTGTTCGATGCTGTGCTGATGTTGACATTCGAGATGGCAACGGTGGCGGTGGTGGCATTCGATGCACAACCACTGTTGGAGGCCCTGATGCAGCAATCGCAGCTGCAGCCACCGTTGAACGATTTCCTTGACGTGCCGCCAAAATTTGACTAAACGGCACCAGTGGCGGCAATGGCTGATCCATTAGCTGCTGCTGTGTCTGCGGTGTCTGTTGCTGCAGTTCCTCGTCACGCTCTTGCTGCGTGTGTTGCGGCAACAGTATAGGCATCTGTGCGGTCGGATCAAGTGGTGGCATCGATTGCAATTGGATTAGTTGGTGATGCGTCAGTTGCTCCTCCTCTTTGGGCAGATCCACGCTCAGGGAGGCCAACAGCTTGACCAACATGTCCGTTAGATGTGGTGAACGACAAATGTTTTTGTACGGCAACATTTCCAACAGCTGACCGAATGGCGATTCGGTAAAGGATAGAAATTCTGCATCATTGACTTCCCACTTCCAGGCGGGGTCTGAGGTCAATGGGAACTCTGATACGTTGGACAAACGTTGCTGCGTCTGTCGATCGATATTCAAAACCACATCCCAAAAGTCATGCGCGTTCGTTTGATAGTCAATGCTTGGTGGTTTTTTTGTTGCGGTCGTGGTAGTTGTAGCAGCTGCTTTGGCTGCAGCTGCTTTCGATGTTGATGGCGCCTCGTCCAGTTGTGGTTGTGACGGTTGGGCGGCGGTTTGCGGCTGTGGATCATCGAGAATGCCGCGCAGTTGATTGGCAATCTGATAGCGATGATAACGTGAACGTAATTCTGCGGCGCCCGAAGAACGTCCACCAGCAGCAGCAGCACCACCACCAGCGGATTCATCGTTACGCGACAATGAATTCGGTTGATTTGGATTGACTGTTGTGGCACCAGCATCAAAAAAGAGCATACGATTTCTGGCTTTTTGCTCACGATTGAAGGGCAAGAAACTGAATGGATAATGTTTGGCAAGGACAAACAACAAATCCAAACAATTGCGCACAATCATTTGTGCTGCCTGAGGATTGATGCTGATGCTGCGCGATGTGCCCTCGTACATGCGATTGATGAGGAATATGTTGCTCTTATAGCCAAAGGCGGCATCTACACGTAACTTCAACCATTCGGGCTTACTGCCCGTATTCGATGCACCAAAATTTGAATTATCCTCGTTCGTTTTCTGTATAATGCTGATCAGTGCCTTGATAATCCAATCGCGTGTCGGCTCATGATGGCATAGATTTCGTATCACACGATGCAAACGCACACTGTTCGCCTTCTGATCCTCGACGAAGAGGAAGAGCAGCAGTGTTGTCAAAGAATCCGGATCCAGCAATATATTCTCATCCTCCATCATTAGCAGTGCCAATGGTTTACCCGTACTTGGCGCAATATGATGATGCACAATTGTTGTGTGCTGATGATGCTGCTGCGGCTGAGCATTGCCACTGGCATCATACCAAATGGCGCTGTGCCAGCGTGCCTCATCCAAATTCTGCAATGTTGTCTGGAAACGAGCTAAATATGAAGAAAGACAGACCTATAAGTAAGGAAATATCGTTTTTGTCTGTTTGTTAGCTTACACAGCGCGTTGCTGGGCGGATGGGCATCCATGCGGGCGCCATTGCGTGATTCCCAGTCGCGACGCAAGAACTGCGCCTCGGCGGCCAGCTCCGGTGGCAAACTGGCTATCTGTGACTCCTCCATATCGGTTAGTATCTGTAATCAATTAGAGATTACGATTGGTAATTATAATTTTCAAGGGGAATTCTATAAACTTACAGCTTGACGCAAATTCTCTGGTAGATTTTGAAAGAATGCTGCGGTGTCGACAGGATCATCGGGATTGGCGCTCTGCGCCGCCTGACGCTGCTGTTCGATGCGCTGTTGCATTAGCACCTCGGATTGTATGTTTGGCGGCAATGCGGCCAAAAATTCGGGATTCACCTCGACGAGCGAATCATGGGCAATCTGTATGGCATTCTGCTGGGCACGCTGACGAATGCGTTGCATGCGCAAATGCTCCTGTATAACCTCTTCGCGCATCTCGCTGGGCAGGGCGGCCAGGAAGGATGGATCGACACCCTCGGGTACCTCCAAATCACCCAAAGCGGCACGCACCTCGGGACTCATATCGGTTACAACGCTGCTTACTGTGCCAGCGGCAGCTGCTGCTCCTCCAGCAGCAGCACCACCACCACCAGCAACGGCTCCCGTTAAGTTGGCTGGCGGAGTGGGTGGAGCTTGAGCGGCAAGGCCAGCTGCACCGCTTTCATCTAAGCTTATAGCCTCGACATCAATGATAGCTTCAGCTGCTCCGCCGGCTGCCTCACCCAAGTCATCCAAGTCTTCCGCATCGGAATTATTATCCGTTTCGCCAGCGACACCACAACGCTGCGGCTCCAAATTCAATTGGGGCATCTCCTCCTGCATAGAAATCGGATGTGCAGCGACGGCAGCAACAACAGCAGCAGCTGCTGCCACAATCGAGACCACCTCGTTGGCAGCTTCGGTGCTAAGTGGTTGATCGTCTTGTGCCTCAAGGGGCAGCTGCTGTTGCTCACTGGCCAGCAGCTGAGCGGCCAGCTCGGATATGGTCACTGTGGGCACAATTGATGCATAGCCAGCACTGGTCATGACTGGATCTGCCTGATCTGTTTGCTCTACATCTAGCTCGAGTTCTTGCTCCGACTCCTGTTCTTCGACATCATCGTGTTCTTGTTCTTGTTCCTCTGCCTGCTGCTGCTGTTGTTGTTGTTGTTGTTGCTGCTGTGCTGCATCAATCGATTCCAACTGCAATGAGCCATCTTGCGACTGTTCCAGCTGCTCTAACGGCTCGGAGAACATCAATGCGCCTGGCATCACTGCCAACGATGGCGGCAATGGGAACGTCAATTCAGCATTTGTAACACGCACCGATGGCTCACGCCATGGTTCATCCGTGGCACCCGGCGACGCGCGTTGCAGCCGTGGTAGCATATCGCGACTGGGACGAACATTTAACTGTACGGCAGGTCCAGGTCCTGCACTTGGTCCTGTTCCTCCTCCGCCTCCTGTGCCTGCGTTTGCGTTTGCATTTGCATTTGCATTTGGAACGGCATTGGCATTGTTGTTCCTCAGACGTTCTTCGCTTAACTGCAAAAGACAAGAAAAGAAATATTGCTCCTGATTAATATAATTTTTTTTTTTCTGTTCTCTGTTATTTTTGCATTGACATCAACAACCAAAAATAATAAGAAAAAATTGATATATATACGTATATACGTATATATATATTTTGAATTAAATCAAGCTGCTGCCAAAATATATATATATATAAATTGATTGACAATAAGTTTTTAAGTTAGCTTTTTTCCATTATAGTTTTGGCAGCAGCTTGATTCAATTCAAAATATATATATTTTACTTTAATTGTTTTAAGTTCAACCTTAGAAGGAAAAACAAGTTTAGTTTTTCACACGTTAGCTCACCTGCCACTCATAGATATCAAGTTCGACGCGTTGTCGTTGGCGCGATGGACGTCCAACGGCGGCGGCAGGTAGATGCGGCACGGGGGGATGTTGTCGTGGTGGATGCGAAGGTAATACACAGGCTGTGGGTGGACAGTGCACATGCAACTGAACGCTTGGGAATAATTGCTGCGGAGGTGGTGGCGGCGGCGAATGCTGTGGCGGCGGATGTAGTGGCGGCGGATGCAGTGGCGGCGGATGCAGTGGTGGCGGATGCAGTGGCGGCGGATGCAGTGGTGGCGGCGGCGGTGGTGGTATCAGATGCAACGGTGGCGGTGGTGGTGGTGGCGGCGGCGGAGGAGGTAGAGGCGCCGGTAAAATTGCATCCAGCGAATCCGACTCGTTGGTTAAATCAATTTCAGCATAGATGTTATACAGCGCCTGATTACGATTACGGTTTACACGTCGAGGTTCTACTGTACAAAAAAAAAACCATATGATTATCCATCACGTGTTTATAAATAACAATCAATCGAGAGTGATTCGATTCGATTGCGAACTTACCCGCTGATGATGACAGGACACTGTTGCTGGTTATGTTGTTGTTGTTGTTGCCGTTGGTGTTTACATTATTTGCTGCTGCGGCAAATGATGTTGGTATTGTTGATGGTGGTGGTGGCGGCGGAACATTATTTGCCAGCGATGAGGCATTTACAAACTGCATCGATGGTATCAGTCGTGGTATGGAGCTGCGGAAATTATTGACTGTTGCTGTTGCTGCTGTTGCTGATGGCGGTGTTGGCAATCCTCCAGTTGCAAAGCCTGTTGCCGATGCCGGTGTTGGTGGCAAGGGTGCAACAACCGTTGTTGCTACGCTCGATGAGCTGTTGTTGCTACTGCTGTTGCTGCTGCTGCTTGTTGTTGTTGTTGTCGATGTTGAATTCGATAGCCAGCTGCTCACATTGATGCCGGATCCTGAATTTGTTACATTAATACCAGTGGTTGTATTATCGGATGCTATAGTTGCTGCCGTTACTGTTGATGCGGTAACACCGGCACCGGCACCAGTAACAGCACCAGAAGCACCAGGAGCACCAGAAGCACCAGGTATATTATTGTTATTGCCACTGCCACCAGAGGCGAGAGCTGCCAAAGCTGTAGCGGCAGCTGCTGTCGATGATTGAGTTTTCTTCTCCTCCAGCTTGCGCTCCTGATGCTGTTGTTTGAGTTCCTTGATTAGGTGTGGCAACAGGAAATGTGCCGCATAGAGGCATGCATCCGTTTGGGTTTCCATGTCCAATGCTTTGGCTTCCTCAAGCCACCAGTGGAGAGCTGTATGAAAACAAAAAAAGGTAATTTTAAAATACATAAAAATATATATATATATTTATATTTATAGAATAATAAAATACTCACCGTCTTGGGTAAATATTTCCATTTGTGTCTCCTCGGTTGGATTCTGATGGGTTGGCATGCACACACAGTACTGCTGATCCAGATAAAGGAGACGACGACGTACGCCATTGTTGCACAACGTACCATTGTTGTTCGGATGATTGGCGGCAGCTGCGGCGGCGGCGGCGGATGCGGTGGCTGCGGTATTGGTGTTAGTTGTGCCAGTTGCAGCACCACCACCGGCGGCTGCAGCGACACCAGTGGCCGTTGCAGCAGCGACAACCTGTGGCTGATCATCCATCAGATTACCCATGTTTAGATTATTTGTAGTACTGCCACCGCTGCCACCAGAGTTGCGATCCAGTTGAACCATAGTCGGTGGCAGGAAAGCATTGACACTGGCATCGGCGGCATTAGCTCCACCTGCTCCTCCTCCTCCTGCTCCAGCGTTTGCTCCAGTGCCTGCTCCAGAATCACTGCTGCCAGCAGCATTGCTGCCAATGAAATTAAAGTCAGGTGCCATCCAGGATTCCGATGAGGAACGCATTGCTGCAGCCACCGAATTAGCAGCCAGTGTGCCACGTCCAGCGGCTCCACCAGCGGATGCTGCAGCTGCTCCCAATGAGGACGAAGCACCACCATTGACATCAATATCAAGGGGCAGAGCAATGGAGCTATTCATGCGCAATCGAAAACTGGATGGAGTCTGTGCTAGCAAATGTCTGTGTCCATGTCCATGCCCGGGTCCGTGTCCATGTCCATGAGGAAGTGAATCATCGCCGAGACGTTCGTACAAATAGGCATTAGCTTCGCGTTGCGATTCTTCGTTGCGGCGTCGATTCTCGCTAATGATATTTGGTTCGATGGCGGCGCTGCGACGTGGACGATGATTGTTGGAACTGCCCACTGACAAGGATGGACCACTGGGTAGACTTTGGTTAGGGCCAAGGTTATTGACTTCATTCATAACCTGTTCGATGAGGTCATCATCATCGTCGTCATCGTCATCGTCATCATCATCGTTGGCATCGTTTTGTGCACGCGCATCATCATCGTCGTCATCGTCGTCATCATCATCATCGTCGTCCTCCTCATCATCGTCATCATCCTCGGCATCGACATCGGCATCGTTTGATGCCGTTTCGGATGACTCCGGTTCATAGATGTGATCAAAAACTTCAATAAATTGCCTCGGACGCTCCTCATCGACATCCGTTTCGCTATGCTCATCGACATCCTCATCGGCTGCTTCATCATCATCATCTTCATCCTCTTCTTCATTAACATTGCGATCATCGTTCTCGGTGGAACCCTCTGAATCAGAATCCGAAGTGGTCACATCACCCAGCAATGATGCATTTATATCGCGTGTATTACAAAATTGTGGTGCAGCCCGTCCAACGGCAACACTGGATACAGCCCCCGAACCTGAGCCAGGAGGAGCACCAGCACCCATATCGGATGAGGCACTATCATTGCCACCAGGGCCGCTCATGGCATTATCATTTGCCGCATTGCCTCCTCGAGCGCCCGATATATTATCAATGTCCATATCCAAGTTGCTGTTGCGCAAGCGTGGATCGACGCCCAGCACCGAGTTGATACCGGCAGAGCTACCGGCGGCACCATCATTAGCATTGGCACCACCGCTGCTATCAGTGCTGCCATTCTGTGGTGTCGAATCACCAGCACCGCCACTACCGGTACCGGCAACAGTACCGTTGCCATTGCCGCCGCCACCACCGCCGCCGCCGCTGCTGCTGTTGCTGCGCGATGCCAGAAAGAGTCCTTCGCATTGCAGGAAATCATCCCAGAGCTGATCAAAGTTGAGAACTGGACGCACGGCGGAATTAGTGTTGGTAGCAGTGTTGCTGCTGCTATTACTATTGTTATTTCCACCACCACCAGCATTATTACCACCACCAAGAATATCAACCGCAAGCTGATGATGATTGCCCGATTGCGATGCCATATCTGAGGATTCGGGGCCATTGCTGCGCTCATCATCAGGAACATCGATGACAATTGGATTGTTGGCATTGTTGCTGGTTGTGCTGCTGCTACTGCTTGGTGTACCAGCGGTGCCAGCGTTTTGACCAGTCGGTGGCGGCGGCACCGAATCCTCCGAGTCGATGGCCATCTCATCCGAATTGAATATAAACTCAAAGGCATGGCGCCGATCCGACAATACATTACGTATTATGTCACGCAGCACATGCTCACCACCCATTGCATTGGTGCGTTCCGCAGCAGCATTGGCGGCAGAACGGGCAGCCAAACGTGGATACAGGCGACCATTGATGATGGCACTGACAGAATTGGCACCGCTGCCGCCACCGCCGCTAGCCAATGAGTTGGAAATGGGAATGGCATTGCTATTGCCATTGCCATTGGCACTGTTGGCACCATTTAGGGCCGAGCTGGCGCCACCAAAGAGTATACGTTTCGAGCCGAGCGTTGCGGGTGGCACATTGAAGCGCAATAGTATTTCCATTGGCCGGAGGATGGCGCCAAGTGTGCTTAGGGTGTTGTGATTGGACAGATCCTTGTATTGGGCCACCTTGGTCAGATAGGTCATTACACCCTGACGCAACAGGACACGATACATGGGATTGCGATGCATGTGCACCTTGTCGTACAGCATGGGTGATTCAATTAGATTGGGAAACAGGCTCATTAGCACTTGAAGACGTGTATGCTTCTCCGCCGAATCAGGATGGGCGAGTGCCCGTGCCACAGCTGCATGCAGTTCCTCGGCCACCTGTTGTTGTATGCCCGATATCTGATAGCAATCGGATATGGAACAGATGAGCACACGTGCCATCGTGCTCACCTCGGGCACATGCTGGCGTTGGGTGAGCGGTAGGAAACGATCCATGAGCACAGACAGGAATGTCTGGTCTTCGGTACCACCAATCAATGGACTATCTGCCGGTGTATAGACATGGCCAAGTAGGACGTACGGCACCAGCGTTTGATACGCGCGTGTTGCATCCGCCAGCAGCTTGAGGAGCGTGGCGCGCGAAAGCGTTGGCTTCAAATGATTATGTGTCATGGTCGGTATGTGCCAGGTGCAGCAGCATGGATCATACTTATCTCCTCCTGCTGCTGCTGATGCTGCTGTTGGTGTCGCTGCTCCTGATGGTTTCTTTACGGTTGGCGGCGTTGAATCCTGCAAGACATATTGTTGAGCTATAATTTAAGGGAACTATGCAATGGGTTTTATATAAAGCACTTACCTCATCATCTTGAATTTGCATCGAATTGGAAGCACCTGGTGGCTGATCCGGCAGCAAAAGTTCAGCTGCTTGCTGTTGTTGTTGTTGTTCGGTGTTAGTGGCGCCATAATGGCAACATGGCTGCACCAATGCTAGTAGCAGCTGTTTGAGCACCGCAACAGCCGACTGTACATTCACATTCTCTAAGATTTCGGGTATAATCTTGGGTGCACCCGGTATGACGGGTGGCGCTGCCGATGGCTGTTGGCCAAACTTGGATTGGACCATGACACGTCCATCATCGATGATATTGTTGCTGCTACTGCCAGTGACCAACTCGCCACGCAGCATCTCCTTGGCGGCTTCAATGAAAATCTTTGGGTCACGCGACACCGCCGTCGACACCTGGGTTAGCACATAGATGAGATCACGATGTCCGATTGGTACAACGCCGGCGGCACGCAGCCCTAGCACACGTTCCATGGCCTCCTGCAGCACTAGGGGTGCCTCGAGGACATGACGCAATATAATGATGGCATAGGTCGGGAAGCCCGTAAAGCTGCACGTTTGCTGCAAATTGAGCAGCATCTGGACACCGCCACAGCGTATAAAGACCTGGGCATTCTCATAATTGCGGGTTAAACGTGCACACAGACGCAACAGCGACAACTTTGTCTCATGATGGAGCAACTGTGTGGGTTGGAGCAGTGCCACAATGCTTGTTAGGATGCGTGCACTATCGAATTTAGTCAAACCCACATTCTCCTCGTTGAGTATGATCTTTTGGGCACGCTTCGGGATTGTGGTCATCATGTAGGGATTGTTGTTGTTGTTATTGTTGTTGCTACCTTTGGATGACATTGCTGCCGCTGCAGCCATGGCCATAGCCGAGGCAATCTTCTGACGCGATTTAGAGCGCGTTGTCATCGCTGGCGGCGGTGGCGACGAATTCCCACCACGACGCTCTGACGTCGATGCTGACGAAGAAGCTGCGGCTGTTGTCTCCCGTTGTTGTTGTTGCTGTTGTTTTTGCTGCTGCTGTTGTTGTTGCTGCTGCTGGCGTTGTAGTTGTTTAAGTTGTTGCTTTGTGGGTGGCGGCTCATTGAAATTGATCAGCTGTCGCAGTGATATCAATTCATCGGTTTGTACGGTGCCGGTGCCGTCTTGTGAGGAGCGTGTTATGCGATTAACAATGTTATCCACTTTGTGGGAAGCCATTGGATTTTGCAATGAACTGATCGCTTCGCATATCTTGAGAGCCGGATAGACGGGACGATGACTGCCGGATGCTTCACTCACCTGGGTCATGCAATTAAAGTTGACCGTGCACCGCTGGCGACCAATATTGATGTGGAGCCAACGTTCGCCGGAATTGTAGGCGCCACGGATTAGATCATTGTTGGCTTCCGAATAGGCATTCCATTTGCCAGTTGATGAATCATACCAGCGCCACATTTCACCACACACCGCACGCATATTTGCCTTGCGTTGCAATATGTGACTAATGCTATCGATGGCATCGATCAGATCCACCAGATTTTGCACCCAACGTGGCACTGTGCCCCGTGCCTGGATATCGACAATTTGTGACTGCTCCAGCATCCATTGACTCATGCAATCGAGAAGCTTGACAAGCGAGACCATTGCATCCTGTGCCGTTATCGCTTCGACCAGAGGACGATGCAAATCACTATAGTTCTCCTCGAGCAACAACGTTGAGGTCTTTAGACGCACAAATAGACGCGTTGCTGTCATGCCCGTTAAACATTCCTCGAGACGGCTGGGTTTGGGTGCTGCATTCGATCCTCCGGCTCCTCCTCCAGCTGCTGATCCACTTGCTTGCGGTTCAAAGAGCTGCAGCGTAAAGTCCACCCATTGTATTATGTTACGCACAAAGTTCGTAACAAACACCTGACGATTCAACATATTGTGGCGTCTATATAGCACTGCAATCAGATCCGCCGCACTTGTAACTGTATCCGGTATGGCTTCCATGAACTCAAAGGCACGCGAAACGGCCTCATCACAGAATCGATCAAATATTATTGGTGGCATCAATTTCAATAGCCGATAATCATAGTCAATCGTTGTGGCTGGTGGTGTTGTTGTTGTTGCTGTTGCTGCTGACGGTTTGTTGACGGTGGTAATGACGACGGTGGATGACGTCGACGGAATGACACTTGCAATAGCAGCCGATTCAATGGTCGTCGTGGTGGTGGTAGTTGTAATCGTGGTTGTAATGGTGCTGCTGCTAGTCTCCACCGGATTTGAGCTAGTGGATGCAGCATTACTAGTCGTTACCGGTTGTTGTTCCATCATTTCGATATCCATGTCACCGGCAACAGCGGCATTCGATGCTGCACTGCTACCTTGTGAACCGGATGATCCTCCTGTAGCGATCGCAAGCGCAGCAGATTCAGCCTGCTGCTGTCCAACAGAATTGGTATTGGACGCGGCGCTCGCCTCCGGATTGTTGAGCAAATAATCGGTGGCCTCCTCAAGGGCGGCATTACTACGCAACGCCTCAATGATGTGATAGTGAGGAAAGCCCATGTCGGTCAGGGTCTTGATATGGTCTGCGTTCAGGCCATCGTCTGTGGTGCGAACGTATAGATTCTCAAATTTGATCTCCTTTATTCGAGACTGATAACGATCCACCAGCATCTGATGTGACTTAATCAAATGCTTAAGGATCAATAGAATTGTTTCCAGCATGCTAGCACCATAATTATGTATAGGACGACGACACCAGATGCGTCGCAGTGCCTGCATGGCCAACTGATGAATGTGAATGAGATAGATGACGGGCTCAAAGGGCACACAATCGGGCAGACAATTGAGACGTGGACTCATTGTGTATGGTGAGTCGAGCATTGCACGCGGATTAACCATCTTCTCGAGTAGTTGAAGCCAGGCATCCAGAAATTCGCCAGTACCCTCGGGACAATCACGCTTGTCATCGTCCAGATTTTGCATAAGGTCATCCATTGGGGCCCATTGATCGAATTTAAACTTTTGCGAGACATTGTCGAGCGACAATGCCCAATAGAACATCTCAAAGAATGCCTTCAATCCGTTCTCAGCACAAAATTGTGAGATCATAAGATGAAAGGCGCTTCGCTTATCATCGAATAGCATGGGTCCAGTGAAGCCCACCGAGCATATGAGAAACGTTAGCTTCAATTTTGGCACCGGCTTGGGCAGGATGCTCTCGTGACTGAATCCGTTCACTAGTATCGAGCTGAGAATGCGAGCAATTTCTCGTGCCTCGGGCGTAGGAACTTTGTTTATGTTGCTTATCAGGTCGTTGATGCGACGTTGTCGCGTTTGTGGTGAACCCACCGATAACTTCACAAGTGTGCCCAGCAATTCGGCCAAGGCGCGTCCAAGACGCGAACTGGCCGCCAGCAGTGATTTTATGTAACGGAATTGATCCTCTGGTGAATATTTTGTACGAAATTCGGCGGCTCGTTCCAATTTGCGTGCCAATTCCGCTTCGGTCAATGGATCCGAGGTACCAGCAGCTGCTGTCATTTGTGCCGCAATTTCATCCCAAATGAGATCCGGATGTTGCGTCGGCTCATCCGAGCATAGATTCAATAATATTGTGCTCTCCCACACCAGCGATATATAGAGCTGGACTAGTTGTTGCAGCAGTTGAACGCCCGTCTCACGATTCGCACCCCAACGCTTGAGCAGCACAGTGCGCATCTCTGTGGATGCATTGCGACACAGATGCACGAGCATCACAACATAGCCATGCACAAAACTCATATTGTGCAATATGGGCGTATATTCGGCATTGGCAAAACCATCTTCCAATCTCGGACAGCATACCAATTCGGCTAGCAAAACACTGCCACCCGGAAAGGTGAAGTGCTTGATGAGTGGCTTCAGTTTGGCAACAATATCCGCTAGCTGTTTAAGTGCAACATCCAAGACTTTTGTCTCCTGCGCTTGACTCAGGATCGCCTTGCACACATTTGCCACGGCTTGAGATGTGGTTGATACGGGTGAATCGACTGGTAGATTGGGCAACGATAGCAGTTGCAATATGGGCGTTAAACCATCTTTTTGGACAAATTCACGGCAATGATCACCGTTTGCACTGTTGCTAAAGATCGCCTCAATAAATTTCATCACATTCAAAATGTAATCAATTAATGGTATTGCTTCACGTTCCGGTTGCTGTGGTGTGGCCGTCGTTTGTGTTGATGTTGACGCCTCTTGTGTTGTTGATTCTTGTTGTTCTTGCTGTTCTTGTTGTTGTAGCTGCTGCTGCTGTGAAGTCTGTGGCAACTGTTGCTGCAGTTCTGGCTGCTGCTGAGCATTAGCGGAAACTGGCAGTGGCAACAGTTGTTCCTGTTCCAGTTCCTGTTGTTGCTGCTGTTCTTCTTGTTGCTGCTGCTGCTGTGTTGCACGTTGCAGTATTTGCTGCTGTTGCGACGCTGAACTCATTTCATCATCGTCGTCATCATCATCGCCACTGCTATCATTGTTGTCGGCCGCACTTTGAAGCACTGGACCCGCCGCTACCATGACCATAGCCGATGGCGAGGGTGTCGAGGATGCAGCACCACTATTTGCAGCATTGGCGGCATTGGTGTCCTTGTTGGCACGCCAGCAAATGAAACTGGGATCGGTGCCTAGACGAACGAGTTCGTTGAGTAAACGAACAATTGCCTCTGTGGCATCGGCACGCAAATATGGATGATGCTTGATTAGATCATCCATGGCGTTACCCAAATTGGTGGCCGTATCACCCAACGGATCGGAGCTACGACGTCGTCGCATTGCCACCAAATAGTCCGGTGAGAGTAGCACTTTCAAGACCTTGTCAAATGGATCATAGGTAAGGAACTCAAAGAGTCCGCGTTCATTGAGGCACAGTGCCGAGAAGACATTTGGCAGCGAGCCGAGTACTTCACGTGTCGCTGGCACATCCTTATGTAGCAATGCGCTCAACATAACACTGGTAATGCCCAAATCCTGTAGCGATGACAGCAGCGATGGCTCATTAAATACATAAACGGTGACCACATCGGTCGCCAACAGAAATAATGATGGCCCATAATACTCAGCATTGGCGATAATGTGACGCAAAGATTGTGTCAAGCTGGTCTCCATTATATTACGCATATTGCTGAAATGCGCATGATCCTGAATACTCTTTTTCAAAAAGTTCAACATTGATTTGAGAAGTGCTGCACGCTGCGTCACACAAGATGGTTTCTTTGGCTGCAGACTGCTTGGCTGCTGTGAGGATAATTCCGCTTTGCGTTCGGCAAGTGGACGTGCATAATAGCTATTTCGTGGATATTGGATTGGGCGTGGAGCAACATCCGCTGCTGCTGCTCCTCCTCCAGATGCTCCTGCTGCCGCGTCGCCAAAAGTGTTTCTAGCGGCTGCAACAAGGCTACTCAATGCATGAATGCCCGAACCACGTGATCCAATGTCTAGCCAACTGGCAATGGTGCTTGCACTAGCAGCGCCACGTTGCTGATCCCCACCGCTGTTCTCCATGTAGACGCGAAAGGCGAGCTGTGCATGCTCGCTGGCACTGGCACTGCCATCACTGCTCGAATTATCGCGACGCGGCGATGCACTATCGCTGGCAACCGATGCATTCTCAGTGGCAGCATCTGCAAAAACAAATATCGTAAATGTGAGTAAAACGTAATGCAAAAACATAGGAAAAACACCCACCATCATCTTCTCCCTGATCCATGGAACCATCCATCTTATCGTTCAAGTTTTGATCGTCGGGCAACGTTGATTCCCTTAGTGTGATTCCAATTTCGGCCAGAGCGCGACAACAGCTCTTAATCTCCTTCTCCAAACGATCGATAAATACATTCAATCCATTGTTCTGATGAAAGCGTGCAATGTCTATGTTGGTAATTAGATCAATGACACGCACGGCGCGTGTCACAAACGTAATGTGCTCGAGATCAACGCCTGGCCAACTAATGACACGCAACAGGGATTGCATCATGCCGCTCTTGACTAGCGCCGAGCCGCCCAGCTCATAGCTGGCCAAATGGTAAAGCAGGGAGAATAGCGATGTGGCCAAGATCAATGGATAACGTTCCGTTAGGCCATGTGTTGTCAAATTATCAATGCAATCGCGGACGAGGAGCGGCAATGTACCACCCTGACGCTCTGCGCCCGTATATTGCACAATTTTCACTAGACGGGAACCAGCTCTGCTGGGTAATAACAAATTCAAACAATAAGAAAGAAAACCATATTACCAAGTTATGTTAATGTTAGGAGGTTAAGAGTTAGAACAAGGAGTACATATTATATATTAAGTGAGCAGCATGATTAATGGTTATTTTGTTAAATTTGTATTTTATACATGTTTTTTTTTTTTGCTTTTGCTTTTGCCTTCTAAATAACTCACCTGGGTACACTGGGATTGCGATCGAAGTGTAGCATTGAGGTGAGAGTACGCAAAACAGCGGCTCTTATCTCAACGAGATGCACATCCTCCTTGTCAATCAGTTCGCATAGCTCTTCACCAAATCCAGCATAGAGCACCTTATCCGTGTTATCTTGCAATGCGTTTGAGTATATCAATATGGATACAGCTTGCAGGCGCCCTTGCACAAATTGCAAACGTAGCTTGTAATTGTTGAAGCCAGAAATAAGGCGCACACGATGTGCAATTCGCATCTGTGAACAGCAAAATAACACAATTTTGATTAATTCGTTGTTGATTGGGTAGAAAAAAATCAATTCCACAGGTGTTTTTTTTTTCTTTCCAATAGCGAACTTATATTTAAATTCAATTGTAAGTTGAAGTGAACATTTTGTTGAATACGAACCTTAATGGCCTCACTGGGCTTTGAGATCTGTCCGGATATTGTTTTGATAACCTCTGGTGCTGACGCTGTGTGGCAGAGATCCATCATATCAGGTATTTCTAGCTGTGCGGAATGTCCATGCTCGTCGACATAGTCAATACACAGCTGATAAAGGAACTCCAGTTTGGGTTCGCCAATGCAGCAGTCCTTCAGCGAAAGTCCATAATTTGGATCGCCCCAACGCTGCAGGAAATTAAAACCGTTACAATTCGATAGCCGTTACATTTTCGAAATGATGATTATAGTAGCTTACCTCGGCGATATTAAAGAGCTTGACAATTAGTAGCTCCTTTTTTTCGAACGGCAAGCGTGGAATGAAATTGCTGCGCTTCGAGAACATATACAGCAAATTGAGCACAGCCAGGACAATGTCCATGTTCTGTGATGAAAGCAATTGCGTCAGGTGTTCAATTGAATTGTACAAATGCCGCGAGAACGAGTGCTCAATAAGCAGTGTTGTAAAGTTCAATACGTGCAGCAGCAAAGTAACATCCTGTATACATGGAAAATAACAACAACAAAAATTTATTACAAAAATATTACTTAAATATGCCGTTATATACGTACCGCTTCGCTAAAGGTTGTGTCGCACTGCAGCACAAACTCATTGTTATCGACATGGCGTGCCGCCTCCTCGAGTATTTTGTCAAAGCGATCCAATATTTCAATCCAGTGGTATAGCTCACATTTGCCATAGATCCAAACGTGCACTTTGTCCAAAAACTCGAGCAGTTCGGGACGTGTGCGACGTTTGTTCAGTTCATCGATTAGTTCACGACATTCTGAAGTCAACTCCGAAGAGCCTTTCTTCAGTTTAACTGTATCTACCTTCATGGCTGACGTCTGCTGCTGGGGCAGCTGCCGACGCCGCCGTGCGTAAGTTATTGGTTCAATCAAGGCTGAAGTGTTTTCTTTCTGCCTTATTAATAATTACTAAAGAAATTTGATATTATGCGTTCAGGTGGGTAGCTTTTCCTATCAAAAGGCTAATGCATCAGAGTTGTTGAAACTGAACACGACAAATAAACTGTAAATACAGATTGATAAATCAAATGAAAAATGAGTTTTGATCAATTTATTTTTGCAAATGAGAAAAAAAATATATATACACACACACACACACGCAAATGCATTTCACAATGTCTAACAGGCACGCACGCACGATTGTGCAGCAGGGCAAATGAAAAACTAACTGCGTTTCACCGATTTGTCGCTCGTCAGCTGTAGGCGATGCGACGACGAGAACACGAAGGCAACAACTCTTCCTCAACCTTCTAAGAATGTCTCGAATTCGCTTTGGGCTCCGCACAACAATAACAAAAACACAAGGCAACTGAAAGCGAATACCAGCTTGCAACTCTTATGGCGAAATCGAAAATAAAAACAAAAATTTTTAGCGCGCGCGCACTAACTTGTACATACTTCTTCAAATTGCTAGAAAACACACACTTATATACTGCTGGTACTGCTGCATCCACTTCTGATAAGCTTGTGAAAACGAAAAGATGATTTGACTCGCAATTTTGACACAGATGAAAATGTCGTTATCGATAAATATCAGCTGTTCATGGCGGACATTGCGCAAAAGTACCACAAATTCTGCTGTCAATTGCATGTATATATGGGTGTATGTGTGTGAGTATTGAAATATGTTGAAAATGAAGTGATGGACTTCTTTAGAATTTTGCATGACTTATATTTTGCCTACAATGCTTTGATCTATTTCAATAAGCGGTTTACATTTCAATATCTTAATGCACATATAGGTATGTAAATAGAGCACAATTATGTTAACCGCAATTTATTAATAATTTCTATTCAAGTACACTTTTGATTGCGTTGCACACACTTTAGAATAAACAACGAAAGTCTAAGGTGTCATCGTTGTCGCCGCGGTCGCAGCAGCTGCAACCACAACAGAAAGCGAATTCGCCGAAAAAGAGCACAAGCAGCAGCAACAAATATGTGTATGCATTTGTGTGTGTGTGTGTTTGGTTGTGTGTGTATGCATATTGCACGAAAGCCACTGCATAAATGGCTGTGTGCAAAAGAGAGTATGGGCAACAAATATTTTGTTGTTGGATTTTTAATTCCATCAGCAACAAATGCCTTTGGTCTGATATATCAACATACACATGAGCACATACACATATATATTATGAGGCGAACACTTGACAGCATTTTGCAAAAGCACACAGTAACATATTAACAAAAATATTCTTACATTTTTATACACTTGTGGTCCTTTGCGTATTTTTTTCTCTGACACCAACACAAGCACATACACACACGAAGTAAAACGAAGTGCAAAAAGTACCACAAGTGCCGAAGAATAATCAAAATAATCGTGCAGTCGCAAAAAAAAAAAAAAAGTAACAAAAAGAAAAAAAAGACTGCCACAGGCCACACAATGCAGCATATGCATGTGTGTGCGTGAGTGCATTTATATAAAAATTTGTGGATAGTACTTACATTCACGCTAAAAAGCAGCATTTTATCGCAATAAGTGCTGTCTAGTTTTTGATCTAAAAGCTTTCTTATTTGGTTTGACACTTTTAATTTCAGTTTTGTAAAATTTACTCTGCACGCACTTATACACTTACGATTTAGAAACAACACTGTCGTCTGCGGTAGCTCGTGAACGACTTAGTTCATAATTTAGTGAATTACTTGAATGAACGAGCCTCGTAAGTTCACATCGAGAATACGTTCTTCAGTTTTGCATGCTTTCCTTTTATATGTATTTAATTTCTTCACGAGCCTTAAGATAATTAAATCCTGAAATTTAAAACCACTTTCTAGCATTGTGCCGAAAAAGTATTAGCATGACATGTACACAAATTGATGTTAGCCGCAATGAAATCTAAGGAATTTATGGCTTAGAAAAAAGTTAAACTCAAATCGCGTATTATGAATATTATAATTATTTTACTAATGGAGTCAGCACTAGCCGAGCAAGTTAACAGTAATGAAGTTTTAACCTACCCAGTTTCGACAAGCGAAGTGTGCCAGTGGCAAAGTTCGCGCTTCTCGTCAAAGTAAACAATTGTCGGCAGTGTTTTCTAGAAACTGAGGGCTACACAATCCGGTAGAAATGTTATGAAGCTTATCGATGTTTATGCATAAAAAACGATACGATAAAAATTTGCGAGCGCAAATTTAGTTCACCTAATTCCAATTAATTCAGTGCTTGCTTTTCTCTAGCTTATTAACAGGCAATCAACTTGGTTAAACCATTTTCAATTCATTAAATTGGTCGATATATTTTTAATGGCATTCTTTGAACAAACAATTTATTTCAGATTAATTATTTTATTATAATCTTTGGCATATACAATGGGAGTTTAAAAGCAACTATGCTTTGTTTTAAGACTTTGAAATTACGAATTATTAAATATTATAATAAAAATTTGACGATTTGATTGTCAAAGTTAAAAAGCTATAATAAATATTCTAACTTAAATAACCATTACAATTTACAAGCGTTCTTTGTACAAAAATAAAAACAAGCATAATTAATATATATATATATATAAGTTATATGGTTAACGCGAAACAATAAATATTAAAAATGAAGCAAGGAAATTAAATGCTTAAAAGTAATTGCGTCTAGCTTGAAAACCCTTAAAATCACTTTTATACGAAACTATAATACGAATTTGTACAACAACAACTTCAAATTGGATGACTTAGTTAACACTTGGCGGGGAGTATTTTTGGTTTTAGAAGGTATGCAAGTGGGGATTGATAGCTTCGCTACTTTGACCTGTTTCTGCCTCAAAGAGAACCTGCTGAATGCGCAGCTTGGCAACGGAACGGGAGTAAGAGTCGGGTATTGTGCGCAATTGTGAGGCGATACTTTGGCCAAATATCATCAAATCATCCTCGGCGCTGCTGGTAACAACTGCATTTGGACCAGCATAGCAAAGACCAACACTGGTGGACGTTGCCAAATCTAGCTGCTGCGACGGCGATGGCGATGTAAACGGCGTTGATTGCCTATGGGACAATTGTGATTGCTGTGTGTGTTGCGACTGTGGATATGGCATGTTTTTTAGTTTACGCAGCAGTGATGGCTGTTGATTTTGTTGCTGTTGCTCTTGCTGCTGCTGTAGCTGATGATCCTGTTGCTGTTGCTCATCATCCCGTTGCTGTTGCTCATGATCCTGTTGCTGTTCCTGGTCCATCACGCAAAGCGTGTTGGCTTCATCATCAATCAGAAGCTCCGATTTATTTGAGGGAAAATCTTCAGTTTGGCAGCCTGCCTCTGGCGGTGGATTTGTATTAGTGCCAATGCTCATTTTCCTTTTGCCACCCTGTACAACAACAAGGTCTGGCAAGTAGGTGTCATGGGGCGACGACTGACGCAGCTCCTCCTTTTCTTGCGTCGAATGCAGAGCATCCTCACTGATCGCAACGCTGTTGTTGTTTTGCTGCATTTGCTGCGAAACCTCTTTTTTGAGTATGGCAACGCTGCTGCTGGTGCTACTGGTACAGCTACTGTCCACATGCACATGCTTGTTCTTTAACTAAACACAAAAAAAAACAAATACTGTGAGACAATGTTTCTAGCACATTTGCATTTTAGACTCTTGACTTACGCGTTTGCCGTGGGAGAGCGAAACAGGGCGCAAAAATGAATCTGCGCGCTTAAACCAAAACAACTTGGGATCATAGTTTCGTCCCAGTTCCCTTTCACGCATTAGTATGCGCAACTCCTTGGTGTAAACGGTTCGAACGCTCTTGATTTTTAATTTGATGTCAAGCACCGTTAGTTGCGGTATTTTAAGTGTGCCGATTATGGCTTCGTAGGCCTCCTCGCGCGCCACACGATTCTTGTAGGTGTCCAACAGCGAATTGTATAAGCACGGCTGGCATCTGTATGCTTCCAAAAATTCGGCTATTGGGATTTTCGTTTCGCGAAATTTTGCCATCGTTTAGTTTGTTTGGTTTGAAGAACCAACAACTATAACAACAACAACTAAAACGAAAACACAAATAAGTATGTATGTATTTTGTTGCTTGTTTACACTGCTTGCTAGTGATGGCACTATCAGCTGTGCACATGAGTACGAAAATGGGTTTCATACGTCACAGAAAAATGAACAAAGCAAGCTATTAATGACATAAGACGAATTTAAATGAGATAAGTTTTGTTTTTTAACAGAAAATATTGTGGAAATATGTGGGACGAAATACATCACCTGGATATTTATTAGTTAGTTTCTTTTTAATTTTGTGTATTGACATTAAAAAGGCTGTTCACATTGTGCAACCTTGTTTAAGTGTGAATGTGCTACATTTTGCATACAACAACTGTCTATCGCTATCGATATCGTCATTGCTAGTTTTGGCAAGCCGGCAGCCTGACGAAATTTACCGCGTTTTATGCCTGGCTGTGTTTAAAGTTATTTAGTGAGAAAACGCATCGCGCAAAACATCGAACAAAATGGATGGTAAGTAGACAGTGCATTGCAATATAATAACAAATAAGTTGAATTACAAAAACCTTCAAATTAATAGGCGTGATTGAGGACATGTGGACGCCATATAAGCGTTTGTATGACACTTGTCAGTCGGCAATAAGGAATCCCAATGAACTAAACACTGATTTGGTGCAATGTCTTAAGAAGCATAAACAGAACTTTACAAACTTGCTGCGGAATCCGGTAAGCAAGCAATCAATCAACAAAAGTGTCGACAAAAACCTAACCTTAACTTTCCTCTCATCCCCTTTCTTTTTGGGTCTGTTCCGCAGCCGAAAAACGAGAAAAGCCGTGCACAGCTAGCGAATGCAAATATGGAGGGTGTTTTGCTTGCCGGGCAGTCTCGCAAAATGGAACTCTCACAGGATCTGATCAATGAGGCCATCATATTGTCGGATATGTATGATCTGGATGAGATATTCGCATTGGAGCTGCTTTGCACGGCGCAACGTCAACAGATACATCATCCGGGTCTACCTCGTGGCCTCGTCGCTGTCCTACTCTACTATGATGGACGCAAGGCTATTTCATGCACACTGCGCGACATGTTTCAGGTTGTCAGCGGCGTCTCCTGGGCCACTGAGCTGCCCAAAGAGGTAAGAGGAGTAAGACAACCTTTTCGTGAACAAATTACTTAAAAATTACTCTTCCGATTGCAGATGACCGCACTGCTCAACAACTATGTCCAGAATCTGGTTGAGGATTCAAACATTCTTGGGCGCATTTTGGAGCTGCTAGCCGAAATGGATACAGAGAAAGAGGTAGATCTTCGTTCACTCCTTATGAAGTTCAAATTGCTAACACAAACATTCTCTCTATTCGAATAGATAATTTTATTGACCAAAAATCGTGCCTTTGGCTCAAAACGTCATCAGAACCAGGTGCTGGCACTCTATGAGGGCACACGCAAAGCACTCGCCATGACATTATTCAATTGGTCCGCCCAACGTGGACTCTCCAAGAACATAGCCATCCGCCTGCTACAACAGTTGGCCAAGATGAAGACAAGCGACGTCACAGTGATAATGTTGATGGCATTGCTCTATGCTTATGATACATCGGTTATGCTTCTAGCCGAAGGTGTAAGTCAACATATCTCGCGTCTGCCCATCTTTATCGAACCAGACTATGCCAAGTCCTTCTATGAGGCAATCTATGCCCAGACCACTTGGCAAATGCCTCAAATGGATATGATTGTAAAATACAGTTTTGGTTTGACATTGGCCAGCTTGCGGCAATCGCAAGTTGACTTACTGGCGACTTACCCTGGAGCTGTCCTTGGCAATAATTGGGATGAGCAGCTCATTGATGAGGCGCTCGCCGGCAATATATTCACCTTCTTTTATCGTGAGCTGCTCGAAAGTAATGTGGTCTACGAGTAAGTAACAATTTAAAGTTTTTTTTTAATGAACCTGTTTTTTTAATTGGATTTTCTTGTTTTGTGTGTGCGTGGCAGAACCGATTTCATTTACCGTCGCTTGCATCTGCTGATCACTGACTTCATTGACTTTATGCACGCCAAGGTATCGGAGCTGCGTGGCCGTTCTAATGAGACAGCCCGTGTGATGCTAACTTATCAAAAGACTGGACTCGCACTCGAGTCGCCGCCCGTTGTTGATGATAACTTTGAATTACTGATGCTGTGCGTGGCAAAGTTATATGGCGATAAGCGTTCCACATTCACACTATGTAACGAGTATTGGGGACCAACACTTGAACCAGAACCACACAGTGCAGTCAACACCACAAACAACTATACACCAGACCCCTCTCGATCGGTTTCGCTGTTTAAGTTTATACGATTGGCCAGTGAGGTCTTGCCACAGAGCTTGGTTGTGCCATATCTGAAGATGATTGCTGGCTTAACGCGCACCGAATTCGCGGCCAGATGCGCTTTTAATCTACTCAAGGATTCGCAGAGTTATCAGTCAACCTATGCCGTCAGCTGGGATCATTTCTTCAATGGCCTCAACACATATTTTAGGTAAGCAAAATAGTTTTGAGAAAAATTTACGTCTTTTATTGTAATTGAAAATTCTTACAGCAATATGCGCAACGATCATCATACGATTGGTGATTCCATATATCGGTTCCGTGTAACACCCCGATTTATATCGCCAAAGGAGACGGAGCTCATAATTGCGGTGATGGGCATTGTGCGTGCCGTCGCCGAGCACGATGATATCTCGCGTATTATGATCTGTGAACAGGCAAATTGGCAGACGCCTCAAGTGCTGCTCGGTCTTGTTGCGTGCGCGACAACAGTGGCTCTCAAAGGTGAACTCCTGATGACATTGGCCGCACTAAGCAAATCCAAGGAGTCGGCTGGTTCGATTTGGTTCCATTTGGAGGAGTCACAAATAATACCAACCATTCCCAGCAACACGTCGTCGATGGTGCCAGCGTTCAGTTTGGCGGAGGAGATCGTTCAGAACGAATGCCGCCTGGAGACATACAAGCTAAGTCGCGGCATTCTACAGTTGTTGTATAACCTTATGACCACACACATGCCAAACAGATTGGGCGCTGGACTACGCAAACCCGGCTATAATCCATACTTGCAGTTCATTTGCGATGCCATATTCTTAAAGTTCAACAATCGTGCGTATAAGGATCCAGTTGAGCGGTGGGAAGTGGGTGCCAAATGCTTGCAGCTAATGTACTTTCTGCTTGCCACCTACCGTCCTAAGGCATCCGATTTCGATATGGAACGCGATGAGCATCCGCATCCGGGCCATTATATAATGATGCAGCTGCATGTGAAATCGGATACGTTGCGTCTGGTGTTGCGCATCATTGAGGAGGCACGCGAACTGCTCGACGATTACAATGAGTTTCATGGCAAGCAGATACTCGAAGAATGCGCCTTGTACGCTCTCCTGCTCCTCGAGGTCGCCCTAGCCAAACAAAATGCCTTCTTTGAGGCGGCAAATTGTTCCATACTATTGATGGGCCTCAATCGCATGTTGCTCGACTTGAATCCGAGGAGTCGTCAGCCTGATTATGTGCACACGATCATTAAATTTGTCACCTACAGCTCATGGTTGCCGCGTCACACTCTGGCCGCCATTAAGATCCTGAGCGGTGTCACCTCACAGCCCGAAGTCGTTGGCCAAATCCTTAATATGTATGCTCCAAATAGCATTGACAAATTGGAGATACGTCGCCGTTTTATCGAATGCCTCGAAATGAATTTGGTATGCGGCACCAATTTGAAAGATGAACAAAGGGATATCTATGCGTCAATCGATCAATTTGGTTATGCAAATCCAAAGCATACGGTTACATCGAATAATGATGATTCCATGGATTCGGTTGTCCAAATCCAAGTCTTTGTAAATGAAAACACAATGGAACGTCAGCCGCCCATTGAACTTAAAATCAAGGAGGCTATCGTGCATCTATTTGAGGTGAATGTGAATCAGCCATTGCCGAACTTTGTTACCTTTCTGCTTGGCATCGATGTTGCTCGCGATTTTATGTACAATGAACAGATACGTTTCGAAACCAACTCCTGCATTAATTCCCTGGTCTATATACTCGAGCGTCATCTTGAGGTAAGTTTTCTCATTCTCATCATTAACAAAACGAAAGATGTTTAAATCACACTTCCCTTTTCTTTTCTCGCGCACAGCAACAACGTCAGAATGAGACCTATTGCGAGCATACGGCACACATTGTGGAACGGATATATCGCCTGTTCCATGGCTTTTGTGCCAATCCTCAGACATCGGAGGCAATCTTACGCTATTTCCGTTTGAATTGCAATGACTTTCTCTTGCGCCACTTGGGCGCAATGCCATTCCGCAACAATCACAAGAATCACATGCTGCACGCAATCAGTCATTTGATGAATTGTGTCTCCATTGAGATACGTGTGGCGGCATCGCATGGCCAAACGACACGCTATACTCTGCTCTGTGATATACTGTTGGCGGTGAATGGCGAGGCACTCCACAATGGCCAAACCGCGCCGCGAGAGTTGAGCAGCAGTGTACTGATGCCGGCAGCGGCCTCAGCTGGCGGTCAATATGGCTTGGATGTGACGCCGGGGCGTCAAATGATGCAGACAACAGCACCAGAATTGCATGCGAATCGTGTGCTCGACTGCTTGACCTTGGAAACGCTGTCGTTGACACAGCCTGAATTGGAATTCTTTGACGAACGTCTGATGGCGACCGTGTTAAAGGATTGCACAGCAGCTTCGACTATGCAACATGGTGCTGGCATGATAAATGTACAAAAGCTGCATGAGGTCCTTATCGATGAGCTACATCTAGTGCAGAGCACCATCACCAATGGACAGCGTACATCGATCATTGGTGAGATAACAACCATATTGCAGTATGCCATCAATTTGAATGGTGTGCGAATGCAAAGACTTGCCACATTTGGCTTCATGAAGGCCTGGTGTAATCTTGTCCAACTGCTGTTCAGTGTTATGCCCGAGACAGTGCTACCAATAACGTTGCGCAAACAGCACATTATCGATATCATTGAGAAGATAATGCTTAAGGTGCCGCCAACGCAACCGCTTGTCACACTGTCCGTACTGGTGACAGAAACGGTGTTGGTGCTGCTGGAGAATCTGCGTCATTGCTACTATCATCTGGAGGATCAGCGGGCCTTGGACGAGCATGGCAACATCATTAGCTTGAGTGATCATGTGCCATCGACATCAATGAATGCGACATCGGTCGATGCCAGAGAAAGTAACAATGCCAACAATGCAACACGCGTCATCAGCAGTGTGAGCAGCAATAGCTGCAAGAGCAGCAATCTACGTTTCATACTCAAGCGTTTGATCGCTTGGATAATGACGTGTGAGGTCAAATCGCAGAAGCTCAACATTAATCTCTACACCTCGCTGCTCTATTGTTTGCGGATTGTGAAACGCGTACGCAGCAATGAACAGATCGAATTCGATGAAACGTAAGCAACTTATCAACTTATCTCTTGGCACATTTACTTATACTTATGTTCGCTGTTGTTGATTTCTTTTGCAGCATGAGATCGCGCTCCGATAGTTGTGTGACATTTGGCAATGTACAGCAGGATACGGAACAGGAGTTGAAACACAAGGAAATGGCTGCTGAGATCATAAGCGAATTTGGTGATAAGCTTATCGATACGATATGTCATGATGTGACAACGGGACATGCGATGTGCAGCATGTTGGCATTGACGTGCTTGGTCTTGATATCTGAGCTGCGTGCGATTGGTAATCTCACTGATATAATCACATCGCGTGGCTATCTCAAGCAAATCCTTTACGGTCTGAGCCAATCGAATGAGGAGCTTAAAGATGTTCTCAAACCGATGCCAACCACACTACGACCGCTATTTATGTATGAAAGCCTAATGGCATTCCTAATGCAAATATCCCAGACGTATGTGGGTGCGACTGCAATCTTGGGTGAGGGTGCCCTGGGTATACTTGCAAATATGAGCATCTATGATATGCAACCCGATTTGAAGGCCAGTGAATTGTCCGTGGAACAAAGTGACACAGATGATTTTATGCCCGCTGTTGATGCACGCTTCCGTTCGATCTTGCTGCCGGCTCTGTCACTGTGCGACAGCATCATTGATTCATTGGGCGTTCGCAATACATCTGGCTCGTCCCAGTTGCTGAACTTCCTCTTCTCCCACATTGACATGATTGAGAGCATGTTGCGGGCGGCCACACCGTTCATGGACTTGGGTCATTTGCAACAGCTGGCGGCGATTACCAATCTCTTTGCTAGAATCGCATGTAGCGAGGAGACGCTGCCGGACAATGATTATGACTCTGATGACTCTCAGACGCAAGTTCCGTCACTTGAGATGAGCAGTCGCTTGAGCCTTCTGCGTCAACTCATGATTGTTGTCTTTGGCCGTTTTACCATCAACGAGGCGACAATACGTTGCCGTCTCAACAAGGAGCGACATGGTCAGCCCGATCTGCCTGAACTATCTGACGAGGATAAGAATCAGCATGTGAAATATGTTTTGGACATTGCTGCCAATCTATCGCTCTATTGCCGTGCAGGTGTCACCAGTCATGTACGAGATGGCATGACCTCCAAATATCTTTTAACAACCATGATTAACGATTTCACACCACTGTAAGTGTAAAATTTAAATCCATCCCGTCCATCCCTTATATATTTAATCCAAATACGTTATCAATTGCAGTTCTGGAAAAACGGACTCAAAGAAACTTTCAGCCATCATGGTGGTCATATTGAACCAGCTTAAAGGCTCCATAGCTTACTATCTGTCACAGAAATCAATTGCAGACAATCTGGTGCAGCAGCAAGCATCCCTGCCCAACATAACATTTGGACCAAGCGGTAAGTCTTCAATTCAATTCAAAGAAGAGAGAATTCTCTATTAAAACATTGAACATTCGTTGCAGGCAAACAAAACTATTTGGAATTAAGTCAGCGACACAACGATAAACGCAGTGAACTAAGGATGGCCGTATTCATTGCAGAACAGAATCTATATTTGCTTTGGATCCATGTGGATTTCTATTTTCGCAATGCTGTCATCTATACCCAGGAAAATCGTAGTTTCATCAACGAAACAAGTTTAGGTACGTATACAGAATTGATTTTATAACTTGAATTTAAATATACTATATAAATTTTGTTCTCTCTCTCTCTCTTTCTGAATAGATCCACATAACATGTCCGTATTGAATGCCTCACAGGACGAGATTCTGCAGCTGAAGCAAATGCTTATCTCCACATTCAACGAACTTTTCTGTTCACAACTTATAAATGCCAGCGAAGGATATTCAACAAAATGCAAGAACTTTAGTGCCGTATTATTGCGCCGCATTAAGGCTCTTGTTCAATTTGCACCACAGACCACATAACGTATTATTTCTATCCACAAACAATTTTCTTTTCATGTTATTGTCTTTATGTTTGTGTGTGTTTCATCTATAATAATCTGTGGGCATATATATTATCCTAATCTGTGCGACTTTTATATACTGTTTTCCATTTCAAATATAATATAAAACATAAAAGAGTTCAAATGATATCAATGTTTGTATCTCTTTCTCTTTCTTATCTATGCATTTGTTTTGAAACAGTACATATATTTGAGCAAACTGCAACAAAAAGCTAAACATTTATGGAAAAGTAACATATTGAGATTTGATTTGTTTTGTATTAAAGCTGCAATTGTAAGCGCAGATCTGACGTCACAAAGTTGAAGTTTACATTTCTATGCCGATCACAGTAAACGTTGACATACTTGCAAATCGATACCTTACTAACTTCTGTTGAATTGTTGCATTTGAACATCAAATTTCGAGCGGAGCAATTCCTCTGATTGAAAGCAAAAACAATAGAAAGAATAAAACAATGTACAAACTCAAAATCAATTCCAACTCTAATATAACTATAATAAACTGTGCTGAATTCACTCTTGAATTAAAGAAGTACGTTGAACTGTTTTTTAACAAAGTGAGAGAAAATCATCCTATGAATGATGACCGCTACGAATATTTTGTAGAGCACGTAAGTCGTACCTTCAAACAATGTACACCGCCACAACTTACAAATAAATAAATAACAACTAAACGTTTGTTTATACATTTTATTTGTATATATTACAGTTTACCGATGAATTTTTGATATGGGAGATAAATGAATGCAATCGTTTTGGATTAAAGCTCTTATTCGATGATGTGTCCAAGGACAGAGCCGTACAGTATATTAAGGAAGCTATGGAGATCTCGAATAATGCCTCTCCAGAATCATCGAGTGTTGAGGCGTCGACAAGCGGAGATGAGCCGTTGACAAGCGGCGATGAGCCGTGGACAAGCACCGATGAGCTGTTGACAAGCAGTGAGATGCCGTCGTCCAAAGCTGATGATCCTTGGACAGAGTCGTCATCCAACGTTGAGGAGATGGAGTTGGACACCGAAACGAAAGAAGAATGACCAAATTTGTTTTCTCCAATTGCAACAAAACTTTGCCAAAGAAAACGTTAAAAATGCATATTTATTTAATCAATCCAAGTTTTTTCTTCCTTTCTCTGGCTTGCAACCGTCGTTAAGCCTAAACTTTCAGTGTTTGTTTTGTAATTTTGCAGCACGGATTCATTTCCATTCCTGTGAATTACCAACATTTTATACCATTTGGCGGGAATATCGATGATTATTATAGTCAATTATGAATAAAACAATAAAGAGCCGCAATCGTAAGCTAATAGAAAATAATACAAGAAAATACATTTCGTATTTTTGTATGTGCAATAAAAAGTTGCAACGGTGAATGTTGTATTGTCTAATGGCCAAAAACACCGTTAGCAACATTCAAATACAAATATAATGATTTGCCGGGCACATCGATAAAAGCCATTAAACTATGTTTTGTGCAAGAATTATCGATAGTTCGTTGCATCCCTATAGTGTTGCTCCCTGTATTGACATCCGGTTAAGGCAATTGGTACGAATTGCAATTTTCTTTTTTAATTTTATGCAAAAAAAGGCTTTTTGTTATAAATGTTATAACGCCGACAAGTGAATACTGCTATATACAATACTTTATCCATAAATTACATTTACAACTTAAAGCGTGCCAAAATAAAGCAGATGCTGCGAAATTGTTCTATTGTTATGATTTTTGTTGTTTTGTTTGTTTTGGTGAAAAACGCAAAATGTTAATTGCATGTTTCTTTGGTTTGCTCAACAGTTGCTGAGACAAAATGGCACCAAGAAAGGCTAAAGTGCAAAAAGAGGAAGTGCAGGTGCAGCTGGGTCCTCAGGTGCGCGATGGCGAAAACGTATTTGGCGTTGTGCACATCTATGCAAGCTTCAACGATACTTTCGTGCATGTGACCGATCTGTCCGGTCGCGAAACTATCGCCCGCGTCACCGGCGGCATGAAGGTGAAGGCCGATCGCGATGAGGCTTCCCCATACGCAGCTATGTTGGCCGCTCAGGTAATATGCAAATATATTTTTGTTGAACGATTGCAACAAATGTTTGAAATTTAACTATTCAATTTCAGGATGTCGCAGAGAAGTGTAAAATGCTTGGAATTACGGCTCTGCACATAAAACTGCGTGCAACCGGTGGCAACAAGACAAAGACACCGGGTCCCGGAGCCCAATCAGCGCTTCGCGCTCTCGCCCGTTCCTCAATGAAAATTGGTCGCATTGAGGATGTTACACCCATCCCATCAGATTCAACACGCAGAAAGGGTGGCCGTCGTGGTCGCCGTCTCTAAAAATGCTCTCAACTCTTCGGCTTATGGCTATGTTATATTTAATTATAAACACACAACAAAAAATACATATGTTTCTTAAATATGTATAACGCTGACATTTAGATATTTATATGTAGTAATAAATGATTTAAACACACATAGTGTCTTAGTAAAATAAATAAACAAAAAAAAAAAATATTAAGGTCAAGGACAATGAATTATTTTGGTATCAAACGAACCGATAGGCAACGTGGTCGATAGTTTAGTCGCTGTTTATGTGCTGTTATTGTAAATTGTGCAAGGTAGACAATTAAGCAAAAAGCTTTCAATATTACTTTATTTGTTAAACAAACAATGTGTGTATATTATATATATATATATATATATATATATATTATATATGTATATTAGTTTAATTTAAGTTTTGATTTTAAACAATTTACTAATCGAACAGCTGTTCGATACTTAAATGCCACACTGCTTATCGATTTTAAGCCACTCAGATAGTGCTCTTCTTGTGCGTACCATCGCATCGCTGTGACTGGCAGTTTTACAAGAACCACATAGCATTGCAGAGATAAAATTCACATATACACAGACTGTGTAATTTCTACACACAAGAAAGAGCCAGCAAATTCGTCGAAATTGTGAAGCACATTTGTGGGTGCAAAAAGAAAATTCATAAATAACCAATGCATACATATGTATAAATAAAAAAAAAACCAAAAGCCAAGGCTTGAAGAGCAAAAGCAACTCATATTGTAATTGGCAAGTTCATTGCTCGAATAATATATTTGGTTATATCTTTTTGTGTGTGTTCGTGCTTTCGTGTGTGTGTGTGCGTGTTTTTTTTTTTTTAGTAAGCATGTGTGTGAATAAGAAATTTGCAAACTCGATAAAACATCGTGCAAATTGTTAAAAAGTATCTGTCCGACGTACTTTCATGTATGTACATATAAATATATAATATACATATATATATACATACGTGTAGACAATGTATTCGTGTTTCTCCTGCTCAGAAGCGCATAAGCTCATATAGGATGTTCATAGATAATAGTAGGTCGGGCAAGCAACGTCAAGAGGCAAAAACAGAACCGGAGCGAGATGTGAGAAGCGGCTTAAAAAGCTGAGCAATAGTGAGTCAAGTGTTTTAGCGTTAAATTTTCTGTGTATCTTTGGTTTCGATTGTTTGTTTGTATTTTTTTTTTTTTCGAATTTCGTATTTCGTTAGTGCAGCCAATGCACCAAAAAAATTTGTTTGTTTGTATTCTCGCAAAATAATGAGAGTGTGCAATTAAAGTACAAAAGTTTTCCTCATATGTGTGTTGATGTATGAACATACAAACAAAAAAAAAAAAAGAAGAAGTTAAGTCAAAACGTTCTAAGCGCAAGTACATAGAAGCATATTTGGCAAACAAAAAATCCCGCAGTGTAAAACGAGGCAGCGCGCAGCAGCAGCAACATAAGAAGAAGAACCAAAAAAGAAAACTTGTTTGAAACAACGACGACGAACAAGACGCTAAAAGGCAATCTTAACACACAAGCTAAGACGTGCAAAGCAAAACGCAGAAACAACGCGAAGCAGCAACAACAACACGGCAGCAGCAGCAGCAGAAGCAACAAACGGCATTTGCAGTCTGTCTTGTCTGCGCTGCTCTTAGCCAAAAAAAAAGAAAAATATAACGAAAAGAACACAAAAATATAAAGCAAAAAGAAACATCTGATATACGGCATATACGGCGATAGTCAACACGACGTCACGACCGATAGATAGATCAACAACATAATACAGCGGCAGAATGGATGAAGATGACAACATATCCAATGCTGATATAAGTATCGATGACGATGATGATGATGAGCAACGGCCTCAACAGGATTATAATCGACGGCAACAGCGCACCGAGCATGAACTCGATGAACTGGAAGTGTATGCGCAACAGTTTCAGCTGGCAAATGTGCCCAGCATCGGTGGTGGTGTAGTAGCAGGAGCAGTAGCAGGAGTTGGCGTAGCTAACACAGGTCGCACAGATACAGGTGGTGCTGGTGCCGACGGAACGGATAATTCGCCATTTTATTTGGGCTCACATTGGGATTCACAAAGCACGGTGGCACGTGGAAGCGGTAGCAGCAGCAGCAACGCTAGCGGCAGCAGTCAACAAGCAGCAAATGCCGAGGAGACCAACGATACTGCCGGTGGTGGCGTTGCCGGTGGCGGCGGCGGCGGCAATTCTGGCGCTAAGCCCAGCTTCTTTTTTGGCACCTCATCGTTTATATTGCGCAGTCGAAAGGAGGTCGCTGCATTAATAAATACCGAATGCTGCCGTGGCAGTACGACACCTGATTTGGATTCAATAATGGATACGCTGTTCAATCCCGGCACACCCATTGATAATCCTGACAATATTGAATGGATACGCTGGCTAATTGCTGGCGGCCGCACTCCCACAGAGTTTGTCAAAATTGGTAAGTAGCAAGCGAAAGAGCGCAATTACAACATAGTTACATTTTTAATATATATTATACTGCCTAATCGATATATTGTGTTATCGTAAAGCAGCTGATCGCGCAAGTCGTTGCCCCTGAAATTTCTGCTGTGTATGTGTGTGTGTGAGAGAGAATTGAATTTAGTGGTTCGCATACCTGTGCGCTGTTGCTGAGTGTTGTCTTTGTGTGTGTGTGTGTGTGTGTGTGTGTGTGGTGAAATGGTTGTAGGGCATGGTAGGTAGGTGTATGTAGGTATGGCACGCAAGTGTAAGCAAGTTAGGTGCAAGGCAGCGTGACAGTGCAATGCCATAGCAACAAAGAACAAACATCAAGCAACAACAACAGCAACAAATATCTTCTAATCAAAAACGCACTCACACCGACATATTTATATATATGTATTAATAGAGAGATTGGCACTTGAGTTAACTTTAGCCCATTTAGCACAAATTTAATCTGGCAGTATTATCTATTTACTGCGTTGCGTTTTTTTTTTTTTTTGTGCCAGGCAGAGTGCGTCGCGAACATTGGCAACCCCAATGCCGATATTGCTCGTTGTCCCACTTGTCATTCACACATACACGCACGAACCCACGCACATTGGCTAGCTGTTGCACCTTGTGCCTGTCAGCTGTTGTTCCGATTTTGCCTTGCTTAGGTTTGCGCAGCATCCGCCCAAATACAGGCAGCTGTGTGTGTTTCATTGTGACTGTGTGTGTGTGTGTAGCTGCGTATGCGTGTACGAATATGTTCCTTTTAAATGCCACCCTTGTCAAACGGCGCAAAATGCTCTTTATTTTCTTCTTTCAACTGTCATTTACCAACACACACACACAAGCACATATACATATGTTCGTATATGTTATATATGTATATGTAAAAAAAAAAACAAGAAAATAATTTCAAACAATTGCTAAATTGCAAATGAAAATGTTACGGTGCGAGTACCATGGAAACACACACACATACATATATACGATACTCTCACATCTCAGTTGCCGTACAGTGGCACTAGTTTGCTCCGACATACACTGAGAAAAGTTTATTGACCGTCATTGTTGTTGATTTGACAATTGTTGACACGCCATGTATCATGTGCACACTGCTGCCTGCATATAAAGCTTTGAAAACCATACATAGATACATGTATGTGCATATAAATATCGCACTGAAATTTGCATCACAAATGCCGCAGCTTTGCACCACAGTGCAATATGTATGCGTTTCGTTCGCTTGCTCTTCTTGTTCTACTTTTTTTTGGGCCTTGCAATTGCTTGTTGACCGTTATTGTTGTTGTTGACAAAAGTTTACATACACACACACACACACGTACGTACGTACGTATGCATATATCGTACATTGCTGTTGTTGCTTATTCAATTCGTTCAAATGGCCGTTTAATCGAACTTTATCAAAAAGAAACAAAAAAAAATAGTTTAAGGCTCAGCGGCGGGGTGAGGGCGAGACAAAACGGTAAATAGCAATTGGGAGAGGCAAACGCAGAGTTGCATGGCAAGTTGTTGTCGATAGCCAGACTATTTAACAAATTGTCAATCAATTTTACAGTTTCGCTGCGTTTAGCCGGTTGTTGCCGTTGCTGTTGTTGTTGTTGTTGGTGCTTTCAATTGATTTCCTTCCGCATTCAGCTGACCTTTTTGTCGTCGCAAAACTCAAAGACAAGTCACACGCAACCCAAGCAAACACACAAGTTATGCCAACAGCAATGAATGGTGCATACTTATTTTTGGATTTTAATCAAATCAATAAAAACGACAACAACATATTATGTGCTTGCTGCAATGGTTGCCTCAACTATGACCGACCACCACCCATTAATTAATTTGATAGTTATTTCTGAATAATAACAAGTTGAAAACCGTAAAGAAAGTGCTCAATTGCTTGTTTCCGTTCGAAGTAAGTAAATTGGTTTAGTTCCGTTTCGCAAAATATTAATAGCATAGCGGCAAGCGCTGTTGCTTGCAACAAAATAAATGCATCACATATCGGTGTCAAATATTAATATATGGTTTTTCTTTGAACACAAAAGATAGTTGAATATATATATTATTATAATATATTTAAAATCGATATGGAAATAGTTATGATTTTAAAACATAAATCCTCAAAAAAGTGTTCGATTAGTTAGGAGATGGTTATATCGGTTGTTTATCGCCCATCGTTTGCAACTATCGGTATTTCGATAATTAACAGCAACTATGAAATGAATTTCATTGTAATTTTATTTAAAAATTCTTTTTTTTGATTTGCAGTACGCAGTTATGATAACCATGCGAAATGCGGTCTTGTGTGGGTGCCACATGTGGTGGCATATCGATGTCGCACCTGCGGCATCTCACCATGCATGTCGATATGTCGGGACTGTTTCAAGAAGGGCGATCATGCCAATCATGACTTCAACATGTTCCTGTCACAGGCAGGCGGCGCATGCGATTGTGGCGACACATCGGTGATGAAGGCGGAGGGCTTCTGCAGCGATCATGGCATCAATAATCGCGTTAATCGCGATCCCGTGCCCAACAATCTGCTGGCAGTTGCCGAAGCGATAATGCCAAAGCTATTGTTTCGTTTGCTGCAACATTTTCGGGAGCATAGTGATGCATCGCTGCAAGCGCATGCCCAGACCTCGTACTCGTGCGAGGCATTCGCCAATATGCTGATCGATCTGAACAACATGGGCGAGATAATGCGTAAGGTGATGACGCGGACGCTAATCAATGCCGATGTCTATTCGTATTTTATGGAGACACCGTGCCAGGATACGCGCAACGGGCGATTTCTTAAAGCGAATCGCGAGAAATATGAGGATGCGGTCAATCGATTCCCAAATCCCGAGCCACCCAAAGAGTATCGTGATCTGCCAGCGTTGGGCAAGAAGCTGGTGCATACCACCCTGCTGGAGGAATTCATATTCTGGACATTTAAGTTTGAGTTCCCGCAAACGTTGGTTTGCTTTCTTCTCAACATGTTACCCGACCAGGATTACAAGGTGAGCAGTGGAATAATCTAAAATACATATACAAGGGTTATATACATATATATATTTTATTTGATTGTAGGAACATCTGACACGCACATTCGTGATGCACTACAGTCGGATTCCATCGGTGCTGGAGATGTCCCGGGATCCCGATACGCTCAGCAATCGTGTTGTACACATGAGCGTTCAACTTTTCTCCAACGAGAGCCTTGCATTAAAAATGGTCAATGAGCTTTCGCTGCTGCATGTGATGATCATTAGCTTAAAGCTTATGATGTCCAAGATACTCATACAAAATACGCTGCATGGTAAGTTTCGCAAAACACATGCAAAAACAAAGCAATTATTATGATGTACAAATCTTTTATGAATTTCATTACAGATCCCGTTAAGAACTTTCATTTTGTTATCGATTGTACGCGTCAGGTGATGAAGGATCATTGCTATTGGCCACTCGTCTCGGACTTTAACAATGTACTGTCGCACGAATCGGTCGCATTGGTATTTCTACGCGACGATAATCTCATCGATATGTGGTTCCAATTCCTGCAAATGCTGCAGGGCATGAACGTGAATGTGCGTGAGACAGCGTCACATGTGGAATTCGAACCGAATAGCTATTATGCGGCATTCTCGTGCGAGTTGGAGGCCAGTGCATATCCCATGTGGTCCATTATATCGCATCTTCAGGATGGCACTCATGCCCATCTAGCCAAGAAGATCATCAATTATTGTGTGACAACGCTGCACGAATGGCTCGACTCCATCTACTTTCGAGAGCCAAAATTATCTCTGGTATATAATAATGACTTAGTTTTGTTCCAAAACCCTTTTCTTAACCCCCACTGTTTTCTTGTTGTTGTTGTTACAGGAGGAAATGATGCAGGCCTCATTTCATTTTCCGCTGCATCGCTATTTGGCCGCCTTTGTCTGCCAGGCGGTTACCAAAATGGGGATTCCACTCAGCGATGTCCTGCCCTCGCGTCCAGACATCTTACCCCTGCTTATGATACATCCGCTGCGCGTTCAGGTGAGTTATTCACACTACCTATCTATCTATATAGTTTATGATTTAGTGAACATTGTGTCAAAGCACAAAAGTTGTTATCTTTTTTGTTCTTCAATGATTTCAATTCACATAAATGTTCTTTTCAGAAGTTTCTGTCAAAAATGAATACTGGTTTGGCTTAATTTGTTATGTTTTTTATTATTATTTTACATACCTATGCTTATATACATATGTATTTGTATGCCAATTGGTAACACGAAATGTTTTCAATTAAGTTTTGTTTTTGCGTTTTGTTTGTTTATCTGGCTTATTGGCATTTGTGTTGGTCACAAGATGTGTTGTATATATATATACTTTGTATTGTTAAAAAAAGTTATGTGTATATCCTACAAAGAAAGCTAGTTATGTGTATATATAGTATATATATTATAGCTGAGAGACGATGCGCTGCTGCATATCCAATCCAATGTGTCCTCATAGCATACGCTTAGAGAGATGTTCCCTTTTTAGTTAATTGTCTTTGGCACCTGAACGTGTGGTGAAAAGTCATAGGTGATGATTTTGGGCGCCACAAAGCCGCCGTAGCCGGGTCGTGCCTTATAGTAGATGCCAATGCCTGCGAGTGGCACTGGTGGATTTGAGACCACATCCTGTATATCCAAAAATGGTACGGTGCTCTGCGCCGCATCCTTATCCATGCCCGTATTAACAAAATCAATAAACTGATTATGTTCGGACATTACCAACGAACTAACAACCGTTCGCGTCGACACATCCGCATTATATAAATTCAGTTTTTGTCTGCAAAAGAAAATGTGTGTGTGTTTAACGTTGAGACTTGATAAGAGATTGTTTTTTGTCTTTTTTTTACCTGCGAGTGCCGCTGACATCGGTATTATCATTGGATTGCCAAAAGCTATTAACCTCGGGCTGAACAAGTTCACCCTTCTTGAAATCGAATTCACTTAAACGCGCCTCCAGATTCAAATGAGCACCAACGACACGAAAACGTACACCAGTTACAACATAACTATTATCATCCGCTTTCATAATATCATCCAAATCAATGGAGCGACTGTCATAGCTCATTGTGTGATAGTCAATGCCTTTGGCAACATTTCTATCAAAGATCTTGTACTCATCGACGGGCTTCCATTCCAGACTGCTGGCGTTAATGGTGCCGCGTGGCAATAGTTGTCCCTCCTGTATCTGCATATGGAACACACGATTCCGTTTTACAAAACGCAGACCAGTGACGACTCTATAACAAAATTCAAAATCGTTGTGGATTTGTGTCCTCTAACAAAACTTATGTCACTTACCTGTTCTGTTTGATATCCGAAACGGATTCGCGAAGGTTGAAGAAACGATCCGATTTCAAGCCCTGCTCGTCACACAAACAAAAACAGTAGCTGCAGTGCCACAAGATATAGCGCCACCAGCTGTCTACTTTGGTTGTGCCACGGGCGCAATTCTTGCGCTGTCCAAGCGTACGTCCATTCTCATATTCGATATACTCGTAGCGCCGTGTGCTATTTTGTGGCGCCGGACACACCCACATGTCGGAGTCGACAAACTGGCAATTGTATAGGCGACCCGTACATCTGGGCTGACGAGCACAATACTTTTCCTTAAAACAACCCTCGCTGCGTGTGGACTCATAAAAGGCGCATGTCTCCCTACAGGTCTCATCGGCATTCAGATCGACTTCATTCTCAATGTAGCCCTGCAGCAGACGCGTCACCTCATCGTATGTCACTTTTGGTATATGTTGCTGGGGATCACAGCGCCAAACAATTCGATCGGCCCGTCGCATCACCTCTCGCAGTAGCTTTAATGCACGCTCCGTGCGCTTCTCATAGTCGCGACGCATTAGTTCCGCTTCCTGTGTAAAATTGCCACGTCCATAGACACGCAACATCATCCAGGAGAACTCCATCATGATGTAGCCCTTAAGTTCCGTCAGTGCAATATCTGTGTACAGTGAATACACAAATTGTTGTGGCGACTGTTTGGTGTGACACATTTCATCCGATGATTTCTACGAAATAATTATTTATATTAATATTAGTTAAAAATAATATATATAATTTATTTATAATTTTGATTATTAATTGTTTGTTATACCAGTTGCATGCATAGCACTTATTTACGTTCTTGTGTGGTCTGACCAACCATACATTCCAATTAAAAACCTACTATATAAATCTGCCAGGCAGCTCTCGCTATCTCGCTCGCTCGCTCATGTTGTTTGAAAGAGATTTGGAATCAAAAAACAACATTAGCGTTTCGTTTCCGCTGTGCACTTGCCAAATATCACCAAACGAGGGTGATAAGCGCAAAAAAAAACAAACAGAGAAGTGTAGATTCAATCTCTCACATAGTTATAAACAAATAAACGCAAACGCAAACAAAAAAAAAAACAGAAATTCCAAACTAACCACCATTGCTCTGTAGTACATCGTTTGCTTGACCATACTGGATTCGATTTCCTGAAATATTTGCGACATTGAGAATGATTTATCATTGCGCAACACCTCCTCGGTAAAATCGAGCACAGCGCGTTCCTCCAAATCATTGCTGCTGTTTGCAATCATCAAATGAGTCTGATTTGACCGGGAAGGGAAAACATTAAATATGGTTTACAATATTGACAATATTGATAAAGATGGTGTTGACGACCCATCGCTTTTCGGGGGGGTTCTTTGTACCTTGAAAAAGTCGAAAATACCATTTAGCTGCAACAATTTCACCTCGAGCAGAGTCCATTCGTAGTGATGCATAATCTTATATTGTTTGCCATCATCAAAAGTTCGTCCCATTTGCCGTTTATTGATGAAATCACGATGTGAATCGTACACCTTGCGCAATTGTGTCTCTCTATTGTTCTGACTATTTGCCGTTTTCTCCAGATATTGCCATAGGTCTCGTTCCAACTTGAAATAGTCGTTGCGTAGGGCATCCACCTCCAATACAGGCGTCCGATATCCATACATTGACTGCGCAGCAGCAGCCGCCACTGCGGCAGCAATCATCAGCAACAACAAAGATTTTGCTATCGCTGACATTGCGAAGCTTTTTGCTTGTCCGCGCAGTTCACAAAATGCAGAATGGGGGATTTCCTAGAACTGTCTTCTCTGATATATACAATTTCCTTTTTGTTCTTCTCTTTATTTCAATCGATGTTTGCCGCGTGTGCTTTGACAAAGTTTTGCTCAGCGAAAAATCGACAAATACATGAAGCGTTAAGCGTTGCCAGCCTTTTTAAACAAAGAGTGTCGCTCAGTTTTTTTTTTCTTTACAAACATACACATACATACATGTGTGCATATGCAAACAATTTGAATTGTCTTTTTGCTCACTCGCACACTAGGAGTAGAATTTGTTAAATTCCAATTTCAATTTAATTTAGTTCGTGCCTGTTTTAAAAAAAAAACTGTTGCATTATTATTATTTTTTTCGATTTATTTTAATTTGTTCGTTCAACGCTTTTTATCTTTGTGTCGCTGCTGTTGCTGGTTGTTTTGCTACTGTTTTCTGCTTTCGGCCGCTCTGCTGGCTTTTGTGAAATGTTGTGTGTTTTTTTTTTATCCGTGTGTGAGTGCGAGTGTGCTTAGACTCGGACTCGTCTCGTGTACAAAATCAGAATTTTTACTCTGTCTCGTTGTGTGCTCGTGCGCTCCCTTGAGCTGCATTTGAGTGTATTGTTGTTTTTTTTTTAGGTTCTTGCTGTTTTGTGCTCGTCGTCGAGCACGTAGAAAATCGCTGACTGTGAGCTCTGGTATTTGGTTTTTGTTGTTTAGTTCAGACGACGAGCAGTTTACACTGCTACACGGCTGCTGCTCCAACCCACACAAGTGCAATTCCTTGTGTATGTGTGTGAGTGAGGGAGCGCGCGCGCTTTCTGAGCTTGAGCTAAAAATCTGGCTATATTTGGACACAAAGGCTGAGCGCGCATAATTATGCTCGATCAGCTGTTACCACCTGCTAAGCTTATACTTGTTATCGATAAACGATAATACACACTTGTGACGTCACGGCATGTCGTTTATTCGTAGCTCAATCAGCTGTCAGTTAAACTAGTACTCTTTTGCCATATCTCTCTCTCTCTCTTGCTTGGGTCTCGCGTGCCATTTACTACCACCAAGGCACGCTTACTGCAATTAAAGAACAAAAAAAAAAAAGAAAGCAAGGTGCCCAACGCTGCATTACCCTCTCTCTCTCTCTCTCGCTCAGGTTCTGTTGCTCGTCAAACAACTCGTTTTGTTTAGTCTGTGGTGTTTGCCTTTTCTTTGCATGCGATTGTGCGCATTGTTTACATTTAGACGAGACCTTTGACCTCAGTGCGTACGTAAATAGCTGCTACATTCAACTTAAGTTGTGTGTATGTGTGTGTATTTATGTATGCGAGTGTGTAGCTTGACAAATTTTGCAAAATGAAAAGCTTGTAAAGCACCTTCTTCATTGATTAAATAAATAAAAATTTTGCTACGACGCATTATACACTGATTCGCATGCGTGATAGTATTTGTCAAACTATGTTTGTGTGTGTGTGTGTGCGTGTGGGATTGAGTGCGGCTCATCTTTAACTTTGCTTTGTGTCTGTTTCACATTACATTAGCATTGCCGTTGTTCCGTTGTGTCTGCGCTGCTTGTGTGGTGATGAGTAATATCAACAGCGACGCCGCCGCAGTTAAATATTTGACTTGAGACTTTCTTTTGGGGTTGCCCAATTGGCGCAAAAATATAAAAAGAAACAAATTCTCACATACACACACACACACAATGGTCGAAAACGATTAATCGCGAGACCGGAAAGTCCAGTTCAATTGGGAGACTACTAAACTAAACCAACCAACGAAGAGATGATTCATTCAAACATTTGTTGTACACATACATATAGATGTAGATGTTGTATGTAGGAAGTGTCGCATGCGCAAGATTTTATGATTCGATATTTGTACTTCCCCCATAATAACAGAACCCAGCAACATACATACATACATACATACCTCATAGTTGTATGCCAGTTGGGCGAGCAAATTGCTCGACGATGAATTAGGCTTTGGTTCTTCAATATTTCCATTGCCATTGCCCAGCAACGTTAAATGCAATTGATCCATTAAATGATGCACCGAATGCGCATTCGGCGAAACGGTCCATTCAGCAAATGTGATTAAAGTGCTCATCTCTAGTTTGTCCTTGTGCGCCTCGTAGCTTTGCATTTGCTGATAGCGCGACGAGATGCGGTTCATTGTGTCCGTTATATCGTTCATTTTGGCCAGTAACGGCACATTGCGGTTTACAAAATTATTAACCGACTCTATGGCCAGCGCCACATATTGTGAATGCTGCATAAAATCAAATCATACAAACATATGAAAAAAACATATGAGATTGTTGTTTATTTGTTTACCTGCGTTTCAGTCTCATCGATCTTTCGGCTGACCTCTTTTAAGCTCTGCAAAACTTTGCGCTGTTTCTCACGCATTAGCGGAAAGTCAATGTTGGCCGCAAGTGGCGACGATTGCACAATGTCCCAGGCTTTGAGGACACCGGTAGTCACCTCTTTCACCACATGCAACACATCTAGCACATCTTCAACAAGTGCAGTCGTTGGTGTGGGTGTGAGAACAACAACAGATACTAATAATAATACTAGCGATGGCGGTGACCATTTTTTGTGTGACTGCAAGAGCTGCATATTTTTGTTCTTGGGTTTTTTTTTTTTTGTATTAAAGAGTTGCGCGAACGAACGCACCACCAACAACGAACGCAGTGCTTGTTGAAACAAACTAACAACCACACACACGCTTAGCAAAACCAACAACACACAAAACGCAACCGTGTCAGTTGAAAATCAAAACGCGAATGGTAGCGGCATCGACGTTGTCAGAGCGGCAGAGCTCGTCTGTCTGTTGTTGTCTGCTCTCGCTATTGTGTTACTCCTTTTGCGTGGATAGACACTTTTTGGTTGTCTTTGTTTGATTGTTATTTGTACAGTTGCATGTCAGCAGCATAGGTCAAAGCAGAAGTGCGAGGGAGCAAACAATAACAGCACGCATAAGCATATGTAGCGTTGCCACTGTGTTCAAAAGTGACTTTCAAAAAATACGTTCACGCGCGTTATATATATATCGATAACAAATTATGTTGCTTCTTTAATTGTTGTTTATCTGTCTAGGTGATTAGAGTGTGTTTAACTTCTTATTAGCTTCTTATTGAACAATTGCTAATTGTGCGCATTTTGGTATTCTTTTATTTTTAGAGCTTCTTCTACGAAATTCTGGCCGGAAAATGGGTGCGCAACGGTCTACAAATCAAGGGCCAAGCCATGACTTATATACAGGCGAACTTTTGCAATTCGATGGCCGACATGGATCTGTTCTTTTTGCAAGTTTGCGCCACAAATCTATCGCAATATTTCTTTCTGCAAAACACAATCGAGCTATTCGATGTTGGCCAATGGCTGGAAACGGCACCGCTAAAGCAGCCCCAAAAGCCGGAGCAATCATCGATGCTAGAGGGTTTCCTCACATTCCTAGCCACACTGGTGACGAGTCGCACCAATCTGGGCAACGATGAGGCGACCCAATGCATAATTGAGATAAGCGCTCTGCTCGCCACAGAGAACAAGACGCACTCACAGCTACTCGAACTGATGCCCGAACGTTCGGGCAATGTGCATACCAAGAATTTCGAGACGTTCCTCAAGAAGCTATCCGTTTACAAGGCACCGTCGGCTGGCTCAGAGAATCTGGAACAGGGTCTGTTTACGCCAATCGATGAGGTATGGGAGGATTACTATGATCCGTTGCATGTCCTGCTACGTGCCGTGCATCGTCGCGACTTTCAATCGTCACTGGATCGTTTTACCAACTACGTCAAATCGAAGAATAAGATGCCAAGCAGTGGCAATCTTTGGCCACCATTTCGTCTACCCTTGCCGGTTGGTGAATCATTCACCGATCCGTGTCGCATTCTCAACTCCCGTCTCTTTCACTCAACTATACTCTCGATATTCTTTCGAGCGGTTCACACACGAGATGTTTCCGAGCATTTGCTTGCGTTGGCCGTTTTTCTACTCGAGATTGCTGTGGAAACGAGCAGCGATATAAACGCCGCTACCGTCTCTGATGTCGCCAGTGGCTCATCCACATCGGGTTCGAATGCCAATGCAGGTTCTGCTACTGTCGCCTCTCCCGTTGCCATTGTGGAGTGCGAGCCGCAGCATCAATCTGGTTATTATTATAGCGGGAATCGTCGTGAACCGCCCAAACTATTCCAGTGCTATCCCACTGATAATCTTGGCTGTAATCTGCGTCATGTCGTTAGCAAAGTGTCACTGAAATCACGCGATCCACAGGTCACAACCTCCAGTTATCGCTCGAATCCGTTCTATTCGGATCTGGACTTCGATGTGGATACCGAGGAAATGCGCATGATTGGCGATGCATATGGTTTGGATGATCTCGATGAAACATCCGGTGCGATGAGTGTGGCTAGGACACAACAACAGCGTCCTAATGCCACAATACCCTCTCGTATGCGTATGGAGGTTGCTCTCGTTCCCGACCTCTCTGTGGTGGCGGAGACTGGTGTTGTGCTCCTGCAGCCCGATGTCAGCGATGATGGTCATGATAATGCCATGGATTTGGGTCCGGGTGGTCAAGATTTTCATCATTTCCCATTGCAACAGATAACGCTACCCGAGAGCGGCATGGAGGTGGCCATACGTAGAGATCTCCTGCTTGCTGAGACAACGGCAACGGCAACAAACACGGCGAACACAGCAAACACCGATGATGAACGGGCCGGCGGACACACAGGCACAGGTTCTGGCTCGGGTTCCGGCACCGGGACCGGTACTGAAATGTTCTCACCCACAACGCCAACGGGCAGTGGAATGTTGTTGCCATTCCAACGTGTTCGTCTGCCGGTGGCTGTAATCAGCAGCAGTATGGATGTCGTGCCATCGAATGCATTGGGCGGTCTACCAGGCATACCAACCGTATCCTCTGGTGGGTCACGCTACGATCCAAGTGGTGCTAGGAAACGTGCCGTGGACATTGCCATCGCCAATGCCGGTCTCAACAAGGATGAGCTGCATATGGATGAGAGTATATTATCACTATTACTCAAGCTCCATTCGCAGCTAAGCGGAAATTTGGATAGCTTTTCACTCGATGATCGCAACAGCACCGTTCACAAAGATGCGAATGATGATGATGCTGATGCAGCCACCAACGCCACACCCATGGACGTGGATTGCAATGAGGCGAGCACCTCGACTGCATTGGCCGAACGCTATCCCAGCTACAATCACCACAAGCAGAATATACATGTGTCCAATTCGAGAATCGGTGATGGACCCTTCTTCATTGGTAATCTGTTGCGCAAGATTGCGACCAGGGATGAGCAGTGTGCGCAGTGCATTGATGATATACGTGCACGGCTGTGGCCCAATCAGCGGGAGAAACAGGCGGAGGCACGTGCTCGCGAGACCAAGGAGAAGGAGGAGCGGCGTAAAAAGGCGCGCGAACGTCAACAGAAAATGATGCAGGATTTTGCAAATAAGCAAAAACAGTTTATGCAATCGGCTGCAGCCGCTGCAAACAATATGGACTTTGGACTGGAGGATGAGGATGAGGAGGCGATGTATGAGGAGCAGCCAAGGGAAAAGGAATACGATTGCATAATATGCAATCGAACAACAGCCAGCACCGAAACGAATCCCATTGGACTCGTTGTCCTTGTCGAATCGAGCGGCATCGTTGGACATCGTCGTCGCATCGCCGATCGTCTACCCCTGCCCCTCAACGATGCGGACAAGGATCGACTGCAGCAGACGACACGCTTGGCAACCGAATTTACGCGACGCACCAGCTTGCTGAGTGTCAAATTTGGCCTCGAATCCTGGTATCTGTCCAACAACATGGCCTACGACAATGGTGTCCATGTCCAATCGTGTGGCCATCATGTCCATCTCAGCTGCTTGGAGGCATACCTCAAGACCCTGTATACAACACAACGTCAACCTGTACAGGATCGTGGTGAATTCTATTGTCCCGTGTGTCGCCAGTTGTCCAATTCTGTATTGCCGCTAAGTCCACAGCTGGATAGACCCATGCATCTGGTGCGATCCGGTAATCAGCCGTTTGAACAGCTCGTCGCCGAACTTACCGATCTGATCAAAGAGAATGAAAAACCGGTAAGAACCAGTTCCAGTTCACACTTTCAATTTCAATTTGTATAAGTTTTATCAATTAATATGATTTGTTTTTCGTTCGTTCGTTCAACTCGATAGCAGCCCTCAAAACTAACGGAAGCGATGGGTCACGCCATGGAGGTGATGACAAATATTGCCCAACGCAAGGTCAAATGCGCATCGATAACGTTCCGCAAGCTATTCATCTTTGTGACATCGATAGCGCGCACAAATCTCGAAGCCGAGATAATACAACGTGGTGGTTCGCTCTGTTCATCGAATGCGACACGCTATAAGCCAAAGCGAGATTGCATTGTGCCGCTGTTGCATGTGTTGTCCGTGCATGTGCGTGTATTGGTCAAATGGCCGCTGTGGAGCAGCTGGGCATCGTTAGCCGGTATGCCCGTTAGCGATACGGAACCATTGCCTGCACATTGCCGCGAACTGATACCTAGTCTCCTGGCTGATCCCATAGCATTGCTACTCAAATTCATACTCCTCGCCCCACTCCATCTCGATCAGGGTGAGTACACTCACAACTCAGTCCCAGCCTTTTAGTGTATGCAACTAATTGTTAACTATTCGTGTTTTAGATTATTTTACGTGCATGGTTAAGGTGATGTACAATCTGTTGTACTATCAGATTGTTGTGCAGCTTTGTGTTACATTAACTGAACTCGAGTGTGATTACATTTTGGCCAACTTTGGCAGCACCGAAGTCAACTCAACCGCCGCCGGCGCTGCCGACTCCTCCTCCTCCACCACTAACACCACCAGCTTCGCAACAACAAGTGAAACCGGAGGCAACGCCTCAACACCGCGACGTAACAGCTCGTCGGGACGTTTTGGTTCGCTGGCGAGCTGCGCACAGTTGGGTCAAGCCATGGCATTGGTATTGAATCAAACGGATCGCTTGACTCATCTGCGACGCGATAGCATACCCAGCACCAGTGCAAGTGCAGCAGCAGCTGGAGTATCAGCAGCATCTGGAGATTCAACCGGCAACTCAATGGACAACAACAATCCAACCTCAACGTCGGCTGAGGTTAATCTGAAGTCAATGGAACTGCAATTGCAATCGTTATGCTTACCATTTCTGCGTATTGCTTCGCTGTTGCGTCAACATTTGTATAGGCACGAGATGCCAGAGATATCGGCGCCTGGTTTGGAATTTGTGCGTCTGGTCTACTATTTGGAGCTGGTCACCGATTCAATGGACTGGGATTGCTTTAATGCATCGAAGGGTCTGTGCTTTATAAACGGCACGGAGCAAACGTTGCCACAATTTTGGTGCAAACAGCTAATGGATGTCCATCCACCGCGGGAAACTGTACGCGAATTAATCCTAATGAATCAACACTCGTTGTGGCAGCAACCACGCCTCCTGGAACTACCCCGCGAATATGAACGTCTCTTTACGGTAACGCTAGGTTTAAACCTAACATTTTGTGAATGTGAATTTTGTTTTTAACTTTGAAATTTGTTTTGTTGCAGTATTATCACGAGCGTCCTTGCCTCAACTGTTATAAGGTGCCCAAGGAGAGTTCCATTTGTTTGCTGTGTGGCACCATTGTTTGCCTCAAACAAAACTGTTGTGCCGAAAAGGAATGCTGTGAAGCAGTCCGGGTACGTCCAAGAAACAAACCTTCTTTCCCCTTTATCATCACTTTATGAACTAATTTGACTTTGATCTTAGCATACATTATCGTGCGGCGGCGGTATTGGCATCTTTCTGGTCGTCACCTCAACGTACATCATTGTCATAAGGGGACGACGCGCCTGTCTCTGGGGCTCATTATATCTCGATGATTTCGATGAGGAGGATCGTGATCTCAAGTCAGTCAAACAAAAGTCTCATCACCAAAAAAACTCCTTTCTAATACTCTTTCCGTTCCGTTTAGACGCGGCAAGCCGTTGTATTTGAGCCAGGATCGCTTCAATCTGCTGGAGTCGCAATGGCTGTCGCATAAGTTTGCGCACACCAAGCACACCTGGGTCTTTCATCGGGATCTGTTGTGAAACATGGAAGACTTATTGCGCAGCATACAGGAGCTGGTTGGCCAGATCTAAAAAAAAAACAAAAAGGAATGGAACAATGGAATGGATCACAAAACCGAAACGAGACGAAACGAAACAAAATTCATTCGAAATTCACCACTTAACAATCATTTTCACCCTTTCACCCACCCGCTCCCCTATCCAGCTTCTCCACCTTCCCCCTTCTTGACTTCTTATATTTTTTATCGCACCAACTGGAAGACTATATTGACATATATCTATTAATATATATATACATATATATATATATATCAATATATGTATGTATGTATACAAGTTCAAGACTTACTATATATATATATATATATATATGCGCATATATATATAGATGTATACACACACACACACAATACACATATATATATAAATCTTTACTAAGAAATATTCAACTTATGATGATATTGTTGCGTGTTTTTTGCTCTAATCGAACTTTAAATCAATTCAAGCCTCTATATATACATGTATACAAATTGAATATCTATTGATATATACATATATATATATATTGTATATATTTATATAGTACATATTTATATTTGTTTATCGCTAATTAAGTCTTGATATTTGGTTAGGTTTATTTAAGCGACACACATACATATAAACACATGGACATACATACACACCTATATACACACACACACACATGCACAACACAACCTGTGGACGAAAACGAAGAATGAAAAAGCAAAAAAGAAAGAAAAAAAAAAAGATTATTTGATTTAGGCAAACAACAAATAATAATTATCAAATATACAAGCACACACACACACACATATATATACATATGTTAACCTAATCAATATATATATACATATATATGCAAAACAAGAAAAAGTTTAATCAAAAACGAAAAAACAAAACCATAAAAAATATAACTTATCCAACACGAAACAAAAAAAAAAAAACAAAGTTTTAAATTAAAATAAGCGTATTGTGAGATTTGTGTGTGAACTGCGTAGTTAAAAAAAAAATTAGTAAAGGACAACAACTAAATAAATATACAGACAGAAAGAGAAAGAGAGAGCGAGAGAGAGAGAGAGAGAGACGAATGACGTAATAGAGAGAAGACGACGGAATGAAGAAAGATCGCTTAAAGAAATATATATATATATACATTTATATAATAATGGCCACACAACGATAGGAATTTTTAAATTGTTTGTGAATTTGTTATTTGTAGTTCTTAAAAAAAAAAAAAAAACAAAAGTAATAATAATAGCAACATAATATTGTTTAATAATAATATGTACAATTGTAAAAAACTTTCCATGGCGTTATTGAGAATCAGATCATGCAAAATACCTATATATATATTATATTATTTTCTTGATTAGTTTTCTGTTCGGAATCTCAAATACTAGAGTTTTAAGCACAAAGAACATTTGATGCGTGAGCAATAAGTTCGATAACAAAAAGAACAATAGAACAAAAACAGTCATGATTAAAATAAAATATATTCTATTCAATTATTTAATAATTTGAACATTATGTGTTTATTAAATACGCTCTAATGTGTGTTTCTATTCACTGTTTCTGTTTCTTTAATGTTTTCGTTTTCGTCTCTATATAATTTTTGTAAAATGTTTCGTCAGTTTTTTTTTTTCTTCATTGTTCATTGTTGATCTTTATATATATACTATACATATATTGTGACGCATTATAATTGTAAATATTATGTAGAAGCCCAAATTTCAACTACAATAATAATAATATATATATAAATATAAATATATATATATATATATGTAAACATCAAGAAATAAACAGTTATATAGATGGATGCATGCATTAAACGTAACGTTTAAATATTTAAACAATGTAGAAAACTAAAAATGATAATGCAAAAACAAAAAAAAAACAATTATTTTTTTCGCTAGTTTTAAATTAAGAATTAATTAATATATATATATATATATGTATCGACTTATTTTTTTTTTGGTTTTGCGTTGATATATAACAAAGTATATAAACATATACATACATACATACAATAAATGTATCGGCAGAGGCACGCTATGCAATAAATATATATCGATAAATATCGAAATGTATCAATATGTATCGACCGGTTATGGTTCGCGCAATTCCCCTAAATAAATTTCAATTCAAAATGAATAATGGCAAAAATCTGTGTTTTTATTTCTTTTTCCTATTTTGTTATATTCCTAGGACGGAGGATTCAAGAGCATAAAGATCGCATGGAGAAAAATTTCAATTGGCGCTTAAAAGTATGCAACAATATTTGAACATTTCTTGCAGCCATTTCATATGGACACAAAATTGCATGGGTAGGGTCAGAAAAAATGACAAATTTTCTTAAATCCGCTGTAACTTTGCCATTTTAAGCGCTATCTGAATGTCCTTTGGTACACAGATAGCTCTCAGTCAGCCAATTCGAGTAAGGTTATCAAAAGGACGAAAGTCCTTATAACAACGCCAATAAAAGGATATTTTGTTAAACAGAAAATCGCTTATAACTCGGCTCCCTCCTTTCGGATTCTGACACGTCCTGTGTCAAATGATAGATTTCTTTCCGGGCTACCTTCTGGCCGAAGTATATCCAAATCGTCCTTGTAGTTTTCGAGAAATCAAGGATTTAGTGATTTTGTACCATTTTTGATCGAAAAATTTTGTACCCTAAAAGTATGCTTTAATATATTTGAGTTCCTTTAAAAAGTATGCGCACCCTAAAAGCATGCTGTATTATATTTGATTTCCTAATAAGTATGCTTACCCTTAAAGTATGCTTTAATATATATTTGATTTCCTTTAAATAGTTTAGCCGATTGAAATAAAAAAATATAAATTGTGCTTTCAAAATTGTTGTATTTTACATTTTTATTTGCATTCATGCTCATCTTACAAAAATTCGACCATAAAAAAACAAACGATTTCTTTTAGTTCTTCTAAGCTTAAACTTAAGTATGTATGTATGTATGTGTGTATGTGTGGGTGTATGCATGTGTGTGTCTTTGTTTTTTGATGAGGATCATGGCTCGTGTGAAATGTGGGTGGGTGGCGGTGTGTGGTGGGATTGGTAAGTAAGAGAGTGGTGAATGGGGAGCTCCGAAAAATCGCTTAAATCTATATATTTGTGTGTGTGTGTGTATGTAAAAATATAGCTCTGTGAATGTGTGTGTTTGTGTGATTAGCTAAAGCTAAGCCTAAATATGCTATACACTTAGTATATACATACATATGTATATAAACTAAACAATAAACCGATTTCATTGTCATTCGTACTTAATGCTTTAATGGAGATTTTGTTTATTGGCTCCAGTTCCAGTTCCAGCTTCAGCTTCACTCGCTTTGACTGCTCCTGCTCCTTTCCGTCATATATATATATATATATATATATACATATAGTATAGTTTATATATAAAACTAAAAACTATGAAAATATCTCAGACAGACGACGATTGTTGTGGCGCCTTTCATATACAATGTACATATATATATATATATATACATATGTACTCTATATAGCTAGTTTTTGGTATCGTTAGTTGTCATATTCCCTTGCTTTTTATTATTATTATGCTTTCCTGTTTCGTCCAAATCTTCATCGCTGGAAGAGAAAACGGTTTGTGTTGTCGCCTCGGCCATGGTGAATGGCTGGGATTTGATTGGGTCATGATGATTGGATTCGGTGCTTGTGTTGGATCTTCTACGTCTTAGTTGCTGTCGTGTTGTTGTTGCTGTCGTTATTGTTGATGACATATCGATCTCATCTAGGGATATGGACAACATGGGCATCAAGAGGTTCGTGGTTATCGCCATCGGGACTTGGGATTGAGCATTCTGTTTGTTTGGATTGGGCGGAGTTGATTGTGTTGATTTGTCCGCTTTGTTTTCCATATCCAGATCGATATCCACATCCGAGTCCATTTCAGTCTCCGAGAAAGATAGCGAATTGCCCGCTCGATGCACCTGAATGCGACGTCGATCCTTAAAACACCAAACACAATCAATCAATCAATCAAATAATCGATTCAAATATTTACCGTATTTAAAGTTGTTGGCTCGGATATATAGCCATCGAAATCCTCATCCTCGCTGAAAAGATCAGCTGTGTGGAGGCCATATGTTTCCGGAAGCTTGCAAACGATCTGAGCCAGATCAATGAAAGTGTATTCGCTGAGGGAGGCGTGGTTGCCACGTTTTGGTGGCTCCTTGTTGAACCACTGATTGAAGCGACCCAAGCGACCCGCCTTTGCCATCGTATCGAAGTAGTTCTTACCAAAGACATAGCCAACGTCGCGTATCTCATCGAAACTGCCAAATGCCAGTGTCTTATATTTATCAATTGGCGGTCGTATATACTCGCAATAATCGGAGTTTTTAACTTCCTATTAAACGAAATGTAACGTTACGACAATTTAACAGTACTGTTAACGTAAGACTCACCTCCAGCTGTCGGACGCAGGAAACGTAGGCAAGACGCGACTGTATGTCGGGCAGATCGGGCACTTTGACGGGTGAGGTGAATGGGTTCCACTTTTTGTAGAGTAGCCACCAACCGCTCAGATCGTCGCCATAATTGGTTAGATCCGTATCATCCTGTGAGCCCACATCGATGGCAATAATGTGTGCGGCGCCCAAATTGTGCATAACATCAGCTACGTTTTTGTTGTGGTTGTGGTTATTGTAAAAATGTGTATTTACATATTAATAAGTGTGATTAATGAATATAAATGTTAAACAGAACTTGTTTCATCTCAGTTGAGCCGCCAGAGTGTTGGATTCGATTACTGTTACTGTTACTTTTACTGTTACTGTTAACGTTACCTGGGACATTGTTTGTATAGCATCCATCGAGAAGCAGATGCCCGTCGCGATAGTCACAGAAGGGGGGAAAGACGCCGGCAATTGACATGCTCGCGCGACAATAGCGCCACAGATGACCTGAACATATCGATATCACGGCATCGAGCACACACGCCAAAAAGGACAAACGCACAGTTTTATGGGTGTGTATGTGTATTTTTTTTCAAGACGAGAGGACAAGGTGTGAATGGCATAATGTATATTTGTGTGGTTTGTGTGTGTGTGTGTGTGTAGGAGGTAACGAGAAAGAGATAGAAAGAATACACAATTTTATTGCCATTGTTGTGTGTGTGTATGCAATTTTTTTTCCGCTTACTATTTTGCTAGGCTACAATGATTTTAAGAGATTACTGAAGGAGTGCACAAAATAAATAAATCACATTCAAATAAATACATAGTTAGATTCTAACGTCAACTAAAATGTGTGTATATACATATACATATGAATATATATATGTATTAATGTATGCACGAAAACAAATACAATTTACAAATTTAAACAAAAGAGCAAGGAAAATTTAACTCAAATCGGTTTACTCTGTCTGTCTGTTATTATGATGTATGTGTGTGTGTGTGTGAGTATGTGCGTGAGAAACAAAAAACAATATGGCTACATTGACAATATGATCCACAGACAGAATAAATCAGCAACTGCATTCAGCGGCAACAGCAAGAACAACAACATCATATACGAGAGAGGACAGCAGGGCGAATTCGTTGCGTGTGTGTGTTTTTGTGTGTGTTCGTAGCGGACGCGAGGGTTCCATGCTAGTTGGGTGGGGTACATACATATTTTGAATGGGACCAAGTGTGCAATAGCAATTGGCAGTTAACAGTTAACAGTTACAGTCATAGACAAGATTTATATCCAACACTCTGTGCGCTCTCTAAATTCAAGAAATTTGATATTGGAAGAAATGATTATCGGGAATGGTAATCGTATTTCTAATTTTAGTTGCTAGTTGCTATTTACCTGGCAAATTATTAACATAGCCGCCATCCAGCAGAAGATGTCCATCTTGTGGATCGCATAGCGGCGGCATATAACCGCTGAGTGACATGGAGGAGCGCACATAACGCCACAGAGATCCTGCGACCATTTTTTTTTTTAGTTTTTGGTTTTACAAATAAGCGAGCATGTTGATGTTTGTGTGTGTGTGTTGTGTATATGTGTGTGGGAAGAGAAATAGAGAGAAGAGAAACATCTTTGAGTTTGGTTTGAGCGAGCGAGCGAGCGAGCGATATAATTATTGACCAATCACATATTGTTTATAAATTAGGATTTGTATTTTGGATTTGCAGCTGGTTAGTTATAGCTATAGCTAAAAGACACAAACCCAAACGAAAGCACAACATAGTATGTGTTTGACAAAAAAGACAATGAAAGGAAACAACGTCGAGGCTGAAAACACAACAACAACAAGAACAACTTGGAGAGAAGTCTGTAAAGTCTCCAAACTAGGCGCATATGTAGAAAAAATACAATTTTGTCTCTCTTTGAGTGGAGTGCGTAAGTGCCTCTCTGTTAAGTGCGAAAATGTATGTACGAGTTTATGTAAGTGTTTGTGTTTGTCCTACTAGCTACATTCAAACATACATACATATGAACATACAAAATGATTTAAGCACCAAACCAAGTATTAATAATAATAGTACATAGTATAAACCATAAAATAAACCAAATCTAAAAAAAAATTAAAGCATTGCGCACAATGCAATTTTCAAAACAAAATAATAACAGCTTAATCTAAAACAAAACGCATGAGTCTTTAAAGCGAGCACCAAAATGAGTTATTAAGCGAGAGACAGAGACAGAGAGAGAGAGAGAGATAGCAACAGCAGATGATACATTTGATGGGCGAATGAATGCGACACTCACCATTAGTGTGAATGCGATGGCAGCTGGCGGTTATGTCAGTGGTGAGCGTAAAGTACGGTATCCACAGATCCTCGATGGTCACATCCCCAAATGTATCATGTATGGTCTTGTTGAACTCACGGCCAGAGAACATCGACGTAATTGGATACGTTAAGTCGAGCAGTTGAAGGAACCATTTTGTCATTTTCTGCGTTACCATAAAAAAAAACAAACGGTTATCATGTTAATGTAATGTAAATGCTATGCTGTTATGTTATGTTAACAGACCTTTGACCATTCGCGCGCCTTTTGTGTGACTGTGGTTATATTACGCTCCGAACACCAGAGGGCGCCCATTAGAGCACCAATGCTGACACCGCCAACCATATCAATAGGTATGCCCGCCTCCTGTATGGCCTTAAGCATGCCAATATGAGCGGCACCTCGAGCACCGCCACCGCCGAGTACAAGACCAATGGAGTTGCCCGTTAACCAGCGGGCAAGACGCGAGAAATCGGAATGCATATTCGGTTCAGAGAGCAGCACACGACTATAGAGATCGTTCTACAAAAACGAAGAGAGAGGAAAGAGTTATAACAACGTTTTTAATGTTTTGAAAACATTACTTACAATGCGATATTGACTTTTGCGTGTAAAGATGCGCTTCACACAGAGGACATGATGATGCTTTGTTACCCAGGGACGTGCATTGAGCCAACTAATCGTATTTGCTGGCTTCGCATTGGTTGTCTCCGGATAGAGGAGGACGAGCTCTTTCTGTGTCCTCATCGCCAGCTTATCAATTTCGCGCTCGAATTTACCAACCAAATACGAACGCTCCCCGAGGCCAACAATGAGAACAACATCCGCCTGACGCATGCAACGCTGCGTCCATGGACTTAAGGAGCTATCGCACTGATATAGCGTTATTATATTTCTATCCTCCTGCTGTGCCAGCCATGAAGTTAAACGATATTCGTTAGCCGTCTCAAAGATATTGACGCCCAACTGTTTGCGAACAACATCGGAAGTAAGCCGAAGAACAGGTCCTGATAGGAAAGAAAGATAGAGTTAACCAGAGAGATTGGGAATCAAATGATTCGAAGTTTGCTTACCAATGGCACAAAGCGAGTGATAGAGCTCGTAGGTGAAGGGTGTGAGGGGCACATCATCTGTGATGGGAACTAAAGCGACAGTTGAATATTTGTGTGTTACAGGATTTGCCTCGACCGGTGCACCGGAAGCATTGCTACCGCGTGTCTGCATTGAGCCCAAGAAGCGATGACTGAGAAAACTGATCAGACGGGTAACGACAATCGGATAGCGTAATTTGATAGCATTGAAGAGTCCCTCGGGCAACTTGGCCAGCTCGGAGTCACGGACAGCCATAACAGTTGTTGTTCTTGATGTTTCCGTTATCATTTCGACAATGCCAACAAGATCTCCCTTGCCGTATTCACCGACGATTTCCTTTTTGCCACTTGGATGTGTGATGACGGAACGCATGCGTCCGCTCAAGACAATGTAGGTGCTATCACTGCTCTCGTCCTGACGATAGACAGCACGTCCGGACTCAAGGAATATCCAGTCCAAGGCATAATCGCATTGACGCACCAAAGGCGACAGACGACGCACAACACCATTGCCCAGATCCAATACGATGCGTGGACGCTGTCGCATTATTCTGCAAAATTAAACGAAAGAAAAGTTACGAAGGGTTTCAAAGGATTAATGGAGACATAACTTACTGATAGATGGCAGGACGGCGTATGAAGGCGACGCGACTATTGTTACGGGCACGGATTGTATAGGCACTCGCCTCACCGGTTAGCATGGCCAGACCACCGACTATTTCACCTGGATGCACAAAATGTATGAGCATATCGTTTTTGTTGTCCTGTTGCTTGGCGTTGGAAGAACGCGTGGCATCCGCATTGCTTTGATAGACAGCCAAGGTGCCAGTCATAACGAACCAGATGCACACATCATCCGCATTGCCTTCGGTTATGAGGGTTACATTCGGTTCGAGTTCGCGCACCTCGACAAACGGTTCAATGATGTGCGCATCCTCCTCGCTGAGTCCCAGTTCGCGACGTAGACTCTCCACGGCAGACGATTGAACCAGACGCTGGTCAATGGAAGTTGCTGTCGTAGCTGAATTCGAACTCGAATTCGTATTCGGATTGTTAAGCTCAACATGCGCAGCGGAGTTGCGTCGCGCTGAACTTATTGATTGCTGCTGCTGATGCTGATGATGGTATACATCAATATAGGGCGCATCGCCATGCACCTCCTGATAGTGCAGCGAACTGGCATTCGGATTCGGATCCGGATCGGACAATGTGTGCTCCTCACGCGACAAACGCTGCATCGGTGATGTTGGTGTCCTAATTGTTGCTGTTGTTGCCGCCTGTTGGCGCGTTGACTGTGTTGCCTGCGATGGCTGCGATGCCTGTGTTGCCTGCGATGGCTGGGAAACAACTGTACTGGACACTTGGGTGGGTGGTGCATTGGTGCTTGCTCCTTGCTTGTTCCTCATGTGATTCTGGACGAGTTCGGCATTGAGGCCCAAGTAGTTGCGAAGCGCTGTGAACAGCACTCGCTGTAAACGTATCATTATCACCTGGATAACGCGTATCATTACGTCTGGATTCTCCTCAAACACCTCCTCGAAGGCCTGGTGGAGAGAAAAACTTGACTTGAGTATTCTCTAATAGATACATCTTGTGTGATCGATAATTACCTGCATGGGCAAACGTATAACAACCGATTTCTCAATGGCCTTGGCCGTTACAGTTTTATAGAAGCTCGAGTTTCCCGATAACACATCGATGAAGCTCAATAGGGACGTTACCGATTCGCCCTTGCGCACCGTTTTGAGGGAGAGTGTGCTGCCGTCGGCATTACAAATGTACACGTTAATCATGCCCGATTGCACGATATAGACACTGTCATCGGGATCGGTGATCTTGAACAGATAATCGCCAGCCATTAACTGAAGGAGCTGTGTATGCTTGCATAGCTTGATAAAGATTGGCTTCTCAAAATGTCCAAAAATGCGTATGCTTTGGAGCATATAGAGAGCATCGGGAGGCACACGATCACTGCCCTCGATTGTCTCCTCGAGGTACTCGGCGGGCGGCTCTACGGTCTTCATTTCGAGCGGTCGATTCTCGCGCTGCAATTGAAGGATCCGACGAGCGAAACGCATCACAGCCCGACGCTTATACCCTTTCCCGCTGCTATACATTTGGCCGCTCACGTTCTTCATCTTGCGGAGCATTCGACGGCCATAGAAGAGCATTTTGTCGCGCTTACGGAAACGCAATCCTCGATGATCGCCGCCGGATGAGGCTGATGTAACGGCACTAAGCGAACGGGCAATCTCATCTCGGAGACGGAGGCGAGCCAAGCGCTTAAAGTACAGGAACCAGGCGAGGAACAGCACTCCGATAACGCACAGAGCGCCGTACCAATACATCTGTTATCGATAGAATATAGAATATATATTAATCAATTGGTTTAAATGAGATTAAGATCTAATCAGACAGAGAGAGAGAGAAAACATCTTTTATGACCAAAACAAAACATTTCAACTTCAGTTGAAATTGGTAAATAAGTCAACCTGCTGAGTCAACCCCCTTCCCTCTTTCCGTTTTCTATAATTGCATACGTCAGACTCTGCTGATATTGATCAGAAATGGACTTTAACGCGTCCGCAGTTTGTCACATAATTAGAACACCTGCAGTAAAAGTTCACAAATACACAACTATATGTATATGCATACGTGCATGTACGTCTGTTTGTATATAGTTCAAAAAGTGCTGCCTTCCATTAGAAATATGTATATTGTATTTGCGCACCACTCATTTTCATGCAAAAGCAATAACAACTCAAAGGCAAAGGCAAAGGCTTATGCATATATGTATATGTACAAGTGAGTGCATTAACAGCCTCACTCAATTGCTCACTCTCTCGCTCGCTCTCAAAGTTAAATCTCTGTCTCGAACAAGCTCTTTGCATTGACACCTTTTGCATGCAGTCGTCGTTGGCGCAATGTTAATGTTAATGTTGACGTCGCGACAATGCTGCCAACACTTGTTGTTGTTGTCGTTGTGGTTGCTGTCGTCGTTATGAATGGCAATGCCTTTCCGCATTTGATGTCGATGCATTTTGCTTGTTATTTTTATTTTTGCAATTTGTTTATGGTTTATTTCTGTAACAGGTTTCAGTGAGTGTCGCCAATAAACAATTCATAACAACAACAACTACATATATAAATTTCTATCGACGCATACGCAAAAAAACAAAACAAAAATAATAACAACAACATTGTCTTATTTTCAACTAATTAAAATATCGCTACTGTTGCTTCCGATAACAGAATTTTTTAAATAACTACTATTTCTGGATACGATAAAATACATATGCATATCAATGTCAGTGTGTGTGTGTGTGCAATCAGTCTTTTTAATTCCTCATACCCATTAAAAAAAATAGATAACAAAAATGGGTATATCGTTTAGACACTTCTTTTATCGGTACCCCGCCTACCTTTCACCATTGTATGTATGTTCGATCGAAACTAATATAACAGGGTATCGGCAAGTCGGTCACAATCTGAAATAGAGTGCGCTTACGTGTGTTTGATGTCTTTTGGATCAACGCTTGGCAACAAGTCACAAGCCAAATACAACGACACAAAAGCAAAAAAACAGACAATTCCCAATTGATTTGGCCCCAAGGGGTTAATTGAATTATTATAAACTGATTTTGGAAGCGCAAGAAGGATGGGGGGGGACGGGGGCGGGTGCGGTATCTTAAACGTGCTGTGTTTTGTTTTTAGCCACAAAGCAAAATCCCAAACGACTGTCTGTAATCAGGTGTAATCAGTTATTGGCGACTAAGCACTCTTGATGCGCTTTCGGGGTCAGGCTTTAAGCTATTATCACCATACACGTACGTACGATAAGACAAAATCACTCACTCTCTAACACACTCAAATGCATACGTACAGTGACAATGCCATTCATGCATGTGTCAGTATGTTTACATAAGCAAGTTGGCAGCTTTTGTCTGTAAATCAAAATAACAGCGACCAAACGTTTTTATGTTGTTGACGGAAGTGTGCACAAAAACACATAAACGCACGCACACCCACACACTCACACACACATAGATTGCGCTGGCGCGTGTGATAGCATAGAAGAGATGAAAAATAATAACAAACAGCTAATAGCAACAACTTTGAAACAACCACAATTTTCAATGAGAACAAAGTTTTTCCAAAGCATTTGTTAATAATTGAAATGAGAGACATGCAATATGTCAGGTTGTTTTAATCAATCAAAGCAAAAGCTTCATGTATATTTTAATTGCTTTGAACGTGAGAAAGCAGTATTTGTAGCAGCCTGCTCATAGGTTTTTCATAACAATTGATTATCATGGTGCCACCCACACATGCAAAACTAACAGGAACATGAGAGAGAGCAGAGCAAAGATCATAGTCGAACTTCTTCTCAATTAGTAAAGACACCAACCGCTATCCTGCCATTAACAGCACTCACTTTTTGTTATGACTCACGAATAGACTTCCGTCTATACAAGACATGCCGAAATACACACAAAGAAAACAAAACACACAATCTGCGTTTGCTTCACATTACAGTTGCCAAGTACATGTATGTTTGTGTATATGTGACAGATGCATGCATGTATGTATGTATGTTTGGTTGGTTTTTGTAGACTTACCGTTGTTGCGATTTGCTTGGACACATATTGAAACCAGGCATCGGAGAATAATGTGTTATAACAGCCGCTGGCGCTCGCACGGAGCAGCTCCAGGACATCCATTTGCGTGTCCTTGACGAATCCGCCGCAGCTGCTTATTTCTATTGCTCCTCCTCCTCCTCCTCCACGTCCTCGTCCTGCTGCTTATGTTGTTTTTCACACGCCTCAACGTGCTTCCTATGTTGTTTTGTTGCTGTAATTGTTGCTCTTGATATTTTAAATACGGAAATATTATATAGTATTGATTGTTGTTGTTGTTTTTCTGCTATTTTTCTGATCCCCCGCGCCAAATCTCTTATATAGAGCGAGCGGGAGAGACAGACACGGAGAGAAGAACGTTGACAAGAACGTTTTGTTATTGTTGTTGCTTTGTTCACTGCTGCTCTTGTTGTTGTTGTTGATTCACAGTGCTTTTGCTTTGTTGAATGCTGTGTGCATTTGGGTTTGGGTATTGGATATTAGCTGTGACCATCCCCTCCCTTGACGATAGACAGATAGATAGTTTTGAGTGATTTTTTTTTTGGTATGTACTTGTCGTACATGCAAATACATATGTACATATATTGTTTTTCTTATTATGCACGCGCCATCTTCTCACGCATTTGATGTTTGTTGTTGTTTAAGACGCCTCCCGCCCGCACACCCCTATCCGGTTGCGTTGGTTATCACCGAAGAAGTGCAAAAAAAAATTAACAAACAAATAAACAAACAAAAAAAATATATATATATATGTAACACAAAATGTTCGACGAATTTGCGAAACTCTTTTTTATTTGGCTCTCCTTGTGGGCTCGCTTTGGAATCAATTTTTGTGAATTTGTGTATTAAACTGGCCAAGAGACAAAATGGAACGTAAAATGCGTATTTGTTGAAAGGTTGCAAAGTTTTGGGTCCACAAAACGCCGCACCGCACCACACCGTTTCACACGCACACAAACAATTCAATTTTGCTCTCGAAAATACCAAGATTTAAATTAACTAAGCATTATTCTGCTTCGATTTTGATTTCGCGTTGTTCTGGTTCTGTGACCAGGCTGTCAACTTGACTGCCTGCTGTGCAACAGCTGTTAACCACACGCAGCAGCAGAAGCAGCAGCAGCAGCACTAACACATACACACACACACAAACAAACAGTCACTGAGAACATGGTGCTGCCAACTGGTTGACAAGTGTGCAGCTAGTTGACAACTCTGTTACAATAATTTGAAACCAATAACAGTTAAATGCAATTTACTACTTGTCATTTTTTGCTGTTTCTCTTTCTGTTAATTTGTATTGTTTGTACATATTTCGCGTGTCGAGCTTAATTTGCGCTGCTCCATAATTGACTTGTTTAAAATTGCAGAAAATCAAAAGGCATGCAATGCACAAACATTTTAACTTTGAAAATATGCAATGATTAACAACTGTAAAATTTGTACATGTGTATTCATCTGTATGTGTGGGCCATTATAAATATTAATGGATTGTTTATTTAAGGATTTGATACGGGGGTAAGCAACTGCATACTGCAGTCAACGTATACACCTCTGAACGATGGTGAAATCTGCAATCTGGCTAGGCTAGCTGCACTCTTAGAGATGTGTGCGTGGCACGAGTTGGCGATACGATATATTTAGCATTGCAATCCCAAGAATGAAGAAAATCAAGGGAAAACTTTATTAAAATAGTGTTGCAGTAAAAATGTTGTTAATATTTTTTGCTTCAAAAATGATTTGTTTTTTCTTGTGTCGTGCAAGGCAAAAAAAAAAATATCCCACCACAATGGCCATTTCTTACGGCAGACAGTTGCCTTATTGCACACTCTCATTACGTTCGAAAAGTCCGAAAAGTAACGTGCCAAATGGATGTAATGAAAGGCAATAACGCTAATGCAGAGTGCAGCCAAAAAGATAAATAGATGGATGGATAGATGGGATGCATGATGCATTCAAGAAATTAACAGAGCATGGCGCCTCTTGGTTTACCAAGCATGCCAAGTACAGTAGTTGCCAGGTTGCAAGGTATATGTAGCTGTAAACCAAACGGCGTGGCGGCGTTGTTGTTGGCGGTTTATTCAGTTAGCTAGCGGCAATTCGTCAAGTTCAAGTTATGCACATTTCCTTTGCCCATTTACCGTTACAAATATGTATTCAAAAATCAAACAGCACTTTCGCCAAGTTGGCAAGACTTGCCAGACTGCATTATGTTAACTAACAGTCGAATGTTAGGCAAGTTTTTGGATGGTTAACAAAACTGTTATTCGACCACAATTGCCCAGAAAGTGTTCAAAAATTGCAATAGCTAGTATGTTACTCTTATACTTTTCAATTATATGCTTACCGTTTTGTTTGTCGTGTTGGGTTTTGCTTCAGTTCGAGTGAGTCGGTTTCTTGCGTTACTCAAAATTGCGTTAACAGACTGGCTGCGCTAACAGCGCATTAGCAGTATGTTACAAAGCGGTTCGATTTAAATTGTATATGGCTCTGCGACGGGTTTTCATTCCAATTTGAGAGCAAGTCGTGAGCGGTTGTGTTCTTTATCCGAATAAATAGTGGTCCTATTTGTGCGCGCATGCGTCTATCAGCCAATTTGAAATTGTGAAAAAATCCTTTTGCCATACCAAAAAAAAAAAAAAACCAACACACACAAGCATATTCGATTGTGAATAGGCGCGCCAGCAAAAATAACCAATTTGATTTACCTGAGAAAAGGCAATCAACATATATATATATATATATTTTTATTAATTGTTGTCTGTGATTTGTTTACGTTTTTTTTCTGATTTTTTAACTGTGAGTGGAACTTGAACTGCGAACAAAGTAACTCTCTTCGTCTATCCAACTAACAAATATTATTTGGAGAAGTGAAGGGTGCTACAGACTAACACACACACACACAGACATACAAGTACACGCGGGCAAACACACAAACGCAAATACAACTCTACACACAGACGTTGTAGTAGTCGAAACACCGGCAAGAGCAAAAAAGAGGAGCGCAAGTAGAAAACGCAGCAAAAACTAAAGCATAACGAAAGCGTTGTTCAAGATAGACGAGAAAGAGCGTAAAGGAGCGAGAGAGAGAGAGCGCTGACGAAGGATAACAAGCAGAACTACCATTTTAAACGGTAATTAAACTAGCTGCCCCAACCGCAACAACAACAGCAACAAGAAAGCAATAAGCAACAACAAGCAAGGCTTAGCGAACAACAAAGAAAGTAAGTGAATTCCTTTCAACATGCCTTGCCCAAACATGGCACCAAATGCAGTCCAAGCCCCAACTCCTCACACACACACACACATACACACACACAGAGATGAACGTATCTTTCTCTCGCTCTTGCTCCAGTTTCAGGTGTAACGCAGCTTCAGCGCAACTTCATCTTTTATGCTTTTAGTCTCGTGCACTCTCGTACTCCTCTCGAAACACCCTCCTCTTCCACCACCAACTCCCCTTGTCCGTGCACCCCATCACCCCGTGCAAGTCATAAAATCTAGCATGGCAGCACTCTGTGACTTTTGCTTCATTTCATAGCTTTTAATTATGCGCTTGCCTTGTTTTACGATTTTCCTTCACCTGCTGCTCCTCCACCACCACCTCCATCTTCTCCTTCTCTTTGGCAACTGTTGGTGCTGGTTGTTGGTTGCTCTTTGCTTGTTGGCATTGTTTATGCCGCGCCTCGTCGTTGTTGACTTTTTCCAACTTTGGCTAATTGCTTTGACATTGGCATTCAGACTTTTTTTCAGTGCCACTATTAAAGTTCGCTCTTTTATTCGACTCTTAGTCTCTCTCGCTCTTTTGTCTGTTGGGATACGCACGCATAATGTTGCCAGCCAGATGAATGATGAATACCTGTAAAAATTTCTCTGCTTCTTCGTTCTTCTCTTGTTCATCTTCTTAGACTTGTTCTTGGTCTCAATCAAACAGCGCACGCGAAAGCTGAATGATATAACACGCATCGCTCAACGTACACATACGCACATCTGTACATACATGTACATGTCCATGTACATATATATAAATATATAACTGTTTCTGCCAATTAATTTGCTAGCTAGCTGCCTGCCGGTCTTTATATTACGTATCTTGGCTTGTCGCCACATTCGCATTTTATTAACTGTAGATTGAGCTGCTTTTGAAGAGCAGCAGCAGCAGCAGCTGCATCGCATCGTATCAGTTCTGTGCATTAAGCCATTTCTTTTCTTTCTTTCTTCTGTTCACATTGTGGCCAAAAAACGCACAAGCATTTTGTGTATGTATCTGTTTAACTCATCCTGCCTTCGTTGGTGTTGGTGCCTGTTTTGGGCGTGTGCTTTATGCGATGACTGGCTGAATACCAACTTCACCCACCACCACCACCCCCCGCTGCTGCTTGCGCTTCATTTTGCACGTGCCCTGCCTTTCCTCCCCTCATTTTGCTAGCAAATCAATAATTCCTCCTCATCGGGAATTGCATTTTGAGCCATTGAGCTGAGCAGCGCAATTAGCAATTTGTATGCCAGACAATAAATGCACTACCTTCCCTTCCCCCACCCCTCCCATTCATTCACTCACTCACCAACTCCTTATTCTCTCTGAGTCACGTACGTATGCGTATGTACATATGTCTGTATGTATGTGTGTGTGTATGATTTTATGGCAGAAGCGTTTCGAACTTAAGTTTTAAGTTTGGTTTTGGCGTTGTGTCTCTCTGGCAATCGAATGCTTCCGTTGCGCGCCGGAAATCAGGTATACATACGAATATATACATACGCAAGTATATATTTATATGTACATGTATAGACGTATGTATGTATGTATGTAGACGTTAAGGCACTCACACTTCACTTAGCTTCACTCCTGCTTGAAAAAACGCACTTGGATGGAATGGAAGCCCCATTGTCACACACAACAATACAGTACACACTCACTACAATGAATCGTATAGCTGTTTTTGGTTCTGTTTCGCTGATGTTGGCTTAAAGACACACAGGATTGTTCGGAATGAATGATTGCTAACTCGATAGTTTGTACGGAGTGCACACTGTATGTATGCATGTATGCAATGCACACTGTACACATACAAATATGCCTCCTCCCCCCTACCGGCCATCAAATGCAGCTGGCAACAACAACAGCCAGCTGTCCTTGGACTAACCTAAAGTAACAACAACGCATTTTACGCACAACAAAAACAAAAACAAATACAAAAACAACAAACAATGCAAATCCATGCCCCGCATTATTGTTATCTGGATCTGGATGATTGGTTTGCGGATGACGATAATGTGGCTAAATATGAGGGTGCATATGTGCATCTGTGTGTGTGTGTGTGTGTGTGTATGAACAATATTTACTAAATAAATAAATAGCTTGATTAAGAATTATAGTAGGGCATTCGAATGTCGTTGTGAAGATTTGGATTTAACCTTTTCTTTTCTTTGGCTTTGTTTTGTTTTGTTGGAAAATTTTTGCTACAACGCGCGGTGTAGCTCTATCCCTCTCGCTCCTTTTTCGCCCGCACATTTACTTACTCACACCCTCTTTCTCCCTCTCTCTCTGTATGGCTCCTGGCTCTTTGTTCGGTTGAGTCACGTCTGGCTGTTGTTGTTGTTGTTGTGGCTGCTGTTTTTGACTCCTTTTTTCAGTCGTTGTTGTTGTTGTTGAGTTGCCCGTTTTCGCTTTCAACATAACGCCGCCGCCGCAATTGGCTGCCAAACAATGTTTGTTTGTGATTCATTTGACGTGGCTGCAAAATACTTTATTACATACTTACATATACATACACATATGTACATACATACGCATGTATATAGATAATATAGTCACATATCATTCATTGCTTTGGGTCTTTATCAATGCAACAAACACTTGCAGCATATCAAATCAGTGGCGCCTTTTCATTTATTCATTTGCGTTATTTTTGGATTATTGTCGTCGTCGCCGCCGCGCCTCATCGTTGTCGTCGTCGTCGTCTTTGCTTCCTTTTTCCTCTTTCATACAACAATAACAATAATTGATATGCTTTTATGCTGCTGCTGCTGAACTCTTTGCGCAGTTCAATGCACCGCAATCTTCAACTTTAAGAGCGTTGCCAGGCAGCATCAACCATAACAACAACAACAACAAAATTTCCGTTTACCGATAAAACTCACAAAACTCTTGTGAGTTCCCTCCTCACTCTCACTCTATCTCTTTCTTTAACTCTTTCTGTGTGCAGGCTGCATAATAGCAGGCAACTCTAATGCGCTCGTGCTCTTTTGATTTATGAGCCCGCTTTCAAGTGTGCCCGTGGCCTTTTTATTGTCGTCGTCAACATCGTGATCCTCAGGTTTTTTGAAGGAGGTGTCGGTGTAAATTCATTTTGTTCAATTTTACTACACACATACACATTAACAAATGCCCACACAATCATCCAAAGCAACACAAGTGCAGTTATATTGGCAATGCAAGCAACTGGTTCAGCTGGTGTAGCTATCGCGATGTTTTTTTTTTTGTTTCAATATCGAAGAGTTTCGATACATACCTGTCTGAGTGTCTGCGAGCCTGCGATATTTGAGAGAGCAGCCTTCGATGGCGCCGTCTCCTTTCAACTTTACAATAACGGCCATACAAAAAGCTGTGTGCTATGTTATTAGCAGCATTGCAAAATATTTATGTTCATTACTTTTTTATGCAATTTAAATTTTCTTCTTTTGTGTAACGCCTATTGAAAATGCGAACAATTGACTAATGTGCATGTTGTTGTTGCTGTTGTGGCTGCCACGGCCTCGAGCGTTTAAAGACTTTCTATGTGTATGTGTGTGTGTGTGTGCATGTAATTGATGCATAAATCATTTGGAGCAGCGGTAATTCCATCGCTGCACAACAACAGTTAACTGTTTTGCTACAGATACGTATGTATGTATGTAGTATGTAGGTATGTTGAGACACAGAGATGCTAACATTTATATCGCCAACGACAAGCGTTATTTATGTGCGTTCAATCAACCAAAGCAAAACCAATCCAATCCAAGTCGAAGACAAGATGCCACAGCAGCAACAACAACAACAACAGTTGTGCTATCAGCAGCAGAGAGCAAAAAAATAAAAGACCGAAACCGTTTTTGTTTACCATGGCCATATTTAGTAGCTTTCATTGATTTCTCTATTTTAAAAATCATTTTATTTCGTTTGGCATTTTGATTTGAAATTTTTTGATTGTTCCAAAAAACGCAGCCGGCTCAATCTCTAACAACAAAATGAACTGTAAATGCAGACTCCATATTAAAAACTTAAAGCTCCGCTTCGCTTTGCTATCTGTCTCTCACGCACCTACATACATACATAGTTTTAAAGTTCATTCACAATTAACATTACAAAGGCAGCGCCGCGTTGGGTAAACGAGCAACAACACACGTTGTTCTAACGGTTTTTGCCAAAACTTGCCGCTTTTCTCTCTTCGTTTCTCTGTCTGTGTGCCTGTGTGGTGTGTGTATGTGTTGCTTTTTGACATCTTTGACGTTTTCATTTGAAACTTTTACTTTTTTCGTCAGCTCCTCCGCGAAGACAGCAGCCAGCAACAAATCACAAAACAATTTGTTGATTCGTCGCGTAATAATTGATTACTGCACTTGTTTTAGGCGCTTTCTAAAAGCAAAAAACCATACACCAAATCAACATGTTATAGTTGTTTATGAATGCGTGTGTGTATACGTATGTGTTCACTATTGTACAGTATGTAATTATAAAACAATTGGAAAGGTGTTGCTTGCGGCAAAAAAAAAAAGAAGTAAAAATTGATTGCACCGTTTTTTTTCTTCGTCTGTTAATTGAGCATCGATGCTTTGATGATGATGTTTTTTTAAGGCTTCGTTCCGTCGCCACAAAAACCGCAAAAGTGTTTTTTTTTATACAATAATAAGCATTACAATAGTCAAAGAGCAACAACAAGCCAAGCTCGACTAAGTAGTATTAATCGCCCACGATTTCGAATACAGCAGATGTTGTTGTACTTCGTCTTCTTCTTCTTGCTTGGTCTTCATCTGCTTTGCATTTAACGAGTACCTTTCATGATTTTTTCTTCTTTCTCTGCATCGGCTCGGCTCGGCATCAGTTTTTGCATTCTTGACGGCCATAAAAAGTCACAGCAGACGAAGTCAGTTGTACGAAAGGGACAGGGTGTGAGGTAAAGAGGAGGGAGTTACACGCCCAAACCGCACAGTGGTGCCGCTGGCACTCATCCATCCATATAATTTGAATGCATACCCAATATTTATCTAGTGCCCACAAGCCACAAGGGCAAAATAGAAAAACCAAATCCAAAACGTTTTATTATTATTAGCCAGCAGTAATAAATTCTTAAGTGGCATGCATGATTAAACGTTCAATGTAAAAACATATAGTATACTATATGTATATATGTATGTATGTATGTATGAAGGAGCAATAATAAATCTTTTCGTAGTTATCTATAAACTATTATTTTATAGTTGGTTTCGGAACTACCCATTACTTAGTGATATAGCAACGTACCGCAAATTGCATGGTCTGTTTTTAAGAATAATACTGATTCGATCGACTGCTGTGTGCGGATGATCACTGTGCGTATTTATTTCTCTTCCCTTCTCTCGCTCTCATTTGGCGCACCTGCACACTGACACACACATACATGTGTATAATGCAAATGCATCGCTTCGTTGAGCGCGCGTGCGTTTCAAGAAGCAGCAGAAGCCGAGCAACTTGGAAGTTGCTGGCATGTCTTTTAAAAACAACGAAGACGTGGGCCACTCTTATATTTATGTCTGCCGGCTCCGCTGATATCTGTATTTGTGCGCATCCATGTGTATGTGTGTGTATTTATAGAACGTTGTTGCTGCCTGCCTGCCTCAAGTCAAGATTTGGAGCGATTCTTTTGTTGCTGCTTGCTGCTGTTTTTTTCTCTTCTTCTCGTCCGTCGTCGCCGTCGCCGTCGTTGTTGTTTTTATTGTTGTTACAGTTAAAATATACCGTATGCTGCAGCAACATACATACAAACATATGGACATACATACATATTTATATATTGTTTGCTGCCATCATGCTTAAGTTGGCCAGGGTGAGAATTATAAAAAATTACGACACACGCTGACGCTGATTTAGTTTAAATTGTATGCAGATTAGCGCAAGCTTTCTTGTCCGTTGTCCATTTGAATAACGCTCCCTCTCTCTCTCTCTCTCTCTTCTCTTTTTAATATGCATAATTGCAGCAGACAGCAGAAGAGCAACAGCAGCTGTGTGTGTGTGCTGATGAGCTCGCATTGTTCGATTGTTGTATGCTTTTATCAATTTACCGTTATCATTAACAAGCTCCAAACGCAGATGAGCAGAAAGAGCGAGCGAGATGGCACATACAGTTGAAGCCACAAATAGTAGGCAAAAAATACAATGTTGTCTGGTGAAAGGTGTGTGCGAAGCGATAAAACTTCATCATATTTTACATTTTCATAATTTGCTAAAAGCGCACATACATACATACACGTACATAAATAAACGTATGTTTGTATGTCAGGCAATCAATTTGTATGCGTCTGCACAATTTCATTTAATTAGATTGCGTTTAATAATGCCACACACAGACAGACAGACACACACACACACTTACTCACACTCCGTAAACATACGGCAAGAGTCAATAGTGTAATTTAATTGATTTGTGAGCAGCGCAGCAGCAATAATAATATGTCAAAAGAGAAGAAGAAGAAGCAGGCGACAGCGGTAAACTGGCCTGATGCCACTCACTTTGATTGAGTTTGAGTGTATTATTTGTCTCTGTATGTCTGTATGTGTATGTGTGTGTGTGTGTGTGTGTGTGTGTGTCTGTTTGGGTAAATGAGTTGCTGACTATTGCTGAGCTACTTAAGGATTGCAGCTGTAAGCGTTTTTTTTTTCTGTTTTTGTATTACACTTGTTTGTGTTGTTGTTCTTTTTGTTATGACTAGTTGTTTGTTGTTGTGTTGTTCCGCATGGCCATCGTTGCCACACTATTTGCAGTAATTGGCGCTGCTGCCGGCTGTTCTTCGTCTTCTACTGCTAACTAAATGCAACGGTGCTTAAATTGTTTGCGCCTCTGCTTTTCTTTCCATTCTTGCATTCATTTATACATACATACACACGTATGCTTGTGTGTTTGTATATGTACCTGTTTAGCCGGTGCTTAGGGAATTTTCAATATAAATCAGCATGTCAGTTTATTTCCCAAAAGGAATTTTATAAGTGCTTAAGAAATGACTTCCACAGAAGGGTGATGACTGGCTAATTGATAAAATACCATATAATAAACCGATTCGATCTGATCTGATCGACTTCCATATGTATGTACAATAAATAGATAGATTTCAGTTTGCTTATTTGTACAAATGTGGCAATAATCATTTAAAGAGCAACCATTAACGTTCCAACTAATTTCAAGTATCTGCGAAACGATTTCAAGAACTGGCGCCTATCGAATTTCAGCTTAACATGAAACAAATTGCACACTTTTAACATAAGAGCAGAGTTTAAGGGGAAATTTGTGACAGTTGCTGCTGCTGTTGCTGTTAAAGCTGACGTTACAAGAAAGCAGCGACCGTTGACTTTGTTGCCAAAGTGAAAAAATGTGGAAAGAGAAAGAAACCAACACATACACACACACAGACACACACACGCATATAACGCCTTTTTGGGAGATGCCAGATTATAAAAATATTCATTAAGGGGCAGGTTTTCATTTTCATTTGCAATTTGCGTTTGCCATTTGCGTTTTATTTGATGTTAATCTGCCATCCGATTTGCCTTTGGCTAACATTTAATTTATCATTTTTTTTTTATTTTGCTGCTGCTGCCACGGCCAACGCCCCATAATATGAAAATGGAAATCTTTTTGGCCAGAATGAATGGTCGTCGGTTAGCCAACGCCTAGAAATGACAACAACAATGAAATGAAAGACAAAAAAGGAGACATACTTTGGGCGCCGCCACCGCCTCCTCCTCCTCATATACAACTCGTCCGTGTCACGCAGCTCCTCTTATTTATTATGTATAGTGCATATATTATCTACATTTTGTTAGTGTTGTTGTTGTTTTTTGCTCCTGCTGCTCGAGTCACAATCGTCAATCAAGACAAGCGGCGCAGAATAAATGAAAAACGAAGAAAAAAAAAATTGAGTTAAATTCAGCTGCACACGTTTTAAGGTGTTGTTGTCATCAGTGTTGGCAATTTGGCTTTATTTTAGTTTATTTTCGCCAGCAAAAAACTACAATATAAAATAAGCAATTTTCACCGTTAACTTATTTCAGTCATTAAAAACAACTCTAGTAATTGAGACTTGCTTTTTGTTTTTTCTCTCTCTTAATGGCCACAAATTGTATACAATTACGGCTCTTAACACCATCGCTCCCCAATTTATGTAGTTGAAGTTGCGGAAAATTTGACTTTGCGATATTTGACTGTTGCTTTATACCCAATTAAAACTAGTTTGGTTTTTCTTTTGCTATTTCGCTCCTTAAAAGCTGGCAGCACTGTTGCACATCAACAGCTCGTTTTAAGTGCTGCGTGCTCACATACATACATACATACATACATGCAAACATTAAAAGAAAGGAAAATAAAAATCTGCCTCTGCAGCTGGGCCGCCCCCAACAACCACAAACACATACACACGCTTAAGCATAAATGTATTAATATATGTGTGTGTGTAGCCTTTTTACGTTTGTGGTTTTTGGCTGGTTGAGTCATTCGTGATTCGTTAGCTCTGATTAACAGCAGGCACGCGTCACGCTAATGAGCTGGCTCAAGATATTCACGATCAAACCAACACACACATACACTTATATGCGTGAAATAACTGCCAACTGGTTTACATGCGTAATATATATGCAAAGCTGTTTTGCATTTTCAAAATGTTCAACGTCCGGTTTGCAACTTTTCATAAATTATCGCATCAATAGCATCGATTACACACTTTACATCGTAGCTGCGGCGCGCGGTTTCGATTGGTAATTAAATGTTCGTTGACATTACATTGAAAATTGTCATCACTACACACAAAGCGAGAGAGAGAGAGAGAGAGAGAGTATGTTGACATTTTGACATTGACAGCTGATTTGGTGTAGCTACAATTTGAAAATTTCTGTTGCCTGGAGTTGCCTGGAGATCAGTTGGCAACGACATGTGTCCCCGGGCCACGTTTCTCGTTTCATGTAAAATCAAAAAAAAAAAAAGACAAAGTAGAAGCATCATTGGCGTTATCTACGTTTCCTGTTTGCATTCGCGACATTGAAATGAATGGCAGCAGCACTACCAATACCAATACGTATATATATATGTATATGTGTATAGCTGCACTTGCAGTACGACAAGCAACAACAACAACAACTCTGTTCTGTCGCCTGTTCTGCATGCATGGCACACATGGCAATCATGGCTGTGTCCCAGGCAGTCTCGTCCCTGACATGCACCCAGACAAGACATAAATTTTGCACGCATTCTCCGTGCAGTCTATGCATACAAACACACACACACATACAGTAATCACTCGCTCGAAGCAACTCATTCATTTGAAGTATAATAACCAAAATTAATGGAATTAAATGAATTTTATCACACAGTTATGTCAGAATCACAAAAATATATATATTTATCACATGCAAACTTGAACAAAGAAAATTGCATTTGGCGAGCATTTACTGTAGCATTAACATGAAAGCCTTTTATCAATCTGTCAAATGCTGTGTTTCTGCTTATTTATAACTCTTTCTTCTATTTCTGTTCCATTTATGTATTCTCCGCACACAGGCAAGAACAACCACAACAACAACAATAACTGCTGCTGCTGCTGCGCTCAAACAAGGATTGAGAGCGAAAGAGAGAACAAGAAGAGCGAGTCAATTTGCATACATACGACACATTTGTGTGTAGAGTTTTTACCGGCAGGTGCCAATTGATAAGAAAGAAACGGCATCACCATTGCTCCCATAAGCACCATGAACGGCCAAAGCTGTGAGCTGAATCACAGCAATGGCGACATTATATCACAGAACCAACAAAAGGGCTGGTGGACGATCGGCTTGATTAACGGTCAGCACAAGTATATGACCGCGGAGACTTTCGGTTTCAAGCTCAATGCCAATGGCGCCAGTTTGAAGAAGAAGCAACTCTGGACCCTGGAGCCATCCAACACCGGTGAAAGTAAGTTTTGAGTTAACATTTTCATAACATAACCTTTTAACATAACCTAACCAGCTGCTACATACATTTTGTAGTGTGTTAGATAGATAGATACTATATATATATGTATATTTAGTAATTTGTTGCTTTTTTTATCGGACTGATAAGCATATTAAATGAACTAGCGGGAAAAACAATGGAAAGGAAAATAAGTATGGTTTGTTCGGTCTTTCACATTTATATTAGCATTATGATTTTGTCATTAGCATTATTATCAGTTTGTTTGATTGTTTATCAGTTTTTGGCTAGGCTGCATTTCCATGACTCATTAAATTGTTGACCATAAATCATTTGACAACATAGGCTCAATGCCCCATGTTGTTGTTGTTGGCATTAAGCTTTTCGCTAATCACAATCATCATCTCTCTTTTGCTCTTTCGCTTTGGTTTGGTTTGGTTTGGTTTGTGTATGCTGTTAACAACGCACATAAATCATTTGGGGAGTTGCAGCTGGCTTAAGCCGCCAAGCTTGCAACAGCTGCACTAATTTGACATGCAGCTACAAAGAAACAACAGTAAGGAAGAAAAAAAAACAACTAAACTAAGTTAAACTAAACTAAATGTCTAGCAAAACAAAGCGTCTCACGAATTTGGCATCATTTATCAAGCGAGCGACTGTGGCTGTGGCTGCTCGGTGGAGAGTGCGATGCCACAAGTTGCAAGTTATTGCCAGGCAGGCCAACCTGCTGGCAACTGCCAGCGATTTCAATTGAAGTTGAAATTGGAATTGGGTATATATATAAATATATATATATGTATATGTATGATGGCCATGCGTTCGGTGGTCTGGTTACTGCTGCTTTCTGGTCTGGCAATTATAATTAAAGCCAACTCGTTTGCCACTAGCGATCCGTTGCCAAAATGCTTGCTCTCTTTCTCTCCTTAATCTTGTTGCTGGCAATTAAAACGAATTGTTTTCTCGAAAGCCAACGATGCATTTGTTGTAACGGACTATTAAAATAGCTCATCCAAATTGAAATCGATGGCAAGCCGCTCAGCCACAAAAGCCGCCACACAATCATAATGATCAGTAAAAATCAGCTAAATTGCTTAATAATCTCTTCTCAACACACATAGACACACACGCACGCACACGAACGATACTTTCGTTCGTTTTAAACAGCGCGCCCGTTTCAAGTGTTTCGATGTATCGATAGGCAATTAAGAATGGCAATGGCAATGGCATTGACATCACTAATTAACAGCTGCAATTGACAGTCACAGTGATTTGGGGCGCGCGGCAAATTTAAAACATCGCTACTTTTAATTGTAATTGCTTATTTTGATCTTTTTTCACACTTAGGTATTATCTATTTACGATCTCATCTGAACAAATATCTGTCGGTCGATCAGTTTGGCAATGTGTTGTGCGAGACGGATGAACGGGATGCGGGCAGCCGTTTTCAGATAAGCATCAGCGAGGATGGCAGCGGCCGTTGGGCATTAAAAAACGAGTCGCGTGGCTATTTCTTGGGCGGCACGCCCGACAAACTCGACTGCACCGCTAAAACGCCAGCGGCCGGTGAGTTCTGGACGGTCCATTTGGCTGCCAGGCCTCAAGTTAACTTGCGTTCGATTGGTCGCAAACGTTTCGCTCATCTATCCGAATCGCAGGATGAGATCCATGTCGATGCCAATATACCTTGGGGCGAGGATACGCTCTTCACTCTCGAATTTCGTGCCGACGAAGGTGGACGCTATGCGCTCCATACATGCAACAATAAGTGAGCACACCCTCTAATATATATATATATATGTGCATAGTTTATATATACTTCTTCTCCTTCAATCAGATATCTGAATGCAAATGGCAAGCTGCAGGTGGTATGCAACGAGGATTGCTTGTTCAGTGCTGAATACCATGGCGGACATTTGGCATTGCGCGATCGTCAGGGTCAATACTTGTCGCCCATCGGCTCGAAGGCGGTCTTAAAGTCACGCTCATCGACCGTGACACGTGATGAGCTCTTCTCGCTGGAGGATTCATTGCCGCAGGCATCCTTCATCGCTGGACTCAACTTGCGCTATGTGAGCGTTAAGCAAGGCGTCGATGTGACCGCCAATCAGGATGAGGTCGGCGAGATGGAAACGTTCCAGTTGGAGTACGATTGGTCGGCGCATCGTTGGGCCTTGCGCACAACACAGGATCGCTATTGGTGTCTCTCAGCTGGTGGAGGGATTCAGGCTACGGGCAATCGTCGCTGTGCCGATGCTCTGTTCGAGCTGATCTGGCATGGCGATGGTTCGCTATCGTTTCGCGCCAACAATGGCAAGTTCTTGGCCACCAAACGTTCCGGTCATTTGTTTGCCACCTCCGAGTCCATTGAGGAGATAACCAAGTTTTATTTCTATTTGATCAATCGGTAAGCAATTCAAATCGAAACTTCTTCCTATTGCTGCTGATTTCATTCGTTTTGTAGTCCAATTTTGGTGCTGAAGTGCGAACAGGGTTTTGTTGGCTATCGCACGCCCGGCAATCTCAAGCTCGAGTGCAATAAGGCCACATACGAAACGATTCTGGTCGAGCGGGCACAAAAGGGACTCGTCCATTTGAAGGCGCACAGCGGCAAATATTGGCGCATCGATGGCGAAAGCATTTCCGTTGACGCCGATGCGCCCCAAGATGGTTTCTTTTTGGAGTTGCGCGAACCAACACGAATTTGCATAAGGTAGGCAACGAACAAAGCAACCAATCCATACAAACATATATAGTACCATATCTTTTTTTGTTTTTTAGATCGCAACAAGGCAAATATTTGGGCGCCACTAAAAATGGTGCTTTCAAGCTGCTGGACGATGGCACCGATTCGGCCACACAATGGGAATTTTAAGGGTTCCAATTACTTCCAGTCTCCATGGCTTCCAGTCTCCTTCAACACCAATACACCAATCTCCAACAACAACATCAACAACACGTATCAATTTCCAGAGTTTTTTTATATATATATATATATATACATCTATATATATATAAGAAATATGTGTAGACTATGTCAAGAAATCAAGAAGATAAAAACCATTTGAAATGAATGAAAAAAAAAACACTAAAACTAAAAAAATTCTCAAAAAAAAGTTAAGATCGATCCTAAAGAGATTCGCACAAAAAAAATTGTATCCTACATGCAAATTCAAATCAAACTGCATGTTTTTTATATACATTCATACATACATACGTACATATATATACAAATATATATATATATATAGATACAGATACGAAGAAATATACATATATATAATATATATTTATATTATACACATTTCATAGAGAGATTTTTTTAAAAACAAAAACTATTTAGCTTTTTATACGTTTTATACAATAACAACAAAAACAGGAACAGGAACAATTTGTCGCGAGTCCTTCCGTTTTTTGAACTATATACAAGCAAAGCAAAAACAATTATATGAAGCATACATATACATACATATATAAACACACACACATACACCCAAACACAAACATACACACATACATATATTTATTCGATTCTTAAAGCTTTTGAAAAGGGCCGCTTAACTTAAAACAACAACAACAAAAAAAGACAAATAAATAAATGAAAAAAAAATTTTAAAACAAAAAATGTTGCTTAAAAACCAACAAAAACAACAACACATATATATTCCTATAAATTTATTTATATATTTATACATATTGATATATTAACAATTTAAACACATACACACGCAAACACACACACACACACATTCAGATACACATTCACGCAATTTTATTATATGCAAAAACTTAGTCATAAGCGCAATAATAATATATAAATATAAATAAAAAAAAAACAAACAAAAAAAAATATGGAAAAACTTTTTGATGCGTGCGCAACTGCAATATCCAATTTTTAAGCTAACCCAACTAAATACATGCATACATACATACATATTTATCATATTTTTTTCTCGTTACATTGTATTTATTTCGATTATTACCATAATACTATTATATTTGTTTATTTTGCAATTTTTTTTTGTCATTCCGCACTCAAAAAAAAAACTTAAGTCGCTAAAACTAGTAAAAAACAAGGAAATTATGTATGATAAATGATAAAATATGAAATATATACATATACATACTTATATAACATTCAACGATATGTATTTATTTCTTTACTCTTCACTTTTTTCGGTAAGTATCTCTCCACTGGATGCTGGTGAGAGCTCAAACCGATATCTCCACAAATAAGTTTTTTGGTGTGTGTGTGTGTGACTATGGACTCACCTGCAGCAGAAACAACAGTTATTTCCCTCTCTTAGTTCTTTTTCGTTTTCATTATTCAATTCACTATAAACAAGTATCTCTTCAGTCGATGCAATTACTACTCTTTTGTCATGCTAATTAAAACGCCTCATTCATCTTGGAGAGTTTCCATTTGGAGAGCGTCGCAGCCCAATTTGAGTGAGAACTAATGGAGCGCGCACCTTGCATTTTGCGCTTTTGTGCCAGAGCCCACCAAGAAAGCACAAAATGGCTACTTTTTCCACTTGCAAACAGAACGCGTTCACTTGGCAAGTGGACTTAACACAGCTTCGTTACTTTTTAACAGGAGCCGACTACTTTACGAGGTGAAGGTGCGCAATGTTTACCGTTGACTGATTTTGGAGTAACGGGTGTCTCTCTCAGGTTCTTCTTGTCTTCTATTTACGGTGTGCATGTACACATATACAAATGCAAAAGAGAAATAACCAGAACAGCAATAAATTGCAATAAAGCAACTCATAAGGATACATCAACATAATTACAATAAGAAAAATTAGTTTCGTCGTTTGTTGTTTGAAATATATTGTGTGTGGGTGTGTGTGTGTGTGTATATAATTATGTGTCGTATGTATATTTGCATCATTCCATTACAATTACATTAAACTTCCATACAATTGCCGTGTTTATATCATATTTTAATATGCCAAGTTTATTTGTGTGTATTTATATGTGTGTGTGAGTGATGCGCCAATGTGCACACAACACACACAGGACAAAATGGTCAAATTTAGCTAATTTAAAAAAGCGTCAGGTTCGCTAAGAAAAAAAATGAGACAAAATTCATTATACGATTATACATATGCGTTTACATACATGGATGTTTTATGCATAGATACGTATGTACGTACGCAAGTTTAAATTAAATCATATATTACGCTTTGTTTTTGTTTTATTAACTTAGTTTTTCGTTTTATTTGCCAATGCAATACGTGCTTCGTGTTGCCAGTGTATGCATTTAATAATTGCTATAATGATCAATGTCCATTGACACATTTTCATATCTAATGCATGCACTCACTCTCTTTCTCTTTCATTAATTAAAATATATATAAAATACAACTACATACAAACATTGTGTGTGTGTCTGTGTGGTGTGGGTGTGACCAAGATTTTTATCATTACATCAAGGTTCTAAATCTTACAAATTATCGTTTCAAATTGTTGTTGCATTGGTTTTTTTTTTACAGTTTTCTTTTATGTTGTTACTGTCGACTGTTATACCGACTGTTTAAATCGACTGTTATATCGACTTTTGAACGTATTTCTAGCTCACTTAATTGCACGCACAAATTATAATTTATATACGAGTATATATATATATATCTATAAATATATAAATCCTTTTTTATTAAGTTTATTTTTCTTTCCATTTAATAACAAGAGTTGCATTTTAAATAATTTTTTGATTTTGCTATTATTTTTTGTTTGTTGCGTTGTAGGTTTTTGCTTTTTTTTATTGCCTTTTTGGATTTTGATCGGTATTTTGATTTTTACATTTGTTGGTTTAGCGAACAAAAAATTATTATTTGAAACCTGTCTCTGTGCGGAAGCCTTTATTTGTTGTAATTCATTGAGTAAAACATAAAAAAAAAGGTAATCAAAAACGAAAATCTAACCTAGGCTCGTCAAAAATTGCAGGCCCAAATCTAATTACTCACATCAATATTTAAAAGAAGAATAAAAAAACCAATTCAATCGATATGGGAAGTGCACATTATGCAAGGGTATAAGAGTTCCAAACATAAAAAAAAACAATTAGTGACGCTCTAATCTAGAAACGCGAACAGCTTGCAAGTATATATATGTGTGTGTGTGTGTAAGCACTCACGCCATTTGGTTCTTGAGGTCTCCAAAAAGCACTGCATACGCTATGTGTATACTGTGTTCATACATAGCGACGGACCAACGGACAGACGGACATGGCTATATCGATATATATATATATATATTAGTTGAAGTATTTATAGGGTATACGCTTAAACTTGTATTCAAAATGATGTGTTGGCAATTGTTGAGTTTTGCACAAACTACAACGTAGTCTTAAATGTGTGTATTCAAACTTGCTTGGTTGTTGGCTCTTTCTGCTTCTTCTTATACTTCTTGTTATGTTGATTTCTCAATCGGAAAGTTTTGTGTTATCGTCTTGTTGGTTGTTGCGCTGCTTCGCTGCTTTAATCGAATAAATTATGCTATGCTAAATGTGGGCTACAAGGATTTCTTATTTCTTCTTTTTGTTTTTGTTTTTTTTTTCAATTCGCACTTAATTTGTATTGTTTTAAATTGTAGGTATAATAAGGTATAAACTTTTTGCTAAACGAAGATCGACTATAAGTATTTTTTACACAAAAAAAAAATATTTATATTCATTTAAAAAATAATAATTATAATAACTTATAAAAATAATTGATTTCTCGTTACGACATAGTTATACAACATACAAAAATAATGTACTCCTGCGGCGTCTACTACACTGATACACAATCACACACACGCGCTTGGGGAGCACACTTATCAAATACATACATTTCTACGTAAAAGAATGGTGCGAGTGTGTGTGTGTGTGTTTGTATGATCTAATTCCCCCTTTATTTTGTTTTTTGTGTGTATTTTTGAGTTGGTTAACGCTTGCCCCTAAATTGCTGTCAAGTTTAACTCCAGCGTATTTCAGCGCGCAGCACACTTTCCAAAAATCACAAAACTTAAAAGATTTAATTATTGTGCAACCAAATGGAAAAGTTTCCATAAACACTCACGCCATCTTGTTCTCGAGGTCTCCAAATGCACTGCATACACGCTACGTTCTGTGTAATATTTTGCCAGTCGAAATAGAGAGAGAAAGAGAGTGGGAGAGTAGATGCCGTTATTGTTGTTCCTTTGCAGCGACTGAGTTGGCTGCACTGCGTAGATGTGTTAATGTATAGCTGTACTGAGTGTGTGTGTGCTGGTGTTTTGGTGGGCGTTTGTTGTTGTTGTTTTATTTTCTCTCTATTTATTGTTTAATAGTAGCTGCTGTAGGTGCTTCTTTTGTTTTTTTCTGGTCTTGGTTTGCCTGCTTATGCGTGTATTTTGTTTGTTTTTTTTCTTTTTCTATATGTGAAAATAGTTTAATTCTGTGTTTATATGTCAAAAACAACTGTTTTTTAAAAACGATAATTCTCATCAGCCATGTGGATGGCCCATAGAAATTTGGTTCTTTGCGTTTTGTTAAAGATCTTCTCAATCGGTACGCCATTCTTTTTACACCTGAAAATAATTAGGTTCGACATTAGGCTTCGAATTCCATCAATAAGTGATTATAGGTCCACTTACCAGGCAACCGATATTCGTGGATAGAGATAATTTAGTTTGGATGTGCCCAGCGCAATGGTCTTATTCTCGTCTCTATCAGTCTCTTGTAGTTCCAATTTCTTCAGTTGATCCTTTAAACGCTCCAACTGTTTGGCCTTCTTATCAGCGTTAACTTTCTCCTTGACCGAACCACGTTTTGCCGCCTTCTTTAAATCCTGTAATGTGACGTAAATAAAATAGTGTGAATAACTTAAATGATATAGATAATATAGACAAGTTATTTACATGATATTCGGCTTCGCAGTCGTCAATGTTATCGCGCTTGGCGCGTATCTTCTCCTTCAGATTCTCCATTGATTTCTCATGTCCTTTGGGAACGGAGCGCTGATGGTTACAGAGTATGGCGACGGCACGATTGGCGCGATTATAGGCGAGCAGTTTCTCAGCGACGGATGCGCTACAATCCGTAAGCAGATCCAATTGACTTTGCAGCGTTTTCGATGCGTTATATGTACGAAATACTTTAGCCGTGAGTCCTGGTATTCAACAAGAAAAATATGTGGTTATGTTATTTTATTGTTGAAGAGGAAAAGTTCTTGTGTATATATATTTACCATCCATCAGCTCTTTGAGATGCTCGTTAAGCACTTGGGTATTAAGGCGATCGAATAGATCGTCGCCCTCCTTTTTGTTCTCCATGAACAGCTCGAGATTTTTGAAGACACGCTTCTCCACCTCGACCTCGTTGTAATAGCGTATGGAATCCTTACCGGGAAAATCGAATACAACAACATTCTCTTTGCCATTGAGCTCCCTGTGCAGTTGCACATGCTCCACACGCAACGAACAGCAGCCAACGGTATCCGCTTGATCTTCATCCTTTTCATTGCCAGCCCTGAGCGCTAACTTATCGATAAAGTAGAGCGCGACAGCACGTTGGCGAACACGCATCTCCTTTGACTTCCATTCGTCGCGATAGGTGGCACGAATCTTATCAATAACCTTGTCGAGACGACGAGCTGTCTCGTATTTGATGTGATCCTTTTCGCCTTTAAGCTTCGATGAGGGATTTAGCATAATGTATTTAACCTGGCCCTGCACATTCTCCGTCCAGGATGCCAGCCATGTGACAGTATTGTCGTGACGCACCTCCTTCCAGCGTGAGCCCGGTGGAGGCTGCGGCACTCTTGACTGTTTGCCACAATTGATGGACACATCGCCAGCGGCAATACGACGCTTGATCATACCCATTTTGGGATGTTCGCCACGACCTCGGAATAGACCGGGTGGCTCCAGACGAAAGTTGCCAATCTTTTCTTTGTGACCGTCAATCATACAAAAACCGTATTCCTTAATTAACGCCTCGTTCTCGTTCTTTTTCGCAAGCTTCTCCTCTTTGGTGGCCGCTTTGCGTTTCTCCGATTCAGCCTGAAAGAATTGGAACATTTCCTGAAAGTTGCATTTGCGAAAATCTTTAATGATCTCTTTCTCCTTCGCCGTCATTGTCTTGCGAAAGTCCTTAAAGAAATTGTTGTTGAACACGTCCTTGGTGCAATAGTCGTGATTTAACATCTTAGCATAGAATGTCGCCGCCTCCTCGGTCTCCTCGCTAAGCTCCAACGGTTTGCCATCGTAAAAGAAGCGTACATTACGCGGCACACGCTCATACGGTGGCGCAAAAACGGGTCCTTTATGCTCCAGTGTTGACCATTTGACGCCATCATCGCGTTTCTCCTCCTCCCACCTTAGTAATGGAACAGAAATACGTTTGGTACGTTTAGTTGTTGATGGGTTTCGAATATTTTTGATGTTTTTAATACTATTAGAAACTGTTGTTGCTGCGTTTCTTTGCTGTTCGATTACAACGTATAGTTCGCGTTTTACAGTTACAGTGAACAGCGATAGCGACAGCAAACGCACAGTTGCCATTTGCCATTTGGTTTTTACGTTTTTTCTATTTGTCAGTCACATTACGCAAAATGACTGTGTGTAACATAACCTCAAATTCTACTCTATTCATTGTGTTTGCTGTTAGCAGCTGATGCACGCGTGCCACGGTGAATTGCCAAAACTCAACTAAAACACACACACACACACACACAAGTATTTACGCTGTCATCGCCGCCGTCGTCTTGTCACTGCCAAATGTGACTTTCAAAAATATAGGTCAGTGACATTCAGACTTAATACACACACACACAACACACACGCACGTCAACTAAGCCGATATAAGTACGTACGTTTATGCCTATATGTTTTTATATTTATTTTTTTATAATATCGTTACGGTGTTTGCACGAAAAAAAGCATCATTATTTGTTGTTTCTTATGAAGTTTGGTTTTTTTTTTTACGTCCAATTAGATTGTTGAAGGGAAATTGGAATTATTTACTTACCATCTCCAAACTTCCTCCTCTTCATCCTTTTTGTTTTTTCTCGAATGTTTGGTGGGCGAGACGTGCTCAGTTTTGATCTCATGTTCCTGCAAGACGATACAAAATTATAACAATCATTCGATTTAAAACCCTTTTTTGATATTCATTCAATTTTTTTTTTAGTCCTTCTCTATTTACCTTTTTGACCTTCTTCTTTTTGTGTTTAGAACTACCGTAGTCATCATCGTATTCTTCTTTGACTCGCTTCTTTTTGTTTTTCTTCTCCTTGTCCTTATCCTTGGACTCCTTTTTGATCTTTTTACGCGCCAACAACGGAATGTCATCATCGTCATCATCAGCGCCGTGCATGGATTCATCGGCGGGTTCTTGTTTACGCTTTCGCATTGCCAACGGCACATCCTCATCATCGTTATCGTTATCATTATTATCATTATCATTATTATCATCATCGTCATCATCATCATCATCATCGTCGTCGTTCATGGCGCTATCCTCGCCCGTATAGTTGGCCTCATGCTTGGCCACAAACTGTGGCTCATCGGTTCGAAATTGCGACATGGAGTAATCACAGGAGCTGGCTTGAGATAAATCAAATTGATCCTCCTCCTTCTTAACATCCATAATGTGCTCCTCGTAACCGTTCTTATAGCCATTGCATGCAGCTTGTTGTTGTTGCTGCAACTGAAGTTGCTGCTGGTGTTGCAATTGCAATTGGACTTGTCGCTGCTGCTCCTGTTGTAGTTGCAATTGCTGTTGCTGCTGCTGTTGCAGCTGCAGTTGCATTTGTTGGTGCTGCTGCTGCTGTTGGAGTTGCTGCTGCTGCTGTTGGTAGCGAAGCTGCAATTGCAGGGGATCATCGACTTGGTGTTGTTCATTCGTATGTGGCTGTGAAACTGGCTCGGGTTTAACGAATACACCATCATAGCTGGGATCCTTTGTTGTCGTCGTCGTTGTTGTTGATGATGATGATGAGGAGCCTCCATGTCGAGAACTCGAACTGGAATGTTTGCTTTTTGAGGATGATGATGATGACGAGGAGCTCTTGTGGTGGCGTGAGCTCGACGAAGATGATGATGATGACCTGTGCTTGTCCTTGTCCTTGTCTCGACCGCTGCGATCTTTGTCGCGATGCTCCTTATCCTTAGAAGATGAATGACCGCTACTGCTATTGCTGCTACTACTGCTTTTATGATGATGCTGGCCCGATGATGATGATGACGATGAAGACTTGTGCTTGCCGTCCTTATCTCGATGGCTCGATGATGACGACGATGAGCTGCGATGCGTACTGCTGCTGCTTCCGTCGCCGCTTCGCTCCTTATCCCGACGTTTGTCCTTGCCACTTGAAGAACTGCTACTGCTACTTTTATGCTTATCCTTATCGCTACAAATAATCAGAATCGATCAGATCAGTAGAGCTTAAGTGTTTGGTTTTTTTTTTTAAATATATTTACCGACTGCTGCTGCTGCTACTGCTACTCTTATGTTCTCGGGACGAGCTGGAGCTGGAAGTCTTGTGCTCGCTTCTATCCTTATCACGGTGCTTATCCTTGCTGGATGATTTATGTTTACTACTGCTACTGCTGCTGCTGCTATGATGATGATGGTGCCCGTTTGTGGTTACACCATTCGATTGCACTTCGCTTATGCCGCCATTTTGCACGTGTAAATGCTGCAAAATAAACGAGAAAATAAGAATATAGATCCTTTCTATCAATCAATCAATCAAATAAATACACCTTACATCCATGTATGTGTACATTTAGTATAACAACCTAACTACGTTTTCATTGTCGATATACTTTTTTTCGATTACTTTCAAACATCATTAATTTACTTTTCTGTATGTATGAATGTATGTGTAGTTGTGTACCTTAAAAACAAAATGAAAAATTCAACGACTACCTGCGCGATCGTAAGCATAGGGTGCATGTACTCGTATACTTACATTCATATTGTATTAATGTCTGGCTGAATGTCTGTATGTATTGAAGTGTGACACATTTTAAAGTAGCAACTCTGCAAGTGAATTGTCAATGATTTACAAAATAGCTACGTATGCATACATATACATACATATATTTGTTTTATATGCAGCTGAAACACACAACACCACGTGTTAAAAAAAATCAACCCTAACATTAATTATTAAAATGTATTCGTTTGAAAAATGATACATTCTAGATTAAGATGAAGATACATCATCTCTACATTACAGTGTAGACAGGTCAAATAGCAGGAGCGGAAGCAAGGTGTAAGTGGCCCCCCGTTCACATAAATGTTTCTGCCGTTTACTCTGTGTTGTGCATAGTGTTTCAAGTAAACGGTGTAAGTGGCAGTAGCAGCAGCTCAAGGCTGTTATTTTTTGAGCATATGTACATAAGTATGTGGAGATTTACGTACACATGTGATTACTTTGGCACCCTGGGCAGTGTGACCAGTATGTTTGAACAACAAAATATCGCATTTAAAAAATACTACACAACAACAAATGTGTTCACTATAAAAATTATTTAAATAACTAGAGCGGCAACTTTGAACATATCTTAAAATAATAACTGTTTGTCATAGCCGAAAAACGATTCAAATTTTGAAAAGATATAATCAGTGTTGCTTAGCGACACGTTATTCGTTTTTAAATCAAAAGCAAACATTATAAACTGCGTCGTATAGGGTCAATATAATATCCAAATATTAAGCCCTTGGAACAAGTCAACAAACATTACACGTAAAATACCACGCTAGTATTTAGATCAGCGAAAAGTCGGTCACACTGTGCCAAATACACATTGTCGATGTGCCGTCCCATACTGCCGCCTGCCTCTGCCTGATACAACTTGCATGCATTGTCGCCATTTTCGTAAATTACCAAAGGCCTTTTACTCTTTATTGCAATGCGACTACGCATGATTTAGGCGCAGGTCTGTCGACACTGGCATTGGTTGCAAGAACTTATGCATTTTTTCGATGCTAGCGACAAATTAATAACACATTTGCATCGTTTCGCTACTGCACTTGCAGAGAACAGATGAAAATTACATAAAAATTAACGTCTCGAAAATTACTTACATTTTCTGCAGCCACATCCCCACTCATTTTGCACAATTTCTCAGTTGGCAGTGCGGCGCTCTCGGCTTTTTTCCCAACTTCACTTCTTTTTTACTTAATTACAATGTTATATACTTTCGCTTAATATATACAAATATTTATGTCACGAGTATGTGTTGCGTGCGATTGCCAAAGTTATTTGTGCTAATGCATTTGCAGCGAGCAATTGCTAAAATTTATTTTTCAAAATTCCTATTATTTTAACACTTAGAGATTACTCTTTCTCTTTTACAGCGCGCAGCGGCCACGCGAACACGTTCGTATGAAATCTACTTCGAACTGTATGCTGGTTTAGAGATGTGATCACTCAACGCCTGTTCGATAGTGTTTAAAAAGCGAATAAAAAACATCGATAAGTAAGTGTTACCGCATCATCTATCAAACTAAATAAATTAAATTATGTGTTTTTTGTAAACAATTTATTCGCCAATTGCAAAATAATGCTAAACAATTGTCATAAAAAAGTGTTCAGATAACAAAGACAAAAAAGTCGTTGTCGGACAGAATTTCTCTAGTTTTCTTTTCAGTATTTTGTTTAAATTAGGTTTTTCTTTACAAACGTTTAGGTGCACACTGACGGCAATTTTATGCACAGAGCGTATTAACAGCGAATTTTTTTGTTTCCTTAAATAAGCTTAAGAAAAAAAACAAAGTGAAATTTAAATGGCCAGTCGTGGTACAACAACGGTAATCACCGCCACGACTGGCGTCATCCAAACCACTGTTAACTCGACGGGGACGGGAACAACATTGCAAACAGTCACAAATGTGCTCACCGTCAGCGCCCTTCACTCAAACAACAACGTGAACATCTCAAACAACAGTAGTAATAGTAATAATAGCAACAATAGTATCAGCAACAACAACATCAGCAACAATAACATCAGCAACAATAACATCAGCAACAACAGCACCAACAACAACAACACCAGCATCAACAACAACAACATCAACAATAATAACAACAACAATAGCGTTGTAGCCAATGCAAACAATGATAGTCACGCAGTTAACAATAGTACGGGCGATGGCGTCGCCGGCGGCGTTGACGCTACCAAGCCAATGTATCCACGACTATTCAATAAAATTGTTCTAACATTGGAGAACAGTCTAATACCGGAGGTGAAAATCGATATAACACCGTCCAGTCTCGATGGACTTGACAATGAGACGGAAAAGGATTTGCGCATACTTGGCTGTGAGCTAATACAAACGGCTGGCATCCTACTGCGTCTGCCTCAAGTGGCCATGGCCACCGGGCAGGTGCTCTTTCAGCGATTCTTCTACTCGAAAAGCTTTGTGCGCCACAACATGGAGACGGTGGCCATGAGCTGCGTTTGCCTTGCCTCCAAAATTGAGGAGGCACCACGTCGCATCCGTGATGTCATCAATGTCTTCCATCATATCAAGCAAGTGCGCGCCCAAAAGTGAGTATCCTGCAACATTCATTCGAGTGCATAACCACATATATATTTTGCTCCACACAGAGAAATCGCATCGATGGTGCTGGATCAATACTATACGAATGTTAAGATGCAGGTGATCAAAGCGGAGCGTCGCGTCTTAAACGAATTGGGATTCTGTGTGCATGTCAAGCATCCGCATAAGCTGATCGTGATGTATCTACAAGTGTTGCAGTACGAAAAGCACGAGAAACTTATGCAGATGTCATGGAACTTTATGAACGATTCGTTGCGTACGGATGTGTTTATGCGCTATACGCCGGAGGCGATTGCTTGTGCCTGCATTTATTTGAGTGGACGCAAATTGAACATACCGTTGCCGAATAATCCGGCCTGGTTTGGCGTATTCCGTGTCCCTCAGTCGAGCATCACCGACATCTGTTATCGCATCATGGAGCTGTATGCGCGCGCCAAGCCTGTCGTCGAGAAACTGGAGGCTGCGGTCGAAGAGCTCAAGAAGCGTTACATGGATGCCAGGAACAAAACCAAGGAGGCAAACACACCGCCCGCTGTGATCACAGTCGATCGTAACAATGGCTCGCACAATGCCTGGGGCGGATTTATACAGCGTGCCATACCACTGCCGACAGAGAAGTCGCCCCAGAAGGATTCCCGTTCACGATCTCGTTCCTGTTCGCGTACACTTTCGCGAACTCCACGTTCGCATTCGCGCAGCCGTTCGGCGAGCAGGGAGCGCACCAAGAAATCGCATCGTGATCGCGACAGAGATCGAGACCGTGATCGTGAACGCGACCGTGAACGTGACCGCGACCGCGACCGTGAACGCGAACGTGATCGCGAACGTGATCGAGAGCGTGATCGTGAGCGTGAGAGGAGTCGCTCCTCGCGCTCCCGTTCACATTCGGCGACCAAGCACAAAAAGAAATCGCGCCACTATTCACGCTCGCCGACGCGCTCCAGTTCGCCGCAGAGCAAACACCGCAAGAGGTAAACGCAGTTCGGAAACGTTAAACGATCGTTTCCATGGCCTACGCACGTAACGGTCGTACGTTCGTCTTCAGTATGTAGAGCAAACAATAATAATTCATATACATTCCAAATATTTTTTTGTTTGTCACTTTGTTTGCTTATCGTTTTTCTTACTGATTTTTGATTTCAACAACAATCAATTTACTAAACTTTGTCAAATGAACGAAGGAGACATATATATATATTTATATATATGGTGTGTCCGTCTGTCTATGAAGAACTTTTAATCACTTGATTGGAAACTTTTGTTTTGTTATTAAGTAACATATTTTTTATACTTTTGTTAATATGTGTGTTCATTGCGATTGAATGTGTTGTTTAACTTACTAATTCGTTTGTTTATTCAAATGTCATTTGACAGGAAACCTTCGTCGAGAGAACGCTCCGATTACTATGTTAAAAAAGATCGGGGCAGTAATGCGGGCAGCAACAATGTCAGCGACAGTGACAAATATCGCAACTCCAGCTCCAATTCTGGCAAATCACATACTACACGCTACTCCTCAAATCGTAACAGCGGTGGCGGTGGAGCAGGAAGTGGTGGAGGAGGCGGTGGAATAGGCGGACGTGGGGCTCACAAGCATCGCGACAACAACGAACGTTCCAGAGATCGTAAACGATAATTGACAACTTTTATATACTATATACTTTTTGTTATACGTTCATTTAACTTCTTTTTGTTTAAACAACAATTCCGCTTTTAAGTAGAAACTTCAATTTAAATTAACGTTAACAGATTATTGAAAGAAAAATAAATAAATAATAGCACTGATGATGATGAAAATAAATGTACAATTCCGCAAATGAAGCGCTTACAAATCAGTTTTATATATTTATTATATCTTAGATGTCAGTAATAGCAAGAAAGAATGAAAAAGAAGAATTGGGCTTTAAGAATTGGTATAAATTTATATTTAGTTTAAAGTTTGTAATTGTTATGCTTTGAACCACGCTTTTGTCTATTTGTTGTGCACTTTTCTTCACTTCGTTTCCAACAGTAAAAGTTTTGCAATATAAATCACGATAACACAAAGATTATAATCATAGAATAAGTCATTTCCTCTACATAAACTTGAGTGCTGATTTATTGATGATTATTATTCGCAATGTTTTGCCAACTGGGCTTGATTAAATGTTACAAACATCATTACATATGTAGAGTGCTACTCTAAACATACATTTATTGGTATTTAGACAATAAGTTATAGTAGCAGGAGCAGCCGAAGCATGCATTGTTTCTATGGTGGATCATCATCATATCATAATATCCTCCCGATCTCAGCTCTGGCTCTGGCTCTGGCTCTGATTCTGAATATATATCGACATTGGAGCAGATGCAGCAAATCACGTCTCCAAAGTCAAGTCCAAAGTGTATGAGAGTAGCGAGATTTGCGGATGATGCACGGACACATCCCGAAACTCGGGCGTAAAGCTCAGTATGTAGAAACTGAAGATTGTCGCTATAATCCATTCGGAAATGGTGCTAATCACATGATAATACCAGCCACCGTCCGAGGGATACCTGCAATATCGAAACATTAACATTTCATCTCAATACACCAATTGATTGCGATTGCTAACCACTTTCGGGGATTTTGACCATCGAAGAGGATGTGCGACATGATGCCCGTTACGGCCAGCATGATGAAGAGTACTGTGCAGCAGATGGCCATGCCGAGACGTATGTGCGCTGTTCGCCTTGTACCAGCCATCGGATATATCATGTACGTTATGAGCGCCTGCATCCAGAAGTAAAGAGTGCCGCTGCCAAAGCAACAGAACGCACCAATAAAGTGCGCAATGCGAACGTTCGTCTCCTGAAAGTTGCCAACAACACTGATGCCGAAGCAGGAGAGCATTCCAAACCATAAGGCCACCCGATTGTGTCGCAACACAGCGACATCCAGATCCGGATGATGTTCGTATAATTGCAACACATGACGATATCGCACATAAATTGTCAGTCCCACTGAGTAACCAGAAAAAAAACACAAAAACAAAAATGTCAATACCAATATCAACTCGAGCTTGTTAGTGTTAGTGTGAAGAAAAGAGATAGCAAATTAAAACTCCTTCCAAGTGCATTTCACCACACCAACAAACCAAGAGAGACAGATTGCTGTGCAACGGTTAATTATCATGCGTTTTGTGACTCACTCGCCTTAAGCACTCGAGATTTGAATTGTTTTGAGACTGAGCGATAAGGTTTGCAACTTACGAAGAATGCTGCCAATGTTAATAAGTTGACCGAAAATGCAGCTTTCCGGCGAATAGGTCGCCGCATCGCTTATGTAGGGCACTGTGGGCACCACATGTCCTTCCAGTACGGCCACAATGTAACTGTAAATGCGACCCAAAAACAAAATTTACAGAGACGTTTATAACAAAAACAGCTGTATGCTGTTTTGCACTGACTTACGTGCCCAAGAATGTCACCTGGAAGATGAAAAATGTAGCAACTGGCAATAGGTAAACATTCGACATAGTGCCAGCACTTGTCCAGTTAACACACACAACAAAAAAAAATCAAATCGACAAACAAATTGTAGTTGCGTAGTTCAATAATAAAACGCAGTGTTTGGGTTCTTTTTATTTTTGTTGTAGTTGTTGGTGCAACGGCCGTGAAGCGCTGCCAACTTGCTTAAAAACAATGCTGCCCAATGTAAACGCAAAAGCAAGCGATAGGAAACAGTTGACCTACACATCTCTAATTGTCAATTCGTGAGTGACATTTGAATTACAAATCTTAATGAAATATAAAACATATTTGGATAGGAACTCATTTAAGAAATTACTGAACAAGCGGTAAGTAAGCGTAATATAAAAAGGCATATACTTTAACTAATTGCGTGTGTGTGTGTGTGCGTTGCAGATATATTCGCTATGAATAATACAAGTTTTATAGAAATCGACGGCTCCTATTTGGAAGGTGGTGGACAAGCGCTTCGCAATGCCGTCAGCCTAAGCGCAATATTGAAACGACCAGTGCGTGTGGTCAAGATACGTTCGAATCGTCCCCAGCCGGGTCTCTCGCACCAGCATCTGCATGGTGTTAACCTGCTGCGCGATATAACCAATGCCGAAGTGACTGGAAATCAACTGCATTCCACGGAGCTGGAATTTGTGCCGAGCACTATCTCTGGGGGATTCTATAAGGTGGCGACCGGCACTGCCGCCAGCATAACATTGATCTATCAGATGGCCTTGCCGGCGCTTCTATATGCTGATAAACCGTCACGCATCCAAGTCAGTGGCGGCACAAATGTCTCATTTGCACCACAAGCCGAATATATGCAGCAGGTGCTACTTTCAAATCTTAACCGTTTTGGTATTAACTTCGCAATCTATATACTCAAACATGGCTTCTATCCGCGTGGCTGCGGTAGCTGTGAGTTAACCGTCAAGCCATTGCAATGCCAGACAGCGGCAGATTTCGTTGACTTTGGTCAATTTATTGGATTCAAGGGTGCCGCATACTATTCTGGCTGGCTGCCCAAAAGCCTTGGCGACGATATGCAGCATTCAGCGAAACGAGAAATCCATCGTCTCTGGTCGAACAACAGCTGTGACATCGCTGTCGTCAAATATAGGACAGCAAAGCAGAGTGATATAAGCGGAGGGATTAATTTGACGGCACACACGAGTTCGGGCTGCATCCTTGGTGCCGGCAGCGTTGGACAAAAGAACTTCAATGGCCATCTGCTTGGCTTGAATGCTGCCTACGAGCTGTCCAATTATATTAAGAATGAGCTTTGTGTGGACGATCACATGCAGGATCAGCTAATCATCTATATGGCATTGGCCAGCGGCACTTCCCACATCCGTACTGGACCCCTTACCAAACACACACGCACTGCCATCTACGTTGCGGAACAAATGACTGGTGTCAAGTTCAAAATCGAATACGATCCTTCTGAACGGATTCTACTCTCCTGCGAGGGCATTGGACACCAGAACGCGTATCTTTAAGCACATGAGAATGCAAATACACAAACGAGACACGAGAAACGAGACATGGAGTCTAATCTAAGTCATAGCACAAAAAATTAAAATTATATGTTTATGTTTACAACATGTATATATTGATCAGAAAAAATATATATATGCGTGCTTTTGTGTATGTTCGACATACGCTTAAATACGACGAAAAATAGCCAAGAAATGATCACCCTTATTCCGCACAACCTTGGCGCCTTCCTCACTGCTCTGATAGAGTTTCGGTGTAATAGGATCTGCATTCTATATATTTATATATGTTATTATTATTTTGTTATGTTTACTTGTACTTAATACTCACAGCTTCTTCCTCCGTCAGTCGTTCGTATAATGGATGTTCAGTCATGTGTGAGACAATCCACTTGTGCAGATCCTCAACATCCGTCATTGTATATACGAGACCCTGTTTTTATAGAATTTGATATCTGTATAGTATGTCTTGAATAATAAGGGCGTCACTTACTCCACTGCGCAGTACATAAGCATATTCGGAGAGCAGTGCTTGGTTAATGATGCGCCACTTATGCTTGGCACGCTTGAAATGCGGATCGGGATACAAGAAGAACATTTTCTCCAGTTGACCCTTACGGAAATAGTTGGGTAAATATTTCATTGCATTGCTGCGAATGCAGGCAATGTTCTGATAGGCAGCTGTGTCCACATTCTTCAATCTTAAGGCCGCAATGCGATCCATAACATAGTCCGAAACCTTGACGCGTATTTCCATGCCAATGCTTAGCTTCTCGGGAAATAATTCGGCGAGAGTGACCAGGAAGCCGCCATAGCCGCATCCAATGTCAGCGAATTGAACTTGCTGATCGTTGCCAATGCTGGGATACAGTGAGCGCCAGTCCACATCTTCGGGGCGAGCGGGACTGCACACACATACATTAATATTCACATTTAAGTAAGAAGAAAGAGTGGCTTACTAATCAAAACTGTGATCCGCAATGGGATTTGAGTGTGCTCGTTGGCGATAGAAGCGCTTCTGTGGCAGTCCTGTTACCACTGATGTGGCTGGCGGCGCTTCGGGCTCCTTTTTGTTCGTCACCATTTAAAAAATGAGGTATATGTTCGGTTCAATTGATTTCAATATTTGTATCAACAATTGGTTTCACAACAAATGTGCTCGGCACATTGTCACATTGTTATCGATGCTGCCAATAAAGTATCGTAAGCATCGTTAAGATAAAGTTAGCAGCACTACGACTATTGTGACCTTATCGATTGTTTTGCACGACAAGCTGTCATCCCTAACGCATTGTGTATGCATTACGCATTTGCGAAATTTACCAGCAATACGTACGCTTTAAAGTGAAATTAAACACACTTCGTGTGTCTGTGCGTGTGCCAAAAGTCTTAAAAATTATAGCCGGGCAAACGAGCCACGCGTGGGCTAACGTGGCCATGTACGCCACCAACAATGGCACCACAAATAAGGCGCCAAATAGGTGAGTCTGCTGCAACTAAAGGGTACAAATTTTGTACAGTGTGTACAATTTGTGTATATATGTATGCATGTATGTTTGTGTGTATGTATATATACATCTTGTTGTATTCTTGTTATAACCCAATTATGTTTGCTATATGCTATTTGTAGCAATGCAACAACGATGTTTGACAACACCATAACCGTAACGCCAATCAAAATGGAGCTTGGCGATGCTTTGGTGAAGTCAACGGGCGCTGGACCACCGGCGTTGCGGCGGCCAAATGCTGTTATCGTCACCACACAGCAACTAACAATGCCCAATGCAATGCATCCGACTCTGTCTTTGACAAGCAGCAACAACACTAACACCAACAACAACCACAACAACATCATTAGCAGCAGCAGCAGTGGAAGCGGTAGCAGCGGAATTGTTGGCAGCGTTGCCAGCAGCATTACTCCCATGTATACGGGGATTAGTGTTACATCGATGCCATCTGGAGCGGCAGCGGCGGCACCCAAGGAGAAAACAACCAAAGCGACCAGAGTTCAAGTTGCACGAAAGCCACCGCCCAACGTGGACAACTTTTGGCCAAACATATTGAGCGAAGTGAATGGAATTGGTCAGGTGGATGCCAAGCATCAGGTATTGCCTCTGGCGCGCATCAAGAAGATCATGAAGCTCGATGAGCAGGCCAAAATGATAGCGGGCGAAGCGCCGCTGCTGTTTGCCAAGGCCTGCGAATATTTTATCCAGGAGCTAACCATGCGCGCCTGGGTGCACACCGAGGAGAGTCGCCGTCGGACGTTACAGCGTTCGGATATTGCTCAAGCGATTGCCAACTATGATCAATTTGATTTCCTTATCGATATTGTGCCGCGCGAGGAAATCAAATCAACGACATCGACGCAAAAAACCAAAGAGCCAACCAGCTCAACTGTATCCTCGACAATGTCAACCGGCGCTGTTGTTGGTAATGCTATTTGCAATGCTGTTGTTACCAACAATAATCTCAATAGCATCGCCACAATTGGCGGCAACAGCAACATCAACAACATTTCCAGCGTCAATTTTACAACTAACAATATATTGACTAGCGCCCAAGTACCTGCTAATGCTGCAACCGCAACTGGCCTCAAGTTGGATACGACAACGGCCGAGGTTTTAGGCTTTACCACCGTCAATTCCGATCTGTTTGCCAGCAATAATCATCAGCAATTGCAGCTAACCGCCCAACAGCATCATCAGCCGCAACAATTGCAAATCATACAGCAGGGCGCCAATGGACAGCAGCTGCAATATTTTATTGCATTGCAGGGACAACAGCCGGCACAGCTGGTGCAACAGCTACATCAACATCAGCAGCAACAGCAGCATCACCAGCAGCAGCAGCAGCAACTCGGTCAGCTCAATATTGTGACGCAACAGCCGGCGCAGCAGCTTATCCTCACAGCCGGACCCAATGGCCAGTTGACAGCGACGCCAGCGCCGACAACAGCCCAACAGCAGCAGACGGCGCTCCTTCAAAATCTTGCACATCAGCAACAACAGCAGCAGCAGCAACAACAACAACAGCAGCAGCAGCAACAAATCCAACTCATCCAGCAGGTTGTCGGTCCCAACGGCGAGCTGACCAATGTGCCCGTAAGTCCAACTGAAATAAATATATCTAAGATTTGTTTTGCTAACATTTGAGTTTTACTTGATAGATTGCCATAAATGCCAATCAGTTGCAGCTGCTGCGTTTGCAGATGCAACAGCAACAACATCAGCAACAGCAAGTCGCTGTTGTGCAAGCGGCTGCTGCAGCAGCGCAACAACAACAACAACAGCAGCAGCAGGTGATTATTCCAACGCAATTGTTAACCGCACAGCAGATATTGCAATTGGGTGGTGGCACGTCCACGAATGCAACCGCTGTGACACACCAGCAGCTGCAACTACACCAGCAACATCAACAACAACAACAACAGCAGCAGCAACAACAACTCCAACAGCAGCAACAACAGCAGCAGCAACAACAACAGCAGCATCATCATCATCAACAAATACACATAACAACAACAAATCCAAATGGCAGCAATGCCAACAATCAAATTAGCAATAGCAACAACGCAGCGTCCATATTCATAAATGCGGCGTCGAACGCCCAAGTTGCAACACAAGCGCAACAACAACAACAGCAGCAGCAACAACAACAACAACAGCAGCAAACGCAAGGCAACAACTTCCGGTAATATCTAGAATAGAATCTTCACAATAAATATATGTCTATAAGTCAAATTCAAAGCAAAACTCCAAATTTAAGAAATTCTTACAAAAATTATAACACACACACACACATACACAAACAAACAAACAAACATTAACAACCACCATAATAATTGTAAGCATTATTTACTTAGAAAATATTTAGTAGTATTGGTTTTTAAGCTCAATAACAACAACAACAATTTGGCCAATCGTTATGATGTTCATCGATAGCATCGATAGGCAAATAATCGTTCTAAATGTATATTATAAGTGCAAAAAGTTTTAATATAATTAAAAGTTAAATCAAATACACACACACACACACACACACATTTAATCATATAAGTCAATTGTATAATAAATAGTTAAAACAACAATATAAATACATTTCTAAATAGATTATTGTATTTAGTGCAGCACAACAATGGGAATGCTCAAAAGAACATCTAATATTTAAGTATATGTATGTATGTATGTATATGCATCAAAACTGTATTGTATCATTCAGCTTATTGTACATATCAAATCAAATGTTTTACACCACAGAATCTTTATCCCAGTTTCAATTCCATGTTGCCAAGCATTTCTATTAAGAAGCGCCAGCTCACACATGCATGCATTTCTGTGTGTGAGTGTGCGTGTGTGTGTAAAGAAAACAAACTAAATGAGCTCGAACAGCATTCCCCCATTGGCATTGGCATTGGTTGTTGTTGGAACTGCAGGTTTCACATACACAGTTTTAACCGTTAACCACAAACAATAGAAAAAATCCAATAATAATAATAATCCATTAACATATATATATATATATCTATGTATTTGTAATTGTAGTTGTATAGTTAAATATTTGTATTGAATGAAGTAAAAGTTTTGCAGAAATTCAATTATAAATTAAACATGTTATTCCAATATCAATTCATCTCTGCAGCTTCTTTCTCTCTCTCTCTCTCTCTCTCTCTGAGTTATTTATAGATAGCATAAGATTTGCTGCATGTACCGAAGATCCTTGTTTTAAGTTAAGGTTAAGCAAACTACCAATTATATATGTATATATTATATGTATGTATGTAAAATTCATATTGCTTATTTCTTCTTGGCCAATATCTTATTAATGTCCTGCAGCTCGCGTGTGCTCCAAGGCTCTAAAGGATCGGGCGGCGATTGTGTTTTCCTTGCATGTGCCGAACGTCCACGTGCCGCATTCAATCGTTTCATTTCCAACTCTGCATCGCTTTCCTCGGGTGAAACTCTGCAAATGTTAAAAGGTGACAACTAGAGTTAGCACAGAAACGTAACGGAATGAAATGAGTCGAAACGAAACGCTGGAGCAGTGAGAGCACACATAACGGCAAGCGGAATGGCAGGCTCGAAAGCGTGAGTGTGTGTGTGTGTGAAGGCAAAAGTAACAAAACGAAACGAATCGAAACGCTTGCCGTTCTCTCACCCTATCTCTTTCGCTCGCTCACCTATTTTTGCGACGAATTCGGGCGCTTTTGGCGCGACGCGCTGCCTCATCCTGTGTGGGCTGGCATTTGCGTAGATGGAACTGTTGCATTGTGGCATGCACCTGTTCGGCCGTTGGCAAATCCTCACTATCCTCCTGACCCCCATTGCCATCTTCTGTCTCCACTTCGGCCTCCTGCTCAATGGTTAACACCTCCTCGGCAACAGCCTCATCAAAATGAAAGCCCTAAAAATCACATAAGTAAAAAACTGAAAGGACTATCGATATGCACTTACCGCCACCAAGTCAAGATCGGGCAGTGGTTGACCCCAAACGGATGACATGGTTGCCTGGTTGCCATCGAAGTTGTTTGTCGTTCGCTTGATGTCCGCCTTGGAGAGGGCGTTGTGGGTGCGTTTGGCGAGCGAAAGTTTGCCCAAGATTGGACCGCCACTGTCGCTCTCCTCCGTCTCGACTTCGGCCAGCATGTTCATGAACTCCTCCAGCTTCTTGGGATCGACCGTTTCCTTGGGATCCTGAAACAATGTCATTGTCAGATTGGGCACGGGCAAAGCCGGCGGAGCAACTGCTGCAGCGGTTCCAGGAGCTGTTTTTGCAGGCAATGCAACCATTGGAGTGGGTTCGGGTAACTTCCTGGTTAGTTGCGGCTGCGTCTTGAGCGTCTGCTCGACCAGATCGAGTGCCTTGTTCGCCAGCTGCTGTAATCCGGCAAAGTAGTGCGGATCATGCGTTTCGGGCCTTTGGTCCGACATCATTATAAGATCACGAAACGGATCCGGCACAATGGCAGCAGCAACTGTTGCTCCCGCTCCGGCTGCTGCTGCTCCAGGTGCTCCAGTTGTTGTTGTTGTTGTATGACGGAGAGTGACACCATTGCTGGCCGCCGGATTGTTGGCAAATGTAAGCATATCCATGGCATTGGTAAAATCGGATTCCGTGTGCAGATTATATGGATCCTTTAGCTTCTGCTTGGCGACCTTAACGGGACTTGAGATCGAGGCACGTCCCCACATCAGGCGACGCATCTCCTCACCGGTCATTCCACGCTTCTTCAGCGCCGTCAATGTCACGCGTCCAACTCGCTGCAATGTAATCGATTATAATCGATAACTGGCTCACTTGGTTTGATTGCTTACCTTCCAATTGGAGACTGCACCCTTGCGTTGCTTGGCTCTCGTCTTGCTCTTACTCTTGATGACCATAACGCCACGTACCTCGAAACCCGTATCGTCAGCTGGTCCCAGTGGTATGGAGTATGCCTCCAGATAGCCCTTGGCATCCGCTTGCGGCACAGCACGCTCCAGTGTTACGACTATTTTGGCCCACTGTTTCATCCACTCCTTTTCGGATTGCTCAATGACCGTGACATACGTATTGCCCATCATGGCGATCAACATGTTGAGCAACAGGATCGGCACAAATATCATAAAGATGACAAAAACCGTTTTCGATAGATTCGGATAAGTTGTCTGATTCAGATCCGGATACTATACGACACCAAACGAAAGGGAGTTCTCAATGTGATCTCTACGTGTATGTATATATACTTACGTTATAATCACCTAGGGTGGTTTGGAAGAGTGCCATCCAGGTGCTGGTATAGGTATTGAACATGGTCGACTGTACTTGCGGATGTCCCTTATAGAGGAAGTAGAAGGCCTGCGAGAAGCCGCACAGGACGATCGCATAGATGATGCCAAAGGTGAACATATCGCCCGTTATCATCGAATATATCATTGTCACGAAAGGACCCGTCAAACGTATGGCACTTTGGTTTAGTTAAGGAACTACATTACTTGCATTCGGAGAAATGAATCATGCATGAATCACTGCTTACCCGGCAAAGAACATGAGTAGAAACCAACTGCCAGGCACAGCAAAGATCAATATCGCCTCCTCGGTGTCAGTGTCGCCAATCAAACGAAACGGTATACAGGCCAAGATCAGAAGATTCGAGAAGAGAAAGATCGCCTTGGCCGGAGCATGAGATAGTTGTTTGAGAAATGCGGATGCACCTTGATTCTTGATCTCGTCACCCTGCTGGAACACAACATAGCTCAATACGCCAGCTATGGTTGCAAGTTCAGCGCAATATCGTGCCACAGTTTGTGCATTATAATCATCGCTATCCACATCCGCATCACCATTGCCCGATAGTTCCTTGAGAGCTGATGAAGTCGCTGATGAATCTGCAGTCTCATCATCGGGATTCTCATCGTCGCCATCGTGTGCTGGACGCAGGTAAACGGATACGGATAGACAGAGTAGATGTGTGGATAGGATGAGCAAACGTTTGAGGAACTGATTCTGGGCAAAGGTTTTCCACTTCTCCTCGAGCAGACGCTGTATAATGCCGCCATCCAACATATCCAGATGCTCCGGTTTCGTTCCATTCAATATTATGAACAATGCCGAATTCCAGTCTACAAAAAAAAAGCATTCACAATTCAAGTTGAGTTAAGGGAGATTGAGTTAAGGTTGTACGAACTGGTACGTCCATCCGGTAGGAGGGTGTCCAGTGCGTTTAGGGGATAGCCGGAGCAAGTGATGTTACTGTAGCGCCAGAATTCGCGAGCGGATAGCTCCAACATTTCACGAAAGACCTCGGCACGTCCCAGCTTGCAGGCGAGGGTGAGCGGAGTGAGACCGGTCTGATTGACAATGCCATTCTTGGCAGGTGTCTTGGGATGCCTCAACGCATAGCCGAACATGTCGAGCTTGTCACAGACGACAACCATATGGAGGATCATGTTGCCAAATGAATCCTGTGCATCGGGATCGGAACCGCAATCGACAAGCAGATTGTAGACGCTCTCATTGGCACAGCAGGCGGCCCAGGCCAATGGATACTCACCCATATAGGCCAGACCCTCGTAATCCGTGCTCTTGGCCGGATTCATACGCTGCTGATCCCGCGGCAGAAAGAAACTGCCAATGGCCCGCTGATTGATATCCGCACCAGCCTCGATGAGATCTGCCACAAGCTCATTATTACTATACGCAATGGACAGATGCAGTGCACTCGCGCCAAGATACTCCTCACCCTCCATGACATCGAGTGCCAGATTGGGAAAGACACGTAGCAACACTCGAGCCAGCTTCGTATGGATCTTGGAGTCACAGATGATGAGCACGTGCAGCAGACTCTCGCCCAAAGCGCCACGATACTGCATCTGCCAGCAGGCCTTGTGATCCTCCCATTTGCCCAACGGATCGTGTATCGATAGGGATGCCTCGATGGGTATGGTCACCTCCGTATGATCACGATACTTCCAGCGCAGGAACTCGGCACGATTAATGACCTGTCCCTTGCCATCGTTGTACATAAAGACACCAAACTGTTCCCGTATCAGCTGCTCAACGGCAATCAAGCCGCCCGTATTGATAGCATCAATCAGATCTCCACCTACAAAAACGAACGATTGAGTAGTTTGTGATTCCAACGTTCCAATTCCATTTCGTTTACCTCTTTTGTAGTCGGCCAATTTGTAGAGCAAACATTTGCATGCGGTTGCCGACGATTGCGAGATGACAGCATCCAAAATGGCGCCCGGTTTCATTTCGGGCGCCTTTTTGCGCAAACATTTCTTAAGCAGAAACTTCATTTCGCATCGAATCGAACCGAAGCGAATGGGTTCTTCAGCTGCAATACAACAAACTAAGCACAATCATATTGATTGCGCAAGTTTGTTTGTTCGATTGCAAAACAAAGGCCGCAGGCATCTCAAGGCACAGTGACAGGGTTGTCAGGGTAACCGTAAAGCAAAAACTAGCACAGGTCGAGTGACGTTGGTTCCGTTCCACCCACCCCTTCCCCTTTTTCAACTTTCTCAATGACACACACACACACACAGAGATATAAAATTTTGTTTTTTCTTTTGATTTTTTATTTAATTATGTATATAAATATATTTGCTTTTTATTTTATTTTCATATTTTTATTTGTTACTTAACGCTAGAGTATTGATATTGAATATATACTGTAAAATAAATTGTATAATGCTTGTATATTGGATTGGATAATTATTATTATAATTATTTTTTTTTTTATATACTTTTCGTCCTTTATCAGGTTTACTTTTACTTTTGTTTTTCTTTTGCATTACATTTTTTCTTGTATGTATGTATAAATAAAAGAGAGAGAGAGAGATAGAGAGACAAAATGAAATGTATATGTATATATATGTATGTATGTATATGTATGAGCACACACACATACATATACATATATGTTGTATAAATAAGAGAGACAAAATGAAATATATATATGTGTGTGTGTGTATATATATCATACACATCTATGTATGTATGCGTATGAGCATCCTTTTGCACATGGTACACACACACATACATACATGCCATATATGTATGGTCTGATAAGCAAAATGTGTATTTGTCTATAAATATATATGTATATATATATATATATATATATATATATATGTCATAATATCTATGGCGATTAGTATATATATAATTGTATAAGAATAATCATTGTTGTTGTTGTCGGACTCAAAAGCAAAATCTCTAAAAAAGTTGAATGTTTTTGTTGTTTTTTGGAATTTGTTACAAAAAAGATGAAAAAAGAAAAACAATGTTTTTGTGTTGTTGTTACTTTTGTTTTAAATATACATATATATAGTATATATATATATATTTATATTTTGCGTATGTTGTTGTTGTTGTTTTATGTATATAATATAATAAGTACTAGAGATAAACAGTGTTGGAAAGCAATGTTATTATTTGTTTTGTTGTTGTTATAAATGCAACGTTAATCGATTATTGAATGTTGTTGTTGTTGCTACATTGTGACTTATAGTTTATTTTGGTCTTTATGAATATTGTTTGTTGTTGTTGTTGTTGTTAATCAGTCGCAAAGATTCTTATTTTTGTATACAAAATAAATCTATATAAATTCCAATATATATAGTATTGTTGTTGTTCTTGTTGTTGTTGATATTGCATACAAACTATTGCAAAAAGTACAGAAATATATATATATAAATATGTGATTATACAAAAATTTTTAACTGCAGCGATCTATTGTATATATACTATATATATATATATGTATATGTAGATAAAGTTTTCTTTTTTGGCTGCCACAATTTAAAAAAAAAAAAATGGCAACGATGCGATTTTGAACGCAAGTCTTTTCGTTTAACATTTTGGAATTGTTTTCAGTTTGTTTTTCATTACATTTTTGCATTTGTCTTTTAGTTTGTTAGTTTTTGCCACTTGATTTTTGATTATTAAATACGATTTCAGTTGTTTCTTTTGTTTTTTGTTTACAGTTAACAAAAATACTCGCTTGTGATTGGCTTACGCATTAAAACGTTTCAGTTTTCTCTCATATTTTTAGTACAGTCTATGTTGTTCTTGTTTGAATATGGGAATATTCCCCTATTTGTATTTGTATTTGTGTTTGTCATGAAAGGAAGCAACGAAGTTTTCTTCATCTTTTGTTTTGTTTTTTCTAAAGACAAGGACTAGTAGAGAGGCCGTCTTAAACAATCCAAAAGTTGTTTGTTTGTTTGTGATGTTAAGCAAAAGCAGCTTTTACAACAAAGAAAAAATCTTCTCTTTTTTTTTCGTCCTCTATGTATATGTATGTGTATATGTTATACGTAAAAAGAATGTGTTTGTGTGTCTGTGTGTGTTTCGAGTACCCGTTCCATTTCCATTTGTAGCCAGCAAAAGTATGAGAGAGAGAGAGAGAGGAGAGTTATTTGCATTGAGAGCTTTTTTCTTTTTCGATTCAAGTCTTTTATAAATTAGGAGTTTAAATAGTTTTTAACTTTGAACTACAAAATATTTGACCCATTTTCATATTGATTCCATTCGTTAGTGTAAACATAAAAAACATTAAAACAAATATATATATATGTATGTATGTATATACTGAGAGGTAAATACTTGGTAAAACTTTCAAAATGACACACAAAAAAAACACAATAAAAAAAAAAATAAACATTCATACAAAAAGCAACACAAAATTGTATATATTTATGTTAATGTTAAAACACTTTAAACCTTGTCACTAATTTTATATCATCAGCATTGTATATATATGGCCACAAACTCTATCTATCCGTCTCGCTCTCGCCTACTCAGTGTCTCTTTTAAAATGAAGCTTAACTAATTTTGGACTAACTACTTAAACCAAAACACAATACCAATATTGTAAATGTATATATAGTATATATATAAATATGTATATAAAATACAAGCACACACATATAATAATAAAAATACAAAGAAAAAAAAACGTATAAAAATCAAATACACATATAAAATGTATATATATGTATATATGTTATATGCCTTAACAATTGTAATTTGGCAAAAATGATTATTGAGCAACTGCAGTTTGTAAAAGGGGTTGGGGGAGGTGTGGGGGTATACAATGTTTCTCTCATCCTCTTACTATATCTCTCTCTCTCTCTCGCTTTTAACATGGCTGGAACCCGGGCAAAAAGCTTTTGAACAGCCAGCGTGCGCACGCGTTGGGGGAAGGGTTAAGGATATGAGCTTAAAAGCTCATTCGGGTCTCTTTCCATGTGTGTCAGTTGTATGTGTGTGTGTGTGTGTGTGTATATATATGATTGTGCATATATATAGGAGTTTGAAAACTTATCTATGAGCTTTTCTGTAGATTTTTCTTTAGTTATATAGAGCCTTATGTGTTAGACGAGTGACGTTGCATCCTTGCGCTCGCATATATATATGTATATATACGTTAATGTATATATATGTCGCTACTCCTGCCATTCGTTCTCATCAACACCCTCCATGTCATCCTGCTCCAACTTGGTGGTATATTCCATACGCGCACTAACCGATTTTTGTATCTACACAAATTTTGATTTTGATTAGTAAAGCGATAAAGAAGGATAATGATAATGACGTCACACACACTTACCTCTTGTTGCTTATTGATTTCATATTCGGATTTGCTAGCAAATTGGGAATGATCGGGTTTCTTAACAGCCGCTGGCACTTGTTGTATCGAGGATACTACAAAGGACACAAACCATTAGCTCAACACTATAGAAATCAGAATTGTGTTTTCGTTACTTACGCGTATCCATGCCTTCCGGTTTGAGGCTTATTTTGGATGCAGCCTTATCGTTGCAAGCGAACCAATCCTCAGCAGTTAGCGTAGCGCTCCATGTTATGCGTGTGGGTGGAAACAAATCATCCTGGAACAGTTCACTCTGCAAACCAAACTTATGAAATCGAAAAGTTATCGTATACGATATACAATGTACGATACCTTAATGCGTGGCACTGTAAAGCTGAGCGGCTCAATCGTTGTATTTGTTAGCCTATATGCCTTGGAGAACTCCACGCTGGCAACATCGCAATGGTTCTTGGTAAGGAAACTCAAACCCTGATGCAGCGATGAGCAGCGATGATGCGATAGCGGGCATATATATGGCTCCTCATCGGTTATCTCATAGCAATAGATGGTCGAATCGCCCTTGCCAGTGACAAACAACGTCGAACTATCCTCATCATAGTATGGTATCAATATCGATGGCGATACATCCAAACTGGCTGTATTCAATGGCGCTGTCAACTTTTGTGCATTATACACGCTTATCTGACGCTCCGAAACTCTGCAAAAAACGTTCGTTAAAAGGTTTTCCTTTCACACAAACCAACAACTATTGTACTAACTTGTCGAATCCTGTGCAGACAATGTAATGACCCTCGAGGGCCCAGGTTATGCGTGCTCCACGTGTGCCCACCGGGCCATTGCCCTCGAGTATGGGTGTCTCGGATTTGCGTGGATTGTAGACGCGTATTTTGCCATCCTTGCAGACGCTGGCGCCCAGCTTGCCGCAGGGACTCCAGGCGAAATCGAATATCTGATCCGTGTGTCCCGAGAGGCTGCACCTTTCGCTGAGGGTGCGTAGATCCCAGAGTTTGATGGTCATGTCATAGCTGGCAGTCAGCAGGACATCGGCGGCCAGCGGATGAAAGCGTATAAAGTAGATCTTATCGAGATGTGCGGTCAGTTCGCCTTGCGGCACATTTGTGGGCTCATTGAGGCCGCCCTCGTCGATGCGCCACAGCTTGACAATGCCATCATCACAGGCAACGGCCAGACGCTGTGCATCAAAGGGATCCCATTGGAAGTCCATTATGTTGCTGCCATTCACCAGCGATGGTATGACACCATCCGGCAGCCGACCTGGTCGACTCAACTCAAAGATGGCAATCTTGCCACCGGGTCCCGATAGCGGTACAGCAACACGCTCATGATTCGCATGGAAGCCATTGCATTCGCCCGGTATCTGACGACTCAAATTGCGCAAGTTCTCAATGTGTGTCGATTTGTGGCCGGGCGTGCCCTTCAAATGGCGAAACTTGGACACCTTGCCAAAGACGGTCGAGGTGCGTTTCGTTGATGCCGCACTAAATGCTGCCTCCGTAGCAGATTTCTTAATGCCACCAGCACCGCCAACACCGCTACCAACACCGCCACCAGCACTAACAGCCGCAACTGTTCCATTGCCACGCTGCTGTCGATGTTCATCCATTAGTTTGCCTTCCGGCACCGAAATGCGTTTGCTATCAATTCCACCAGCATTTGGGGTTTGTGGCATCACATTGCTGTTGCCACCACTCGGCTTAAGCGGTTCCACTTTCGAGCTCTCGCGACGTCTGAAAACAAAACACAAAAAAGCAAAGCACACAAAACGTTTTTAAACTAAGTTTGAGCTTAATTTGGCAAAGGATTATTGGTTCTTCCTATCTAAATTAATAATTGTTTAGTTTTTAGATACCAAATTTCAATCTATCGTTAAGCTAAAACATTTAGAAACTTGTTTTTAATTGGTTGAGTAAGAAAGTTGGGTGAGTTCTAAAAGTAACGAGTAGAAATATTTCTGTTTAGAGATTCAACATTTTAGGCAACCAGTAAATTATATATATAATACAACATACATAAGGTAGTTTCTTGTAATTTTCAGCGAGTTAGTTTATTGCAATTTATAAGTAGCGAGTGCGTCTGTAACCGCATGCTAAAATCTAGCGATTCAATTACCTCTAGATTTTAAAGTAACGAGTGCTTACTCGTTAGTTTCATTATAAAGGAACCATCTGATTTATTAAGATAAGGTTATCTTTAGATTGATTGAGTATGTTGGTAAAACTTAAAAAGTAACGAGTAGTCACTCGTTAGTTTCTTTATTAACCAATCACATGTTAAATTAAGTCCAGCGATACGATTATCTTTAGATTGATTGAGTATGTTCGTAAAAAAGTAACGAGTAATCACTCGTTAGTTTCTTTATTAATTAATCACACAATTAATTAAGCCCAGCGATTATGTTATCTTTAGATTGATTGAGTATGTTCATAACATTTCAAAAGTAACGAGTGCTTACTCGTTAGTTACATTATAAATTAACACTGCCTTGCCCCGTAAATGAATGAAGAGTTCTTTCTACTCACAATGGCACAGGCGATTGAGCTTTTTCGTCCACTTGACTTTTGGATCGACTCTCGTAGACGCGTCGTCTTTCGGCAATGCTGCTGCGAACCGCTGAGAAGCGTCTCAAATCGGCATCGGTGCGGTCTTCGCCCTCCGTTGAGTTCTCCGATGACTCCGAGTTCTGTTCAAATATCTAACATAAAGTAAAAAGTTGGTTGTGTGAGTTGATTTCGTATTGTAACTAATGTTAGAGGAAGTCTCTTTGTTTTGTTTGTGCAGACCTTATCGGATGATTCATCATCGTCGGCTGAAGACTATAGTTGTTGTAGGTTGTAGTTGCAGATTTGTTGCAGTTTCGGGAAGATTAGGTGGACAAGTAGTATATATATATATATAGATGTGTGTGTGTGTGTGTTTGTGTGAAAGTAACACATTAGCGGGAGTATAAGTTGGTGTTGTTAGTGTTTAGCAGGAGTACATAAAGAGATTAAGAGACGGAATGTTTTTGGCACAGGCATATATGTAAGAAAGGTTAAAGAGTTGAAGATTAGTATAAAACATTTAAAGTTGCGACGAATTACAACAAAGAACATATATATATATAAAGTATTTTTTTTTGATTTCAGTAACGATTCAATTTACCTTGCGACGTTCCGATGTGGTCAAAGACTTTTGTATGCCATTGCCGTTCCCGTTGCCATTCCCGTTGCCATTTCCATTGCCATTTCCGTTGCCTGCAATATTTGTTTCACGTTCATGGTTTTCTAAATGTGAAAAGATTGTTAATGGAAGTCGTTAGATTTGATTCTTTCACTCGTTACTTTTGATTTCAATTTCCACAATGAGATCGGGCTTGGCGCCTGTCGTTGGCAGCAGCACATCACTACAATTATCCTGTCCCACATTCGATATATTCTCATGCGAACCGGGTGCTACCGGTACAGCAAACACCTTGTCGAACGACACATCGCCAGAGTTACTCGAAAATGGCTTCGGACCGAGGCGTGGCTGTGGAAAAAACGGGCGTTGAGTATCAAATAATAAATACAAGTTCATAAAATGTATCAGAAAAAGTAAAAAGTAATATCAAAAATAAATATACATATAACGAATCGATAAAAAAAAAACTGTTGAAACGATGGAAATGAAACACAAGTGTATACAGCTACAAAACATAATCAAAAGTCATACAAAATGCTTCAATCTAGCTATACAAAAAAGAACCAAAAATCAAACGAAACTAAAGAAACATTTAGCCAGTTTAGCCAGGCTTCACTGTAGTTGTAGTTGTTGTGCACACCTTGTATGCAGTTGCAGCTGTTGTGCGTGGACGCGGACGTGGCGTATTACCCTCGCCAGCTGAATCTCCACCGCTGCCCGAACCGGTTGCCTCGGGCAGCGAATTGTTGCGCGATGTGCGTGGCATGGGTTTTGGTGGCGAATGGCTGCCGCTTGCCGAATTGGTGTCCAATGCCGCCGACGATGATGCCTCCTCACTGCTGCCCGTCGAATGTTCGGTTGGTGATTCCTTTTCATCCACTTGCTGCACCTGCTGCTGCTGCTGCTCCTTTTCCGAATCTGTCTTATATTTCGCCTCAAATTTACGTATGAGCTCACTTTGGGTTAAACTACATTCGCCATGGCCCGAACGCTGTTTCTGTTCATGGTTGCCATTCTTCTCCTCGCCGTTGTTGCACTTGCGCAGCATCACAAAGTGTTCGTTATCGTTGCGTTTAGCTGATGTTGCAGCAGCAGCAGCAGCAGCGACGGCTGATTTTTGATTTTGATTCTGATTTTGGTTAGAAATTTTGCTTTTGGCCTTTTGGTTCTCAATGTTCTTGACGAAATCGTTCAGATTGCCACGATGTACCTATACAGTTATACATATTTATTGGATTGGATTTGTGTAAATGGTTAAGCATTCTATCTAACCCAAAACTAAACCACTTTGCGTGCCGAAACTGGTTTAAAGCTAAACCTCGCTTTGCATTTCGAACCGTTTGACTTTCGAACCGGTTCGAGGATGAGTAACTAATCAAGTGTTAATAATTCACACACGAACCCCTTATCGAAAGAACATTCTCGTATTGAAAACCCATTGGATGGATAACTTACGATTATTGGCTCATCGCCATGTTCCCGTTTAGCTGGATCCAAATTCATTTTGGGCACCGATTGATTGGTGCCATTTAACCATTCGCTGGCAATTAGCTCGGTTTTGTAGCCTGTCGTTTCCGGATACAAATCCGCATGAAAGTCTCGATAAGTCTGAAATTTATTACTTTATACTTTATACCGAAGGAGTTGGAGCTGGAGTTGGGCTTACCTTGCGTGGCACTTGATACATGATGGGTATGACCATGTTGGAGGTGAGTTGTAGGACACGATTGACCTCCGCCTCCATGACTTTGAGAGCACGTTTTGGCACCAGACACGCGCCTTTGGTTTGTTCGCCCGTGTGACGCAGTCCTTCAATCAAATAGGGATCCTTGTCGGTGATCTCTAGATAGTTAATGGTCGTATCTCCTTTGCCGGCCAGGAATAACATATTCGTATCCGGATCGAACAGGGGCATTAGAATGCCCGTCGAACAATCCAGCTCCAATGTCTTTTCGGGCGTATTAAAGTTGCGTATATCCCGTATAATAACCTGACGCAAACGTGCCGCATCGAAACCGGTTGTCAGTATCCTTGACTGATTACCCAGCCAGACGACGCGTGAATCCTTGATGCTTTGATGCGATTCGGTTTGCATTTGGATGGGTGAACCGGCGGCGCGTGGATCAAAGATTCGTACACACTTATCCTTGCAACTTGTGGCCAAAACTGTGCCATCTTCGCGCCAACTAACTGATTGGATTACCTCCGGATGCTCATTGTTTGCTGCAAAAGAAAAGAAAAACCTTCGCAATCGAAACATTTTTGCTTAAGTCGCAAATGGGGTTTACTTACAGAATATTTCCTTTTGGGTTGCAATATCGAAGAGTGCCACACAACCTGCCGCTGTTGAATACATTAAGCCATCTGCTGTTGGATGAAATCCAACCGTTTCCACACGTCGCTGTTTGTGTGAAAAGACCGCTTCCGGATCGGACAACGATTGTTCCAAACCCTTTTCAGGTATATGCCAAATTTTGACCTGCAAACGATTAAAAATTTCGATAAAACTCAATCGAAGGGAAGAGAAGTATGGTGTGTATGTACTTACCAGACAATCTTGCGATGCCGTGGCCAGGAGTCCATCGTGAAAGGGTGAGAATTTCAGATCTGTCACCGTGTCCGTATGACCGTGCAACAATGGCATTGTCTTGCTCTTTCTGCCACAATCGTCGAGGGGCAGGACAGCGACACTGCTGCCCGTATGCTCCCAATTGAATGCCATGAATGCCGCCGAGGCGGCAATATTATTGCCATACGTTTGATAGCTTCCAACGCATATTTCGCGGACACATGCCTCCGCTTTTGGCACAATGGGCGCGGCATTTTTATATTTCGAAGCCTTAAAGCGCCAGGCCATTCTCTATCTGTCTATCTGTGTGTGTGTTTGTGTGTCTGTGTGTGTCTGTGTGTTGGTTTGATGCTAGCCAATTGCTGTTGTTGTCGTTGTCGTCGTCTCACTTTTTATCACTTTTGTCAGATTCTTTTGTATTTGAGTTTAAGAGTTGATTTAATATTACACACGACTGTGGTTCGCGCGGCTAGAATTGCAAATAATAAATATGATTAGTTATTTTAAGTTTGTATGTTCGTTGTATGCAATGTTCAGTTATCGCTGCCAACAGAGCCGGTGAATCACACCCCATCACACATCGCAGCAGTGCTGCCCATTTAGCTTTTTAAACGGCCAAACAAACAAACCAATAGACTTACAATGCTACTGCAAAACTCTCTCATTATATGGTCAACAAAAGCTATCAGCACTGCAGCAAACGCACACACACACACACACGCACACGCACACATAAGCAATTGATAAGCAGTTTTTGTGATATGATTGTTGTTAATGTTGATGATGTTGATGACAGCCGCCTGTGACACGCCCACACTTCAGCCGCATTACTCACAGACAATAGCAACAACAACAACAATAACTATCAGGCCATACACAGAAACTTGAAGAATGGAATGAAAAATGGAAATGGACAAGTTGGGACTTGTCTGGTTGTTGTTGTTGTTCTTGTTATGCTGCACTTGGCTATAATTATTGAGGACTATACATATGTATAAACAAATACATGTGAGTTGTGTGTGTGTGTGCGTCTTGTTTTGTCGCATAAAAAGAGAAAGCACACACACACACGCACACACATCAAACAAAAACAAATACCAGCAACAATTGCATTTTGCGTTTGCGATGCGATGCGAGGCGAATGCCAAAATGCCGATTAACGAACGATTGACGACTCAAACCGAACACAGATGACGGATAAGCACACACACACACACTCATGTTTGCGTGTGAATGTAGTAGTATGAGGATTGTTGTTCGCTTTCTAGTCTTTTTGTTCTTGTTGTTGTTGTCCTTTATCCGGTGTTCTTTGTTTTTTCTATACATATGAATAATGCTGCTCAATCATATGTTGGCCACTTGTAAGCAGATATGTACATACATGCATATACAAATGTATTAGTTTCTCGGTTTCTAATTTTTAAGTATTTTGTTTGTTTAGTTCCGCTTAATGAGTCTAATGATCATTTTTGTGTATATTATTGTTCATGTTTAGTTGACTTTCAAGCGCTAATCATTAACGAATGATTCATGTTCAACATTATAAAGTGAAACTCTATACAATTATATAGCAAACATATCAAATCTGACGCGACATACAACTTTTTTTTATATGGCTTACGATTAATAATAATCTTTCTAGTTGGAGTGGTTGGAATGGGTCACAAGAATTGGCGATTTAATCACTTTATTTTCAGCTCTTTCCACAAAATTTGGCTGTTTTTTGTAGTTTCCTACACACACACACACATACAATAGAAATGCAGCTTTGTAGCTAAGCCGGAACAAGTGACGAGATATTTTTTTTCCTTATTTAAAATCTTTCTTTTTTTTTGTAATGGACACCAGCATCAGCAGCAGCAAGAACAACTCGAGCTAAGTGTATTGGCGCACACAACAACAACAACACCAAGAAGTTAAAGAAGAAGAAGAGGACGAAGAGAAGACACAGTTGCGCTCACTTGACGACGCGTGCGCAAATTCAACTGGTTCGTTAGAAAGCGGCAAAACAAATGACCATCTTTGGTCGTTGACGACGTTCAAAGTCTGGCTGGCTGGCTGGCTAACTGACTGGCTAGCTAGCTGATGTTGGTTGGTTGGTGGTGGTGGTGCAGCCACCAGGTAATCGGGTCAAGTGATTTAAAAAAGAAATATAGCAAAAAGAAAACTGCGCACACACACACACACATACACACAAGAAACGCAACTGGGCGGAAGTGGGGTGGTAGCGGCGGCAGTGACAGCGACAGACATTGGTAAAAGGGAATGGAAAATGAAGCAGAGAACGGCTCGAGGAACAGGCAAAAGCAGATAAATAAGAAGAAGAAGAAGCAGAAACAAGTGCACAAGTGCAGAGCGTTACCTGCAGGAGAGCAAACACAAACAGCAGCAGCATCCGCTAGAGGCTAGAGAGCGAGTGAGAGCAAAAAACAAACCGAAATCTATGTGTATGAGTGTCTGGGGGTCTCTCTCTTTGGCAGGGTGCCTTGCGCATTTTTGTGTGTGTGTGTTCAGTGTTGAGTGAGCGGCTGCAAGCGATAAAAGCTTTGTTGGGGGTGGGTGGTAATACCGGCACCTTTACGCCGGCACGTCCAGCAGCTTAATGGGTGCAACTGTGTTTTTTTGTTGTTTTTCACCACCAACACCACCACAACTGCTGCTACTACTACTACCACTAAAAACACACAGGCGAAGCTGAAGAGTGAGGGAGAATAATGAATGCAAAGAGCACAAGTGACCTCCTGGTGGTGGTGGTTCCGTTACGTTTTGTGTGTTTGTTGTTGTTGTTGTCGCATGCATATATGCATTTATTGACATTTTTTCAGCGTTTGTCATGCACTTAATGGTTTTTATACTTTATAGTTTTAACAGCCAAAATGCGTGCAATTAATAAGCGCTTGTTTATGCACAGCACAAAAAAATAAAACACTAGGAAAAAAAACACCAACAAAACGGATGTGGCTATAAAAGGAGTTGAGCTGAGCTTGTTTGTTGTTTTCAGCCGGCACACACCCTTTTTAACACTGGCGCCGCTGACAGCGACAACTACAACACTTACAACAACAACAGCAGCAAGAACAACGAAGCTAAGCCGACGCTGTTTTCTGGGCAAACAAAGGAGCAGTTTTGCACCCGATTCATACACATACACACTCACACACACACACACACAACTCGTACATACATATGGAAAAATGCAAAAAATGAAATGTTGCACACACATACACACACTCACACTCACTTACACCGCAGGATTGATACAATAATTTAACAATGCATTTTGAATGTGCAACTTAGTAAATCACAGCACATTTAAAAAAACACTAAGCACTCACAATTTATTATGGCACGCCCTTTTCATCCGTTTTAACATGCAACTGCACAATTTTTATTAATTTTTTGTATAAAATATTGCATCGGCTTTTTTTCGGTGCTGTATTGCCCGCTGTTTAACACAGACATCGATGAGTCGATGTTGTTTTTTTTTTGTGAGCCTCGATCTTATGTCGATTCTCGATTTCCAAGAGATGGACTGAAATCGTGACACGAGCTGTTCTCTTTGTATGTTGGGTATTTTGAAGGGCGCGAAAATCCGAAAACAGTGCGGAAAAGGTCCAGAATATATGTGCCATGCAACAAATGATCTAAATACAATTTTATATGGATCTGACCAGAACCACACCCATTTTCTTTGTTTTCGTTGGATAGGCCTATCGATATATCGACTGGTGTTGCCCATTTCTTAAGGTTATTGAATAATAAGTGAAAATAGCTGTGTTTTTAAATACCAAACATTTACAAAAAAAATTAACAAAAAAATGCTGAAAATATTTAACAAAATTCAGTTGCGCAGTGTGACCGAATATGTGTATACATTTTTTAAAGCAGACAACACCCGCGATACTCGTATGAGTCGCTGTGTTTATTCAATCGATATAAAAACGTAACGATAGTGCCATCGATTGCTCTGCTGCTCCAACTGCTGCAGCGAACTCTATTATTTTTTTTTGTTGTATTTATTGAATGAAGTTGAATTAAGTTGATTGCAATGCAATGTCAAAGTTAAAGTCGAGTCAGACGCCATCTGTGCGCAATTGCGTATTGTGATAATGCTGAAACGTTAACGTTAAAACCTAAAAAAAACGCGAGCGCTTTTAGCTTGCTTTGCGGGTGTGCAAGTGTATATGTATGTACATATATGTGTGTGTGTATGTTTTGTGAAGCTGCGTGTGCGTATGTGTATGTGTGCGTACGCGTATAAATTTGGTGTGCGGCTGCAGAAGGCAACGACTCGGCGCGGCGCTGCCGTTCAGCGGCAGCAGCACCATCATCATCAGCAACAACAACAACAAAATACTAAAAATCAAATTCAATGTTGTCAACAGCCAAGGAAAAAATGAGCCTTATGCACAAAATGGGTAAGTAACCAAATATACAGATGTATATGAAAACAAAACACGGAAACTATGTTCCGCGTTAGAATTTCTAACGTTTGGTTTGTTCGCCCCCCCAAACAACACCTGCAGCAGCGGCAGTAGCAGCTTAGCTCTGTGCTGATATATATATATATATATATGTATATGTGTGTGTGTGTAAATGCTGCTGGCAACTCCTTTAAGAAGATGAAGAACAACAACAGTTCTGTTCCTGTTCCTTATTTACTGCTGCTTTTGTCATCCACCCACACAAAGACTCGCACTAACACACACAGACATACACGGTGCCCCAAAATGTGCACTCGGTTTATGGCTCTGGTTTATCAACAAGTTCTATTTTTAGTCCATGCGCCTCCGAAAGTGTTAAAAATGAAGTAACACACGAATTTGCGCGCTGCTTGTATGTTAGTATGCGTGTGTGTTTCTTTAAGTGTGGGCAAAATGTATACAAGCAGCCTCAACCCACCTCATCAGTGTTGGTAAGAATTGGGAAATGGAAAAAGAACAAAAAGCCTAAATGTTTAAAAATTGATAAATGTCAAGTGTTTCCTTTTGTTTTGTTTTGAACTTTTTGAAAACTTACCAAATCCAATGATACGTAAAACACTCTAACTAATGATTATCTATGAAAACGTAATTAGCTAGCATTTGCTTTTTACTAGCCAGCACAATAGGGCAGCGCTAGTTCCGCTCTCACTCACGCTCGCTGACTTTTTGTTGTTTACTGCCTTGCCGGCTCCACCTGCTGTATTCACCTCCAGTGACTCCTGAGGCTGCATTCTCGTTTGAAATTCTCTACCAGCGCCACCTACCGGGTGTGTTGCTGCGTATTATATAGGATTTGTAGGGTGTTTACAATTATTCCGTTAGGTAGCCAAATGCTTTGCACACGGCACATACATATGTCTGAGTGAGTACGCGATATTTGACGAATTGTAGAGTTACAGACCAACTATAAATGCATTGGGATTCCGAAATACACATATGTACATATGTATATGTGTATATGTATGAATGTTACTCGATTGCTTTCTTTTTAACCTTTTTATACCCTGAACCCATTACAAATTTTTTTAACGGGCAGAAGGAAGCATCTCCGACCCCATAAAGTATATATATTCTTGATCAGTACCAACAGCCGACTCGATATAGACATCAAATAGCCAATAGCAACAGATAGATAGCACCGTTACATGTGTACATACATACATACATACATACATACATTCATACATAGAAATGCAGTCCGGTACGGTACGCCACCTGTTGACCATTGGGTCAAAGGGTGACCTTTAATGCGAATACATGCATATTTATATTGTAGCAGAGGATATGTATGACAAGGAGTTGCAAAATTTCATGTTTCATTCGTTTCATTCGGTAGTTCAAAAATCTGGAATGATGGTATTGTCGCGGACGGTAAGCAAAAAAGTGAGTAGTTTGTTATGAGGATTTGATAAGAATAAAAAAGTGGTTGGTTGAGTGAGATAATAATAAATAAAATAAACAGACAGTGCAGACAGCAGCAACAACAGCAACAACAACAAAAGTAAACATTATTTAATACAATAACAATAACGACGACAGCTACTGCAGCAGCAGCAACTAATAATAATAATTATATAAAAAACGATCACAAAAACAAACAAATTAAATGCAATTTTTTTCAATACTCTTTTAATATATAAAAAACAAATAGATTATTTAAAAAGTATTGCTGTTTAACAACTTTCTTTGTTATAAAGTAATATTAAATTTCAGATCGTAGTTGCTTGAAAATCACATTATCTTCACATCGATATTTGGGTACCTAAAGATTTACCTAATATTTTATCATATTTTTCAAAATAATTTTTAACTTTTTCTTAAGTTGTAAAAAAACAAAATATAAAAAAATTTTAGTTAATAAATAATTCTGTTCGTTTTTTTTAAAATGTTTTCTACGTTAATTGTCAATATATTACGATTGATTTATTCGTAAAATAAATATATACAGTTTTTTGCAAAGTTTTCTCGATCAGAATCAGAAGTGGATATAGTTAAGCCTCATTTTTAAGAGTCCTGAAAAAAGCTCCGTCGGTAAAACGGCAATAGAATATTTTTAGAATTTTTTGGAATTTCTTAAGATCTTCAAACAGGAATTTTTTTATATCATTTGAACAATGCATAAATGTTTCTATAAGAATCTTAACTTTTATCTGAAGAAATGTTCTTCAAAAATCTCAAAAGAACTGGGAATTTTCTTGGCTTATGATTGTAAAGTTGAAAACTATCGATAAACATTGCAATGCAAAACACTTGTTGATATTAAATCATAGTTCAACAACAATGAATCAGATTTCTTTGAATATATATATATATATATATGTGTGTGTGTGTACAGCGTATTTGGCAGTTGTATAAACTCTCACAACAAAGCACTCTTACTTATTGCGGCTGTTGTTGCTGCTGCTGCTGGCGCTCAGCGTTCCGCGCCAAGCGATTAGATTGTAAAAGAAAAAAACAAAAACGCTCAGCACGCTCGCTGCGGCGCTGCCTTGCCGCTGTTTGCTGCTGTTATTGTTGTCGTTGTAGTTGTAGTTGTGTTGGGGAGCTTCGAGCTGCGCCTCAGTTAGTAAACAGACAAACAGTCAGTCACAGTCAATTCAGTTAGTCGCACGCGAAATATTCACGCGAAAAGCAAAAAAAATAAAAAACGATCAATACATACGTACGTACGTATATGTGTGTATGTAGTATAAGACGAGCGAGCGCGCTGTTCCTAACCCCACCCCAACGCCCTTTTGGGGGGTGATATCATCAAATAAATAGTGCGACAACGATCCTCAATGTCACATCAATTGAGAAGATTCAACTGAGAGAGCAAAGAGTGTTGTTGTCTTTTGTTTTTGCTTTGTTTTGTTTTTGTGTGTTTGTGAAATGCATTCATTGGGCATAGGAACTTTGAATTAGTTCCGATAACGATTTACAAATCGTTCGCTCCAATTCCCACCTCAACAACAACAACACCACTAGGCTCTAAAGTGCATGTTGAGTTATTGAGTGTACATGTGTGTGTGTGTGTGTGTGTGTGGGTGAAAAAGAATTAATACGAGGCGTGTGCGCGATGCGCGTTCTGAACACAGAGCTGCGCTTGCGCTTTCAAAAACGCAAACCGCGTCCATTCAATCGAGCCGCCAGCGCCGATGATGCGTCGTTGCCCGAAGCAGCAGCAGCCGAAAACAACAATAACAACAATGGAACTGTTAGCCTGAGTACGTATCAATAATAAGAAGAGAGAGAGTCGAACGTGTGAGAATGTGAGCACATACGTTTGTGTGTGCGGGTGCGTGTGCGTGTGGGTGGGTGACAGTGATGGCAAGAGATTATTCAGATGAGGAAAAATGCGCCTAACTGTGATCTGTTCAGAGAGAGAGTGAGAGTGAGAGTTGTTGCTATCGGTAAGCGGCAAAGTAAGCGCTTTCAATTGAATGATAGAAAGTGTATGCCTAATCATTTTGACCTTGTCAGCTGCTGTTGCTGATCGATAAACGCCTCACACAATCGATAAGAATAAGCCCCATAATTATAATACTCATGATTAAAGCACGTGCTTTGCCTCAACTCACACAAAAACAGAAAAAAAACATATGTACCTGCTATCTAATAGTTAAATAATATGAGGAAGCAATCGAGTGGGGTTTGGCGCTCCCCACTCAATTGAACAAGTTCTTCTTTTTTTTGCTTTTTGCACTCACAGCTGAGTGAGCAGCGCAAAACTTATGATAATGCTCAATGGGCTAGAATAGGAAGTGGAACCGGATGCCAGCTCAATTAAAAAACAAAAAGAAGAAGAAGAAGAACCATAGTGTAGTTAGATAGAAAACAGCTAAACATAATGCGGCTATTATTATTTTAAGTTTTTGCTTTTATCGATTACACGCGCGCCAAAGAAGAAAGTTGAATACGCATCTAATCTAATCTAATCAGTTTGTCATCGACAATTTCACCGGCTCGACAGAGAGAGAGAGAGGGAAAGAGAGAAAATCATGATAAAATATGCATTCATATAAATAGGAACACTTTAACAATGTCTGTTATAACTGATATACATATACAATAATATTCAATTTAAGCTTGTTGTTGAATGCTTGGAAAAAAGGGTTTTTGTATTTGTGTTTTTCAATTGTTTTGGTCAGTTTCGTTAACGTTTGCTTTCACTGCACTTTCTAATGCAAGTGGCAAACGCGTTGGGGGCAGGGAAAGGGAAGAAGAAGAGCACTGTCAATCAGCTGTCACTTACGCACACACACACATGAATGTGTTGACATTCTGCTTGTTCATTCTTGTTTGTCATCGTTTTGACATATTCAAATCACATTCGAATTCATTCATTCATTTAGCAGGGCGAAGGCAAAGGGCGAAGGGCTTTTGTTGTCGACATCTCGATACACAAGCGATTATAATTCATGACACATTTTGTCATTGGTTTTGTTATCAAATCAACACAGTTGGCTTTAAAACTTGGCTAACAAATAAACAATAGAAATTGCGTTAAGCCTTATAAAAATACTTTGGAAAATACATTCCAAAGTTTCTGTAACTTGTGCTTAATGAGTAATGTTTTAAGTATTTTGTGTGTGTGTGTTGGTGTTAATGATTGCTAATAAAAGCAAAACGTTTGTTTTATTACCAACTAAATTGACTAATTAGTTAACAACCTAATTGAAATCGTTTTCTTATTAGTTGTTTGTAAGCCCGTAAACAATTTAAAAGTGATTAGAACGTGTTTAATGAAATGTTACACATATAACAGCTCGATAAAAGTATGTTATCGATTACAATCGAAGTTGTAGTTTTCACGTTTAAGCACTTGTCATAGAATCTTTAACATACGGAGGTCAGAATTTTTTTAACTTTCGCACATATGTTATCGATAACATTCATCATCGATAAAAGTATGTTATCGATAACAATCAATAAGTTTTAGTTTTGACGGTTAAGCACTTTCCATAGAATCTTTAACATGAACGGTTCAGATTTTGTAAATGATCCTTAACTTTCCTATGTACACCTTCCTATATATGTCTCTCGTTCACAAAATCCTTCCGAAACTTCAGTAATGGTTTAAAAACTTTCCAATACATTAATTAACTCATCTCGTTATCTATTTTATATTTTCCGGACAATTTTAAATGCAATATTGATGCATTTTTAATTATGCCATTTTTGTGTACTTTTCAATTCAATTACTTAACTAATAAATTATTCAATTTATTATTCACAATGCCTTTGACATTGTTTATGAGACAAACAGACAAAGTTTGTTAAAGTTAATTATGCATGTTTGAAGATTTTTCTGAATTTTACAAACTGTTTTTTATCTGCATGCAGCACTTAGAAGTTGCTAATTGAATAGTTTTTGGTATCAGAAACTATTCAATTAGCAAACGGTTGTTGTTGTTGCTGTCAATGCGGTTCGGTTCGGTTCGGTTATACACAAACACATTGACAAAGAGTAAGGGAGAGAGAGAGAGAGAGATAGAATATTGTTTTAAAGGTCAGAGTCAGTCAGATAGATAAGGTTAAAGGTTGGTAGGTTGAGCGAAATCCCACGCAACCATTCCATGCCATTCCATTCCATTCTTGACAATGCATTCGAATGTAAGAAAACTTCCTTTGAAGCACTTAGTTTCGCATTACAACATTTCCTTGACATTTGAACTTGAACTTTAGCAACTGCAGCGCGACCCTGTTTTGGATTAAATTCAATTAATTAATCCGTGAATAGATTTGTAAGCAAGATTAGATTATTTTACACTCTGCTCTTATTAAGTGTACGTCAAGATGTTAACATTATTTGAAAAGTTTGTTTGCTTAAAAAAGACAACTTGTTGATAAGCTCTAAAAATTTTGGTTGAAGTGAAGAATGAAAGTTTTTGTCAGTTAGTTTTTGTCAGACTGACCAAAAGAAAGTCACAGAGCAAAAGTTGGAACAGTTTGGCGGAGGGCGAAAAAAAAGGGTTTGAAGTACCACCAATTATGACATAGTTGATTGAAAACGAAACGAAACGCAACGAAACGAAACGGAACGAAATGTGCCTTGTCTGTCTGTAAGGAAAGCAAAAGTGCTGCGGTTGAAACGAAACGAAACAAAACAAAACAAAGCAAAACGAGACGAGTAAGTGAATTGTATATAGTAAGTAGTCAAAAGCATAACACAAACACATACACACACGCAGGCACACAATAAAGCATAAAGCAAAGAAAATTATGCTTTTAAGCAGTCAACGGAGGAGAGACTCCCCCCCCCCCCCCCCTTTCAACAATCAAGTTGACAGCAGCACAAAACTATAACCACATTAACGCAGCGAAAGCGTCGTGACATATATGAGCTAGCCAACTCCCCTCCCTCCCTTCCTCCATACCCTTTCCTTAATAGTGTCTTTGAGGCTTCAGTTTGTCAGGTTCTTTGGGTTCAACTAGTGTGGTTCAAGTTACAAATACTAAAGATAAAAAGCTTCTCTCTTTGAAATAAGGAATATCCTTAATATACCTTTTTTTCGATCCCTTAGATATATGAGAGATATCTTGAGTTTCAAGGTTCCAAAAATGCCCATAAGAAATATCTCAATAGAAGATTTTTTTTTTTTGCTTTTTTGGTTTGGGTAATATAATTATATTAAATGGATATTCCCAACTTTAAACCCATCTTGAAAAACATTTCATTAACATCTTTCGTTATAGGTTTCGTTACATATAGTCAAATATATACGCCTTATTTCATTTAGTAATTTATTAAACTTTTCCAAAAAAAGTATTAACCACATTCCTGAAACTCTGTTGAAACACAAACATCAACAAAACTTAACAGCTCTGACACAAAGAAAATATATATTGATGTGAAAGCTGCAAACACCAACAACAAAAAAAATGAACTAATTTTCAAACGCAAAAGATATTCAAAATCAATATAAACCCATGATGAAAGCCAGTATGCAAATGAGCTTCAGACCACTGTGCAATAACACCTATGATAAGATGCGGGACTTCTGCTTGTATATATGTGTCTGTATGTGTATATATGTGTGTGTTTGTTCTCTTCCTCTCACTCTCCCTTTGACTTTATGACTGTCACAATCGTATGATGATTAAGCTGACGACTACGTCATAGCGGTTCTTCTTGTTGTTGCTGTTATTTTGGGTGACGTAGTACAACCTGTCACTCAGTTTTTGCTCTCTTTGGGCTTCTCTTATATTTTGTGTTATACGCATTAAAAATGCTTAGAAAAGGGGTATATTAAGTGCTAATAATGTGTTTGTGACAGGCAAAGAATGCTTAAATCTGCCAGCTTATAAGTTGTGGAAATATATATATATTCATGATCAGCATCAACTTCAGAGACGATTTGGTCATGTTTATAAGAGTTTTAACTATTCAAGTTTGTAATATTATTGCAGCTGGAACATAATTGATCTTATATTTTAAGGGTATGCAAAAATAGTTTTCGTTTCTTTTTTTTTTGTTTTTTGTATATCTTCCTTATATAGACTTTTGGTGTAGTTTCGGTTTTTTGTTAGCGACGCGTTGTGAATTCTTTTTCTCATTTTACTTCTACTTCGTCATCATTTTTGTTGCTTTAACACACCAAATGGTTGTTGTTGATACTATTTGCGTGCTTATATTCGTATATATAAAGCACATTATTAATTACGAGTCGAACGTCGAGCTGTGCTCACCAAAAGTTATCTAACCGTTGCCCGGCAAACACACACACAACAACAATCGTCGTCATCGTCAAAATCGGCGTCTTCTTTTAACGAAACAAAATAACGCAAAAATCTACAAGTGTGTTTTGTTTTATTGTTGTTGTTTTTATTAATTGAATGCAATTGCAATTGGAATTGCAAGGAAAAAAGTGAAAGTTTTTGTTGTTGCCGTTGCGTGGTGAAGAGGAAGCCAAAGACAACGAGGTGGAATAAAACGGAAGCGGAACAAAGTGCCCAGAAAAGTGTAAGCAGAACTAAAACTAAATGAATGCGCGATTCATTTTTAGTTCTACTAAATTAAAAATAAGATTTGTGAATAAGCACAGTAAGCGCTAGATATAACGAACTATACTTTGTTCGATGGGTGTAAACATAACAATAATTTAACCAAAAATATTCTGAATAAATTGTAAGTAAGATTTTAGCAATGTTCACTGTACAACAACAATGCATCAATTGTTTGTTAAACACAAAAATGCATCTAATATTCATTTTTTTCGAATGAATGCCATTATTGTGTGTATGTGTGCGTACGGGGGTGGGGGTGAGGGGGCGTTCCTTTAAGTAAGCAATTGATTGAATTTCATTAAAATGCCTGCATGATGACCGCACCTGCGATGACGTCATTCCCATAGTGTATATATATATATGTGTTTTTGTGTATGTGTGTGTGTGTGTGCGTGTGTGTATGTGTTTGTAAAGCATGAGAATATGCCATGATCATTGAACTGTGTCGACCCAAAGAAAATTTGTTTTGTTGCTTTTGAGTTTTGTTTTTCTTTCTTTCTATCGATTCGTTTGTTGTGTTGTCTGCTCTTTCTTCTTGCGCTAATGCTTTTTTTGGCGTTGACTACGCGTCAACAACAGAGATTATGTCATGTTTGATGTATTAAGTTGATAGTATAGCAAAGCAGCATGTTTAACGGGGCATACGCATTTATCATGTTCCAACTTGTTGTCGAAAAAACTGTTATATTGAACTACTAGTTCCACGGAATAACTTAACCATAGGTAAAAAACTGTTACATTGAACTACTTGTTCCACGGAAGGTTCATAACTTAAGCATTGGTAAAAGTTCGCCAAAAAACATTGTTGCGGTGCATTGCGTTGATTATCTCGATCTAAATGCTGAACGCAAAATAGTTGAAACGCGCTGTGGTTATTGCAGTTAGAAAGCATAACACAACACACACATACACACACAAATGCAAATGCAAATACAAATACAACTACAAATACAAATACAAATACAAATAGTTCACATTCCATAAATTCCACAGATGGCCGTTTTGTTTAAGGAGCTTTTTCACCTCACCTCACTATTTCGCTCTCCCTCTCGCTCTTGCACAGTTTTCATTTTTGCACTTTGCAAGCGCTCTTGCTCTCTTGTGCTCTCTTGTGCTCTCTTGTGCGCTCTCGCGCTCTCTGAATTGCTGAGTTGAAACTGGTTAAGGCGCGCTCAACTCTGGTCAGTCGGTCAGACTTGAAAATTATCCACTTTAACTTTGTGTGCAAATATATATTGGTCAACTTATAAACAAAAATCTAGCTATTTTGCATAAACAACAACAACAACTTGATGATGATGATCATTTCGTTGTTCATCTTCATATTTATTAATAGGTGTCGAGTGTCGGGTGTGCCAAATTTGTTGTTGTCTTGTTGCTTGATTCTCTTTAACCTGTCGTACGTACACCTCGTGAAAACTAGTAGAATCCGTAATCTCACCTGTTTCTTTTGCGGTAACCAGTCGAACTTGTCGTTGATCTAAATTTTTGTTCTTTTTTTTAAGCTTTTCAAATTGATGTCAAACGGTTCTAGTTACCCAAAACTATATATGCATACACACACACACATACATATTGAATGTATGTGCATTGCTGTGAGAAAAAGGGTTGCCAAGCATTTGAAATATCCCTTTAAAACTTAAAGCTTTTATTACTATAATATTGTTACCCATTTTGTTGTTGTTGTTGTTGTGCAAACTCATCAAACTATATCGAATCGCTGATCGTGGCAGCTAGAAAGCATAACGATCCACAAAAAACACACACACACAACAATAAAAAAACCAGATGAGAAATAAGATATTTATGAGTACAGCTTTATCTTTGTTTCATATATTGCTTTCCTTGAATTAGTTTTATTTATTGGATTTCTTTAACAATTGAAAATAAAAAAATACTTTATGTGCATAAATATTAAATATCGAGTATAAAAAATACTTTTTTAAAAATATATATTCTGAAAGAAATATTTATCTTGGTGTTATTTTGTTTTTTGAAAGCTTAAAAAAGAAAATCGTCAAAAGACGATATAAAAATTATTTTTTCTAGGGTATTTTATATGTTAAGCTACGATCATACCGGAATTAATTTTTATTTGATTTTTTTCAATCAATAATTGGAGTGTCTTGAACAAAAAAAAAAAAATTTATATATATGTGTGAATTGTGATTGTTACGCTGCATAATAATATTTATTTATAATATTTTTTTTTTTACCCCCTGCGGTTTTTTTGAACACGTAATTTCACTTTTTCTCTTGAATTTCAACACCGATGTTTGCCACATATGAACATGAAGTTTGTTGGCAGTTGGAAGGGGTTAATAGTTATATGTACCTATATGTTCATTTGTATCTGTATCTTTCTTTTCGTTGTTGTTGTTGTTGCAACTTTAACTTCAGTTTACTTCTCAAGGCAAGTCACGATCCGATCGTTGAAGCCACTTGCAAATTTCAAGATGAAAATGGGTTCAGGGTATAAAAACAAAAAACAAAACAAAACCCAAAAACATTGCCGGTACCTCAGGGCCAATGACAAATTGAAAAAAATGGCGCAACTAGCAGATACTCTGTAGAAAGCTGAGGCAAAATAAATATGACTTGAAATTTAACAAACTTTTCAGTATTATTATTAGTAATAAAAATAAATAAATAGGTTTTTTTATAAAAAAAATAAAAACTTTGTCTTAAATACCCAAAAAAAGCAAAAATAATAAAGTATTACTCGCAAAAAAAGGAAAAAAATAAAAGAGAGAGAGAGAGAGAGTCTTGCGACAAATGATAACAGAGAGCTTCAGTTGTTGTCTAACTGGGCGAGCAACAAACAGTGAAAGAGAGAGAGAGAGAAAGAGAGGAATTTGTTGTTTGTCTATTAGCGAGTGTTAAGCGAGTGTGAATATTGATGCCTTACTCTGAGGGGGTATTTGAATTTGGTATAACCAAAAATGTGTAAAATCACCTACAAAGTAAACTTTTTACCGATCTGATAATATATATACACTACACATATACTCCATATATATTTAATATTTAATTCGAATAATCTAAGAAAGATTTTCAAACAAAAACTTTCATCCTAGGTATATCTTGTACCACAAAAACTATCGCCAAAGCTTTTAAGCATAGTTAAAGCTTTGAAAAAAGTGTTTTTGGTTGGCAACTCCTTGCTTCTGTTTGCTTGCAAGGGCATTCAATTTGCCAGGTAAACAAAACATTTTCTTTCATACTGTTACGGTTGTTGTTGTTATCTCTCTCTCACTTGCTCTCGCTCTCTCTTTGCAGAGTTGTTTAGTTTTTGGGTTTGGGTTTGGGAGCGAGTGCCGTTTGATGCGCTGTATTAGATATTGTTGTTGGTGGCTCTTAACGACAACAAAGTTGTTGCTGTTGTTGTTTTTGCTGTTTAATGGCTGGTTAGCGGACTGTTAGCTGCTGTTGTCTGCTGGCTGGCTGGCAAAAAAAAAAAACACACAACTGCCCGATTGCCGTTTGCGGATTTTTTCATAGTTCAGTGCGCTTTCCAGACGACAACGCTGACGACAAACAGCAGCAGCAGCAGCAATAGCAGCAGCAGCAGCAAAAGCAGCTGGTCGCGTCTCTTGTCTAAAAATACGTTTTATGTATAATACTATATATAATATACATACTATATTATTGTTGTTGTTGTATTTAAAATGTGATTTATTTTAATTGGCGTCGCGACCACAACACTATCAACAACAACAACAGCAATAACAACAAGTGCTTGCGCAAAAAACAAAAAAAAAAGTGTCAAAAACTTGAAAGAAGAAGAAGAGGCAAAGAAGAGGCGAAGGTTTAGCGTGTAACTCAAGACTTTGCTTATATATTCAAAGCTTACAAAACACCGTTATGTGGCGTTATGTTATGTGTACTTTCTGTTGTTGTAGTTGTGTGTATGTTGTTATGCAATCCATTTAACAACAACAACAAAAATGCCGCAATTTGATGAATCTTTCTTAAGCGATTGCGCGATCGCCGAACGTTGGCGTTTCTATTCGTATACAGTGAAACAGCAAACGCACGTTCAAGATGAACCGCATCAACAACAACAACAACATTCACTGCCGCCTCGGTGGTCTACGCGAGATAACAACAACAACAACAACAATAGTAGTAGTAGTAATAATAGCAGCAACAACAGCAATAAAACGACGCTGCATGACATCAAATTCCACAGGCGACGTAAATATATAAAATTGCCACGTTTGGCATTATCAACAACAACACTAATACCAACACCAGCAACAACAACATCATCATTGACACCACAATCAGCGCCGTGTTTGCTGGTCAAGAATGTGTTGCTCTGTAAGTGAAAGCTACAATTAACACATGAACGCATACGTGCATACATGCATACATACACTTTTACAGTAATGCATAGCTTGTATGTGTGTGTGTGTGTGCACTCACCTCGCACCACAAAATTAGCGTACTTTAGGTGGGCGGCCATTGATCATTTACCGTTGGGCATATTTAGTGTAGTGTTGTTGTTTCTTGCGTTTTTTTTTTTTGTTTTGGCTCCATTTACCGTTCCATCATCGTTCATCATGCAAATCTAACAAGAGAGCGGCACAAGCACCAGCACGACACGACACATGTACAAATGTACCGAACAACGAACCGAACAAAACGAGCATATTAGTTCGCTGCTTGTTCAATTTACAATGAAATAACATTGATTGTTTTGAAAACTATCCAAACGCATATGAATGAAAATAAGTATTTGAGTGTATCGAATGATTATTGAAACCTGAACAAAATTCAAATAACTAACTGTATATGAATATTTGTGTTGCTCTTACATTTTTAAAAGAGCATTCAACACTTCGTCTTCTTATTCAATAAATCTATTTTTTCTATCTCCTTTCACACTCTCTCGGATATCTTTCTTGATTTACCATTTCATGTTCAACATGTTTTTTTTTGGCGATTAAAAACGAAGCATTAATTAAACAAAATCAAATTTAATCGCTCTTAGTGAATGTTTATTTATATGTTTGTACGTATTTGTAAATCTGTTCATGTGAAGGTCTTCAATCCTATATTTGTGTATCCGACAAGATCATATATACTACTATATATATATGATATGTTAATCTTATAATGTCGTAAATATATGTTTTTCTCATATGATATAATATATATACTCATTGTCAAAAAGCTATAAAAAAAAAATGCCATTAAAGCTTTGAAAAGCTCCTTACAGCTCGTCATATCTTTAAGTTTAACGATTTAAAAGCCGACAACGTAGTTGGGAATAATATACACATTGCCACTTATAGGTTTACACAATGTGAAAAATGGGAATTTTTCACTTTAGAGCTATATGGTCACCCTGGTTGTTGTTTGTTATTTTTTTTATTATTTTTTATAAGTAATTCAGTCAATTATATCTTAAACCTATTAAACATTACTTAAAAAACATTAACATTAACAAAGAACAATTAAAAATACTAACAAAGGCCATAAATTCAACTGCCACGAAAAGGTTTACACACCTACGTTTTTGGTGCATTTTCGTTGTGGAATTCATATGTACAGTTACTTTTAATTAAATTAAAAATGCGCAGATCTATAAAAATCCAAATTTTTTTGGCCAGATCACTTGCCAATGAGATGAAGAATGATTGTGGAATCACAATATCTCGCGAATGTGGCCTATATCCATTTTAAGTACCTACCCTTAATCTCGAGCTGTACAATCGGTGTAATAGTATTGGTTTTCAAGCGCTGGTGCCGTTTTTTTTTGGGTAGGTACTTAAAAATTTTGAAGGCCACATTCGCGAGATATTGTGATTCCACAATCATTCTTCATTTCATTCTCAAGTGATGTGACCAAAAAAATTTGGACTTTTATGGATCTAAGCATTTTTAATTTAATTAAAAGTAACTGTACATATGAATTCCACAACGAAAATGCACCAAAAACGTAGGTGTGTAAACCTTTTCGTGGCAGTTGAATTTATGGCCTTTGTTAGTATTTTAAATTGTTCTTTGTTAATGTTAATGTTTCTTAAGTTCTGTTTAATAGGTTTAAGAGATAATTGACTGAATTACTTATAAAAAATAATAAAAAAAATAACAAACAACAACCAGGGTGACCATATAGCTCTAAAGTGAAAAAATTCCCATTTTTCACATTGTGTAAACCTATAAGTGGCAATGTGTATGTGAAATTAGCCAAAGTCTATAGGGAAAACCTTTGAAAAGGAAATGCAGAAGAATTTTGCTTTCTTTCGATTTGTTTCCAATGAGTTCTAGGTTTTGAAACATGTCACAATAATTTTTTGTGTATTACGAACTTTAAATACACACACACACACACACAACACACACACACATACATACACACAAAGTGCATAATTGTCTGAATCATTTGCGTTTTGGACAAATAATGAATCATTAATGCGTGATCGACCTCTTATGTGTGTGTGTGTGTGTGTGTGTGTGTGTTTTGCCTGTTGTTGCTTAGTCACTCTGCGAATTTGTATATGCAACAATTTGCGTCTTGATTGCAATAAAATCGAACCAAAAAAAAAGTTATGGGAAAAAAACGTGTACATATTTTTTATTCATTTGGTTTTTTTTTTGGGATTATCAAAATATTATTCATACCAAAAATGATGATAATGAACATGAATTATAATTATGGTATATTGTATACACATCTATGTACATCACACAAACCGGAGAGATAAATATTTTCTATCTGGAAATTTGTACACATGTGTGTATGTGTCTGTATGTATGTGTCTGTATGTATGTGTCTGTATGTATGTGTCTGTATGTATGTGTCTGTATGTATGTGTCTGTATGTATGTGTCTGTATGTGTCTGTATGTATGTGTCTGTATGTATGTGTCTGTATGTGTCTGTATGTATGTATGTGTGTGTATGTGAGTGTATGTGTGTGTGTGTGTGTGTCTGTGTGTGTGGGTGGGTGGGTGTGTTAGTTGTAAAAACAAAATTAAAAAAAAAAAAACTTAAACAGGTCTTAAGAAAACTTAGCAAAGCCATACCACTCAAAGCTAGAACCAGTTGGGAATTCTAAGGCAGGGTAGCTCAAAAATATTGGCTACTATTAACGGTGTGTGCTATATATTGTAAACCAGACATCCTGAACCCAATACTTAACGCGTACAGTCAGTGCTTGCAAGTATGCGTGTGTGTGTGTGTGTATTGGTGTGCGTGTGTGTGTGTGAGAGCGCATATACTGCATACTTAACCTAATATCTCCGTTGGTTGTCAACCGATAATCTATGATTTATCATTTTTTCCTTTTAATGTTTCAAACGCCATCTGAAAATTTGCCAAATTCAAGATTTTGTTGTTATCGATCCCATTTGTATATCGGAAACGGGAAGAGTTATCGAAAATCGAAAACTTACTTGAACTGCCTAGGGATTAGGCGAGCCTAAGTTGCATATATTAAGTTTCTGATAATTTGTTAAATGGAATTTCTCAATATTGATTCTAATTCTCTCTCTTTTTCTCTTCCTTTCTCTTTGGATTAGACGGGAGCATTAGTTCTCCATCGACGCCGGGGGGTGGCAGTGGGAGTGGCTGTGGTAGCAGCAGCAATAACAGCATCAACAGTGTTTGCATCTACAGCGGAGGACACTCGTCCGGTTCGTTGTCGACGACACCGCCGCCGCCAACTACACCACAGAGCTCGTCGGGACGTTATGTTGGTGGGGGAGGAGGAGGAGGAGCACCGCCAGCACCGCCGAATGTGAGCGCATCGGGTGGTAGCAGTGGCAGTGGGAGTGGTTCGTCGGGGCATAAGAACAGTTTGAAGGGTACAAAGTTGGCGCGACGTGCGCGCTCTTTTAAGGACGATCTGATTGAGAAGATCTCACTGATGCGTACCACAAACAATACCTTGGGTCGATCACATTCGCCGCACAGTCCGCGTACCAAGCATGGCAGTAAGGCGCCGCCAACGACCGAGGAGGTGCAGCGGTCGACACAGACGCTTGAGACGCATGTCAAGGATATATCGAATGCGCTCAAGCATTTTCGCGATGTTATACTCAAAAACAAACTGGAGGTCCTGCCGGGCAATGGTACCGTTATACTCGAGACCATTGCCAGCATGTATTCCGGTAAGGAATATCCCTCTTCTATTTTCTCTATATGTATTAACCTTTCTTCTCTCTCTTATATTTAGTCATTCAGTCTTATACGCTGAATGAGAACAGTGCCATCATGAGTTCAGCCACGCAACAGGTCTATCAATCTCTCGCCAAACTCATCAAGCTCTGCGACGAAGTTATGCTTAGCGAAAGGAGCGGCGAGTGCGCCTCTCTAAGCGATGAGAATGTGCGCGAGGTCATTGACCTGCTCGAGGATGCAGTACGCGTAAGTTGCACATACATACTTACGGGTCAAGCGCACATTGCTAATATACGTTGCTTACAGAATCTGGTCACACTGGCGCAGGGCAAACTTAAGGAGCAGGATCAGTGCGCATTTCGTTATAGCGGCAGTGGATTGGGTGGCATTGGCGCTGCCGCCGACATCATGGGCGCCATGGCCGTGGCAACAGCCGCAAGCGTCGGCGGCGGCGGGGGAGTAGTTGGTGCTGGTGGTGGTGGCATACGTACACCATTGGATGCAACAGCTGCAGCTGCAGCAGTGGCACAACGCACATCATTGCCAGACATTGGACTAACGCCCAAGGAGCGTGACATCCTCGAACAGAGCAATACGAATCCGATGCGCGGCTCTCACAGCACCGAGAACATATTGCGTGACACGAGCCCGCCGCCAAAGCCACCGCTGCCCGATCGTTCCAGTAATCCGCCACCGTTGCCCCCAAAGCGTCGCAGTCAGCCGAACCAAACACAGCAATTACAGCAACAGCAACAAGCGCACCAACAGCAACAACAACAGTCACAGCAACTGTCAAATACATATACGAATACGAATCCGAATACATCACAAGCGAATAGTCCTTTGCCGTATGCCCAATCGCATAATACGAGCATCAATTCGGATCTGGATTGCAGTTCAATAATCTCACTGCTCAGCTATGGTGTCGATCGGTTAGTTCCATTCCATTTCATACCATTCTGTTATCCCCATTTGGTGCTAGTTTGTTTAACAGATTCTGTTAAAACTAACAGCACGAGAACTCTCACTCTCTCACTGTTGTTAACATCAAAAAATGTTATGCTATAACTCTCTTTCACTCTCCTCTTCTCTTTAGTCTCTCGGTTCGTTCGCGTTCCCCCGATGAAACTAGTACAGGATCTTACGAGTCGGCGTTAAGTCATTTGCGCGATGAGGAGCCACAAATGAGACAACAACAACAAATACAGCAGCTGCAGCTACAGCTACAGCAGCAACAACAATTACAAATGGATGTTGACGATGTGGATAAGCTGATTAGTTACAGTGAGTATACGCTAACAAGCACAACTAAAACCCCAAATCCTAACTGCAATTCAAAATCTCAACGATTAATGCGCCCAGCAGAGACACCAGCTCCGGTTCCACCACCATTACCAACCACAGCTCCACCAGGTTTTGCTAGTGGCGTCGCTGTTGTTGTTGCCGCTGATGCTCCGCAATCCCAAAGCCATGAGATAGCTGGCATATCTGGTGCACAGATGGCGCCACCATTGCTTGTTGGTGTTACTTCTGTTCAAACAACAACAACAACAACAGCTGAGGCCAGCACGGAGTTGCGCAAACGTCATTCAAATGAATCGGGTATTTCAGGCAATTCTTTCTTCTACATATATATATCTACATATATCTATATCAAGCTGTATAGCTTATATTCGCTGCTTCCGCTTTCCATCTATCGTTAATATTGGTTATAATTAGAAAGTTATATTTCAAACATATTTTGAGATGGTATTAATTAGTTCATCAATAAATAATGTTTTTGGTATTTCTTTTTAGTTTTATTTTGTTCAAATTATGCATTGTAGAGTTTAAAAACTCAAATTTGAGCATTTTACATCCCTATGTTAACCAGTTTATTTGCTTATATACTTTTCTATATATATATATGTATATTGCTTGTTGTTTTTTGATCGTTTCATTTCACTTTGATATTTTTTTGCTTTGTATGCGTTTTGTCATTTTGTTCTTTAGTATTTAGTTGTTTTTTTGCAATTTGATTAATGTTCTCTTTTGCTCTGTCTCGCTCTTTCGCAGGTTTCTCATCGATGCGGTCGTCGACAACAACAACGGCTAGTCGAACTACCAGCAGCAATGAATATCAGCAAATGAGCCAGACGCTGTCAACGCAACGTCTTTTTAGCAGCAGGAGCAGCAGCAGCTGCAGCAACTCAACAACAATTGGCAGCGAACATGTGCAAATACAAGTGCATGGTGTTGGCGTTGGTGGCGTTGGCAGTGATGGTTTATCAATACCGGAACTGGCACCAGCATTGCCGCCAAAGACGCAGCAACGTTCGGCAATGTCGCGCATTGATGCCGCAATGGATGAGCTGGATGATAATTAGTAAGATTTCAATACCATTTTTTCTGTTACTGTTACTGTTACTAACTGTTCTTTCTGTCTTGCTCTCTCGCTTGCAGTGAAATGCCAGAGTTGCGAACATTGTCTCCAAATCCACCTCAGCATCATTCATCGTCGACGCAGCTGAATCAATGGCATACCAAGCATCACAGTTTGATGGAGCCCCCGCGAAGCGCACAGTTGCTCAACAGTTGTGGCAGCGCGTTCGATTGCCATTTGGATAAGCCGCCGCCGTTGCCCATGAAGAAGAAGCACAGTAAGTGCAATCGTCCAATGCGCACAGTTATTTATGTTGTCGTATTTTTTCTCCTTCTTTTTTTCTTTCTTTTTTTTATTATTTTGATTTTTTTTTTTTGGTTTTGGTGTTGTGTGTACATATGTGAATGTGCGTGTGTATTTGCATGTGTAAATATCTGTTTTGGTTTCTGTTCTAAACTTGATCGCCAGGTGTCGCCACAGGCAATACCAAGCGGTGAGTTTTATTTGTGTGTTGTGTGAGTGTGTTCATCGCACACAAACACAATTACAAATCGGGAAATTATATCTGCCATTTTGCATTTTGTTTTCCTTGATTTTTTTCGCACCCATTCACAACCAAGAACACAGCGCAATACATAAAACTTCACAAATTTTCGGTCTTAGACATACAACAAAAATATGAATATTATATTTATCCAAAACACCTTCAACAAAAACCAAAAAAACACTCGCTCTTTGCCCTCCCCTAAATCAGACGAACAACAGCATCAAAAAGCGACAAGCAGCAAAATCAACAACAACATTTACAACAATCAATCAATCAACAACAAGTTCATCCATATATATACATATATATATACTATATATATATATATACACACAGATGCATTTATTCTTGTATATTGGTTATTGTGTACTATTTGCGTTAAGCAACAGTTAAAAATTTGTAGCAAAACACTTTTATTTATAGCACTTGTTATCAACAACAACAACAACTCATCAATGAGCAAACTAAAACAAACACAAAAACACAACCTTGCCAAATTGTTGTACGCAAAACTCTAACCCATCTAAATTTACGTTCCAATCAACATCTAGTGTTTCAGAGTGTCGCCTATTCGGGTAAGTCTGTCTCTCTTTTGCTGCTGCTCTGCTCTGTCCGTTCTGCCCCGTTTCGTTTCGTTTCGTTGCGTTGCGTTTCTTTTTTGTTTTTCTGCCTTTTAATAACCTGAACCCATTCAAAATGGATAAAAAGAGTATAATGGTTTTGTGCTAAAGTATGTAACAGGAAGAAGGAAGCATCTCCGACCCCATTAAGTATATATATTCTTGATCAGCATATACAGCCGAGTCGATATAGCCCTGTCCGTCTGTCGGTCTGTCCGTCTGTATGAACGCGTCGATCCAGAGAATATTTTTTTCCGATTATTGATAACTCTTCCCGTTTCCGGTATACACTGTTTAACTTTGAGACGGCGTTTCATTAAACAAAATAATGACAGTCTGTGAATTATGAAAATCGGGTGAGAAACACCGGAGATAGTGAACAATGAAGTTGTGTATGCAGTATGTGTGTACACACATACATACACTTACGCTAGTATAGGGTTCAGGGTATCGTCTAGTCGGGATTTCTCGACTTGATCTTTCTTACTTGTTGTTGTTGTTTTTGTTTGCATATCCTTCCCAAATGAATTGTGTTCTCCAACAGCAACACATGGAATAGCTTAACGAAAATTAACGGTTCGTGTTCCATTTTACAACATTCCTTTGGAAACGTTTAGAGCTCAACATAATTCTAGTCAAGGCTCCCCAAGCTGTTGCTGTTGTTTTTTTTTGCAACTTCTTCTTGGTTTTTACTCGGCTGTTTTTTTATCCCAAGAACTTGTGTTTACTTTTTTCCTGTTTGTTGTTTGTTAGTACTCGCTTTAATCTAAAAACATATTATAATATAAATTGTGCATCGGATGCCAAAAAGAAACTTTCAACTCAGTTTCAAAAGCTCTAACGGGGAGCTAGAGAGTGAAAAGCTTTGCTTTTGAAAGTTAGCACTAAAAGCTTTAAACCTTTCGCTCTTTCTCTCTCTATCGCTATGTTATAATATGGCTCAAAATGGAGCGCAAATGAAGCGCAGTTCCCACATTGATATTCCATTGAGTTCTATGGATTGCTGCTTTGCACAGTTCGTTGCGCGTATTCTGTAACTGTAACTGTAAGGTGTATTAATATATATTCGTTATCTCTCTCTCCCACACACGCACACACATAGTACTGGCTTATATGGAGATCTGTTCGGCAAATTCACATTCTGTTGAACAGCATCGTCATACAATGCATGTCAGTCGGAGCATGTCGCATAATCAGACCCTCAAGTAAGTAGCAATTCCTAAACAAAATATATGAAATTATATGAAAAAAAATGTCTTTCAGCATGATGACTGTTAGCAAGGAGCTGACAACGAAGGAAACGGAGTTGCCACCAGCGTTGCCACCGAAAAACTACAAACAACGCAAGCAATCATCAACATCATCATTACCAGCGATTCTTAGCACACCGCCTGCAAGTCCACATCCCAACAATCTAACAACAGTTTGTGAGGAGCATGTACCAACCATGTTGGATGAGAATGCAGCAGCAGCAGCATCAGCAGCCGCAGCAGCAGCAGCTGATTGCAATGAGAATGTTAGGGACAATGCCAACACCTACTATTGCGCATCCCATCATTTGCCCACCAGCGTTGAGACAGCAGCAAAAGCAGCAGAGATGCCTATTAATACGCCCAAACTGTTGTTGGAGAGCAATGCTGGCGATGGCGATGGCGATGGCGATAGTGGCGATAAGGACGAGGAGGAGAGGCGCAAATCTGTGCCCGCTGAGCTGCAGCTCGATGTTAAGCAGGACTTGATGCAGGAGCTAGATAATGATGATGATGCTGATGTCGATGATGAGGAGGAAGAGCTGGAAGAGGTAGAAGATGATGATGATGAGGAGGGGGAAGATGTTGATAATCAATTGCCAAATATGTTGGAAGAGATTGATATAACGCCATATCTAATACTCAAGAATCGTGTCGAGGAGGGCCCAGAAGTTAAAGCCGGCTACATTGATGCCCTAATCGTGCACGCAAGTCGCGTCCAAAAAGTCTCCGATAATGGTAATCATTCATCCAATCATCATCGTTATCATTCCCAAAGCAAACATATACACGTACAAAACAAAAACCCAACCACAAATCATTCATATCTCATTGTCTCAACTAATCAGAAACGTAAACTAAAACCAAATCCATTTGTTATACATTTCGTTGGTGCAGCATTCAGCGAGGCGTTCATCACAACCTTTCGCACCTTCATCCAGCCAATCGATGTGATCGAGAAGCTGACCCATCGCTATACATACTTTTTCTGTCAGGTGCACGATCAGAAGCAAAAAGCGGCCAAAGAGACCTTCTCGCTTCTGGTGCGTGTTGTCAACGATCTGACGTAAGTTCAAAAATCCTTTTCTTCCCATTTCATTTTAATCCTATCTCTCTCTCTCTCTGTGTGTTAGATCAACGGATTTGACAAGTCAATTGTTGAGCTTACTCGTCGAGTTTGTCTATCAGTTGGTCTGTTCGGGTCAATTGTATTTGGCCAAGCTGTTGCGCAACAAGTTTGTCGAAAAGGTAACACGCTATAAGGAACAGCGTCACTTGTCGCAGTCCATTGTCGCATTGCCCGATCCACACTCGGCCATAATGTTAAACAATAGCATCGGTGGCAGCAGCAGCAGCAGCAACAGTAATTCCAATCAGCTTAGTTTATTGGATTTGAAGTCGTTGGAGATAGCCGAACAGATGACGCTGCTGGATGCGGAACTGTTTCAGAAAATTGAGATACCCGAAGTATTATTATTTGCCAAAGATCAGTGCGAGGAGAAATCACCAAATCTCAACAAATTCACCGAGCACTTTAACAAAATGTCCTATTGGGCAAGATCCAAGATATTGCGACTCAACGATGCCAAGGAGCGCGAAAAGCATTGTAATAAATTCATTAAAATCATGAAACATTTACGCAAAATGAACAATTACAATTCCTATTTGGCGCTGTTATCCGCTCTCGATTCGGGTCCAGTACGCAGGTAAACTATATAGTATACTAACTATTATATATAGCATATCATTTGTATAACTTCTATACTATTACAGATTGGAATGGCAGAAGAGCATTACGGAGGAAGTGCGTTCATTTTGTGCTTTAATCGATTCAAGTTCCAGTTTTCGTGCATATCGCCAAGCATTAGCCGAAACCAATCCACCCTGCATACCCTATATGTATGACAACAACAAAACACCATGTCGAAACGATTGTTAATGCTTTATTCATTCTTTTTGTAGCGGTCTTGTGCTGCAGGATCTAACATTTGTTCATGTTGGCAATCCGGATTATGTGTCAAAAGGTGTCATCAATTTCTCAAAACGTTGGCAACAATACAACATCATTGTCAATATGAAACGTTTCAAGAAATGGTAAACCCAATTTAACTTTTTACATTTACATTACATACATATATAATTAATCTATATTGTTTATTGCTTTTTGTTTAACAGTGCATATCCGTTTAGACGGAATGAGCGCATAATTGGATTCTTCGATAACTTTAAGGATTTTTTGGGCGAGGAGGAAATGTGGCAGATATCGGAACGCTTAAAGCCACGCGCACGTCGCCCAAACTATTGAAAAAAAACCGTCGTGCAATATATATATATATATACATACATTTATATATATATGTCTTTAAACTCTGTCTCACACGGATATATTTATATATAAATATAGCTAAAAAATTGTACCTAAATACCAACAACTATATACAAAGTTATTAACAGCGTTGAATTACGATTTGTGTAGATCAAACTAAAAAAAAATTACTCAACATGCATAAATAATATATTGTAAAAGTTAGATATACATATATATATATGGTATATAGACGTACATATATACCTAACGGTTAACCTAGTTACCGTCACGATATCTGAACGCACAAAAATTAATTACTTTTGTTTCGTTTTGGTTTTAATCCTAAATGTATTTAGTACAACGAATTTTTTTAACCAACGTTTAACAACAAACAAATAATATATATTTACTTACGTGTATTTAGAGCCAAAACAAACAAACAAAAAAAACAACAAATTACAGTTTTAAAAAGAGTTTTTTAATGTGTGTGTGTTTTTCAACATATATATACTTATATATATATATATATATGAATAAATCAAGCTAATCCCAACGTATACAATCAAACAAAGAGACAACAAATTAAAAAGCAAATATCAAATGTTTACAAACAATTGGAACAATTTTTGTTTTGTTAATTGTTTGTTGTTGTTGTTGTGCATAGAGTTCGAGAGAGTTTAGTTCATTAATCCAATCCCACTTTATACTATATATATTAATATAAATTTATAAACCAATTCCCCAAGAACCGCTATTTTACCTCCAACTTTTTGCATTCGTTTAACAAAACAAAAAACTATCTTTAAAAAATGAATTTCAACTTTATGCACAACAAGCAACAACACACAATCGAATCAATCCAATATATATATATAGTATATATGTATATAAATATTCAAAAGGAACAAAAACAAACACAAAACTCAATTAAACGAACTAACTTGAAAAGTTACAAAAAAAAATAAATAAGGTAAACAAAATTGCTTTTATGCGTATAGCCAAGAAAATAAATTATATATTTATATATATATACAGATATTATTATTATACATACATATACCATATATATATACATAGAACATATACATACACATGCAGGTAGAAATTCCGTTAAAATGCATACAAATTTACAAAAGTAAAACGAAAAAAAAAAATAAAATCAAAACATAGAAAAAAAACCTACTAAAAAATGTACGATATTAAAAATTATAAACTTAATATATGCTATATATATATATCTATATGAATATAACTATATACACACACATACATACATACAGACTTACACGTCCAAACATACTCTATACATACATATATATATATAATATATATAAAATTACTTGAAATTGTATAAATTTTGGAATTCTTCAATCTTTATATATATATTCTACACACACACACACACACTCACACGCACATGGAAACAAGACTGTCTTTAGGAAATATATATATATATACATATATATATGTATTAACATATTGTAAATGTGTGTGTTTATATGTATATTTATATATATATATATCTATGTAGTAGTATTTCTTTTATCTAATCCAAAAAAAAAGCTATTTATAAATATATATATATATATATATGTATGTATGTTTATGTAGTATATTATTATTATAAATACTATTTGTGGAAAAAGTTATAAACGAAAACAAAAAAAATCTGTAGCAATGTTGCATGTACCAAAAACAACACACAAACACACACTTTGTACACGCCCAATCGAACGAAAAATTGAATCAAAATTTAAATCTACCAAAACTAAACTTAACCTACGTACATATACATACTCACACACACAAGTATACGTATGTATGTGTATGTGTGTATGGCATATAATGCTATATAGCATTGTGTATCTGATACCTATATATACATATATATATATGTATATGTCTCTGATTTAGTCATTGCTTTGTATGTGCCTATTTACGATTTTTTATGTATATTTCCAAAAGAAAAGTTACCAGATTTAATTATCCAACGTTTTTAAACAAAAAAAAAAAACAAAAACAAAAAAAAATAATTATTTTATGTATATGTAAATGTAAAATTGTATTTGTAATCTATTTGGAATATCTACAAACAAACATATTTCATGATATTACCAACAACAACAACAAACTTAATTCATAACTAAATGAATATGTTTAAGCTAAACTTAATAACAATCTCCAATTATGTTTTTTCCTTGTGGGGTTTTTTTTCCTTTTTTTTTTGTGTTTTGTTTAGTTATATATGTGTATTTTTTATATATCGTATTTGTATGTTTAACTTAACTGATTAGTTTATATATATATATATATATATTTCGTCACGTAATTGTATTATCGTGTGTTTTTTTTTTTTGTCAAGTAGAGCAATTTTTAACTGTACATGTATGTGTAACTGAATGTTGTTACATTTATTCGTAAGAAATATATAGCTACAAAATAAATGTATTTTTCCTTTAAAAAAAACACAAGAAACGTTTTAATATCCTCAAATGAAAACATAACATGGCAAAGTCCGTTACACAGCATATGTTATGGTTGAATTTTGTTTTTCGTACCAAATATTATATGTTTATGTTAGACGAACGCTGCCGTCGAACGTTATGCAAACGTTAGTGTTAAACTCAGAATGGGCTGCTAACTAACAGAATTTTGGTATATTAAAAATGCATTTGCAGAGCCATTTCGATTGCATGTAGTATTTTTGCCGTTTAAGCCCATTTTGATGAACCGGTCACACTGATCAGCACAATACATCAACAAAAAGTTAATACTCGTCAACGGTTTCGAACGGTACTACTCGTAGAGTCCTCTGCAAGCGGGTTTGCAGTTTTGTCAATTTTTTTTTTTTGGTGTTTCATTAATGCTTTAAGCAAACGTAAATAAATCTAAATTTGTTTTATATTTTTGTGTGCGTGTGTCGTTAGTTATTGTTTAGTCTTTCGAAACAAAACAAATCAAAACGAAAAATATATACATAAATAAAATAAATAGCTTAAATAAATTGAGTAAAAAAGCGCCAAAAGTGGTTCCAATAACAACAATAGCAAGCAATTTGTTGTTGCTGTTGCTGCTGCCTGCCAAAGGGTTTAATAAAATATCAATCGATTTCAATCGTTTCACAACGATCGTTGAATTAAATTGCGCTCACTTCGCCTCATTCACTCGATTGCCTGTCGAACTCGAACTAACTATAATGATGATGATGATGATGACAGTAATGATAATGCTGCTGCTGCTGCAAAAAACGTAAAACTGAAAGTAGCGACCATGTCCATGTATGGGAAGCCGGCTAGAAAGCAATGTTCAACATCGATCGATCAAAGAAGCCAACGTTTTTTTCGATAAATTACGTAATGTAATTCGAACCCTTTTTTTTTGCAATAGTGTGACCCTGAACGGTAATTGCCGAACTGTATCTCTTTGAGTGTGTGCGTGTGTGTGTGTGTGTGGATGTGAGAGAGTGAGCAAGACCAAATAAAGCTTTTAGGTCCAGCTTAAGTAATCAGCTGAGCTTGAACTAAGTGATCCTCAAGCATAAGTACTACACACACACACACACACATTCAAAACTCACACTACAACTAAATGAGTACACAGCACAAAATAAGTGCTAATGGGGTAACAAATTTGTGATCAACTAAATGATAAAAACAAACAAACAAACAACAATTGAAGTGAAAGCAGCTGTGCAGCGTTAATTAAAAGATTAAATAAATAATGTTTGAATTTTTGATTGTAAACAGACTTTAAGTTCTGTATTGAAAAAGTATTACACAAAAACTGTTTTTGAAAAAAATATTGAATTGCAAGTTAAAGGCTGTGAATGGCTTAATGTCAATTTGTTGTTGTTGTTTTTCTTGTTGCAGTGTAGTACGAACTTAGGCTTTTTGTTGTTGGTGCCTCATTGTCTCAGTCTCCATTGGACAGCAGCCGGCCAAGATGGGCGCAGTGTTTCTTTAGCCGCCACTTGGCTCGCCTGTACTTGTTGTTATATATATATATATATAAATATATATGTATATATATTATATATAGTTTTATGTGTGTGTGTTATGTTGTTGTTTGCGTTTTGGCGCGTTTGAAAAGCGTGAAAGTCATTGTCCAACAGGCAAACAACAACATACGTCTTGTTGTTGGTGTTGTTGTTGCTCCTGAAAGACATGAAGGCATGAAACCGGTGTTGTTGTTTTTGCTGGCACCTTGCTTTGCCGGCCGGCCACTTGAATGCTTCCTGTGAGCACAGTCAGACCCAACAAGAAAGCAAGCAAGCAAGCCAACAAGCAACGACGTGCAAAACTCCTCTCGATCTCAAAACGAAACAAATACAAACACACACACACAAACAAATAACACACTCACACACAATGGCGTAGTCAGGATCTTAAATAGCAGGGGTATTCAAAAAAAACATGAAGTTATAATTATTATTATTTTACTATTAGAAATATTATTGAATTATCATTTCTTTGTCATTTTGCCAAAACCAAAATAATAATATATAATTATCCAACCTTATTATCCCCCAACTGACTGCGCCCATGCACATACACACACACACACGTATACAATCGCAATATCAGAAATCAGAGTTGTGTTGTGTTTTTTTTTGTTGTTTTCAGTGAAGTTAGCTTCTGCTTCTGCTACTGCTGCTTTTTCTTCTTCTTCTTCTGCTGCTGCTGCGCGTCTGCACGTCTGTTCGTTCGATTGAACTGATCCCCTCCTCCCTCCGCCTTTCTCATCCGTATCTGTTCATTTTGTCGTCTTTGAGGCCAGCCAGCCTGCTTGTCTCGCCGTTTGCTACTTGACAGCAACCTGCACTATGGCAGCGAAGCCGGCAGCGACGTCGACTGTGATACTTGAGCCCACTCGAAGACAGTCGATACAATATATGTACGTATGTGTGAGTGTGTGAATATGTGTGTGCTGACTCTTATTGTGTTGAATTTTAAGTTCATAGACAGTGTTTAAGAGTTGAGCACATGCCCAAAATCATTAATTTCAACGTTGATTAAAACTAAAGATTAGCTAATGAAGCAATCAAATCCTTTTCAGAACAAAGTGTAGAACAACGTTAGACGAATCTTGATTGATTCAGATCTCATTAAGGAGTTAAGTATCAATTTATGAGCTCAAAAAGCGAAAGTCCTTGCAATTCAAAATAAAGATCTTAACTTTCAATTTCGAACTGTTAAATTTATATACCTGAATTCATAGTCTATCTCGAATCGCATTATAACTTTGAATTTGGTTTAATTATATATATATATATGCAGATCATCTGATATTAATGAACACCAAATCTGTACTTGAGGGTATTTCATAGTCGAGCTTACATATTTCTCTCTCACTTTTTTTCTCTTTTAATGATGCTCATGTTGTTCTTCTCGTTGTTGTTGTTGTTGCGGGTCTGGTGCTCATGCTGTTGTTGTTGTTGTTGTTTCATTAAGCAAACACCGCTGCATGCATTGAATTTTCGTGTTGTTGTTGTTGTTTTTATTGTTGGCATCGTTTTAATCGGTAGCCAGTGAATTGGGCCCCGAGGCACGTTTTTTTTTTTCCCAGCCTTTTGGCATTGTCCGAGTTGCTTCATATACACTCACGCACACATACTAGTTCCATAAAAGCATATATAGAGATGTGTGTGTGTGTTTCCATTTAGCGTCTGTCGTCGACGTCCTTTTGGCAACAATTTGTTCTGCTTCCTCCAAACCAAAGCAAAGCAAAGCAAACCAATCGAATCGAATCGAAGATTGCTGTTGTTGTCATTTATTATGTGTGTATAGATTGCTTATGATCGCACAAACCCTCCCCCGTCCCCCCTACTAAAACCTCTTCCTCTATCTTTCTTGACCACTGCTCGAGTTCGAGTGCCTTTTATACACACACACACACAGACACACACACATACATGTGATTTCCAAACTCGATTCGAAACCCAAAACTCCATCCAGCTTCAGCTAGTTTTTTTTAGTTTTTTTTTAGCTTCTTGTTCCCACTGCATTTTATTTTCACATTTCATTGTCGTTTATTTGTGTGTGTGTGTGTGATTGTTGCTTCTTTATTTTCCTGGTAATAAGGTGTGAGAAAGGCAATAATCGTAAAGAGCTAACAAATTGTTATTGTTGTTGTTGTTCTTGTTCTTGTTGTTATCTTTGGTTTCACGGTAAAATGTTAATCGATCCTTTTTCGGTCACTTGTCGCTGTCACATCAATTAGAGTAACTATACAAGTTGTTCGTTAACGTAACGTTTCAACTTATTCGTTAACGTAACGATACAACTTATTCGTAACGATACGAAGAACGTTACTTGTCGCTGTCACATCGATTAGAGTAATTTTACAAGTTATTCTAAACGTAACGTTACGAATAAGTTGTGTCGTAACGTTACGAAGAAGTTGTAAAGTAATGTAAACAATACAATTGAATCGTAACGTTGTGAATAAGTTTTTTCGTAACGTTCTTATCAAGTTGTGTCGTAACGTTAACGATATTCGTTACGATACAACTTATTCGTTAACGTTATGAAGAAGTTATAACGTAATTTTAACAATAGTTACGAACAACTTGTATCGTTACGTTCTTATCAAGTTGTGTCGTAACGTTAAGGAATAAGTTGTATCGTAACGTTCTTATCAAGTTCTATCGTACCGTAACGTACATTAGGAATTTTCGAGTTTATTAGAGTGTACTCAATTGGTTGAGCAACGTCATGTGACTTATTGGGTGTTAAGAGGGGTCTCATCTTAATTATGCTTTTTCGCACTACGAATAACGTACGACATACTACGTACTCGTTATGTCTACAATAAGTACATGCGCCTAACTAAACTAATCGTATAACTAAGAAAGCGCTTATCAATTTAGAAACATGTATTTATAAATTTCACATGAAGGGAAACAGTCAAAACAAATGATTTCGTGCTAATAATAATTTAATCTATTCTATTGCGTTCTTTAGCTAATTTATTTGAGCGTCGTCTGGTTTTGTTTGGAAGTTCGCCGAATCAAGAATCATGTTGAATTCTTTCCCAATTAACTTATATATACATATATGTATATATGTATAGATGCAGATGTGTATATATATATGTTTGTTTGTATAAACAATTAACCCAATGAGCAATTAAAGCGCAAATTAAGCATAATTACGAATGATGCTCGAACAAATATATGAGAAAGAAATTTGCTTTTTCAACAAGTTCTTAAAAGAACAAAATGTCCCTAAGGACCGACAAGGAGAGTGTGTGTGTGAGAGAGAGAGAGATGGTTGAATAGTTAAAGAGCACATTATCTTTAAGTAATTCCCCATAATCGCCATGTTTGATCTTATTAACGACACCTTAACTTGTTTTTTTTTTGCCTTCTTCAACTTCTGTTTGTACTCCTTCTCCAAGCGTCTGCCCCCGTCTCTCTCTCTCTCTCTCTCTCTCTCCCTCTGTTCACCTTTGCTCGTTATGCTCATACGTGCTTCTGCTGATGATGCTGATGATGATGATGGCCCCCATCCACAATGATCACTCAAGTGGCCAAGTTCCGTCTGTCCAGTATGTCCAGTCTGTCCCGTCTGTCTGCTTCAGTCTTGTGGTCGGTCTGTCCCAATCACTTACTTGCTGGCTTCTTATTTTTTGATACCCTTTCCGTAAGGAGAGTTGACTTGACGATTTCTCAATATACAATATCTCTATATAGACAAGTTCGAGTGTATGAGGTGTAGAAAAACCTTAATCTGACATCAAGTAAATGATGCTATGTAGAAAGTGTATTTGGTATTCGGCTTGTGTTATCCTTTCATGTTTATCATGTTTGTCTGTCGTTCTGTCCTCTGTCGTCCCTCGTTGGTTTTGGCTTGGGTTAAACTCTTCACACCACACCAAGATGTGCTAACGACTTTGTACCTGCTGACTCGAAAGGAGGGTTTCACTGTCTGTCTCCCACTCGGACACTCAGACTTTCAGACTATCAGACTTTCAGACTCTTCGTGTATCTCGTTTATCTCTTCTCGTATCAGGGTGCTCCAACACTGCCATTGCCATTTAGTTTTTTTTAGCCTTAGCAACAGGAACTGGCAAAAATGTAACTAGAAATTGTCGTTTATCAAGTAAGAATCATATCTAGATAGATTAAGGATTGGCAAAGACAACTTAAAACTTATCTTTCTAATACATATATGTATACGTATAACTATTCTATTAACAATAAGTTTCATTATACTTTATCGCCCTCTCTCTCAATAATCGTTCCCACATGCATAGATACTTAAGAGGGGGGAAAACTACACACACACACACATATATCACATCAGATCTGATGCGCAAATGTTGAACGACGAATACTTATAACAATATTTGCATAAGCGGGCCACTTAAAGCATATGGTGGGGAGAGGGGAGAAGGGGAGAGAGAATAAGTGAATAAATAGTAAACAAATGCAAAATGCAAACAATCAAATATCATTGATTGAATGCTGATGTTGGTTTTTATTAGTATTTGCGGATGCTTAACCAAATCAAGCAAGCAAGCGAATAAGGGGGGGGGGGGAAAGGGGAATCTATATATCTCTTTTTGCGACTTGGACAAACAAAACTTTAATGTTGAGTTTATGCCCTGAACCTAGGTATAGAAAGAAGCTTCTTCGAGGCTAAGTTTATTTCAAATTATCGATACACACATGTTATCGATAAAAATAAAACTCGTGTGTTTGGCAAGCTTGGAAGTTTCCTTTCAAATTATAGTCGGAGAAGCTTCTCCGACCCAATTGACAAATTATCGATACGCACATGTTATCGATAAAAATAAAACTCGTGTGTTTGGCAAGCTTGGAAGTTTCCTTTAAAATTATAGAAAAAATAACGATAATTTGTGAATTTTGAATTGAAATCGATTGATAACTATCAAAGATATCGAAGATTGAGCACTCACTAGGGTATCTCCTAGTCGAACCCTTTCGACTAGCTACTTCCAACTTGGTTTTTCCTACTCATCAATAATGGATATTGATCCGATTTCGATTTTAGAAATATGCCACAGCAGGGATTCGGTTGCTTTGTCAAGTGGTTCTATCTGGTGCTGATTGTGCAGACCTTCTTCTGCATTGACCAACTCGAGTGTCGACAGCAGCACAATCGTAACAACAACAACAACAACAATAGTAACAATAACAATAACAATAGACGAGGCGATTCATCGAGCTCCGAGGAGAATCATAACAATAGCAATGGCAATGATGATGGCTTTGGGGATAGCTTTGGAGAGAACGACAGCAGCAGCAACATGACAGCGACTGTTGGAGCACATGGACATGGACGTCGTAATCATCGCAAGAAACAACTGAGCAACAATAACAGCAACAACAACAGCAACAACAACAACAACAATACTCAAAACAATCGCCTCAATCGATCGGAGGAACAGGGCATCTCGCTGTGGATCAACGAGCAGCAGCTCAAAATGCTAAGCGGTGAGTGGTTAACACGGGAGGAGCAAGTCTCTGAACCGGTTCGTCTAACAACGATGATAACATACTTTTTCTGTGAAAAAGGAAGTATTTGAGGGTTCCTCATGAGTAACTGATTGATACCAGAACCGGTTCAGTAAAACAAAACGGCTCAATTGCGAACCAGTCAGCCAATTTTTGAACCGTGGTTAATGTTAAAGTGGTTTTTCGAACCAGCAAATTATTTTCTTGCTAAAATTGAGCTTAAAAGCGGTTCACAGTTCAGAAAGCACCATTTTATGAACCGTTTTATAACCGTTTAACTGGAAATTTGTAGTACAAGCTTTTGTTTTGACAGTGTAAACTAATTGAATTGAATTCCCGGCTTTCCCGGCAGCATTGTACTTTCCACAGGGCTATTCGGATCGCCTCTATGCCATTCACAATGGTCGTGTGACGAACGAGATGCGCGACACGACCGTCTATACGTATCTGGTGATACCATCGGAGGTTAACTATGTGAACTTTACATGGAAATCGGGCAGGCGTAAATATTACTATGATTTCGATCGATTGCAAACGATGGACGAGAGCATTCTAAAGGCGCCAACGTTGTCGATCAATAAGAAGGGTCGCATACCGCAGGAGCAGAAAAGTAAGCAGAAAAGTTTCATAGATGTTTCCCTTAACTGTTCCCATAACCATATTCATATATATATATTTATATTTTATATCTCTATATGTGTGTATTTATCTAACCATAAGCTAGATTTTAGCATATTTCTGCCCTGTACCGGAAACAGCTCGGGCACCGCATCCTTCAATGTGGGCCTTAAGATACAGAATCGCAAGAACAAACCGCTATCGGGCACACCCATTCGTCTAAACTTCAAAAAGGAATGCGCACATAGAGGTGCGTATGATACAGACGCTTCCAACCCTTCACTAACAACTTACTTGCCAGGTAGTGTATTATATGAAATCTCAATTAAATGCTTTATTATCAACCAAAAATAAACATACACTAGAAATCGCTCAAGAATCTACATACAAACTTTATTTTGTCTTAAGCGATTTCTATTGTAACTACATTTTAATCACTCACTGTCGCTAATGTACTATTTTACATATACTATATCATCTTGATCATGATCAACTTCTATTTTTCTTATTACGCATTCTGTCCGCTTTTATTACGTAACGATTTACGTTCATACAAATGACGCTTGAGCACCATTTTGCACTCTCTTTTTGCCTTACGCTCTCTCTCGCTCTGCTGTGCGCTCTCTTACTCAATTTACAAATGCTGCTCGCTCGCTCTCTCTCTGTCGTATATGCCGTTACATAGTTACAGCTGTGTGAGCACATTGTACACATTGCATTGAGTATTTTTCGCAAAACTTTTGCTCGGCTTATTTAAAACAATACATTTTGATGCTTAATGTACAATTACAAACACACACAACTGCACACACACACACATTTATATATATATACAAATTATATATATTTGACATACAAACGATCGAACTAAACTAAAAAAACTTAAGCTCCCGATCCAGAATGCAGTTTAAAATGTGGCAAGAATGGTTATTGCAACGAGCATCATATATGCAAATGTAACGTCGGTTATACGGGCCAATACTGTGAGACGGCCTTCTGTTTTCCGCAATGCCTAAATGGTGGCAATTGCACGGCGCCATCGGTTTGCACCTGCCCCGAGGGTTATCAAGGCACACAATGCGAGGGCGGTAAGTACAATTACGATTACGATTACGATTAATAGTTTTTGTTATTTGTTTACATTTATTACAAATATACACATTGAAGCAATGTATTCTTCTCCTGCTCTCTCTCTCTCTCTCTATATAACACGTTAACAATTTTGGTCGCTTTGATTTAGATCTTTTTCGATATGGCTATTGCCGTTTTACACCCAAATTTGATCACTTCGGTCATTGCCTTATAGAAAGGCGCCTGCTCAGCGCCACAATCAATGCCCGTATCATGATGCTCCTGCTCCTCGTCACGAAACTTTGTGATTGTCTCGAGCAGTTCCTGCAAACAACAACAACCAATTAGAAAATTAGCTGACAGCTATGCAATTCGATTGTGATCATCGCACATACCTTATCCGGATTGGGTGATTCCATTATTTGACGCAACTGATCGTTGTAGTGCTCCACAATGACCGTTTCCACGGCCACAGTGCACGCCATGGCCGCCTTCTCGCCCAGCAGAGCTGTCCCAGCGCCCAAAGCGAACGCAGCCACATTCCAAATGGGTGTCATAACTGTTGGTCGCACGCGATGCTCCCTGATTAGGTGCTCGAATTGTGCACGATGGCATTTCTCCTGCTCCCACATATGCTCAATCGTTTTGCCCATCGGCCCATTGCCCAATATGGCCATCTGTCCCGCATAGATACGATCGGCGCCAAGTTCGCCAGCATGATCCACGCGTATGATCTCATCCGTTAAGGCACTCGCACGTGGACGCAACGGTGGTGGCGTTTTTTGTTGTTTCTCGCTGGTGCTGCTGGTGTTGTTGGTGCTGTAGCTGGCTGTGTTGCAACGTCTGCTCATCAGCTGCAAAGTTGAGGCGCAAGCCTTCCTATACATTCTGTATGTCGTCGTCGTTTAGGTTCCACAGTCCAAACAAGCTGTAATAGAAGTTTCATAAATAATCAATATACGTATGTACATACTATTTGTTCACGTATTGTTTTCGTATTAGGTATTTGCAAGGAGAAGTGCTTGAATGGCGGCAAATGCATACAAAAGGACAAGTGCCAATGCTCCAAGGGATATTATGGCTTGCACTGTGAATACTGTAAGTAAATCATTTTTGAATCATTTGTATTGTGGTAACTATATGATTATTGATTGTATGTTTAGCCAAATGCGTGATACCCTGTATAAATGGTGGACGCTGCATTGGTAACAATTTGTGCCGTTGTCCAACGGGTCTTCATGGCAATCATTGCGAGATCGGACGAAAGCAGCGTTCCACTTGCAAATGCAGCAATGGCGTCTGCATGGGCAACAAGGATTGCAAGTGCCAAGATGGCTACCAAGGACGCCATTGTCGACGTCGTAAGTAGTCTCAAGCATTTTGCTTCTATTATAACTTTTGATCATTTCTTTTCACTTCTTTTTCTAGGCATTCCAAATCGTGCGCATTGAACGCTGGCGCTGGGCCCAAAATGGAAGCGTACCTACCTAAATGTGACATGTAAACATACACATTGAAAAAAAAACCACAAAAAAAACAAAACAAAACAAAAACATTAACAAAAAACATTATAAAAAAAGCATACACTCAAGCAACAACAACTTTGGGCTCGTAACATTAAACAATTAAACTATTTACAGAAAATAACAAAAAATAATACTAATTGTGATACAAATTTTTTTGTAATTTAAAATTCTTAATAAAAACACACACACGATACACTATTTTACAATTGGGCAAGGCGCAGTTGTTTGTAATTTAGAATCAACATATGTTTTCTTTGCTTTTGCTTTTGTTTTGTCCTGCGCGGAATCGGAGACAGTCGTGCAGATTTCATTGACAGTTGAAACGATTCAATAACTAAATATGTGAAGAATGTCTGTTTTTTCATCACGCACATATTTTTCTATATTACTTACTTTAATATATATTGACAAATTTATGCAACAATCACGAAATTGTGTTTTCTTATTGTTATTATGGCCGGCTGACTTTTAGTGTTGAAAAGTGTCGGACGAAGAGCCGAACTCTTAAAAATATCGATAGACATGCGTCGGCTCATGCATGGCAATGGTGGGTATCGAAAAGAAACCCACCTTTATACATAGGCGTAGTCCCCACAGAGCGGGGATCCAATCGAGTTATTCGTAAAACAACAAACAGCATGTTTGTATTTTTTCAAAAACTATACAAAATTGTAGTTTGAAAAGTTTTGTGTTTTGTTGTTCAGGAATTTGGTTGGAAACAAAATTGACCCCCGTTGCCATAAAAGTGCCTACGCACTTGTTGATTCGTGCAATTAAATAAAAGTCAGCTGACGCCTTGTTTTTGCAGCAATAACAACGATGTCTCCAAAAAATAACCACGATCCGACATCCTCCGGCGACGGGGCTAGCACAAATGTAGAGGAATCCGATATACGAGGTAAATAACATATATATATTTACTTTTTAAGTGACAACATATTGAAACTGGCGCCTTTTTGCGGCTTGTTTTTTTCTGTACAGAGATGGAGGACGTCAATCAGAGCCTGGACGCCTTGAGTTGTGCCTTGGACGCTGTGGAACAACGCACTGACGACATCTTGTCGCAGCTGCGCGAGCTCCTTGACTCGAATCGCGAAATACGCCGTCAGCTGGCACAGGAGAATGACAACAGCGCTTCGGAAGAGCAGCAAAATGACAATGACGAAGACGATAATATGGAGGGACAGTCAGAGTCGGGTAATGATCATCTACCCGGAGCTACTGCCAATTGAGCATGTTTTATTTTCCTTTTTGTTTCCAATTGTGTATAGCGCATGCATTTTGCTTGTGCCATACACATTTATTGTTTCTAAACACAATCATTAAATATATACATAATTGTTATACTAGTTTCGGCGACGTTTTTTGCTTTTCTTAGCTGATTTTGTACTTGGTGGTGGTGCTGCTGCTGGACTTAGAACGTCTTTATCTGCTTTGGTATTGTTCAAACGCTGCACTTCCGTCTTGAGTCGCGCATTTTCAGCACGCAATTTTTCCAGCTCGCTGACATCGGGCATTTCCTCATCCTTGTCCTCAGCATCGTTGTCATCGGAGGAATCATCAACATCTGCAGCTGCCATTTGAGCCAATATCTCATCCTCGTCAAATTCAAAGTTGGTGTCGACGCCTTCAGTTTCCTCCGTTCCATCGGTGCCATCGTTTCCATCGGTTCCATCGTAGCTGTCATCAAAGTTAGGCGGTGGAAACTTAGGTGTCTTATAATAATCCTCCGTCATAAGCAGCTCAATGACATAATCATCATCTTCCGGTGGACTGATCATTCGCTTTAGATTATCAGCAAAGAATTTCGTCTTCTTGGGACCCGGATGAAACCGGGTGCTGCCCATCTGGCACACATGCAAGTTGGTTATAGCACCCGGTTGCGCTATGGTCTTCATCAGCTGGCGACTGCTCACATCCCAGATGCACACCTGCTTATCGTCCCCGCCCGAGATTAGCTGCTGTGCATTCAACGACAGTGCCAGACATGTGATCGCTGAGCCGTTCGTGTGTCCAACAAACGCTTGACTCTCCTCCTCCTCCAAATGATATTCCTGTAAATATTCGAAAAGTTAATGTGGACGAAGCAAATAGGGAATTATCTCGTTTTTTACCTTCATGCGTGGAACTTTTTGCATGTTGAAGATGAGCACTTGACCTTCACCTGTGCCGACATACACTTTCGTCTCCAGCCTATCAACAATGACGCTGTGCAGGGCGACGGGAAAGACGACACTCAGCAGCATTGAACCATCGCACAGGTCGTACACCTTGCAGCATCGATCCAATGAGACGGTGTACATGAAGGCCCCAATGTTGCCAATTCCAATATGAATATCGGTGACTGCCAGGCCGTGATCATTGAAACTGTGAACTGGAGCGTTCTCTTCGCTGTCTTGTCCACCCAGCGGAGCTGTTGCGCGTGTTAGATTCCAAACAATAACGGCACCATCTTTGCCGCCAGTGGCAAAGTTTTCGCCATCGTCGGTAAACCGTATGCAGGTGATGGGTTGATAATGCTTCGAAAGTGTGTTCAATAGTCGGCCAGTGTTGAGGTGCCATACGTAAATCGTTTCCTGTATGGCGGCAATGAGGAAAGCACTGTCTGGTGTTAGTGCCAATGCGTTAACCTTGCCGGGCACAACATATCGTATGCTGGCCATCTGCTCCTGTCCATTGATGGGCCACACATGGAGCAGCGGTTTTGTGCTGTTTGCGGCAATAACAAAATCGTCCTCAAGCATTTGCAGGCTGCGCGGCTGCATTGTGCCGCCGCCTTTGTATCTCATCAGATCGGTGCCAGTGCGCAGATCCTGTACGCAGCAAGATGCCCGCTCATTGTTCAAAGTGCTTATAAATAGTGCTTCGCTAACGTCTACCATATTTAAAATGCACGCACACGTGCATGGGCACACGATATAAACAAAACGTTACAAGTCAACTTGCGCTAACGAAAAATACCTAAAACATCTGCGCGGTCACACCAAACCAAAAAAGCTTTTGGTCACACAATGAGCCGGCGATAAGTAACTATCGGTAATTTGCGGCAGCGATAACGTGTGTGCTGTTAAAAAAAAAGAAGAAAATAAATAAATAGTTACCAATGCGTGGTTAGCTGATAAGGCCATCAGCAAAATAATGAGCGGCTACTACTGGCAATTGGTTATTATAAGCTCAGCACTTAAAGTGCTTTTGATTCCCGCTTAGTACGTTTTGATACACAATCAATATTTCATTGATAAGACGCAGCCGATTGATTTTAATGAACCACAAAATTTTCGTTGCAGCTATTCAACAGACTTTGAAGTGCATCGCAACTGGTTGGCCATAACACACAGTCTGCCGTTGGATCAGTGGTATTTCGATGATACAAGTGAATGGACTCTTGACTATCCACCGTTTTTTGCCTACTTTGAGTGGCTGCTGTCGCAAGTCGCCCAATATGTTGATCCCCAAATGCTTGTCGTCCAGAATCTCAATTATGTCTCGGCCAGAACAGTGCATTTTCAGCGCATCTCAGTCATTGTCATGGATGGTATCTATGTGGTGGGCGTGCGTGCCGCCCTGTCCGCACTGGGTGTCGCCCATGGCACGAAACAGCATGTTGCCGGCTCCATCCTGCTGTTGTTAAACGTGGGCTTGATCTTTGTAGATCACATACATTTTCAGTATAATGGCTTCCTGTTTGGCATACTTCTGCTGAGCATTGCGGCTTTGATTAAACAACGTTATCTATGGAGCGCCTTTACATTTGCCGTGCTCTTGAACTTCAAGCACATATTCCTTTATATGGCGCCCGCCTTTGCTGTTTATCTGCTGAAGTTCTATTGCCTCGAACATGAGAATTTTGTCCAGTCGACTGTTAAGCTGCTGGCCGTAGGATTAACACCATTTGCTCTCTCCTTCGGACCCTTCTGGCAGCAAATGCCACAGCTAATGACGCGCCTGTTCCCCTTCAAGCGCGGCCTCACCCACGCCTACTGGGCACCCAATTTCTGGGCCCTGTATAACACCGCCGACAAGGTAGCTGCCACGATTATGAGACGCCAACCAGCATTTACAAACAGCTCAACAAGCTCGGGACTCGTCCAGGAAGTGGAACATATCGTGCTTACCAGCGTAACACCATCGAACACCTTTGCACTCACCATACTATTTATGCTGCCCATCCTGCTGAAGCTCTTCTGCACAACATCCAAAGAGTAAGCTTCTAAAACTTTTTCTTGTCCTGTTTATACTTAGTTTTGATTGAGAGCCTTAGTTATGACCAAAAAAGAGTCTGACTTAAAGAAGACTTTCTTATCAGCTATTTAAAATGTCTGTCGTGTGTTCCCTACGTCCTCATCCCATCCTCTTTTTCACCACTTTTTGTTTCGTATTCGTTTTCGAACGTTATTTGAAAGGTAGCAAACCAGGAATGATTGTTTGGTTGCTATGTGATGTGGGTTTCTTCTGATATGGATTGTTAGTTTAACCAAAAAGAAGAAAAAACCAATTCACTTTAAAAAGTAACTCGACTCAACTTCAACTCCAACGTATTTCTATGCTGTATATTACAACAAACTTCTTTTTTAATTGACAGGCAAGCCAAGTTGGTTTTTATGCGATGTGTTATTCTATGTGCAGGTAGCTCCTTCATATTCGGTTGGCACGTGCATGAGAAGGCAATATTGATGATCCTGATTCCATTATGGTAAGTGTCTGAAGTACCTAATCGAAATATGAATTAAATGAATCTCTTGGTTAATAGTCTGCTCGTTGTTGTGGATCGGCGGGATGCAAAGTATGCGTTCATCTTGTCCTTTGCTGGTTACTTTTCGCTATTTCCGCTGCTCTTCGAATTGGATCTACTTGTGCTACGCTACACTCTCTATATGGTCTACTTGGCTATTATGTACGGCCTGCTGAAGCGTATGTATAACATCAAATCGGACTTTCATCCGTACGAGTTGATGTACTTTGTTGGCTTTATTGGCATACCAATATATGAGCACATTATAAATCCACTTTTGGGTTTGAATTTAATATTGCCATTCATGCCGCTTCTGCTCACCTCTGTTTATTCCGCACTGGGCGTGATTTACTTTTATATACGATACTATATCTATGCATTAGATATAACGCGGCGTGGTTGTGGCAAAAGGCGCAGTACGCAAATCAAATCCAAAAGGAAACGTAAAATCAAATAAATTCCTTTTGAATAAATACAGTTTCTGCTATTCTTGTATAACCATATACATACGTGTATGTATACCCATTCCAAGGAGGAAACGGTTACAACCTCTTTTATATGTCCATCAAGTATCCGTTTGTGTGCGTGTGTCTGTGTCTGTGTATGTGTTTGTATAAAGTGACCGCTAAACAAATACATAAATGTCCAAAGAAAAAAAAAGTCCTGCATTTTTGGGCTTTTGCATTTTTTGTTCTAAGCGTTCACTAACATTAAAAGTATTTGTCTATGTACGTCAACTAGTCTATGTGTTTTTAAACTGTCTATACATATATACATATATATATCTATATAAACAATGTGGCATAAGAAACAAAACAGGTCGACAATTGAAGTAATTGTAAAAACCAACAACTATTTTTGTCTGTATTTGTAACTTAAATTAATTTGTAATTCATAAATAAAAGACACTTAATAATTGTATTAATGTACATTAACATTTGTATTTAGACTGTATTTCTTACCTCGTTCGTTGACTGTTCAGATCAATATTAATGCATTGTGAAGGCTATTTGCAGATATGGCTTCCTATTGTGTGCGTGTGCATATTCATTCCATTTGGTGCCAAAGGCGCCTGGCGCAACGAAGAAAACAACAACAATCCACCCACCCAATCCATACATATACATATACGTGTATATATAACGGCGCCTGGGTTGCACAGAGTCCTATAACAATGGTTGTTAAGCAGAATTCTAGGTAGTCGTTGAGAACTCAGCAAAAGTTGTGCATTGTCAAATGCACTAGTGCGTACCTGTTGCTGTGAGTAGATTATAGGGTGGCAGTGGCAGTGGCAGACGCAGGAGGTGCTAGTGGGTGTGCATAGTGGGCCATAAACAGGTAACAGAGAAGTGCTGCGTTGATGCTGTTAGCTGTTTGTGTGGGCGATATATTCCTAGGAAAATCTGGAAGGAAATTGAATGATTGCCAAGGGTAAAATGCAAAGCACATCCTTGCGCAGCCAGTATACAAGTGCAGCTCCAGCAAACAGGTCGTGTCTTAGCAAGCAGTCGCAATCATTGAGTAAACTCTATCAACTCATCGTCAACGTCATCAACAACAGCCAACATTCAGCAAATATGAATGAAGATGATATGTATATTGATCTGAGCAACGAGACAAGTGAGTCGAATGCTTGTTTCAAGCGTGGCACGCCTATTGAGCTGTCCAATGGTGTCCTGCGTCGTGTCGAGGATATACGCACCGAGGATTTGACACAGTCGGCATTGCGTAGCCAGCTGTTCAATGTGATGGAGGCAACTGTTGTGAAAATCGAGAGAAATAAGCAAAATCCGAATATCGTCACAATCAGCTTTAGCTTTAATAGCAAGCTAACCAAGGTATGTGCTGCAATGATTTTAAATACATAAATAATTGATGAAGTTGGGTGTTTAGGTACATATGACCGTGCAGACATCGCATCCAATATTTGTTTATGGTCAGGGCTGGGCATCCTGCAATCCGCCGTTGTCCCACGAACTCTTTCAGCTCAAGTGCCAGCTGCTGCAAGTTGGCGACATTTGTCTATCGTTGGTGCCGAACGAGGAGCCGCAGCCACCACAACAACCACCACAACCGCTGTTACCGATTGCGGTAGCGGTACCCGAACCTGCACCGTTGCCTGAATACCAGACTCCAATGCTGCCAATGGATTTGAGTTTTGGATTCAACACAACCGCAATGCTTCCTTATCAAGTTTATGCTGAGATGGCCAATTTTGTTGCCGCCTACACTCAGCAGTTGTTGGGAGAGCTGCATAACTAAAAATCGACTTTTAATAATAATTTTTTTTGAAAACTTATAAAATAACAAAATCTTGAGCTATATATATATTTAAGTTCGTTAGGTTAGTTAGGTTCGCGGAGCCCAGCCAGTGAATCGGTTCACAGCATATGTGCATGTCTGCTATGAGTGAAAATACAAGGCTTAGCATTTCATACGAGGCTCAGCGATTTCTACTATCGTAAGCTTCATGGTTGTTCAAATTGTATCCAGTTAAAAGGTCTTAATCTGCAGCTCAATAAGACCAGGCGTACCGGCGGACGACTTCCTTTAGTTAACTCACCAAGGAGTCTGAATAAACCCTTCAATAAAGCTAGACGTATCGTCGGTATAATAATACCTATGTCTCTCTGTGTGAATTGCAATAAAAATATGCATGTGAATTGGCAGCACTGCAATTGACATAGCCTGCATGTCAAAACCTATTCTGGTTAGGCCGATATCGATATCCTTATCGACTGGAGCTTGGCACGCACGTTTTTAAAGCACAAAATGTTCTACTTCCTAATAAAATTTTTAAAACTCTGTTTTGCCGAGCCATTTAAGATGTTTGAACACCTTTCGAAGCTCAAGATGGAATGGCGGGAAAATCGCATTGGTCAGCCTGTTAAAGAAGTCGCCCGCATAGCGCCGCCGAATTTGAAGACTTATTTTGTTAAACATCAGTTGCCGAAATTGAAGTACGATGATACTTTTTGTATTGAGCAGCAACTAGCACAGATTGTTGCACACATTGATCGGGCCAAATTTACCATCGACTTGGGCATCTATTTGCTAAACTCAATGCAAATTGGATATGCTTTGGTTCGTGCCTCAAAGCGTGGCGTTCGAGTTCGCGTTTTATATGACAAGCAGAATGTACACACGAAAATTCAGTTTGGAAGTCGTGTAGAATTTCGTCGAGCTGTAAACGTGATCGAACCGTACCGCATATTGCTCCACAGTTTTTGCGTCATTGATGGCTATGGAGCTCAGCGTTTGTTCAATGCCAAGAGAGGTGATGCACAGGCTATTTGCCTGACCGGCTCAATGAATCTGGTTTCCCTCCCCAGGGGATGTGATGATTTGATTATTTCCAGCTCACCAAAGATAGCCAGAGGACTGGAGATGGAATTTGAACGTTTGTGGAGGAAATTCTAAAACACATACACATGCGATTTATAACTTCTTGTTTAATATACAATTGGTATAAAAAAAAAAATACAAAAAAAACCGTAAAGATACGCCAGTCTACTAACGTTCTATATTTTTAATTGTTTGTTCAACAAAATTCGACTTTAAATTCGCAGAATCGTTACATCTGTTAACGATATAGGTTTTTTTTAAACAATGCATTTGGCTTACACTCTTTCGATAGCTGTGAATGAAAATATCGATATATATATGCGTTAAGTGTGTTTCCCAATGAATTCATCGATATTGGTAAATGGTGTGGACACACTGCTTGTCAACGATTTGACATCTCTATGAAATGAACGTGAAAGCCACAAACAACAAAAACAATTCGTGGTGGCGCAAAACTAATATATACGATCACCATTCGGGGTGATCTTTCAATGCAAAGCGCCGCTTTACAACTAGATAACAGCAACGATGCTGATGTCAGCGTGGACGTATTGCTAAGCAATGCAATCGGCCAAATTAATGGCAACACCGCCAACCACTATAATGGCAATCATTACAACCACAGACACAATAATATCAATGAAACAACAACGTTTTGGTCGCAATCCAAAGAAATGCAGGCGTCCAAACCCGTGCTACGCAATATAAACAATGATATGATGAAGGGCATACAACGTAAATCACATCCGGGCAAGAGTAAGTGCGCCAAAAATACTTAACCAAACAATACAAATCTTCTTAACCCTGACCAAATATGTTTGTTCCGTTTGTTTAGTGCCATTCAATGCAAACGATCGGGATGCCAAGCAGTTGGGCAACGATGATCTGCGCTTGTCAAAGATCATGCGGCGACTGCACAACGAATCGAGCCCTGCTGCAGCGTTGGAACTGTGCGGCAGGCTTGAAATGGCTGTGCGCACACCGATTAACTTGGGATATCTTAGCCGCTCCTTTGATGTGATCCTGGATGGAATGTTGGGTCTATTAAAACAATGTCCACCATTTGTGGTGGATGAGTGCTGTAAGACGCTTGGTTTGATTGGCTTCATAAATCGCATGTCGTATCCCATCTATGAAGAGTTCATAGCAAAGAACTATCGCACAAACAAACGACTACAGAAATATTTAATTGTCGCTCTTCGCACGACACTATGGTAAGTCCTGTGTATATGTGAGTGTGCATGAGTGTGTGTGTGTGTGTTTTGGTGTCCCAAACGAATTGCGAAAACGTTGTTTTTTCCCTGTAGCTGCGATCGTACAAAATGCGATCTTCGCATTTATGCCGACAAGACAATGCATCTGCTTAAAGACTTTTTGGAAACGGCAGAGAATCCGGAGAATTTTATTGGATTAAGCGAATGTATTGTGCAATTCTCACACAATTATCGGGATGCATTCGAGTGCCATTTTACGGATGTGGTCGATATCATAATTGGCTGGCAACTGGAGATCGGACAGCCCAAACAACTGAAAGTCCATTGTGCCTATGTGTTGGAACAACTAACGCCTTACTTTAGCAAACAGTTGGACTTTAGCTATGGTTTGCTCGAGCAGTTCATTGAGGATATCCAAACGGAGGGCACCGGTGAACGGATCGGTGCCTTTGTCGGTGCCTTTAATACCCTATTCAAGTGCCTAACACGCATGCAAATCACATGCGAGTCAATTGTTCATCTTGCCCTGTTGCATATAACCAAAATGTTGCCCAATGTGCTGCAGGGCCTGCAGGAGCACCAAGACGTCAGCGACGACAACTCAAACAACGATGCCTTGATAAACATCAATGAACTCTTATGCATTTGCCAACTTAATGGCTATAGCGAACCGGATGCGACAACTTTGAATCAAGTGCTTCACTTGCAATTTGAGCATATTGCTACATTAAGCAAACCCCAACAGCTAAGTTGCATGTATTTATTGCTGTGCACGGTTCGCAAACTTCGGGCACGTTTACCCGCCACACTGGTCCAACTGATCTTTCAATCGGAGCCAGGATTTCTCGTTAGCATTCGAGTGCAGAGTGAGCATCCGGCCTATAAGCTGCTGTTGCGCAGCTGCCAAGAAACGTTGCTTATCAAAAATGTACCATTGCTGCAGCAGGCATACAAACAGCTCGTACATGACATTGATAGCTGCGTGGCAAGCATTGCAGATGCCCAAACGGAGACAAATGCCAGCTCAATCTTCACCTTTCACTTGGCCGCCTTGGCTTCGCTAGCCAAACAAACCTCATCGATTATTGGCATGTACGCCTGCCAGCCATCCATATTGAAACTGTTGATCAACAATTGTCGAGCGCAGGAGCTAGACATATGGTCGAAGAATGCGGCCAGCCATCAGGCTATAATTGCTCTACTTGTCGTTCACTGCCAGGCGAATCATAATTTTCGCAAAAACTCAAGTTTATTGCTCAATGGCGATAATAATGCAACATCATCACCCACGGCGCACAGTTTTGGCCACATACTCAAATTTCTAGCTCACTGTTTGAAACATGCGTCGCAACTATCGCCGCTTAATCTCCAGCAGCTGCTCAACTGGACGTGCTCATTGCTGGGTGAGTGCTCAGCGCACTCTACCATCCTGCTGCAGCATAAGGACTTTCAGACAATATGCGATTGCATTGCGAGCGTAACACCCAAATACGCACAAAAGGAGAGTGCTCAATGTATAAGGAATGTCCTTAGCTATGGCTGTAGCAATCTCAGCTTGGAGCTGCTGCAATTGTATCGCGAGACAGCATTGCAGCAACTGCAATCGTTGTGTAGCAGCGCCCATTCAGACTATGCCCACATCTATGCCAACTTGCCCATCAATTTGACAATTGTAAAGCGTCCCATTGCGGGCATTAACAGCCAACATGTGTGCATCTGGCAGCAGCGCTTAAGTCAGTGCAGCGCTGTACGCGATAATGTGTTTCGCGACTTTGTCGAGCATCTGCAGTCGCCGGAACATCAGCCATTGTCCGACTGCCTGCGTGCATTGTTTATGCGCAGCTGTCAGACCGTTGCACTTGATGAGCGACAGGAGAAATTAACGCATTGTACGCGACGCTGTCAGCGTCTAGCCGTTGCCTGGCTGCAGTTCGAGGCGGCACGCTATTGTGTCGACCAGAAGCTGCGTACCACACTCGGCAAGCCACAAGAAACTTTTCTGGCCTTCGAAGCGATTATAATGCGCTTTGCCCGCCTCCTTAGCGGCTGTGCCAAGGAATCCGAACGTCAACTACACGATGATATGTCGCTGCAACAGCTGACCAATACGCGCGCTAATCTAAACATGTTGATTGGATTTCTTGATGCGCTCGAGAAGCATATCTACAATGCTGCCGAGGGCAGCGCATTTGCATTGCGTGCTCCTGAGAAGCCAGTTAGCGCGTTCTTTCGCTTGAATAATCCCACCTGCCAGTCTTGGTTTAATCGCATACGCATCGGCGTCGTCATCATTGCCATGCACTGCCAGCAACCGGAGCTAGTTATACGATACGCACAGGTTAGTATTTTATTTCAGTTATCAACAGCACTTGTTATAACCTTTGGTTTTTCTATAACCATTCGCAGGAAATATTGCTGACGCAAAAGACACACGATTTCTCATACAGTCAAGCACTGGTGTATTTGGCCTGGGCGTTTGTCGATTGCCAAGAATCGAATTCGCTGCGTGGCCTGCATATTTGGGCGCGCTCGAAGTGTGACAAGAGCTATCAGTGGCTGCTGCATGCTGCCGATCAGGCAGCCGGACGCAAGGAGCAAGCACTTGCCGGCTACAAAAGTGTCCTAGATGATGAACAACAATCGAGCGAACTGGAGCCACATACGCGACAATTTGTGGTGTCGCAATTGATTGACTGTCTGCACAGCACAGGTCAATGGGCTCAATCCGTTGAGTTGAAGATGCAACTGAAACGCTCAGAGGACACGCACACATTCAATCCATTTATGCAGAAGAGCAGCATACAGCTTGATGCACTGGAGCAGCTGTTGGCCAAGTATGGGATGAACGTCTCCGATGAACTGAACACAGCGCTGCATAATCTTAGCATTTGGCCCGATGCACTATCCGATGCTCCATCGACAAAGCAACCAGCCAGCTTCTCCACTTGCTATGTGCGCGACAAATTGGAGCAAGCGGTGCTGCATCAAATGATCGAGCAGGCGGACCACAATATGTTTCAGGAACAACAGGCGTTGCTGGACCTGAATTGGCGTGAGTGCTTGCTCAATTCTAGCACTGGGCAGCAGCTCTGGCAGCACCTCACACTTCTCCAGCATATTGCTCGAAGGCCGGAGCAGCTGAAGCTGCTGCCACTAAACGGCAATCAGGCTGAGAGTGGCATAACGAGCAGTTTGCTGCTGCGTTGCATTGCCTGGACGCAGCTGTTGCGTCGCAACTGTAGTCTCAACACACTGGGCACACTCTATCTGGACACAGCGATGCTGGCACGCGAGGAGGGCAATCATTTGACTTGCCAAGCAATCTTACAGCAATACTTTGGCCAGCCATTGGCTCAAATCTCTGGCCAGTTGTTGCGCCAACCATTGGACACATCGAATGCTCAACTCATGCGTGGATACAGTGAGCTGGCAAAGTGTTTGCATCTGTCACAACAGCAGCCACAGCTGCACTGCGGTGAACTTAGCTCCATCAACATATGTGCTGCTCTCTGTCTGAATATACAACAGCAGCAGCAGGAGCAGCATCAGCAATTAGGAGCTGAGTTACTGTTGACACTTTCGGATTGGATAAGTGCACGCAGCTGCAGTGGATTGGCCACAAATATGTCGACAATATTGCTACAGCTGTTGCAACAGCTGCCCGAGTGTCCATTGACGAGCAGCAGCTGCAGCAGCAGTGGCACAACGTCCAACCAGCCGCATGGTGAACGTCTCGTGGCGCGCTTGATAAATGCTAGCTTGGTGCAGCGGCCCGATAATGAGGAGGCACTGATTGCCTACGGCAACTGGTGCTATCGCTGGGGCAAAAAGATTGTCGATAATGGTTGCATCTTAAGCACTGAGGATATAGCCACCATTAGCAGAGACCTGGGCGGCGGCGACGAGAGCATCGATGAGGATACATTGCAGGAGCTGCTGCAGGCGCTGCGCATGGATCCGCCGCCGGGCAGCAGCTGTGAAGAGACAGACTTGCAAACGGATGCACAATGTGAACAACGGTTGCGTCGCCTCGAACTGCTGGCAGATAAGCCACCCAGCACACTGGACATGATCGTGCGCATCTGGAGGCGTGCAATGGCCCAAACCTTTGACTACTATAAGGCAGCAGCGCGCTCCTACTTTCACTATCTAAGCCTCAAGGGTTCGGCGGCCATGCAGCCGCGTTTCCATGTCGACGATAGCAATATGGTGACCACCACATTGAGGCTGCTCCGTCTGATTGTGAAGCATGCGAGTGGCTTGCAGGATGTACTGGAGCAGGGCTTGAAGACGACACCAATTGGACCGTGGAAGGTGATCATACCACAGCTTTTCAGTCGCCTCAACCATCATGAGCCATATGTGAGACAAAGCGTTTGTGCTTTACTCTGCCGCCTAGCAGAGAGTCGACCCCAGCTGGTCACATTTCCAGCGGTCGTCGGTGCCAATCGTGAACTGCAGGCCACGCCCCTAAGCAGCAACAGCGGCAGCGAACCACCAACTGAGAGCAGCTATGCATGCCTTTTGGCTGCCTTGGCCAAACAATCACCCGAAGTGGTGCAGCATGTCCAGCTGCTCGTAAAGGAGCTGCGTCGTGTGTGCCTTCTGTGGGATGAGTATTGGATACACTCATTGGCGCACATCTACAACACCTATGTGGGTCGCGTGCATTGCATGGCCAGCGAATTGAAGCCCGATGATCATGAGGGTAAACAGAATCGTTTCGACAGCTGGCGTCCACAGTTGCTGCAGGATGTGGAGGCGTTGATTAGCTTTACGGCACGCGAGCCCGAGACGTTATATGAGCGCAGTTTCAAGCGACGTTTCGATGAGCCCATCAAGAACACATTGGAGGCACTGCGTCACAAGCCGTATCCGGAGGCTTGGGACAAGCTGAAGCAGCTCTATCATGTGCTCCAATCCAATATGCTGCGCGGCACAAGCAGCACCCTTAAAATGAAAAGCATTAGTCCGGTTCTGTGTGACATTGGACGCATGTCCATCTCCATGCCGGGCCTAGATGCACAGGATGAACAGCAGCCGGTGGTTATTGAGAGTGTGGAGAGTACGGTGTGCATTTTGCCCACCAAAACGAAACCCAAAAAGGTCGCCTTCTATGGCAGCAATGGACAGAAGTATACGTTCCTGTTCAAGGGACTGGAGGATCTACATCTGGATGAACGCATCATGCAATTCCTATCGATCTCCAATGCAATTATGGCCAGCAAAAATGATACACCTAACAGTTGCTATCGTGCCCATCATTACTCTGTGATACCACTTGGACCCCAATCGGGTCTTATCAGTTGGGTCGATGGAGTAACGCCGCTCTTTGCGCTCTACAAGAAGTGGCAACAACGCCAGCCGGATGCAGAGTCATCTGCTTCCTCACGTCGCCTCACCGATCTCTTCTACGGCAAGCTTTCGCCACTGCTGGCCAAGCACAATATGCTCGTCACTGATCCCCGGCGCCAGTGGCCCGTATCCGCATTGCGTCAGGTGCTCAACGAACTCATACAGGAGACGCCCAGTGATTTGCTTGCTCGCGAGCTCTGGTGTCAGGCCGGTAGTGCTGCCGAGTGGCGTCAATCGGTTCGTCGTTATACCAGCTGCATGGCAGTCATGTCCGTCATTGGCTATGTCATCGGACTAGGTGATCGCCATCTGGACAATGTGCTCATCAATCTAAGCAGCGGCGATATCGTCCATATTGACTACAACGTGTGCTTTGAAAAGGGTCGCACCCTGCGCATACCCGAACGTGTGCCCTTCCGTCTTACCCAGAATATGGTGCATGCCTTGGGCATAACTGGCATTGAGGTGAGTTCATAAACCCTTACACTTACCAAATACTAAGATTTGTTCCTGAGCTATGTGTTCTGTTAACCACTTTAAAATGTAAGCTTTGACATAGGATTCCTTCTCTAGAATTCCTACAAGGACTTATCCGTTAGATTCTTTGTAGACGCCTTAAACTCGAAACTCTTCCTGGGATTACTTCTTTAGTAATTCTCCCTAGAATTCCTCCTCTAGCAAAACTAGGACCCCTCTGAAGAATTTTTTTCTGGGATTCCTATCCTATCCTATTCCTTGAATTTACTTAGAAAGCCTTTGCTAGTATTACTACGCTCCCTAGATACAATTCATCGTTGGATTCCTAGAATCCCTTAGGCCCTTTTCCTTCAACTTAAAGATTGTAAGGCGATGTCATGCCAAAGCCTCCAAACCTCAACTTGAAGTCAAACAATCGGGTTTTTTTTTTGGTAGTGTGTACAAACTGAATAGTTTATTGATAGTACTATTATTTATTGCGCTCCCTTGCACTGAGTTGAGAGTTGTTTTTGCGGTGTGGCTGCTTTACTGGATGTATAGCTACTATTACTGTTGCTGTTGCAGTTGCTATCGATGCGCTGCTTGACGCTTTCCGAGGGCATATGAAGCTCCAGATCATGGGAATCGACGCGACAACATCTGGCGGATTTGCAGCAAAGGGTCTGGGCAAAGGCGCGTCGGAAGCCGGCATTCTTCCATGAGTAGATGATCGGATTGAGTGCCGAATTGGCGATTGCCAGCGAGAAAGCCGTCTTGTAGACCATCGAGCTACTTCGGCAAATGCTAAAGAGCTGTGCAATCGCCACACAGAAATACGGTAGCCAGCAGAGCGTAAAGCAGCCCATGATGAAGACGACTATCTGAACGCTCTTCCAATCCGGATGCAGCATGCTATGGCTACTGTGCGTATTATAAACGACAGATTGGCGAAGTCGCTTCGCCTGCTTGGATGCCTCGCGCATTATGCGCCAGTAGAAGATCAGCATACAGATCCAGATTATAATGAATCCAGGCGTTATTATACCGGCCACATACCAGGGCAGCAGGACTTCATCGAATTCGCAGCCCTGCGTCTCGGACCACTTGTTCCAGAAGATGGGTATCAGTGCCACCAATGCCCCCACACACCAATTGCCCGTTATTATCATATAGGCCATTCGACGCGTCATATAGCTAAAAGAGAAGAAAGCCAAAGAACAAGAATTTTGATTGGAGTTCGAAATACATATTTTCAATGTCTTAAACTAAGATCTTAATGAAGGATCATAGAAAACTTAGCAAAGAGGAAGGCAGAAATCTTTTCGATTCTCTTCGTTTCGTTCTGTGAATCGGAATATAAATAGTGGGGACAATAGGAAACTAGGGGAACGCTGAGCAAATGGGTTGAGAATTTAGCATAGAAGAGAAATACGAAAAGTTAAATATGGCTAACATTTAGCACTTAGAGGAAATTCAATATATTTAGAAGTTATTAAACGAATGACATTGAATTATTGGTATTAGTAAAAGGTATCTGCAAAATCTATATATATAATCGATTTGTGTAAGAGTATATTTTATCTAGCGTAACACTTAATAACAAAGCAAATGATGTGAACTTACCGTCTGTAGTGTAGGGCATACATAACTGCAATATAACGATCCACAGCGATGGATATCAGTGTCAATATGGAGACACAGCAGGCGCAGATGAAGAGAAAGAAGCGAAATAAACAGAAGCCACGCAATTTGCCCAAATCGAATCCAAAGCCCATATAAAAGACAACATGATAGGGCAATGCGACACCGACAATAAAATCGGATATGGCCAACGATAGAATGAAAAGATTCGATATAACCGAGCGTAGGTTGCGACAAGTGCGCACTGCGACAATTGTTAATGCATTTCCACCCAATATGAATACAAATATGATCGCATTGATGACCAGCCAGAGTAGCAGTGCGGGACTTAACGCCTGCGGATGTTGTTCCATCGGCAGTAGTTCCTCCGGCGATGTTGGATCAATTATGATTATGGCATCGCTATTATCAATGTAACGGTTGCTGCTGCTGCCTGTTGTTATTGCACTTTCACTGTTCAACCAACTGTTAAGCAGTTGCATTGCAGCGGCATTGCTCTCCTCTAATTGCTCTAATTCCTTGTTGGTCATGACGCAAAATGAAAGCAGCGACGACACACACGACATGAATGGGAATCACCCACACACTCACTCGCGCATACGATTATCAATGCGCGACTATGAAACGCACTGGGTGCCAGTGTTTGGCAATCTGTTTGATAGTTTGCTGCTTCACATGGGGCAAAGGACTTCAACTCGGATCGAATCGCATCGCATCGAATCGTGGGCGTCGTTTGTTTACGTTTCAGTTTGCGCCAACTGCGATAACTGATAGCTGGCATACACATTGAATGCGTTGAATGAAAGATCCAGCGTGAGAAACACAATCCGTTGATAAGCTGCAAACTTCCAACCCCAACCCCACTCCCAAACCCAAACCAAATCCCAATCATATTGTATAGGCCAGGTATATCGAACCTACGCATACATATTGTGTGTGAGTGTACGTGTGTGTGTATAGTATACATATATTACCTCTCTGGTGGGGTAAACAGCGAGATTATAAGCTATCTGATGGGTTCCCATACGGCTGACACATTTCCATCTATCTAACTATCTATCTACAGGTATTTCGTATACGTATCGTATCGTATATGTATTTTTAGCACTTCAACGCTAACCCCTTGGTGAGCTGCGAAGCTTACAACCTACTTACTTGTCAAGTGATATGATTTTTTGCGTAATTGGCATTACCAACAAAATTACAAAACCATTTAATATCATCATGCTTATGATTGGGAAAGGCATGATTCTAGATGATTCCTTGAAAACAAGAAATACTAGATGTCAAACATAGTACATATTTTTATCATAATCCGCTGGGGACCCATCAGTAACATATACCTTTTGAATTACGCACAAAGTTAAAAGTGAAACAACAACAAGCAACGTCAACATCGATTAGAAAGCAAAGCCATATAACTATGCATATCGGTAAACATGCATATAGTAACATGATAAACATATAGAGTATATAGTATTTACCTACCTACCTACCATATCATAAAATCAGCAGTTCTAACACTCTTTATAAACATGTTTCGGCTGTGTCACTTTACGACTGTGAATATGAATGTGCGACGAATCTTCTATCTTTGTGTATTTGTACACACAATTTGAAACTGTTCGATTAGAGCGTAACGATAAACAAGATTTGTGCGAGCTTTATTTACAATCGCTCGCTCAACTTGCGAATCGTATCGATTTATGATCCCTCTCATTATGACATACTTGTAAATATATATGTATATATAAATGATATCTTCTTTCTTTCGTTTTTGCAGGGCTCCTTTCGATTGGGCTGCGAGTATGTCTTGAAGGTGATGCGTAAGGAGCGTGAAACCTTGCTCACACTACTCGAGGCGTTTGTTTATGATCCTTTGGTCGATTGGACAATCAACGATGATGCTGCAGCACTGCGACGTGCCATCAATGCTAAGCCATCCTCCACTGCGCCCAATGACACCAAATGCCTCAAGAAGGAAAAGTCCAAGAACAAGGTTCACGATTGGGATGCCAAAAGACGACACTATGTTGGCAAATTGAAGCAGTGCCAAAAGTTTTGGAGCACGTGCAAGTAAGTTAACATTAATTTGATAAAAGTGTAGTAATGATTGAGCATACTCACCTATCTTGAATTGATTTACAGGCTGGAAGTGCAGCCACAGTTGTCGCAAATGTTGCTTGAGATAGGAAAGTTGCAGGAGATGCAAGTGCAGCGTCTAAGCACCGAGCAGGAGCTGGTGAATCTGAACAAACGTTCGGCCTTGATAGCTGAAATAAATTCGTTGGGCACGGCGATTGAGAGTCACAGTTTCAATACGGCCTCGTTGCGCTATGCCACAAAGAGGCGACATGAGGAGGCGCTTGCACAACAGACGTTATTGTGTCAAATAGATTACGAGCGGGTGCAGAGCCTTTTGGCCAGCTATAATCGTTGCCTGCAGCTCAAACAGCTGTCCAAATTTAATGTACGTTTCATTCAGCTTAAAGTGCAGGGCAACAGCTGGCATTCGGAGTACGAAGAGTTGTTGGAGCTCGTTCAATCCCATCTGGCCGGTAGCATATTGGAGAACTATACTCGTACGCGCCAGCAGCTGGATGATCTGTTTGCCCGTTTGTGTGACCTGGGACTGCAGTGTGTGGAGCATATGCATCAATATGCGTCGATTATGTTCTATTATCCCGTACAAGCGCATCGAAATAATAAGTACGTGAAATTCCACGATACATATGCGGTGCATTTGCGGCATGTGGCAGACGCAAAGAGTTGTGACAATAGCTTCTGTGTCCTCGATCCGCTGACCCACATCGATGCCGCACAAAAACTGAACGCTGCTCAAACTCTAGAATCGGTTTGGATGCAACTGAACTGTAAGAAGCATCAGTTGACGCAGCTATTGGACAACGAACAGTTGCCCCAAACGGAGCAACAAATCCAATTGCTAATCGCGATCATTGAGCAGAGCAACTTTAGCCAGTTGCAGCTCAATGCCGCACTCATTCGCACTTTAAATGAAGCCACCAATGTGTTTACCAAGTACGAGCAGTCCGCTTTAGCTGCACAAGATCCACAGTTGACACAACAACAATTGAAATTCATTCAACTTGTTCGCAACATGTGTCATCGACTGCTAGGCGTGGAGTGCAGGAAGCAGAACAGCGAGCAGCTGAGCGAACTCCATGATGCACTCACCGCACTCACTCAGTTGCAGCACATCTTTGAACACGAGTTGCCCATTAGCATCTTTCGCTTGCTGCTATTGTGTCCCGATTTGGATCATTTAGAGGCTCTGCTTCAGCTTGACAGCGGTTCGTTGAGCGTGCGATTTTACCAGGCAGTCACACTGCAGCAGCAACAGCAACAGCTGGAGCACTTGGAAGAGGAGCAATCAGTTGATATGTCCCTGGGGCAGCACTTTATGCTCTGTCTGCAGTCGGCACATGATCAATTTGCGCAACTTACCAAAGCGCTGCAACGGATTGGGCACACCATTAAATTGATTATTGAAGATGTCCAGGATCAGGATCAAACTCAACAGTATATGGTGAGTTATAATTTTCATATGACAGCTGCACCTGCATTTACTCCTTCGAATCGTAACGTGTATGCACACCTATGTAAGTGCTTCTGGGTGAACGGCAAAACGATCGACGTCCCTGTCTTAACACACACAGGCACACATACTCACTACAGACACAGTCGTAAATGTTCCTTTGAAGTTGAAAACGAAAATGTAATTATATATAGCATTTATTAAATTTTTGATTATTTGCAGGATTTGAACATATTTAAGAACGCGAGCCACGAACAACATTTGAGTGGCGGGGATAGCGTCTTCTTTGAGCTGGTTCTTCAGACGCTACGCTGCAGCCAGAGCTACGACATCTGGCAGATGTCTGGACCCGTGCAGAACTTTGTGCATCGCGTGCAGCAGGATTATATAGTGGGTTTGGTGCCATTATTGTCATATGCATTCTATACGAATTGCGGCATGCGTTGCCAGGAGCTGGCCGATATAAGTGATTGTCCCCCGGAGGTGCTACAATTGAGCGATAACTTCCTTGCGGCACTGCAAACGAAGGCAACCCTACAGCAGCAGGAGTGCGAGATTTCGCTGCTCAATCAACAGATCGAGACACAGACCCTAATTGCATCGGCACATTATTGGGCCTATGGTGAACTGCTCGATAGCGAGCTACCGTGCGGTCATATCATAAGCCGGCAAAAGCTATGCGAAGCCATCTACGAAAACTGGCAGACGATCGATGAAAACTCAGCGGTCATGGAGCAACTGCATCACCAAATGAGACCGCAATCTGAGCAGCTCAAAAGTCAGCGCACCAATTGGAATCGCAATCACATAGACAGTCTGGTGCGCATCGATCAGCATCAGTTTCAGCTGACAACCAATCAATTGGAATTTATCAATGAGCTAAGCAGTTGCGCCAGCGCCCTCTGCAGCATCGAACAGATGAGCTCAAATAGCCAGAAGTCACAACAGCAACAACAGCTGCCCGAGCACATGGAATCCTGGCTGCGTACCCATGCCCAGTGGCAGGCGATTAACACACGAATTAGTCCCGTCGAGCAGGGCATTGTGCAGTTGCTCGATCCTGAGGGTAGTATCGACCAGTGTTGGCTTACGAATATGCAAGGACTGCTCGAGGACTACACATGCAAGGTGCAGCGCGAGATTTCAACGCTTGAGACCGAACAGCAGACTCGACATGCATTCATTTGCACTTTACTTAAGGACATACAGGTAAAAGGGCTCAAAAGTCTTTATGTATCAATCATTTAACTGTCTTGCTTCTTACAGCGCCAGCAGGAGCACATGCCAAGGATTTATATGAGAACCATGTGTGCAGAGCCCGATGATCAAACAAGTGGTCCGGGAAAACTGATTCCGCTTGATGTACAGGTGCTCTGCGGTCATGTTCGTGACTCTCAGCGAACACTTCATAACTTCTTCCAGCGTCTGCTGGATTTGCGCAAGGAACTAAGCGGCAATCATGCAACCGGACACATGCAACCGGACACACTCGCTAGCTGGCAACAGCAGCTGCAGCTGATACAGCACAAGGCCAATCACGATATCGATGAGTTTTTCAAAAGCATCGATGAGTTCCTGCAGCATGCCGCCGACGGTGATTCAATGCCATATGAAACATTTACGCACAACAAAGGTATGTGTATTCGTTGTAGTTGTTATTGAGAGAGTGTGATTGATTGTTTAATTCTTTGGCAGGTGCTCCCAATCAGCACGAGCAGAAGCGGAACGCCTATGGCGTATCTGTGTGGAAGAAGATACGTATGAAGCTGGAGGGACGCGATCCGGATAGCAATCAGCGTAGTACTATCGCCGAACAGGTGGACTATGTGATACGTGAGGCAACCAATCCGGATAATCTGGCCATATTATATGAGGGCTGGACGCCGTGGGTCTAACGTTTGCCTAGCCAAAAAGTGCGATATATAATTGCAAAAAATAAGGACGCATCATGCATGTGTGATTTTTTGGGGTCTGACGCCCGTGGAACTTGAATGGACTGGACGCTGCAAACTGGTATGCCTGCAGCTGCCCATATGAACAACGTTCGCAGGTTGGGGTTATTTGTCGCTTAATTAGCGCATACCCCTACCCCTTCCTTCACCCATAAAAACAAAAAAACAAACAACAAAAAAATGCTCCAAACGTATAAACGACAACTGCAAAATGAATTAAAAAATTGAAAGACACAAAGACAATATCGTTTCGGTTGCTTTCGCCCATGTTACGGCCACAACATCTCCCACTCGTCAATGTATATGCGAAGCGGAGAGGAGGGGGCGAGATTGAGTAGGAGACCAAAACTTGCGTTCTCCGGACACTGGAAATATTACCAACGTGTAATTTTTTTTTTTATTTTCATTCTTCTAAGAAAAGCACTTTTTATTTAAACATATGTGAAAACGAGAAGCACCTAATTTTATATGTATATCTTATTTTAGTCCCTTTTATTCTATAACCATATTAAGATTTGATTCTTCCACATATGCACATACAGACTGAAAAGGATCCTTCTGTTAATTGCAGTTATGTAAGATTTTATTACCTTATTCATTTGTTCTTTTATAGCCCTCATTGTATATATATTTTTTATTCGATTTTTTGGTTTGTTGAGGTAAATAAATGCGATCTTAAAATACGAGCAGTAAAAAAATGTTTTACTTATCCTTTGTTGGGTGGAAATCCAAAGCATCCTCGACAGCCGATGGATTCTTAGCGATAACGTATAAATTCGTATAATTTAGATTTTAAATGTGTTAAATAGTCCTAAAACGGTCAAATCCTTACGGATTTTTGAAGGACATGTTGCGTTAGAGTTTTAAGGACCAGCACTATCGAACTGCATTCAAGGATTATGGGGTCATCTAAGGACCCAAACACTTGTAAAAATTTCACTCTCAGGCCGAGCGAAAGTAAATAAAAACCATAAAAGTCTTGTTTTCTCGGAAACCACAAGGACGATTTGGATGTCCTTTGGCCAGTTGGTAGCCCTGGTCGAAACCTAATGTCTGATATAGGACTTATGAGAATCCTTTAGAATTTGGCCGAGTTATGGGCAATTTTCTATTTTGAACAAATATCATTATATTTCAGCTGTTGAAAGGACTATCGTCCTTACAACTACTTTTTTCAAAGCGGCTGGCCTATGGCTACCTGTGGTCCAAAAGAGATCCTGATAGTCCTTAAAATGGCCAAGTTATAGCCGATTTTGTGATTTTTTAAATTTTTTCTGACCTACCCCCTGTAATTTTTTTCGACAAATTTTTTGATCGAATCCTGGTGATCCTTGAATGCAAATCGATAGATCTTGCTGCTATGAATTCAAAAATGTGTTTTGTTTTGAGATTTTCAATGAAATGGTTAAGTTATGGCTTAAAAGCTAATGTCCTTTTTGCCAAAAATTTTTATATAGCTATAACTCGTTCCAAATTTAACGGATTTTCAAAACTCATGGTGCGTCGGATAATGCCGGAACAGTTGGGGTATCCAAATAGTTGAAACGCAATAACCTTTCCGATAGGATATGACGGAGATCTACTTGGAAAAAGGGTGGGAAGAAGAAAATGACATTCACTTGAATATATGTATTTATATATATAATCACTCATTTATTTTCTAATTTCTTTTTATGTTGTTTTTGTTATCTCAATTTGCTTCATTTCGTCGGATTTGTTTTGTTTTTGTTTTAATTTGATTTACTTGGTAATCCTTCGTTTATCAATTACGTTTGTTTTTTTTTTGGATAGGGTGTAAAAAGTTTTAAATGTTCTTAATAGGATCAAGACATACTTATTTACCAGCTAATTCATTTCTTTTGTATATTTTTTGTTGTTCTTTAACTTTTTTTTAGGTATTTGTTGCAAATTAACATTAACGTGTTTTTGTTTTTTTCTTTTTTCTTTGTTATGTTTAATTGTTTTTCTGTTTTGTTTTGTTTTGTGTGTTTTCAATGTATTCAAAGTAGAAATCAAGATTTTCGCTATGTGTGATCGATATTGTTATTTTTTTTTTATCTTTCTATCCTTTCAACTATTTAGTTATATATATATATATATATGTATGTGTGTGTGTGTGTGTTTTGTTGTGTATGATAAATCAGATGCATTTTGTGATACGATTTATGTTGAATGCTATAGTTATACAATTACGTTTATACGTTTACGTTTATATATATATTTATATATATGTACAGTATATAGTTAAGTATATATATATGTTCATATGCATATACTTCTTATACATACATATATCATTTACAAAAAAATTATTCATTGTTTTTGTTGGTTTGCCGCAACTGCTGCTAAGGAAAATGTGTTATACGAACATTAAACATATTAACAAAATCATATATAAACAAAAGAAAAAAACCCTATTTTATAATATTAGTTTTACATACTAAATATATATATATATATATATATATATGTATGTATGTGTATATATATATATGTATTTACGGCACAGCACGTAAGTTACATACGTGTTACGGATTGTGTTTGTGTTTTTTGTTTTGTTTTGTTGGATGGGGATTCCTTATGTCTAAGACAGGAACTCCCTTTTAAGCCAGTTTTGAAACTTGTTTGAAAATACATTTAAGTTGCCTTAAGGCATTCGTTTGACCAGAATTTTCACATGACAGTTGGGGTTTAATATTTGCAATATTTACGCATTTTACATTTTTAGTTTTTAATGGTTTTTTTTGTTGTATTTTTGTGTTTTTCGAATTAACAATAGAAACAGAATACATTAATAACAAATAAAAATTGATTGCGTATATGTGTGTATAAAATAGTAATAATAATAATTATGTGTAAAAATAGCAATAACTAATTTAGGATATTTTGGATCAACACAAAAAAAATGGCGCAAATAATTAACAATTTGAAAATTTTCTGTTTTGAAAATTTCTGGTTTTAGTTTTTTTTTTTTTTTGGTTGTTTTGCTTTTTGTTTTCTAATTAAGCATAATTATTTATAGTGTATGTGTGTGTGTGTGTTAATCCTATATTTAGTTTGTTGTTTAAAATAATAAATACATACATATACATATACATATACAATTACAATTACAATTACATCCGTAGTACAAAATATAAAATTTAACATCACATTGGTTGACATTCTTTTGTTGGTTGGTTGGTTGCTTCGCTTAACATGCACACAATTCTCATTATCCTTATCATTATCATGATCATCATCATCATCATATCATCATCATCATCAACATCATCAACATCATCATCATCAACATCATTCGCATCCTTTAAACCCTATCCTTTCGTAGTCCTTCCATAATCATCAATCATCGTGTTGTTGTTGTTTTGCTTTGTTACTCATTTATTTGTGGGTTGTTTTGGGTTGGTTTCGTTTATTTGCTTTGTTTTGTTTTGTATTGTTTTTTTGCTGTTTCTTGCTTCTTCTCTGATAACCATTGAATTGAATTGCTTGTTGCATTTGCTGTTGTTGTTGTTGTTCTTTGTTGAATTCGGTAGGTCAAAAAACGATCGATCGATTCCTCCTCGATCCAAATTCTGTTGCTCTCTGTTCGTTGTAGCCTCTCCCCATGACTTCACTCCGCTCCGCTCCACTCGACTTCACACTTAACTCCTTTGTTCTTTAACAACTGCCCAGCTGTTTCTCTCTCCTTCTCTATTATTTCGTTTGGCCTTTGCTTTCCAGCCTGAAAAACAAACAATACAAACAAATGCAATTATTTAATTAAATCTATAAAGAGAGCGTGTATATATAGTATATATGTGATTCAGTTTACGCACAGCCCACCACAAAGCGTTAAATGACTTAACGAGCGAGCTACACATACACAAACAATGCATATATATATACATACAATATGCATATGTGTGTGTAAGTATGTCAAGTGACATGCACAACTTTAGTGTATATATATAGTTAAGATTATACAACACGCGATACATCACTGCAGTACATATACATTATATTGAAATCAGTTGATTGAACTTTACCTAGTTAAGATTTTTACTAATCTTCTGGATGCTCGGGACAGGAGCGATTCACCTCAAACCAACGATCAATGCAGCTGCAAAAAGGTTGACAAAGAAAGTTAAATAAAGTTTGATTATATATATATATGTAGATATATATAAATACCCTTTGTGGTAGATGCATAGGCATGGCAATCGAGCAATTGTATCACCTGGACTCAGATCTTCAAGGCATATGACGCATTCACCCTTGGCATCCGATAATGTGTCCTCTGTGTAACAACAACAACAATTAGCAATCATTATTATATATATTCAATAACGTATTCGTATCCGTATCCAGTTGTATATGCTCACCGTTATATGAGAGTCGTGGTTTTGTTAGGCACATCACTAAATGGCATTCAATGTCGTCTGGCAAGACGAACTTATTGCACACGGGACACTTGATGCCTGAAATGATGATGATGAATGTTTTAATGTTTAAATGTTGAAAGTCTGTTGTTGTTTATATATAGGTTTTGTTACTAATTCAAAGTGCTTAACAAATGATCGAACGATAACGCGATTGAGCGAAATGTGAGCTAAGGTTTTCGTACTATTTGAACTTGCAACTTGCAACATTACCATTGAAGGACCAAATGTGCGAGGGTAGCGATGTCGCCGTATAGACACGTCCAATGCCATTCGATGCTGATGTTGCGGATGCGGCCAAAGCGATGCTTTCAACAATATTGGCGCCAGTCATTGACATGTCCTGTTTTTTTTTTTTATGGGTGAGGGGAGGGAGAAACGGATAAGTTAATCGGTTGCAAGGTTGTTGTACGTAGGTAGGTAGGAGAGGGGAGCCTTACGCGTATTGAGTCACCCAATGCACGACGCTGTTGCATATAGGCTTGTGCATTTTGTGCGGCTATTGATGAGATATTGTTGTTGGCAACTGCTGCTTGATAGCTATTATTGCTATTTGTTGAATTCGCTGACACAGACACAGAGACGGCGGGATGTTGCTGCTGTTGTTGTTGCTGTTGTTGTTGCTGCTGCTGTTGTTGCTGTATGTCGGGAACGGAGCTTAAACTGCGCGCACGCTGACGATCTATGGAAGCGGAAGCGTTATTTTGCTGATGCGGATTATGATGATAGACCTGCAGTCCCGGCAATTGGCGCAACAAATTGAAGCCCTGACCGGCGGCATCGTTGCCGCCACGCCCACCCACATCGGGTGGCGAGGTGTTGTTCGCTGTGGCTGTTGCGCCCGTTGAGCTGCTTGAGAATGTCCGGGAGCGTGGGCTCTGTTGGCCGCTGGTCGCTGGTGTGCTTGCCTTTTGACCCATAGGATCAGTTTTCTGTCTAGCTTTAAGGCCCGGCCCCCTTGCCCCTGCACCCCCCCGTCACTGCTACCCTGAACCCCACCACAAATCACTGATCGTTCACAATATATATATATATATATAGTTATATATATTTAGGCTGGCTGCTTTTTGCACTCTTCGTTCTCTTTGTCTCTCACAATCAAAGGAATCAGTTTGCACTCGAGTTTGCTCTCTCTCTCTCGCACTAAAGTTTGAAGTTTTCTTTGTTTGCTCCTTCGTACTTTGTCGCGTGTGTGTGTGTGTGTAGGTGTGTAGGGATGTGTGTATGTTTGTGTGCGTTCACATTTAAGGAAACAAAACAAATGACAGCAGCAGCAGACAACAATAGCAAACAAAGTTGCTGATGTTATGGATCAAGATGGAGGGGATGGAGGGGGCGGTGGTGGTGGTGGTTGGTTTTGTTGGTAAGGGGGGGGAAATGATTCGGCAGCGGCGTTGATAAATGCGGTGTATAGATAAGTGTTTCAGTGTATTTTGTGCGCCTGATGATAATGCTGATGATGACGGTGATGATGATGTTGATGATGATGATTGTATATACAGAGGGAAAGAGAAGTGTGCGTGTGGTTCTGTGTGTGTGTGTGTGTGTGCGGGTGCCAAAAGTGCGGAGCGTACGGGGGGAAGAGAGAGGGCGTTAATCGTACCGTCGGTCGTCGGTGTCAGTGTCGGTGTTGTTGGTGTTGGCTTTTTTGTCGGTTTGTCGGTGCGTAGTAGCTGAATATGATTATTGTTGTTTTTTGTTGAATGCCCATATAGTTGTGTATTGTTACAATGCCTAATCCGCTTGATAATCACTCGTAATTCAAATTACTGTTTCCGTATTCTCTTATTTTATTTTTAACATCTCCGTTTTCGTTTTATGTGTACTCTTTGCTTTGCTTTTGACCACCACAATTTATTGGTCGACCACCACACAACTTAATCGCAACGACTGGTGCTGCAAAATGCCACACAACAGTTCTTCGAACATTTCTGACACACACACACACACACATCATCGCATCGCATGCAATCGATATTTATGACTAAAGTCCATCTTTTCGTGTTTGTACATCGTTATCGTTTCAAATCGATTATGATACCAGAGTCGAAACAAGAAAATAAGTTTTCAATATTTGTTAAATTTCAGTGAATTTTAAATACTTTTGATTACACACAATTGTACACTTACACCAAAAAAAAAAAACATTAATCGATAGATGAGTATCGAGATATCGGCATATTATCAATAAACGCTGCCAACCCAGCTACGCGAAATAGAATATATATATCTTTAATTATGTTTTTGCATTATTTGTGAAAATCGCAATTGCTTGTCAAACCACATAAAAACACATACATGTATGTACATGCATTAGTGTGCCATACTTAAGCCACTAAGCGAGATCCAGAAGAAGAAGAAGCATGAGTTGGTTCGAAAAAGCCAAAATCGTACTAATTGAGGCGCTCGATATACAGGACAATGATGATGATGACAACAAGGCAACCGACAACGTTGTCAGCACTGCTGCTACCAACAGTTCAGCCTCCACGCAGTCCAACGCCAAGGCTGCAGTTGCTAAAACAATCACAAAAAATGCAACAGCAGCGGCAGTGGCATCGGCAGGATTGACAACGTCAGCGATAGAAGGCGCCACGTTCTATGACAATCCGCATGCCAATGAAATGGTCACAATTCCGCCCAGAGCCAGTGATGCATCAGTCGCAGCAGGTGGTACTGTCAATCTGTATGCTAAACGTCAGTCGGCCACATCAGATTCGGTTGATTTGTTATCATCGCCATCGCCAACGTCGCCAAGTGGATGTTTACGCAACTCGGATTCCTCATCGCTTGAACTAATCACGGCGCCAACGACGACGGCTAGTGAAGTTGAAATGCAATTGTCACCGGATACAGAACCATCGCTACCCGATAGCATTGTTATTATAGCGAGCAATGAGACCTCAGACAATCCAGATGGCGATGATGATGATGACGACGATGCTGATGCCGACGATGATGCCGATGATGATGATGATGGTGTTGGGCAAAGGTTGCATATGGATCAGGATCAAGATAGTTCCTTGCACCTTAATGGTAATTAATAAACATTTCAAATCATGTTAACTAGATTTGATTAAGTTTTACTCCCAAACAGATTCAACTAAAACAATGAAAGCATTAGTATTAAGTGAGACGCAAACGGCAGCCAGTGTGGTAGCGGGAGCGGGAGGAGGAGCTGGAGCGGATTCGGATTCAACGCAAAGCTTTGAGGATATACAAATGCAATTAAGTCAACACCACAAGAGTCAACACAAAGCAGCGGGTATGAGCTGCACGGACGCCAACAAAACGGAGACGGTCGATCAGAGCTACTCGTCGACATCATCGGATATTGAAATAATTTCGAATCCGAATGGTGATTCCAGCACGAATAGCACCACGACGCGCACCAGTCCGCAAAAGTTCAAGGAACTTAAACTGAGCAATCAGCAACAACAACAACAACATCACCATCAACATAGCCTGAAAGGGCCAAAGGGTCACCATCGTGAGCCGTCCGAGATATCGCTGCTCTCCGAGGACTCACAATCGGAGCTGGACAAGCTGGTGAATCGCATCAGTGAACTCAATCAGGTGATCGAGGCACGCGAGCAGCGACTCCTGCAATCGGAGCGTCAAAATTCGGAACTCCTGGAGCGCAATCAGCAGCTCTCAGCCCATGTTGAGGCGGCGAAGAATAGTGCCGATAGCACTGAGGCAAACGAGGCGGTGCAACGTTTGTCAGCGCTCGAGAAGAAGTTCCAGGGCAGCATAAGGGAACGTGATGCATTGCGCATACAAATCAAGAGCCTTAGGGATGAGCTGCTCAACAAGATACCCAAGGATGAGCTAACCGAATGCAATGAAATGATTCAAGCCCTGCAATCGGAGGGAGAGAAACTCTCCAAGGAGATACTGCAACAGTCGAACATCATTAAGAAATTGCGAGCCAAGGAGAAGACCTCTGATACGCTCCTCAAAAAGAATGGCGAGCAGATTTCGCTGCTCTCCAGCGAATCGGATCGCTTGAAGAAGAGTCTGGCCGCCAAAGAGGAAATGGAGCGCACCCAAATCGAGGCCGTGTGCCGCATGACCAATGATAAGCGTCGCGTTGACGAAGAGAATGCCGAGTATCGTAGTCGCATTGAGGACTTGCAATCAAAACTTTCGGCACTGCAAGCCAGTTTTGATGGCATCAAAACGGATCTGCAGCAACGACAGCGTCACGAGCAGCATCAAATGCATGCAGAGAATCAGGAGTATGTGCAGCAGCTGAACGATATGCGCGAAAAGTTACGCCTCACCGAGCACAACATGGTCAAGCGGGAGCAGCAGTTGCGCGAGGAGAATCGCGATCTGCTGCGACGCCTCGAGGCAGCCGAAACGCGAGCTGAGTGCAGCACCCAGGAGCTAAGTGTGTCCACAACGCCGCTCATACGGCAAATTGATGCCTTGCAAAAGACGCTCAATCAACGGGATGCCAGCTGGGCCAAGGAGGAGCAACAGCTGTTGCAAAAACTGGACGATTCGCAGGCCCAGCTGAGATCGCTGCAGCAGCTCGAAACCGTGCAGAATGAGAAACAGGAGCTCTTACGCACGCGTTGCGAACTGCTCGAGGAGAAGCTAGCAAATGCCCTGATGCAGGCGGAGAGCGCCAAAATAAAGCTTCATCAGCAGGAGCTAGATGCCAGCCTCAAGGACAATGATAACAAAAGGTTTGCTTCTCGCTTATTTCACTTTTCTAAAGTATTTTGGTATTATTTGGTAGAAATACAAAAATTTGTTTTCCAGTCAATTAAGCTCGCTGCAGGAGCAGCTGCAGCAGCGCGAGGACAAGCTGGAGCCATTGAACGAACGATGCCAGCAGCTGGAGGCAGAGTTGCGAAACGTGCATGCATTTCAGCGTCCAAACCGGAGAAGAAGCAGCAGCAGCGAACTAACCGTGGAGGCAATCAATGCGATCAGCGAACTCTCCGATAGCTCACGTTGCCCCAAACAGTTGCAGATCTCGCCGCCACTCAGCTTGGCCGATGAAAGCGTCTGCAATGAGGATGCACTCGGTGGTATTATTGACTGGCAAGGCGTAAGAATTCTCTCCTAATTTTTTTGAAGCTGTTTTTTTGATCGTTGCTTTTTGTAATTTCATGCAGGATGATTTGGAATGTGCATCGAATAGCGGTCGACAACCGTCGGGCATTGTGCAGGGTGTGCATTTGAGTTTCCTTGCAGGAAATACAACAACGTTGGAGCACTTGCAGGCGCTGCTCAAGCAACGTGATGGCGAACTGACGCATCTGCAGTGGGAGCTGTCGCGACTGCAGGCGGAACGCGGCGTTCTCGACAGCGAAATCTTTAATTTGACAATGGAATTGGAGACGGTAAGCGAATCAGGCGTGAAGTCTCACTCTCACTCATCACTGTTCTTTTGCAGTTAAAGGAAAAAGTGCAATTATATGAGGCGATGGAGAAGAATTTTGGGGATCTGCAGCATCGTTACGATGCACTGCTCCAAATGTACGGCGAGAAGGTGGAACGCACCGAGGAGCTAGAACTCGATTTGGTCGAGCTTAAGCAGGCATACAAAATCCAAATTGATGAGCTATTAGCAGCACCGCCACCAAATCTAGTACAGCGGACACCAAAGCACACATGATTGTCGTCGTCTCTGGACTGCTGGAGACGCACCTAACAGTTTGGCATCTTCTGTTACTGTTCCTGTTCCAAATCTCCGTTCATTTCCAATTTAATTGCAATGTATTATGATGCTTGCTTCCTTTTCGGGTTTTCCTAACTCCATCCTTCCGTATTAATCGATATATGTATAATACCCGTTATAAGAAAGTGAATATAATTTTCGTGTTGAACATTTGGCTAGTTATATTTTGAATATGGATCGATTGTGATAATTTTTATTTATACTTATGCATATACATATATAATAATAATAATAAAGAAAACAAACAAAAATCAAAACTCTTTTCGATACACGGAGGTAGTTGAGAAATAAGCTTTTTAAATTACAGTATACAGCCCCATTATAATCTAATCAAATCTAATAATATAACAAATATAGTATTACAAGTGATAACCCATACTTAATACATAACTATATATATAAATATCAAACATTTCAATACTTGGACCTTAATTTTTAAGAAAAACATATTCACAAAAAAAATCGAAATGAATATCGTTAGTTTTTATGCTGCTTTGAAAGCTTCACAATCTTAAAAGTTCAACAACAACAACGTTTTCTTTTTATCTTTGTTTTTTTGTTTTGGCGAATTAAGAAACTTTGAAGAACTCTCTAATCTGATTAAATAAACCCTATGGCATATATATATATATATTGATATCATTATCTTTGTATGTTGCTATTTGGCAATACTTAACTTTTTATTATTTATAATGCCTTGCATTTAAAATTCTTATTTTTCTATTTTTTTGGTAAACACTTTGGAACATCGAATCCCAATAATGTAATTTTTTGCATGGTGGCATAGAATTTTAAATACTACTTGCTATGGGCATCATTTAAAGTTGTGAAAAACAATGACGGAATATTCTCGAAATGTGCTAGAACTGCATAAATATTTTTGTGGATAACCCTTTTAGTTAATTGACTACTGGATTCCGGAGAATTCCATTTACAGCTTCGGCTAAGGGAAATACGGGCTTGCCAGCTGTTGCGGAAGTACGCGGCATATAGCCGCAGGTATTTTTTAGATCGTCGGTATTAAGAGAGAAGATCATTATGCCACCCACATTTAGAGATTTGACATAGTTGGCTTTGCATGAAATGCTCGTTTTGCTCTCATATGAAATCCATTCCGTTAGCTCACTCAGATACGGCGAGCAGGTGTCCTTGTCGTATGTGTAGATGGGCGCCAGGAACTGATTGGCGCACTCACAGGTCTCTGAGAGCGTGGTATAGCCCAATTTGCCACATTTACCATAACCGGAGGCAGGTGCTCCAATGCGTATATTAAACGGATTAACAAGACTATCAGAAAGGATAAGTTTTAAGTTTGATTCGAAAAGGTTAAAAGTCGATTCGATTTTGCGCTTACGTAAAGGAATGGCCGTATGTGGGCAAGCCGATGACCAAACGTTGCGGATCGAGTCCATTTCGGAGCCACCAATTCACAGTGTAGTTGATATTAAAGGTGCCCAAAATGGAACGCTCAACGGAACGGGCAAAGAGCGGTGCATTCAAGCCCGTAAATGGTGTGTCCTCGCGATAGAAATGAAAATCATATGTCATCAAATTCACATAGTCCACATACAAGTTGATCTCACGTATGTTATATGCAAAGAATGCAATACCCTCGGGCGCTGCAACGGCGAGGGTCAAAAGTTTGTCGGTTTGAAGACCGCGACGCCATTCCATGCGTATCTCGTGCAGGAGCTGGGCGAAATGCATACGCTCGTTGTTGTAGGGACGCGGGAATTCCCAATCGAGATCGATGCCATCTAATTGGGGATATTGACGCATCACCGACTCCAATGAGCGTATGAAATTCTTGCGTTGCGCATGATTCTCAACCATTTTGGCAAACTGATGGCCACTATCAGCGCCTCCAATCCATAGAAGGAGCTTCACCAGCGGCTGCATGCTGCGAAATACATGTGTCTCATTTTGGAGCACCTGCACCAGACGCGGCGACAAGTGCAACGAACCATTTTGCAAGTCCACAATCCCAATGTTGATGTGGGTGCACAAATTAGCGGGAACATCTAGAAGACGTAGCTTATCGAGACCGGATGTACTAAAATAGCAAACAAAGCGTTGTTTATCTGCATCTTGTCGTTGTTGCTGTTGTTGTTGTTGTTTTTGCTGTTGTTCCAGATTTGGATTAAGAATAAGTAAACAAAGGGGTATCAAGGTGACACAAATGAATATAACAAATGCAAATAGCAATATATAACGGATAACGCAATCATGCTTTCGACGCAATGCCTCTGTGTTGCGTATTTCCTCGCTGCTTCTGTTCTCAATTTCGTCCTGTATTTGCGTATAATTAGCCATTGTTATTGTTTTTGATTGATTTACACTTAAACAGTGTTGTTTTGTGTGCAGTTGTTTCGCGGACTGTGTCGTTAATTGAAATGTAAACATCGATAGTTTGCGAATTCCATCGATAGCGGATAGCGGCAGGCGATAGGTGATGTGAGATGGTTGCAACCCTGTTCGCATGTGCATATGCGTATTTGGGTAAAATAGGTTTTCTGTCGATGGTGCTGCAATTTCATATGTCCAATCTTGGCAAATTTCAAAGTGTTCAAAATGCCAATGTTGCGCATTAATAATAACAATAAATAGCTGCTGCGGCCGATCAATACAACACGTTAACATTGCTGTGTGTGAGTGTCAGCGTTCACTGTTTATATATTTTTTGCCCATTGTTTTCATGTGTGTGTGCATATAACTGTGCTAGTGTGCTAGTGTGTGTGTTTGTTGCTGTGCATGTGTGTGTGTGTCTGCCTGAGTGTTTTGCTGTTGTTTTCGTAGTTGTCGCCTCGTTTGCGGTGCAAAACAAAACACACCCAAATGACTGGCCAAGGCACACATATGTATGTGTGCACATATATATGTATGTTTAGGCCTTAAAAGTTTTTTGCAACGAATGAAAATAAAACGCACAACACCCTCAACGCAAAAATGTGCCTCAAACCGGCGAAATGCAGAATTTGCAAAGCTATTTTTGTTTTTGATTAATGTTTGTTGTTGATTTTGTTTTTTTTTACGCCCATTTGCATACACATTCATATGTTTATATGCACAAATCTTTACGCATGTATGCATGTATTTGTGTGTGTGTGTAATAGTGTGTGTAAAGTGACTCACTAGATAAATGTTAACCAGCCCACACAACAGCAATTGCCGGTTTGACTTTGGCACCTTGCAATTTGTTGTTCCTATTTAATGCTCAAGGTTTTGTATATGTATATGTATGTGTATGTGTATGTACATGTACCCTGTAGTTATAATGAACATATGCATATATGTATTGTTGATCAGGACCGAAAAAGTTAATTCAATCAAGTACTTTGTTAACGATTAAAATCGATGTCTAATCATTGCGAATGTTTTGTTTTTAAATAAATAATAAGATTTGTTCCAATCTAGTTAGAATTTACATATATACGTATGTGGGTTATCTGCTAGTAGGACATTCCCTACTTGAACTAGTTGGTTGTGCGTGTGTGTGTGTGTGTGTGCTGGCGCTTATCTGGCGCAGCTTATACCTCTGATACCGGTTAGCCCAGGCAGCAAGCAACAAGAACTTGGTAACTAACCAGCTTTTGTTATTGTTGTTGGCTGTTGCCACATTATAATTGCAGGTTGGAAAACGACAGCTAAAGCGAAAGCTACATGAGAACCATGACAAAAGACTACGACTATCTGTTGAAGGTGCTTCTCGTTGGGGATAGCGATGTGGGTAAACATGAGATCCTTAACAATCTGGAGGATCCCTCAACAGAAAATCCCTTTTGCAGCGGCAATGGTAAGTTAAAGTAACATCATGATAATGCTATAATATATATATTTATTTATGTACGACATATGTTTTTAGATTGCAGTTCCCACATATTGCAAACGGTTGCGTATAAGACAACAACCATATTGCTGGAGGGAAAACGGGTCAAACTACAAATCTGGGATACATCCGGTCAGGGAAGATTCTGTACCATAATACGCTCCTATTCGAGGGGTGCTCAGGGTATTATATTAGTCTATGATATAACAAACAAATGGAGTTTCGATGGCATCGATCGTTGGCTCAAAGAAGTCGATGAGGTAACATATAACATACTATTTATATAGATTTGAAATTAATGGTTTTGTGTATTGTATTATTTAGCATGCACCTGGCATACCCAAAGTTCTTGTTGGCAATCGTCTGCATTTGGCCTACAAACGTCAGGTGGCAGCCAAACAGGCCGAAACATATGCATCTCGCAACAATATGTCCTGCTTTGAGATATCACCGCTCTGCGATTTCAATATACGCGAATCCTTTTGTGAACTGGCACGCATGGCGCTCCATCGCAATGGCATGGAGCATATTTGGCGCAGCAACAAAGGTATCAACTCGATCTTCGATCTCGAATCTTCCATCTCTCGATTTTGATACGATGTTATGTGTTTTTTTGCAGTGCTGTCGCTGCAGGAGCTCTGCTGTCGTACGATTGTGCGTCGGACGAGCGTTTATGCTATTGATTCGTTGCACCTGCCGCCCTCAGTTAAATCGACACTCAAATCGTATGCGATGACAACGTCGCAATGCTACAATTCATTGACACAAAACTCAAAGAGCCGGAATCGTTGCAAGACGCCAACGAGTCACAGTCGGAACAGTTGTGTGATCGCGTGATTGCCGCCCAGTAGGCGGTTTCGGTTTCGGAGCTGTCGAACTGCAAGCTAGAAGCTGCCTACGCAACAGTTGAACATTTGTGCACAAATGTGCATAAACAAAAACAAAACAATTCATCAAATCTACTTTACTTATACATTATATATACACCTAAGCTTCAAAAGAACACACACACACACACACAACAATTAAGAAGCGCGAGTCTTTTTTTTTTTGAATATTTATTAACGTGATGTGAGGGATAGAAAGAGAGAGAGAGAGAGAGGCGAGAGCGATGATTATATTTTTACATCCTACTTACATATACATAAATATATATACTATATACTATAAATTTACACAATCTAATATACAATACACATATATATACATACTATACATATATATATATATATATTTTTTTTTTATATTCTTTTTAATGTTTATCAACTATCACTAAATTTAATATCGCATAACTATATACTGTTGTTAATATATATTATATTATTATTATTAAATTTGTTTAATTCATATACATATACATATACACTTACTGATACAAGGTATTCCTTACGATATATTTTTTTTGATTTTTTTTGTGTTTAATTCTGATTTTCGTTTTGATTCGATTATGTACGTAGGAATATATGTAATTACAACAAAGGCATCGGATCTGATCGGAAATGATTCGAAACGATGTTGATGTAACATAATGATAATGATGATGATGAAACACAACTAATGAAACATGAAACATGAAACAAACAACCACACACAACTATCTTTTTTCTCTTTCTCTCTTTGCGCCAGTAGCATTCTGTCTCATTCTATTTCAGTGCAACACTTGAAACAAAGTGAAAGTTCGAAATGATGTGATCCAAAAGGAATGTGCCAAATCTGTACTCATCTTACTATTTGAAATAAGATCGATATATCGAGTGCTATTCTTCTTATTCTTGAGAATTCAAAACTTGCATATTTTCCTGTCCCAAATCAGCAAAATCATAAATAGTAACAATAAATAGCCAACTTTAAAACGAATCTTATGAATTTTGAGGTTGTTACAACAGTTTACATCGAAAAGTTTAAACAGATTTTTCTATTAATGCTGCCATTTTTCAAGATATCCAAATATACTAAGAAATCAACGAATGTTAGATAACGATAAAGAAAGATACAGTAAATATATTCAAGATGTTTAGAAACTGCCATTTTTCGAAATATTTCCAATAGTTTATTAAAAAACAGGAAGACTTGAAATAGGTTTTGTATCCAGAAAGTTTCTAAGCAATTAAAATTATTAATTTTTAGCTCAAAACTCGCATAATTAAACATTTCGCCTCATGTCTCATCAAACTGAACATAAAAGAATTGAAAAAAGGCCATTTGCAGGGCGAATCGTATGATTTATAAGATCATAAAACTATATAGATAAGTTTTTGTACACACAATCATACATATATATATATAAACATATATAGTATTAGCTATAAGCTTAAGCTCTTTGCAAGCTTCGATTCATAACAAATGAGTAAAATTATAGAAAGCCCACATAAAAAGAAAAAACTCAACCAGATGTCAAAAATTGTTAACTTCTTTTAGATAATATTGCTTTAGTATCTTTTATCTTAAGTTTACAGTATTAATCGATCGTCTGATTAATCGGTCAAATGAAAATCCAATTAACTTTATCGTTTTTGTTTCTTTCTTAAAATAGCAACAAAAAGCTTTTTGGTTTTGTATTCAATTATTAATGACTAATTTAAAATTCGCAACACAACTTTTACACAATCACCGAACCGAACCGAACCAAACCAAACGAAAAAAAACCCCACTTGGTCAATACAAGATTTGACATGATTTCCATTTGATACCAAGCCAAAAAAAAAAAATAAACTCAAAAATAAAACCAGTTAAAAGCAACAAGTAGCTTGGCTTTTTGGCGTTATAGATTTAACAAATCAGGGAGAGCTTAAAAACAGTAACAAAATGTATGAAAAAAGCGATAACAAGTAAAAAAAAACAAAGCTAAAACAAACTAACAATAAATAACTGCCAGAAAATTAACATAGTTGTTTTTTTTTGGTGGGGGGGGGGGGGGGGGAATTTGCAGACTTTTTTTTGCAACAATCTTTCTTTTTGCTTAGCTATTGCAAATTATATATCTTTATACTTTAATGTATCTAAAATAATTATATTAAGTAATTTTATAAATAAGTTAATGAGAATTATTTCAAGTTTTAAAGTTCATTAACGCTTTTAAAACACTTTTAATTAACTTTGTGATCTTTAGAAAGTGATGGATATTTCTGCCTAAAATGCTGTCGAGGTCGAGCTAGCAATGACATGACCTACCTCTTTCTTATAATCCAGAAAAACCGGTGCTGTCTAGGCCTGCGACCATGGCCGTAGTCAGGAACTAAATAAAGATCCCCTCTTTACTTTAATCTAGAAAACGTTGTTAACAATTTTATTGAAAAGATTTTTAAGTGGTTTCGGAAAAGTTCCGGTACTTCCTATTACTGGCTAAGTAAGTTTTCATCTATCTTTGATATATTTTTTGTTTCTTAACCAATTTAACTTTATTTTAACTTTAATTGAAAGCAAACTCAGCAATCTAAAAAACTTTGTTAGAAGATTTTTAAGTAGTATGATTGCTTATACAGAACATTCGGTACTTCCGGTACTTCCTATTGCTAACTTTGATATCTATTTGGTTTCTTAACCGATTTAGCTTTACTTTAATAATTGAAAGCAAACTCAGCAATCTGGAAAACATTGTAAGAAGACTTTTAAGTAGTATGATTGCTTATACAGAACATCCGGTACTTCCGGTACTTCCTATTGATATCTTTCATATCTATTTGGTTTCTTAACCGATTTAACTTTTCTTTAACAATTGAAAGCAAACTCAGCAATCTGGAAAACATTGTAAGAAGACTTTTAAGTAGTATGATTGCTTATACAGAACATCCGGTACTCCGGTACTTCCTATTGCTTGCTTAGTAAGTTTCCAATTATCTTTGATATCTATTTTGTTTCTTAACCGATTTCGATGATAATTTTCACACATAATCAATATTATGTAAAAGTTTTCAATAACAAAACTATATCCATAATATTTGTGTATTTAAAATGGGAAGAGTTATCGAGAAGATCAAGTTATGGTACGACTTAGAAAACTCGACAAAATGAGATCAAAGCCCAGTTTTCGTTTGGGTTCAAGGCAAAGAGAGAAACCCTTTGGCTACGCCCATGACAGCATTGATATTGACATATATATCTATAAACAATATTTAATGATTGGAAATGCTGCTGCTGTTGATGCTTTTGCTTTTGTTTTTGTCTAATTTGAATTTTTTAACAATTTATAGCCACTTTTCGGTCGATCCATAAACAAATTCACTTTGGGGGCCCGCGCATCGATGACGAAAGCAACAAAACCGAACTAAGCTTAGGGCGAAAGCCGCCGCAACAACGGCTCATTGGGCAAGGCAAGGCAAGGCAGAGCATCTCATTTAAGTAAGCCGAAGAAGAAAGAAGCATAATAATTATAATCTCAACATCAACATAAGTTGTTGCTGTTGCTCGATGTTGTTCGATGTTAGTATATAAGCGAGCAACTTTGTGGTGCTAATCATCAGTTGCATTCTTCAGCTACGTGAAGTTCCACAGATTTCGATCCCCAAGCAAGAAACTTCCAGCAATGAAGGTAAGTCAATCAAAAGAGGATTGCAAGATTGCATTTTCTTAAAACATTTCGGTTTGCAGATCTTTGTATGTCTGTTTGCCGCACTTGTTGCCACCAGCTCTGCTGGCCTCATTAGCGGAGGAGGAGGAGGTGGTGGAGGCGGCGGAGGCGGTTACAGTTATGGCATCGGAGGAGGAGGTGGCGGCGGCGGTGGTGGTCACTCCCATGGACACACTGAGGTGCGAACCGTTAAAGTGATCCACGAAGCCGGACATGGCGGTGGTTCCTATGGCGGCGGCGGCGGTCATGATCATGGTCATGGCGGTCATCATCATCATCAGGAGGTGAAAACGATCAAGGTCATCCATCAGGAAGCACCAGCTATCCATCATGGCGGTCATGGCGGCTATGAACATGGTCATGATCATGTTCATGGCGGTCATCATCAGCATCAGGAGGTTAAGACCATCAAGGTCATCCATCAGGAAGCGCCTGCAATCAGTCATCAGTCATTCTCCCATGGAGGCGGTCATAGCTTCGGTGGCCACCAGGAGGTCAAAACCGTCAAGGTTATTCATCAGGAAGGCGGCAACGGCGGCGGTTTCTCCCATGGCGGCGGATTCTCCCATGGCGGTGGCTTCTCCCATGGCGGTGGACACGACAGCGGTTACCATTATGGTGGTGGACATGCCCATCAAGAGGTCAAGACCGTCAAGGTTATTCATGAGGAGGCACCCGCTGTTCATCATGGCTACTCACATGGTGGTGGCCATAGCTTTGGCGGACACCAGGAGGTTAAGACTGTCAAGGTTATCCACGAAGAGGCACCCGCTGTTCATCATGGCTACTCCCACGGAGGCGGCGGACACGATCTTGGACATGCCCATCATGAGGTCAAGACCGTTAAGGTCATTCACGAAGAGGCACCCGCTGTTCATCATGGCTACTCCCACGGAGGCGGCGGACACGATCTTGGACATGCCCATCATGAGGTCAAGACCGTTAAGGTCATTCACGAAGAGGCACCCGCTGTTCATCATGGCTACTCCCACGGAGGCGGTGGACAGCAGGAGGTTAATACCATCAAGGTCATCCATCAGGATGGCGGCTTTGCTCTGGGCGGCGGCGGCGGCGGTGGCGGCCATGCCGGTGGCTACTCCTACTCCGCTGGACACGATTCGGGTCATGTCCACCAGGAGGTGCAGACCGTCAATGTGATCCATGAGGAGATCGCTGCAGCACCCATTGCCCCCGTACACAACGAGTACTTGCCACCCGCCGTACACAACGAGTACTTGGCACCCGTGGTGTCGGCTCCCCAGCCCGGCTATCTGCCCCCCGTTGGTCCCTGGAAGTAATCCCCCACAGCTGGCTGTCTTCCTCGTGTTCCAGTTGTTCTGTGATTCGAACTGTGTCATAACTGTGACCTCCGTTGTTAAATAGTTTTAGTTTTATCTCTCTTCCCATCTTTTTTTTTCTTTTTTTTTTGTGCATCCATTAGCTTATTAAGACCTTTTTTTTCTGTTGAAAAATATATTCTAAAAAAAAATATATCTGAGCATCTTGTTTTCTTTCTTTAAGTGGAAAGAACATATATATATATATATATATTTATATATATATATATAAATATATATATATATATATATATATAACAGAACTATACTTTATATATATACTGTTGACTGTTGTCGTTGTTTGTTTTTCGAGAGTTTGTACTTAAAACAAGTAAGAAGAATCTAGTCGAGTAATCCTGACTAGACGATACCCTGAACCCTATACTTTACGCCTACAGTCAGTGCTTGTACGTCTGTCTGTCTGTCTGTTTGTGTGTGTGTGTATGTAAGTATGCATATACAGTCAGTACTTTACTTAACTTCAATGTTCTATATCTTCGGTGTTCCTCTTCTCTCAGATTGTCATAACTTTAACAAATGTCTTAAACGCCGTCTCAAAGTTTTCCAAATTCAAGATTTTGTTGTTATCGATCCCATGTGTATATCGAAAACGGGAAAAGATATCAACATTAGGCGAGCTTATGTTCCAAATAAAGGAGTTTAAGTTTCTGAGATCGATGCGCTCATACATTCAGATAGCTATATCGAGTCGGCTGTGGATATTGATCAAGAATATATACACTTTATGGGGTCGGAGATGCTTCTTTCTGCCTGTTACATACTTTTGCACAAAACCAATATACCCTTCATACCCATTCTAAATGGTTTCAGGGTATAAAAAGCGTAACCAAACCCGAAAACCCAAGTTCTTAACTATATAAGGTTTGAAAAAACATATTAATATCGAATTGATCGTTAAACTCGAAATATTAAATCATATAATGGTAGCTACTGTTGATGTTTATTATTATTAATATTAATATTATAAAATTATTTTGAAGTAGGAAAATAACCGGATTTTTAAATTATTTTTAACATAAATGGAAATGGTTTGAAAAATTGAAAGACATATTTATGTTGCTGTTATCTGTGTTACATACATATATACATATATAATGAAGTAATGATAGAATGATATATACGTATATAAAAACTACTGCTATAAATGCTGAATGGGGAATGGAAAATAGAAATGGGCCGTTAACACCGACCGTCAACTGGCCAACTAGCCAACTGGCCAAGTGAGAGTGTTGGCCTTTAAAAGTTCAGTGGACCGACCACAAAGCAGTCAACAAGTGAAAATGCCATCAACAACAAAAGCAACAACAAGTGAGCCAAGTGGAAGCTTTTCCGTTTGACATTATATAGGGGGAAACGGGCCAATTTGCATAAGCTTTATATTGTGGCATATTTTCATGCAAATGAATTAATCTTGAATTCCAACTATGACACATTCGGTTACCCACCGAGCGGGACGGGGGAAGCGTGAAGAAGCAGAAGAAGCCTAAAGAGCGAGAGTGAACCAGTTCAAGAGACAAAGCAGGTTCAACTATCATTTACACATGGAAAAAATGTTTGTTTAAGAACTTAAGAACTTAAAAAAAACATTGAACTTATGCTTAATAGAAAGTAAATATGTTTAGTACAGTGGAACTTCCATAAAGCGTATCTCGTTATGGACAAAATTCATTATGAGAAACGGTTTTTGGATTAAGTTCGTAAAAGAGAACTTAAATCAATCGAATACTGTGAAAAAAAATATTTTTTATTTATTTATATATATTTTTTCTGAGTGTACGAACCACATCTGTGTACGGTAGCTAAGCATATGATTATGCTTATGTTCATAATAAAATTAACATTCCCCCCTCCCCAGCAAACACAAATGCACCCCCCTTAAGCTGACGAGTTGTGGACCAGTTTTGGTAGAAACAAAATTAAACAAAGGCAGCGCCAGGCACAAACGAAATTAAGCAGAATTATTCTTGTTAAGTGTAGCATAAATCATATATTAGGCTAAGTGTGTGTGTGTGTGTGTGTAGGTCATAAAAGTGAATAGAAGAAATGAAATGTTGACAACAACAAAACAGCTAACAACTAACTAACAACAAGCGACAAGCGCAACAACAATTAACAATCAACATGGCAGTTATGTTTTTATTTTCATTTCAAAGCATTTAATGCACAGTGGTGCAAAACCTAACATACAACAAAAAGGCAACTTTTACCTTAAATATTATGAAATTCCTTTGTTCCTTCTTATAAAAATTACCTTTTAAAATGAATCGAACATTTATTGTTAGTGAAAAATTTCCCAAACGTTGAATCAACTTTGTGTACACTGTGCTTTTTTTTGAAAAGCGCGCGTCGGAATTTTCTCTAATTAATTCATTTGTTTGTATGAGTGTACGTGTGTGTTTGTTTGTGTGAGTGTATCTCTTTCGGGTCTCTGTCGCAGTGCGTCGCTTGGTCAAAGTCAGTTGGTGCAATACCGGCCTAGAATAAGCTGGCTTAAATCCATGAGCTCTTCCAAATACGAAATATAATTAATTAACTTCTTTTTTTTTATGGTGCAAATTCAAGTTTGTTGTTGACAAAAAAGAAAAAGGATTCGTAACGAAATTGCATTATGCAATAGAGTGAGAAGTGCTCCGCCATGAAACTGTTTTTACCAACACTATTCCTGTTGTTCTGCAGCTTTAAATTTGCATTGTCCGTGCGACGCAATATAATCAAAGTACGAGCGAGCGGCTTTTTACCGTTTGAATCGGATCTGGTGCTGCCGCTGGGCATTTTGCGTCAACTACAGGCACAAGAGCACAATCCAAGACTATTCCCGTCACATCATCGGCAATATGGAAGGCCTGGTCGCTGGAAGACGAAGCCGAAGCCACGCAAGCCAGCCAAGCAACAAGTGCGACTGGAACGCGCTCGTACGAAACCGAATTCGGATGCGCGCATACAAATGTACAATCTCATCGATGATGATGGCGAACTGTTGCTCAATTTGCGTGTGCACAATGAGAAGGTTGGCAGCAGCAGCAGCAGCAACAACAACATCAACAGCAACATCTTTAGCAACAACAATCTGGAGCAAGCCGCACCATGGCGTCCATCAAAGTGGAGACCTACATCCAATTCTCCACTACCAATAACTTCGTCCTCTCCACGACCGCTGCCAGTGCATGAATACCTCAATGAGAACAGACGCAGCTTGAGCGCTCGAAAAGATTGGATTTACAAATAAACATCTTTAGTTACAAACCTTTTGCATTTATATTTCACACACACGCACCAGCACGCACACACACACACACATAATAAACACACGAAACAAATAAAAGTGAGAGTGCTCCAGTTAAGAGAGCCCAACTAACATGTGTATGTATGTGTTTATGCTTATTTATTAGGCTTATGCTTTACTTATTTTTTTATCAGTTGTACAGAATTAGTGGATATTCACAATTTATAATGCGTGATAGATAAACACATAACAGTTTTCTTTAAAACTATTGAATTGTGTTTCATTTAGCAAAGAAATAACTCAATAATGTACTCACCGGCAGCAACATCGCCAAATTAATATTCCTCTCTTTGCAGTTACCGTTGATGCTCCTATGACGCAGCCACAATCGATCAGATTCTCTCACTTCACTTCGCTTAACACACGTAACAAAATATTAGAAAAAATAGCATTTGAGTCAATAGCAACACTGGCAGAGATTTTCCTTGCTTTATATTATACATTTTATAATGTTTTCTTTTTAGATCGCGTAGGGTAATTGAAGAGAGAGCACTTTTTAAGTATCCAAATGGAATGACATATGATGAGTGCTCTCTTTGAGTCAACATTTGGAGAGTGTACATTTGCAGTTAGTATTTGGAGAGTGCGCAATAGAAGTGAAAAATTTGTGAATCGTCGCGTATGGAGAGTGCGCAGTTGGAAAAACAGCAACTTTGAATAAGTAGTGCCAAAAAAAAATTATAATTTGTAATTACACTTGCAGATTTGCATAGAACACTACACAACTTCTTATATTTGTATGCACCGTGCGTATATAACTATCGCGTATTACTCCTTTCATTGTATTAGAGAGCGACTGATAGTTTTCCAATGTGGTGAAAACGCGCAATGTTTAGTGCCGACTGATTAATAGGCAACTGATCTCTCTCTCTCTCTTAAACTCCCTGCAGTAGCTCTCAGTAGTTGCTCTGTCGTCCAGTATGGCAGTTTGTGACGACCTTTTACACATGCATGTGTAAAGCGAGACAACAATATGCTGCTTAAAACTGCATAAGCAGCATTCAGCAAGAAAAGACTGCTTATCGGTAACTGTTAATGTTTTGTTTGGCTTTGATCACTCTTACACTTAAAGAAATATTTTTGTATATTTTTATTTTTGCATTATGCATTAAGGTAGTACAATTGAGTACATAAGTAGACTTTGGTATAGAGCTTTTAAGACTAAATTGCACAAAAAAAAAAAAAAAAAACTATATCAATATTGATTATACATGAGAAATAGAATATATATATATTATATACAGATATGTACTTATACAAATGATATATCTTTATCATTATTTGACTAGCATTATAAACGTATTTTTATTTTTTACTTTTTTGCCATGAAATCTTTGACATGGCGAGAAATATGCACATTGACATATTGACACATATGAGTAAATCTAGGTGAAAATGTTTATATGCATATTGAGCGATAAACAATTTTGAATACACTTAAACAAAATAGAGATATAAGATACATTTACAAATACTGTTGCTCTAAAAAGTACTTTGGGCATGGGTTTAAATTAAATATATATATATTTTTAATAAATATTATGCTAATTATATATATGTAGTATATGGTATATGTCCAGCACATTGCCCAAGCAGCACAACCAATGTACTTGAAAAAAAAAAAAAACTAAAAACAAAACAAAAAAAAACTAGTCCAAAGTGATGTGCGGATTTGTATAGGTAAAGCCATGAAATTGTTTCTGATCCATTGATGCAAGTATCTCCTTATCGATGGGTGTTAAACGTACACGCTCTCTGGTAAAAACACGATCGAAATATTGCGTATCCAACGGATGTTTCTACAGTGTAAAAGAGTGAGAGAAACAAACACAAATGAGCATAAATTCGAATTGTGGTGAATATGTTAAATCCTACCACTTGTGGCTTGAATGGTGGCTCAATTTGTCGTTTCTCAAGCAGATTCCACTCAATGGGCCGGAAGAATAAATGATCTGCTATATCACCAGCTGGACTATACTGTGATCCAATGCGTTTCGTATAATCCTTTTCCAGTAGCTAAATAATCAGAAAACTTATGTTAATAATAAACAACAAATATCGAAGGTAAAGAAAAACTTACGCCTCGGAGAATGCCCGTTGCCTCAGCTGATATATAGACGGGAAACCATGGAATTTCATTGCATATTGACCAAAAGAGCTCATCCTCATCGCAGCCACTGAATGGTGATTGACCAATCAACATTTCATACAGCAGCACACCAAATGACCACCAATCGACATTCTGATTGTACTTTTCACCCTGTTCATACGAAAAGTATTCAAATCTTCGTTAGTTAAACATAGTAAAGTATCAAAAAATAAAATCTTACCTTGATGATTTCGGGCGCCATATAATCGGGTGTGCCACAAAAACTGTCGGCCGTCTTATCTAAATATATTTGCAATTTGCACATACCAAAATCGGCAATACGCACATGACCCTCATAGTCTAGCAAAACATTATCCAATTTGAGATCCCTGAGGAAATATTTTTTTAAATAAAATTCATTCTAAACGAATTTAAGGTGTATATTCTACCTATATATAATGCCCTTTTTGTGTAGAAATTTGAGACCAGATATTATCTCAGCTCCATAGAAACGTGCTCGCTCCTCCGAGAAACGTCCGCTCTCTTGTATATGAAACATTAGATCTCCGCCATTCAGATATTCCATCACAAAAAATAAGTGACTCTAAAAAATAATGATAAGAAAGTTAAAAATAAGCATAAAGAAATTCACATTTTAATTTGGTGTCGAAAAAAAATAAAAAAATATTATTGCCATTGAAAATAACTTTAAAAAAATTTGTATACGAAAATTTGTTTTTTTTTTCTCAGTACACATTTTCGTTCTGATTGATAAATGTGAATATTTTCGCCAAGTGTAGCTAAGGTGACAGCGCAACATGACAGCTTGAGAGACAGATAGAGATTTGCGAGAGTGGAGGTGGAGGGAGAGAGCGAGAACGAGAGCGAGAGAGAGACCCCCAAAAATAAAAGGTGGGCGTGTGTAGTATTCTCCTCAAAGTCATAAATAATTAAAATACCTTCTTATCGGTGTCAATGCAAGCAACGAAAACTTAATGTTATACCCTGATCCCATTAAAAATGGGAAAAAGGGTATAATGGTTTTGTGCAAAAGTATGTAACAGGCAGAAGGAAGCGTCTCTGACCCCATAAAGTATATATATTCTTGATCAGCATCAATAGTCGAGTCGATATAGCCATGTCTGTCTGTCTGTATGTATGATCGCGTCGATCTCATAGACTATAAGAGCTAGAGACTCCAGATTTCGAACTTAAGCTCGCATAATCCGATTTTCGATAACTCTTCCCGTTTCCGATATACACATGGAATTGATAACAACAAAATTCTTGAATTTGGGCAATTTTCAGATGGCGTTTGAAACATTTAATGAAATAATGATAACCTATGATCGAAATCGATTAACAAACAACGGAGATATGGGACATTAGGTAAAGTATGCAGGATATGCGCTCTCACTCACACAGACACACACAGACACATACTTTCAAGCACTGAGTTTACACGTAAAGTATAGGGTTCAGGGTATCGTCTAGTTGGGGTAGTTCGACTAGAGCCTGCTTACTTGTTTTTATTTGTTTTGAGTGAAAAATGTGGTAGAGAAAGAAAAGAACATTTGTCGAACTGCTGATGTGTGTTGTTTGCCGGACTTGTGTGCCAAGATTTACCGTTGTCGCGTACTTGCCACATGTCGTGTGCCCCGAACGATGGTCACAAATAGACACACACACACACACATACACACAAACGCAAATACCAATTGTGCTCTAATAATAGGTCGTTTCTACCTTTAGGCTATTTATTTTTGTAGCTTTCGGATGCGTTTTGCATGCATGGTAGGTATACACCTATTCTACACACAAGTCTCCACTCTCCACACTTCTTCCCGCTCTCTCTCTCTCTCTCTCGTTGGCAACCTTGTGTGCGTGTGCTTGTGCGTGTGTGTGTCTTGGATGAAAACTCACCTCGGTTTGAAATGTACAAAATAGATGGCATAGATATGGATGCTTGGTGCCCAATGCCAAAACTTTACGCTCAATCAATGTCGAATCGACATCATCATCCTCCAGAACGACATCCTTCTTCAAGCATTTGATCGCATAATAATATGTGGTATCTCGAAGCTCAGCCAGCAGTACCTTTAACCAACCGAACAGATTTTTATATATATATATGTGTATATACGAAAAGTTAAGATCATGATCTTACCTTGCCAAAGCTGCCCTTTCCAAGTACGGCCAGAAAATGAAAGTCATCTACTGAATAGTTTTTAAATCTAGGTATTACTGTTGCTGGCGCGGTAAAACGTCCGGATTTTTGGAATTGTGAATATGTATATGATGTTTCTATATGTTAAACGATTCCACACGATTCATAGATAAAGATATGATAGATAGAAAAATGTTAAGCTTAAGTTTTTTAAATGTTAAAGTATAGAAAAATATAAAAGATATAGTCCATAAAGTACAGTTCGGTATTGATTGAAAAAGTTGTTGTTGTTGTTGGTCATTTAAGTTTATACTACATATAAATATATAGATACAGTTAGAGAAAACAATGCCATACCATCGTGTTCATCGTTGGGCTCTATCTTATAGGCAGGATTCGAGCTGGGCGGCGTACTTGGCGAGTCTCTTGCCTCACGTGCACCTAATCGCATATAATATATATTTACCAAAAATAAATTACAAGAATTCTTTTCAACTGCTCAACACCTTTCCTATGTGTGTGTGTGTATTTGGTTAAGTATTATTCTTTTGATCAAATAAATACTTGGATATTACTTTCTATTTCGAAAGCTTAACTTAACATTTTTGTTTCTACTTAATCAGCAAATTTTCTTAAAGGAAAAATAAAAGTTTTAAAAAAAAGTTAAGGCATTGTATTTGTTCTGATACAAAGGATTCCAACTTGGATCGAATACAGTAGTGTCTCGATATAGTAAACGAAAGCTTACGCGAAGAGTTCCTTCCACAGTATTCATTGAAATATTTACTTTATGAAGTTAAACACAATTTGTGTCTGTAAATGCGAAAGTAAATTCGAAAAACCCGTATGCAAAATTAGTAACGTATATATTTGAAAGGTTTTTAATAAGAATTTTGATGCGATTTTCGAGTTTTACTATATCAAGATACGTTTTAAGTTTAACGTTTTAGTTCAAAAGAAAAGAAAAAATATGTTTAAATGCATTTTGCATAGAAATTTCAAATAATATTTGAGTAATACTTTACACTACAATCAAATCTGTCATTCTTTCAACACACTCTACAACACTACATAAACACACACAGACACACACACACACGCATAGTGAATTTGGCTTTGGGCAGAGTCAATTATGAAATCATAATGTCAGCCATATTTAGGCGCCATTATTTATGGATGTTTATTTTTTGTTATTTTTTCGTTTCGTTGAACGCACGCGTTGTGCGAAGAGGAGGAGGAAGGAGAAAGTAGGAGGGGAGCATGAGAGTGTGTTGTGTTCCTCTCTCTTTCTCGTTCTCTTTCTCAGCACTGTTGTTGTTGCTGTTGTTGTTGTTCGTTTACCTCGTTTAACGTGATTGAGCGCCTCGACGATGAGTTTCTGATTGACGCCGCATAAATTGGCCGTGAGCCGTTCACATTTTTTGTGACAATTCACGTCACATTCTGAATATATATATATATATATATATACGTTTATATATGTATATGTATACAGTACGTATGTATGTACGTATATATATAGAGATGTTGGCAGCGTGGGTCGTAGAAATGTTGAGATTAATTAGAAACAAATCGTTATTAATATGATTATAAATTGGGCAAGGCATGTACAAGAATATAAAAATATATATATAATATAAACAAATATATATATATATATATATATGTAAATATCATTTTAATGGGCTGCGATTGCGATTTATTGGTTGCACGTTTCATTTACACTCGAAAAAAAAGATAAGGAAAGCGTATCGAAATAATTAGTTTGCCATAACGTTTAATCCAAAATATATATTTCAACTATTCTCTGACTAAAATTATTTATTTTCTATTTTTTTCAAGTGCTCAAGATCTTAAATCTAAGAAAGATTTTAATTGTTTTTTCTGTTCAATTTTAATTGCTTCTTAGCTTTTTTTTTTGGCTGAACTTTGATTTTTTGCACAGCTTTTTCACAATATTCCGGCATAAATATGAATCAAGAAGAAAACAAACAATTAAAAAGCGATTCGATACAAATTGCTTACTCTACGATAGAATAAGCAAAAAAAATGAAAAAAAACACAAACCTAAAGAAGAGAAAATTTCAACGCACATCCGTTTTGGCCATTACCCAAAGGTTGTACATGCCAGTGGATGCGGGGGGTGGGGAGGGTGAGGAGCGTGGTGGGTGTTTAATAAACAACAAATAACATTTGCATGCTGTCCAACATTCACACAAGAACGAATAGCTTGGCGAAATTGCTACAAAATTCTATGCAAATATCACGCATACGCAGTGTGTTACCCAGACAGAGAACGAAAAGTGAAGATAGAAAAGATAAGATTTCATAATGATTGATAAAAATCAACAATTTTTTAAGTTGCCATTACTTTTCACACACTTCCCGTTAACCAGCTATACAGAACCCATTACTTTTCACACACTTTCACTTAACTAACTGTAATTGTATACAAATATTTTGTTTAGCTTGAAAAACAGTTTTTTTGTTAACATTATAAAAGTAATTTTGCTAGTTGATTCAATTAAAACCCAAATCACAAGCGAAAAAATAACAAGAAAAGAAACTTAAACTATTTTTTTTCCTTTGATTTAACTTTTAAAGCAAACAAAGAAAGAACATGAACATATTGTAAATGTTTTCTGTTCGATTCGATTTCGATTTCAAGAGAGAACTCGAATAGGAAAAATAACAGCCGACAAATTCCAACAACAACAACAAAGATGAAAGACAACGAGACAAATCTCTAGAAACAAAAGAAAAGCAAAGACAAAGGCAAACGCAAAGACGCGATGGATGACCTAAACAACAATTTTGTATACAAATTGCCTAAAAGTAAAATGCCAAATTTATCTTTTTCCTTTTATCTACCTTCGCATTTTCTGCATCTGTATCTGCATCTGCAGTTGTATCTGCAGTTGTATCTGCATCTTTTAGTTCTACATTTTGCTAGCAAATTCTCAATGCATTGTTTTGTTTGCTGTGTTTCAAGTTTTAAGTAATTGCTTAACGCATGTTAATCAACAACAACAACAACAATAAATATATAAAATTACAAAGAGAGATCAATTTTGCTGGCTTTTCGACACACAAATGTTTATCAGGAAGAACCTCAAAGAGTTGGAAAACTTTGATATAAAAGAGTTGGAAAACTTTGATAGGCTAAAATTGTATCTGAAACCATTATGGTTTCCTTGTTATCAAACACAATCATTTTAGGTAAAAACACAAAAACATTTTTTTTTTTTGGAACTTTGCCTGTTTTCATTATCATCTCGTTTTTTTCTTCTTTCGTTTAGTGTTAAGAAAATTTTCGTCTAATTTGGTTTTTTCTGTTTTGTTTCTTTCGAATATTTTTTTTCCTGCTGTTTTCAGGCATTTTGTATACGCAAATAGTATAACGATTTATAGTATGTTTATTTGTTTTTCAACCATATATATATATATATATGTGTGTGGGTGTGTGTGTGTGTATATATATTTCGCATGCCACACTCTCTGTTTGTGTGTGTGTGTGAGAATTGAAACTGAAAGCAAAAGCTTTTTAGGTTTTTAAGAGAAAGAGAAGTGAAGAGAGGTGAAGCGAGGAGGTGGCAAGTAAATAGCCGGAATCAGTTAATACACATAAACAACAACAACGGGAAAAACAACAATATTATTTGTTGTTTTTTAGATACCGGCACGTGCGGCATCCACCCACACACCCAACACCAACCCAAACCCAAACATCCATCACTGAAATGACCAACAACAACAATATGTATCCGCGATTTGAGTGCATATATATGTATGTATGTATATGTATGTACATAGATTTTTGGTACTGTCCGTATGTTTGTCTGTCTATGTCTACACAGTAAGAAACATTTTGGAAGCACTCTTCATTCGAATTGCTTAGTTTGGGTTTAATAGACCAAAAGTCATCAGCAATAAGTTTCAAAATATATGAGAAAAGCTTTACCAAACTTTACAACAACTTCCTTGAATAATCAATCGTGAAAATGTTGTAGCAAATGCTTTATTATATGCTTATATAGATATGGTGAAAGAATATCCACAATTTTCTATATAATTAGCAGTTGATTGATTCAAATTTTCGGGGAATAAAAAACTAAATACTTTTTTTTTTGGCGAAAAATTGAATGAAATTTAACGTTTACTCCAAAACTCAAACTAGAATTTCTTACTTCACACATACACACATACATACATACATATCTATAGATATATATATATATGTAGAGTGTGTTGTTGTAGTTTTGTCTGTACAATGAAATGCATTTGTCGTCAATTTTTTGGTCTAGTCTCCGTTTTCGTCTTCGTTTTGTTCCCCTCTCAACACCGCCGCTTACCTAACATCTTTTTGGGACTGGATGGTGCTGTGCCACCCTCGAAGCCGGAATCATTGCTGCACGTGCTCATCCGTATAATTGATGCATTTCCACTTGTTAAAGTTGTTCCTGTTGCCGTTGCTGTTCCTGTTGTTGGTGTATTTTTGTTAACTGTCGTTGTTGTTGATGTTGCTCCTGTTGTTGTTGTTGGGTGTTCGTCATCGAATGCTTCGGAATTGTTGCTGCTGCTGGTGGTGCTTGTGCTTTGATTGCTGCTAACACCAGCAGCATCACTATTATCATCCTCATCGCTATTATCATCCAAAGAACCAGCACTGCTGCCCTCCTCACTGCTCTCGTCGTCCGTATTCTCGTCGGAGTAGACGATCTTTTCACGTTTCCATAGGGGTCGTGGTGTGGCAACAAGTGGATAGCGTGGCGCCTCCTCTTTCACATAGCATTTGCTGCTCGGATCGATTTTGACTTTCTTTTGCGGATCAAATCGTGCCGGTTCCGCATCTTTAGCCTTCTGTTTCTTCTTTTCCTTGCGCTGTTTCTTCTTCATGCTGGCACTCAAATTGGCACTGGAATAATCCTCGTCGTCGCTATCACTATCGGTATTGCTATTTTCCGCAGACGATGGTATATAGTCGTCTAGATCGGCGTCAACGTCTCGCAGATACTGTGCCAAATTCGATACTGTTGCAAACTTTGATAAATTATTGCCGACGCCTTCGCCGCAGCTGTTGCGCTCGTTGTCGACAGCAGCAGCAGCCACAGCCACAGTCTCAGACTCAGCAACAACAGTCGCCACAGAACTTAGCTGCTTGTCGCCAGTTGTTGTTGTTGTTATTGTTTTTGTTGCTGTTGCTGTTGTAGGCGTTGTCGCCGTAGCTGTTGCAGTTGCAGTTGTTGATGACGCATTTGTGGCTAGCTGTGTTGCTGTTGCTATTGCCGCTTTGGTGGGGGCCAGCGTAATAAATTGATCGGCATTGATTGGGGTCACATTGCTGTCTGTTGTGATTGCTGTTGCGTCTGCTGCTGCTGCAACTGCTGTTGCTGCTGCTGCTACTATTGCTGTGGGAGTCGCTATGACTTTCTTTTTGGCTATTTTGCCAGCACTTTTTTGCTTTGTTGTTTTCGGTGATTGCACCTTTGACTTTGGCTCAACAGTTTCCGACAATTTCGTTTTAGTTTCCGTTGCTGCTGTTGCTGCCGTTGCTGCTGCTGTTGCGTCTAGTGGTTGCTGCTGCTGATGCTGCTGTTGTTGTTGTTGTCGCTCAATATTATGCGTTGTTTTATTTATTTTTGCTGCTGCTACTACGGCTGCCTGTTGTTGTTCAGGTGACTTGGCTGCTTGCCCGGCATTTATTTTTGGCGCTGTTGCCGTTGCCGTTGTTGTTGTTTTAATTGTTGTTGTTGCTGGCGCAGTTTCGTTTAATTTTGATGTGACTGCTGTTGCTGTTGTTGTTGTTGTTAATGCCGTTGTCATGACTACAGTGCTATTAGTAGCGTTGCCAGATTGTTTTGTTGCCGCTGCAACAGCAGCAACTGTTGCTGGTGCGGCTTTGGGTGTTGGTGTCGCTACAGAAACAGTTGCTTTTGTCTTTTGTGTTGTTGCTGTCGTTTTATTAATTGCTAGCTTAGGTGTTGCTGTTGTGGTTTCAGATTTGGCTGCTGTTGCTGTTCCGGTAAGAGACTTTAATGTTGCTGCGCTTAGTTGTAGTGTTGCTGGCGTTGATTTAGGAGAGCTTGCCTCGAGTTTGGTGGCTATTGGTGTTGCTGTTGTTGACTTTGGTGTTGCCGTTGTCGTTGTGATAGTTGCTAGCTTAGGTGTTGCTGTTGTGGTTTCAGATTTGGCTGCTGTTGCTGTTCCGGTAAGAGACTTTAATGTTGCTGCGCTTAATTGAAGTGTTGCTGGCGTTGATTTAGGAGAGCTTGCCTCGAGTTTGGTGGTTATTGGTGTTGCTGCTGTTAGTTTGGGTGTTGTTGGCTCCGATTTGGATAAGACACCAGCAAGAGTTGCTGCTGTTGTTAGCTTGGGTGTTGCTGGCGTGGTCAACGGTGTTGTTGGCTCCGATTTGGCTGGACTTAAAGTTCCATTTGATGTTGTTGCTGCTGCTGTAAGTTTGGGTGTTGTTGGCGCAGATTTTGGTGAACTTAAAAGCGTTGCAGTTGCTGCTATTATTTTTGGTGTTGCTGGCGTGGCCATAGGTGTTGTTAACTCCGATTTGGCTGAATGTATTGGTGCATCGGTTTTACTGGCTGCTGTTGATGTTGATTTTGATGTTGCTGTTGCTAGCTTGGGTGTTGCTGGCTCCAATTTTGGTGAGCTTGGTTCAGTTTTGTTTGTTGCTACCGGTTGTTGCAACTCAATAACAATTTGTGATTTTAGAAGAGGTGTTGCTGGTGGTGTAGCTGCAACTGTTGCTAGTTCCTCTTGTGTTGCTTCCAGCTGACGATCGTTGAGCGCCTTCTTGCGATTGGTCATGTAGAGTGTCTCGCGTGAGCCAATCTGTGACCAGAAATCCTCACCGCTCTCCGACTTTTGCAAAGCTTTACGTATTGGTTTGGGCGTTGCAACGCCCTCTGTCTTTATGGGCGTGGTTGATGCTGTTGCTGTTGTTGCTGCTGTCTGAATCGCAGTCTCATCGAAGGTGAATATTTGTGCAACACTCACATGTTGCTGTGGCGCCTCTTTCTGCTGCTGCTGTTGCTGCTGTTGCTCCTTGACTTTTTTTATTGGCGATATTTGTGCAACACTCACATGTTGCTGTGGCGCCTCTTTCTGCTGCTGCTGCTGCTGTTGCTCCTTGACTTTTTTTATTGGCGATGTTTTTGCCTTGGGCGCTGCCTTCATAAAACCTTCGGGCAGCGTCTGCTTCTCTCCACCACCAGCAGCAGCAACAGCAGCATTTGGCAACTTTTTCTTGGGCAACTTAAATATCTTGTGTATCTGATGATGCTCCTCCACGGACTCCACATTAACCGTAAACTTTGGCTTTGGACTGATTTTGTTGGTGTTGCTGCTAGTCGCTGTGGATGTTGCTGTTGCTGTTGCTGGCGTTGGCAACTCCTCCAGTTCCAAGACACTGGGCATATATTGCGTAGTTGGCCCATTGTCCACCTCAATCACAGCTGTGATTTTGTGACGCAACTTTTTGCTCTTCTTCTTTTGTTGTTGTTGTTGCTGCTGTTGCTGCTGCTGGGAGGAGGGGAACGACTCATCGGCTGTGTTTGTGCTGTTGCTGTCGTGACTGCTGCGTCGCAATTGAATGCTGCTTTGCAACTTGTCGAGCAGCTCCTGTTCCTGCTCCTGGATGATGGAGGCGCGTCTTCTCAGCTCGCCGGCATTCAAATCATCATCGATCTTGTCCGAGGAGATGTCCTCGCAGATGTCATGAAATGTTGGACACTGTACTAAACTCAATCGCCGTATTGTCTCCGTCAATTGTGCTTCCTGTTCCAGTTCCTCTGATTCTTCTGAGCTGCTGCTGCTGCTTGCAATTGCTTGTTTTGCTTGCTGCTGCTGCTGCTGTTGTGGTTTCTCTAGTTGCTGTTGCTGTGGCTGTGACTGTTGTTGGTGTTTAAATTGTCTTGGTGCTGCTTCTTCTTCCTTCTCATCGCGTATGTAGAAACGTTCGCGCAACAATTCACCCGGTGACTTTTTATTGCTGATGGTGGGAAAGGCAGCCAACTCCTCGGCCAATTTTTGTCGCCAACTCAAACTGGGTTCAGCTGCCGGTGGCAAGTCACGAAACTGATGCTCCTCCTCCTTCTCCTTTTGCTGCTGCTGCTGCTGTTGTTGTTGCTCCTTTGGTGGTTCGGTTCGCTCCTTGCTCCGTCTACGTATTGTAGATAAACGCACAACAGCACGATTACGACGTATGGTTGATCGACGTGGTTGCTGCTGCTGCTGCTGCTGTTGTTCCTCCGATTGCTGTTGCTGCTGGTCTTGTTTTTGCTCCTGTTCCTTTTGCACTTTAACGTTCGCCTCCGGTTCGTTACGTTTGCGTTCCACAGACTCTTCTGCCGTTCGTCTATATCGTGCCGAACTCACATCAATATCTGCCGTATTTATGGCTATGGGTCTTGCAGGAATATATCGACTGCTGCTGCTCGTGTTGCTGCTGCTGCCGCTGCTACTGCTGCTGCCATAACTGGAGCAATATTTGGGCGATTGAATGCGCGTTAAGGGCATTAAACTGCTATGACCACTATGACGACCCGTCAGCGTTGAACTCTCCGTTATCGTTGTCAATTTGGGCTGATAACGTGATGATAAACCCAAAATGCTGCTGCTTGTACCGCCAATATTGCTGCTATTCGTGTAGATGCCGCCGCTGCTGCTGCTGCTGATAGGTGTGTGGGTGCGCGTGGAGGAGGAGGAGGGCAGCAGCGGCACCATATAGCTGCCCGGATAGGCACGATTATAGCTTGAAGTATAGCTGGGACTGCTGCTGCTGCTGCTTCCCGAGCTATAATATGGTGAATATAGCTGACTGCTTCCGCCACTATAATAATAATTCGAATCCGAATAGAGCGGCATCTTGACGATGTTGTCTCTGACGATCTGACTTCAAAACTCACTCAAAAAAAAAATGCACACCAGTTTTTTCGTTCCTTTTTGTATTAAAAAAAAACACTTTTTGTTGAGTGTAAAAAAACAATTTTCTATCTATTTATATTGCCAATTGTTTAACTTTTGTAGTTGATTTAATATTCAAAAGTATTCAATGGCTTTGAATATTTCAGCGCTTAACGCTTGCATGATTTGCCATATATATTAAAATATATATATGTATATGGCGCTTAGTTATACAATAATTTTGTTTTTCTCGCCATATTTTTTTGTGTTTTGTTTATATTTGTTTTCGATTTGCAAAATTGCTGTCAAAATGTTGCCAAAAACTGAACAACATTAATTATATACACTCAGAATGAGTTCTTATTAAAGGGCTAATAGCGAAACAAAGTTCGAAATATTTAACGATAATTAAATCGATATAGAAACATAAGGTATGAGAAATCTTGAATTATTGTGAAGAGTTTTTGATGGAAGTTAAAGAAAACTTCGAGTGCTTTGAAGCTCCACATAAAGCTAGGTTTGAGAAAAAGGAAGCTTTGACGAGTCGGGTTAAGATCCTTCTCGAATTATTTTTCTACTATAAAAAATGTTTACGTACGTTTCGTACAATTATTTTTGGTTCCTTTGAAACGAATCAGACAGATTTTTTTTTTAATATATATTAGCTTTGGCTTGACTACATGCGGCATATAGAAATAGACTGTTTTTCATATATATATATATATTATAGTTTCTTGTATGACGTAAGATCACGAGTCGTTGTCAAACGTTGTTGTTGTTGATGTTTTTTTTTTCTTCTTTGTATTGTTGCTAACCTGTCTGGCGAATTTTTTAACGTTAACGCATCAAGAATTATTTAAAAAATATATATATAAATATATATTTGATTGTTGTTGATTTAACCGGCGGCGCGTTATATATTTTTGTTGATGTCGTTTTTAATGGATAAGCAAGCCGAAATGTGCGATATATATATATATATATATCCAAGTACCAAGTACCAAGACACTTTTTCAACGAGCCGAACGCATTAACGGAAACTACTGAAATGGGAAAAAGGCAGCGCAAAAAATGTTCAAGCATTGGAGCTGATTCCTGATCTCGAACACACACACACAGAGAGATCAGAGAAAGAGAGAGAGAGCAAAAGATTCTTCAGAGATTCTTTCGTAGCTAAAACTTCGATATTATTGATGCTGATGTTTCGTCGATGTTGTTGATGTGTGAATGTGTTGCTGTTGCTGGTTGTTGTGTGCGTGTTGAGGAGACCCAGACCAACAACAACAACATCTATCTGACTGTCAGATAGACTTTCGAATTCAATGCTCTCAGTCAAAAAGATCTCAATACAAGTATATAGATATATATATATTTCGAAATATGCCAACAAAAACACACAATAATCGACAATACAATCATAAATTAAATGCTCACACACATACATACATACAAAGTATATGAGCTCGCGAGAAATGTTTCGAATTTCGAAAAACAGCAACATTAAAAATTGAGTTTTTGAAATATATATATTTCACTTGGCAAAACGTTCTTTTCTTTTCTTTCTTTGTTTTTTTTTTTTTTTTTTTTGCACAGCGAAAGTAAAAGCTAAACAGCTGACAGCAAAAAGAGAGCGAGCGAGAAAGAGAGAGCGAGAAAGTGTGGGAGAGTCAACTATGGAGCAACATATATATATGTATATATATTTATAATGTAAGAGCAACGATCTCAAGATATTTAAAGGTGCTGTCAAAATTGTAAATCGTTTCAAAATCGTTTTTGCAACACAAAATTTATGAAACACAGCAAAAATACATTTTACGATATCTTAGATCTACAAATCTAATAAAGAAAATTTATAGCCATGCTATACTATAATATCATGTCCTACTTTAAAGATTAAAAGGGGCGAATTGTAAGGAAAGCAAAAAATTTCATGTCATAATAATAACTTTTTCAGATTTGTGATTTAATATGTTCGATTGAATTATCAAAGTTAAGCTATTTCCAAATCGAATAAAACTCGTCAAGCGTATAGCTTGATCTATATCTTATTAAGCTTAAGCTTTCAATAGAATCTCATAAAGATCATTGAAAATGAATTTAAATCTGTTTGGATTTGAAAGAGTTGTATTTAGATCAACAACAAATCCCGATAAAAATCCAAGATCTATCTATCTAAACTAACTAACTAATATAACTAAACAAGTATCAAAATTGTATCTCGAATAGTTCAGAGTGAGAGCAGATATTTGCTATATGTTACTATACACATCAATCAATTAAATCTCACACCTGTTCTATATAGAAGTTATATGTATATCATACCAACAACAATTTGATCTATTCGCAACAAGTTTTCAAGCGAACAAAAATATTTTGACACATATCTGGCGCAAATAAACTCAACCATAATGATAGCTCTCTGCATATGTGTATAATCTTATTATAAATCCAATTTAGCTGTTGTCAAAATAAATATATTTAGCAAGGGTTTCAGCAACACATATATATACGTGTTTATAGATATATTTAACACAGTCTGGTTATGGTAAATAATGCTCAATTTGGAAGCTGATTGATTCGTACACCTGCTAACCAAAAATGTTTTCTTTTTTTGGCTTGGGCAATTTGCGCATCTTTCAGATACCTCAACACACCAACACACACACACACAGACAAACACACACACGGTGGCAAGGGGGCAAGAACAAATGGCAGAAAAGCAAAAATTTGCCACACGACGCTGACAGCCAGCGTTGTGATGCTGGTGACGCTTTTCGTTTCTGTTCGGTTCCGCAAAAATGCATTTATAGCCGGCACTATATAGTAGAGAGAGAGAGAGAGGGAGGTATCGGGAGGGAGGGCGGGCGAGTGGTTGTTGAGGTTCTCTGTATGGTTGTCTGCTGAAAGCGCCAAACAACAACTAGAAATATAAATAGAATTGCATGCAACGACTAGCCACACACTCACACACACACACACACTTATAGCGTGTAGTACTTAATCTTTTTGCAATTTATAGCCAGGCCAACAGTCTTTCCATTATTTTCGGTGTAACATTTAACTTGTCGTATATTTTACTCATTTTATTTTTAGTATTCTTTCGGATTTTGATTTTTTCTGTTGCTGCTGTTTAGTAGTTTTTATACCCAGAACCCATACCCATACCCATTGAAAATGGATTCAAAAGGGTATAATGGAATTGAACAAAAGTATGGAGAAAACATCTCCGACCTCATACATTATATATATTCTTGATCAGCATCAACAGCCGATTCGCTATAGCCATGTCACTCAGTACAAGTACAAGTTTGTTTTCAATATTCGATGACTTTTCCCTTTTCCCATATACACAACAAAAACTTGAATATGGAAAGCTTTGAGGCAGCGTTTGAAACATTTAACGAAATAATGACAATCTGTTACAATTGTTATTGAAATCGGTTAAGAAATACTGGAGATATGGAACATTGAAGTTGAGCATACATATATCTATATATATATCTAACTTTTGGGGTTACTTTTAGGAACAGAGTATTAAAAAGTCGTTAATAGCCAAACAAACAACATGGTCTTGCTATATGCTTAACATTTATTTATATATAATTATTTTGTTGTTGCCTGTTTGGCAAAAGCGCAATAAATTGATTTCTATTCCATATGTCTCGCCTGTCCACATCAATATCAGCTATATATACTACACACATAGTATCTATAATATATTTAAATGGATTAAGCGAATCAAGCTTAATTAGAAAACGTTTCGTTTCAATAATCAAAAGAAACAAACACAATTTTGATCTTTATATTGAATACTTTTGTGTCCTAACTGATTGCTATCAACACAAAGTTCAAATGGTTAAAGCTGAGAGAATACAAAATAGATAAGTTAGGGATAAGTTAGACAATATTTACAAGTTGAAGGTGTTCAAAATTGGTTGTTTCCTCTTTTGACTTTATAGTGGCATTATGAAAGGATATCTCTGCAAAAGTCATTCGATTCGTAGTAGAAAAGAAAAGTTAACTAATGTAAATATAATTCTACACTTGGCCGAATGATATTTTTATAGCTGACAAGTAGAATAATGTTGCGGAAATCGGATCAAATCTAACATATAAAAGTTAAAAGACATACGATATAAGAATAGTATCTTCCTCAGCTTAAGCTAGTTCTTTTCCTTAAACGTGAGTAAAATAAAGAACCAATATTGAATCCATAAAAATAAGAATCATCTTGCTATTTGTCTACACCTTTGCATTACTAAATGCATTAAGACATTAATTTATACGTATTTTTATAATTTTCATTGAACTACAAATAGAAATGTACATATATCCGTGTCAAACATATATCCGTGTCGAAATTGATATTGCGCTCAACCAAAAATGTTAAATGTAATAAATATAAAGCTGAAACGTTTTCAGCGTGGTTTTCTTCGCTTCTTCTTTTTGTTTAAATATAAATACCTGCACTTTTTTTTGTGCAATTTTAATTGTCGCTTTAAAGAATACAAATACGTAAATGTTTTTACTGGGGATAACACAGTATATATACAGTCTTATGCATATCATAACGAGCTTGGCATTACGTATTGCTCATTGCCATGATGATTAAAATAAATGAATGCTCGAGAGAAACTGTAACAACAGGAAGACATTTCGTATCCCAACAACACCACCACCACCACCACCAACAAAAAAAACCACACAAAAAGAAATGCACAAATTTGACCAAGGCTGCCCCCCTCCCCATCCCCCCTCCTCCCTTGAAAAACAAAAGGAAGAACAAATGACGGCATTTAAAATAACGAGGGAAATATATATATATATGTTCTCGTACATAAAAATAAACAAGCAAATGAAATCTGTTTGACATCAAATGGTTTGCAATTAAATTTAATAGCATTGAGTTCATTAAATAAACATATTTAAATAGTCTTTGGATTAACATTAATCTACATCAATCCAAAGACAATGTTGCAAGCAGTTGGAATTGGAAATGGGTTCAAAAAGGGTATAATGGTATGTAACAGGTAGAAGGAAGCTTCTCCGGACCCATAAAGTATATATATTCTTGATCAGCATCAACATTCGATTCGATATAGCCATCTGAATGTATGGCCGCGTCGATCTCAGAGATTATAAGGGACTAGAGACTCCAGATTTGGAACATAAGCTAGTAGAACAAGTTTGTTTCGTTTCTGATATACACATATGATCGATAACCAAAAAATCTTGAATTTACTGAACTTTGTGTTTTAAACATTAGACAAATCAATGATAATCTGTAAAAAATTTTATTGAAATCGGTAAAGAAACAGCGGAGATATAGAACATGGGATTCTGGGTATGGTTCAGTCGAGATTTCTCGACTAGAGCCTTCTAACTTGTTTTATAAGAGGAAGTGTAGTAATATAAGCAGTAAATTTCAAGACTTTTCGAATTAATACTGCATTTCCCAGCTTAAAACCTAATTTTGAATCGAAATTCATGAAAATACTTTATATGAAGTTATTAAGACGATTTGTTTATAGTCATCAAAGTTGTAAACTTTCCAAAAAAAAAAACTTTGTGAGAACTTTAACGATTTTCAAAAGCAAAACATGTTTTGACTAAGTTTTTTGAAGAAAAATATAAAACTTAGAGACTTTCCGCTACATTACGAACTATTCTCATATAGATTCATCAAACTTAACCAAATATCCCAGCTTTCACATTTGACCGTTATATTGCCTATATTATTTTCAGCTTTAACATTTGACCGTTACAAAAAATTTCCCGACCTAAAAAAAAGCTTTGGGAAAACTTGTTGGTTGTTGACTAAATAAATCAAAAAAGCTTTTGTGTAGCTTTCACTTTTGGCGCCATCTAGTGAAAGCTCCAACCAATAAATCGCACGCAGCAGCAGCAGCATAAAGCTTTCCACACAGGTGGTTTGGGGGGGGTGCAATCAAAACTTACCTTCACACTTAAGACCCTGAATGAAAAAGCCGCCCATCAGCGAGCCACAATGATCACAAAATGTGGGCGACATAAAGGTGTGCGGCTTGAACCGATGTGGCATATCGATCTTGAAACGTTCGCGCAGCAACTGCAAAAGAATATGAACAGAGAGGTTAAAGTAAGGGTAGTATTTTTGGGTATTTGAATATATATATTTACAATTGTGCTGGCTGAGTTGAAAACGGAACCGGAACACTTTCCAAGCAGCTTCTCGTGACACTTTTTGTGTACAACCGTTTGGCAAACTGTTGAAAATTTATATCATTTATAATTTGCCAGAGTTTCAATCAGTTTTACTCACTTATGCATTGGTAACCCTGTTTGCCAAAGCCCCATAAAAACAAATTGCAGAATGCACAAAATGTTGGCTGACGAAAGAATTTTGCCACAAATCGATGTCCATTAATATCGTGGGTTCTACAAAAAGATATAAGGAAAATATTCTAAGTTCGATAACATTCGATAACATTGACTAACAACTCTGTACTCACTTTTGATGTTTGATGGCGCCACGTCGATTTGTAATGCTGCGGGGTCGTGTTCGTCTATCCACATAGCCACTGCTAACACCACCAACACTCTCCCGATCCCGATCTCGATCCCGATCGCGATCGCGATCTCTATCTCGTTCTCTATCGCGATCTCTGTCTCTGGTGTAGGAGTCCTCTTTGGAGTGCTGGCGTGGTAGCTCAAAGGAATGCTGCTTGCCATAGTGATAATGGCTATTATAGTGATCATCACAGTCACGTTCACGTTCCCGATCACGATCACGTTCACGACGTGCACCGCTGGCAATGGAACCGCTTATTCCGCTGCCACTGCCAGCACCGCTGCTACTCGAAGAGCTCTGTTTATACCGCAACTGGGAAACAAAGAACAAAACATAATACATTAATTCTTATATACCCAGCATAACGGAACCATCACGGTACTTCCACATGGACAGCCTTAGGGGGTTGTTTAACTCTTGGTACCGACTAAAGAACTGAAAGAACGGTATCCCTGTATTACCCGTTTATAGGTTATATTAAGGATTATAGCCACATTACTTACATACCAATCATAATGCTACCATCACGGTACTTCCACATGGGCAGCATTGGGGAGTCTTTAACTCTTGGTACCGACTAAGAAACTGAAAGTGTGGTCTCTCTGTATAACTCGGTTTTAGGTCATGTGAAGGATTTTAGCCACATAACTTATATACCCAACCATCACGGTACTCCCACATGGGCAGCCCTAGGGGGTTCTTTAACCCTTGGTACCGACTAAGGAACTGAAAGTGTGGTCTCCCTGTATTACCAGGTTATAGGTCATATGAAGGATGACAGCCACATTACTTTTATACCCAAGCATAATGCAACCATCACGGTACTTCCACATGGGCAGCATTGGGGGGTTCTTTAACCCTTGGTACCGACTAAAGAACTGAAAGAGCGGTCTCCCTGTATAACTCGGTTATAGGTCTTATGAAGGATTATAGCCAAATTTCTTTACCCAAGCCTAATGCTACCAGCACGGTACTTCCACATGGGCAGCATTGGGGGGTTCTTTAACCCTTGGTACCGACTAAAGAACTGAAAGAGCGGTCTCCCTGTATAACTAGATTAAAGGAAGGCTGCCTTTGGTTGTTGTTTGGTTTAGTTTACTTCTCTTTCACTTACATCATGGCCACCGAGAAGACGTGACGAGGAGGAGGTGCCGCCGCCGCCACCGGAATTCCGTTGACGATGACTGCTGCTGCTGCTTGAGCTGCTTGCCTTCTGCTTGCGCACTTGGGCCCTGGTGAACATCATCTTGGTGGCATTAACAATAACAACAACAACAGCAACAGCGCAACAACAATATGTTCAAACAATTTGATTCACACAATTCGCAAACGTTGTTGTTATTGCTTTGACGATCTCAATTCGCAATTCTCTCTCTCTCTCTCTCTCTCTCTCTTTCCTGATATGCTCGAGAGGCGATCGAATGCGAAGGCGGTTGGCGGTTGGTGGGAAAGGGGTGAGAAGGCTCTGTTTTGTGTTATGTGTGTTTAACGATAAACGAAAGGCGAGAACGAGGCGTTATACTTATAACAAATAATATTAAATAAGCTATTCAGTTGTCGTTGTTGCTTTTGTTGTTGTTGTTGTTGCTGTGTTGTTGCTGTTGTTGGCATTTATGTTCAAGTGCAAAAAGCGACTTGAAAATCCCTGTTGATGGACATCTGAAAAATGAAAAACACAAGAAAAATAAATAAATAATATATACTATCAACAGCGAACAAACTTAAAAACACTCACACACACACATACACATCGGCTAATGTGGTGATCATAATAAAAAAATATGTATATGTTTATATGTATATATTCATCTGCTGAGTATTTCATATTTTAACTCCATAAATTGAATAACACAATCATTTTTATAGCTTTTCGAGGTTTTTCTAGATTGCTTTTGCTTTAAGTATTTCTTGATAAGTGTTTTTGTGTTTTGTGGTTAAGTTCAATTGCTTTAGGAATGTATAATATTTGTATTGAAGTTTTTGCAATACGATTTGTAAGATTTAATAAAGTTTTCAAACTTCTAAAAGCGTTTTTGTATTTATTCTCATATATATATGTATAAAATGTTTGGTATAATAATGATAACTATCTTTTAGTCTAAAATCATTATTTTATCTTTATCTAATCGATTACTAAACTTGATTCTATGACGTATCCTTAAGTGTATATATTATCGATAGCAATCAAAATCACAAACTGTTAAACTTTGTTTCTTATAATCAAATCATTCTTTCTCGTTTTTAAACGAGCTTCAACTGATTTTAAGATTAATATCATAAAACAATCGAACTTCGATGAGCGTAACATGACCTAATGGATTTCCTATAAATATTACTTTTGACTATGCTTAAAAATCACGTATATAGTTGCTAGTTTTTTTGAGAAATTTAATGGATCGTGGATCATGCACACGGTCTGAACAGGAAATAGTGAATCACACAAGTGTATAAAGTATGTATATATGTAGTATGTGTATATTTATGATGTGTGACCTATACAAACAAACATTTAACTCAACGAACTCGTTACTTTGTCACGTATACAGAAGAAGAAAAAATGTTAGAAAAGAAATTCTTGCGCGATTGATTGATTGATGAACTGAGAAATGATTGATTTGTATATATCCTGTTAATATTCCATCAACTTGCACTCAAATATTTTTATTATTATTAATGGAATGGTGGGGGGAAAGAGGATGAGGGGCAAATAAGATCAACAACATTATTCTAGGTTCCAGGCACCAAACTAACCGAACTGTCGACTATCAAATAAACACTTGACTCATGTGTTGTATTCTTCTTGTTGTTCTTGTTGTTGTTGTTGTTTTTGAGTACATGTATCAAATGGTCTTCAAAATGTTTATGTTGTCGATTCTGATTCTGATTAAATGCTCTTCGCTCTGTTCGTTCAATTTTTTTTGTTCGAAGGGGAAGTTTATTTCACACAAATTGCACACCAAGAAACAATAATAACAATAACAACAACAACAACCAATTCGTGATGCGATATTTGACGGCATTTTTGTTTTGCTTCAATGCTTGAAAAATACATTAATATGTATGTCTAAGTATATGTATATATACATATATATATGTTTTTTATACCCTCAACCGATTAAAAATTGGCAAAAAGAGTATAATGGTTTTGTGCAAGAGGATGTAACAGGCAGAAGGAAGCATCTTCGAACCCATTAAGTATATATATGCTTGATCAGCGAAGTCGATATAGCCATGTCCGTTCATCTGAATGCATGAACGCGTCCAGCTCAGAGACTATAAGAGCCCTGGGAAGTAAAAGTTTGTTTTAAATTATCGATAACATGTTATCGATAACAATAAAACCTTGAATTTGTCAAACTTGGAAATGGCTCTTGAAACTTTAGACGCAATAATGGAAATTTGTGAAATGTATATTGAAATCGATTAAGAAACAACAGAGATATGAAACATTGAAGTTAAGTCGGGGAAAAAAATGAATATATTAAAGATTGAAGTTAAGACATCAAACATTGTTGCAGTACTTTTTGTATGCCCTTACGTGTAAGGTTTAAGGTTCAGTTGAGGGTATCTCCTTGTCGAGATTACCCCAACTAGAGCCTTCCTCCCATTACGTTACAATATGCTTTAGGCTTGAAGGGCATACACATACACAAATACAAACGCACACACACATATAATATTGTTTGTTGTTTAGGGAATCCACCAAGCATGTTTTGTTTTTTGGGGTCGTGAGTCGTTTTCGTTTAAAAATATACAAATATTTTTTTGATTTCTTTTTTTTTTAATTTTTTTGATGATATTATTGCCACCAAAAATAAGTTCTCGATTCATTTGAAATGTTATTATAAATAGAATTAAGTGGCGAATTGTGCGAGATTGCGTGCCAATTGATTGCCGGATATGATTAAAAGAGAACAACAACAAATATTCAAAACAAACTTTGATATGCTTTTCCATATATGAAGGATATTACTGGTCAGAAAGGTAAAAGAATATCAAAGGGGTGTTAAAATGTTAATGATGGCAGTTTTGAGCGCTTAAAGAGATCAATCGAACCGAATGATACTTGATGACATAATCGACTATCGACTAGAAGATACACTGAACCATACAAAAAATACTTAAGTCTTTGATATCTCCGGTTTTTTGCCAACCGATTTCGAATTAACTTTCATATAAAATCATTATTTAATCTATTTATTCAGTGTACGGTTTCGGAGTTTAACAAATCTAAGCTTTTATTGTTATCGATAGCGATTTATCGATAATTGTTTTACTTATGGCTTAAGAAAGCTTAATGGATGAATCTGAAGTTTCTCCAGAAAAAAAACGAATATGTCTATGTCTACTCTATATACACTAGGGGATCGAAGACGCGTCCTTCTGCTTATCGCATACATATTTGCAACAAAACCCGATGTAAAAACTAGATTATTCTAAAGTTTCATCGAAATCCATTCTAAAAACTAGATTATTCTAAAGTTTCATTAAAATCCATTCTGTAGTTTTTGCGTGAAAGACTAAAAAAACTTTTAGATTTTTAATATTAAGAGGATATATTCTAAATAACATTTCATTAGATTTTATTCAGATAAGTTTTTGAGAAAAAAACAGAAAAAACGTGTTTAAATTTGATACGACTTCAACTTTGCGTAAATTACTTTTAGAAGTACCTAAACAAATTGAAACTTGATGGATGTATATATGTATAGATGTATGAATGGATGTACATATGTATATGTATGTATGGGGCTAGCAGAGCAACATGTGTCAACTTCAGAAACAAGTCAATTCATTTTGTGGTTAACTGTTTTGGATGCAAAAAAAAAGAACGAAAAAAAAAGAAAACGGTTTTGGGATTGAGATTGGGATTGCTTTTGGCTTTTATCGATGGCGATATGTACGAACGGACGCTGGCTACTATAAACACATTCCACAATGATACACACACACACACACAGACACACACAAACATACAATAACAAATATTTGGTAGTGGAAAATGCTTTTGTTTAAATGCCCCGCAAAACACAGCGCAAATTGACTGGATGATTGTGCGGCCGTTCGTTATTGGCGGCTCTGCCAGTCATTTAAATATGTATGTATGTTTGTATGTATGTATGTATGGATGTACATAGAAAAAACTGTTATTCATACATATACACATACGTGTGTGACGTCATAGAAGACACACACAAAAATGTGCTTTAATAAACTTTTACTTTTATTTTGCAAAGGGAACAAATTATTATTATTTTTTTGCTTACTTTTTGCTACACACACACACACACACACAGGCACTTTTCTTTTGTGAACACTTAAACAAAAAATATATATATGTATGTACGTTTGTATGTATATATTTATGGTACATAGGTAGACACTTTTCACGTTTTTACAGTTAACACACACACACACACACATACGCCGCGTTGTATGGATTTTGTCACTTTGTAAGCAGTATGATGTGTATTTGAGATTTGTCATTTGTTGTTGGTTGCGTCGAAGTTGAGTATTTTTTCAAACATTTTTGCTATGTGTATTTCATTTTCCATTTCCATTTTGTCATTTAGAAGCTTTTTTTTCCACCGTACACCAAACAAACATCAACGAACGAAACGAAACGCAACGAAACGAGCGCGGCGAACAAAACATACAACAAAAAATAAAATTAAATAAATTAATAAACTTAACGGCAATAAGAACTGGTTGTACTATATAGGTTGGTTAAATGTAAGAAAAAAATGCAAGGCAGGGAAAATCTTCCGCTCTGCTTTGTGGCTGCTGCTGCGTTGATCTCGGCACGGAACGGAACAGAACCGAAAACAGAAACAGAAACACAAACACGAAAAATGTATACATAGAAAGTATATGTACGTATGTATATGCAAAAGCATATGTGAGCATCTGAAAGTGATATACGTATACCTGAGCATTTAGCAGTTCATATATCTTTCTCTCTCCCTCTCCCTCTCACTCTCTGTTCTAAGAGAGCGTTTTGCATATATATGTATGTAAGCATTATAATATTCACAGTTACAATTATGTGCTCTCTTTACAATTGGAAATCTTCCGTTATTATGTGCAGCAGCAATTGAGTACATGGAAAGCGATGCACACGCACGCAGGGCCAGAGCGAGAGAGTGTGTTTGTGTGTGTGAGAGAGCGCAAAAGGATGCACTTTCTTTAAGCGTTAAGCTTGAGCCCTTTGGTTTCTTAACATATTTAACAGCTTCAATTCAAACACATTAAATAAATATACATTTTAATTCATGTTCACATTTTATTTGTTATTTGTAAATGCAATTGTATATTTTTGTTGAGCGCATCGATGATTTGTCTGAAGCTTTTGTTTTATAGAGCAACTGTTAGTCGTTGTTGGAACACACATATTTATTATATTTTAATAACTTTTGTATAGGCACGCGCCCTCGCATTTTTGTCTAAATATTTCGTTGTATGTATTTTTAAAACATGAAAACAAAACCAAGAGAGATATTCTGAGAGTAAGATCGAGAGAGAGAGAGAGAGAGCAATAGACAAAATTTACGCCCTTAGCATAGCAGCAGCAGTATAAAATTTTAAGAGCGAAGCTGTTCTTTGTTTTTGCGCTGATTTCTTGTTGTTTTATGCACATTTCTTCGCTTGAGTGTATGTATGTGTGTGTGTGTTCTACAATCCGTTAATGATGAGACTGTGTAATATGATGCCCTTGAGATTTTCGTAGCGTTGATCGGTGGCAGAGTAGCCATTGCATTCGGTGCTGGTACACTGCTCAATGTCATCGATCAGCTGCAATATATCCCAGTCGAGTTCATCGATCAAAAGCTCACACTTCGCCTCATCCGTAACGATGTGAAACTCCTCAAAGTGATTCTCGATATCGACGAACCATTCCGCCGGATTCGAGCGATCAAATGCGGGTGGATGATTCATTGCCCTTGTTGCCTCCGTATCCTCGTCGTTGTCTTTCAAACGCTTACAGCCCGAATGATCCAAACGGTTACCCATCTCAAATGCGACTGTTGCAAAATTGTTCAAGCTCAAAATGAAAACGAAACACGGGGAGTTCGAGGGAGAGAAAGAGAGAGAGAGATTTGCTGTCGTATCGATATCATTCAATTGACAATCGATATGAAAGCGATAGATAGAAATGTATTGATGTATGTTAAATATTCAAAAAGGATATGGCTAAAAGGTTTTTTTTTGTTGTTCTAAACATAAAAACAAAAACTATTTCATAGATATATTCATATATTATGCGGTTTGCGATGATTTTCAACGATTATTTGATCGTAATAGATAAACAAACAGCGAAGTGGTGGGGCAGAGGCAGAGCCAGGTGGACAGACAGAGAAATTACAAGTTGGCAAAACCTTCTGATATATAATAGTCAACAAACTGTATCACAGCCAGATAGACGTGACAGTTAGTAAGAAAGTTTGGAAAATGTATTCGCAAATGGCCGAAAAGCGTTTGAGAAAGGAGCTGGGTGAATTGTATCGTATGCAGCCGCGTAATTGTAACGCCTGGCCGGTTCGTGGGGATCTGATGCTGTGGCATGCATCGATATCGGGTGTTAGGGATACACCCTACTATCTGGGCATATTCATGCTCAGTCTGAAGTTTAATCCAAACTATCCGTTTATAGCGCCGCGCGTCAATTTCATAACGAAAATCTATCATTGCAATGTCGACTACGATGGCTATATCTGTTGGGATCTGTTGTCTAGCAAATGGACACCTTTGATCACAGTTGCAACCATATTGCATGCGATTTGTGCTTTGATGCGCGAACCCAATCCCGATGATCCCTGTGACGATGATATGGCCGCATTGTATCGCGACAATCGTCAGCAATATTGCAGCAATGCCATCGATTGGACCGTTAAATATGCTGTTGTGCCAAGCATTAACTTGCCACCATTACAATTGGAGTGCCAGTCGGTGACGATTGAGGAATTGGATGATGATTCCGATGAGACGGACGATGCTGATGAGCGAGAACCAACAATTGACACTAATGCCGGTGATGATGATGATGATGATGATGATGATGATGATAATGATGATGCTGATGATGATAATGCTGATGATGCTGATGAAACAGAAGATCCGGATGGGGATGCTGATTCAAGCTATGAATTCACAACATACTTTTAATCCATCGATTTTAATTACTATTATTTAATGCATTTATGAAATGAATTAAAAAAGGGGTTAGAAACTACTCGCAAAACTGGATTCATTGACATTATGTGTTTTGTAGATGAAAAGCTATCAATTTTCCATATATTTAGTATGAAATCGATATATTTTCATTATCATTTACTTTTACTCATTTAAAAAATATTTGCTCTTTCTTCGTTTTGGTTTTCTCATCTTAAAGATACATTTGTATCTTTTGGTTTTCACGCACACACCTACAACACTAACAGATAGTCGCGTGCGTTGTGCTTATAACTAAGGTTCGCACACTATTTATGTGTGTATGTGTGTGTTGTCTTTTTGTCTGTTGTTGTTTTGAATGGCAAAACTGACCATTGCATGTGGAAGGAATCCTTTGTTGGGAACCAAATGCTTTGCGGCCATCTGTTGGCTTCAACAGGATTGCATGCAGCTCGCAATGCTTTCGTGAAGCTATTGTGCCACACTTGTGAAACGTATATGTTTGAATGTGTGCGTGTGTGTGTGTGTGTGTGTATGTTACAAATAGGTGCACTTGCCAAATACATTTTGATTTGGTTTCTCTCTTGCATCGTTTTTTGTTTACGTTCTTTGACACTTCTTTTTTTTGGGGGTTAAAATACAAATCGATATCGATTATCGATACAAATTTGGATTTTTATCGATAATTATCGATAGAATATATACATATATTACTTGCTATCACAATCTGATTTGAGTGAAGTTTATTCGAGATATATATTAATAATTATCGATAACTTGTTAAATATAAATCTATCGATTAAATTTTAGGATGGCATATTTTGAATATGACGATCAAACCATACTATAAAACTTTTTGATTAAAATCATAGCCATCGCTTGGAATTCTAGAAAATATCGATAATTATCGAAAGTTAGAGAAGTTCGACTCTTAAGGTATTAATGTTGTAAACACTTTAAAATAGTAAAAAACTATATAATGCGTTGACATTACCTTTACTCGTTGAAGGTTATCCACAAATCCAGCACATATCAATTATTGTTTATTCCGCATTAAAAAAAAAACTCAAACGCATCATAATAATAATGTGGAAATCTAGGCGAATTCAAGTTGAGTATCATGCTGCTCAAGTCTCCGCATTTAATATATACACAACATATCGAATCTATATATATATATGTATATGGATAGACATTATCAGGTGTCAGCATCGAATGTTTACGAATAGTAAAACGACACACAACGATAACAACTGTTCTATTCATTTCATTTGCTGTCTCTGGCAAGGAGAGAACGATGGGGGGGGAGGTGGAGGAGGGGGTCAAGAAGTTGGCGTGTCCAGACACAAGACAAGCTAAGACAGTAAGATAGTAAAAGGGGTGGCTGCTGCTGCTGCTGTAGGGTTGCTGCAGTAGGGTTGTTTCTGACTACACGTCGTACAATCAATTGCTATTAGTTTTCATTAGAGTCGAAATTACCATAAAATCACATAGACCGTTAGTTGAGCGAGCGACAGAGAGAGTTCGTGCTGCAGGGTTGCCACCCATCCACCTGCCTGCCTGTCTTGCTGACCACAAGGTGCTTCGACTTTTTCGATATTCATAGAATAATTACACTTTATCAAGAGGCAGAGTTCATGAATTAACACCAACAACAACTACAACAAAAAGCAGGAACACAGCAGGGTTTTCGCTTCCTTGGTTGAAGAATTCAACGATAGTTTCCGGCGTTTTTCGAATGCGAGTGCGAGTGAGAGCGGGGTAGCGAAATTAGTCAAGTTTGTTACGTTCAACATAGTAGTAAGGTAAAGGGAATTACCGTAATTAGAATATATTGAGCAATAAAAGTGATTTTTATTATTCGAACGCACAACGTGAGCTCAATCTTGATGTTCATGCTGATGAAGATGATGATGATGACGATGACGATGCTAAAGGTGATGGTGACAAAAAGGAAAGAGCAAAAAAAGGGCAAATGTGAACACAGTTATAGGAATTCGAATAGCTAGCATTGTTGAAAGTTGGATTATGGAAAATGTTGCAAGGTTGTTTTAATTACTTTGAATAATTGCTTACTTTGAATAATTTGAGGTTTATAAGGGCAACATTGATGCAAACAAGTACAATATGCATTTTGATCAAATTCGAAACTAATCTTTAAGATGTTGTCAGGTTTCTTTAGCGAGGCAACTGAGATAACAGTAAGTTGATGTTACTGCTGTGTGTGTGGCAACATGGTCATTGTGCCACATGAAGCACTCAACAGCTGCCTTTAGACACAGCAATAAGTGTGAGTGTGTGTATCATGGCACTTCAAAAAGACTGTGCCCAAAATTTTTTCTCTCTCTCTCTCCCTTTTTTTTCTCAGTGTGTGAGTTTAATAAAAACGCAGCTCATTGGATCCTAAACATATCGTTTATGAGCACACACACACAAACACACACAGACACAGAGTGAAAGGAGTGGTTGGGGCCTTTTCTATTCTATTTCAACACTTGGAATAAAAATTTGAAATAAAATAATATTTTGCATTAGAAAAACCTCAATTTATGCTTTTTAATAAGCTTAAATTGAAGGAAAAGTGAACAAATAAATTCAAATAATTTATATTATTTATAAGACAATGTTTAACCTTTTGAAAAAAGAAACTTTTTAACTTATCGATATTTATCGATTAAAAAATCATCTATCGATTTGGAAAGTAAAATATACATTAAGGATACGCGTTTAAACTGTACAATATTATTATTTGTATAATTAAAAATTTAGAATATAATAGTAAAAATAACTCATTAGTTTATCGATATTTATCGATTAAAAACATCTATCGATTTGAGAAGTAAAATATACATTAAGGAAACGCGTTAAGGCATTACAATATTATTCTTTGTATATTTCTTTTTCTTTGAGTGTAGATAGGAGAGTAAAAGGAATTGCTTCAAAGCTGTCAAAGCGTTGACCATAACGTTGCATTGTGCGATTATATGAATGTGTGCCAGTATGTGTGTGTGAGTGTGTGTGTTTGATTGTGTATCTGAAAGTGTGAGAAGTTAACGGCCAAGAAGCCAATGTCAAAAGCCAGAAAGTCAGCTCGAAGCTCGATGGTTCATCCTGAACCGGTACGAACTGTCTTTCTCTCTCTCTCTCTCTTTTGCTCTTAGGTCTCTGTTGACCTATGCAACTTAATCGATTGGCATTGTGGCATTTTGAGGCATTTTCTAGGTAATCGACTTTGATGGCCAACAAAGAAGTGTGCAAAAGAGACGTCGTAGTACGTGAACTTAATGAGTTGCAATGCATACACGCACACACACGCATACATACACACCCTCTGGAAGCTTTGGGTGCTTGGCTAAGCTCATAAATCGCGGCTGGTCGTTTATGAAAACATTCGAGAGGGCCGAGCCGCCGTTAAGTTCGAATACGCATTAAACTTGCGGCACGGCACTTTGGTTGGTTTGGTTGCTCCATCATTTTGTTTTGTGTTGCAAACAAACAAAATATAAATAAAAGTGCCGCTCTTTTCATCATAATCCACTCCTAACGGGCCTTAATGTCTGCGCACTTAAGTCTATATAATATCGTCGTCGTATAATGTATAAAATACTCTTCTGCAGTGTATATAAATTATAAGGTTTATTATGATTTTTAGACTGGACCTGTTTTGCCTTTCTTCGCTTGAACAGAGAGAGAGCTAAAGGGAGAGAGAACGCTAATGAGAGAGAGAGAGAGAAAGAGAGTAAGAGAGAGAACATTGTCTGAGTGAGTGAGAATGCCGTTAGATCTGCATATAAGAGCTCAAAAAGCTCTTTGTTATGCGAGAGAGCTTTTCTTAAACTGATGATCTGCAGAGAGAGCTTGCGTGCCAAAAGCTTTTGAGCTGTTTGTTATGCGAGAGACCTTCTACAACGGCTTTGTCCGTTAGATCAGCTTCGATTGCAAGCTTATTAGCTTTAAAGGCGATCTCAGTTTCAGCTTGAAAATGGCTAACGCTGCGTTGTTTGTGTGGGTCAACCTAAAAAGGCAGGCAGGCAGCCAAGCTGTATAAAATTGCATTAAATTAATGTTACGTAAGCGAAAATTCCGTTTTATAAATCCAGTCTACCGTTAGCCACCACCACCCCCCACTCCACCCCACCACCCTACCGCCCTTCTTTCGCACTCGAATGAAGTTAAACGAGTGAGGCACAAACACAAAATGGGGGCAACATGGTCAACATTAAATTACAAGCTAACCAGATAACTTTGCCAATGGAGACAGACTTATTGGAACCACAACAACAACAACAAGAACAAGAACAACAACGAAAGGACTACAGTGAAACCTGAGCAAGAGCAACTGGTCAGCAGCAGCATCCTTGCTGGCGTTGGTGTTGACGAACACCGAATGAAGCAAGTACAGATTAGAACGGGGGACAAAGAAAGGAGAAAAGAGGAGAAAGGAGAGTATCTCAACTTTCAACCTGAATAGGGCGAGAGTCATTCATTTTCACTTTGGCACGGTTTCGATTTGCGGTAAGAGAGTGAGCTTTTGTGTGGCATAGGTAGTAAGCGAGTGTGCGAGTGTGTGGCAAGAGCAAAAACTTAACAAGCTGGTCAGAAGCGGCCAAATAGATAAACTGGCGCCACATTCTTCGCAATTTGACTCTATTGCACATCAACTTATACACACACACACACACACTACATAGAGTGGCAAGGTGTTGGTCCAAGCACGACATGTGCATGTATGTGCAGCATGCCACATGCCACAGACAAGCGTTTCAGATTTACAAAACATTTTATTCATTCGTTGTTCAAAACACTGCTCAGATTTGCCAAGTGTCTCTTTAAGGGTTGGCGGGGGGCTACGAATAGAGGGTAAGGGGGAAATGCACTCAAAAAAAATACATATATTTGCGTACCGAAAATGGTTAGTTTGGATACTCCTTATTTTCATAAACACGATTTTTTCTTATTGTAAATGTAACAAAATATTTGATTTGAAATATTTTCGAAGACTTTAGGTATTGAAAAAGTTGCATGGAATTATACTTTGGTATTTTCGTATGAGAAATACAATTGTATTTAATTTAACTTTTTAAAATTAAGATAAATATAAAACACTTACCATTTCAAGTTTCCAAAAAATCCATCAATTGTACTCTGAAAAAAAAAGAAAATATTAATTTTTTAGAGTGAAGTTTGGATTAGTTTAGGTTTGTGGTGTTGCAACGTCTATGTTTGTGGTGGCCACGGACTGGACTGTTGATGCCCCATTGCTGTTGCTGCTGGTGTCCAAGCTGGTTGCAATTGCACAGCACGTCCATCAGTTGCCCATTGTCTGTGCTGTGTCGCGCATACATAATGAATAGTGAACCCGAACTGCAACTACCTGCCGTCCCGTCCCGTCCCGTCCCGTCCCTGCTACTATCATCCAGTTCCATGCAGCTAGTCCTATTCCTGTTCCTGTTGCATTTCACCATTTACCTAGTTCCTCTTCCTCTTCCGCTCTGTGTCACCTGCCTCACCTAATGACAATGATGATGATGATGAAGCTACTGTTGCTGCCGTTGCTGCTGTTGCTGCTGGTGATTGGCTCACATTGTGAAAGGTCTGAAAGGAAGGGAATGTAAAGGGTAGAGGGGGGGTAGAGGGGTAGATTTGTGCAATGAATGAAGCGCAATTAGCACTTCGATTGTGTTCAGGTGACGCGATTTGCATCAAATTAATGTCTTCATCAGCATACAAACAGAAACATAGACAGAGAGAGAAAGCGAGAGAGAAAGCGAGGGAAATGTCAAAAACAAACAAAAACTTGAAGAGAAATCAATGGCATGTAGATCCACTTGTTACTTTAATCAAGTGGAACTAATTAATTGTCGTAGCGTTGCTATTTACGTACAGTATTTTTGTTTAAAGTTATTTATCGATAACAAAACGATGTCTTATTGTGGGATATATAATCAGATTTTTCTAGGTTTTAAGTTTTTTTTTGTTAACCGCAACTACAGCGAAATCTGTTTTGAGTATTTTCTATGTATTTAGTTTGATTTGTCGATCGATTCGATTATTAATCGAAAATCCTACCAAGCCTTTCTTTTTTTGTTCTGATTGACATTACTGCTAGCAAAGCAAAGGGGCAACATAGTCTGTGTGTTTTTAATATTCGGTTCGAATTCAAATTGTAAACGAAATATTTATTTATATATTTTGAAACGCGTAATATATATATTATTATAATAAACGAAGAATCGTGAGATCTAGGTAAGTATTAAAGGTAAGCCTAGTGTTGAATCGATAATTACGTTAAGTTTGTTGTTGGTAGGCAGCAAAAATGACCATTAACAAGTTTGAAGAAAGTTTCTTCGAATATTTGCATATAATGGAGTCGGTGCCAGCGCTGCCATTTATGGATTCGCCAATCGATGAATGGTTTGTTGAATTGGAGACGGCTTTTGCCGAAAATGCTGTGTTGGACACCAAACTAAAAGCCTGGCTCTTGCAAAAGTTTCTGAAGAATGTATTGGAAAAGGATGAGAAGGCCATATTCAATAAGACATTGAATGCCGTTGGTGAGAAACCGTTGGGAAAGCATACCAAATATGAGGTCCTAAAGGAACATATGCTCATCTTGTGGCCGGATTCATTTGAGGAGACAATGCTGGAATATCACTTTTACTTGTGTCTCAAAGGAAATTACTTTAACAAACTATTCTGAATCATCAAATATCGAAACATAACTAACTAACTTTAAAGCTGCTTTAGGTGTTGCCTCTAAAAGGTTTCGTTCGTTGGGATGCAGTCAAGTTTTTAGTTATGTTAACTTAGTAGGCAATGAATTTAACTCATTGTCAAACCAAAAAAAAAAAAGAAATTCAGTCATTAATCAAGCTTCAACTTAAATAAAACTTTGTACGAATATATTTTTTGTAAAAAAAAAAACGCCAACAAATTTTTTCTCTATTCGCGATGAGTTCTCAAAGTAGCGATTTCTCGGCGGCAACGTTCAATACATCGGGTAGATTATTACAGGTCGACTATGCCAATCGGGTTGGAGATAATGGAGATCCCGTCGTTGGGATACGTGCCGCCGATGGCATTGTTATTGCAGCCGAGAAATATGTGCAACAGAAACTTGTTGTACCCACCAGTGTGGTGAGAGTGGCGGATTTGGGTTCAGGCATGGCATTATCTTATGCCGGATTACGACCCGACTTCAATTGCCTGACCAAACGCACCCTTTCTGTTGCCGATATACATTTTCTGCGCTTTGGCCGAAGGATGTCGATGAGGAAAATGCTCAATAATACATCATCAACAATGCAGGAGTATTGCCAATCGAAAGGTTTCCGTCCGTTCGGTTTGTCACTTATGCTTGCCGGTTGGGAAACGGATAAGACTCGACTCTATCATTTGACTGCTGATGGTAGTCATGCTCTCTATAAGTCTCTGGCTATTGGTGAGAATGCTGAACAACGTATGGACTATATACAACAATACTATAAGCGAAACATCACACTCGATTTGGCTATATGCCTAGCCCTAAATGCCATACAGCAGGACAGCGCCGAGCCATTAACAGCCGAAAATTTTGAAGTTGGCATTTGCACTGTGGATGACTTTAGCCGTCTGGATAGTGAAACTATTGCAGCATATCTCACAGATATGTCATAAACTTGAACGGATTTCGAACACATCACAAACATTTCTTCGGCGAATTCATCTGTACATTGTTCTTAGCTTCCTACACTAATCCAAAACTTGAAATCATACACTCGAATCTGGTTTATACATACATAACATACAATTCTTGACCTGTACATTGTTCATTCACATTAACATTTACTTAAATATTGTACAATAAACAATCAACAATGCGCAAGAAGCGAACAATAAAAGATTTTGAAGCACTTTCTACAATTTGTTAAGTGTTGCATCAAAAAGCATGAATGGCTTCCAAAAACATTGATCGGATAAGTAGTCAAGCGTTAAGTTTAACAATGCATTGTTACATTAGTCTTTGATACACTTTCTCTCTGTTGCCGTTGTTACTATGTGGCAAGTGGCTGGTGGCAAGTGGCACTTGTGGCGCTCGTCTGCAAATCGGCGGTCACCTGGCCAGCAGCAGATTTAAAGTTTCGCTCGCTCTCTCATCCTTTATTTATTTATTTTCTTTGCCTAGGTTCTTGCTTTGGTTTTTGGCGTGGCGTTCATCTTCTTCTCCGTCTCCGTCTCCTCCTTGCTGCTTTCTCCTCGCTGTTTTTTTTTTCTTTTATTTCATTTGCCTTCTATGCAATTATATTGGATAAATATCTTCTTCCGTTTTAGCTGTAATTACAAAAGTTTAATTGAGTTTTCTCGGCTCGTGTTGTGGTCGTTTCTTTTTTGCCTTACTTGTTCTCCTTTTTCTTTTTTGCTTGTTGTTGTTGTTGTTTTTTTCCCCTGTTTGCTTGGCACTTGCTTGCTGTCTCTCTGTCTGTTTGTCTGTTTGTCGTTGTGGCTGGCGCTAGAAGAAGTTTATCCAGTATTCTGTTTCTGTAAAAGTCGTTTTGTCATTCGGTCCTTGTTGTCGCTCGTTGCCTTGGTTGCTGCCGTTGACGCTTTGTTCCATCTGTGATTCTGTGGCTCCCGTTTCTCCCATTTCTCTCATATCTCCCATTTCATTTGCAGTCTCTCATCTCATCTCATTTTCACTCTAAAAAATAAGAAGGAGAACAAGTTTGTTGTAATGATTGAATACGGAAGAGAAAATTGTTGGCATGACCGCAAGACTATATATAATCTTCATCTTTTCAACTCTTCTCGTTTACAGTATACCCATATAATAAATAATCGATATCGATAAATAATTGATATCGATATATAATCGGTATCGATAATAATCGATAACCAAAAAATCATCCCCAGTGAAAGCTTGATTGAATATTTATTGAAGGCATTACTTTTACATTTGTTTTTCTAAGTGTACTTGAATATATTGTTGATGTTGGAAAAACAAAAAAAAAAGAAAAGAGTTGTTTTCAGCCTGGCAGGCCTGTCTATCTCAAGCGCCACGTGATTGTTTCTTTTCGCCACAATAAGAATGCGACAGCAACAACAACAGCAGAGAGGGTGACACAAACAGGGAGAAGTGGGAAGAGGGAACATATACAAATACATACACCTACACAGACAGACAGACAGACAGATAGAGAGAAAAGTCTAAGGCCTGCGGCTGAGTGATTCCTATGTCTTCTCTCGCATTGCTAGAGGACATCGTCCAAGGACAGCAAAATGCGCGCATAATGAAAATTGATTAAAACTGAGCGAGAGAGCGAGACAAAGCAATTGCATTTGAATGCATGGCTTTAAAGCATGGTGGGGAGGGGGTGGGGGGGTAGACTGTCAATTTATATTAAATAAATAGCGAAAGTGTTGGGTAACGCCTCAAACATCACACGTGAGAGCAGAGAAGAGAACAGAAGAATCAGTTGGTTAATTTATTCATTGCATATTTACATGCTCATGTTTGCAAATTTAAAAACTGCACACACACACACACACATAAGAATATGAAGAGAGAGAGAGTGGGAGAGAGAGAGAGATAAAGCTGAGCGAGTTTATTCAAAGCAGACTCTACGTTCTAGTAATATGTAAATCGCATTGCCAGTGCCAAAGTGGAGTTTGCTCAGAGTCAGCTAAAAGTACATATACCTCCCCATACCCAGCCTTACTAAACCCTCTTACTAACTTGCAACCGCAACAGCACATGCACACATCGTGCCCCACTCCACCACCAGCACCACCCTTCTACTAAGTTATCCACATTCGCCATTCGCATCAGCGCCTCCGTATATGCCATATGCGACGGCGTCGGCGGCGTCGGCGTTCAGTTCTATGGGAAAAATCCACTTGGCGCTACCCCAAATATTTACATATCATAGTTGGCTCCACAAATGAGTTGCCAACACACAGTGGTGGGGGAGGGGGGCGGGGGGTAACGTACGTGAGTGCCAAGTGCAATTGCAACGTTCCTGAATTAAACACACGAAAACAGCCTATTTTATGCATACTCGGAAACTACGACCAAAGCATATGAAAAATATTTGAATGAAATAATATTAACTGATACTTAGAGCCTTACGAGTCGAGTTGCAAGCATATATATATATATATGTGTGTGTGTTCACTCATACTGCCTACTTGACTTAACTTTAATGTTCTATATCTCCGATATTTTTTAACCGATTTCGATACAAATTTCAAAGGTTATCATTATTTTGACTTGGGTTGCGAACGCCATTCCGAAGTTTGCCAAATTCAAGATTTTGTTGTTATCGATAACATGTGTATATCGGAAAGGGGGAAAGTTATCGAAAATGTGAAAAAAACGTATGCTGCCTAGGCGAGCTTATGTTCCAAATCGGGAGTATCAAGCTCTATCTATATATCTAAATGTATCTATATCAAATCGGCTGTTCAAGAATATATATATGCTTTATGGGGTCGAAAATGCTTCCTACTGCCTGTTACATACCCATACATATAAATCCCATACTGAACAAACTCAAGTGAAACGCTTATAACATTATATCTTGAGTCGAAGCAACCACCCTTAACTAATCGGTCGGTCTAGAATGTAAAGGTAACTTTAATAATAATAAAAAAAAGACTAATATAAAATCATTTTTACAAATGTAATAATATAACAAATTAGTAACGCTTGAGTAATCAAATATTTATGATGGAACAAGTGTGTACGAAAATCATATCCAAACAAAAACAGGGAGAAGAAAGAGAGAGTGGGGGAGGGAGAAGGAGAAGGCAAGAGGATGGCGCTTGTCAAAACAAATCCGTAAGAGATTACATTAAAAAGGAGCATTTGGACAGCTCAATCGCAAAATAGAATACATCTACTACTTACATGTGTATGTGTGCGAGTGTGTGTGTGTGTGTGTGGAGTGCACGCTGTGTGCATGCGAAAATATCCCCAATGGATTTAGTTTGGTTTAGTTGAGTTGTGTGTGTGCACCCAACTCAAGCGCCCAATACCATGTCCCGTTAAGTCCTTGTATCATTGTTTCTTAAGCAACGCTTCTTTTTTATATTCCTTCCCCCGTTACCTTTTCCTTTTTTTGCGTTGTTGTTTTTGCCTTTCCTTTTTTTTGTCCTGAAAATGATGGAAAGTTTTCTTATATGAACTGACAGTAGTTTTATATTATGAATTCATGTTATATTATTATTATTTGTTTCTTTTCTTTGCTTTAATTTTGTTTTTTCTCGATATTCAAAAGGAAACATGGTTTTGTTTTTCAAACTTAAGTTTGAAAATTGTTGGTGAAAATAATAAAATATTAATAATTTCTAAAAATTTCGATGTGTATTATTGTTAGCCAAGGCTTATTATTTTATTTAATATTACAATACAACAGCAGTCGGGGAACCGGGGTAAATTACCCCAAATGGGTAAAAAGCTTAATGTTGGGGGGTAAAAATGAAACTTTTGTGAGTAAAAATTATATATTTTAATTTTATCCTAAGCTGTGGTGTGTAAGCTCCCTATTGCAATGGGAGAAAGAAAAAAACATTCGAAAGACGGCTTGAGAAACTATAAAAGAATTTTGTTCATGCTGCCTCTCTTTGTTTCGCTGTTTCAGAATAAATGAGAGGGAGAGAATATGAGAGAGAGAGAGAGAGAGAGAGAGAGAGGGATACCAGAGAAAGAGAGAGTGAGAGATACCAAAAGAGAGAGAGATACTAAAAGAGAGAGAGAGAGAGAGAGAGAGAGAGAGAGAGAGAGAAAGATACAAACAGAGAAAGAGAGAGGTAGATACCAAAAGAGAGAGAGAGAGAGAGAGAGAAAGATACAAACAGAGAAAGAGAGAGAGAGAAAGAGAGAGAGAGAAAGATACAAACAGAGAAAGAGAGAGAGAGGTAGATACCAAAAGAGACAGAGAGAGAGAGAGAGAGAGAGATACCAAAAGAGACAGAGAGAGAGAGAGAGATAGATACCAAAAGAGACAGAGAGAGAGAGAGAGATACCAAAAGAGACAGAGAGAGAGAGAGAGATACCAAAAGAGACAGAGAGAGAGAGAGAGAGGTACTTACCAGAGATAGAGAGAGAGAGATACCACAAGCGGACATTGAGAAATGTCGAAAACAGTCAAACACACACACAAACTCGTTGAACACTTAACTAATAAGATCAAATTCCTTCATGACTTACTTGAATTTTTGAGAATCGCGGAGAGGGGCGTTTTTTCATGTATTAAGTAAAATTATTATTTTTTGTGCATATTTTTATTGTTTCAACCCATCCACACTCACACACACACATACACACACGTACACACACATACCCACACACACACACACCCATACACACACATATATAAAGACAAAAAAGGGTAATAAAATCAACTTTTAGTTAGAATGTCAAAATTAAAAATAATTAATTTAATGTTGCTGGGTAAAAAGGAAACTTTTGTAAATAAAAAGTATATATTTTTAATTTTCTATTTAATAAATCTTTTTTTTTTTGCTTTTTGCCATGGGGTACACACACATACACACATACGCCATGAGGTAATGTGAACTTACAAAAGAAGTTATAATGAATAAAAAAGTTTCCCGACCGCTGCATAACAACAAAGAATACTTGAGTCAAGGTTTTTGTTGCGTATTTAGAGTTCACTTAGATTTATAGTAAGTAATTGTTCTTGACCATAATCAGAACTGCAAAGTACAGTTAAATTGCTTGTCCTAGCAACAAATTAAAGATTTCCTTCTTCGTTTTTTTGCAAGCAACACACAAGAGTAAATCTCGATCGAAAACACACATAAATAAGTATTTTCAAGTGGTTTGTTAACTCAATAAGAAGAAGAAGAAGGCGAAGAAGACGAAGCTGCAACTGCAGTTACTAGAGAGAGAGAGAAAGGGATGGAGTGTATACACTTGAAGCACAAAGCAACAGCAGAGAGTGCTGCTGCTCTTCATGAGTAACCAATTTAGAATTAGCATAGCTGAATATTAGATGTTCAGTCACTCGATTGCACACACACACACACACACACAAAGAAAGAGAGAGCGTTGTGGTGTAGTGGAAAGGGTGTGGGGGGGAGTGTTCATCGGTTATCGTTGCGTAGATAAGTTCACCTTTGAGTAAATTTGTCTGTCGATTTGTTGTTGTTTGTTGCTGCTGTGTGCAAATGTAAGCAAATGTTTGTAAGCCGACAAAGCAGCTTACTTGATTTACGTCTAGTTGTTGTTGTTGTTTTTGTTGTTGGAAGCATCTTGAACAGACATTTCAACTGACAATTTGAAGGACTTTGGAACCTATACAGCGGTATGTCCTTTGTTATGCAAAATGCAGGCATTCAGTCAGTCAGTTTCGGTCAGCTCTTTCCTTTCAATCTTCTTCTCCTTGTCTCCACTCTTCGCATACTGATTACTCTGACCTTTGTCCACAGTGGGCACACTTCATATACTATATATAAATTGTATAACTATTTTCAATAACAGCCAAGCGCCCAAAGTAATGCTCCTTCTTTGCTTGATTATTTGACTTGAACAGCTTGACACGGCCAAGACGAAACGAACCGAACTACTGGCCAATTGTTAGTTGGTTAGCTGGTTGGTTGGTTGGTTGGGTGGTCAACGGGTTAAAGAGTTGCCTGAAGTTTTGCGACAGGTGCTGCAGGATGCTGCCTTCTTCTGTTGCACTGGTTCTTTCCTCCTTACCTTACCTTTCTCCAAGGTTCTTTTTTTTTAAATTTTCGGCAACTTCTCAAAAGTACTTTGTCTCCACAGCACCTTCTCTCTCACCACAACTTGCCCACCTTTGTGTGTATGCATATTATTTTCTTTCATTTTTGTCTTTTAGTTATTTAGCATATTTCTGAAATTGTTGTTGTCGTCTGTCGTTTGTTGTCCTCGTCGTCGTCATCGTCGTCGTCGTCGTCTGGCTGTGTTTCAAGTTTTGCTTTACCGTTTTGCGGTGTGCAAATGCAAATTGCTTACCTTGCATTACCTTTATGCCCCCTCGATCATCTGCCACCCACCCAACCTTCTATATCTCTTGTTTTTTCTATTCTATTCCTTGTGTGTTTCTTAGTTTTTTCATCTTTTTTTGTTGTTTTGTTTTGGAGCTTGGTTTAGGGCCGAGAAGGCAACAGATGCTGGCTCAAGTGCGACCAGCCGCGTTGATAGTTTTATTATTTGTATGCATATATTTACCACCACCCCCCCGCACACACCTGAAAGAAAAAATAAACAAGGTAAAAAGAAGAGCTTAAAACTCATCGCTTTCAGCTTAGTCTTAACAGAACGGATTTCTCTATGGTTGCTTGGGTTTCTTTATACGTTGTTAAGTAAAATAATTGAAAAGATTTTATTAGCTAAGCAATTCGCCAAAAGTTCTTGGTACTTTAATTATCAATGGCCAGAAGATGTCATATCATATAGATATGGTAAGTAGGAATAATCTATATAACTGAATAACTCAAAACTCGTTCGCGTTGTTTGCTTCTTTTGTTAAGCCAGACATCTGGTCATTGAATAACTTTAACCCCATGCTGGCTTAAACTAATTTGTGTTTCTATTGTTTCTACTAATTAGTTGTCACTATCTAAAACTCATCCTCATCATCATCATCATCATGAATATCATCATCATCTAGCAGTTGTAGTTTTAACACATGGTTCATTTAGAACGAAACAAGGAGTACAATCATTAATCATTGAATCAACAGTGTGATAACTTAACTATGCCAAGTCACACTGTGCACAGTGTGGCAACTTTATTAAAGTATCATACAACATATATGATTGGTGTGTTTGGTGCTTAGGTCCTTGGCCCCAAACAACATTCAATGTGCAGGCGACCGTCAAAATAAATAGTGCGAGATGCAGAGGCAAGGAGAGGAGTGGAGAGAGACTCGATTCGTCCTGCCAGCTGGATGGCCTCCTTCCCTTTCGCCTTGCCTGGACTGGCTGCCGATACTGTTTATGTTGTCTCATGGTCGTGCGTCCAGATGTTTTGATTCAGTTTTAATTCATTTCAGTCCTTGTCGTCATCGTCGTCATCGTTGACCACGTTGGGCGCCAACACAGCGTTTGTTATTGTTGCCTTTTGCCGTTGCCGTTTTGTCGCTCTTGTCGTTTGTTCTTGTTGCTACTATTAAGAAAAACGCCTCCAAGTATAATCGACTAAACGAGCGAGCAAACGAGAATTGGTTGACGACCCTCACCACCCCAGCCAACCCCTATCATCCAACTCCCCACCAACTCGACATGCAGCCAACCAGCCGGCAATAAAAATATGATTGTATTTTCGCTTGAGTTGTTTTCATTTCTCGATGATGTCGAGGACCGTACTCGGAGACCATACCGTCCTTCCGTCCGTCCGTCCGACCAACCGCCAAGGCGACCGCAGTTTCACTCTCCCCCACACACCCTTTCTTGCCACACATATACAGAGTTTTTACTTCCGTTTGCCACAAGTTCCCCATCTGTTTTACTTTTTCTTTCCTTTTTTTCCTTGGCCCTCAATGCATGGTTAAATCAAGCAAACGCTCGACCATTGAACCTCTACACGTTCCCATTATTGTTGTTGTTGTTCTTATTTTACCCTTACAGTGGATAATATAGTTGGGTCAGTAAGTAGACATCAAGTATCTATATCTATATCTATCTAGTATAATCGTTAGTTTAGCTTAGTTTTAACCAACTACTAATGAGCTTGATAGAAAAACTACCAATACGGTACCCTATAGAAACAGTAGGGCGGTACCGTCGCAGGACCTTCTTGTAGTAAGAAGCAGAGAGCAATCTCGAACTTACTTGAACCAAATATACCCGAACTATACTGAACCCAAGTTCAACAAATGGTTGAACCTCATTGTGTCGAAAGGGTATTGAAATGTCGGCTAGCCTTCTAACAGCTCTACACATATATACATTTATATATTGTTGTTTTTGCTTCTGCTTGCGGGATAACAACTTGGAGCCTTTGTTTTCTTTGCCCCCCCCCCCCCCCCCCCACACACACACACACACACACAAACAGAGAGTTGTACATTGAACATTTTTGAAATCAGTACGGCAACTCTGGCATATTCGCTACATTACATACTTCGTTGCCATTAATCGTGGGGGCGTGTTCCCTCCCTCTGCCACTGCCACTGCCCAGTTCTTCTTGGCCACTTCTTCTTCTTCTTCTTGGCTTGGCATCTTCAGTTATCCTTGTCCGCCCCGCCCCACAGCTTTCCCCTCAACGACTCTCTCATATTTACTCGAGTGATGTAATTTTTGAATAGCTTAAGGCTTTTGGAAAATATTTAGCATGGCAAATCCTTTTTAAACGTTGATTTCAACTGCAAGCAGCAGAGAAAGCAACGAAAGCAAAGAAAGCAGTCAACGCTTAAGGATGTGTTCTTGGCCATGGCAATTTCGGTACGTTTTGGCCAGAAACCATTGTAATGCTGGCTGGCTGGCTTGCTTGCTGCCTTCGAGCTGCTTTCAAGCACGCTTTGCATATGCATATGCGTATTATTGTTATTAATAATAATAAATTAGATGTTGAATGAATGAGTTTTGCCCTTACAACAACCCTCGCGAGAACGAGAACGAGGAGATGAGGTGAAGTGGGGGGGTGGCAAAAAGATGATTTTGCATTTCATTTGCAACAACAATAAAAGCAACAACAAAAGCTTCAAACGATTACACAAATACTATCAAAAGTAATCGGGGCATTAGATAATTTAAAGTTCGGTTTTTTTTTTCCTTTGCTTATATTCGTGTATATTTGATTTTTGAGTAAATTTCTTCTATCAAATCAAAATCTAATCATAATTTTAATGTTTTTCTTTATTTTATACTGTAATTAGGTTAAAAATTTTGTTACAGTGTTGCAAAACACCGACAACTTATTAGCAAACTAACTTAGTTCAGCTGCATAAATGGCAAATTTGACTTATTGGAAAAGTTTTCACTTAACAACATTTGGAAAACAGTTTTCAAACCAGTTCGTTTTCAACACACACACACACATACACACAGAGAGAGCTTTTAACAACACTGCTTGCCAACAGACGTTTATCAGCACTGGCAAAACAGCGGTGAAAAAAATATATTTCCCCACTCAAAAAACAATGAGGAACAACTTGAGACAAAGTTTCGAAACGGAAATAGAAATTGAAGAAACAATAATAACAGCAAACAGACAACTTTTGTTGTTGTTGTTGTTGTTGGTGCTGTTTGCGCGTGCTTCGATCATTGTTGTTATTGTTCACTGGCCACAACAACACCAACAATAACAATGAAACAAAAAGTGCGCACAAAAAAAAAACAAATAAAAAATCGCAAAAGGGAAATATACAAATTTTGTAATGAAATTTTGTTCGCTGACATTTCGAAAAATTGCTTTTTAACCTTTGTGTGTGTGTGTGTGTGTGTCTGTGCGCCTGACCTGAACTGAACTGAAAGTTGAATCTGGACTTGTGAAGAGTGAAAGGGGGCTAGAAAGGGGGGGGAAGGGGAAAAAGGGGAGCCTCCTTGTACATGTCACTGACATGCTACACGTGTATCTTCTTCCTCTTCTTCTTTTGCTTCTGCTTCTTATACTCTTCTCGGGTATATTGGGTGCAGCAAGCCCAAAACTCCATTTCTCAGTAAATACACTCGAAAAAAGAGAAGAGTTACTTAAGAAAAAAGCAAGCCAAAATTAATTGATTTACTTTTTTTGACACATTCACTTTGTATTTAAATAATTTCAATTATGTTAAGTTCCCCGTTACTCAACACTGGAAATATACTCTGCACGTTGTAATGTTATTGAAGCGTTGAACTAAGCAAAAATGAAGGCTCTAGTCCAGTGGTCGGCGAACCGGGGTAAATTACCCCAAATGGGGTAAAAGTGGAATTTCTGGGGGTAATGGACATGATTCTGAAAAGGTATTTCAGCATTTTCTATTCGGGCGAGCTTTTTTTTTTTTTTTTTTTTACAGAACCTCATTGGGTAATGGCAACTCGCACAACAAATTTTGTCCACCTTCAGCTCTTCAAATTTTTTCGGGGTAACGTCAAGCTTCAGAACAAAATTTGGGGTAATGGTTCCAAAAGTTCGCCGGCCTCTGCTCTAGTCGATAAATACCAAATAGAAGATACCCTGAACCTTTGTCTTGGCAATGCTACATGCAATTTTCTTACAGTGTTGCAAAGTTGCAAGAAGCGAAGCGAAGCAAGCAGGAAGCAGCAACAGCAGCAGAAGGAGAAGGAGAAGTAGAAGCATCGAAAATCTGTAAGCTGAAAACTGAGAAACTCTGTGACATGCTTTTAAGTTTTCGGCATGGCATGCACACATGCAGATTATTATTAGGTTGTTGCTGCTGCCCCCCCACTCCCCTCTTCAACACTGCTTGCAGGTGAGTCTCTCTGTTTCTCTCCTTCTCTCACACACATACTCTGTGTAGCAAAGGAAAAAAACTTTCGCCATGTCCAGCTGAGCGGGTCGAAGCAGAAGCAGAAGAAGAAGGAGAAAACGAAGGATTTCTAGGGCATGCCATTTGCCTTGCTATAAGTTTTGTTCTAACAAACCAATTACTCGCACCAATTTCCACACACACACACACACACGCTCGCTCGCTCGCCTTACACATGATGATGGAAGAGTTCGACTTTGAACCGGCGAAGTGGAAGGAGGAGCAAGGAGAAGGGTAAAAGGGACAACATCGCTACACGACGAGACGAAGCTGAGATGTGCTCAGTGTGTCTGTGTGTGTGTGTGTGTGTTGGAAAATACAAATACGACTTTCAGTTACTTTTTCATTATTATTTTGTCAAGGAGTGTGTCCTTTTGCCTTCGCGCGCGTCCCTATATCTGTGCGTGTATGTGTATGTGTGTGTGTGTGCGACACTTGGCTCCTTACTCGCATGTCTATACTGGTATATCTCAAGATTCCTCTCGTCCTCCGCCATCCAGTCTTAAACACCTTTTTATACCCTGTAGCTATTATAACAAAATGCTGAGATAAATTCGAAAATTATTAATTGTAGAGAATTATGAACACATTTTAAAGAGTTTTTAAATCGATTCCAATGGCAAAACCGATGAAAAATTAAATATATATTTAAAACTATAATTTACTTATATTTAAAAGTATATTAAAAAGTATGTTAAAGGTAGTTAAAAAAGTATGTTAAAGGTATTCCAAGCTGAAATAACAGATTTTTTTTTCGTGGCCTGAGTTCCCCTAATGGAAAACTATTATCGATGAATTCTAGTTTAGAACCAGGTTTAATATTAAACATTGTACAGAGTATCTCATGGTCCAAACACTTTGTATAATCTCTAAATGGGTGTGTGTTTGTGTGTGTGCTGCAATGTTCAAAACATTGGCAGATGTCGCCGCACTAGCAAAAGTTAGCAGAGAGACAGCTAAAGAGAAAGAGAGGAACAGGGCATCGCGATGGAGCATCTCTCTCTCTTTCCGGATCTCTCTGGATGGCGTGTGTACACAGACAAGAAACAAGACATGGACATGGACATGGTGATGCCAAGACAGTCTCAACTCAACCAACTCAGCCAACTTAACCAACTCAGCCGGCAGCGAAGGCAGCCGAGTTAAAATGTGTAAACAAAAAAACGAAGAAAAAAACTCGAAGATGAAAAAAACTTGCTACAAGTTTACTTTCTTTGTTTTATACAACACACACACACTTCGTATTTTCTTTGTAATTTTTCTTGTGTTTGTTATGCCTCTGCCCTGCCTCTGCGTCTGCCCCTTGTTGCACTTTGCAATGTGCAACCGCATGTGCATGTGGCAAGCAAGCGCAAGTGGCAGAGTGAAAGGGATTACAATTTAATGCTCAAACGTAAGAATAAATAAATAACTATTAGTTGTTAAGAAGCAACAATTGTTTGTCAGTTGTATAAGAATTTAATTATCGAGAAAGCGATCTTCTAGGCCAGAAGATAACAGTTATCGAACAGTTGTGGCAATAGTTTCTAATACGCGTTTGACTACAAGATACCCTGGCAACCTGATTCATTCTTACTGTTTAGAGCAAAAGATTAATACGGAAAATTAAAAATTTTATTGTTATCGATGGCAATAACAGGAGTAGTTATCGATAGCACATGATCCTATGCCTATGGAAAGTAAGAAGTTGATATGTCGATAGGCAATATATCGATAGTTATCGATAGCACATGATCCTATGCCCATGGAAAGTAGGAAGTTGATATGTCGATAGGCAATATATCGATAGTTATCGATAGCACATGATACTGTGCCTATGAAAAGTTAGAAGTTGATATGTCGATAGGCAATATATCGATAGTTATCGATAGCACATGATACTATGCCTACGGAAAGTTAGAAGTTGTTATGTCAATAGGCATTCGATTATCCTATGCCTATGGAAAGTAAGAAGTTGATATGTCGATAGTTATCGATATCACATGATCCTATGCTTATGGAAAGTTAGAAGTTGATATGTTGATAGGCAATCGATTGTGGTTGTTTGAATGTTTAATCGAATAATGAACTCATAATCAAGACAAGGCGCTCTTAATTCGATTAATCGATGTTTTTAAAACGTTTACAGCCATTTCAATAGATTGTAACCCCCCGCCATACCTAAGCACTTTTTCACTCCAGAGTCCACGAGTAGTTCTTTCTTAAGAGTTCTTTTGCTTGCTGTTGTTGTTGTTATTGTTGTGAAGATTAAGCCGCATGTGCAACATGTCTTGGATGTACTTTGTGCGTAATCTTTGAGCTGGCTTTAGCCTCTTAACTTCTTACACATGCACTTGCTACCACCCCCCCACCTCACCACCCCAACACACTCACACTCCAAGACCGCTTGCAGCACATTATGATGAAGAAAAGACGAAACAGAAGATGAAGAAGAAGAAGCAGCAGCTCGCGCATGCTGTTGTTAAGAAAGTTTTTAATTTTTCTTTTCAAACATTTAACTAAAAGAGGGCAAAAACCCTTACTTCCCACGCCCAAAAGCCAACAACAGGCGTGGAGGGTGGTGGGGTGGGGTGGGGTGGTGTTGAGGTGTTGCAAAATTATCCATCTTTTTATTTTTTGTTTCGTTTCTCATTTTTCACTTTTTCGCTTCTTGCACTTTTTGCCTTACACTAACTTTTTCCTTTTGCTGAGAATATCATTATCATCATACGCATAAAACAACATACGTTGTTGTGGCGAAACGAGAGAGAGAGAGAGAGAGAGAGAGAGGAACGGAGATAAGATGAAGAAAACCCTCCCCCACCCCACCCCCACAATTTACTATATGTTTTCTTTATGATATTCGTGCGGTTTATTTGTTCTTTTAATGAAACACAGAGTTGTTGCTCGCGGCATTATTATTATGATTATGATTATTATGAGGAGGGGTGGGCCGGGGAGCGGGGGTTGTGCAATGCAAAAGTTGCAGTTAAAGCGTCGTGTAAAATAATATTTAGATGCCAACTTTTCTGGCTGCTTTTGCTACTGCTGCTACTGCTCCTGCTGCATAATGGGAAGCTGTTGTAGTTGCAATCCGTCTCACACTTTCCCCTCTCTCTCGTATTTGCTTGAGTTTAATTAAATTTTATTCCAGGGCCGAAAATCTAACTACATCTCTCGCTCTCCGGAACTACACAACTACATAGAAGACCGCCAACTGCCAACTGGCAAATGCCAAAAGAGCTTAAAACCAGACCCCGAACGAACACTCAACTCACTTTTCTCAGGGCTAAACAAAATGCACCGCAGCAATGTTGTTGGCTTTTAGTTTTTGGTTGTTGGTTGGTTGGGACAAAAATCCCTCAAATTAATTGAGTCTGGCCAAGGCTCAAAAGCCCTAAGCAGAGCTCAGCCAACAACCAGTTGCCATCCATCCATCTATCCATCCATCCAACCAGTCAACCAACCAACCAACGAGTTAGCCAGCCAGCCAGCCAGCTAGACAAAGCCAAAAGCCAAAAGCTATGCTCTCAACACAGCTTTGCACTTGAAGAAAATCACAGGAGTTATGAACGAGTTGAACTTGTTTACAAATCTGTTTATTTCCGACTCTAGTTCATCAAGTTCGTTCTTATAAGCAAGTGGAACTAGTTTATCAAACGAACATCACAAGTATATTCACGATTATAGTTCCTCAAGTTCGTTCACATCTTTTGTTCTTTTGAAGCTGAACTGAAGCGAACCTTTCAGTTGAATAACAATGTTATAGCTATATCTGTGGTATCTGGATAAAGCAAACTTATTTGAACAAGAGCTATACAGATTTTTAACAATGAAAATTATATGTTTTCATATATGTGTTGTTTGCTAGATCGAAAACTTAGTGCAAAAATATTTTGAAAATTAAATAGTATGAGCATTAAAATAAGAAATAAATAATAAAATAATAATAAGAAATAAATACATATATATATTATTTATTTCTTATTTTAATGCTCATACTATTTAATTTTAAAATATTTTTGCACTTAGTTTTCGATCTTTGCAAACTACACATATATGAAAACATATAATTTTCATTGTTTAAGTTTTTAAAAACGATTTGTTAGTTAACAAAATGTGTTAACTTTAAACTTGATGATGAAATGTGCAATGAACTAGAACTAGTGCAAAGAACTACATTAAATGTGATTGTTAATAAATTTTCCTAATATTTTTGTCACAGTGTATTTACTTGGTTTTTTGTGCTCAGTTTAACCGCTTTTATGCCGCATCAGATTGACTGAGAAGCCGCACAAGTATCTTCCTCTCACACACTCACACACACTACCCTTTCTTTCTCTCTCTCTCTCTCTCTCTCTGTCTGTCTCTTTTTTCACACAGTTGACGAAATTAACTTGTACCCCCAGTCCGGATTCCTTTAGATTGAGTCCTTAGCGTGCAGGAGTCAAAAGTAGCGATACATTTGCATATATACATACATATATGACTTCTTGTTCGATTGGTTTGATTTCTCTCCTCATTGCAATTTGACTGTCTTAATCAGCAATATATGGTTTCATTCTGGATTTGATTACCACAAAGAGACTTTAATATATTTCTAGTACTCAAAGCAAAGCTCAAACCATGAAAATCCCATTTAGATAGAAATGCATTCGTCAACAAGTAAGAAGGCTATAGAAGAGGAATCCCGACCAGACGATACCCTGAACCCTACACTTGTGTATGTGTGTGTGTGTGTACGCGCATACTGCATACTGAACACTCAACTTCAATGTTCCATACCTCCAACGTTTCTCAACCGATTTCAATAAAAAATTTCACAGATTGTCATTATTTCGTTTAGTGTTTCAAACGCCGTCTCAAAGTTTTCCAAATTCAAGAGTTTGTTGTTATCGATCCCATGTGTATATCGGAAACGGAATAAGTTATCGAAAATCGAAAACAAACTTGTAATGCCCTGGGACTAGGCGAGCTTATGTTCCAAATCTGCAGTCTAGCTGTTTTAGTCTCTGAGATCGACGCGTTCATACATACATACGGACATGGCTATATCGACTCGGCTGTGGATGCTGATCAAGATATATATACTTTATGGAATCGGAGCTGCTTCCTTCTTCCTCCCATTATTACCTTTTTACCCATTTTCAATGGGTTAAGGGTATAATAAAGCATACGGTATCATTAGCTCAAGAATTGACTAATTATATAGGAAAAATCTTTTTTTTAGCTTGTATTTTAACCAAAGGAGTTCACAAAATAATTTGTTTTTACTTTGGTTTTATTATTTTTAACCCTGTCACAGAAACATTTTTTGATTGATTTAAAAATCGCTAATTTTTGGAAAACGGCGAATGTGAATCAGTTGCAAAAAAACCTAATGGACAAATTCAATTAGCTTAGCTTAAAATTGATCGCTATCGCATCGACAACAACAACAACAAAAACCGAAAAAACTGCCTTTCAAAGCAAACTTTTTGATAAGAATCTTTTGTCTGGACTTTTGTGACTGATGCCTGTCCAAGCACACATACATACATACATCCATACATACATACATACATGCATACATACATACACACATACAGTTGGATTTGGCATTATCATTCTAGCCGAATCTAGTGCACCCGCATCTCTAACTTGAGTAGTGCACAAATATTCAAGAGCTGGACATTTTGTTAGACGACGACGATGTTGTTTTTGTTGTTGTTGCTGTTGTTGTTGTTGCTGGTGCCGCTGTCATCAACAGAAATGCGAGAGAGAAGTGCCGTTATGCAGAGACGACAACAATGCCATCAAATATAAAAAGTCTCCAAACTTATATCTCTGTGTGTGTGTGAGAAGCTCAAAGAGATATTTTGCTGATTTACTTTTTATTCACAATTTATTATCTTAACGTATCATAAACACTGCGTACACTGAAGTGTTTAATGCATTAAGACACACACACACACACGCGCATAAATATTTATGCCCGCTGTGTTTTAAAGCCAGGGTTGTCATAGCAACAAACATCTAAAAACAATTTTCAATTAATGACAGCCAGCAACAAACTGGCCATTGATGCTGTTTTTTTATTATTATTTTTTCTCTCCCATTTATTTTGGCTGTAACTGAACCGTTTCGATAGATGGATGGATGGCTGGAGGGGGGTTAACTTTTATTATGACGTTACGGAACGAACGAACGAAAGAACGGTGGCGGTCTCGCTCTTACGCCTGAGTGACATGAAACTGTAATGGAATTCAATAAAAGCTGAGAGTGCAGAAACTGTTTGACACGCAAAAGGACCATCTCTTCATTTGCTTCTTCTTGCTGTCCGTTTCCCCTTGTCTCCACAACTTATCTCCCGCCGCCTGTCAGCCTCATTTGTTAATTTTGTGCAATATCCTACCGACTACATGTCCATACATACACACACACACACATACAGACATACCAGCGTCACCATCGAGATGAGTCTGTGTATATATTTTTTCAACATACGCAGATATTTTTATATACATATGTACATACATACATATGCAGCGTGAAAATGTGAAATTTACACGGAACGGCATATTGACTATGTTAAGGCATTTACCTGTCGATTAGTTCAGCTATTAAGTACTTTTCGTACTCTTAGTACTTTTCTTATTTAATTGTAAACACTTTTTGATATATAATTATTTAACACTGCGCGTCTCGAATATCGATGGCGTAAGCTTAGCTAGCCGAGTACTTTGAGTCAAGCTATCGATAGACTTGACTTTGAACGATAGTTTCTAGTGTGTCGCCCTGGCAATACTGGAAAGGGCTGCGACACATAACGAAAGACAGTTGACTTGTAAAATGTCGCGCATTATTGTAGAACATAAAGTAAATCTTTTGCTGCAGATTCTTTTCTACTTGAATGTTTATGTTATAATCATTTGGGCGCTGAGTTACCTTTTGTTGCTGGTCAGTATTAGTGTACGTACCAAATTACCTTAACGTTAACTTATTGCATTCCTTTTTTTGTATATTTGCAGTGGCAGAGTATTGGATTGACTGTAGTTTGCGCCTTAGTGGTGGCTATTAGCTTTGAGACTTTGCGCCTTTATGTTGGCTTCTATCTGAACTTGATTCGCCATAAGCCCAAACCCAAATGCCTGAAGTGGATAATGCTGGCAATGGCTTTACCATTCGCCTGGTCGATGTGGTATCTCTGGAAGCAACAACAACAATGGATCTGGTTGGAAGCCATGTCGAATGTATGGTTGGTCATTGTCGTCTTGGAGCTGTTTGTGGCATCTTACGAGCTCTGGACACACAAACCGGACGATAAAAAGCTACCAAAATGGGCCCGTATCGATAAGAAGGCGCTTAAACGGCAACGCAAACGCCGTGTTATCCATATGTATTCTTTCAAATAGACAAAATATATATTGTTCAAGATATTCTTATCTTCATGCCCAAACAAACTGTTTAGTATTTGGAATGCAACGAGACGAGACTTCTCGCTACATCTGTTGAGAGAGTGAGAGCATCTGTGCGTTCGGTGGTCAACTCGCTACGCTTTGCAATATGTGTACATACATATACATATGCATGTTGGACAAGGCTAGGACGTAACGTACGCCTATGTTTGTACACCTTTGCTGCCTTTCCCAATCCCTTTTGGTGTTGCTTTTATTGCATTTACCATCCGGTTCTTTCTCTCCCCCGGTCAGCGGCCAATGATGTAGCTGTTGATGGTCCAAGCCGGATGTCGTTTTCAATAAAGGCGTCGTCGTCGTTGTCGTTGCTGGTGTTAAGCTCTCTACACACACACACACATACAAACATATTGCTGTGTCTGTGTGTGTGTGTGCCACATATGGCACTTTAATTAATTTCTTTAAGTTCATTAACGTTTGACTTGTTTAAGCGAGCGAAGTTTGGCGATACACAAAATGGGCGGACATGCATGGCTCCTGCACTCGCTCCCTCCCTCTCCCCCTCTCACTCTTTTTCGTTCTGATTCTTTTTGATGGCGTGATGTCAGCAGAATATTGCTTTTTTCGCACACACACACACACACATAGACAAAAACACGTGGCAGCTACAATTTAACGTTTAACGCATAAATAAAGTACTCAATATTTATATATAAAATAAAATAAAATATATATATATATATATATATATTTGTATGTTTATTTATGGATTTATTTATGTTGTGTTATACATTTTTGCCATTTTATATATATATATATATATTTTTATGTGTAATTATGTTTGCTTATACATTTTTTGTGTATTTTTTTAGAGAGGAACGCCATTGAAGGTTTCCATAATGTAGTTCTTCAGAGTTTCGTAGCTGGCGTAGTTTGGATCTTCATCGGAGACATCAAATCCAACGATTTCCAATTGATCTTTGGTTAGATCCGACTTCATAAATGATAGGAGCTCATACTTTTGCTCCTCATCATCGATTACATTATTGGCTTCGAAAACGCTCTCCAGATGCTTGAACCAAAGATCTAGCGGCTGATACATCAGATCCACATCCATAGTAAGATCAGCAAAATTGTCATTAATCTGGAACGGCATTCTTAATACTACAAAGCACGAAAACACCATATACAAATCTATCACAAATTAATATTTTATATTTTTTTTCTTTTACCAATTGTGCGTTTTTCAATTTTTCTCGTTCTCGTTTGTTAGCTGAGCTGCTGCGATGACGAAGTGCTTTCCCAAAGTGAGCGCTGAGAGTTAAGAGAGCTGCCTACTCGTTCTACACAAAAAAGTATTAGTTTTGGTTTAAAAGGTGTGAAAATATGGTCACACTTGGTCCGTCTCGCTGTTCGGCTAACCGAACTGATATCCCGAAGTTCCTTTCTTGCTGTTCTACGCACTCGGATTAAGATGACTGCGCAGCTTTGCTGGTTTTATGTATGTATGTACTAGCTTTTTGTGTGTGCGCATTCGCTCGTTTCGTCTCGTTTTCGTTCGTTTTCTTGCGTGTCTGTCTGTGTGTGTGTGTGTGTGTGTGAATATGCCATTATTGTACGTATGTAAAAAACAAATAGAGAGACACATTTCATACAAGAGTTTATGTATGTAATTATTAAGCCCATTAAAAAAATCCAAATAATATAATGATCGCATCTAAGGCCGCATAAATTAAATGTATGCGACTTCAGATTTGGAGATACTGCAGATTACAATTTTATGCATTCTGTAGTCAGTAGCGCATTTCTGTATATATAAGTAGGGCAGTAACGAGTACAGCCATTTTCTGTATACCCAACTGTCTCCCAGTCATGCTCTAGCGACTAGAGCCTCCTTACTTGTTTGTATACGTTTGCAAAGAGTTAAGTCTACAATGCGGGGTATAGTAATTAGTAGTGCAATCATGAGTACAGGTATTTGCTGTATACAAAACTGCCACCCGGTCATGATTTCGCGACTAAAGCCTCCTTTCTTGTTTGTATGGGTTTGCAAAGACTTAAGTCTAAGGTGCGGGGTGTAGTTGTAAGTAGTGCAGAAACGAGTACAGCCATTTTCTGCATACAAAACTGTCTCCCGGTCCTTACTCGTTTTAATACGTTTGCAAAGAGTTAAGTCTAGTATTAGTAGAAGTTGAGTTTCTTTTGAGCATGGTATGTTATTTATTTGAATATCTTATTTGTATATAATAGTAGAAGAGGTTTCGTAATTTAATGTTAATGTAATATTATTCTTGCTTTAGTTGCCAGTATTCCTAAAGCGAACAACGTTATGCTTGAAATGAGCCCGATGGCACCAAAGATAATATACTCGATGGCCTCATACATTGCATTTCGACTTTTGCATCATAAAGTAATACTTGAAATTATCAAGCGTCAGGTGCCCCTGTTCAAGTATTTTGGGCGTGTCAATATGTGACCATATATCATACGATAATGGGCGACAAAATGGTAATACTGTACCATAAGAATGGTAAAGAGCGAGCTTCTAGTATTTTGAGCGTGACAATATGGTCGTACTGGGCGGCAATATGGACACACTGTTTCAAAAATACAATAATAAGTGACAAAACGGTCACACTAATCATTTTAGCGGCTTTGCATAAATAATTGCAATATATATATTTCCATACATTATGTCTCGTACTTTGATTGAGCTTTGTGGCAAAAGAAACAGGTAAGTAAACAGGCAAAACAAGTTGGCTAAGCAAACAAATTATTAAAAACAAATAAAAAACTTTAAGAAAAATTCACAGTTCAAAAAGAAAAAGAAAACACACTTTTGTAAACTTTAAGGCGTTGAGTCCAGGCAGCATGGCGTCGAACCTGCCCAGCAACGAGGCAAAAAGCGATGAAACAAAATCGGAAATATCGCTAACACTGTCAGGATCAGGATCGAATAATGAGGATGCGCCCAGCACCAGTCAACAAAGCCGAGCCAACAATACGAACAATAATGTTCGTATGCCGGATAAGGATACAGCAAATTCACAAATTTTGAGTGGGGCGATAATGCGTATAAAGCGTGAATTGAGCGAAATAACAAAGAATCCGCCGCCCAACTGTTGTGCCGAGATGCACAAGGATGATCTGTTCCATTGGCGTGCCACAGTGCTGGGTCCAGCGGACAGTCCGTACGAGGATGGCATCTTTAGGTTGGACATACAGTTTTTGCCCGCATATCCATTTCGGCCGCCACAAATACGTTTCATAACGCGCATCTATCACTGCAATGTGGATAGTCGCGGCTGCATCTGTCTGGATGTGCTCAATGAGCGCTGGTCACCCGTCATGAATGTGGCCAAGGTGTTGCTATCGATTTGGCTGCTGATGGGCGAATGTAATCCAAATGATCCGCTCGTTCTTGGCATTGCCGAGCAGTACAAGAGCAATCGCAAGGAGCACGACAAGATTGCAAGCTATTGGACAAAACGTTTTGCCATCCCCAAATTTAAACTGGAACAGGAAAAGAATAAGGATAAGGAAACGGAACCGGAGCAACAACCGCCTCAATCAAAATAGCATTCCAATTCAACACGAACTTTTTCCAGCTAGCCATAAATCTTATTAGATCTGTATCAAAACATTTTGGTGCTACGAAGGTTTAAATTCCAATAAAAGTGGTTTACTTTTTTTACTATTTGAGGGTTTTTGTTCCAATCCCATCGTTGAACGTTTTAGAGACTAGAAGCGTACAATTCTTAGATTCTTAGATGGAATCAGATCAAGTTTGTTTGAATTTATCGATAACTCTTTGCGGACATTATCGATAACAATTAAAGTCACAAATATTAATGTTTGAAATTAAATTCTTAGATGGAATCACATCAAGTTTGTTTGAAATTATCGATAACTCTTTCCAGATCCGATGCACACACACTATCGATTACAATTAAAGCCACAAATATCAATGTTTAATATTAAAGATTACAAATTTTACCATTACATTGATCATCTGTGAGAAATCGAAGATTAGAAACAAGGATTGCACGCCAGGATTCAGGTTTGTGGTTTTCTCAATACTTTCGAGCTTTATCCAACTTTCAAGCTCTTTATGTCATAAGTTTAGTTTTGAAATCTACTCCTTATTCTCTCCTTCGTTCTAGATACCTTCTACTGTTCCCACACTGTCGTAATATTAAAGACTTGGCTCAGTTACGGACTTCTTTGCCTTCTCTCTCTCCCCCTCATCGTGCTACTGAAACTGCTGACGTTGGCAGATAGCTAGCCGGGGCCTTTAGCGCGTTCATGTCCATGAATATTCATGAGCTGCCAAAAAATGAACCGTGCATAAGGCGGGCGGGCGGTGTGACCCAGCTACAACGAACTAACCAAAAGGTCGTTCATGTATTTCAAGGGAGAGGGAGAGGTGTGTGTTTGTGTGTGTGTGGGATGAAAAATGAATTGGTACGCGAATGGGTTAAATGAATGGGATGTGATGGGATGGAAGGGGATGGCAGTAAACAGCCAGTTGCTAAAGGTGTTGAAAGCTATATACAAGGAGTTAACCGATAGACAACTTAACTGGTTCGAAACCAAACATGTAAACTTAGTTTGAATATTTCTAGTTCTTGAATCGAAAAATCTTAAATTGTAGCTCAAAAATTGATTAACTATATCCATTTAGAACTGGTTTGAAGTCTGACTACTTCTCGAGTATTCAAATGCAAATTGAATTGTGTTTTAAGTTAAGTAAGGAGGAAAAGCGAAAGCGAGAAACAGAAACAGAAACAGATTTCAAATCGCAGATCTGGGAAAATTGCTAATTATAGAGTGCAAGGCAAGGCGAGGCGAGGCGAGGCGGAGAGATGTAACAGTCAAATGAATAAGATGACTATGCCTGGACACGTCTGTTTGAGTAGGTAGAAAGAGACAGAAAGAGATAGAGAGAGAGAGACAGAAGGTAAGGGGGGTAAAAAGCAGAAGCAGTCGAGAGAAGATCTAAAGAAAGCGACACTCAATTTGCAAAATACGATAAATTGAATGAAAAGTGTGAAAATGAAGAGGAGTCATCAACATCAACAACAACAACAGCACAGCAAGGACTTGAGTCGGGGTCGCAGGGTGAGGCTTAAGTGTTGCAAGCTTAAGCTGAACTGAATCAAAATCTGGACGGAAGGCAAAGAGAAAAAAAAATGTAAATGAAAAGTGAAGGAAATTTAATAATAAAAACATCAGCATAAAGTAAAACGCATAAAATCCAATCAAATGTAACAGGCAAAATCCAACCCTGGACACACACACAGCGAGAGAGAGATGTCCTTGTGTCCTGTTTCACGTGTGTACAGAAATAGCATCAAGATAATCACATTGCGTTGCAGCAAAGTTGTTGTTGTAGTATAGTGTTAGGTGTGGACAGCGTAGTTAAGTGTGTAGCATAGTGTCCTGCTACGGCAGGATATGCCCAATTGAACATGTTGATTGCTGGCCAGCGCAGAAGCCATTCCTGCCCTCCACGCCCTCTCTCTGCACCCAAATGAGAAGTAAATTGAAAATCAACTTAAAGCTCGCTTTAATGGAATTAGTTCTACGAACTGACAGAGAGAGAGAAAGAGAGAGTAAGAAAGAGGAAGAAAGGGATAGTGCATCATCAACAACAACATCATCATCAACAGATTGTTGAGATGCAAATAGATAGTTTCTAAGGAGGTGTGTGTGCTCCTTACCTCTCCCTCCACACACCTTCATGCTTGACCAAACGCAATTACAAAAATTAAAAACATACTTCTACATACTACATACCTATATACCATGTATGAAAAAACCTATCAATACAAAATTGCAAATTACACTTGAAAAAATTCATATTAAATGTGTTGAAATGCGACTTGGGTAACTTTATGCCTTTAGCTTTCTTTTTTCTTTCCCCTTTCCGAATCTAAAATTTCTTAACTTTATTTTTATTTACATCAATACTTCATTGTTGAAACTTTGTTGTTAACTTTAGGTTATATTAAATATATATATATATTTTTCTTTTGATTTCAACATTTTTATCAACTTATAATTGTATCAAAAATTTTAGTTTTTTCTTTTAAATTCTTTAGATTTAAATGTGATAATTTTTACACATTTTTATAAATTTTTTTTAAGAAATCTTTAAAATTGATATTTTTTAAAAGTTATTGAAACTTAACTTAATGTGTATATATTGCTAACTAAATGAGAACTAATCAAACGAATTATTCTTCCATCTTATTTTTTTCAGTGTCGTGTTTCTTAGGGTCAGATAAAAAACAATCTGACTAGAAGCTTCATTGATGCGGATCAGTGTTGAAAAGTGTGCAAATTAAATTAGACAGAGCCACGTCTAACACACCAACACACACACACACACAGGCAGCAAAAAAAAAGAGATAGAGAAAAAAAGAGATAGAGATAAAAAAACCGATATGCAAATGTTTGCACTTGTTGCGCATCGAATCTTTTTCACCCTTTCAAACAAACATTTTAAAGCAATTTTTTGGTATAAAAAAGAACCGTGCAAAAGTGAAACATGAATATAAGTATGAGTGTAAGCTATAATAAATTATAACAATCAACTAAATAAAATCTTATGCATAAAAAAAAAAAGAAAACTTCATAATATTTAAACGTAACAAAATTTTTTTATATATATCGCGTTTGTGGATTATTTTTTGGTATAAAAAGCAAAAACAACAACGAAAGCAAAAGCAAAAGCCACATTTATTCAATGAATGCGATTTTGAATGTTGCTAAGCGCATTATATAAACGCCAGCCGGCTACAAAGGCTGATGGGGTAAGAGAAGAGGAGGAGGGAGGAAGGGAAGGCAACTATCACACATACTATATCGTAGTGAATAGAGCAAGAGCAGCAGCCAGTGTTGCATATCGAATTTTTGCATCCGCTTCTTCTTCGTATTCGGTTCAGTATCATAGCAAAAAAAACTATTTCCTGGCCTTTGAGTCGTTTTTATACCCAGAACCCATTCCCATTGAAAATGGTTAGAAAGGGTATAATGGCTTTGTGTAAAAGTATGTAACAGGCAGAACAAAGTATCTCCGACCCCATAAGGTATATATATTCTTGATCAGCATCAACAGCCGATTCGATTTCACAGACTTTAAGAGCTAGATACTCTAAATGTGGAACAAAAGCTCGCCTAATCCCTAGGCAGTACATATTTGTTTTCGATAACTTTTCTTGTTTTCGATATACACATGTGATCGATAACGACAGGAGCTAGATACTCTAAATGTGGAACAAAAGCTTACCTTATCCATATTTGTTTTCGATTTTCGATAACTTTTCGCGTTTTCAATATACACATGTGATCGATAACAACAAAATCTTGAAATTGCTTAACTTTGAGACGCAGTTTGAAACATTAGACGAAATAATGACAATCTGTGAAATTTGTATAGAAATCGGTTGAGAAACACCGGAGATATGGTAAAGTAAAGTATATGCGGTCTTAGGTATAGGGTTCAGGGTATCGTCTAGTCGGGATTTCTCGACTAGAGCTGTCTTACATGTTTGTGACTGTGTTGTGTGTGTGTGTGTGTTGTGGTATCCTTCACGCACTCTTTGCCTTTGAAGCTTAATTGAGTTGAAGTGCGTCGTCACTCAGAGTATGCAATATTGTTAAAATGCTGAAACTACTCTCCACGGTATGTAAAGTGCAATTTAACAATGTTGCACGAGCCTTTAACACCCAACACTGCAACCTGCCCCTGCTAACAACCGCACTCAACAATCAAACTAGGCCAACTAATAGAGGCAGGCAATGTGGCAAAGAGGTTACAAGGAAAAGGGTTGGGGTTGGTTGCATGAAATTGACAAACTTAGTTAGGCATGTAAAATAGTTAAAGGCCATCAAAGTGAACATGCCAGGCCAGTGTTGGCTAATGCACTAAAACCCATACCATAATATATATAAGTGTTTTGCAACAATTATTGGCAACTGGCAACTGGAAACTGGCAACTTGATTCAATTATACGCTTTAGCTTGAAAAACACAAACTTCGTTTTCATTCATTCGTTCGACAAATTCGATTGACACACAACCAAACAATTCAATAAATAAAACATCAAAACAAAATTATTTTGTGCTTAAATATATATACAAACGTTGATTTCCATAGAATGTAAGTATTATTGCAATATAAGAACAAACAAATCTTGATGTCTGTTTGCATTTTAGCATGACTTCGAATGTTGATTTGTATGCATTGACCAATATGGAGCTTTTAATGTACGTGGGAGCACCATTGCTTGGACAACCGATTGCCACGTGGTTCCATAGACTGGAGCGTCGCTATGATGAATGCGGCATTGAGTGTCCCATATTGCGAATACGGCACTTGAAGGCGGCACTTGAATATCTCGCCGATCCCTGGGATCTCGATATGCTGGACACTATACTGCTTGAGTTCAATATGCCTATAATTCGTTACTTTCCCGACTATCATGTGCTCAAGGAATATATTAAGACCGTTTGGGAATAACCATAACCAAGCAGTGTGAGCGTAGCGTACGTTCATGCAACAAAAGCTTATACACATACCAATTACATACTACATAAACATTCATCATCTTGCATCGCATTGTATTCTATCAATAAATTATGGATGTGTTTTTATTTTTTAATAACAACAAACTAAACAAATTCTTCTTGTCTTTTAGTTAAAGTCGGTTTCTAGTCGCAGCATCGTTCTTTAATGATCAGACTGTCAGACTGTTCATACATCATCATCAGGGATCAGGGTTCGAGCTGATGTAAATTTGAGTTTGGATTGAATAAGAACTAAGGCATCTTGTCTTTTGCTAAGATCAAGTCAGTTAAAGTCTGTTATTGGTTGCATCATTATCTTTTAATGATGAATTCATCAAGTCTGTCTTTATACATGATCATAAGGGATCATAGGGTAAAAGGTTCGAGCTGATGTAAATTTGCGTTGGGATTGAATAGGAACTAAACTAAGACATCTTGTCTTTTGCGAAGATCATGGTTGCATCATTATTTTTTATTGATTTAGTTGTTCAAGACTGTCTTCATACATCATCAGGGATCATCGGGTGATGTAGATTCACGTTTGGATTGAATAAGAACTAAACTTAGGCACCTTGAATTTTGCTAGAATCAAGTCAGTTAAACTCTGTTTCTGGTTGCATCATCGTTCTTTAACGATTGTTGTTCAAGACTGTCTTCATACATCATCATCAGGGATCATCGGTTAAAGGTTCGAGTTGATGTAGATTCACGTTTGGATTGAATAAGAACCAAGCTAAGTTATATTAGATCATTAGATCATTATCATATTCTTTTTCAAATGAAATAGTTTATTTTGTATTGAAATCTGATCATCATGTTCTTGCCACAAGACTTCCTTCCTAGTCGTAAGCACTTTTTTCGCCAACTGAAATGTTGCTTTAAAAATCTTCCTGACCAGTTACGGCACATAAACAAACGGTAAACACACACACACACACACACAAAACACGCACAAGCAAGCAAACAAACAAACAAACACAGAAAAACGAACAGCTCTGTCCTTACAATGTACATGCAAACATACGGAGCTGTAAAGCTGGACGGACGGACGGACGGACAGTTGTCTGTGGCAAATAAAAAGCACTGAGCGAAAATCGATGTGCATAAAAGAGTAGCCAACAAGTGCACCCCCCAAAAAAAAGAAAAGAAAGGAAAGAACATACATTCAGGCCAGAGCACATTAGGCCACACGGTCTGGAATTCTGGAGGTAGAGGAGTGGTAGAGAATTCGGGAACAGGGTGAACCTAGAAAAAAATGTCACAATGCCAACAAAAAAATGTTCGAAAAAAAAACGAGAGAAACAAACAAACCAAAACCGAACCGAACCCAATGAGCAAAAGTGGTCGAAGGTAATGTGACCGACTGTGTAATACTCTTGAGCGATAGTAACTATCAAACTTATTGAAAGGTCGAGCCAGGCATACTCCACTATCGCCACTCCCCTACAACTACTCCCCTCTTCTTACCACCAGTGTTCGAATGGTATCAAAGTATTTTGTAGTCGGTTTCGTTTGAATGAAACGATTCGACTTGTTATACTCTACCATTTCTAGTTTGCTTTGTTTCGGATTGCCAGGTTTACGATTATCGTTTACTCTTTATGTTTTCGATACACACATGTTATCGATAGCACATAAATAGTCAAGATCGGTTGAGAAACACAAAACATATCGTCGGTTTTAATACAATTATCGTTTACTCTTTATGTTTTCGATACACACATGTTATCGATAGCACATTAATAGTTAAGATCGGTTGAGAAACACAAAACATATCGTCACTTTAAATTGACAGCTCAACTGAAACTTTTCACCATATTTTATGCAAGTTTTCTAATAATCTATAGATAGTATTTTGAAACTTCTGCTTTTTAGGTCATATTTAGCAAAATGTTTACAGGGTATTCAAGGAAAATGTCGTTGCCGAAGATTGGGCTACTGCTGACCAGGGGGCAAACACTTGGCATTTGCCACTTTTTGATGCTGTTAGTGGCCATGTCGGCGAGAGAGGGAGAGGGATAGAGAGGGATAGGGGGTGCTACAGCAATCTATGGTTACGGTCGTCATTCCTGCAGGTGTCGCGACGTCCGCGCAGACTTGCAAACTATGCACATGGCGGTAAATACTTTGAACGCCACGTGTCCACGTGCCTTCCCCTTTCACCGCCGCTTTCACCAACCTCCTCGCTTAAATTTACTGCCCTCAGGCATTTCTTTTTGGACCCGGACCCGAAGAAGAGAAGAGCGAGGCGAGGCGAGGCTACTGCCTGCCGTTGCAAGCATTTTAGAAATGTGACAACAACAAAAAAAAAAACACCTAGAAGTAAATAAAGCAAAAACTAGAAAAACTTTAAGGCAACACCGAAGATTAAATACACTTTCATAGCAAGTAGTATTAGTTATTCAACAAAATATATTCCACTTTGATAGTTCAACGATTATTCCGATACGACGGAAGTCAAGACTTTCTTCTAAGCTTTCTTTCGAATGAAACGAACAGATTCATCAATACAACCTCTTCGTATTACGTATGCTTTGAAAGTGTATCGAAAAAAGCATCGGATGAAAGCGGCGATACATGAAATTTCGGCGTAACGTAACGGAGCCTACAAACGGGCACAACTACGACGCTTCGTCTGATTGGAATGAATGTCTCTGGCAAAAAAGGCAACAACATAAAACAGAGGAGAGAGAAGCCTGGCGTCATGCACTGCTAAATGGCAACCAAAGCGTCGCGAAGTTGGCTAAAAACGCGAGATAACAAGCATTTAAGAGACAGAGAGAGAGAGAGAGAGAGAGAGAGAGATAGAGAGGCAGTCGAATGAATAAACGTTAAGCGAAAGCGCTCAAAGGAAACGAGTTTTAGTTCTGAGTTAATCAGAAAGTAACATCATCAAAACACAAGAATATGTATATATATATATGTAGGAATGGGACATCTAGTAGGCTATATAGATAGATGTCAGTAACTTTCTGAACAAGCTAACAAATAAAGATATAAAATAAGTTAGTTAGAACTGAACCAGCAAAATAATAAGACGTACAATAGAATGAAACTCAAGAAGCTATTTTATTGTTATCTTAATAGTTCAGTCCTACATATATATAGAAAGAGTTTTCGTTAAGAAGTTGGAAAGCAAACGGCAAATCAGATAAAGCTCGAAGAAAATCAGAAACCCTTTCTATTAAGTGAATTCTTGCTTAATGCAAAATATATTCAATCTTAGTTTTTATCTACGATCCATTTGCAATTGCTTTGCGAAAAGGCTTCAACGCTGTACCTTAACGTTTGATAGCAGTCATTCAGTCAATCAGTCGGTCAGTCGATTAAGACACAGAGTTATATCCAGCTCATAGCACAATAACTAAAAGCTATATATATTGATAATAATGCCATAATGAAATGAAAAAACTAATAAATCGAATCAACTTAATGTTTTTATTAAATCTTACAGACTCTTGACTCTCTCGCTCCATCTCTCTATCCATCTCTCTCTCGCTCTATCTGTAACTTTGCCCCTTTCTGTCGCACGCAAGTTGTTGTTGTTGGTTGTGTTGTTGTAATCGCGTTGGGAGAGCACATCATTTCAAACGGAAATCAAGGACGCTTCCTTATTTTTACTGAAGTTAAAATTGCAGGAAATTACTTTGCAGTCGCTGCTCCGGCTTCGACTACGGCTCCAGCTCCGGCTCCTGCTGTTCGTCGGAGTGGTTTCACTTATCAAGTCAAAGAACCTCAAAGCAGCAGCAGCAGCGGTAGTTCCCGATCTGCCTCTTACTCTACCTCTAGTTTGACCTCTTCTTTCCGTCCGGATAGGTAGCTGGGGCTCAGGCTTATTTCCGCCGCAGCTTCAATGATTTTTGTCGTCCTCTAACTGCAATTTCTTATATTTAACTCAAAGCAGGTAGCGCTACCCTCCCTCACCCTCTACATCACTATCTCTATCTCTCTCTCTCTTTCACTCTCGCTGTGTGTGTGCCGCCAACATCTTGAAGCGCGAATGTTGAGCAACAAAAACCTAACTGCTACTTATCGAGCAGCATTTCCCATTCCTCCCCCCTCAGTTCGACCTGACTGCCACCAATACTCATTTTGTATACCCTGCACTACAAAGTACAGGTGAACCAGTTCGTTCAGTTGCTTAGTTCGCTTAAATCAGTTCATTTATGTCGTGAGGAAAGAAACTTTAATCCAAACAAACGAAGGAACAAAATGGCTGAACCCTATTTATAGGGTATCTTAATAGTTATGTTATTACTTTTACGGTAAGGAGGGGGTCGGGGGGGGGGGGTGGTGGTGGCACTCTCTTGACTTATTTCCTTCCTACTTCACTTTACATCATCTCTTCGCTTCTCTTCTATCATTTTGATTTTCATTTTGGCGTCGTTGCCACGGAAATTCATCAAAATCATATAAACTCGTTCGCCTCGAAAGACACCGTTACAACCAATACCCCACCCTCCCCCCTCCCCACTACTCCCTTTGCACTCTTGGCCAGTTGGTGGCTTTTGGCTTGGTGTATCCGCGGTTTATCATTCGCGAGCTTCAGCTAAAACTTTTGACAGACCATCTGCATGTTTTTCTTACACGGTAACCGCTAAAGATTGTTGTTTGTGTTGTTGTTGTTGCTGCTAGTGGCACTCGAGCAATATTTGATTTTCTTCTTTGATGCCATTAGTTTTTTGCTTAACTTTTGCAACAAGGACGAGCACGAGGACGAGAGAAAGCCTCTCGTCTTGAGCCTCTTTCCTAAGTTGTAATTTTTTTTCGCTTCGTTTTTAGAACCAATCTCATCTCATTGCTAGATCCTGATTCCATGTTTTACGTCGAACTCCGCCGCTGCCCGGGTAACCGCTCACTTGTAGATAAACTTTTGTAAATGAAATTGCAAAATGTTATTTTTTTTTTGTTGTTTTTTTTTTTGTTTTTTTTTTTCATCTTCAACTCAAACTGGGAAGTTGATTTTGTTTTCGCTGTCCGGGTTCTGGTTCTGGTGCTGGGTTCTGGTGCTGGGTTCTATTTGCGGTCGTCCACTTGGCAGTTGAAGCAGATAATGCGTTTTGCGGCTGTTGCATTTCCGTGCTGGGGCATTTGGTTTAGGTCAGGTTAGGTGGTTAGAAAGCATTCGAGTAATCAAAGCTCGGCTACAATGCGCTTAAGCAATCAGGGAGCGCCAAACATAAGCCCCCAAGCCCCCAAGCATCGCCGCAACCCTCTTACCTTAACCTTCGATACACTTAACAAAATGTGTGTGTGTGTTTCAAGTTGAGCTCTTTTTTTTGCGTTTCAAAAACTTTTTTGCCTTCAAATTCATATGAGAATGTATTACTTAAGCATGGTTACGTTTGATTTCTCCGAGTGTAGAGTTGTTTCAGATATATGAACTAATTATTCGAAAGCATTTCGTTAAAAATGGTTTTTAGAGTAATCAATACTCGTTGTTTCGCTGAGTGTACTCCAACACACACTCACACACACACACTTCGTCAATAAGTACCACGACTTCTTAGACCTTCCGTGTATATAGATATATATAATAGATATATATATGTATGTACTACATATATCCAGAACAGTTTGTTTTCAGCAGTTGAACACCTGACATAACAGATTCTAACAGTGCCATTGCCTTTTCTGTGTGTGTGGGTGTGTGTGTGTGTTCGCAGGTGTGCTTATGTGTGTGTGAAGTAAATCAACAAAAACCAAAACACAAACAAACAACAATAACAACAACAACAACAACTATAAGCATCCGCAAGATGAAAAATGCTTTCAGTCTGCACAAATGTTCTTCACACACACACACACACACACTTACACACACACACAGGAGCACACATGTAGCGCAATCTCAGTTGCATTTTAATTACCGAATCAAAAATCACAGAAGCGGAAATACTTATGAATTTCTTATGAGCCTGCAAAAACCCGTAGAAGAAAGTCCCAAGTCGTTTCGTCGACAGCTCCCCTTACCCTTACCTTACCTCTCCCCTCATAACAACCCACTACACATTCCCCTTCACCCACCTTACCTTACCGCTTGTAACATTCAACAAGATGTAGCTAAATCAATAAATATACATTGTATCAACATTTAGATACCCTTGCAAAATTATCAAAACTTCAATTCAACAAAAATCGTTATAGATTGTAATACAAAAAGCTTTTTACTTGCAATAATGTTCCTTAAATACTTTAATCTATAATCCAAGTTGTACTTAAAACTGCTGAAGCTGTTTGTTATACCCCTTTAAATAGCTATATACCCTGCAAATGAGCAACAGAGCAAAGCAGCTGCTGCTTGCGCTTGTAATGTGGCTTTAGTTTAGCTTACGGTATCTCAACACCCCCCCACTCAACAAACCCAACCCAACCAGTGGGTAGTTCCAAAAGTTTCACCACACATAGCACAACATTCTGTACCTATGAGTTCTATTTTGGCAACTGTTCGATGGCACCTTGGCGCACCAAACAATATTTACAATCAAATACTTAGACACACACACACACATTTTCACACACATACAGACATCATCATCACCGCAAGCAGTCAGACAAATTGGTTTAGCACAAGCATGTGTATGTATGCATGTGTGTATGTGTGTGTGTGTAAATGCATATGGAATTTCTCGTTGCAGCCAGCACACACGAAAATAAGTACCGTAAGATGTTTAATTCAAGTGCGGGCGTCCGTTCCAGCAACGGTATACGAAATAACAGGGTGCTTCTTCTTCTTCTTCTTCTTCTTCATCTTTGCGCTTTGGGTTTTTCTTAATGTTATTTCTTGCAAGGCTTTGCCAACGGGCATTTGGCTATCCCGATCTATACACAATACTTCTGTATGATTTAAATCAAATTCTAGTTTTAGTTTTAAACATAAAAGGTTTTCAAAATTAGTTGTTTCTATTTAACTTTCCATTTAGGTATAAGAAAAATATTATTAAAAATGTTTGCCAAAAAGGTTTATTTTTTCTTATGTCTGTTCAAATATAAAACTTTGGTTCATTATAATTGGCAATCATTTAAGAAACTTTTCAACACTGCATATCAAACACTTTTAGGTTAGAAAAGAGGCATTTTGCAACACTTTAACAACTTAAAGGATATCTAAAAGTTGGTTTATGGTTTCGTTTCTTTACTTTGTGGGCAATTCTGTTGTCTATGTTCTGGTTAAGGTCCTTGCCGTTGTCCCTCAACTCAACTCTCTTCACCCGTTTTGCGGTTGCCCAACACTAAAAAATGATGATATACTACTACGACTATCTGGAGAAGACTCTACCTGATATCTTTGTGAAGACGAAGACGCTGCTGCTGTTTCACACTTTGTGGCCATTCGAGTGGAACTTATTTGGTTTAGTTGAATTCTCTCCTCGCCTCTCCATCTTCTTGTGATTCCAGTTGCACTTGCTTTTGCGGCTGCTGCTGCTGCTGCTGTCTCGTGAACAGCTCGATGAGGCGTGCATTGACCATAAAAAGATACTACTATATATATGACTGTTGGTAGGTGGCAGACGGCAGGGGGTGAATGAGGTGATGTAGAAAAAGAGCAAACCATTCTGCTTTAAACTTTTTCAACCAACAAAAAAAAAAAATGAAATGAAATAAAAAAAACACCCTGTAAACGAACGCAACCTTTTTAATAGGCTTGCGCTTAATCCGCTTATAAGCTGCGTATACAAATGTCAACCGCACACACACACACACACACACACACGCACACACACACACATTCAGACAGTCAAAAAGTATGGTCAGTGAATAAGTATATTTTCATTATTGAGTCAAATTTTGCATATACATTGTTGCATACCCTTTCAATAAACATTTGCTTAAAGTTCCACAACTTCGTTCCAGCTTCGAACTTTAGAGCATTATTTGAGTATTAACAATTAATGATTTATAAAGGTTCAAACTAACTTTAAACACATTTAATTTGTATTTGAGAAAGCGTATTTAAACGTCGTTATTAAGTTATAATTAATTTATGCTTGCTTCGTTTATTTTTGGACATTTGTGCAAAGAAATTTTTGGTTACTTTTTTGTCGACTGGTTGGTAATTTGTCTGTTGCCCATTTTGGAATGCCCTTCCCCCCCACCATTCGCCCTTTGCCCTTTGCACCCTTAATGCTGCACATATATTTGTGCTTAACAATTATTTATTTATGAGGTAAACATCATTCAGTTGCACTCGCAACAGCAACAGCGGCAACATCAGCAGCAGTAGCAGTAGCAACATGAGCTTTATGAATACATAAATGCGCTGTTCATGCCACACATGCCACATACGCCACATACGCCGCATGATAGCCGTTAGATTGGCCTGGACGCTTTTGCTGGCCAAATGACCGTTGCAAATTTGATTGCATTTACATATGCAGATGCAGATACATTTACAGATATTCCAAGAAGGAGTGAAGGCGGTGGCAGGTGGCACGACAAAGTGGAGGGTGTGAGGTGCGAGGATGTGGCAACCCGCAGGTTAAAGAGCAAAGGGTAACGAGTTGTAATTGCAACAAAGCCTTTATGATTTTTGCTTACATTTTCGGGGCTTAACAATGCCAAAGTGTTTGTCGCAATTATTGTTCTTGTTTAAGTACTTAACAAATGGAACCCCCAAACCCTTCCTTAACCCCCTTTGCAGCAATGACGGATGGGCGAGGGATATTTGATTCGTTAGAAAGTCGAACGAAACTAAAACTTTGATTGTTTGAAAGGTAACACAAAAATGATTATAATGATGATGACCCAAGAACCAATACAGTTACACACACACACACACACAAAGAAGATGAAGACAAAAAGGCAGAGGGGGGGGGGAAGTAATATTAATTGAATGACGCTCACACTAACAACAAAATGAATCAATGCATTGATTCGAAACCCTAGAAAAGAAAGCATATATATATATATATATACAATTGCAATAAGCAAAAGGAGCAGTAGCGTGCGGGAGGAGGGTTGAGGGGGAGGAGCGACTCGACTCGAAGCGAAATAGGTGCTCAAATATTTATGCCAATTTTGGTTGGCTTTGTTGCTGAGTCGAAGCAAAATACAATGACTACAAAATGAAACTATTTGCGGCAAAACGCCACCGATATACACACACACACACATATATATATATATATATATATGTGTACATGCATATAGATATATCTATAGTATACAATAACTGAAGCGGCTTCACTGAATAAAACATGTCTGCAGCAGACGGGACGAAGGCACGAAGGGACTCTTTCGGTTAAAGAACATAAGAAACTTAAAACAATGCCTTTTGCCAACACACTTTTCTTTTTTGCCAACCCATCAGAGATGGAAGAGAACCGTTGCACGGTTATTAGTGTTCAACAACGTTCGATTATTTCGTGTAGCAATCAGATACTGATGCCTGTTCCTGAGAAGAGTTTTATATACTTGTATACAAAGTAGAAGGATAAAACCAACTTAAGTGTAAATCAACTTTCTATATGCTATTATTTCGTGATGAAATCAGATACAGAAGCGTGTTCCTATGTGCTATGAGTAAGTAGCAGTCAGTCAGTCGGAATTCTATATACTTGTATGCAAAGTAGAAGGATAAAATCAACTTAAGTGTAAATCAACATTCTATATGCTATTACTTCGTGAAGAAATCAGATACAGATGCCTGTTTCTTTGATAGCAGTCAGTCAGTCGGAGTTTTATATACTTGTATACAAAGTAGAAGGATAAAACTAACTTAAGTGTAAATCAACATTCTATATGCTATTATTTCGTTAAGATATGTGCTATGAGTTGAGTCGTAGATCTATATACATATATTTTCTTCCCCTGTACTACCTCGATTTAGCTTTAGTTGTTTGGAAAGTCGTGGCGTTTCGTGCCTTCGCGTTAGACACGCGACCATCTCTAATCCCCAAAGTGTTGCTTCGGCTTCGTCCTGTGGCTATTCCCTATTCCCTTTACTTGTGTAATCATCCAGGTATAGCTCCAGATTCAACTCCAGCTACAACTACTACTTTGTACTTGTAGCAATGAATTTCTGAATTTAGGCGATACATTTTTTTTGCTTTGCTTTGCTTTGCCTGCTGCTGCTTCCCGGCTCTGACTCGCTTTATTAAATCTGTCCCATTGGATTGTTATGGCAAAATGAAAAAACGACATTGATATCCATATGGGATATGAGTGTGTGGAATGGGTGAGGGTGTGGGGTATAGAAAGTGTGTACAATTACACAATACATGCTTATTATTCCCCTCTCTCTCTCTCTCTCTGTGTGTGTGTGTGTTTTGAAATATTTATAAACATGCTCAAGCTTCAATCGCTTCATATTCAATATTCAATATATTGAGCTGGAATGCGCCAAGTGCACCCAATTGCCATTCAACATCATTCGATATTCGAACGGAGCAATGTTGCCACGCCCACAATCAAAGTCAATAAGAGGCACAAATTTACCTACAACTTGTGCCACATTTCGCTTCTACTGACCCATACATATTTCACAATGTTTTCCAAAAACGTTTTTGAGTTGACAAAGTAAAAGATGTAGAAGTAGAAGTGGAGGTAGAAGAAGCAGTATAAGTAGAAGAAGTAGAAGAAGAAGTATAAGTAGAACAAGAAGTAGAAGTAGAAGTAGAACTGGAAGTAGAACTAGAACTAAAACTAGAAGTAGATGTAGAACTAGAAGTGGAGGTAGAAGAAGCAGTATAAGTAGAAGAAGTAGAAGTAGAAGTAGAAGAAGAAGAAGAAGAAGATGTGGAAGAACAAGTCGAAGTAGAATTAGAAGTAGGAGTAGAAGTAGAAGTACAAGTACAAGTAGAAGAAGAACTAGAAGTGGAAGTAGAAGAAGAAGTAGAACTAGAACTAGAACTAGAACTAAAACTAGAAGTAGAACTAGAAGTGGAAGTAGAAGAACAAGTATAAGTAGAAGTAGAAGAGGAAGAAGAAGAAGTGAACTGAATTGAAAACCATATTCAAATTGTTGACTTTGTACAAGTTATGTGTTATTTTTGTACGATTGAAATTGTGTGTGAAACGAAACGATTCAAACTCGAATCTTTATGAATGAAAATGAAGTTTCAAGTCATAGAAATACTTTTGACACATCTTCAATTGTTTGATAGGCCACAAGCTATACAAATCAAACCGATAACGATAATTTTCGTTTTGGAAACGCTTCAAATTTGCTGTGCAGGTAAAAAAAGAAAAAAGAGGATGCGTTGCCGAGCGACCAAACCTTGTCAATAAAATGCAATGTTCATCTATAAAAATAAAAACAAATTCACGCGGGTGCGACAAACCAAATGACAAGGACATTAAACACGACACACACACACACACATACACACATAACCGAAAGTAAAGGGAACGGACGGACAGCTTTTTGCAATGATTTCAACATTAGATTTTATTTGCACTTTCGTTGACATTTCGTTGCGCAGCCCACAAACAGGACACACAAACAGGATAAGGTTTTTAAAGCGGCTACAAAATCTCCAAAGCACACTTGACTTAAATGTGTGTAGCAAACATGTGTGTGTGTGTGTGTGTACGTGTGCGTGTGCGTTCAGGTAGACACAAGGACTATTAGAAGAGCAAGCAATGTAAATGTGGGGAAAAAGGATATGGGGGATAAGAAATACAGGATTAGGGATAAGGAATATGGAATAAGGATGAGTTGAGATGCCTTGCACTGCAGGCAGGCATAAGAAGAAGCAGAAGAAGAAGAAGAGCCTTGGCCAAGAGACACAACCAACTGAGTCAGTGGAGCACAAAGCGTCGAGAGCTGTTGCCGATAACCACACACAAGGCACAAGGCACATCGCACATGCCACATGGCAGAGCCACATATGACACTTGTTAATCCAACAACAACAACAACTGCAACAAATAATAATAGAATCAAAGGTGTGGCTGAAGTAGCAGAAGAAGACGAAGAATGAGCACGAATACAACCAACGATGACGAGCAGCACACAGAAAGAAATCAAATCGAGTAACGAAATATCGTATCGAAAATGATCTGCCAAATTTAAGCTTTGATTGTTATCGATAACATGTGTTTGTCGAAAATGTGAAGAGTAATCGATCAATTTTAAACACATGATTAAAACACTTAGCTTTGATTGTTATCGACAACATGTACTTATCGATAGTTATCGATAAATTTTATTTAACTTTTCCAAATAATCAATATTTTTTTGAATTTATTGCCAGATCTTGTAAATGTAAGCTTTGATTGTTATCGATAAGATGTGTTCATCGAAACCGCAAAGAGTTATCGATAAATTATAAACAATTGATTAAAACACCAATCTTTGATTGTTATCGATAACATGTTCTCAAACAAACTTAATATACGATAGCAACTAGACGCTCCGATTAATTTCAAGCACAACATTTCAATATTAGATACTTTAAATTATGATATTGACATGCCACATACATAGTATATGCGTATTTTCTCTCTCTGTAGAAATAAAGTAAAGCATATGAAGTCTACGCTAGTTGAAGACAATTTCGGTCAGGATTTTGCGACGCCACACACACACACACCGAAATACACATAAAGTGTATTTTAGACAGAGAGAGATATGAAAAATACAAGAAAGAGAGAGAGAGAGAGAGATACATACGCATACCAATAAAAAGAAACGAAACGATAGGACATTTGGAATCCTCATTGCAACGAAAGTGATTTTAATAATAGATGAAATTTTTTGCGCTTCTGTTTTTTTTTTTCTTCTTCTTTTTCTTCTTCTTACAACAAGCAGCAATACACAAAACATAGAACTTGAGGCAAGTAGCATGCAGAATATGCCACAAAAACACACACAAACACACACACACACACATGGTTGATACGAACGCTTATGTTGTTGCCCCTTGCATAGTTTTTATTTGGTATTTTTTTTTGGGGGTCGAAATCCCGCCGCTTCTTCTTTTAGTGCTCTTTGGTGGACAGAAGAAATTCCTTAACTAGTGCTTAAGTCATGCAACGACTACTGTGCAACATCAGCATCATCCGAATAAGCAGAAATCAGTATGATAACCCTCCCAAAATAGAACTTAAGTTGAATGTGCCTGCCAAAGGAAAATATTGGTAAAACATTTCGTCTACATCATAATTTGATTAGCTCTGATTAACTCTTAGCATTTCTCAATCATGTTGGGATACAGTAAGCATCTCAAAAACCCTAAAAATATCTATGTATATATGTTTGAAAAATGTATCAGTGTGAAGTTTATCAATACCAAAAGCTAAAGCAACAACTGCACATTCGAATAACGAGTTAATTTTGAATTCTACACCTTGATTTGTTAGTTTGGGGTTGGCTATCAGATGACAACGTGTTTAAAGCCTATCAACTTCTCTTTTGCCTCTCTCTACCCACGCAATTAATCATTTCACGGGCATCGTGACTTATCAAATTTCAAAACCCTTGGCGCATAAATTTCAAAAACTAATTGACGCAACGCCATTTGAAAGAAAAAACAGTTGGCAATTATTCTAGTTGAGAAAACTAATCTTAGACTTGTGTAATGAATTCTCGTTGCTTAAAAATTAATAGCTAACCTCAAAGAGAGCCAAAGAGAGAGAGAGAGAGAGAGAGAGAGAGAGAGAGAGAGGGAATTTTATAATTATACAAGTGCAAGTTTTTTGGGTTTTGGGTTGGAGGAGAAGGAGTTCGGGTTTTTGGCCATAACTCATAAACATAAATTTAAATTAGAAAACAAATGAAAGCGTGAAATGTCGTTAATTTTAACAAGGGCAAGAGAGAGCGAGCAAGACAACAGCATGAAGAGGTAAGGAAAGTGTAAGGAGAGGTTCTGACACTAGTTCCAATTAAGCATTTGATTTAACTTAAATAAAGGTTTGAAGTTGTGAGAAAATAGCTAATAATTCGATTTTTTATTTCCATTGATTTTTTTACGATTCAATCAACTTTTTTATTCAGGTTTCAAGTTGAAGATGTTGTAAATTTAATATAAAAAAGTTTGATTTTTTATTTCCATTGATTTTTGTGCGATTTAAATGCATTTATTAAATGCTTTGAAGAATAATTGTGCTTCGAAACAAAAGCTTTGAAATAGAATATAATGGCGTTTGAAACATTATTTTGAAGTTCTTTCGTAATATGTTTGAAGCGTTCCATTGAATAATTTCAGCTTGAAAACAATAATAATAAACAAGTGTCGTTCAGTTTGTTATTGGATGGCGCAAAACTAACCTCAAATATCAAAAACGTATGTGCGTGTGTGTATGCAAGTGTGTGTGTGTGTGAGTGTGATACTAAAGGACAACCGCAGAGCTAAGCGCCTGACAATGGATGGATGGAGTTAAGGGGGAGCTGAGTAGTAACTCATTCAGAGAACATAAATGAAATGGAATCAACATCAACAAAAATGCGACCACAATCGATGCGAGAGAGAGAGAGAGTGATAGAGAAGGGGCGGTGGGAAAGTGAAAATGACGGCCTTGCCGCCTTTGATGTGGCTAGCATTCCCAAAATGGCCATGTTTTTTGGTTTTTTTTTTTGCGGGTTTGCTGTCTCCTTATTATAAGCCACATTAATGCACAGACATGCGCCGGCAAAAAGGTTTCCGGCAACTCTCGCTCTGTCTCTAACAAAAAAAAGATAGATGATGATGATTGAGGAGGGGGGAAGGGTTACCAGAAGTGGTTGAACACTCTCGGCAAAGGCCAAAGTTGGGTTTGGGTTAAGTTTCGCATAAGGTTTCCATTTCTATTTTTTTTATTTTTTTTTGTCTTTCTGTTTTGCTGGCTGCGTTTTTGGTGGTCAACAGTTTTAATTAAAACAAAACAAGACAGGCATAAACGTTGCATGCAACGACATGCGGAATACACTGACAAGCTTGTAACTAGACGAGCTTCATTTCGATAACTTTTAGTCAAAGATCAATAACTTTTGTTGGTCTTAAAGATATTCATTTACTTCTTGTCAAATTAGTTACTAAAATGGAAGTACAACAAAATAGATTTGAATGAATGATGAATTAACGTTATTTATCGATAACTTTTGTTGGTCTTAAAATCTTCTTTAAAGATATTAAAAAACCTCTTGTCAAAATAGTTACTAAAAGGGTTTTTGACAAAATAAATTTGAATAAATGTTATAAAACATATCGATAATTAACGATAACTTTTAGTTATATGGCTTTTTAAGAAAGTTAAATATATTTTACCTTCAATTTGGCACATTTCGGAGGAATTCATAGATGAACACAAAAAAAAACTGTATAATTAACTTTTTCACTGCATACTTTCAGGAGGTTTTATAGGAAGACTTGATTTATAATGTTGAAAATGGTTTTTTATTTTTTAATAATGTTGATATCTTTAAGTTGCTTTATTTCAAGGTCAGACTAAGATATCATTTAACATAACCACGATGACTATGACTAGTCAAATAGCTAAGAAGCTTTCGTTCACCGAAGGAAGGGCAACGAAATAGACAAGTTAGAGCGAGTGCGCGCCTATAAATAAATAATGCATGGGATGCGTGCGAACAAAGATGGCAAAATGTGAAATGGCAGAAAGGGAGATGGGAGAAGAGGTAAGAAGCGAGAGAAGTACATAAATGAAATGAAGTGCAGTGCAGAATGAAAATGATGCTGTGATGATTTTTTTTTTTTTTTTGGTTGGTTTTTTTTGGTCATAAAGTCCGCTAAGAAAGAAATTTAGACGTTTTCCAGCTACTAAAACAAAATGTGCGGAAAATGTGACGGTCAACAAATTATCAAAAAAAAAACACACACACAAAAGAAAGAAGGTAAAAACGAGAAAAGCAACGTGAATGTTGGGCAAAAGTATAAAATGCCAAACAAGTGCTAGAACCAAAAAAAAACAAACACAGAAAAAAACCGGGAAGAAGGAGAACAGCTGTGAATTTCAACGCGCACTTTAGAGGTCAAACATTTGTGTAGCTAACAGAGAGTCAAAGAGCCGACAAAAAAAAAAGAAAGAGGAAAAACAACAACAACAACAACAATAGTAATAATAATAATAATAGAATGAGAAACGGAAACGCACAAACACACAAAAAAAACAAAGCAAAATCCAGAGGAGAACTGGCCTACAAAAATGGCCCAAAAGAAAGGGGGAAATAAGCAGAAACAGTAGATAATTGACTGCAAACTGTTTTCATTGTCGCAGCTTCTTCTTCTTCTTCTTCACTCTTACAATTTGACATTACACGGAGTAAAAAGTAAGAAGAACAAGTAAGAAGGCTCTAGTCGAGAAATCCCGACTAGACGATACCCTGATCCCTTTACTTTTCGCGTACAGTCAGTGCTTGCAAGTACGTGTGTGTGTGTGTACTGCATACAAAACTTCAATGTCCCATATCTCCGGTGTTTCTTAACCGATTTTAATAAAAATTTTACAGATTATCATTATTTTGGATTATAATTCAAATGGCATCTCAAAGTTTTCCAAATTCAAGAGTTTGTTGTTATCGATCCCATGTGTATATCGGAAACGGGCAGAGTTATCGAAAATCGAAAACAAACTTGTACTGCCTAGGGATTAGGCGAGCTTAAGTTCAAAATCTGGAGTCTCTAGCTCTTATAGTCTCTGAGATCGACGCGTTCATACATACAGACGGACAGACGGACGGACGGACGGACGGACGGACGGACAGACGGACATGGCTAAATCGACTCGACTGTTGATGCTGATCAAGAATATATATACTTTATGGGGTCGGAGATGCTTCTTTCTGCCTGTTACATACTTTTGCACAAATCCATTATACCCTTTTTCCCATTTTTAATGGGATCAGGGTATAAAAAGGGGAGTCGAAAACCTAACCTAACTCAACAGCTGATATCCCTTTCCATTCGGTTTGTGTAATTGAGTTGAGTTTGGTTGAAAATAAATAAGAAACAGAACTAGATAAGTCGAATCTCCTTGCAGCTCAAGTACTATATAGTATGATGTTGCCAGATCGTCAGTTCTAAGGAGCATCTTAGAATGAAGTATCCATCCGGTCTGTATAATGAGGTTAGGTCTGGTGAAAGAACGCATAAGAAGCGTGTTAAATGACTCTAAACCCCTTTCAGTAGTACATGATGGTCCATGACGTTGCCAGATCGTCAAAAATCTACAAAAAAACCTAAGTATAGTAAAAGTAAGTATGATAGAAATATAATCTCCTGCCAGCATAAGTCAAATTTGATAGGCCACGACGTTGCCAGATCGTCAGATCTAATGAGCATCAAAGAGTTAGGTAATGTGAACGTACATAGATATAAAGGTATGCTAGACTAATCAAATCTCCTTCCCGTCCAAGCATAAGTGCTAAATTAGAGTGCGTGGTGTTGCCAGATCGTCAGATCAAATAATATATACTTCGAGGTAGGTAGTACTTCAAGTAGTAAGTAAAATCAAAATTAACCTCTTTACCGCACTAAATGACAGTTCCTGGCGTTGCCAGATCGTCATAAAGTTCACGAAGTACTCTTATAACTTTATATCAATCTTCGTTCAAGTCCAACCCAAAAAGTTTCCTTACTCAAACCTCAAACAAAATGATTTAGATCGAAACACTTTCATGTATCAAACCCGACCGATATGGCAACAACTAAGCTCGAGTTTGATTTAAATATGATTAAATAAGATTTGTTGTGTGCGGATTTTGCGGATGATTTATTGTATGGAGCTCAAACATCATTGTTCAAACATAGATTCGATCACAACGACTGATTGATGGAACTCAATTGGCCCCAAAAAAGTCAAAGAACTTTTGCAGCTCATCAGGCTCATCAGGCAAAGGCTCTCGAAAGCAATGCCAGCAAAAATTAAGTTGTTACTTTAGCTCCATCGACGACTTACTGCAAAAAGCTGCTCCTTTCATTTCTTTTGCTCCTTCTGTTATATCTTCTTATACTTTTTGTAGCATTTGGAAAGGATTGGACTGAGGAAGGAACATCTGGGGAGGGTGGGGAGCTGTCCTCGTGCTTTTTGTTTTGTTTTGTGCCCTTGCCTATGAAAAAAAATGAAACAAAAACCTTTTGCCTTTGCCTTTCATTTTGGTCAACTTGCACTTGGCGTTTATCGTTCTCTCTCTCTCTTATTCAGGCAGCCAGCATTTTATTTCCCTTTCCCAAGCATCTCGGTTCGGTTTGGCTTCTCGTTTTCTACGTCCTTTTTGTGGCTAAATACAAAGGCGGCTGGTTTTTGTGTGTGCCTGTTCCTTGTTATTGTCCTCATTCTAGTAGCAAAAGTCTGGTTGAGGTTGCCAAAGCACAGCCGAGGGAAAGACGGAAAGAGGGCAAGAGGGCTTGGGGTTATGTGTATGTGTGTATGTGTGTGTGTGTGTGCTTTCGGGCTCCCGGTTGTTAGTTGCATGAATATGAAGTGGTCTTATAATCCACACCAAACAACAAAATGACCCAAGTGCGAAATTAAAAGGCGAAAATGAAGGACGGAAGGGCGGCAGGGCAGCAGGGCGGAAGGGTGAAAGGGAGGATGGTAAAGAGGACGAGACGTGCTAGACTAAACGAAATGGGCGAAATTTGTTACTTGTTGTGCTCAAAGAAGTTGTTAAGTATTTGAACTCAAGTCATACTTGAATGAAAGTATGTCAGATTCGAATGCAACCCAGATAAAATAAAATGGCAACTGTTAGTATCGGGAGTATACTCTAAACCTATATATATCTCCATCTATATAACCATCTCTAAGAACTAAAATTTCAATATGCTATTTATTAATACTTGCTTAACTTGATCAATTGCGAAATTGATCGGTATTACTAGCTAAAAGTTGCATTCGCGATTTTAACATTTGTAGCTTAACAGCAGTGTTAGTTGTTAACATGTCATTTGCATAACTGTCCTAAAATGCTATTAACATACAATTCTCACAGCGCTGGCGCACTTTATCAAACGGAGAGAAAGAGAGCGAGAGAGAGAGCAACGGTCAATGTTAACGTATGCTATCCTTCTTATATTTATGGCTATGGTTTGAAACTTGACTAACATTGCAGACGTTATAGACTTTAGAATGTTTTCCATATCACAGTTAACTGTTCTCGCTTTGCTCTACTGTTAAACGCAGGTCATAAACTTTGAACTTATATTTTTAGCTCTTATACTTTCCACACTCAATGGCAATCACAATTCAAAGTTTCAAACCGAATTAAGAGGCTGAACACAGTTAACAGCATTTTAAGACGGATATGGCTACTATATCGACTTGGTTTTCGTTCCTGATCCAGAATATGGGGTTGGGGGAACCTCCTTCCTTCACTTGGCCAACATTATTAATACTCTTTGAACCATTTTGAATGGTTTAAGGACTTATAAAATAGCTTAAGTTGATTTTTTTTTATTTCTTATAAACTTTCGATATTGAAATCGAATTTTAGTACACGTTCAAAAGCTTCAGTTGCTTTTGCTAACACATTTTTACCATGTTAAGGAAAGACTCTCGAACTCCATGGGCCATGTTAAGCAAACAGTTCATTAACAGTTATGAGCTCTGTTAAAATAACAGAGCGCTGCATTTTCATCGCAAAACTAGCTTGGGACAATGTTAATAAACATCGCATCTAAAAGCAAAGCTCTCTCAAAAGCTTAAAGTTTGGGAAATTAGTTGAGCCAAAAAGAAAAAGGGATAATTTCATTAGTTGCTCCTTAAGGGATCTTTTATAAAAATTCCCTGTGATTGCATTTAAATTTTTATTCTTATAGAATGTCGCAAATTACGTATACGACACCGGGTGCACCGTTGGATAGGGGTTGGGGCAGGACGAATTGCTGCTGCTGTTAAGGCCAAGGGCTATCCGAAAACAACAAGGACAACAACAACAACAACAACTCTTTTGTGTATAATAAATTTGCAATTATGATCGAACAACTGTTTGTGGCTGCAAGTGCAACTGCAGTGTGCAACAACCCCCCTCACCACCCCTCTCTCTCTCTCTCTCTCTGTTCGTCTCTGTCTCGTTGTGTGTGTGTGAAAATTTATAAGTTGAACAAATTGGATTAATTATGAAACCATGAAAATTGGGTTAATGCCATTTGGCTGGAAATAATTGCGATGCATTTTTGCTTCCATTTTGGAGCCATTTTTGGAGCCATTGAACTCGAACTCCACAATATAACTGCAGGTTCCAACTGCGTGTGGCATGTAGCACGTGTGTGTGTGTGTGTTGCACGTGTTGCAATTAAAATAAACACAATGCATTAATAATAAAAACAAATGAATTTCATCCAACGATCAGCTGCCATTTAATGCAATTATTTAAATACGAAAAACATTTAAATAAACCCAAAAACATGAAAGCTTAACCCCCTCCCCTCCCGCCCCACACCCCTAACACGGCTTAACACGTGCCACACACACAACATTCTCTCTCTGTGTGTGCGTGTGTGTGTTTTAAGCCGCATTTACTTGTGTTATATTTCGATTACCATATTGTAATGATTACAATATGTAATTAAAAAAAAGCATTTTGCAATCGATACAGTCGCAGGGGGGGGGGGGGGTAGGAGAGAGAAAAAGATGTTGTTTACAGTAATACGTTTATGTTTAACCACATGTGCCCAAGTATTTATACATACATATATAGTTGATGCGGGATTTTAAAGGGTAGATTGCTTATACGTATAGGGAATCTTATAGGGTAGATTGTTTATATCATTAAGAACTATAGCTTATGTTCAATTCCGATGTATAAACTATATTATTCCAAGGTTTCATTAAAATCCATTCAGTAGTTTTTGCGTGAAAGAGTAAAAAGCATACATAAAAATTTTTAGCATTTCACAAAATTAGTAGAATAAATAAGTTCATTAGTATTAAATGGTCTCAAAAGATGGAGACACTGTGAAAAGTTTTAGCTTTGTCGCTCTAACGGTTTTGCCGTTCATTAAGTCAGGAAAACTACTTTAAATATATATATATTGAAAAGTATTAAGCTTTGGAAAACAAATCCCTGCTTATAACAAAAACAGCTGTGCTGGCGCCATCTATGGTTTATAAGCTAAAACTGCTTAAGCAAAAAGCTTTTGCTACAGTTCGAACAGCTTGCACATTAACAGCTGTAAAGCTTCTTTTCGAAAGAACGCGAAAGTTGTTGCGAAATGTTAATTAACATTTCTGTACTACAAAACTTACTCTCACATATTGAAGAGCATTAGGTTTATCAAGTGAAATTATGAATATTATTTGTAAGTATAAAGTTAGTTATAAATATAAGTAGCTGTAAAGATTATTTATAGTACACATACTGTCGATAACAAAAATGTAGAGGAACTTCAACAAAGTGTTGGACATTTATCAAAATGTTATCGAAATCGTTCAAAAAACACCGAAAATATGGAAAATCATATTATAAGAACTAGAGATTCCAGATCTCGCCTAAACCCTAGGCAGAACAAGTTTGCTTCAAATTTTCGATAACTCTTTCCGTGTCGATATACACATGTGATCGATCGATTACAATAAGATCTTGTACTTGAAAAACCTTCAGATGGCGTTTGAAACATTAAATTAAATAGTTATAATCCATGAAATTGTATTTTCGACATGCCCTGCCTTAGAATTCCCAACTGGTTCTACCTTCGTCCGAGTGGTATGTGCTAAGACTTTCTAAGTCTCTGTAAAGAGTATATTTTACACACACACACACACACACACTTACAGACTCACACACACACACACACACTTACAGACTCACACACACACACACACACACACTTACAGACTCACACACACACACACACACACACTTACAGACTCACACACACACACACACTTACAGACACACACACACACACACTTACAGACTCACACACACACACACACATACATACACAGCCACACACATACATACACAGCCACACACACATACTTTCTAGCACTGAATGTACGTGTAAAGTATAGGGTATCGTTTAGTCGTGATATTTCGAGTACAGCCTTCTAAATTGTCTTTTTTCAAGCATTTCATTTTGTAATCGATAAAATTGCAAGCAAAAAAATATAACAGTGGCAAAAAAACAATGAGAAGAAGAAGAGAAACGTGAACGCGCGAATGCAATTAAGTAAATGGATTTCATTAGTTTTGTCATTTATAACCCAATCCCCTCCCTCCACCTCCACCTCCATTGCCCCCTTTGAACGATTTGCAATCTTTATTCATGGAGCGTCGTTGTCGGTGACGTTGTCAACTCAATTATTTGCTTATTAGTTATTTATAAAGCCTCCGCTAACGTCGCCATCGCCATTGGCATCGCCATCGCCATTGGCATCGCCATCGTTGTCGCTGTTATTCGTGTAAGCTGGTCACATTGGCCACAAGCCAAGCTACTGACCGAAACCCCAAACCCCTTATTAACTACTACCAACCCGCTCCTTACCTCTCTCCCTCGCACACACGTTCGATATTTGATGATTTTCGGTCTTGTCCATGTGGTATATATATATGTATATATATTATATATCTTGCGTAGAACGGATTTACATATCTTTTGATGATTCTGCGCTCGGCTGCTAATCAACTCGCATCAAAAAACTAACTGTAATATATCATTTTTGCTCTTTGTGGTTGGTTTTTGAATGCTAATTGTTGTTCATATCATTCACTGGTTAATTTTGGAACTATGAAACAAACTAAATGATCAAAGTGAACTCAAAGAACTTAACGAATGATTAACTACTTTGTTGACAAAGACTCAACCAAACTGAACCATGCTAATTTTTGTTCATTGGTTCATTTTTGGAACTATGAAATGAACTAAATGATCAATGTAAACAAACCCAAAGAACTAAACGAATGATTACCTAGTTCGTTAACAAACTAAACCTAACTGAACGATGCTGATTGTTATTCAACTGGTTCGTTGGTTCATTTTGGAACTAAATGATCAATGTAAACAAACACAAAGAACTTAACGAACTGAACTGTGTATTTGGAAGGGAGGAGTGTTATGTGCGTTTGAAGCTATAGTCATTATATTTGTGGTATGAAGCCAACATCCAGATGCTCTTCTTATGATTAAAAAGAGTAGTTAGTTTTTACTAGTTTGACAATTTTTCATCATTATTTGACTTTACATTTTGCATAATATTAAATATAGTTTTTTTTACTACATTTTTCAATATACTATATATATATATATATATATAGTACTGGTTTACTTTATATTTTTAATAGGTTTTTTTTTAAACTTTTTATGTTTATGATTTTTTGACGATTTTAAACTCATATATTTTATATAATTATAATATGTACTTTAAGTTTTTTCTATATTCTAATTGAATCTTAACTTTATAAATTTAAATTTAAAGGGTATTGAAGCGAGAAAAAAACTCACAAAATTAAGTCTGAAAACAATTCAAAAAACTATTTATGCAAAAGTACAAAAAGGAAACAAGAAGAAAAAAAGTCGAAGAATGAATTAAAAATCAAGCTGGCACAAAACTAACTAACGGCTTTTGTTTGGCCAAATGGTCAATAATTGACATGAACTTCTGCACATTGCACACACATCCCCCCCTCCCCTCCACCCTTCCAACACCCACCTACCATTTACCGTTACGCTTCAAAATTATTGACTGGCCATTTTGAAAATGGCTGTCAATACGAAAATTGTTGTTTTGTATGCGCCTAAGAACAATGGCATTCAAATTAAAACAGCGGTAATCAGTGGGGCAGAATATATATACATATGTATATGTCCTTTATAACACCCACACACACATACATCTCCCTCTCTCTCTCACTCTCTCTGCAGCACAATTGCCGGCATTAAACATAATACGTGTAATTATTATCATTTTGTGCCTGTTTCTATGGCATTTGTATGCGGTCGATGCATCAGAAAGGCACAGTGGCGCCCTCTTGCGGCGTTAAGCCTTCCTTCAACCACATTTAATGCACAGCGAAAATATGACAAATATTTGCACGAATATTAACAGTTTGTTTGCTTGTTTAATTATCTGTACAACACAAATTATAAATTTCGTTTAAACTTGATTTTTTGATCGAATATCAAACAAAAATGAGTTTAAAAGCTGTTTGTTATGTTCATCTAGTTGAATGGTTCATTTTGGAACTATATCAACGAACTCAAAGAACTTGTCGAATGATAAACTAGTTCATTAAACAACTGAATCAAACTGAACGATGCTGTTTTTTGTTCCTCTAGTTAAATGGTTCATTTTGGAACTATTAAGCGAACTAAATGATCAAAGTGAACGAAGTTAACACCTCAAAGAACTTAACTATCGATTAACTAGTTCGTTCACAAAGACTTAACCAACTGAATCAAAAAGTTCACAGAAAAAAACTTCTTAGCTTGAATTCAAGTCAAACGTGGATATATTCGATGTACACAGATATTGTCTATATAGATTTTTCACCCCTCTTACTAAGCTTTAAGGACTACGCCACTGGCGACTAGAACAGAAGGCTCAGGCTTTAGTTGTTGTTCAACCACATTTGACCATTGCCAATTTATCGTTGATTGTTAACTATTTATTAACGAACAACTTTATAATAGTTCTGAAAACACACACAAACAAACACACACACACACACAATTACACACACACAGGCACATAGATTGGTTGGATAATCATCATATTGGTTGCATTTCGATTGCAGTTCGTAAAATGTAATTTTGTCAAAGTTCAATTGCCCACCCTTCAGTCCGTTCAGCCCCCTTCCACCCGTCGTAATGCAACACTGTTTTTGCCGTGTGACAGTTGCTAAATCATTAGGGTTGAGCGTTCGGGCTCCATGTTGGCGCTGAAGCTGAATGCATTGCGTTTGATTGATTTTAATTTGTTGTTCAATTTGTGGCGTTCATTCGATATCAATTTCAATAACAATTTTGTCCTGCACTCAATCAATCAATCACACTGAAATATTAGCCAAACTTTATCACACTTCATTTTGCATATCGTATGTACACATTTACTTAATCGTTGATTACTTTTCACTAACTCTTCACACCTTCCTACCCTTTAGCTTTAGGCTTTTTGGTCATTATGATTTATCTATTGAAGTTAAACTTAAACGGAGTTTCGTCTTTAAGTTTTACTATAACTATATGTAATACCTGTATACCCTACGCTTTCTGAAAGGGGAGGGAGGGCGAGAGGGAGAGAGAGACAGCTGTTGGTTGGATTGGGTCCTGATGCTTTAAAAAAAGGTCCTGCGTACCGCCAACAAGTGCCAGCAAATGTGCCGTGAAGAAACCATTTAGGATTAGTTTGATATGATACAAGGACAAAGACAGAGAGAGAGAGAGAGAGAGGGAGAGGGAGGAAGCTTGGCTGAAATAGGCAAACAGTACTTAAAAATGGCAAAGCAGCAACAAAATGTTGACTACTTAGACAAATACACACACACACACCCAAGCATACACACACACACACACACACTAATACACATGCTTACAAGGACAATACTATTAGCAAAGCAAAAAGAAGAAGAAAAAAAATTTGTCAAAGAAAAGAAAAGAAACGCAAACGAAAAAGTTGAGCCGGCATAAGGACACGGACAAGCAAAATATTGGTTAGCTAAACCCACACCCCACACCCCCTCCGCCACCCCCTCCCACTACGCCACCACACCCAAAAGTAGAAGGAGAAGCGAGGCAGCAAAGCAAAGTAGAACAGAAAAAAAATGACAAATTTGCAAATGTTAAGACGAAAAGAAAACATCAACATAAGTTATAGGCTTAGTGCGTAATCGTTTTTCGTAAAACGATGGCAGAAACAGACACAGGACACACAGGACACAAAGGACGGAACGGAACGGCACGGAATGGAGCGGCAAGGAACGCAACGGAACAGTTCAGAATGAATGGAGCAAGAAAAAAGATGTTTGTGGCTACTGAAGATGTATGAAAAGCGGATAAAGAAGAAATTTGCAAAATTGGAACTGCAAACTCACAATCCCTAGCTAATAGGTGAGTTATCGAAGTTATCGAAATTAACAACTATTGTAGCTTTCAAACAAACTTTGCATTCTTTAAGCATGCATTAAAATTGTATTGAAAGTAGCTGTGAAAAAAATGTTATCGACCTCTCGACTATCGACTAAGCCTAGTTATCGATAGTTTTTTTTTAATGAAAAATGTCAGTTTTGGCTTGGGTAAGTTGAAATAAGTGCACTTTCAAGCATTTTGTGACAATCTGTTATCGAATGTTATCGATAACTGAAACTACTCATCTTGAAATGCAATACAGTAACCAAGTAAAACGTATTCGTTGACGAATAACTTATGATACTTAGCTTTTGTTTCGATAACTGTCATTAATCGATTAATCGATAAACAGTATGTTTCTCACTCTCCTCTCCTTTTGTTTCAGTCTCTATCACTGATGATGATTAAAGTGTCATTTTCGATAACAACAATCAATTGGTGGATTAATTTAAATATATGTATTTATGTAAAATACATAAGTCCACCACGCATCAAAGAGCTTATCAAGACTACCCCACCTCCCTGCGACCCACACCAACACAATCGCTGCCCCTTGCGAGGATTCAACGCTGCTCAAATTAAAAATGCATAAAAGCAAAAATGTGGAATTATTGTGATAGAATAAACACAGGAAAGAAGCCGCAGCGCAACACTAAACTACGTGAATAATACACAAAGCACAGACAGAGAGAGAGGGGGGGGGGGGGGAGAGAGCGAGGATAATAAGAAAGAAAGAACGTGACATTGGCCAGGCCACTAAAAGAGAGAGTGGAGAGGAGAGAGATGAGAGGAGAAGTCGCTCGTTCAGTTTGGTTCAGTTTTGGTACACATTTCGGGGGCTGATGATGTGGATAAAATAAACATAGGACATTGGTTTTTTTGTGTGTGCGGTGTGCGGCGGGGGGGGGGGGGTGGAGGGGTTGGGTGGGGTTTTCAACAAGGACAAGACAGACGAAAGCGTGTTTAAACATTAAAAGGACCATTAGATACGCCTTAAAGTATGCTTCAAGTAGATTATCTTCCATCAGTTTTGTTTGCTTACTTGGAATTGTTTCGCTTCATTTTTCTCCGTTTGCAAACACACACACACACACACACATACACATCTCTATTTCGACAATGTGTGTGTGTGTGTGCTCGTCTTGGCTTTACTTAACAGTACTTTATTATACACTTAGGGAAATATTTTCCAGAATCTTGAAATACATCATAAAAAATCAAGATCCAGAAACCTGTTTTCGAGTTTTTTCTGTTTCGTTTCAATATTCAATAACTAACAGTTAGATATATCTGGATCTTCATAATCCATTTCCTTCATATCTGAATCTTCCTAATCCATATCAGTTATATCCTTTCCAGCACTTTCATTTTGTGCTCTTGATTATAGATTAATGTTCTGGATTTTACTTTCTGTTGAGAGAAATTCTTTTATTATAATCAAACTTTTTTCTTTGATTGTACTACTACCCTCCGCCTCCTCCTCCACCCCCTCTCTCGCACAGTGAAGCGTCATTTGGTGGTCCGAGCAGGCCAGGCAGTCGTCGGGGGCGTTATTATAAATTGTGCGCGTGTCCTTGTAAAATAACATCAAGTGAACCTAAGGACCATCTCCCCCTCCCCCTCTCTCTTTCGCTTTCTCTCTCACACTTAAGTAGCGTTTGGTATTGCAAGCTTTGTCCCTGTGCTGCTTCTTAAATTACCAAGAGTCCGCGTTTTGTGGCGCTTATTGCCTTTGCCCCCCCCCCCCCCACCCCCTTTTGACGCCACTGTTCCCAACTTGACCGCCTTTTGAGTGATTGGGCAGAGATAAGGGAGAGGCAGGGAGAGGGAGAGGACACTTCGGTTGAATTTCAATTTCAATTCATATCCAAAATCAAACCTAACCTCAATTTCAACCTAACCTCAATTTGAACCTAATGCAATTTTTCAATATGAATTTAAAAAACTTTCCTTGATGAATTCGCTTAAAGCCATTCGGTTCCGTTCCATCTCGGAGCGTACCGTACCTAACCCCACTCGAACCTCACCTTATTGGCATTATTTGCCAATTGCGTTCAATTAGTCAAAATTATCAGCACAATTCGATTCGATTGCATCAAGACAACAACAACATAGAAACAATTACATTAGCGCCTTTATACTGCGGCATGCAACTGCTTTCAATGCCACTGTCATTCGTGCAGCACTAAAGTACACATGCAACACCTGCCACTGCTGTTGCTGCTTCCGTTCCTGCTGCTGCAGGATCTCAACGGAGAAGCCTTCTTCAGTCTGCCCGCTGTTGATCAGAATATGGATCAATTGGCTAAGTCGACGGTTCATGTTGTGCGTCATTATATTGCCACAAGGATCAATACGTTGGTCGTGCGTCGTCATTGCTTGCACTGTGTGCAACAACAACAACGAGAACAGCAGCTTCAGCTCTTTGAAGAGCTGTTGCAGACGTTATCGCCTCACCTAACTGTAATTCTACACGATGAGCAACCCTGGGATTATACGCTATTCGTGGTGAATACAGCGAATGCTTTTGAGTGAGTACAGTGAAACCCCTTTCTGACGCACTCTTAATACTCAAATGACTATAATGATGATGAAGAATTACTTAAAGCAAGTGCAAATAGACTTTATTTCGTTCGATTTCCTACATAAGTAATCCATTACTAACCTGATTGATCTAACCTATCTTTCTATATCTCTCCTCTCCTTAAGTCATTTCGATATAAGCTTTATTAATCCATTAAACGAGCGTGAATTTTACTTTCTGGTTGTGCTGATGTCACGCGAATCGGAAACGCAACTCAAAAATTCGGTTAAACACATTTGCTTTGTGGCGCTCAAGAAAAACATTATCAATGTTGTTGTTGTGGCTCAGCGTTATAATGGCGAACTGGCTCTCTATGCGTATAGACTTTTCGTGGAGCAATGCAAACCAGGGATCCGTGCGTATCAAAGCAATCAGTTTGTGTCCACTAATCGTTTGGTTAAGCCCGAACTGTTTCCAATAAGATTCACCAATTTGAGTCATTGTGCTCTGAATGTAACGGGACATCAATTCCCACCGCACTTCATGTACCGGCCGACGGGCAGCGCTCGTTTGCCACCAGATGGCGCTCTAATCGATATGAAAGATTTGCATGGCATTGATGGAGAGTTGTTGCGTCTGCTGGCAACATCGCTGCGTTTTCGCATTCGTCTCAAGATACCCATAGAGAAGAGCAATCAATTTGGTGCGACGGCGAATACGCAAAATGGCTGCTTCGATCAGGTGAAAAGACAATTATCTTTCTGCACTATTCAAATTATTATTTTACTTTTTCTTACTTATTGCTTATTAATCTTATCCAAAAACTATCGAAAGTACATCTACTCGATAGTCTTTGATCTTATCGATGGCTCATAACTCTTATCTGTTTGTTATTGAATTGTTTGATTTTGACGATACTTTTAAGCGATAGTAGAAGATAGCGATGAATCAAAGAGGCGGCCGGTCGATAACACACTATCGAAGCCAACAAAGCCAAAGAAAATTTGCATATGCAAAAGCTTCGTTAAATTAGCGAAGCTTATTGATAATGATACAAAAAAATATATATATATATATATATATAGTTTGCTTTCTCTCTCTCACTGCAGCTCGCTTCGGGTCAGGCAGATCTGGCGATTGGCGGTTTCAGTGGCTCCGATGAGCGTCGCCAACAATTCTCAATATCGGCCGTCTATCATCAGAGCTTCTTCGTCTTTGTGGTGCGAAGGGAGCCTTACTTTGGACCCTTTGGTCAACTGATGCGTCCGTTTAGACACAAAGTATGGCTCTGCCTGCTGCTGACACTGCTCACAGCACTAGTTGGTTCACGCTGCTTGCGTAAAAGTCTACACGAACTGAAGCTGCCGGCGGTGAGCCTATTGGCAGCCACCATTGGTAATCCGGTGCCGTTGCAACATGTACCAAAGCGTCCGCTGATGCGTTACATATTCGGCAGCTGGCTGCTGCTTTCGCTGGTGCTGCGTTGTGCGTATCAGGCGAAACTGTTCGATGTGATGCGCACGCAACAGGATGAGGGTTTGCCGCAAGGATTGCAAGGCTTGTTGCAGCAAAACTATACGCTGATTAGTTCCGGCTATTATGACTTCTATCCGCAACAGATGACACAGCTGATGAGCGGCAATGTTGCACAACACTACCAACAACTGCAGCAGGCGCCCAAGGACACACGACTTGCAACCATATCGCTTATCAATAATCTGGCACACTGGAATCGACAGCATTACAAGACGAGTCGCTTAACACATGTGCGTCAACCCATCTACTTGTATCAGCTGGTCATTTATTTTCCCAACTCCACCATCTTCAAATTCACCATCAATCGCAAGATCGAACAGCTGATCGCCTCTGGTGTTATGTCGCACATTGAGCGCCGTTATTTGCATGTCAGCTTTGCGTGTAGCCGCAGCAATCGGGGGGAGATTGTTAGTCGTGTAACCAACGATATGCTTTATGGTGTCTATCGTTGCTTTATGGCACTTATGGCCTTGGCAACATTGCTTCTCATCCTCGAACGTTTGGCTAAGCGTTTCACCACAGTGCGACGATTTATCGAATGGCTACAATGATGGTGTGGTGAGAAAGAAAGTGGTGAAATGAACCTTAAACTGAATATTAAAAGCATTAACAAATAAAAATGTGATTTCACCTAGAGAATGTTTTATTCAAGTATATATGTTGCATATGAAAGACAAGGATAACAACATTGTCAACTGCTTTTAGTACCGATTGAATGAAATGTTATAACAGTGTTTGGCCTTAACAATTGATTCAAGTCTTGTAATGCATGACCAACAGCACTTGCAGGAGCAATAGCAGCAGCACCGCCCTCTTGATCCCCCTTATCCATATGTGTGTGTGTATGCCAAGCAACCAACTGGCCAAGCGGCACGGAGCGCCACTTGAGTTAAGCTGCGCAAACGTTTGCATAATCACGTTCCAATTTAAATTGCTCTATTTGCGAGCGCTCCTATGGACTCTCTCTCTCTCCCTCTCTCGCTTAAACAAGACTCGCTCGTGAAGTAATGGAGTGGAGAGTAGAGTACTTGGGTGTCAGGCATCTCTCAACTTGGACAAAAACTGTACAATTTTTATTAGCTGCCGCCGTTTGAGTGTGGCTGTTGATGCTCTCCCCCCCCTCACCATTCACCCAACACACACACATACACACACACAATGTAATTGTGTTTTGTATTTCTCTCGTCTTGCAAACCTAGTTTTGAGAATTAAATGCGGTTCACATGCATCGAGTTAAGGTGATAGCTTTTAGCACCATTCTTTTATTTGCCAACTTAATGGAATTTGGATATTCAACTAACAATGGAGGAAATAAAATGTGTGCATGTGTTAAATTCAATAGAGTGAAAATTCTACACTCACCGGCAGCAACAACAACATAATTCTCTTTTGGTTATCACCGTTGTTTCTCTTTTTAAATAAACGCTTGTAACACATTAAAACCAATTTTAAAAATAATATGTTTAATCAAATACATTTTTTTTTAACAAACACAAATGAACACAGCAAAAAATATACAAAAAAAATAAATATGGCGCCTCTTATTTTTGAGTAGTCAGCATGTGGAGAGTGCGCAATTGGTGCAGGCAAGTGGAAGGCGCGCAATTGGGAGTGCGCAAATTGCGAGTCTAATTGGAAACATCGCAGTAGGAGTAAGCAAATTTGATGAAAAGCAATTCCGCGTACCAAAAGCATAACACAATTCTCTATTGGTAATCGTTGTTTCTTCTTTGAATTAACGCTTAACACCTTAAAAAAATTTATAAAAATAATATGCACAAACAAGTTAACTTTTTTTTAACAAATAAAAATAAACACAGCACAAAAATTTAAAAAAAAAATAAATATGGCGTCTTGCATATTTGAGTAGTCAGCATGTGGAGAGTGCGCAATTAGAGTGCACAACAGTCAAGTGGAAGGCGCGCAATTGGGAGTACGCAATTGGCAAATCTAGTTGCAAATATCGCAATAGAAGTGACCAAGAGGTGACTGCACATTTGTAGAGTAAGCAATTCAGCGCGCCAAAAGCATAACACAAATGTAACAAAACCAAATTCGACGCACAACTGGTAGCATCTTTTGCACGGAAAAAAAAATAAAACAAACATATTCACGCCGCGCCCATTTAATTGCCAACAACGCAGCACACATTTAAAGCATCAAATTACCATAAATACACTATTATTTTAACGCGATTTAATTTTTATTTGCTGACAACGCGAAGATGATGCGTTATGCTTGAGTGCTATTTCACAACTACGGGAAAACTCTCCACGATCGTCTGCGAGCCGCTAGCCACTGTTGTCTATTCGCGACGACGCGTGTACAAAAACAAAGCAATTAAAAATGGCGGTTGGCAATTTACAATTTGCAGTGTTGTTTTAATTTTGTAGGCTTTGCAAGAAAGCTCTTAGTAAATTACTATTAATTCTTACTTTAAACATACAAGAGGTAACTGGAAATCGAACAAAATTAAATATATTGTGCAGAAATGAACCTTTTGGATGATAATGATAAAGCCAAGTTTCTTGTCGGCGATTATAAGGTGGCTGGCCAATTTGACAGCGGCTCCTTTGGCGAAATATATTTGGGCATGTCCGTGTGCACTGGCGAAGAGGTTGCCATCAAAATAGAGAAAGCAGATGCACCACATCCACAGCTCGCCTACGAGTATCTGGTATATAAGGCACTGCGTCCGGCACCGGGATTACCGCACATACACTACTTCACCGAGGAGGATGACTATTGTGCTCTGGTAATGGAGCTGCTGGGTCCATCGCTGGGCTATCTGTTCGAGTTGTGCAGTCGAACGTTCACCATGAAGACCGTACTTATGCTGGCCGACGAGATGATGCTGCGCCTGGAGCTGGTGCATACCCGTGGCTTTATCCATCGGGACATTAAGCCCGATAACTTTGTGATTGGACGTAATATCAGCAGCAAGCGTTTGCATCTCATCGACTTTGGTTTATCGAAGAAATACTGTGATCCCATCACCCATGTCCATATACCCTATAGGGAGGATAGCACCCTAACCGGTACGGCACGCTTTGCCTCGATCAACTCGCACGAGGGTCTGGAGCAATCGCGTCGCGATGATCTCGTCTCCATAGGCTATGTGCTGCTATACTTTCTGCGCGGCAAATTGCCTTGGCAGGGCATCAAGGCAGCTACGAAACGACAAAAATACGAACGCATCCATGCTATGAAGTTGAGCAACAGCAATGAGCTTCTTTGCAAGGGTTTGCCCAGTGAGTTTAGCACATATCTCGACTATTGCTATCAACTGAGATTCGATTCGGAGCCCGATTATAATATGCTGCGCAAACTCTTTCGTCAAGTGGGCTTTAAGATGCACTGCAAAATGAACCAGATCTTTGACTGGGATATGCTAACAATTGGCTATCATCGCAATCAACATAATCCGGCTCGAGGCTATCGACTCCTAAGGCGGCCAGTTAAATTGCGCAAGGATAATGCCAGCAGTGGTTATCCCATAATATTCAATGAGAAGTGTAATCATTGGAATTAGGAAACTATATATATAGTTAGCTAAATTCAAAAGTTTCTAATTGGTTAATTATGTTAACTAAATGTTAACTTTCTTCTTCGATAGTAACTGCTTTAAAAAGTGTTTCAAAACGCTTCTATATAAAAATGCAAGACACATACATATTCGGTATTTAACTTAAATCGATTTTGTGTCAAATCAACTCTGCGCCGAATAAAATTTCTGACAATCCAAATACCTTAATTATTATTTGCCGTTCAATCAGTCGACAAGCATTAGCCAAACAGAAAAGAACACCACAATTTATCATTTGTAAAACTTTTCTTTTGTGAAAAATATAATTTGTTCAGATTTCAGTTGAGAAAAATATAATTTGCTCAGATTTCAGTTCAGAAAAATATAATTTTCTCAGATTTCAGTTCAGAAAAATATAATTTGTTCAGATTTCATTTGAGAAAAATATAATTTGTTCAGATTTCGGTTCAGAAAAATATAATTTGTTCAGATTTCAGTTCGGTTTTTTTTTTTTTGTTATTTTTTTTTGCGAATTACGTTTAGAAACAAAACGTTTCGAAATGGCAAAAACCAAAGCTGCTACTAAACCCAAAAGCTACGCGAAAAAACGAACCAATTCTTCTGACGAACTATTAACTACTAAACGGACATCCTTGGACAAGGATTCAAATGCTGTGCAGGATAATTTTGCACCAACTACAGCACCAACAATGGTAACGGATAGTAACACTGGACTAATCAAAGAAACAGGTACAGGTAGTACCATACCAATGGTAAGCACAGAAAATATCATTACCATATCGGTAGAACAATTTGGTGGTTTACGGATAACCACTCAACTAGTAGTTGAATCAAGTGCTGCAGGGATTACTATACCAGGTGGGATTCACACTGGCACCATAGCAGCTGTGGTGGGTGCAAGTAGCACCGGTAGTTCCATAGCAGTGCCAGCAAGTGGTAGATCTTTCACCATCAAATCACTGGAGGAACTTTTTGGAACCAGAAAAATAACACTGCCAACAACTGTAAACCTTAAACCAGTCGCGGAGGGAATTGATACATGGAATGCCATACCGGGGCCAGTAAGTGATACAACTGGTACCATAGCCATAGGATCTGTGATAGATACAAGGACGATTAAACTAGTTACAGTAACTGGTACCATAACATCAGTGGATGCGAGGGGTACATGGATGACCATGGTACTGCCAAAAATGGATCCAACAAATACCATATCAAAAGGGAATTATACACTGCCTAAGATAACCAAACAAGATAAAGTCGGTAAATCGACCGTACAGATATCTGACACGGAATCTAGTGACGAAAGTGATGATGAAATGAAGTACCGCTATATGTTCCAGTGCAATTTGTGCCTACGCCAATTTCCGCCGTTCTACTTTTTAGGTTCAGATCGGGACTTCCGCATTTGCCTCGAGTGCACTAGGCTAAAAAGAAGAGGTAGGCGTACCACTATGAAGGCGAAAAGGAGCCAGTACGATGTGCAAATGGACACGGCTCTGCGAGGATGCAATGGACTCTTCGACGTCATAGGGGTTTATAGGAAGAAGCAACGGGACGAAACGGATGTTTATGATTTGAAAAGCATCGCTCTCAACAAGATGATCTTAGAAGGCCGAAGGCTGTCCATCGAGTCAGTTAGGTTGGGTAAAGGGCCCAGGCTTAGGACGAATAATCAGTTGCGTGGAGAATCGGTCAACAACAATTTCAAAAAAATGCATGAACATTTTGTACATAAACGGACAGCCGATGAATTTGCAGCGAGAAATGACTTCCGGCGAACATATATAGCCTCTATGAACGGCAAGGATAAATCTTTAAATACTAAAAACTCCAAGCCAAATCATGCTGAGGAAAGTAATTCTACTGAAATAAGTAACAAGAACCCAATAAGCCTGGCTCTTGAATATGAAATGATAAACACTCGTCCAATCCATCTGCCGCCAGACACTTATACTACCAAATCCAAAAAACATAACAAACAACTCATTGCTGAAGCCAGAACCCTCCTGCTCCAAAATGAGAATTTCAGTCCTGAGGATTACAAAGCATTGTTTGAGAGCGGAAGTCTACCTCTCCCGAAGATCAAGGCTCCATTGCTCCAAAAGCAACCTTTAAAAAATCAAAATATTGAAGTCAACAACCTAAAAGCTCCTCAATCCATTAACCAAAGCTTCACCAAGATCACGAATACACCTAAATCTTCTGAACGCGAAATCATTAACAATCCTCCAATTCCGATAGCCACCGAGAAGAAATCCAGAAATCTTAAGGCACAACGCGCTGCTGAAGCCATGAATCTTCTGCTCCAATATGAGAAATTCAGTCGTGAGGATGAGAGAATCTTGTATGAGAGCGGACGTCTGCCTGTCCGGAAGATCAATGCTCCACAGCTCCAAAAACAACCTTTACAAAATCGGAATGATGAAGTCGGCAACCTGCAGCGTTCTCAGATTACCAATGCGCCTCAAGAAACCGCCAGAAACCAGACTCTCACTAAACCGATGACTTCTGCTTCTGTATCCAGAAACCCAAACCCTGTAAAAAAGCCTAATGCAGCTGAATTAAGAAAACAAGAACTAATTAAAAACGCAAATGCCGCTAAATCTAGGAGTCAGGACCTCGCCAAAAAAGCTAGCGATGATGTTCTTAGAAGTCTTAACCTTACTAAGAACATCAATTCGTTCAAGTTTAAAATACCGAAACTCTCCCAGAAGAACAATACGGGTGAATCTGGAAACCTAAACCTCTCGCAGAATACAAATACTGCTGAACTCAAAACCTCTCACTTCTCTGAGGAACGCAACGATGTTCACGAAGAGGAAAGTACTAACGGTACGGCCAAAAACCTTAGCCATGTTGGGGAAAGAGATACATTCAACAACTTTAATCTAGTTAGAGATCTGGAACTATCTGAAGAAAGTGATGATGGGGACAGAAACCTGAACCACTTGGAGAAAAAAGAAGATACCAAATTTGGAAACCTGAACCGTCCTGAAAAGATAAGCGATGATAAAGCCAGAAACCCGAACCACTTTGAGACGGGGGTTGCTGTTAAAGTCGGAGTCCTGACGCCATTCAAGGAGTGCTTTGATAATATAGTCCAATCTCTAAACCTCTCAGAGGAGGAAAGTGATAATGAAGGCATAAACAATGTGGCTACATTAAAAACCCTGAGCATTTGCGATGAACTCAAACCTCCAAACCTTTCGGAGGAAAGTGATGATGGAGGGGAAGACCCAGCTAAAACTACAAGCACAATTACTAAGGAAGGCATAAACAATGCGGCTACGTTAAGAACCCGGAGTTTTTTTCAAATTGAAATGTCTCTAAACCTGTCAGAGGAAAGTGATGATGCAGGCGAAGACTCATTCAAAACGGCTACCAAAGTCTCAGAGGAAGGCGTAAACAATGCGGCTACGTTAGGTAACATTTTAGATATAAATCCTCCAAACCTGTCAGAGGAAAGTGATGTTGGCGGCGAAGACCCATTCAAAACGGCTACCAAACGTAGTGAGGAAGGCGTAAACAATGCGGCTACGTTAAGAACCCGGATAATTTTCGGTACAGAAATGTCTCTAAACCTGTCAGAGGAAAGTGGTGATGGAGGCGAAGACCCATCCAAAAATGAGTAAGTAACAAACCTCTTCGAAAATTCGAAGTAATAATGAAATAAAAAAACCTTAATCTTTCGGAAAATAGCAATGCTGCTAACGATGGTACCAGGACCTTTTTTGATCTTAATACTCCAAACCTGTCTGAGGAAAGTGATGATGGAGGCGAAGATCCATCCAAAACTGAGTAAGTAACAAACCTCTTCGAAAATTCGAAGTATAATAATAATGAAATAAAAAACCTTAATCTTTCGGAAAATAGCAATGCTGCTAACGATGGTACCAGGACTTTTTTTGATCTAAATTCTCCAAACCTGTCAGAGGAAAGTGATGATGGAGGCGAAGTCCCATCCAAAACGGCTACCAAAGTTAGTGGGGAAGGCGTTAACAATTTGGCTACGTTAGGTAGCATTCTTGATCTAAATTCTCCAAACCTGTCGGAGAAAAGTGATGATGGAGGCGAAGACCCATCCAAAACTAGGTAAGTAACAAACCTCTTCGAAAATTCGATGTACTAATGATATAAAAAACCTTAACCTTTCGGAAAATAGCAATGCTGCTAACGATGAAACCTTCAAGCTTCCAAAGGAGAGATTCGATACAATTGCCAAGAACGTATCGCGCACGGAGGTAGGTGCTACCGATGCCCTAAAGAAGATCGGTCCAGAACAGAGCGTTGCTGACTTGTACAAAATGTCGGTGTTAAAATTGGCTGAAAACACCTGTACTAACAATGAGAAAGCACCCGAAGACATTCAAAATGAGGAGAGCAGTACGCGCAAAGGCGTATTAAAAGACGAGGAGATAAACGAGGAAGCTGTTGATGCCATTAATGAGCCTGTAATGTCCTCATTGATAGGCAATAGCGTGGCCCTTGAAAATGATTTGTTGGGCGCCGGTACTTCCAAAGACGTACCCGAGAAGCTGCAAACCATAAAGCAGTCAACCGACAAACAGCAAAAGTAAACTAATTATGAGAAGAATAATAAGAAGACTTATATCGACAACCTACTACTTGACACATAATATTCCTATTGTCAAAATGTCGATTACATTTGGTCTAAAAATAAACAAAATATAAATAAAAACCCTTAAAAATTCATCAGTTCGAAAAGGTAAATATTTAAGTTTGTATGCACGAGTTGTGATGAAATGAAAAATGTGTCTTAAGCTGCTTTTAAGAGCCAATACCCGAATGTAAATTTATATGTGAATGTGTAAGTGAAGTTTTAATTGTTGTTGACGGCGACAAAGTGTCCTCTCGCGGCATTCTTAATGAATTTTCACATTTGACTCAAGCCAGTCAATGGATGGCAAGCGGATCGCAAACATTAAGCATAAGTGCTTGATGGAATGACAAACCGAACCTGTCTGCTTGCACTAAAAAGCTTAAGCTTAATGCTCTTCGGCTCCATTGCTCTTCTTGTTGTTGATACCCAGTAAAAAAAAGTTGTGAAAAATTTTATTTGATGAAAACTTTCTTTAATGAACAAAAGCTAAAATCTAATCTATTTTTTTTCCAAAAAATTCTCATTGCAGTATAAATAGTTGATCAAAAATAGGACGCAATATGTTGTTAACCCACAAACGAGACCAAAATCTTTGTGTAGGGTATTCAACTTGCCGTAAATGCTAAGTTGCCGGAGTAGAGAACTTGATGACAGCGATGGCGACGTGGACGGAAATGAAAAGATAATTTACCCGCATGTTCAAACATCAGCGTGTGCCACGCCCTAAAACGCACACAAAGAAGCTGGACGTATGGATGTGGTAAACTGCAAAAGGCTGCAAGAGTTTGGTAAGAGAGAGAGAGAGAGAACGAGAGGGTCCCTAATGCTAATCCTGGTTATCTGTCTATCCATCAGCTTGGCCATGTTATGATGTATGTAAATGACGACGACGACGACTCGAATGGCTCAAATGCTTGAATGCTTGAATGCTCAACTGATGCGGTTGCTGGTTAGTGCTTACAGCCTGCCCCTGATGATAATGGCCACCGCAGCAGCAGCGGCAGCAGCAGCTCCAACTTCAACTGCATCAACTCTGATTCCGACTCCGATTCCAGCTCCCAACGAATCGTCGAATCCTGCCTTGTCAGTTCAGTGGATGTGGTAGAGAGAGTAGGGAGAGTAGGTTTCTCGTGCGTGCGTTTGTTTTTTCATTGCAATCCCGTGCAGACGATGCGGCCAAACATTTGGTCTGTCTACGACACACACACACGCACACACACTCACACACGCACGCATACACGCATAGTGAGAGGCTCACAAATTTATTGTTCTTAAACATCTGAGCATGAATGAATGACTACTGTGCCGGGGACAACAAATGGAATGCGCATTGCATGGGTGTGTGCGAATGCAATCAGTACAGTGAACAAGCGTTAAAATGGAATATGAATCCAAAAACTAAGAAAACAAAGCTTCATATTCAAATAAATTAAGAACAATCCGGCAATTTATTATTGTGAATTGCATTCGAAATTTAAACATCAAAACATTTTCATAACGATAAAAATCATTTTTTTACTCATTATTAGTGTAAAAAAAAGATTAATTGGACCTAAACATTTCTAGATAACATTTAAATAAACTTTTCGGTTATATATATTTAAGTCAAGGCTTAAAAATATAGCCCATGTGTTAGACTGAAGTATAAGCTTTATTATTGCAAGGTTTCATTAAAACCCATTCAGTTAAAAATATGCCAAAAAATTTTAACATTTATAATATTAGTAGAATGTTTCTTTGCAAGTGTTTACTGTAACAATTGGAAACTGTTGGCTCTCTCTCTCACTCTCTCTCTTTGTCTAAACTGAACAGAAGCTGTGTACGGCGAATCGGTCTCTGGATATATATTTGAATGCCAAGTTGCCAGTTGTCACAAAGTGAGTGAAATATAGCCAAAATGTCAAATGTCAGCGAAAGACATTATTACTGGCTAGTTGATCCGTCGTCGTCGTCGTCGTAGTCATACATCCCACTTCACCCATCATCATCATCATCCTCCTCATCATTCGTGTGATTGTTGTTAGTATGCTTCCTTGTTTAACGAGTCTTCCTTGTCCATCCTCCATCCTCCTTGCTCCTTCGACGTCGTTGTCTACGGATTGTCGCCGTCTGCTTGGCGTGCATGGCACAGAGATAATCGATACCCATACGCACTCTATGTGGTGTGTTTGTGTGGCAAGTGAAAGACCATGTCAGCCTCATCAGCCACCACATTGCCTTCTTCGTCATCATCATCACCATCAACATAATCCAACAAATTGTGCGTGACTTTAAAATCTTCGATTTTCCACTCAGCTTCATAATTTATAATATAATATATATATATATATATATATATATATATATTAAATATATATATATATATATATATATTAAATATATATATATATATATATTTATCGGTTACTCAAAAGTTAGCAAATAATAAGATTTTAAGAATCAAGAGATTAAAAATGTAAAGCAAAAGAATTTCCAATTTATTTAAAGCCTTAACACTATTTATTATAAAATTTGACATGTATCGGGTTCGGTTTCTTTTAGTTGTTTCTTGTGAACCGGTTCGGCTTGAGCCTTTAAGTTTCTATGCGTTAGCTTTCGATATTAAGATTGCACCTTAGACTTGTTTTCGTCGCAAAACGTTAACCTTCAATAACACTATTGTAGTTATCGATAGCATTCAACATCGGGTTCGGATTCTTTTAATTGTTTCTTGTGAACCGTTTCGGCTTGAGCGTTTATGTTTTTTGGCATTAGCTCTTGATATTAAGATTGCATCTCAAGCTTGTTTTCGTCCGATAACGTTAACTTTCGATAACACTATTATAGTTATCGATAGCACACAACATTTGGTGCCTGTTCTTCGCTTAAACGTTTCATCTCTTCACTTTAAAACCGAATCTTTAACATTGCCGTACCAACTAACAAACCCATGCCTTCTTTATGCCCAATTCAATAACTTTCGATAACATTGAAGTGTTGTTATCGATAACTCTTAACACACACCTTTTGGCGAACTGCAAGCTTAATTTGCACAATAAATTCGCTGAACGCGTTGCGATAAACTGCCAAAAAAAAAACAAACGTGAACGTGACTAAAGTTGTTGATGACACAAAACCAACAACAACAATGCAAAGTGCAGCAGAGATGAGTGTGCAAGGGGGGCCTCGGCCAAGGTGCAAGCGAAGGGTGGCGTCGCCCGGTTTGTTAGACGAGCCGCACAACAAACAGGCAGAAAGGCAGGCAGGCAACAAAATAGAAATGACTTTAATAGCTCATCAATGATTCAAGCGGAAATCCGGGCTGTCCAAGTGCAGTCGGTTTATTGGATACCGGAAAGGCATTATGTTGCCATTCCCCGTTGCCTTTACCGTTCGCTCGTTCGTTCGTTCGTCCTAGCCTTTCTCTTTCTCTTACCCCGCTTGCCGGTTTTTCGCCTTTCTAGCTGCGTCTTTTGTTGTTGTTGTTGTTGTTCTTGTTTATTTGTTTGATTGGGCTCTGACTGACTGTTGAGCTGTTGTGTTGGTATTAGTGTGTGTGTGTGTGTGTGCGTGTGTGTGTATCTCTTTCTATGCTTTGCTGCAATGATTTTCACGCTGTCTCCAAAAATTGTATGCAACACAATTTGCATATTGTTTTGTCACACACACACACACATACACACGTGTCTACGCCCTACGATACTATGGACAAGCTTCAGTACCGAACCCATTCGAAACGGATACAGAAGGACCCCATATATTATAGATATTCTTGAACCATTTAAGTTTAACTATATAACATAAACTCTGCTTTATAACGATAACTCTTTGGCTTTTCGATATACACATGTTATCGATAACAATAGCATATAAATCCAAATAGTCTAAATTTCGACTGTTCGACTGCTTAAAATTTTGCTTTCTAACGATAACTCTTTGGCTTTTCGATATACACATGTTATCGATAACAATTATTTCTAATTCCATATAGCCTAAATTTCGACTGTTCGACTGACTGTAAAACAGTTCCCACGTTTACGAAATTTTGTATGTAATTGTTATCGATAACATGTGTATATCATAAGCTGTTCATCGAAATCAGCTAAGAAACTATTTTTTTAACTTTAGATACGTTTTGTAGTTATTAAACTCACGAATTTCTTTACTTTCAATATTTTGTCGATTTGCTCCACTGTGCAATCTGGTGCTGCATACCAGGCAGCATATGTACCCTATTCAATGATTGCATAAAGTATGTGTTTGTCTGTATGTGTGTGTGTGTTCTTTTTTTGGAAGTCAACTCATTCACACAAACACACACAACAACACACACACACATCGAGAGAGCGGGGCTCATATACACCTGAGCTAAGCTAAGCTGTGCAAAGCATTTGCCCGACAGCCCTTTAATACCTTGCAATGCAGCCTATCGCTCTCTCTCTCCCTCTCACTCTGTCTCTCTGATATGGATATGCTGTAGGGTGGGGTGGGGTGGGTTTATCTGGATGGCTGGTGTTTGAACATATCTGCATCTGCATTATTATCATCATTATAGATGGCACACGGCCAGTGGCTATGTGACAGTAGCCGCTTGGCTTTTGTATCTCATTTATTATGCAAATCTGCTACCAAGCGGAGACTCCAACAACAACAACAACAACTCAACAAACTGTTAATGGGCACAACACGTTTGAAGGGACGGAACGGAACGTAGGGGAACAAAACTGACGCTTGATTGTGCCATACCATTGCGAATTGCCTTCAATGTGAAACGGCGGCGGCGGCGGCAAAATGGTCAACAAGTTCAACAGCTACAACAATTATGCTGTTGCACGAAACAACAAAAACAACAACAATAACTTGAACTACATATAGCTCATCCTCGACCTCATCATTGCCCATTGCCCATACCCATACCCATACCCATAGCAATTCTCATCATCATCGCAATGTGAAATCCTGTGTCGCCTGTGTCGATTACTCTGTTGCCTTCCAGCAATTACTGTTGTTGTTTCTCAAATACCCTAACATTGCACAAGGGAGCTGTCTTAATAATCAATCACTGTGTTTGTGTTTGCCTTGCAAGAAAAAACCAAACGGTTCCAGCATAATATTCTTATCAATATCCCTTTTCTTTGCCTTAACCAAATCAATATCCATAAACATATCCATCATACCGATGAACTTTAGTCTTTGATTGAACTTTTTTCCACTTGAATTAAATAAGTGAATTAAATAGTTCAGTGATTTTTTTCATCATGCAAACAAATTTACACATTATAATCGAAAAAATGTAAATAGTCGGAAAAATGGCAAATGGCAAAAGGCGAAGTTAAAATTTGTGAGAGTGAGAAAAAATTGACGCTTGCCAATAATAAAAAGTAAATACACATTTTTAATATTTCAATGTTAATCAATTACGTGTTTTAATTGAAATTGGCAAAGTCAATAGTCAAAAGTAAAAAAAAAACTCATTTTAAATAAAATCAAAAAAGTAAATAATATATACAAACAAATATATGCATAAATCTATTACATATATATATATATATATAGATATTTTTGTTTTTCATACATATTGCTTATCTCAATTCAATTTCAAATGCCCAGAGTTCTGTTTGTTCGGGACTATTGAATATATTGAAATATATTTTGAATGAAAAACCAAAAAAAAAACCAAAAACAAAGGGAGTATGAATGAAAATTGGAACTGTGATTCCATTTTCCATTCCTCTCTCTCTTTGTTTTTATTTGTATTTATTTATGTTTTGCTTTGTTTGAATGCGAATTCGTTTTCAATTAACAGAAAGCCGCAAAAATTAAAATGCGATTCAACGATTGAACCAACATCAACATCAACCAGTTGCCAGTTGGCGAAGTGCTTACATCAACAATACAATATGATAAGAAATAAAATAATATTAATGGAAATCGAAATGGAAATGAAGATAGCAAATAAGAAGCGTATACTTGATAAAGCATGAGCTCAATATGAGTAAAAAAATGAGTTCAAGTTAATTCAAAAATAATAATCGTTAACTAGAGGCACGAACGATAAGCAAAGCATGCAGCTTCAAATAGTATCGAAACTATGCCCCAAACATTCTACAAAAAAGATGTTAAGAGTAATGACTAGATATAGTGAACTTTAAGTGAGGATATAGATATAGGTATGGACAATAATATGAATGAAGGTATGCATATATGGATATGGATATGGTTAAGGTTAAGGTTATGGTTATGTTTAAGGTTATGGTTAAGGTTAAGGTTATGATTGTGATTATGGATATGGATATGGATATGGATATGGATATGAATATGGATATGGATATGGATATGGATATGGATATGGATATGGATATGAATATGGATATGGATATGGATATGGATATGGATATGGATATGGATATGGATATGGATATGGATATGAATATGGATATGGATATGGATATGGATAGGGATATGGATATGGATATGGATATGGATATGGATATGGATATGGATATGGATATGGATATGGATATGGATATGGATATGGATATGGATATGGATATGGATATGGATATGGATATGGATATGGATATGGATATGGATATGGATATGGATATGGATATGGATATGGATATGGATATGGATATGGATATGGATATGGATATGGATATGGATATGGATATGGATATGGATATGGATATGGATATGGATATGGATATGGATATGGATATGGATATGGATATGGATATGGATATGGATATGGATATGGATATGGATATGGATATGGATATGGATATGGATATGGATATGGATATGGATATGGATATGGATATGGATATGGATATGGATATGGATATGGATATGGATATGGATATGGATATGAGATGTAGAGAAAGATATAGATATATAGCTATAGATGTAGATATAAATTTAGATGGCTATGGGTATTGATTTAAGCTGTTGGGATAGATGTGAGGTAAGTTCACTGTATCCAGAAACTACTGTAGCTCAGCTACAAAACGAGAAACGAGAGGAAAATGAAGCTTTTGGTGCACAATGAGGAGGCTGTTTGAATTGTTTCGACGATAGGGAAACAATAAGAACGCACATCCAAAGGCAGCCAAGGAATGCACAGCAATCCCATCTGTCTGCATGTCTGTCTAGATGTATAAGTGTGTGTGTTTGTGTGTGTGTCAAAACAAATTTCATTTCACATTCAATTAAATTAATTTTAACACCATTTGCAGGCGGCAGGACACCAGCACCAGCAGCAGGAGCAGGAGGCAGGGGCAGAAAGATGCCAATGCCAATGAGGAGGACAAACAGCAGGATACGACAATGAAAGGCAAGGAGTTTCCTATTGAGAGTTCGCTATTGAGAATTGAAGTCAACACACAGAGCGAGACAGCAATAGAGAGCGATAGAGAGAGAGAGAGAGAGAGAGACGACACAGTTGACGCCGCATGCCTTTGCCACGTTTTCCACATTTCTTCACTTAAGCGTTAATGGTTTTGTCTTTTTCCTTATTGTTCCCCCTACCTCGCGCTTAATACTGCCCACAACCCATTCCAGCCACAACCACATATACATAGATCGATCGAGTCCGAATGGATGGAGTTGGAGTTGAAGTTGGAATTGTCCGGATGTCCGAAGTTGGACAGCGAATTCGAACAGCGAGTTAATATAATTACAGAAATAAAGTCTGGAATTTTAATTAAAACACAACTTCATTTACAGCCGCAGACGAAATTCGGACGCCGAACAAACATTCAACTTCAATTCACTTCCGTTCACTGTGAGATGTCCAGATGTGTTTAACTATATATGTATATATGTGTGTATGTGTACGTGTGTGTGTGTTTGTGTGTGTGTGTCAGGTAAAGCCGCAATAGACAATGACAAACGAATAGCCGCAGTCCAAGCAAAATGAGAGCTCTTCTTTCATACTCAGAGGCATCGGCATCGACATCGGCATCGGAATCGTTTATCATTTGAGCTAGAAAATTTCGATAATTAAATTCGAGCAATTAAACTATGCACGTATATATATTTATATATATATATATATATATATGTCTCTGTGCACTTAAATGCTAAAATATATGTTTACTCAAGCAATGATTAAAAATCTTGCTAGCTGTTATCGAATATCGATTTTTAGTTTCAAGATTCCTTGTCTTGTCGATTTTTTTTAGATTTTACTTCTTTCAGTGTTCAAACTTTTTTAAAGTTATTCCTTATAGAAATAAAGTTTTTTTTAAATTTTATATCTCCCTGATTGAATATCGATTTTAATCGATTACAATTATTTAATTTATTCGATGCACGTATTTTTTTTTAATTTTTGCATTTAGTTTAGAATTATGGTAAGAATTCAATTACATTCGAAATGTTTTCTGATTGAATATCGATTTTTATCGACTAAAATTTTTTAATTTATTTCGTATACCTTTTTATTTGATTTTGTATTTAGTTGAGAAGAATTTGTAAGAATTAAATTAATAGTCGAAATGGTATTTGATTGAATACGATTTTTATCGATTAAAATTTATTCAATATACTTTATTTTCTAATTCTGTAGTTGAGAAAAATGCGTAAGAATTCAATTGATATTCGAAGTGTTTCCAAAGTATTTTTTTAACGCCAGTAGCTTGTCGTGGCGCTGTCTGCCGCATGCTGCTGCATGCAACAACTGCGGCATGCAACCCAACGCCATTGTTAATGCCTCTTCTGGTTGCTTCTGCTGCTTGTTGCTATTTTTGTTGTTGGTGTTGGTTGCCTAATCAAAAACAGAAGCTACAAAAGCCGCAGCTGTGACAAACGTTTCTCCACTCTTTGGCGCAGCTGTGGGGGAGGGGAAGGTGCAGTGGGTGGGCAACGCGGCACACGTTGCGTATGCGCAACGCATTTTCGTATGTGAAACAAACTAATGTCTAAAAATTTGTGCCTACAAATTGTGCAAAATTTGCATTTTTTGTTTTCTCGCTGTTGTTTCGTAGTTGCCACACACACAACCCACCCCCCCCCCCCCCTTCCACCACCCTTGCCACTGCTGCCTGTGTTTGTGTTGCAAAAAATATATAATTTTTAATTTAAATGCAAATTTTGGAAATCATTTTGAAAGCATTATGTGACCATATCTGTACGCAAATTGCTGTCAACATACACTGAGAAAGAGTAAGTTGATAGTTCTTTCAGCTTCAATCATTTATTACATCATTATCAATGATCTCAATTACAAATTGTTCTCGCTTTTAGCCAGCTTCAACCACACTGTTTCTGTGGTGGACGAGAATATTCTTGAAACGATTAATCAAATATGCACTATCGATCATCTCGACATGAGATGCAATAAGCGTTGCATTGATATGGTGTATGTACACCTGATTCGGATGAGTCTTCATCGATGCACGCAAGTGGCGACACCTCATAACCGGATCTTTAATCCCGAGTATCTCATAACGACGCTCCGCTCCAGCGAACCATTCGCCATAGGGTGGCAAAAATACTGGTGCCCTCACGAAGTCCACCAATTCGGCGTCAGACATCTCGTTCAATTGTTGTGCATTCATTTTTGCAGAAATCTATTAAATAGTAAATTTGAACATTTTTTAGAATTTCATTTTTCCTTTGCTTTGGTTTTATACTATATATAGATTTAAAATAAAACCAAAAATTAAGTTGCCCTCAGAAATCCCATCTAAAGGTAAAGTAAGAAAAAGTATCAAAAAAAATAATGTGTGTAAAGAAATATGCCTTAAAAATATTTTTAATTTCTTTACACCACTGTTTTTTTATTTATTATTTGCATTTTTAAAAATTCTCTGAAAAATCCGAATAGTATAATAAAATAAAACTTCATTTTGCGCTTTCTTCAAAATTTTCCAATTTCTTTTTCTTTACCTTACATTCTCTTTTCAACCCTTCTTCTTTCTTTGTTTCGCTATGCACTAACTGGAACATTCGAACTTTCTAGCATTTCAAAATGGCGACCGAAAAATATAAAATACTTTTAACTTGCAACATTTACATGTGTTGCACAAACAATTCTTACTAACACAAGCATATTTATTTTCCTGCTTCGTGCCAAAAAAACACAAAATTAAATAAATTTATATAAATATATAGATATAATTTGTCACTTAACATTTTTTCTTCACCAAAAAAAGCACATTGAAAAAAATTTTTCCTCCTTTTTTGCACAAAAAGTTGAAGCTTGAAAGTGTTCCACAAATTAGTTGAGTTGCGCTATTGTATCTCATAATTTTTATTACTTACATTCGGAAACTCACAATATTATATTTTTATATAAAAATATACACGTAGATATATCTTTATTACGCAGCTTCACACTAACCAAAAAAAAAACACAACCTCAAAAAAATTTTTTTGTCACCAAAAAGCACGTGGAAAAATATTTTTCTTCCACAAAAAGTTGAAGCTTGAAAGTGTTCCACAAATTAGTTGAGTTGCGCCTTTGCTTATTATTTTTATGACTTACATTCGAAAACACACAATATTATATATTTATATACGTAGATATATCCACAAATTAGTTGAGTTGCGCCTTTGCTTATTATTTTTTATAACTTACATGTTCTTGAAGTTTAATTTCCACAAAATATTTAGTTTCCAGTCCAGCTCTGCTCTCCTTGCAAGATTCGAAGCGAATGATTTGTTCGTCCGATTTTATTAGTCCACCATTTCAGCTTTGAATAATGTAGACGTTATCTTGACATTTTTCTAGTATTTTTTTCCAACACTGGTTTATAGTTACGTCATGCAATTACAGCTGATTAATTGAGCATTGAAAATGTAAATAAATTTTAGCTAAAAATCATTGATTTGGAACGCGGCTTTTGACAAAATTGTTATAAATGAATGAGAATAATAAATTATTATTATTTTCAAGTCAAAGATATATCTATTTAATAGTATTTTATGTAATTTGGGCAAATTATATATTGAACTATTTTTATTAATAACCAATTCTAAACTTAAACTGCATTTTTAACAACAGTTTTCTTTGAGAAAATTTTTAAAAATAATGTAGAAAAACAAGAAATTTATCAAAAAATGTTGATAAATTCGCAAAAATATTTTTGCATGCAACAATTTTTGTTTATTGCGTTTTTTGGATCATAGTTGACTACTTCATAAATAAAGGCTTAAAATAAATACTGAAAATAATGCAGAAAATTCAAATCAGATTTTTGGCTCATGGTAAAATAAAGCAAAGATAGACAAATTCAGTTACATTATTGGAATATTATGAATCAGACTGAATTCTGGGAATGTTTCGGTTTCAATAGACCTAAGCAAATGCTTTCCAACACCAAAAACCTATCGATACAAAGATTTGTGTCGAATTAAAAGCATATCATATATATTTTATTGGTATTTTTCTTATCATGATTTCTGTTTCAACAAATATTAATTATTTGCAACTTTGATGAACCATTTAAGAATAATTCATTTTTTATTATATGAACTTTTCTTTATAACAAATTGTAAGAAAAGATAAGATCAAAGAAAAATCTTTTCTATAGAGTTATTAGTTACAAAAACTTAAAGTTTCTTTGTAGTGTAGAAATAGACGCACACACACAAACACACACTTACATACGCACATATGCAGATTTAATAACACATACGCGTCAGTCAACCGCTGGGAACAGGCCGCAGCCCAACAGTTTCCATCTGTATGCTGCTGTTCGCCTGCCTCTGACGCACGACACGTTCCCATATCTCCCACACAATCTCTCTATCTCACTCACTCTCTCGCTGTGTGTGTTAGTGCCTGCGCTGCCATGTGACCGCTGTAGCCACCAGAAAAGCTGACAACATCAGCGAAGCCAAACACCGAAACCCACACACTAAAACACACACACACACGCACATACACATACTCATAGCATACGCACTAAAACTGCTGTGTATTGATTTTTGAAGAATTTGTTAGTTGCATAAAGCTCGTATATTAAAGGGGGGGGGGGGGGGGTTAGGCCTATTTTTAATGTTTATTGGCGGTGGCAGCGTGACGACAACAACAAAAACAACAACAAAATTGCAAACACGCAGATAACAATAACAACAACAAGCCGATATGAGCATCACTGGGGGATAAAAGTGTAGCCAAGCGAAGGTGTCACCCTGTCAAAAAAGTGAGTACACACCCACACATTCACTGCTCTTCGCTTTCTCTCTCGCGCTGTTAACCCTTTTGTCTCTTTCCCGCTTTCACACAAAATTTGCCAATCAACAACGCAACGCTAAAAAGGCACTCAAGTGCGAAATACAAAATGCAATGTTTGACTATACTTTACTTTACACTGCAAGAAAAAGCTTACGAAGCAGACGAAAGAAACTAAACTGTTAACATATGTTATGCTCATTCTGTTAACACACATGTTAAGTTTAGCATTATGTGCAGATATTTTTCTTTTCATCTCTCTTATCGTTTCGCACTTTCGCTAAGTGTTTGAACTTTCACACAAGCCGATCGTGGTAAATGGAAAGGGAGGGTGTGTGGGCGGGGGGATTCAGTGTGGGCGTAGGCAATGTCAGTCATTTAAAATCATTTCACAAGTCGTCAAATCCGATTATGAACTCATTTAACGTTTTTGCCCATGAACTACTTTGATGTTTAATTTGCAATTTAATGAATAAATGTTTTTCCCCGTTTTAAGCTGCCTATAGGTACCGCTGCTCCCCACACCCCGCACCACCACGCACCACTCTATTTGGCAGCTGTCCCTCTTCGTTCACCTGGGCGTATGAACAATTTGATCAAATAAAAATCCAGGCACAAAATACTTTGGCGATAATTTTATTATTGTTAGTGTTGTTGTTGCTGTTGTTGTTGCTGTTGATGCTATTAGTTGGCTGCCAGCGGCTGGCCATTAACGTCCATTTAGTCAGGCGCCACGCATTACTAAGTTGGTAACATTTTCTAATTGCTTCCTGCCCCTCCCCTCCCCCTGCACAGTTTTATTAGTTGGTTGGAGTGGTAAATTGAGGGGTGGGGGGGGCATGGGCGGGCATTACGTTTATTACAACTGACAAGTGTTGATGATGGGAGTTGGAAGGGGGGGGCTGGTTTCGTTTGGGTAGTTCGACCTTTGCTGCTTTTGCAGTTTTCATTGATTTCGCCCACCGAGCGAGTGTGTGGGCGTGGCAGCAATTAGTGCATCAGCATGCAAAACCTTTCGACCTCAGCTTGCAGCAATTTCATCCTTTTACAAACTACTTGGACACTTATCACACACACCAACACACAGACACACACAAACGATGCCATTTATGAATATATTTTAAAATTCATTGCAACAGCAGCAGAAGCGGCAGTAGCAGCAGCAGCAGCTTTTGTGTTGTTCTTTTTCTTCTTGTTATTATACCCTGTACTCAGATGCATAAAGAGTATACATTTTAAGTTAACACGTCGCTGTGCAAAGATAACAATTATAAAAAACAAAAGAGGAAGAGTAAGTAGCTCAAGTATCGATCAAGCTTAAAGTATCGCTTGTGCTCATAGCTTATCGATAGCTGGCAGATATTTTATGTTAATTAACATGATGGCTAATGTTAAAAGAAATGATCAAAGCTGTTACGTGGCGGAGTATAAACGAAGTCAGCTATCGCTTGTTATTATATTGAAATGTAGGCGGAAATTAAGTTGTCCCGCTGCGACAATGCTGTTAATGCTTCCTCCCACTCCTCTCGCTTCAAATGCGTTACCTGAGACACTTAAATGGACATAAAAGACCAAAGTTCAGCTCGGATGCATGTTGATGCATGCACTTTTACCATCCAACCAGCTACAAGACAACTTTACAGCCACTGCAGCTAGCATCGATACATGGACGGCGCGCGAAGGGTAAGAAAGAGCTTATAAAGCTTATGATTTGGTAACATGCAACATTTATTAAAAAATATATACATTTTTATATCGTTAACAGTTATTCGCAATCCTTGGAAACGGCTGGCTCATATATGCACCATGTGTATTTGGTATCCAAGTCGTGTGGGGGATACAGACACACCTCTGTTATATACGTAACTAGATGTGACCTTTGGGGCCAGTGTCAGGCCAGTTAGTCTAACCAAACTTGAAGTATACTACTCCACTGAAAGGCACAAAGAATGAGCCCCTGAGAACGAGCCAGAGTTTAGAGAGCTTTCAACCTTGTTGTTCACCTTTTGGCCTGTGCATGAAGCTGGAAGCTTGGATGCTTTGCATGCAGGTCGAAAAACGGCGACACGCGTTGCCAATAGGCGCCAGAACAGGACAGGACAGCACAGGATGGGATGGGATGGGAGGAGCTGTCTGTCTGCTTAGGTCACGTGCCGAATGCTAGCTTCTGTGGAGAGCAAGCGAGCGTGAGGCGTTACGAAAGAAGAGTAGTGTGTGGGGGGGGGTCACCAGAGATGGCGCGTTAATGTTTCTTTTACGTGAGTGGCCAACCTTACCGCTCCCCTCTCTCTCTCCTCCTCGCTCTCTTTATCTAACTATACTCCTTTCTAGGTTGCTGTCTGCTCCAGTTGCTTTAGCTATTGTGTTGTGTAATGTAAGTTAATAGCCATTGTTGTGTAAGGGGCTCCGTGTGGTCCTCTTCTGTACCTTTGCTACTGCTACTAAGGAAAAGAAGAAGCAACAAAAAAAACTGGTAGTAACGGCAGCTTTATTGATAATTATTGTGCTATGCTTCTTATGTTTTAAATACCCTGTATATCTATTTGAGCACCAACTTAAAACGGGTCATGTTCAAATGAGAGCAGAAACTACTCTTTCTATCTACATACATACATACATATCTCTCTTTTGAAGGTGCCAAGCAAAATGTAACTGTGAATGTTAATCGGCTCTCAATTGATCTCTTTCTCTCTTTCTTAAAAGTGCCAAGCTAAAAGTAACTGTAAATGGTGAGCAGCTCTCAACTGATTGACCTCTCTTTCTCTGGAAGGTAGCAAGCAAAAAGTAACTGTAAATGTTAAACAGCTCTCAGCAGATTTTAACAGTTACATGCAGTAAGAACGTCTCGATTGTATACCGCAATATATATAACAGCTAAAAATCTTATTTCATATTGTTACTACATTTACGAAACGAGGGTATCTGGAAACGGTCACATTAACTTGCTCATGTTTGTGTTCTTATTGTTGTTGCTGTTGTTGTTGGCCCATGCATAAATTTAATTTGCTTAATTAATTAAGAAAAAGAAGAAGAAGCAGTAGCAGGCAAAGAGGCGGCACTTAAAGTGCAGACAACACCAGCATGGGGAGGGTGGGGGTTAGGTTCGGCCATGAAGCCCCGCGCACACTAATTGAAAATAAAGACCAATTTTTTAATTAAACTTTAAATTAATTTATTGAAGTGCCCGCACAAACACAGTGCCTCCTCCCGTCTCCTACGCCGTCACCGCATGAACTTTGACCCGCAGCGAGCGCGGTCAGTCAGCTTGAAGATCAAAGCGTATCCGAAAATAAATAATAGCAGGGAGCACAAAAACAAAGATAAGAAAAATTGCAAATTGCAAATGGCGCCGCAGGCTTGCATTTTGGCCTCTAAATTTTGCGCCAGTCAACGAACGAACGAACAAAGTGGGCGCTTGCATGGGCGCGGGTGTTGGTGTGGCGGGCGGCTGCACCAAATCAACAATGCGCTAATGCTCATTTAATGCGATTTTGCACGTTTGCATTTTCTAACAAACACACACACCAACACACGCGTTTATCTGAAACTTATTTATCTAAGTGTGTGACGCAATATTTGCACTTATTACATACTCGCATCGCATTGTTACCACCACCGACAATGAAAACCCAATAACAACACGCATACCACAAATTGCGAGTGGGAGTAGGCAGATGCTGTTCTGTATGTGTGTGTGGGTGTGTATTGCATACGAATATTAAAACACACAACATTTTTGATATTGTTGGGCTGTTCCCAATTGTAATGCACTTGCTGTACCTGTCCTGGCTGCACTAAGCTAAATTTTGCATGTTTGCAATACACAAACTTATCATTTCACATTGAATAACAAAATAAACAAAGCATAACAAAACAACAACAAAACTTTTAGCGAGTAACGGGCAAAGAGTGCTGCAAGCCCTGGTAGAAGTGGAGCAGGTTGGTCGATACAAATCATATGTGCAAACAGAAATAATAAAGCAAAGCATCTTTACTTCGCTGCTCACAGATCAAATTAGAGCTCACAATTGTTGCATGGCTTGTCAATAAAATAAAGTTTTGATGCAAATCAGCATTGCAAATTGTCCAACATGCGTATCGATACTTTTCAAGGATAGTATCGAAGCTGATCGTGATGCTGATCGTGAAATTGACGCGGTGGATCGATACATCGATATTTACGCGCATTCGCATTTGCATACGGCGGCCATATTGGCGAAAATTTTGCTCTATACATTCATCTACAATGTATATTAAATATATAATTAAAGTACATAAAGTAAACACTCAAATGATGCATGCAACTTGATGAGATGGATATCTAGAAACGGATTCGAATGACGCAATGGACGGGAATACTGGTTTTAAAAGTGTTTTTTGTAATTGCGTATTGTCACCATGCCGCCGCCGCCCCAATGAATTAAGACATCCATACATACGTACATATACTAAAGTCTATATTTGTCCACAGGGTGATTCTTGATTGCGTAACTAAAGGGAAAAACTATGGATATTTATATATTAAATTAAACACAAACATGTCACGGATATAAACAAATACACAGCATGGAGATTTCACAACGCAATTTTAATGGGTGAGTGATATAATAGTTTTCTAATACGAAAAGGCAATTGGAAGAAGAAGAAGCATTACTTTGCTTGCACAATAGGGCATCTTTAACTTTGTCACCCTATGTTTATTAAGTTTGTGACAATAATTTGATTTGAAACGTTGTAAATATTAATTATTCTGTTGGCATCAATGAAGTCCCAAATTTCTTGTTAAGGCTTTGATTAACCTACCATTAAATTGTTTGTATCCATACATACATACATACATACGTACAGTACAGTATTTATGCATGCATAATCAATATGCAAATGCAATGTTCAATCATTATCACCTCATTAGCTGCTGCATTCAAACTTTGGTTTTGACTAATTGGCTCCTTTGAGCAACCCAAGCGTAAATCTCAAACCGCTAGACACCAGAGACACACACCAAAAAGTAAACATTTTGAAGCACTTAACTTTCTTTGTTGTTGTTGTTGTTTGTTGAGCGAAAAACACCTCACACTTGCCATGCAGTGCAATGTGGTGAGGAGAGAGAGAGGGTCGGGGGTGAGGAGTAGTAGTGGACAAACATTGTGTGGAAAGGTTGGGAGAACAAAACATAAAAAAAATATTAATTAAATTAAAACCACAAAACCAAGCCCGCAAATATCCGCACACAAAATGTTGTAATCACGATTTATGCTGAGTTGGTTATTTACACTTTGCACTTAATGTACACACACAACACACGCACACAAACACACACAAACACACACTATACACTAATACACTTTTATATGCATTTGGAATGCATGTTGCACACGTTGCGCGGCGCTTTTTGCATGTTTAGCACAAAATAATATGCAAATTATGCAATTATTTTAGTTCTATGCATCTGTATGGGTATTCGTGTGTGTGTGTGTGTGTGTGGGGGAGTTAGAGGCACGCACGCACACACCAACCCAACCACTTTGTTATATACCCTGCAATGGGCTATATCTGCTATACGTTTTCATACGTAACGCACCAAAAATATACAATTTATATTCTTATGAATGGATATGTATTAGAGTATAATGCCGTCACTTACATACTGGACTCGAAAGTATTCTTACTTGTTTGTTCTTTACATTTTTTCAGTTCTAAATGGGATGATGTGTGTGTGTGCGTGCGTGTATGTGTGTGTGTGTATAGCAGGTGCAACGTGACCAACACTGGACAACTGCAGCAGCAACAGCTACAGGAACAGGAAGAAGCAGTCCAGGCTGTCCAGGCCGGCCGGCCGGCCGAACAGGCACTTTGCCTGATTGCTCCCGTCTGCCCAATGTCGGCCTCTCGACTCTAATCGCTTTTGCATCGGGGATGAGAATACGAGTCAAAATGCTTGTCAGTGTGGCGCAAGTCGGCTTTGGTTAGTGCTGCAGCTGCCGTTGCTGCCTGTTGTTGTTGCTCTTAAGCGGCCCTGATTTCTGCCAGATCATTTGCCAACTTTGCCAAGCCAGCTAGACATTCAGGCAGTCAGCTAGCCAACTTAGTCCCGTCCCCCCCCCCCCCCTCCCCCTCTTCACCCAATCCTGTCAGACAACCGCACTCATTTCCTTTGTGCTGCTGCTGCTGCTGTTTGGCACTGCACATTGTTTCTTTGCACTTTGTCTGGCTTCGAGTTGTGAGTTCTCCTCCTCCTGTTGTTGTTGTTGTTGTTAATGTTGATTTTTCTTTCTTGTTGTCGTCGCCGTCGTCGTCGTCGCTGTGCCTCAAGATTTATGACAATATTTGGCCAAAACATATGTTGGCAAAGAACGCAAGGCAGCATTAGCAGCAATTGCTGTCAGTCTCCACCAGCTCCACCAGCAGCCAATCCTCCTCTTTCTTTCCAATCGCTCTTATCTTTGTTTTCCTAATCGTGACTTTTCTAGCCTAGATTGTGATCGAAAGCCACGTTTCTTTCGTTTCGACTTGTTTGTCAGGCTGTTTCTTAGGTTTTTTTTGTTAATTTCTTTCCAATTAGTTCCCAGCAGCAATTCCAATTCGCATTAACATCAAATGAAACTTGAATCTTTACGTCCACCGAAGTTTCGGACGTATTTTTCACAGCTTTGAGACTTTGTTACCCCTTTATTATACCCTGAACCCATTAAATGGGTTAAAAGAGTATAATGGTTTTGTGCAAAAGTATGTAACAGGCAGAAAGAGGCATCTCCGACCGCATAAAGTGTATATATTCTTGATCAGCATCAACAGTTGAGTCAATATAGCCATGTCCGTCTGTCCGTCCGTCCGTCCGTCCGTCCGTCCGTCCGTATGTATGAACGCGTCGATCTCAGAGACTAGAAGAGCTAGAGACTCCAGGATTGGAGCATTAGCTCGCCTTATCCCTAGACTATCTTCGATAACTCTACCCTTTTCCGATATACACATGTTATCGATATATACGTGTTATCGATACACACATGTTATCGATATACACATGTTTCCGATATACACATGTTATCGATATTAACAAAACCTTAAATATGGAAAACTTTGAGACAGCATTTGAACATTAGACAAAATATCGACAATCTGTGACATTGTAAGTTGTTATTGTAAGTTGGGATTTCTCGTCTAGAGCCTTCTTACTTGTTGTCTTACTAGCTTGAGGTCTTAGCCTGTTAGTCATTGCATTTATAAGACATACTTAGACATATTCAAATCGTGAATGTAAGTTTGAAGTGATTTTCATGTTATTGTATTTTAAAAATCACAATATATGCTTTTGCCTGTCAACAGAAAGCGTTGTTTATTGATGCAGAATTTAATCTAAGAGAACAAAACCGATTTCTATTTCTGTTCTGTTTTATGACTCGTCTGAATAATGCTTCGTTAGTTACTGTTTGTAGTCATAAAAATATGTTTTGTGCTTCTTCTTTTAAATCTCAACTTTTAACTGTGCTTATTTTACAGTTTATATGCTTGTTTGTGTGTGTGTGTTTGTGTCTGTGTCTGTGTGCGTGCGTGCGAGTGTATTTATGAATTTGCAAAAGCCCCCAGAGTAGAAATCCATGTTACATAAAAAGCACTTTATAAGCTGACAAAGTGGGCGTGTTCCATTCATTCGCCTTGCCCCCCCTCCTCCCCGCTGCCCTGGTATAAATTGGGCGTTGCCCATGCAATTCATTTATTAAGGCCCAAAAAACCCGCCCCCATTACCCGCTTGAATGTCTAATGAGTGGGTTGGGAGATGGGGGGGGGGCGAAAGTGATTTGTACAGTTGCGCAAAAATTATTTATTGACTTTCATATGCAATTTGGCAGACCAACCCAACCAGGCGACAACAAGCAGAAGGGGCTGAAGAGTATCCCTTCAGCCGAACCCCAATCCCCTCTGTGTCAGAGAGAGAGAGGGGGAGAGAGAAGGGTATTGGCCCTATAACAAAGTCAGTTGTCAAATGCAGAAAGCAAAACGAAGGCAAAACACAAATTAAAAGCTACAACAAGCACAAGGAACGCGACAAAGTGGGAGAGAGAGAGAAACACTTAACGCCAAAAAATATGGATAATGTCATTTTTTTTCATCTTCTTTTTTCATTTTTTTTTTATTGAACACCAAACATCGAATACGCCAAGTTTTGCGATGCTGTTGTTGTTGTTGCTGCTGCTGTTTCTGCCGCTTCCTGATGTGATTATGATAAAATATTCTCGAGCTGTGTTTTGTTGATGTTGTTGTATGATTTATGACTTTGAATATGGACAAACCATGCGCCCACAGTCGACTTGTTATTGACGAAGAAATAAAAAGAAGAAAAGGTTGGGAGTTGAATCGGATTCACAATATAAGTATGTATATATGTAAGCAGTCGAGTGCGTCGGCATAATTTATCCAGCACACTGAACTAAACCGGACTGGACCGACCACCTGAACAAGGAGAACTGTAAAAGGTGGCAGGGTTGGGCGGGATTGGACGGGGTTGGGTGGGGTTGCATGTCTGGATTGCCACTTTTCGCGCATAATTTGCCCCATTGTTAGAGTTAAAGTTGAAGCTGATGCTGATGCTGCTGCTGCTGCTGCTTGCCATTTGACCTTTAAGGGAAGGCATTTGATTTGAGGGATGAACTTATCTTTAATTTTCATAATTTGGCCTAACAAAAAACTCTCAGTCTCACTGACACGCCCACAAAAATCGAAAGGAACGAACGCACACAGAAGGTTAAGTGTTTGTGTCTGTGTTTGTGGGTGTGTGTGTGTGTGTGTGTGTGTGTAAAAAGAGTTTTTTTTTTATACCCTAAAGCCATTAACAAAACGTTACCCTTCGTTCGGGTAGATTTAAATTTAAGAGATTTATCTTTAAAGTTCTTGTATACAAGCAGTGCAGGTAGATTGTAATCTTATTTATCGATAAATATGTTATCGATAACGATAAGAACTTGATTTGGCTCGTGCTTTGTAAAGTATCGTAAATTAGTTTGCTTTTAAGAGGACATCAGATTCAGATTCATCTTAAAAGTTCTTGTATATCGTGTGTGCAAGTCAATTTCTTCTGAAGTTATCGATAAATACACCCTTTTTCAGATCAATATGTTATCGATAGAATTGAAAACTTGTCTTTATCATCTACGAAACAGGAAAGATATCAACTATAAAAAATTACTTTATGTTAGGTCAAATCTGAATGGTTAGGGTATCTGCAAGTCGATTTTGCTGTCATCCAGCGTTAAGCGTTTTAACTTCTTTATGCTGTAGAGCAAACATTTTTGGGCCACGGGCCACGTTTTGTGTGTTGTGTGGTGTTGGGGGTGTTGGGGTGTTTGGTTTCTGGTTTTTGGGTTCAAGTTTGGGCTTAATTCGTTTCACCTGCAGGCAATAACGGCTTTTTCGACTGGCTTACATGCAACATTATATAATCCATGGCTTATCTGCTGCTGAGAAGACACAAATGATTATTGATGATTGCTTTTAAAAATAGAGAGAGAGAGAGAGAGAAGGGATGGACCAAGAGAGCGAAAGAGATGAAGAGAGAGTGAGAGAGAGAGAGAGAGGTGCATAAGAGTGTCAATTAATTCATATTAGTTGCCATTAAGAATGAGCTTGTGAATCGAAATCCAATAATTACAATAATAATCCAACATTAAAGCTTTAATTGCTTAAGGGAAACAACTTGTCTTAATGATGTAATCTATTCTTTGCTCAGTTTAAATAAGGTATAGATAGGTAAGGTAAATATCTATATATATATACTGTTCAAGTATCTATGCACTCTTCACTATTTAATAGTGCTTCGGAAGTATTTTCCTTCAGCTCAGAACATTAATAATCATGAATGTTGTTTTATTTCCGATTAAATACAATTTGTTTATTCAAACCAACAGATTTATAACAATTCTTTTCGACTATTTACGTTTAATTAGTTCTCTCATTTAGAATCCAAATCTCACTTGACGAAAGGCTCAAAGATGTGCAGCCAATTCGAAATGAACATGGCAAGGGATAATATGATTATGTTTCAATGCTAATCGATTTGGCAATTGAAGGGTTGAAAAATATGGAAATTTGTTTCAGTAAGTTTTTCATTTGACCAAAAAGTAATTGATTCAATTCCAAATATGGTTTCTTACCAAACCAATGTAAGGTCAATACCATTTAAAATCTGCAAAAAACAAACTTTAAATAATAATATTATTTAATTTCAAAGACAGAGAGAAAAAGAGATAAAGAGAGAGAGATAGAAAGAGTCTGGACACGCTTGATGCGTTAGATTTTGTCTATGCTGGTCGAGTGTGGTTGCTGCATGAAACTAAGTTTGAGAAGGCTGAGGTTGAAAGTGAGAGGGTGGAGGGTGGGTCAAAGGGTTAAATGCTGAGTGCTGATAAAGTCCAGCCACACTCATTTCTAGACCAAAGACAAAGTCTTCCTTTATATTGAAACGAGTGGCGAGAACTTTGGTGGTTTTTAGCATGGCTTTATTTCAACTTTTACTTCCACACAATCATGATGATGATGATGAAGCATCAGTTACCACAAAAGCATGTACACACACATGTGTATGTGTGTGTGTGTGTAAAATGATTGTTGCTTATTTTGATGATTCCCAAATGGTTGGTCACGCACCGACGACGACGACAAGGACGAGAATATCCTCTATCCCCCCACGCCCAAGTACAAATGAGACACATATGCAATGTAATCTAATGAATTTGATGATCTATTGTCACACACACAAACACACACACTCACTGTGTGTGTGAGAGAGAGAGAGAGTTGAAGTATTTTTTTGTTGCTGTTGTTGTTGTTAGGGGTTAGGCCTTTTGTGTATAGAGTTAAAGGCTTTTTAAAGTCAATTCAGTTGCCTACTTTGTATGCGTGACTGGTATACAAGCAGACAAACTGAATGTGTGTACGTGTGTGTGTATGTGTGTGTGTGTGTGTGTGTGTTTATACCCTGGATCTGTGTTGTGTCAAAGAAAGTATCGGTTATTAAGTATACGTTAGATGATATAATATGATTTAGATCTAGTTTTGTATATTTGATTACGAAATATAGGGTATCTCTTAGTCTCTTCAAGAGTACTACTCCTTCTGTTTTCCACCCGAACCCCTTGCTCTTGTGCACATCTTTAGCATCTATCAGTCTGTAAAGCTTCCTTCCTGTTTTCCTGGCCAGAAAACGGTCCCCAAAACGAACGAACGAAACGTGTGACTATGCGTGAGACACCCCCCCCCCCCCACCCCTCTCTCGCTCTCGTCCTCTCCTGACGATATTTTGGAATGCGGCGACAGATATGCATATGTGAAGAAGAAGAAGAAGCAGAGCAATGCATATATATGTGTAAATCTCTCAACCTCTCTCTCTCTCTCTCATCGTGTGTGTGTATGTGTGTGTGTGTGTGCCCATTCATTCATTTCATTTGAAATGTCTGAAGTACGAGGCGAAATGGTTGTCAGACAATGTATGAGTGTGTGTGTGTGTGTGTGTGTGTGTGTATGTTGGGGGAGGCATATTCAATTTAGCAACAGAGAAGAAGATGACAAAACGATTGCTTTCGACTGCTTGTCATATGGATGATGAATTGTTCCTGTTTCTGCTGTTCCTGGCTGCTGCTGCTGTTGCTTCTCTCCGCACCGCATCGCATCGCTCCTGCCTTGTCGTTTTTTTTTTTTTTTTGTTGTTGTCTGACCCACCAAAAACTTCCGTTAACCCCAAAAAACAGAACAGCCAAACAAGCGCCAAGTGAGGCTTTGTCTCTATTGTTGTTGTTTGTTCCTGGCTGTTGCTGTTGCATATTATTATGCCTACCGTTCATGTGTGTGTGTGTGTGTGTGTGTGTGATATTAAAGCCGGATATTAAATTTGGGGCAATAAGGTTAGATATGTACCGTTGAAAAAGTTAATAGTTAAAACTTGAAACTTCAACTTTGATTACTCTTCAAAAGTGCATTCAAACTTGATTTGAACACGAACAACAAATTCTAAGAAGCTTCTTCTTGTTCTTCGTCTTCTTCTTCTCCATTGAGTGCATTTCAAGTAAATTCATTATCGTGCAAGCACTCAAAAGGCGTTCGTTTGAACACAGAGAATGCGAGAGACAGAGAGGGGGGGGAAAACAAGGAAGCCGGCAAATCAATTAGTTCGATGCATGCAAAAGCGCAAGTTGGCATTATTTGGCGCACTTCCGTTTCCGCTGCATTGCCAGCTGAGTACAGCATAGCAGAGTAGAGCTGAGTAGAGCCAGGGTTGCCAACAAACAAAACTAATTACAAGCATTTTCATTAACGCCTACAACTGAACGACTTTTGCGACCTCGTTCACCCTCACCCCTTCCCGTTGCCGTTTCCGTTCACATTACGATTTTACCCAACACAATGGCTAAATTCCATGTAGGTGTGAATGCGGGTGTTTGTATGTGTGTGTGTGTTGGGGATGAGAGTGTGTTAGGCAACTACTTAAAAGTCGATGCGCCAAGAAGGCAAAAGCAAGGCTAAAACACTTTTGCAATTTCTCTCCCGCCTCACCCTTACACCCTCTAATTCTCCCCCTCTCCCCCTGTTTTGCTCAAGTGACAACGGCGTCGGCAAAATAAAGACTGTGCACAAATTCAGCGGGTTGCCTAGTAGATGGCGAGTTGTTAGTTACCTACTCTCTCTCTCCCTCTCTCTCTCTCTGTCTCTCTTTCTAGCTTTCTTTCTTTCTCTAGCTAGTTAGACGACAAAGTTCCGTGACGCTGTTGCAAACTTTACCGCCAATGCGGCGCGGCTTCAATCTGTGTGCCGTCAACAACAACAACAACAGCAATACCAACAAAAAAAAGCCAAAAAATACATTTGTCTTGTATGGCACACCGAAAAGAGATATACCCTGCCATGCATAAAGTTCAACTGCAGACAGCTTCAAGAGAAAGCAAAAACGAGGATTGAAAAGAAAATATTTACTAGGGTTTTGAACAGATGTTTGTTTTCTGGCTTTTGATTTTGTTAGAGAGAATGTGGAGGAAAGAAACGTAAAGAAGAGGAAAGGAATATATGAAAAGAAATGGAGAGACGCGAAAAAGAAGGAAAGCAAAGACAAAATGAAAACTAATATCAAAAGCATATGTAAATGTTCGCTATATGCAGGCATGACTGTGTCTTCTTTAATTGGTTATTTTAAGATAACAAAAAACTCAAATCTGGATGCCTTCCTCAAACAATTCCATCAATACAATAAGTTGCTTCAATCAGCGTAGACTAAAATTAGAAACAGACAAAACAGATTTTAACTATGATTAATTTCAATGCTGAATGTTAATTAAGAATGAAATGTTTATTTATATCCCATATTATTTTACCTACCCGTTTGAAAGGGTATACACAAAAATAGAAAGCAAATTTTCCCTTCCTTCTATACTTTAGTTTTTTTTTTTTCTTTTCATTTGATGCGCAAACTAAAACCCAAAACAGGGACTTTGTGACTGGAAGGGCAGAGTGCGAGGGGGACAGTGGGCTCGAGTGGCGAGTGAATTGTCTAATTACAGCTGCCAGTTGCAAGGCAATTTTCTTCGTTATTTTGTTGTTGTTGTTGTTGTTGTTATAACCGTTGTCAGCGACAGGAACAGGACGCCTTTTGTTGCCATTCTCCACTTCCCTCTTCTCCACTACCGTTCGACTTTTCCATCTTCATTGGCGAAAGTCGAAAACATCTTAAGCACATTTTTAATTAATTTAAATGCGTTAAGTTGCTGCTGTTGCTGCCGTTGCTGCTGCTGCTGCTTGTCACTTCATTTAGCGACTGGCAAAGTCCTTAACATGCCTATATACACACACACACACACACCCATGCACACATACCTTTAAGCATTAGCATTCTTGATTCCTGTGTTGTCACCACTTGAACTTTGACAGCTTCGCTTCTTTTCGCTTCTTATCAGCTTAAGTTTTTTCAGCAATCAGAGTTGCCGAATATTTGTGAACCGTGTACTTGGCCAGTGTGTCCATACTATCAATATATATATATACGAAAATATTCTCAATAATTAAATATTGATTTTGTGGTTATAGCCAGCTGTTGACCATGTTGATGTTGATCCAGTTCCAGTTTGATGCACCTCAGCAAAATTGATGTTTGTGCATCATATTTTCTTCACTTTTTTTCGAAACTTTTACTTGCTCGATTTTGTTTTCATTTGGTATTTATTTTATTAAGAAATTATTTCTTTGAATGAAATCTTCCTGTAAAAGTCTGAAATTATAAAATATAAAAGGAATTCACTAATTTATTGAAGTTAAACTTATTAGTTAATATGAAATAGCTTCGCCTTTTTGTTTTTCAACCAACTCTAATCGGTAAGGCATCGAATTTACTAACTTTTCTAATGTTTTCTTCTTGCACAACATTGTAAACATAAAGAATACATATTGCTTGAAACAACGAGGCATTTGTGTTCATCAGATTATTTCTCTTCATTCGTATTGAAGCTGTTATTGATTTTAACAAAATATGTTCAAAGTTTGGACAGTTTTTGGCAAATACTTTCAACGTCTGATTTCGACTGACATTCAATTCTTTTTTTAACTGGGCAATCACGTCAGCCGCTACGAAAAAGGGAACTGGTAACTGGGATGGCGGCTTTTCAGCACTCTCTGCGCATTGCATTGCATTGCAACTGTCAACTGATGCTGAGGCTCTTCGCTTTCGTCTTTTTACTGTGCTGGTTGGGAAAGCTAACGGGTTTGGTTTGTTGTTGGATTGGGTTTGATCCGATCCGGCTGGTGAAACGGCCGATAAGTCTATTATGCCCGACAACTGGCTACAAATTGTGCAACTTAATTAAAGAAACGCTGTTAAGCTGCCTCGCCGCCGCCGCCGCTATACACAAAGGCTGGCCAGCTAACCACGCCCACATCAGTCACATATCCATTTGTGCGAATGTGTGTGTGTGGATTGAAGAGAAGTATCGAAATCGGAATCCCATTGAAAGCTACTCGCGCGTCCTTTTGCAAACCGATAGGTGAGCAGGGAAAGGCTGGCTCCGACGGAGAAGAGAGCCTCTTTGCATTATAACGCAATTCAGTATGATGTGTGTGTGGAAAAGGAGGAGGAGCAGAAGCGGAACTCCTCAAACTTTTTTTTTGTTTTTGGTTTTTTCGTAGTATGTTTGCGAACGCTTCTTGCCAAAAGGGGCAATTTCCGTGCTATAAACGACGAACGGCGACAACATTTGAGAAACAAAACATCGTTGAATGGAAGCCGGAAAGAGTATTAAACTCTTAGCTACCCTTCAGGTGGTATCTTTGTGTATTTGTGTATTTCGATGCATTTTCTCTTAGAAATCTCATCTCTGTTTTGCAGAGACCCAAATGGGAAGACTTAGTAGGTTGCACGACGAAGATGTTGAGCTCTAAGCGAGAGCTATGAGATGACGTTTGTCCAGTATTATTCAACGGGTTGATTCAAGGTGTGCAAATTCCCTCTTTATGCATTCGGTTTGTTGCAGGGTACACTCACACATGAAACAAAATCAAAAAACCAAAAAAAAAAAAACTACAGAGCAAGAGACACAAAATTGAAATCGTATCTGCGCCAAAAAAAAGTGTTATTTGTCTGTATCCGTGTGTGTGTTTGTGTGCAGCTTTTAATTGAAAACGCAAATTGGTCATCAATTAATTTGACATATAGATAGATAGAGAGAGTGAGACAGAGAGAGAGAGATAGAGACAAACCGGCCAGAAAAGCGATGCGAAACGTTTTGCAACTATGATGTTTTATGCCTCCCCCCTTCTTCCTCCCTTGCTCTACAAAACTTGACAGTTGTTTAAAACGGAAACTTAGTTCTTTTTTTAACCTCTATCAGGTTGTTCAGTCAGACATATTTTGCCTGATAAAAGTTGATTCAGGCAAACAATATACACAATGTTATTTAATATAATAACAAGGTCGACTAGCAGAAATCTACTTTGATGTTTCTTGTACAAATCGTTTAAAACTTAAGATTGTTTTACTCTCGATAGAATGTGGAATAGGATTATGGATACAGGAGAAGTTAGTAATGAACTGTGATGATTTAAGATCGACGCGTTTGAACAAGAGAGAAAAATGGCTAAATCAAACCTCTTTCTATACTTTTATTATAACGTTTTTTCTTAACTTATTTGCAATGGATTTTTGGTCATAAAGGTGATCAGAATTCCAAAATTGCAAACGTTAAAACTTTGAAAAAAAAAAGTTTGAGGCAACGCAAAGCTGCATAAACTATGAATGCAAAAAGGCAGTCAGGCATAAAGAATATATTATAAAATATACATAGTTAATCCAAAAGTCTTCTCTCTCTTTCTCTTTTTCTGTTGCAAGTGCAGGGATAAACAAAAAGAAGCACACACCGAAAAATTGTTGTCATCGTCGCCAAGTTAAGCAAGCCAGCGAGGATATTTAAGACTGACAAGTGACTTGCCTCCCCCTCACCCCCACCGTCATACCGCCCATTGACCGACCACACATCATGGCATAAATAAGCAAAAAAAAAAAAATATAGTTTGGCAATATGCGCGTCGCGTATTTCGTTGCAAAAGTCTTGCATTAATCTTAATATTTGCATGCTGACGATGCCTGCAAAGGGATGCGATTAGGCGGGAGGAGGAGGAGTTGGTTGGGAGTTGTGAAGTAGAAAGTTTGGCAGTAATAAGAATAGTCTCGGCTTGGAACCGTGTCCGGGTTATTGTACTGGTCCCGGTTCTGGTCCTTGTCCTGTTTATATATATCTATATATACATGTTTTTGGGCTTTTGCCCATTTATTTATTTTCATCGTCGACGCCGAAATTGTCAACGACTTTTCAAAAATTGGGCAGAGGCGTAGGCGTAGCTAAAATAGGGTAGGATGAAGCAGTGGAATCGTGGGGGGGCATTCGTAATGGGGTAAACGTTGCTGCATTTGGCCAAGTCGCAAAGTCGCATTCGAAATGCATTTCGCATGCAACATTTCCATCTATTCCTTTCCCCCATTTACTATTACCATTGCAAATGTTGCCGACCAACCAAAGACAAAGACCAAAAAACAGCCAGCAAAATAATAATAATAATAATAATCATCATTATCATCATTATCATCATCATTATTATCAAGAAGAGTTGTTGCAACGTTGCCGGAAATACAAAAAAAAAAAAAAAAATCCTTCCTTCGTTTTATTTATTTGTATTTTTGTTTTGGCTTTTCTCTTTTTGTTCGCTTTTTGTTTATTATTACTTTTATTGCTGTTGCGTTTTTAAGTAATCAAAATCGTTTAAACGAATTCGCAAAAATTTGCATTTTGTGGCCAAAGTTTTTAGGCAGACTGCGGCGACAACTTGCAACTGCAACTGTCTGGCTGTTGCATGTTTGCTCATTTGCAACTGCAACGCAACGAAACAAGGTTCCTTTTTTTATTTTGTGCAATGGGTTTTTAGAATTTCAAATTTAATTTCCTGTCTTTAAGCAAATAAACTTTACTTTTCATTCGACTATTTCGAATAGTTCTTTTCAATATGAACGAATAAACTTACGTTAATTATTATTGTTGATGGATTTTTGTTAACATTTGCACTTGATTAACCTTTTCGAAAGCTTTAATCTTAACCTGCTACAAAGCTGACGTTTTTATTTTTCTCAGTTGTTTCCTTAAGGGTAAAGTTAACAGAAATTATATCCCCAAGCTCAGAGAAAATGAGAAAGACTTTCCGAAACTTGCCTTAGCCAAAGCCAACAAAAGTTTAGTTGTGAACTTTGTACAGATCGTAGTATAAAGACTATTTTTATCTGTTAACTCAAATCTTATAATTTGATTTGATCTTTCGGTTGAAGTTCTATACGCAAACCGAATCTTCTTTTATTTTCTCTTTAAGTTAATCTTGCAGTTATTTGGTTTTGTGACTTTGCTAAAATTAATTTAAGAGAATCGTGAGAATTTCTACCATTCATACTAAAACTTAAAAGGGCAATATTGAGTTATGGAAGGGGGGGCGAAGGGTTTCTTTTTTAAACTTTTTTTTTGTCATATGTGTGTTGTTTGCAATGCGATAATGAACGTAATGTAAATCCATAAATTGTCATAACTGAAAACCAATAAATTTATATGCCCATGCCCAAAATAAAAGCACAATAGAACAATAAATAAATTACATAAAAATCGAAATATATCTATATGTATATGGATATGTATAAAGGATTTTTAATTATTGTTTTGGCCAACACATTTTTGATTACTGATCCCTGCAGGTAATCAAAAAGTGTACAAAAAGTATATATATAATTGTATATAGAAATTGAAGATGTATCTCAGCGAGTTGGACAGTTTTGTGTGTATGATTTCGATTTGTTTAAAGAGTTGAGTCCGAATACTGTAAACACTTGATAAAGTGAACGACAGATCGATTAGAATATACTCTGAACCATTTTAGCCTTTGTTTGTTTAGGTTTAACTAAAGCATGCTTGAGTTATCGATATCTCTAGTCTTTCTTTACTGATTTTGATGAACTTTCTATAGATTTTCATTGAAATGTCTTTACTTTGTTAAGAAAATTTGAAATTTTAGCAACTTGCAGATTTTTATTGTTATCGATAACATGAATGTATCGTAAACTCAAAGAGTTATCAATAATTTGAATTATACTTGAGCCAATTATACCATTGATAGCAAGTGAACACAATTGGCAGTTCATTTTGATATCGATAATTCGTCTATATTTAAGTTATCGATAATTTGAGTAAATTATACCATTGAGAACATATCTTAAAGACACTACTGTATGCCACACAAGAACAAGATGCTCAACTCAGAATTGCATTTCGCAGTATAAAACAACAACAACAACAAAAAATAATAAAAATAAACCAAATATTTGGCAAATTGGCAAAAACCTGATACAGATACATTTCATGCTTTCTCCGGAGGCAACACGACGAGCTGCAACAATTTTTGTCTGTTTTCGTTGCCATAAGAAGAAGAAAGTTGCTTTGCAATAATCCAATTTTGCATTTGAAGGTTTTTCGGCTTTTTTTTTTTTGCCTTTTGCCAATGTTTTAATGGCCTGAAAATAAATGTTTAAGTATGCTCAACTAAATGTTGCCCTTAATGTTATTTCATTTGCTGTATGTAGTTGTTGGTTAAGCTTAGTGTTTAAAATACATTAAGCAAATTGCCTTTTCTTCGTCTTTTTGTGTGAGAGTGGAAGTAATTAATGTCTGAACAAATTTCAAAAAAGTTTCCATCTGTTTGCATCTCTGCCGCAAAGGGTATCAAAAATGAATGAGTACTCTCGACTAGTATTACAACTTAAGCCAGACCAAATTGGTTGGATTACACACACACACACACATACACAGAGCAGCCAGAGAAATGTGGAATGGCAGCAACAGCAGCCGATAAACTCGAATTGCACTTGAAACTTAATTACGGAAACTCGCATATGCAAAATGTAAAATGCAAAATGCAAAATGCAAATACCTGACAAAGCCAAAGTCTTGGCAAACGAAGCAGCAGGCTGCACACAAACTCAAGTTGAATCCAAAGCGTTCTGTTTATGCGTCTGAACGCCTGGTTAAGTGCGCTCTCGCTCTCCTTCTCTCTTTCGCTCTCTCTGCTCTCTCTGTGTTTGTGTGCCATACATGACGTATAAGTAATATGCATGAATGCCAACTTGCATTGGATGTGTGTGTGTGTCCATAATGTCTGTCATCTTGTTAAGTAAATTCCAAACATAGTTGCTAGCAAATATAATCTCTCTCTCCCTTTCTCTCTCTCTCTCTCTTTCCCCCCACTCATCCATCTACGTTCCCCATGTCCACTCACTTATGTAATTAGGTGTCTTGTTAAAACGGAAATGGAATTCGGTTTTGCCTTTAATTTACATTAATTGACGATGCCTCTGCTCCTATAGATAATCTAAGACATCCCCCCTCTCGCGCCTTTTCTCTCATCGCTCCCTTGAAAAATGCATGATATGACCAAACACAGAGAAAGAGAGAAAGAGAGAGATATGTTTAGTTATTGCAACTTGGCTTTAATCGCTTGACGCCACATTGCTACAGAATGCTACAGAAACACGACGAGATGAAGGGTATTAGAGGGGGGGTTTTTAGAATGTAACGGAGCTGAGCTAACCGGGTTATGCACTGACCCCAATTTTCGGACATTTGGCTACCGAAAATGCCAATGAGCCCGGCCAGCGGGCATTATTAATGGCACTCGGAGTGCACTTAGTTGTGGCAACAAGCATTGATTTATTCATACGCCACACACACCAACACACACAAACACACACACACTCGAATAACATATAGTAAACATTTATTTGACATTCAGTATATAACTATTACAAATATTATTAATGTAACGGATAGTTAAGAATAATTGTCGATTTTTGGAATGCAATCAATTGCATCAACTCCCCTCTCCTCTCTTCTTCTTAGCTCTCTCTCTCTCTCTCCTAAGGTCTCCCTTAAAGTCTGAACTTTGAATTCGAGTCGAGTCGAGTTGTTACAAACTATTTTAATGATATAGAAGATATTACAATAAATGTTCCGTCTGTCAACCAGGTCACGAGTGCTAGGTGGATAGAGAGAGAAAGAGAGACCGGGCGGTAGGGCAACTGGGGTAACAGGTAACGGTAATTGAAACAAAAGTTGAAGCCAAGAAACAGAAGAAGAGGAATGGAGGAAGAAGGAGCATACGTTGCTGCGGCGCCTTAAAAACCCATTTCCAACTGTTGACACGTGCCGCGTCGTGCTGCGACCTGTAACCTTCTGCTCCCTCCTTCTCATCGGTTGGTCGGCCTGTGTGTGAAAGTGTGTGTGTGTGTGAAAGAAAGAAAATCACGCGGACGCATGCGAAGTAAACAACGTGAAATGAAAGTCATGCGTCGCATTTTAAAACGCGCCGCTGAATGTCTCACAGGACGTGCTCCCCGTTGGCAAGGTATCCTTCTATTCTCTACTCCCGTCTCCCGACTTCCTATCCCATAACCTCTCCTTCCTGCCTTACCCACTTCTCTATTCATGCACCGTAAGAGATGCGCATAATTTAAAATACAAATTTGCCAGCCGCCCAAATGGGAAAGAGCATGTGGCATGTGGCATGTGAAGAGGAAAATGCAATGCATTTGTAAATATGCCTCATTATTGTGTGCAAGCTAGGAAAACGCGTTGCTCCCAACCGCATTCGACCATCCTTTCATCATTCGTCACGTCGCATGTTTTAGGAATGGCTGTTGGATGGGGTTTAGGGGTGGCAGGAGAGAGTGGGGGGTGATGACTTTCGTGCAGCGACAAACGGAAATGGCAACAAAGTACAAAACAATTTAATAAATGCCAGAATCACGTGAAGGTGTTAAGCAAAACATTTGCGACAATGACCAACCGAGACACGGCATCAACCCTAAAATTGAATAACACACACAAACACACACTCACACACATATGTGTACGCAAATTACCGTTAGTTTTAGCTGCCACACGGAAAGAACACAACTGTACCAGCTTCCAAGTTCGACAGTAAGTAACAAAAATAATATATATATATACAACTTTTGTTTTTCTAACACCATTTTTTTTTTTAAACTTGCAGGAATATACATACATGAAAGGATAATTCGGATAAAGCGTGCAATTTACATATATATGGAACAGCAAACATTTTGCAACGCTTGCTGGATGATCCGGCAGTGCACCAGCTCAAGAACCGTTTCTTTGCCACGGACAAACAACTAAGGAGCGCATTGTTAGTGGTTTGGCGAACGCATCAAACGCTGATAAAGTGCACAAGCGACATCATTAAATTGCGCCCAACTGTGCCTAACTATTAACCTCGTTTCTGCATTGTCCCAAATACTCGAAGTCGCGTTTCATTTAGTTCACTTAATCTTTGGCCCATTTCGAGTAGAGGCATTGGCCCAGGCAGGATTTTAGGCAGGTTCAAGATTAGGTACAATGCTACAACTGCTACTTATTGATACACATCTGGCAGAAGGGGGATAAAGCGTAGGATGTATAAGCTATACTTTGATGTACCCGATTGCTATAGTTTATTTTGCTTGCCCAGGGATCATATACAGAACCGTCAACTCTGCCAACTGTCTCAGGCATTCGGAGAGAAATATTTGGATAGGGAAATCGGTGTGGTTTTTCTGCCACCTCCTATGACTGCCCCATCGAACAGACAATTTATTTGCATGAATCCTTCATAAAGTAAATAGAATGATCATTTTAGGATCCTCACAATACTATCACAATTTAGAATCATTTCCATCATGATACATTTTTTATTTAAAATACAAATCGCTACCAAACCACAAGAGTTGATTTTTTAAAATCATTTCTTAACATATTTTTTTTTCATCTGTATGAAAATGCCTGATGAAAATTTTGTGGTTTTTTACACCAATCATATGCATTCATTCATACATTCATCTATGCCTTCATTTATTCATTCATTCATTCGTTCGTTCATTCGCTTTAATAACTGTCAATATGGCGACGTTTGTCACCAGCGTTGGCGTCGGCGTCGTCATCGCAACTGCTGCAGCTGTCTCTCTGTTAATAATGAAAGAGCTGCAAAAGAGTTGGCGTATTAAATGCGACGCTGACCTCAACCAGCAACAACAGCAGCAACAACTAAAGACCGAATAACATTTAAGCCTGCTTTTGGTGTTGCTGTTGTTGTTGTGCTTTGCTCTGCTTCTGATCTCCTCTCCCACACTCTACGCCAAATTTAACTACGCATTGCTGTTGGGCTTTGCAGTGCAGTGCGCCTTTTTGAAGTAGCCTCCGGAGTCAAGCTGATCACACACTCACACACACACACACACACATTCGAGTCTGTCGTGTGAGTGTGTATACCCTGTTAAATTGTATGCACATTTTTAGAGCATATATACAATAGAAAATTGGTTTGCTTTGCAATTTAAAATAAATTTGAATCGAATCGATAATTTATTATATATATTTCCTCCCTGATTGAATTTTTATGTATGTTTAAATTCAATCGATCTTATTTTCCTTAAGTGGACTTCTTGATTCTTAGTGTCATACATTTTTATATACCATATATATCTATAGGATATATGTAAGTCGCTTACATATGGTTCATAAGTATTTGTAGCTGTGGTTTTTTCATCTTCTTCTGTTTTTGCTTTTGCATTCTTTTCATATGGCCAGTGATTCGTATTGGGATACGCAGATTCGCATATTCGCATTCAGTCAGCGTCGCTGACATCAATTTGTGATTTCAATTAAAAATTTAAACTGCACAAAAAAGGCCCAGGCTCGGGCCCAGGCCCAGGCGCTGAACTCATTCCCATTCAATTCCATTGCTGCTGCCATTTAACATCCTGTGCACCGAAAAAAGACCATATCGTCATATCAGGCCCTGCTTTTACCTACCAACCGGTAGGTTGACTAACCCATCGATTGCCTCTGCTTCTTGCTCTTCTACTTTCACTATTTGTTCTTTGCTGCTGCTGGTTGCGAGCGAGCGTAATTCGATATGCATATGCATATAACGTATGTGAGAAGTGGACTTAATGTAATTTCCTCGTTCAAATAGCTTTTGGTACAGAAAAAAGCAAAAAAAAAATCAATTTACTAGATAAACTAACAGTTGCTGAGAATTAAAGTAAAATCTATCAATCCTCTTTATATTGTTCATCGAGTACCGATAAATTGAGTAAACTCGATAACAGTTGCTATCGAGAGAAAGTTTAGACTAGCACAATTTTATACTTACGAAATACTTTTGATAATACATCAACGTTTTGCAAAAGCTTCCTCAAATCTTCCAATCGATAGAAATCGATAAGCAAGGTAACAATTCATTGACAATTACTCATACATTTGATAGTGCAATCTATCAATCCTCTTTCTATTTTTTATTACCGATAAATTAAGTAAACTCGATAACAGTTGCTATCGAGAGAAATTTTAGACTAGCACAATTTTATACTTATACGAAATTCTTTTGATACTACATCAACGTTTTGCAAAAGCTTCCTCAAATCTTCCAATCGATAGAAATCGATAAACAAGCCAACAAATCATTGACAATTACTCAACCACTAATCGTTATTAGAGCGCAATCGCGATAAGTAGCACAGAGGACAAATTATGACAAATTATACCTATACACATACTAAATGCTCTCTCTCTATCTTGACTGGAGAAAGAATGAATGGCAAGGAGAAGAGATTGCGAGGAGAGGAGAAAGGCATCTCTCTCATCGTTGAAGTGATTGTTCCTGCTGCTGTTTCCGCCTTGCTTTTTTTTCATGCTCGAGCCTTCTCTCCATTAGACATGAAAGTGTCAACTTCCGCGTTCTTGCACACACACACACACGCAGGCACTTGTTTGTATGTGTGTGTGTTGTTTTTGTTGTCATCGTCGCTGGTTAAAAGCATGTCAAATTTGTACACATACTCAAAAGTGTGAAAGAAGGAAGAAGAGTGCGAGAAATGCCTGCGAGAATGCATGATTGAATGATTGAGAAATTAAAACACACACACACACACATGCAAATATCGACCACACACACACACACTCACACATACTTAGTGAGGCATAGAGTATAAGTTGCAAGGAGAGGTGGCAGGATGCGAGAGCGGCGGCAACGTGAAATTATTCCATTTCACTTTACAACTGAATGCAAATTACATGCTGTAATTTCCTGCAAGAAAGCAAGAAATGAAGCGAAATGAATGTGGCACACACACACACACATTCGCACACACATACACATACTCGCACACACGCATATGCTGCAAATGTGTATTTGAGCCAAGCGGAAATAAAAATAAATTCGAAAAGTTAATATTAAATGTGCTACATTGGAAACATATTGTGAAGAGACTTACTGCCACTCTCTCCCTCTCTCTCTCTTTCTCACTCGCTCGCTCTCTCACTCTATCTCTATCTTTCTCTCTGCCTGTCTGTCTGTCTGTTTGTAACGCGCTTCGCTGATTTTCCACATGCCTAGCAGACAACAAGGCAAGCCTTTGCCCATTCCACACACACACACACACACACACTCAAACACACATTACAATCGCTAGCGGCCCTACACACACACATACATACAGCATCCTGCCCCCACACCAACGTGCCACAACCACAACCCCAACCCACATTCGATCCACTGGCCGTAAACAATTGCGCATTTTCAGCGCCGTTTGCTTACATTTTTTACGCTCTTTCATTTTTATTTTATATTTTTTTTTGTATGGCGCATTTTCAGTGAACATTTTTTTTTGTATTTATTACAATATTTTTTTTCGCTTGCTTTTTTTTCTTCTTTTTTTTAATTTGCGCGCCAATTTTTTGTTGAGCGCTCGCGCTTGCAGTTAATTTTTTATTGTTATTATTTTCATTGTGGCAACAGCAGCAGCAGCAACAGCAACAGCAGCAGCAGCAACAACAACAGCGCAGCAGTTGCCACTTGGTCAATGGCCAGTTTTTTAGTCAACGCGTAAAATATGCTTAAATATTTTAAATTTAATCACACGCTTCGTTGCTCTTGCCAAATACGTCAATGCATATGCAAACAAATAATTCCGCAAGGCAAGTTAAGGGTTTTTTTTTTGTTTCGCTATGTTTTCAAAAGGGGGGAAAATCGGTGAAAAGTCAATCTCCTATCCCTTCCCTTCCATTTCCGTTCCCTTCAGAGTAAGCCCTCAGGATAGAGAATAAAATCATGTTTATTTTTCTACACTTTTGCTAGATCTCATGTAAATACAAATGGAATTAAAGCTACCCAATATTATTGTTATCGATTCAAAGATCCAAGAAAAGAAAAATTTTTAAACGCCGTTTTCCAGTTACATAATATTTACTAAGTATTTTGGTTCTGGAATTCCGTTGGGATAAAAAGCATGTGAAAAAACGATTATGGTCAATCGAAAATGCTCAGAAATGCTGAAAAATATAGGTCCTAATCAAAAAATGATATAATTTGAAAATTGAAATAAGCTTAAAAAAGCTTAGTTCTTTTAAGATATATCTAATAAACATCAGCAATCAAGTGTTTTGACTTGAGAAGAAGTTCCTTTAGGATCTTATCTATTCTAACTTATCTTTTCCTCTCCGTTCCTCTACTCTTCTCTTCTCCTTTCGAGTCATTTAATAATTCGAAACATTGCTTTATAATTGAAGCTTACAGTTTTAGACCTTTCAATTACAGTTTTTCGGGCATTCGAGAGTGAGCAGCAGGTGGTAACGTTGCAAGTGGCAAGCGGCAACAAAACGTTTTCTATCATGCCACACAGCCATTCAGCGATGCGTTGTTCATTAAAACTCCCCCATCCCCCCTCCCCTACCGAAAAAAAATGCTACAACCAAAAACAACAACTTAAAAACCCAGTTAGTTTCAGTTACATTTGCAGTTCCTGCAACTTTCTAACTATTTCTATATTTATTCAAGGTATGTGTGTCTCTCTTTGTGTGTGTGTGTGTGTGTGTGTGTGTGGGTGTGTGTGTGTGTGGCAAATGCCTCTGGAGCCATTTGACTCCGATTTCGGTTTGTGGCCCAAATGAAATTTATATGCCCAAAATTATAATGAACTTGAATCACGTTGAACGATGCCGACAAACAGACAGACTCTCTTTCTTCTCTTGACTCTCGACTGTATCCAAAATGCGCGTCTCCATTTCGCCTTCTGTCCTCTTCTCTTCTCACTAGTTGTCCTTTGTTTCTGCACTGAGAGAAAATGATTCGATAGTTAAAATGTATTCAATGTAACCCAGGCAGAAAGGAATTTAAATACACCGATACCAAAACAATCTTACAGTTTCAGAATATACAACTTGCCATAGAAAAACTTTGACATCATATTAAACATATGTGAAAATTGCATCTTAATCGAATCGAAAGATTGAAATTTACAACCTCTACTCGGTCCAGGGTTTTAGGTTTTTTCAAGCTTGTGATAAGATGTTTCCAATTGTTCCCGTTTTGCTCAGTGTGGGCAAACAATTCAAATATAACTGCAAATTGTTGGGCCTGCTGCTTTTGTGCACTTGCTGCACCCACTTCTACGACTTTAAAAAAGGTCGTGTGAGGGGGAGTAGCGGAGGAGAGTAGAGGGTTCCTTGGGGAATTCCCAAATCCTTTTGCATCGTTTCGCTTTTGGTCATTCCCCAAAATTGGCGTGTCACCATTTGCCATTTGCTAACGTTTCACACACAGAGCCAGAGAGAGAGAAAGAGAGAGAAAGCGAGCGAGCGAGCGAGACTTGTGCCCGAGAAGTTTGTGCTGCAACGCTTACTCTTCCCCCACCGTTTCGGTCTAACCCCCTGTCCGTGGTTAGGGAAAACAGCATGAAAATCATATTATAAATAAATTATGCAATTATAATTACACAAGAAAACTACTTGGGGCGAAACAACTTACACACACAGGAAGCACACACACACATACATATACATTAAATGCCAGCAGCGATGACGGCATGTGTGCTTGTATGTGTGTGTGTGTGTGCTAAAGTCCTGGCTGATGCTGCCTGCCTGCCTGCCTGCTTGTTCAGAAAACGAAGCTGGGAAAAATGCTTCAAGTTGTCATGTCAGGCATGTGTATCTCTCTCTCCCTTTCTCTTCGCTCTCTCTCGCTCTTTCTATCACGCTCACTCTGTGTGCATGTCCTTGTTTTGTGCTCCCACACCCCCACCCCATTATCCCTCACCCGCTAACACCAACACTTTGCCTCACAGCCTCAGTCAAACACAAATAGCACAAGTACAGGAAAATAATTACATTTTACGTGTTCCTATTAATCTTGCTGAGTTTTTAGTTTTAAGTTTTAAGTTGTAGTTGTAGTTGGCCACTAATTCAGTTTTTGTTTCGTCTTCTTTTTTCTCTTCTTCTTGTGCTTCTCCTACTTCACTTTTCACACCGTTTACCCAATTTCGTTTCGTACTTTGTACTGAAACTGTCCAAACAGATTCCTTGTTCTTTTTGACAATGTAAGAAAATAATTACATTAAGCAAAAATAATTTATCGGTTAATGCAAATTACAGCAAAAAAACTAATCGAAAGAAACCGCTTTTGAAAAACCGAACCAAACAATACGCCTAACCCAACCTATCCACTAACGATTGAATCGTTTTAGTGTTGCGTTATTTGTTAAATTGTTTGGATGTGTGTTAAATAATTTAAAGTATTCTAATCTATCGTTTATGATAATCGCTTTAGTGCATCGCTTTTGGAACAAAAGTTTGTCGAGTCGTTTGTTTTACAACTTTGCAACTCGCAACTCCAAAAAAGGGATTACTTTGTGGGACATTGTTGGAACTGCTTTGTTTTCTATGTAGTGTGCTCTCTCGAATAGTTTTAGTTTATTGCCCATCTGGCTGGCTGGCTGGACTAGTCAACCGACCTAAAATGAAACTGACCAACACTTCATTTGTACAAAAGGGGGATAAACGAGGAAAGGGGAGAGCAAAAGGTTTGTGGCCATGTGGTGTTACACTGAGAACAATAAAGCTTAACCTGAATAAACTTGTTTCGCAAATCACATCTGCAAAGTGTAATGAACACTTTTTAGAAATCATAATTTTACATTCAGGCAGCGTTTGTTTTTTTCTCTATACATGGGTAATAAGTGTGTGTGTGTGTGTGTGCGGGCGTGCGTGAAAAGGGGGCGTGACATGCAACTGATTATCCTTTTTTTGTTAGTTATTTGTTAGTTTGCTCTTTTGTCACTTAGCAACAAGAACATCATCATAAGCCGCTTAACCCACTAAACCCGCAAAATGAAAGCATACACATACACACTTCAACACACACACACACACACACACATTCGCATAAACTCTCTCGCACACGTAAATCTCATTAAAGTTAAGAGAACATGCTTCAAAATTAATTTCCGTAATTCGCCACTTGAGTTTTGGTAGTGTTATTTCGTTGTTCATGTTTTACGTTTCGCATCTTTTGTTATCAGCTTGTAACGTAACGTTAACTTAATAATAAACAAGTAAAACATAATAACTACAGATTGTTCAATATTTATTAATTATTTGGAATGCCAACAATAGTTTCTTTACATCAAATGTATGTCGTATCTTTAACCTCAATTCAATTAACATTTGTGATTCCACTGAACGAAAATCTGAACATATTATAATGTGTAACGTGGAAGTTAGACTTATTGCATCTTCTTTTTCTTGTTATGATTTGGTAGATTCTGACACTGCCTAGATCTTAGCCTGATTTTCTAACATTTTTTTGGTCAACAGTCGCCTGAACAAATTTTGCTTCACGGCCAGATCCTCAAGAAAGCCTTTATATACGAGATTTGGTGGAGTATCCTCGCTCAATATAAACCCTTCCAATTTGATGCATCTACCGTACAAGCCGCAAAGGAGACTCTCAGTTAAGAACTTAAGGGCTTTTTCTTCGAGTTTTTCTTTTTCATATTCTGACAATTTTTGAGTTTCGGTTGAAGGTGCAACACTGTTGGTTACTTCTTGTGGTAGCTTTTTATTATCCCTTTTCCTTTTCTTTGACTTTGGTACTTTGGATTTAGCTTCTTCCAAGTTTGGTGCAATAAAAAGAGTCGGATAAGCCTTCTGGCGATTGAACAGGTCAATTATAGCTCCATATTCAGAAAGGACCTTTTCTTTGAGTTCCATTATCGTTTCCTGCTTTTTCTCTTTTATCTTGCGCTTATCTTTTGTGGTCGTCTTGCACACGTCGCATAGGGTAGTGTTCGTCGAAAGCGTTCTAAAGCATTCATTGCAATGATACATAAGGCGATATATATCTTTGCCGGGTGCTTGACTTGTGCTAGCTGCATTTATTAGTGCTGCTTGAATAGTAGCATTAATGGCTGAATTCCGAGCTCCAGTTGTCAAGATAGGTTTCTGCCGTGAGGCATTTCCAACGTTCGAACGAGTTTTTAAGTTTCGAACTGTATCTTTTTCCAACTTGTTCAACGGATCTTCATCTTTTGCATAGTTAATCGGCACTTTATTTGGTTTTGCGATATGTTTTCTGGTTGTTGAGTTGTCATCAGATGCCTTATTTTGACTTTTATTAGACTTGCTGATCTGTTCTTGGTTGCGCTCTGAAATGTTGGTAATCGAATTCTCCTTATCCTTAGATGCTTGGGTATTGTTTGAGTTTGGCATTTCAGTCGGATTAATCTTTTGCTGATTCAACGGGTCTTTTGCAGCTGCACTTGCAGATTTGTTCGCGACATTCTTCATCTTTTTTTTCATCAACATCTCTTTTCTTTTCTCCTTGCAATTGATGCATAGCAAACTGTTCGTCTCAAGCATTTTAAGGCAATCAATGCAATGAAACATGAGGCGATATTTTTGTATGGCAGGTTGGCTAGTGCTTGCTGCATTTGCCTGAGCAGCTTTACTAGTGCTTGCTGCATTTGCCTGGGATTTTTGACTTGTACTAGCAGTATTAACCATTTTGTTATGGCCTGTTTTTGTGTGACTCGTACTAGCAGTATTAACTATTTTGGTAGGGTTTGTTATTGTTTGTGGAACAGTACCTTGCATGAATGGATTGGGAGCTCCAGTTGTGTTGACAGGCATCCGCTTTGAGTTCTGTTCGGTATCCGAACCCTTGTCTTCTGCATAGTTTATTGGCGCCTGATTTGCGTTACGTTTATGTTCTGTCAGCGGAAAGTCGTAGTCAAAGTCATAGCCGATTTCGGTTCGCAGACGCTTGTTCACAGTATTCTTACGATCAAAATCCGAGTCATACTCATCAGAGCTGCGACGTCTTCTTTCTACTTTTTTAGTTGCTGCTGGTTTGTGGTGATGAGAAGACTTCTTATGGCGACGCGGACTACCCATTTTGTTATAATACAATATCGATTTAACTGAAATCAATAACCAAAAAAAAGTCAATTAGAATAAAATAAAATAAAAAAAAAAAACTTACAAAAAAAAAAGTCGGCGTTCCACGCTTGATAAAAAATACGACACGACTGATGTTAGAATCAAAATGAAAGCGTGCTTCGTTTTTTCGATTTTGACACGCAGAGTTGATTTCAAACAGTGTTGTATAACACAATAACAGTAAACTGAACTTTAAGTTGCATGCGATATATGATATAAAAAACTATCGAAACGTAAATCTTATTGTATACAAATGTTGGTTCAATGTGTATGCGTGTATAGGTTGCCAGGGCTACCCAATGGATGTCATTTATCAGCTGGTCAAGGGTAGGATAGGAAGTGTGAGGGGGAAAGGGTATGGTGTGCTTGGTGAGAATGCGTTGCCGTGTGGCATTGCTGGGCACAGTTTTCAATTTAGTTGTGCACAACGACGAACCCAACACCTGCCATTTGCCATTGGCTTTTGCTAGCTGAAGTACTTAGTGTTGGAGGTAATGCTCCTCAAACTACACTGTTCAAAAATCTATTACTCTCTGTCTTTGTTCGTTCGATATCGGATATATCGTACAACACGAAATAACATCAGTTTTCTCTTAGTGTAGCATTTTGCTATCTGTCGACTGGCTGGCAACCGTTGCCCCATTTGCCTGCCTTTTGCCTTTGGTTCATTGCTGGCGCCACTCAATTCAAATGAATCCCCGCTTGGCTTCCACTTGACAATGGACCCAACACACACACACACATCCCGCTCTGTGTGTGTGTGTTGTGCGAGTCAGTGAACTTAATTTGGTCACACACAATTGATTCTTTTTACAGGCACACACACACATTGTTGTTGTTGTTTTTGTTCCTAGCAGAAAGGTGATGGTGGCATGGTATGGCACATGCAGCATAGCAGGTGGCATAGAGTTGATGCCACGGCGCTCTTCTGACGACGTTTCTGTTACCTTGTGCAAAAACTCGTTTTGTAATTTGTGGCTGCAACAATGCAATTAAGTTGACATTAAGTGAAGTTCATCTCCTCCTCCTACTCCTACTCTCCACTCTCTTTCCTGACCAACACTTAACAACTTCCTCGACACACACACAGACACACACATACAGAAGGTCTCTCTGCTGGCATTTGCACAAAAGCGGAAGCAGGAGCAGAAGCAGAAGCATCTCAGGCAGTTTGGCTCCATTTCCATTTGCAGATACCAGCTCACCGCAGTTGCATTCTATTTTTCCCTCTCACTAAATTCGCTACCCTGTAGAAAAGTTAAAGCCTTAAATGCATCTGATGACCAAGATACAAAGCCAACTGAATTTGATTTATCATTGTTTGAAACACTTATTCATATCTTTGTGGTACTTTTGAACTCTTGTAAAATTCTCTTGTTAAACATCTCTTTGTTCTTACAGGCAGGATGGTATCTGCTAGTCGAACACTCTCAATGCACATTCTGTACAATTCTTGCTTGCGTATTGCAATGGTTATGACATCAAAGATGTCAATTTTGTGAACGATTTGACGAAATGCAATTGTATTTAACATTTCTGTTGCCATCACTTGACATCGAGCTCAAGCTGTTTTATATAAATTTTAATCAATTGCACTTGAGTCAAACAAACGAGAAATATAGCCAAAAAGGGAGAGAATCTTTTGAGTGAATCATCAATTGTGAAATCCTAGAAATGCTTGTTAAGGACACACACACACACACACACACACACAAACAAAGCAACAGTTCAACAACACTTCATTTGAAATACAGCTTTTTGATTTTTGGTTCTTATATTTCGTTTTTGACAACAACTCTTTTAGCTTAAGTAAGTGGATTTAAGGAATGCTATGCCTCGAAAACACTTATGCGTTGTTTGAAGCAAACTATTTTGAGACGAGAGACAACAACAGAGAGAGAGAGAGAGAGAGAGAGGGTGAGAAGGTGAGAGAGAGAAGTATAGGTCCAATATATATGTAATATCTGTCTGCAATTCGAAGAAGAATTCCTTTCTTCATCCATTTATTTGCTTTTCGAACCTTGCCAAAGCTTTCTTAAAATGTTTAAAGGCATCAAATCAATCATCGAAATCGTTTGGGTATTATGTAGGACCAATACATATGTATTTATCTATCTAACTATGATTATTTGTTTTTCTGGTTGTAAAAATCTTTTATACCTTTTAACTAGAAGCCTTTTCAGATCGAAGAAGAATTCTTTTCTTCATCCATTAATTTGCTTCTTTTTGAACCTTGCTATTTAAAGGCATCAAATCAATCATCGAAATCGTTTGGGTATAATTATTATTTATATCTTAGCTAATCTCTACATACACCGCAACAAAGCATAATGCGTCTGGTCTTAACTTTCCTTAACTTAAATAGTTCTTTAATGACTTTTAGTCTTGAATGCAATTTTGTTCTTCAGTTTTTCCGCCAAACCCGCATAAATATATATTTATATATATACATTTTTTTTCTGCTTTTCATTTTTGACGGTGGTGTGGCATCCGGTGCCTTGGGCGTTTGTTGGTGACCACGCCCCCCCCCCCCTCCCTCTCTCTTTCTTTCGCACATTGCCCAGCATAAACTTGGGCAAGTTAGTTGTGTGTGTGTGTGTGTTTGTGTGTGTGGAGGCTTGGCTCAAAAACATTCCGTACCATTCCGGGCATAGTCTGACACAAAGATAATGCTGCGGATGGCAAAAAAGATTGTGAATTGTTAACCATACACACACGCATACACACACACATACATGCGGGGGGTGCGCTTCTTGGCACGCAAGCTATGTGTGTGTGTGTGTGTGTCCTGTCCCTGAGCCTCTTGTGTGCTTTTGGCTTTTATGGTGAGAAGACAGAAAGAAAGAAAGGGAGGATAGTAGAAGAATGGTGCAGGTGGTGCTAGGTTGTTGTGGGGGGGGGGGGGGAATGTAGGAGGTAGGCATGTGACAAAAGCAGCTGCCTTTTGTTTGACTAGCGCGAGCCCTTGGCCCCGCCCATGTATGCATATGTGTATGTGTGTGTGAGCTCAAGCATTCAAATAATTAAACTCATCAAGTTTGCCTTATGAGCATATCTTCTCCCGTTGCACCTCCTGCTGCTCCTATATCTTCTACGTTTAGTCTAATCTTCTTTGTTTTTCTTTTACGGAACACACACACACAAAAGCCGAGCGCACCGAGAGCACCGTGCAACGGAGCAACAAACAAACTACACTTGGAAAAAAATAAAGAAAAACTCAAAAGCATCAAAATATTTCTTTAGACAACTTTTTGTTTCGTTCTATATATCAGATAGCTGTGTTCCACTTTTCTTTCGTAGAATTCAGTACCAGGGATGGCAAATAACACACACACACACAGACACAAGTCATGAGTGCAGTTCTAGTTGTATTTTGACCAACATTTTATAATCGCTTTCAATATATGTGGTTGTTTTTTTTTGGTTTTTTGCTAAGTGCAATAAGTTGAGTCTAGTGGCAGAATGGTGACCTCTTCTCTACTCCCCCTACTCCCCCTACTCCCCCTACTCCTCCTCTGTACATTGTGGCAGCCCACGCACACAGATATATATAATATGTACACGCTGTTTGCGTGTGTGTGGGCACGCATAATCCTTGATCTTTTGTTAGTTGTTTGCTCAACTTCTGTTGCTGCCGCTGCTGCTGCTGCTGTTTGTTTGTTTGTCAGTTTTGTCAGCGACAGACCGAGTCACCAAAATCCCCTCCCTACCTACAATCCCCCCCCCCCCCCCCTAGTTCCCTATATTGCCCTCTGTTGTACTCATTGTTCTTTAGCTCTGCTCCGCCGAGCTATCTCTCTAAATTATTAATTAAAGTATTTAACAAATATGCAAAAGTTTGCCCAGAGCACCGGCAGCACCAAAAGCAGCCACATAACGACATTCTGCATGCCCCCCCACACCCCTTAACCTTAGGCATATTCCCCCCACCCCCCTTCTCCACAGCTTATCCTGTTTCTTAAATCCCGCAGCGCCTTGGTCTTTCTTGGTCCTTGATGTGCCGGTGTCACGCCTACACGTCAAGCCACTGCGCCTTTGTGTGTGCTTCTCCTCTCTCTCTCAAAGCCAGAGTTCATTCAGCAAGCAAATTGTCGACTAGTTAATAATGTGGCCAGCACACACACACACACACGCACACACACACGCATACGCACGCTTTTGTCATTGTTGACTTTGCATCTTTTTGATGTTCCATTGCCGCATCAAAGGCAAATTTCGGCAAATAGTTTTTTACTTCACCAAGAGTTCGTGTCACGTCACGGACGAAACACGTAAGAATTCTCCTGCTCCTTCCGCTTTCTTTGGCCAACAAAGACTAGCTTTCGACATTCTTTAACATGATGCCAAAACTTAATGCTGCCTGCTTTTGGCATTATACATGTTTTCAAGTTGAATTCTTTGTAATTAGGTTATTTGATCGCTTAAACTAACTAACTGAAAACTGAAAGAGTAAACTAGAAAAGGTTTTCTGTTCATTTGGTCATTGTTTATAGCATAGTTCAAAAGCCAAACACATATGAAGCAGAGATGTATATCACTAAAGATAATCAGTGAAGGGCCTAAGAAAAGATTTGATTAAGTTTTCCTATTCGAATGATTAAGATTGCGACAAGCAAGTATTTATTCTCATGTTCTTAACCTGTTTGGGTTTGTCTTTGCAGCATGAATATGAACGAACGAACCAAAGAAAGGAGCAACAAAAACATTTTTGCTAAGCTCGCCACTTTATCGGCTTATTAGATAAGTGGTTCACTCTTTGATTTTCGACTAATCGTTCAAAAAAAAAACCAGGAAGTTTAATTGTTTTCAAGTTTTAACTCTTGAAAAAGAAAGGGCGCACACTTTGATTCGCCAAAAAGGATACGCTTAAGGTCCGACCATCGATTGGCATTCAAAAGGATGCGTTTGTGTTGCTCTTAAAGCACGTTCGAATCGAATCCTGCTGCTGTCTTCGCTGCTTTTGTCTGCATAAGTCGCACCGAGTGCTTAAGTCACATGGCAAGGGGCAAGCAAAGCCAAAAAAAAGGATGATGGTTGGTTCAGGTGCAGGCAGCTACTCTCCTTTTGATACTGATTCAGCTTTCATTTTTTTATTTTTCTTTTGGTTTGGGTTCGTCACTTGACTTGCAAGTTACTTAGCAGCTGCGACTTAACATTTGACCCGGCTGCTTCTCTTCTCTTCTCACCTCATCTCATCTCATCTTTGCTGTTTTTTTGCTTTCCTCTTTCTGGCCAGGATGTGCTGGCAAAAGCTTATAGCATGAAAATCCTTTTTGCGTAAATCCTCAACTACATTTGACCGCATCCACGTACATTTACTTAAGCTGATTACGCTCAAGAGTGTCCACTGCCCATTAGCGCTCACTATATGTATGTATGTATATATATATGCGCACATGTCCAGCCAGACCTTCATACTCTCACACTCTCTCATACCATATATAATACTATATGCTTTAAAAGTCGACCTGTCCTCATTAGACGCATATGCATATGCATCGTCACACTCTTTTTTTGTTGTTGTTGTTGTTTGGTCTCTACGTACAGTGGTGCTCATAAATATTTGCACATCTGGAATGGAATATCAAGTGTAGTTTGTGTATGCATACTATGATTATTACATGCACAAAAACAACTAAGAAGAATAAGTTAACTCGACTCGTTCATACTCTCTCTCCCTCTCCCTCTCCATCTTTCTCTGTTTGCTTCTGCATTAACTTAAAGAGAATCTGTTGTAGGAAAGAGCTTATCGCTGTTATCTATTTATAGTGTAATAAGTAACTATGATTTATTTTCAACTTCACAATATTTATCAGCTGTTTCTAACATAACTTAAGTTGCAATAAAGGGAGCATCATTGTATCAAGTTTATAGGTTTTCAAGCTATGTATTAATATAACCCATCTCAGTTGTTTAAACCATATTTCGTTTGTTGTATTGGCGTTAAGCGCACAATCCTCAGTTTTCAATGTCTCTTGTCGTTTTTCAAACTAACGATTGGATGTTTTTGTTTGGCCCCAAAAAGCCGGATTGACTGCGGTAGGCACTTGTGAACCCATTCTCGCGGATTTTGTTACAATAAGTCTGGGATGTAACTAACCCTTAACGGTGTGAGCTACTCGACCGCCCATATCATCGGTCACTCTGATTTGTTTCTACGTGTTACAGGGTATATCAAAGTGCGAAAGGATTGCATATTGAGAATTTAATATATTCACGCATGCTTGTTGCTTTGGGGGGTTGTTAGTTCGTTTCGGTTCGGTTCGGTTCGGTTCGGTATAGTTTGGTTTCGTGGTTTTAACTTTGCGGCTGCCATCAAGAACTTTGCCAGCTTCTGGCACTCGAAACGCAATCAAAATACAAGTAGCGACACCAATAATGAGATGAGTTGTATCCAGAATGCAAAGTGCTTAAGATACAGTGACAAAAATGTATTTTTGTATATTTAAAGCTAAATTGATTTAAATTAGAATCTTGACTCGGGTCCAACTTTTTGATGTTATGTTTTTACATCACTTGAATGTGGCCTTTAATTTAAATGCAAAGATGCAGAACAGAAAACAACCTCGACCCGTTCTAGTCATCATAACATCATCTTCAAACCAACTTATGATGATGGTTTAGTGTTGTTGTTGTTGTTGCTGTTGTTTAAGGAAAAAGGTTAAGAGGTATACAGGTGTATGTAGTAACCCCCTTCAGCTTTTGGCGAGTGCTCAACGTGCTTCATGATAAATAATGCAAGCTGCAACTGATGTTGGGGTTCTTCTTCTTCACCGCTCTCATTTCTTAGGTCAGTTCTTTTTTTTCCACTCATTTTTGTTGCAGTTTTCTTCAGCTGTCGCTGTCAGTCGGCTCAAAGTTTTCGCAGCAAAAGCTAGCCAAACCTCATATCCTGCCCCTTCTTTATCTGTCCCCCATTTGAGGCGCTTCTGTTGACACATAGTTTGTAGTTGGCAAACAGCAGCAACAACAACACTAACTGCAACAAGGCTGCAGCTGAAGGTGCTTTGTATAAATTTGAATATTTAACAATAAAAGCAACAACGTTTTGCAATTCACAGCGCAGCCAAAAACAGAGGAAGAGACTAGATACACTTGAAGAAATAAACGCAGGGTCAGATTTTTAAGAATTGTGCCAGGACATTTATTGTTTTTAACTAATTGTATAAAAATCTAGCGAAAGATTTATCAAAAAGTCAATAGGTATATTCTTCTGTTTGTCTGCTCCTCAAAGTATGCATTAAAATTTGTGGTCTGATTGGATTTTAGCGAATACAGCAACCCAAATGAATGAACGTAGTGTGACCAAATTTTCTTTTGGGAGGGTGTAGAAGAAACAAAAAGAAAAAAAAACGCATTTCTTTTTTGACATTTAGCTTTATATTCATTTATTTATTTATTTTTAATTAATTCATTAGTTTTTATTTATTCTTAGACCCTTGATATCCTCAGAAGTGTGTGTGGTTTATTTTATATATAATAATAATAATTCAACTTAATACGCTTAAAATATTTATTAAATATTACATATACATATATAATCATTATTATTATCATAATCATTATTATAAATATTATTATTTTTTATTATGTATGTGTAATATTATTATTTTCGCTTGCTTGCTTGTAATATAATAATAATGCCATATATATTTAATTTTTACTTGTATCGATGCACACATACATACATATATATTATATATATGTACGCTTAGTTTTTAAATCGTCTGCTATGCCACACATTTGGTTGTGAATTTTCTTCTTCTTCTCCTTCTTCTTCCTCTTTATCATTCCTTTCAAACTCTCTCTCTTTCTACTCATTTGCTTAGCTCGTTTCAGCGTTTTTTTCTTGGGGTACTGGGAAGTTTTTTTTCGCTAGGTTTACAAAAAAAAAAATACTTTATATCTTTTACTTTAGTAGAATTTGTCCTACAGTATTTTGTTTTTCTTTGCTTTTAATGTTATTGACTATTTTCTTTTCTTTTTTTTTGTTTTTTTCTTTCGTGTGAATTACATATTTGATATACACTACAAACTTTAAGTTTTTGTGGTTTTCTTTTTTTGTTTTTCTTTTTTGTGTGTGAATGTGGTATTTTTTTTATTTTTTTTTCGTCTAGTAAATATAGTTTTTTGTTTTTGTTTTTTTCGCTTTCTTTTTTTTTTTTGCTGTCTTTACTTTATTTATTTTTTATTTACTTAATTTTTTGTTTTCATTATTATATCTCATAAATTCTTGTTGTTGCTAAATTTTGTTTTGTGTTTTTTCTTTTTTTCCTTTTTTTTTTTTGTTTGCATTCATTTCATCATGTTCTTGTTGTTGTTGTAGTTGCAATTGTCGCTTCAGTGCAATGAGTATAAGTGCGAGAAGGATGTCTCTTCTTTCTTTTTTGTTTTTGTGGCAGTGTATGTGTGTGTGTGTGTTGTTTTGTTGTGTGCGAAACGTTTAAATGTTTAATTTTTGTGTTTTTTTTGTTTTGTTTTGTTTTTTTTTTATATCTCAATTGTTTCCCTGTTTCTTTATTTGCTAAGTATTTTTTTGTTTAGTTTTTATTTTCTTGCATGACTTTTGCCTTTTTCTATTAACGGCGCTCTAACATAAATATACTAAAATACCATTTTCTTTTCTTTACTTTTGTTTTTTTTTGTTTTTGTTTTATTTACACATAAATATTTATTTATTACATATTTTTGTTTTTTCTTCAAGCCATTTTATACTTTGCTTTAAGTTCTTGAATTTTTTTTTCGTTCTTACTTTTTTTTTATTTCTTTTTATTGAGTGTGCCTTAGTACTTGTATTATTATTAAATATTTTAATGCTTTTAAAGCAATTTTAATGGTTTTTGTTTTGTTTTGTTTTGTTTTGTTTTGTTTGTTGTTGTTGTTGTTATGTTTTGCCAAATTCTAATAGGTAACTGACTCCTGCTCTTTATTTTGTTTGTCAAATTGTTTGTTTGGTTTTTGGTTTGCCAATTGACAAATAAGAGAACGGAAAGAACCGAAACTCACAAAAGTACAGTACACACACAATTCATGTATATATATTTATATATATACTATATATACCTTGTCTTATATCCATACACATACACATTTATACTTTACGCATATGTAGGCTCTATTCAATTATATATATTAATTTTTATATATATATAATATTAACTTTTTTGTTTTCTTCATTTACATATAAGTATATATATTTATTTTTAGGCGCGAGCGACGAGAAAAGCCACTAAAAAAAAATCGGAAAAAAATCAAAAAAAAAAACAAAATGGCTTTGACATTAATGCCCTTTGCTAGTATATACTTGTATGCGTTATACAACACTAGTTAGTTTTGCCTTATGAAGTATTTACACAAAAATTCGCTTCTCCTTTTACTTCTTCTGTTCTATTCTGTTCTATTCGGTTCTGTCTGACTAAGTATTTAGCTGAAGCTTTTGACATTTTTAACGCTATGTATGTATGTATGTATGTATATATATGACACCAAACGACGTTCACACATCTACTAACATTACATACACATACTCAAAATGTGTGTGTTGTGTGTGTGTGTGTGTACTTGTCATGCATCTAGCTAGCAGTTGCTTAGGTCGGGTGCGGTGTTTGCCAAGTTCTATAATTATTACAAACTAAACACGTTATCGTCTATCGAATATCGACTATCGTTAGTATTAGTATTACGCCAATTACGCCCAATTAATAAATATCTTGTTGCTTCCATTCTATTTTCTTTTTTTTTGGCCACTTTTCTTAACGACTGCAAGAATTTTTCTTAAAAATTTTCACTTTTCCTTCGATTTGGTTTTCTTCTGCAACTAATTCAGCAATTTTTTTTGTAGGCCAAATGAACTAAACGTTTTTCTTCTTACAACTTACGCACTAAAAGACACAAAAAAAAAAAAAATATTTTTGTATTTGATATACATATATATATTTATATATATATATTAAGTTTTTTATGTTTTATGTGTTTTTAATACTAAGTAGTTTTTGCTTGCAATAAATTCGATAAGCACCAATTCATCAAAAAAAAAAAAAAAATACCAACAAAAAAATTTAAATTGAAGCGAAATAAAAGTTTTTGTATTTTGCTCGAGCTTTGTTGTTGGACGGAAAAAACAAATCAGCTGCAAAGATTTAGAACTTAATCTAATCATGATCTGAAAATTGTATCTTATTGTTGTTTTTTTCTTCTTTTTTATTTTCCCCCTCAATCCAGAGTTGTGTTGTAGTTGTTCCTATGGTTAATACTGTTTTTAGTTCGTGTTGTTTTTTGTTTTCATTTCAAGCTTTATTTATTTTTAAATATATATATATATATTTTTATTTTTTTGTTGCTCATTTTTATGTTGTTTATTTACGCGCAAAACTTACAAATAATAACAAAACATTTTACACATAATACAATATAATAATATTCCTATGCTAAAAGTAATAAAAAGATTTGACAAAAAAAAAAAATGTTAAAAACTTAAATGCATATACTAAGCCTAAAAATCATAATATTATTAATATTAAGAATTTAATACTTCTTCCTAAAATAAATTAATTACAATATTTATAGCTAAACTAAAAAGCATAAAAAAGAATTCCAAATAAGTTTTATTTTTTTAAAAGCTAAATTTTAAGTTTATAATTTATGTTGAATGTTATGTTTTAGGTTTTCTTCTTCGTCTTCTTTTAATTTATTTTTTTGTTTGTTTTATAACAATTTAGCTTGGCCCGTTTAATTGGCGGCGTCGTTTTACAGTTAAAACTAAAGTTACATTTATAGTGTTTATGGCGCATATTCTTTTTTTTTATATTTAATATTTTTATATTTATATATATATATTTTGTTTTTTACTTTTTTTGTATACATATAGTGTTGTTGGCTATATAGCATGCGTGTCGTCTGCCTCTCTTTCTATTTATCTTTTTTTCTTTACTATATTCTATATCTGCGTTTGGTCTTAACTTGGCATAAATTAGCTACAGCTGCGACGACGCCTAAAACTAGATTTGCTTTTTTTATATACATTTAATATTCGGTTTTTGATAATAATATTTATTTATTTATTTGAATGCCAGTTTGCCTGCCAGCTTTGTGACTAATTAAGAGAGACACAGAGAATTTTTAGCTTCAGCTACATATATATATATATCTATATATGTGTGTGTTTGTGTGTAAGTGTGTGTGTGTGTGTGTGTGTGTATTGTTTGATTTTGTTTAAAACTATGCCAGTCTCAAAAAGCTCGAGTACCACGATTAAATAACAAAAAAAAAAAAAAAAAAACTTTTTCATTTGTTTTTTTTTCTTGTTCTTGTTCTATATCCCAATACCATATATATATTATATCATCTAATGCTGCTCGTCTCTCATTCCCTTTTCATTTATTGTTTGTATGTGTATGTGCATATGCATGTACATTTAGACATATATATATATAGTGTATATTTATGTTTTGGGCGCTTCTTCTTCATATATATGTATATACATATATGTAATATATTGTATATATCTAGCGTATAACTACCGCATGTTTGTATTAGTATATATATCGCACACACACACATAATACACATATACACAAATTTATATGTATGTATATATATATATATATGTATATATCTATATTTTATAGCTCTAATTAGTTATTTTAAATATTATTTTTATCGTTTATCGGATTTATCATTAAACTTTTTCTTTTGCATTCGCTTGTCGCATTTCTAATAATAATAAAAAAAAAACTTTTTCTTTAGCTTAAAAACGAATTGAGTAACATATATATATATATTTATATATATATATATTGTTTTTTTGTTCTTGTCTAGTATTTAGTACAGTTGCGCCTTCCTTCTTGTTTTTTCATCTTCTCTCGCTTTTTTTCTCGCTTCGTTTATATTTATTTTCTTTCGCTATCTTTGTTGCTAACCCAATGGCTATAATACTCGTTATTATGATAATTTAATTATATTTAGTTGGGACTTTTGTTTCTTGTTTTTTAATTTTTTGTTTTCTTGTTTTTGTTTTAGTTTTTGGATACTACGTCTACTAAAAGCTAACAGGCGACTGGTCCTGGTTCCGATTCGTCCGAATCATCGTGCTCATCCGTTGACCAGGTGAGACTGCGCCGTCGCCTTCGCTGGGCATTTGGCATAACACCCGCCGCACCGCCTGTGGCGCCCTTCTTCTTAACGAACTTGATGTTGTAGGGATCCTCAGCGAGCTCCGGATACAGACTGACATCGTGTATGTACTCACCCTCATAGTTGTTGGCATAGCTCTGCTTTAATATCTCATCGCTCTCCTGTTGCGACCACTCCAAAACTGTATTCAAACCACTGCGCAACGCCTCCTTTTCACGATGCCAGGCCTTACGCACCGCCGTCAGCTTGGCGTGATGCATCAGACGCTGCTGTTCTTTGGCAACGGTTGTGCCGTACCGCAAATTGATAATTGCATGCGCACCATGAATCTTCACATCCAAATAATTGCCATTGGAGCCAGCTGCACCTGCACCTGCACTGTTACCAGCAGCATTACTGCCACTAGATCCACCACTGGAGCCACCACCACCAGAAGAACCGGCCACATTCGGCGTTGTTTCGCGTGTGATCTCATGGAAGGTGGTGTTGACCTGACCCTGTAGTCGCTTCAGCTGCTGTCGATCCTCGCTGGCACGCCAAGCATCCTCCTTGACAAAGAAGAACGAGTCCTGCTGCGCGTTGTGCACCACAAACGTGAAGGGCAACAGCTTGGAGCGATTGAAGACGCTTGTGTAAACATCGCGATAGATTGCATTTGCTGCTGGCACACTGGACACAATTGCCTGACCGTCGGCGGTGCGTGACACAACAATGCCCTTACCGAAAGGTGGTTCTGTATCGGAGCCAATTGAACGCGGCGAGGGATCCATGACATCGCACTTGAGTGCTGATCGTGGTGGAGCCGACAGCTGTTCAAAGTCGGACATTCTGCGAACGTTGAGGTGTGCCAGGAAGCCGCTCTCTACCGCCATCGTGGGTATATTATCGAAGGGTCGTCGCATATTCAATGCAATTGGATTGGTGGGTGGACGACCCCAGAGTGCCGGTGGTTGCCAAAGGGCCTTGGCCAGCTGTGGCATAAGATTGCCCACATTATAGCCGAGTGTGCGCATCCAGCTGGCAAAATCGGCGGGATAATCACGCTCCTGGCCAACATTGATGGGATCATTGCCATTGAAGCGATACAAATGCAATCGGGTGGGAGTTATGATGCGTTCGGCGACACGCTGCCAATCGGGTGACATCCATTGGCCAATCAACGGATCGTAGACACGTCCATCGCCCATATGAACGAGCGTTGTGACCTGATCCAAAATGCCGCCACAGAAATCGATGGGTAAATACAGATATGGATTCGAATCGTATACGATATGTCCGAAGGGTGAACGCATTATCTCCCTAATGCCCTCGCCGTACTGATTGAACAGCATGAGGGGAGTACCACTCTGATCTGTGGCCACATAATATTTGTGCCGGTAGACCTGGGCATAGATCAAATGACCAACATCATCATAGGTCAACGACATCAGTTTGCCATCGCGCGGCGAGTAGATCTGTGAGACCTCATAGGGTCGCTGCTGGTTCGTATAGAAGAACTGTGTGACATTGCCAAAGTTATCCTTGCGTGTCGTCAGTCGCTTCAAATGATCATAGTAGTACTTCACATCAAAACGTCCACGCTTCGAGGCACGAACAAGCAGACCCTGCGTATTGTAGTGGAAGCGCTCCTCACGGGCATTCTGTGCAACCAAACCGCGAGCATCGTACTTGTACTGCCCCTCACCAAACTTGACAATACGGTCCTGGGCATTGTATTCCATCGGTATGGTATTGCCGCGATATGTCAAAGAGAGCAGATTACCATTGTCATCGTAACGGAAGCCCCAAGGCTCTTGAGCCTCAACGCCAACCAGCTGCCCATCGCAGTCCCACGTGTAGTTCTTCACATTCGTGTAGCTATTGACGGCCATGTTGCGCGTATAGGTGCGTGTCTGTGATATACGACCATGTACACCGTACGAGAACTCCATGCGAAAGACCTCCAATCGATGAATAGCCAATGCCATGCGTTGCGTCTGGAAGCGACCATCAACTGTGCGCGTAAAGCCAGCCGTACCATCATGCAATTGCGTTTGATTCAATGCCGGTCGCGAAAACTTGAACTGACCGATTAAACTGGGCTGTCCGGTACGTCGATCGTAGGCATACGCCTGAGTGGGCAGGTTTTGACCGCCAATGCGACCCTGCAGCGCTACCACACGTAGCTGGTTGTCGTACTCGTAGCTAAACTTGGCATTACTCAATCCTGTTTTGGCCACATAATCGATGCGTTCCTCCGTCAACAAACCAGCGGCGTACTCAAAGTCCCAGCGGTATTCCAATTCACGCTCGACATGCGATACCGTGCTGGGCATACCGGTTGCATCGTTATACAGAAACTCGCTGCGTCCATCGCCGTGCACCACCTCCGTCAGCTGGCCGGCAGCATTGTAGCGATAGACAATACGAGCACCGTCTCCCGGTAGAATGGTCTGCAGTAGTGCACCCGCATGACTGTAGTGCTGCAGATAGGCACGTGTACTACCTGGTGGCGTGTAGGTGCAGCGTATAAAGCCAATCGATGTCTGCATACTGAAGCTGTGCCGCGTGCCCGACGGCAGTACCACATGTCGCAGACCACCAGCATCATCGTATTGCAGAACAAATTTACGCTGGCTGGCCAAACCGATCTCCGAGACTAGATTCCAATCGTTGTACACAAATGAAATGATGCCATCCTGCTGTGATGTGATCTCTGAGAGCAAACCGTGACGATCATAGCTATACTTGAGCTCAGCGGGTCCCCAGGCCCAGCCCTCGACACGATTGAAACGATCGTAGGTGATGTTGACGGGATAACCATTGGCCGGATAATATGATTTGGGTAAGCCACTCTGATCATAGGCAACAATCAATATTGGTGTACGCTGTGAATCGTAGAAGGTCTCGCGATTGGTGAACTGATCGAACTCCACGCCAATGACACGCGTATGATTAACCCAAATTTCGCGATTCAGCGTCTGCTGTGGATTACGCACATCGCCCACAAGATTGTAAACCGAGTACATTGAGTTTGTTAGACCATCGCCCATTGTGACGCTCTGATGTGACCACATCGCGAGCATTTCCGCCTCGACCGGTAGTGCAGCTTCCAGCAGTGGATGCCTAGCGACAGCAGATGCCTCTACAACAATGCCGTTGGCACCGTGTATAACCAGGGTATTGTTAGCCTTCAGTTCGGCATCAGCATGAGCTCGTCCTCGCTTCAAGAATGTCGAACGTACGCTGCCCAAAACCAACAGCTCATTGGCATTGCCATCCGAACCGGTGTAGCGTTCCCGTGAGAACAGCGACTCAACCGAGGCATGCACATAGACGGTGAGACCCTTGTTGTCCGCCAGCTGGGATGTGATTCGAACGATCTCACCACTGGGCAATATCATGCCAGTGACACGTCCAAATTCATCATACTGATAGATGTACGTCTCACCACCCGACGAACGCGAGTTCAACAAACCCGTATTGCTATCGTAATCGAGCTCAATCTCCTGACGTCCCTTCTCGCTGAGTTTGGTCATAATGCCAATGCCATTGATCTGTATCTCCGATTTGTGATCCTGTGTATTCTCAATCGAGCTAACCACATTGCTATAGTCGCGCAGGAACTGTATCTTATTGCCGGATGCATCCGTTACCGTCGAGAGTCGTCCAAAGCTCGTGTTCTTTGAGTAGAGGAAACTGTAACGTGTTTTACCTGATGTCAGATCCTTAGTAGCGACATGCTGGCCATAACGATTGAATACATAAATCTCACTCGATGGCGGGAAGGGTATATGGAATTCACCATTCTCATCATGCGACGGCAAATAGTGTTCCAATGCCAACACATGCAGTGAACCTAAAAATAGAACGAAATGAAATTGATATAGAAAGGTAAGTCGAAAATACTTTGAATACTTTTCTTAAACGGAGTGCAATCATCTTATGACTGCAGCTAGCTAACTTTTCCTAAATTAAATATCTAATATTTTATTACAGTCTAAACTACTACAAAATATCTTTTTTGCGACTTGCTGCAAATACCTTTCAAAATTGTCAATAAACTTTGTTTACCTCCTCCTCCTCCGCCTTCGCCTCCCTCTTCGTCATTTTCTTACTTGTCTCTTATCTGTTGTGCCGTTTGCTTTGCATTGACTGCATTTGCTTTAGCTAAACGCCCAACTTCTAGCTGTTTGCTTTTACAAGCCTTCCTCTCTCCCTATCACCCTCTCTCTTTCTCTTGGTCCCTTGCTCATTTTGATACTTTGCCTGCTCATAAAACGTTTTCAAGTTTTAAAATCACTGCAGCCAAAAAAACAAAAATACCTAAGACGAAGGGGCAGAGATCTAGAGGGAGAGAAGAGTGTACCTTAAGTATTTTTGTGCAATTTGCTGGCTGTTGTTCATAGTTGCTGTGTGTTGCGTTACATTTTAAGTTAGTGTTGGGGAAATCGCTTTGGATTTGCATAAATTTGCTTGCTTTTGGCAGCTTTGCATGACAAACACACAACGACAACAAACTAACAGACAGACTGAGGCATAGACATAGACATAGATGGAATGGCAGACAGAGAGGGAGTACAGGGAGTAGGGAGTTGGGAGTTGGGAAGAGTAGGGAGAGAAGTTTGCTGGTGCTTTAAGTAAGTAGCTGACTGCAACTCTTTGATGAAAAAACATAACCGTGTAATTCTTGTGATCTGAATTTAAGAATGCATTTTTGTCAAAGTTATCTTGTTGCCAGGTTCTTTGTACAGTTATGATTCCTTGATTCATTCCTTGTTAACATTCATATTGACATTAAATATGTGAATATGCGACAATCAGATATGGCATAGAAGGTTCTTGTTAGTTTGTTGTTGTTGTTTTTGGTGTTGATTTGATTGCATTACAGTTCATTTACCCAAAGAACTAGCAACGAACGAACGAACGAACGAGCGACCGACCACAGCAGTAACCGGCTGAGTAACCATTATGGGGTCACATTTTGGGGACAAGTTTCCTTTTGGCTCAAAACCGAAACTTCGAAGGGATTTTGCGGGGTGGGGTTTCCAGGAACACAGGACATGCTGAAACACGTTGGCACAGCGCCAGCACAAATATGCTGTGGCGTCGTCGTCAACGATTGAGCGAGTTTCAATGCATTGCAATCTGCTTCGCTCCACTGTTGTGAGGGCGTACCCCCCACCCCCTCCCCTCCCCTCCCTCTAAAACCCCCTTCCTAAAGCTTACAACCACATGTGCTCGTCCCAGTGTATAATGTAATGTAATGTAATGGTAATGACCCCATAAAGTGAACAACTTGTTTGTGCACCCAATGATGATGCTCTCTCTCTCTCTCTCTCCCTGTGTGTGTGCAAAAAGGGCTAACTGCTATTCAGTCTCTCCCCACCATCTCTCTTTATACATATATATATATATATATATATATATCGTTTTTGGTCTATCGTTCTATCGGTTTTGTCGTTCAGTCGCTTCGTAGTTTCGTTTCGTTTCGTTCCGTTTCGTTTCAGCTTCAGTGATTTTAAGCTGTTTTTGTAGCTGTGGCATATGTGCCAAAGCGTACACAAGTGTTGCCAATATTCATTCAAATGGAATTTAAATGCATTTTCTCTACCCCAACACCCCCATCCCCCCTCCCTTCTTGTCTCTTTCTTTACTGTTTGCGGTGCGTTTAGCATGTGTTCTTTTTTTTTTGCTGGCGAGGGGTAGGTGAAAGGGAGGGAGGGGGTGGGGGGGTTTGCATGTGTGAGTGCATGTTCCAGTTACTTAGTTACGTTTAGTTAGCCTCAATTCAATGCATATATATAGAATGCAATGCAGAAAAATGCATTGAAACCTTTTCGAACGAATGCCAAAACACAAAGACAGCGAAATGTACAACATATACAACGAACAGGAAAGAGAGAGAGGGAGAGGGAGACAATGACAAGTTCGTGTTATAATTAATAGTTGATTATATTTTCTTTCGCTCATCGCATCGAAACTTTTTGTATAGTTTTATAAAACTTAACTTTTCATTTTCAATGAGTTTTTACTTTTTAATTATGAACCAAGTATTGGCCAAGTTAGCCTGTGTGTGTGTGTGTGTGAACGATTAATGAGTTTTAGCTATTAGTTAAAACTTTAGTGATTACTACTTTTTAACCCCCTTTCCCCTTCACAGCCCGCTGAAACCCGCCAACCTTTCGAAACGCTTTTATTGATTAGCTTTTGCGTGTTGTCATTTGCTCCAATTGTCTCATCCCATCCCACATTCCATTCGCTCATTCTTCTCTCTCTCTCACTCTCACTCTCTTCTCTCCTGTTTCGCATTTAACGCAACAATTTTTCACACACACACACACACACACGGCACTTAAGCTATAAGCTTTTAATGAAGCTTATTTACGTTTTGCCGGGGCTAACAACGAAAAACCGTCTAAAACCTGCTCCACATGGCTAAATGTCTTGTCTACACACACACACACACACACACACACATACACTCTGTTGATTAATTCATGCTTATAGTGTTTAACATTGTAAGCCAAGGGGGGCACAGCAGGAGGAGGAGGAGGAGAAGAGATATCTGGGTATTCAACGTGTGCTCTCTCTATCTCTCTCTCTCTCTCTCTCTCTCTCTCTGTGTAGCTTCTTTGCTCGCATCTGTTCCGCGAATTCGCCGCGTACGTGGTAATAAGATTGATTTGCACTTTTTTTTGCTTTCGCTTTTGGCCTGACTCAAACGTCGTCGGGACTCAAACCCCATTCACCCCTTAGACCTATTCTTATCTTCTTACACTAAAACACAAAACAATACGAACTAGAAACCTTTTTTAATTTCTTTCCTTAAGAATTTATATTGTTAAAGCTTCTCATTCTTTGCGGATGGATAATGCAAATGCTTTTGAATACGAAATTTTTGCCTTTAGTTAAAGCTACAAAAATAATTAAAGTAAGCTCAAACAGATTTTGTGTCTGCGTGTGTATTTGCCACCCTTCCCTCCCCCCTCTCTCTCTTTTGCACACACACCATCCCTTAAGCAATCACTCACACGTTTGGGCGCCCGCAGCAGTGGCAACAACAACAACACGAACAACAGCTAAAACTTGATTAATTATAGTCATTGATTTGCTTTCCACGGCTTCTTCTTCTTCTTCGATTTCTTCTTCTTGTTCTTTCACTTCTTTATTTTATGTTTTTCTATATTCTATCGCCATGCCCTTCATTAATTTGTATTCTGTTGTCAAGCAGCACCCAAACCACCCCTTTTATTTTTTTGTTGTTGTTTCAAGTGCTGCACATCGTTAGCGTTGCGTCGCTTTACCTTGCTTCGTTTAGCTTGCCACCCATCAACCCCCCCCCCCCCCCCCCCCAGCTGCTACACCGCCTTCGTTATCCCCGTTCTCTGTCTCTGTCTTCGCCCATTGTCGAAATTTATTAATTACATTTTTGGTCTTATCAAATTACGTTTTGCTAATGCACTCAAATTTATACCTTGCCGCCAACAACACACAGCGCGACCATCTATTACAAACCGACTCCCCCACCCCCACCACTCCTTGACCTTCCTTTGCGTTCGTTTCGCTTCCCTTTCCTCCCCCTTCCATGGCTTGGTTTGTTGCTGTTGTTGTTGTTTTTTGAGCTTTTGCTTTTCGGATCTTTGGCTTCATCTTATTTATTGGCGGCCATTTTGTTTCAAGCTTCCGCTTCTGCATCGACTACTTCCCCTTCCATACATTATTCCACCTGCTGTGTGTGTGTTGATGTGTGTGTGTGTGTATGTGTGCGTATCGCGTCCTAATTTGTCGTCGTTCGAATTGTGACGGAAATTGGTTCGGCTTTGCTTTTAAAAACTTTGCTCGTTCTCCGCTCTCTCTCTCTTTCTCTCTCGCTGAAACTTTATGCTGCTGCTTTTTGTTGTTAGCGACTTTTGCATTTCGCCCTAATGGCCAATTAAAGTGGTAACAAACAGCAAACGGTTACCGTATTGTGTTTCAATTTGCGCAGCTCTCTTGTTGCTTGTTGCTTCTTCTTCCCCCATACATATATATATACATATATATATATTGTATAATGATTATTATTATTATTACTATTATTTGTTGTTGTGTGCTGTGAAATATGTGGAATAAATTGAATATCCGCTTTTAGTTTGCCATCAATGAATAAATCGATTCAGTCGCGTTTCACTTCGTAACCTCGATTTGAGAATAGCAAAGAAGCGTTCGGTTCGAGAATACCCTGCTCAAGTCAAGTCATTGAGCTTTTCCTACCTATTTGTCTCTAGTTCCGTTCCGGTTACCTTTTTTTGCCTCTTGTCACATACATATATGAACACATTTGAACTACTTTTCGTTTTAACTATTTTAGCCAAAACACAAATTGAAATACAATCGAAAACGGAAACGGAAATTAAGCATTTTACCAACCTCGCGTTTTGCTTTCCCCCCCATTTTGCAGTTGTTGTTGCCCTGACAAATTTACAGTATTTGGAACTCTGAATGGTCAATTGAATTGGCCCAAACATATATGTGTGTGTGTGTTTGTATTTTTGTGATGGATTTGAATAACGAATGAAGCACTAAGCATGGTTTATGTATTCATTTGTGAACCGAACATGTTGCAAATGAATTTGGATTTGTGTCAATTAGTTTCGATTGCAACACTCAATACATATTCATACTACATGCCAATCGATGATAATGTGTTATCGTTCCTAGTTGTCTGCCTGTCTGTCAGTTGCTTAATTAACAAGCCAACCTTCTATCATTCATCAAACTATTCTGTTCTCTCCTTTCAGAGTTTATTTTCCCGTTGGTGTAATCGTATAAAGAGTATATCGATTCGATTCGATTCGATTATGCAGAGACTCACCTTGATCGGCTACGTTGATGACACCGTCCTGAGCAACGGCTATCGCTGAGATGGCTTGGAAGCGTGCATTCGAGGAGAGCAGAGTTTCCGCATTGCTCAAAGTGCCATCGTCGTTGAGTGTCGTTGCACCGGCGTTGAGAGAGTTGGAACCGGCGCCGATGCCGCCGCCGCCGCCGTTCGATGTTGTTTTAGCGCCGAGCAGGATTGTTGTTGTGGTTGTTGGGCCGGTGGACATTAGGCTGCCGCCAGCCACAATGCCGGCAAGTGTGCCCGAATTGCTGCCGACGATGCCGTTGGATGAGATGCCGTTGGCACAAATGCAGACACCGCTAGCATTAAGTATACCACCGGTTAAGTTGTTATTGTTGCCGTTATTGCCCGCTGCCGAGCTGCCATTATTTCCGTTTCCGCCAGCTGGTGTCGTTGGCGTTGTGCCTCCATTATTGCGTGTCGGATTCACGGTCGTTGAATAAGCGCCACCATTGCCGCCAACACCACCCGAAGCGGTGCCATTGCTGCCACTTCCAATTGCACACTCGCAGCTCTGTGTCCTGTGTGTGTGCGAAAGAGATGAAGAGAGAGAGCGAGAGAGAGAGACAAATTAGTTAGTTAGCAATGCAAAAGAAAATGTTTCAACTACTTTAGAAAGTGAAGAATGTATTTAAGAGTATAAAATTCTAACGATATTTATCGATAACATTAGGAAACAAACTCATTTTAAACTCTTTCTAATAACTACAGAAGTTAAATAATACTAAATCGACATTTGGCAATGATTTAACTTCTTTTATATCTATAGCAAACACATTGTATTTATTTTTTTTGAAGTGCACCACCAACGTGACCCCTTTCTACCCCCCAAACCCCAACCCCTACTCCTACTCCTACTCCTACTCCCACTCCTACTGCAGTGTAATGGAACCGCAGTGAAGCATTCAAGCCAAGCGTCGTTATCTGTGGCGCAGGCATCGTTTACATGTCGCTGCCACGCCCACGAAAAGTGCGCCCACAAACTCCAGAACCGGAACCCCAGACAGGGACAAACACACACAAAGCGTTGGGGTTGAGTTTCGACTTTATATATATATATAGTGTTCGGTGTCTGCTTGGCTGCTTGGACGCATAGTATTTATGATGACATTGTTTGTTCGATAAACATTTTAAAGTAAAGTGCAGACACACACACACACACACACACACACCCCGTTTTTGCTTATCGCGCAACGACCACGCCCATTTAGTACCCCTGCCCAGCGAGTATTAAGTATATATGTATATATAAAAAAGGTTGATTTATAGTTTTCTGTCGCTGGCGGTGTCTGCTAATTACTTTGCCACGTCGCAAGCTCTTTGCAAAACCCAGCCACGCCCCACATTTTGGGTAGGGGCGGTGGGGAGGGGAGACGGACGACACAGAACAGAAGCAGCAAACCAGAAGCAGCATAACCAGCTGCCATTTTCTCAAACACACCCCCCACCCACCCCCCAAGCTCCAACTCCCCTTTGTTTCGACACGCCCCTGATCAGTCTGTCGTCTGTCAAAATAGAAAAGAAAACTAATCGCATAGCCTGCATAGAATTCAATAACGTTTAAATGAACTGTTAACTGCATAAAGTTGCACACACACTATGCATGTGTATGTGTGTGTGTGTGTAAAATATGCCACATTTATCCATCTACCTGTCATGTGGCATAGCTCTTTTGCACTCTCGTGGCTTTTGGGGCAACCCGCAAACTAATCAGCGAAACAAATTAATTGGTTTACTTTGTTATACTATACATATATATATATATAGAATAGTATTTGTTAGAGAGAAAGAGATATGCCTGTCTATTTTTATCTCTTAGTTTAAGCCATAACTTGAACATTTCCTTAAGGATCTTTAAGGCAAATACATTTTTGAACTCACAGCAACAAGTTCTATCGATTTGCTTATAAGGATTTCCAGGGTTCGCGAAAAAAAATTTTCGAAAAATTTTACAGGGGGTAGGTCAGAAAAAATTTTAAAAATTACAAAATCGTCTATAACTCGGCTATTTTAAGGACTATCCGGATGTCCTTTGGACCACAGGTGGGCCTAGGCCTGCCAAATCGAGCAAAGTAGTTCAAAGGACGATAGTCCTTCAAACAGCTGAAATAAAAGGATAAATGTTTAAAACAAAAAATTGGTTATAACTCGGCCAAATCATAAAGGATTCGCACGTGTCCTATGTCAGACATTTTGTTTTGACCAGGGCTACCAACTGGCCAAAGGATATTTAAATCGTCCTTGTGGTTTCCGAGAAAACTGCACTTTAATGGTTTGTTCTTATATTCGCTCGGCCGTAGAGTGAAATTTTTACAAGTGTTTTTGTTCTTAGATGACCCCATAATCCTTGAATGCAGTTCGATAGAGGAGGTCCTTGAAATGCTCACGCAACATGTCCTTTCAGAATCCGTAAGGATTTAAGTGACTTAGGACTATTTTAAAAAAAAAATTCAACACATTTTAGGTCAAAATTCGTCAACATCATTAAGGATCCATCGGTTTTGCAGGATCAAGGATGGTTGTGATTCCCACCCAACAAAGGAAAAATAAGATATTTTTGTATTGCTCGTATTTTTAAAGATCGTATTTATTTACCTCAAAAACCAAAAAATCTAATAAAAAATCTACAATCAATTATTCATTATAATATAAGACATGGACTGAAATTAGATATACATATAAACTTAGGTGCTTCTCGTTTGTTTATATGTAATAAAAATGTTTTTCTTAAGAAAATAAATGAATTTTTAATCATTAACCCAAAATATATTTGTTTAGCGGTTTCTCGACCGCTGTTGTGTGGAAACAAATAAGGTTGATGCATTGGCTAAATTACCCTCTAAAAATAATTTGGCGAATGCATACTTTTAGGCATTACGATAAGAAGGAAAAAATCATTGCATACGACATAGGCCGTAAATTAAAATCAATTCAATCCACTTGCTGCTGATTCTGTGCGCCTGGTATACTTGAGTCAAAAACTAGAAAAAACTAGCAAAAACTCGACGAAAGCTCGGCGGTATTCTTTTGCGATCTCATCGAGTTCTTAAGTATTTTCGACGCCAAGTACCAGGCGAACAGAATAGGCAAGAAGAGCACTGGTTTTTATATTTCACTAAAAAAGTATGAAGGTCAATATGAATAAAAAAGCCAGCCTAAAAGTATGTAAATATTTATAATGAGAATTTATTTATTTATACATCGCTTGCTGCTGATTCTGTGCGCCTGGTAGTTTGAGTCAAAAACTAGCTTAAACTCGGCAGTATTTTAGCAAAGTGGTAAAATCTATATGGAAGGGTGCCCATAGTTGTAGAACCTAATGCATTTTGAGTTTTAAATTCGTTTTTGAGTCTTAGTTCCTTTAAACTCTTAATTATTACACAAAAATATTTATGTGTAAGTTGATATTACCCCATGGCGAAGAAAAATATACTTTTTACTGAGAAAAGTTTAATTTTTACTCCATTTGGGTTAAATTACCCTGTTTTCCCGACCGTTGGCTTAAAAGAATGAGCTCTTTTTTTAACACAAATCTTGCATGCTTTCTTGTTATTGTTATTGTTGTGTTGTGCATTTTGTTCTTATACTTTTTATAGCACAGTTTTCTGCATAACTGTATGTGTATGTCTGCGTGTGTGTACGTGTGTACGTATGTGTTTTTGACCTCAGCTCGTTCATTCATTTAATGTGGTTTTCAACTTCAATGCGCTTGCCAACACTGCTCCTGCTGCTGCTGCTGCAATGTGCAGTTGGCAATGCAAAGTGCAAAGTGCAAAATGCAAATATACACACTCTCTCTCTCTCTCTCTCTCTCTCTGGGCTTCTGTGTGTGTGTGTGGCACACTAACACATACACACATCGAATGGCAAAAATCCCAAATGTCAAAATTCCAATTAATTTTTCGGTCACTGTTTTTGATGCTTTAAAAACGTTTTAATCAAGTCAAATAAAGTAAACTATGCGGCACATCTATCGATTGGCCTCAAATTCAACACACACACACACACACACGCACACGCACACACACACATACATATAGTTTTCGCAAAACTAGCTGCATTGACATTTATTGCCTGAGTTTTGGTTGCATTTGCTGCAAATTTTATGCGACTGCAGCTGAAAATTTTGCTAGCTTTTATTTTGTATTATTTATGCCACTAGCAAAACTCCTCCCCCCCTCTCTCACTCTCTTTCTCTCTCTCTCTCTCTCTAGAGATATCGTGTGTGTGTGTTGGGCAAAATGCAAATAGGCGAAATGCGTTCGAAGCGACGCTTAATTGGGTCAAATATGCGCATAAACAAGTTGACTTAACTCAAAACCGAAACAGAAACTGAAACAGAAACCCAAGCAACTGTTCAAGTTTTGACCCAAAAGCAAAGCATGCGAAGCAATGAAGAAAGGCTACACTAAATTGACAAAATTGTTCAAAGAAATAATAACTTAATGCTTGTGAATTTCAAATTCGTTCGTTATATAAGTAAAGGAATATTATTCATTGGATTAGAAGAAGTATAACAGCATTACAAATAGCTTTCTAGCTAACTCTCCCCCCCTAACATATATATATTTGTATTTGTATTTGTATTTGTATTTGTGTAGGAAGCGAGTTTTGTTTGACTTACCCTGTGCCTTCTTGTTTGCCAGCAAAATAACGCATATTGCCAGCGGTATCAACGACACGAATCGAATTGATGCGCCTCGAATCGCTATCGGCTATGTAAAGATCGCCGAAGGGTGAGAAGGCCATGGCCAAAACGGTGCCGAGAACATTATCGGTAGCTGTCTTATTCACACGACTATCCTGTCCATTGTTGCTGCAGTGCAACGGAGTGCCGGCAACCACGCGTATCTTCATGTCGGACGTCAAGCGTAGAACGAGACGATCGTCGATGAAGTGTAGGGAACCATCCAAGGGACTCAGGGCTAGACCTGTGGGCCATTGCAGCTGCGCCTGGTTGGCCATCAGGGTGCCCGAGCAGGGTGCCGGACTCCAGTGATTGTGATGGCCGTGATGACCGATTAGCGTATGAATGACACCCTTGGGATCGACGGCGCGTATATTTGTGCCATCGGCAATGTACATGGTTCGATCGGCAGCTATGGCTAGACCCTTTGGATGGGAGAGACGTGCCTGCAGGGCGGGACCACCATCACCACAGTTGCCCTCATCGCCGGGTATGCAACGCTGACCGCTGCCAACAATCGGTTCGCTATTGATGCTCGGATCCTTGACCTTCTCGAGACGCAGCAGGCGCAGGATTTGATGACGCTCCGGATCCGAGATATACAAGTGTCCATCCGCTGGCGAAACGGCCAAATAGTATTGATACGAGACCTGTGTGGCGCTCAACTGTAGGATCGTGAAGACCTTGCCATCGGGCGTAATGCGACGCACTAGATTGAAATCACCCACATAGAGACTACCGTCTGGTCCTGTTGCCAACGCGATGGGTGTAAGAAGTTTTGCATCCTTGGCAACGCCATTGCAGTAATCCGGACAATTGAGTGGTCGCTGCAGGCCCGTACCCATGACAACCTTGACGGTCCGTGGATATTCCTTCATGTGCAGCGTCGAACCGTCACCCTTCTGCAGGATGCCCTCATGGAAGTTGTAATGATGATGGATGTCCAGACCCCAGCCACCAATATCAGAGATATCCACATCGTAGCCCTGAAGCTTCGCTGTCTGCGTTATCCAAACGGGTGTCTGGCACGTCGTATGCTGATAACCTACCGAGATGCGAGCTATGGTCACCCCATAGACCTTCTGTCTGTACACATTACGCTTGTTCCACGCGAACGTGTGTATCAAATTCGGATCGGCCTCATAGGTCTTCACATGTAGTGCACCCTCGATCTCAACGCCGACATGCACATGGGTCAGGGTCTTTGGTAAGAGTTCGGAGGTTAAACGCATGCGAACAATGCTCAAATAGCCCGAAGCCTGCGACGATTGATATGTTAGATGTAGATCCGAGCCAGGTATTTGTATCGATTCCTGAACAATCTGTAGCCAAAGAGAAGTTAGAGGGATTAATATAGGAATAGGTTTAACTTAGGATAAGCAACAGATGCACGTAGGATAAACTGTGCTTAATTTACTTGACACACAAGTAAGTGGTTTAGGTAGGATAGAATGGGGATATGAGGGAATTACTATTCAGTCGCTTCAACAAAATGGAATTGGTTTAAGCTCTCTCTCGGTGGTTGCCTAGGAGAACTAGGGAGACTGGACAAGGGTCCAGTTTTGCAGTTTTCAGTGTCCGTTTGCAAAGGTCACAGCTGGCACTACTTGCAATTAAATGTAATGCTCTTTCTCTCTTTCTCTGTCTCTCTCTGTCTCTCTGTCTCTTTGTGGAGAATTAATGTGTGCTTGTGCTTCGTTGGTAGATGCAAAGTTATAATGTCATTAAGGAGAACTTTAAATTAATTAAAACTACGCAGAGTCCAGCTGCTGCTGTTGCTGCCACAGGACCTCGCTAATTAGGAGTGGCAAGGATGGTCTAAAGGTGGTGGAAATGGCGTATTTAAGGGTTGGGACGAAACGGAAGGGAAAGGATTATTTGTGTGTTAACACTCACCTGAGTCTCGGCAAAGATGACACGCTTGCCGGGCATCGCACCAACACCATTGGGCATCCAGGTGCTTATCAATTGGGGCTTGAGCTTCTCGTGATCATGGTCCATGCACACCTTACTAGCATCGTTTGCCTCATCCGCCGTGTGATAGTGTATCGAATTGAGGAATGTTAGCGCCGGATTCAATGGAGCCACCCTAAAGAAAAAAAGTCAAAGTAAACGAGTTAGGAATACAACTCAAAAATATACCCAGAAACCTTTAACAAAGATGATTTCATCTGAAGGGAAAAAGTATTCAATGTTTTCATTCGTTGATTCGTTTTGCTTACTTGATGTTGCGACTTGTGGTTTCATCATCGTCGCTTAGTTGCATCTGAACTGGAGGCAGGACCACAATTCGATTCCAGGGCACAAAAACGGTGCGGGTCAGTGGACGGAAGGGTGAACGTTGGAACTGTAAAGTAACAGCACCGCCGCCATTAACCAACACATCAAACCTGCACACAAAAAACAGAGAGAGTTTTAAATGTTAGAGCAAGAAGAGAAAACAACATGCAAATTAATATTTTAATGAATTTTCAGTCGAATCCTATCCTGTTCTTGTTGCTGCGTTTGACGCACCAGCCAGTCCGTTACCCCGTTACCCCGACACCCTCTCTCTCCCCCTTTGGCAATTCTAGCGTACGCTGTGCAGATAATACCTCAATTGTTTGTCGAAATTGAAAAACTTTTGGAGTTTTGTGTGTGTCGAGAAAGAGAGAGACAGCACAGAAAAGCGAACGAACACACAACAATTGCCAGAGCATAAGTTAAGCTTCCGTTCAACAGTTTCCAACCCCCTCCTCAATCCCCCTGTTTACACTAGTGTGTGTGTGTTAGCCGCATTAAATATAATGATGGCGATTGCGTTTTGGGCCGAGTTCGTTCGTTCTTCTCATTATTAACGCGTATTTTTCGCATTGCCGTACGAAAAGTTGCAAAAACTTTCGACCGGGCTGCCTGCCAGACATTCAATATGAACGAAGAACAACAACAACAAGTAGCAAAAGAAGAAGAAGAACAAGCAGAAGAGCACGAGGGCAGTGTTGGAAAACAAAGGCCAACAACTAAGCAGGGTTACCGCCAGTCGAGCAGAAAGCTTAAGAAATGCCAAAAAAAGAAACTCACAAAAAAAAAGTTTTTCGTTTTTGAAAATATTTAATTAATGTGATTTTTAATTGTATGTAAGCAGAAAATGAATACAGAAAACCAAACCAAAGAGAGAGAGAGAGGAAGAGTGAGAATAAGGGAAAGCAATGCGAGAAATCGAGGGGGAAAAAAAATTATTATTGCCAGCAATCAAACGATAAGGTTTTTGTTTTGTTGTTGTTTGTTTGATTATTTGAATGCATTATAATAACATTTAATTAATGTGCACATAAACAATAACAACAACAACAAGTTAAGTCCACACTATTTATTAAAAATGCAACAAAAGTCAACTGCAAATATTTTTGAAATATTTTTAACATATTTTTATTTTTTTTCCTAATTTATTTTAATTGTTTGTGTTGGCTTAAAAATAGTTACAATTGTTGCTTTTTATAACACGACACACACACACACACACACACACACACCCACACACCCACACACACTATACTATATACAGTTGATTATTATATATATATATTTTATCTGTAATTGAATTGGCTATGAAAGGCATTTAAATGCAACAATGCAATGTTAGGCAGAGAGAGAGAGAGAATGAGCATTTGTGGGCGTGGCACAGTTACATACACAAGTGTAACAAACACACACACACACACACATTCATGTAATAACAACAACAATGTACAAATCTAATAATATGTTGAAAAAGGAAGCAAAAATGAAAGAAATAAAGAAAAACGAAAACCAACAACACCAACAACAACAATAATCCCCTGCAGCACAATATAATGACTTTTATTACCTGTATTATACAACGCGGTCTCTCACAACAACAACAACAACAACAACAACAACAACAATAATAATAATGCATGTCAAAGGACAACGGCAACAATGGCACAAAGCACAAGCACAAGCAAAAGCAACAGGACACCAAATGACGCAAAAAGCTACACAATAAAAATAAAAAATAAATGGTTAAAAAAAAACAACAAAAACAAAATGAACAAAAAACCAAAGCCATAAGAATTGTGAGAACAACATGTAAGAAGTGTTGTCAAAAGGCAACAAGACTTGCGAGATACCCTGTAAATAGAGTAGGAACTTAAGCAATCTAATGAAACATACTTTGGACAAACATTACAGGGTATCCTTTGGCTCATGGGACACAATGGAGACCAGAAGCACAGCATGTTGTTGTTGTTGTTTGTGGGGGTGTAGAGCAAGCTAAATACATACATACATACGCGTACATATGTATATGTGTATATGTGAAAGAGCATAGAATTGAAATAAACATTATAAACACAAAGCCATAAAAACAAACTCGCGCGAACATTAAGAGTAACAGCGACAACAACAACAATAACAACAACGAGGCATTAATAACAAGCAAGCAACAGTGGCGCCAAAAAGTATGTGTTACATGTGTACGTATGTGTGTGTGGCACAGTTAGTGTCAAAACTATTCGCATAAGTCACATGACACATAAGCTGTGTTTCTGACAAATTGCTTCAAAACTAAAAAAGAACGAAGACGGAGACGAAAATGAAGAAGAAGATGAAGAAATGTGTGACAAGGCAACAACTTTGTTGTTGTTTGCAGCTCAACCTTATAAATATACCATATGTATATAAATACTTTTAGAGGCTAATGTTAGGAAAAAGAAGCTTTGGCTTACTTTGTCGCATATTAGTCGCAACGTAGATAGAAATAGAAAAAGAAATAGAAAGAAAGAAAGAAGTTCATATATAATTTTGTTTGATACTTGCTTCCGTTTGAAGCTTATCTGGGCTCATCTTTTATTGCACCCTGTTTCTCTTTCTGTTTCTGTTTGTATATACACCCTGTGCTGTACATCCAGTGTTGTTGACTTCGGGCCTCATTGCACTGAAGCTTTTGTGCTAAGGCAATCCATATGGGAAGCATTTAGTTTATTGCATGCAAGTGTGCAATATTTTCTCTCGGTTTCTTTTTTGGGTTTTGTGAAGGCAGCACATTTAATTTTATAGAGCACTGTGCCTCTCTCAACCCACTCAAGCCATATCATACACACATACATATATATATTATATACTCCATATGTATGTATGTATGGTTTACACACGACTTTATATGAAGCTAAAAATAATGTGAACATAAACACGAATTATTGCCAGTGAAAAGAAGACACAGGGCCACAAAAAAGACCAAACTTTAAAATCTCTTAAAAGAGACACACACACAGAGAGAGAGAGAGAGAGAGAAAGATAGAAAGTAGAAGACAACACACACACACAGTTGAAGAACAAGAACAAAAGTAGTCATAATAAAAATAAATAAAAACTGAAGAATTTATGTCCTCCACCAAATCAGAGTTCTAAGAAGGAACGAAGGAAACACAACAACAACAAACTTATACACACACACACACATATACACATATGAAACAAAAAGGTAGAAAGGACAATAATCAGGACATGTTTGTAATATTTTTTCTCTCTCTTGCTGTTGTTTAAGGTTTTGTTTTCTTGGGTTCACAGTTGGGCGCTTGCATTATAATTGTTTACGTAGCTGTTTGTTGTTGTTGTTTGTTGTTGTTTGTTGTTGTTCTACTTGCTGCTGATTGCAAAACAAAGAAGACAGAAAGAGAGAGAGAGAGAGTACAGAGAATGAACAGAAAATAAGAACAAAGAATGGCAAGTCAGGCAAATGTGAAAAATGGTCAACGTTAGCGCCATTTAACGGCCACTGGGCTAATGAGAAATTATGGCACAGTAGGTAAAAACTATATACACATACACACACACACATAGTTCGTACATATATGTGATGGTTGTATTGTATGTACATTGGACATGGCTGTGTATTGTATGTGCGCATATAAGTATGCAACACTTTTGTGGAAATGAACAAAAGCAAAGGGTGTCGGACGTCTGTGAAAGTGTTTCTCTGTGTGTGTCTGTGGCTGTGTGTCTGTGTCTGTGTGAGTAAATAAACACAAATATTCATCAGACAGATAGAATTTGTCTTTCTTTCTTTTTAGTCTGGCTGCACAGATTTTATTTGTTTGTGGCATTAGTTGCAAAATACTCTGTTAGCAACAAAGAGCAGTTACTTGGGTTTACTTTTTAACTAACTCGCAAAATGTGTACAGAAACCAAGCTTGAAGTTCTAACTAAGTATGAACAGGGCATCTAGTAGTCGTACTTAATGTATTTAGTTGGTTATTTTTCTTGCTGCTGCTGGACACACATACTAATAAAATTAGCAAATGGAACTGCAGGCAAAGCGGGTGCAAAATGTTTATTTAAATTGGCCAGCAAAGACACACACACACACAGACAAACAAACACACACAAAACATTACAGATACTGCGCTCGTGCTGTTGTTGTTGTTGCTGTTGGTATTGTTGTGGCAAAAGCGGAAATCCTTTTTTGCCCTCCCACCCTTTAAAAACAACAACTGCAAAAATATTTATATTAGATATATTGGATTGGCGAGCGATTCGCTTGAATTCTGTTCCGTTTCGTTTCGTTCCGTTTCGTTCTTTCCTGCCTCCGTTTCCATGGAACAACAACAAAACCGTTTTCTATATTTTCATTTTCCCGTTCGCTCGTTTGATTATGCATATGTGTGTGCAAGTGTGTGTGTGTTTTGATTTAAATCTCATTCAAGCAAATGCTACAAAATGCTACCTTTATACATTTTTTATGTATGATTTTGGTTTTGTTGAATGTAATGCAAAAAAATGTTTAATGAGCTTTGCAAGTTTTGACACAAAATGCGAAACTAAATATCAACTAAATAAAACGATTATGAATAATAATTGTCAGCTTAACAACAACAACAACAACAATAATAATAATCATATACGTGAGCTGCTGTCAACTAAGCTAAACTAAATACCAATATTTGTTTTCATATAAATTTACGGCTCATTAATCAGCCACAAATTGCATTTGTTTTTCAAAATAAATGTAGCTGTTAATATAGACTTTTATGTTTAATGCCGCGCTTAAATAAATTTCATTTAAAGCTGATGAAAAACTACGAGAGTGTGTGTGTGTGTTTGTGTATGAAACGTATCTAAAAGGCAAAAAGGAGCGCAAGGAGCATCATCAAAGTGAAAGATTTAATTAAAAAGTGATAACTTGCTTTATCGTTCGGGCCGGTTTAGACCCAAAACCCAAAATTCTATTAACAAAATGTAATCAAGAGTAAGAGAGAGAGCCTCAAGACAACAAAGTTGCCCAGACACAAAGCGCAACAGCAACACACAACAACAACAACACACATAGACGCACAACAAGCTCAGCTGGGCTGACAAATTATGAAAAATTACTCATACGTAAGTAATCTGCGCTTCTTGCTGGGTGTGGAGGTGGTTGGGGGTGGAAGAGGGGAAGGGAAAGGCAAAGTCAAAGAGAACAGTGAAAAGATTTCACTTGCATATCAAAGACTATAAATATTATTATTATCTTTTCCCAAAAAATGTTTTTTGCAACCGTTGAACTCAAAATCTTTCCACTTGCAATGGCTTCTTACAAGAATATAGTTGTAATGTTATGTTTGCGTTGATAGCAATCAGTCAGTCAGTCAGTCAAATCTTACAAGAATGTAGTATAAGTGTTAAACTAAGATCTAACTTATAATTTGGCGAAATAGTTGGATCACTTTGTCGATTCGTTTGGATTGTGCGTTGATATCAAGCAGTCAGTCAGAGAGTTAGTAAGTCAGTCAGTCAGTTAGTCATTCAGTCATTCGGTCAGTCACTTAGTTAGTCAGTCATTCAATCAGTGAGTTAGTCAGTCAGTCAATCAGTTAGTGAGTTAGTCAGTCAGTCAATCGGTCAGTCAGTCAGTCCATCATTCAGTCAGTGAGTTAGTCAGTCAGTCATTCAATCAGTGAGTCAATCAGTAAGTTAGTCAAGCAGTCAATCAGTCAGTCAGTCAGTCAGTGAGTAAGTCAGTGAGTAAGTCAGTCAGTCAATCAGTCTTTCAGTCAGTCAATCAGTCAGTCAGTCTGTCAGTCAATCAGTCAGTCAATCAGTCAGTCAGTCAGTTAGTCAGTCAGCCAGTTAATCAATCAGTTAGTGAGTGAGAGTAATGTGTAATTAACACTTACCAGCCGCCCTGTCGTGTGAGGGTGAATCCGAATCGTGAGTCTCGATCCACAGAGACGCGTATGCCGACAATGCCGAGTCCTTGGGGCGTTATCACCTGACCTCGCATAACCGAAACGCGACTGTTATCCGTAGTTGATGTTGTTGTTGTTGGGGGAATGTTTTGTTGTAAAAGAGAAAAACGTTTTGTTAGTTGTATGCTTTTAAGAATTGTGTTTCGTGTGTTTTCTTTTTTGTTTTTTCGTTTTTTTGTTGAGCTTCAGTTTCAGTTAAATCATAAGCAAAAAAAAAACGAGAAGAAGAAGTGTATGAAAAATCGAGTTGTAACTATGTAATGTAAGTATTTTGTTTATACTATATGAATCGAGAATATATATATATAGATTTTATAAATGTTGAAAACTTCAAACTAATATCAATATAAAGATAACATAATAAATGGTAAATTTGTTTGTTTATTATTTTTAATCTCTTGACTTCATTTGTGATTGTGTTGAAATAACGAAATAACGTATTGAGAAACATATTTCTAAATATATAAGCATAACAGAGAGAGAGTGTGAAAAAGAGATAGAGTGTGTGTAGTATATATGAGTGAGATGGATGATAGATGTAAGAATATGAGCCTATGTTTCAATATATATACTATATATATATGTGTGTGTATCCTCTGTGCATTGGATTATTTAATTTACACACACACACTCACACAGACAGAGCTTGGCAAACACAGACACAATCTATGCGTGCGTGTGTGTGTGCGTTTTCTTAAGCTACAAAAAACATAATAATAATAGAAGGAATTGAAAAACAAATAAATGATGTCAAGTGTTGTTTAAACTTGATGACAATTGTCAAATTCCAAAGGTAGTTTTCTGTACAGTTGCTAAGAAGCAAAAATTTGGCAATGGAAATGGGAAAATGGGAAATGGCATCACAAATTAACTTTCGGCAAGTTTTAAAGTTCAGGTGCGAGAATATGTTGAGCTTGAGAGAAGCTAAATGAATCACAAGTTGTGGAAAACTACAGATAACAGAACAGATTAATGTATGGAATAAAAAATATGGTGCATGGTTGAACGATTGCTGAGCGTCGATAACTTGCGATAAGTATCGCAGCGCTTAGCAATCGATTGTTATAACTATAAAACTTCGAGGAATGTTTCAAAAGTCATGCAGAATAGTACAACTATAAGAAGAGTATTAAGAAAAAAAATGTCAATACTTAAAGTTAACATTTATTTGATTATATATATAGATTGAGTTTTATACACATATGTATATGTATATATACATATATATATATATTGGTTGAGCACATCCATCGATAATGATTATATATATATTGCGAACAAATTGGAATAACTTAACCAAAAAACATATCACATTTTATGATAAGATATGTGAAAAATTTTGAATTTTGAAATGGGATCAATTGATCCATTCGATAATGTGATATATATTTTCCACAGCTGTAAGGTAAAAAGTTGCTTAATGGCTCACATTGTTAACTTAATCGAAACCTTAACTAAAACTAAACAAAAGGTTAGCTAAAACAAATAATAGTTAATCGATAAATACGCAATCGATAAATATGCATGTTACGTTAACAAATGGCAAGAAAAAGCTTTCTAAAGAAGCCTACAGACGAGTTATTTGCCAGCAGGCTCAAGAAAAAGTCTTTTCAGTCTTTAAACATTGAAAGCACTATGTATACCCAATTTATTTAGTTTTTACTTCATGTGTTGTTACTTATCTAAGTTGAACTACACAGATCAGATAATATCTTTGAAAACTATAGCTTACATGTTATTCTGATGTATAAGCTGGATTATTATTAAGTTTGATAAGAATCCATTTACTAGTTTTTTGCGCGAATGCATAACAAACATACATAAAAATGTATCCCACATTTATAATATTATAAGTTGAATTATTTCTAATGGTATTTTCTAGTCATAAAATCTAACTTAGTTAGATGCTTTAACTTTAAAGTCGTTTGAAAAGCTTTTCAACACAATTCCTTACAGTTAATCGCTTCGACACATCCAGTCAGTATATGCTTGAGTGCAAACAACATGGCAACATTGCAACATGGCAACATGGCAACATGGTGACCTTTGCTGTACACACACACAAATACAAACACTTATATAGAAACATACATACACATACGGCCACAAAAGCGAAGGGCCACTAATAAAAGTTAATATTCAATTTAATGAGCTGTTACCCAGCAATTGCGATACTATGGCAACCCCCCACTCGAACCCCAGCCCATACTTGATATCTGGTTTGCAGTTTGCCAATTTGTTCGGGGGCAAAAAGTAAAGTAGTCCATATGTATACGTAAAAAAAAATAATATGCTGCATGCTGGACACGCTTGAGGTGAAACGAAGAAGAAGAACGTAGCAAGTGGGTGGGGTTGGGGGTGAACCTCCACCTCCACCTTCTCCATGCTCGTTTCATCTTGCGACCATCTTAAGTAGAACGAAGAAGAAACCTTGAAACAAAATGCCGCAGTATGGCGGCGGCCAAGCGAGGAGACGTTTTTGAAAATGGCGCAATTGTTTACACTAATTATTGCTGGACTGGGAGATCGAGTGCCTGCAGCTGAATAAGTGAGCAGGTTTGGGGTGGGGTGAGAGTGAGGGTGAGGGGGCAACAAGGTAAGGCAAAGATGCCCCAATGCTGCAGTTAGCAGTTAGAAAACTGTTTTTTTTTTCTTTTTGCCTCTTCTCAACTTTTGCAACGCGGAGGCGAAGAGTAGAAACGAATGAACAAGCGAGCGAGCGAGCAGTTGGCAAAACATTTTCAAGTTCTCAAGTGTTGCAATTTCTCAACCAAGGCAACAAAACCCCAAACCAACCAACACACAATCCCAAATCAACACACACACAACACACACCCACAGCAACAGCAGCAGCAGCAACAGCACTTGACTCTGTGCACATAAACACATAATGTACAATATTTGGGTTAGATATAGTACCTTCCTTCTCTCTTCCCTTCTCTCTGTGTAGCGAAGCACTCGAATCATGAATACAGAAAGAATCAAAAATGTTATAGGCCAAAAGAATGTTGAGTTGCAAAAGTTAAGTTATGTGAAAATATTTACAAATGTTTTTCATATTAATTTGGTTTAATCGTTTAAGAGCTTGTCTTAAAAGGGAAACCCAATTTTTAAGTAAAGAATTGTACAATGTCTCAATGATGAAGGCCATGTTCTTCTGTTTAAGATACAAACATATTTCTCTGAGTGTACTATTGTGTATGGTGCACTTGGAAAGAAGAAGGAGAAGGAGCAGAAGAAGAAGAGTGGAAGTGGATGGGTTCTAACGTTGACTTCTAATTGCAATTGACCAAAATGCCAAGGCGCAGTTGCTTTCAAGTCCAGAAAGAAGCACAAGCCGCTTATTTGTACAATTCTTCTCTCTGTGTGTGTGTGTGTGTTTGGTAGGTGTATGTGTGTGTTTGTGTTTGTGTTAGTTGTGGTTCAGCCTCGTTCATTTTTGCTGCTTCAATTCGATTCAATGAAGCACAATTTTATTTGAAATCAAACCGAAAACCAAATTGCACATGTGTGTGTGTGTGTTTGTGTGTGTGTGTGTGTGTATTGGTGTATGTTCCAATTCATTCAAGTGGTGAGTGCCATTGATTTTTATTTCGCATTTGATTCGTTTCGTTTCATTTATTATTTATTTGATTTATTTTTACTGCAGCCAAAGACGCAAACCAAGCGACTGCCTATGCCTTCCCCCCTTCTCTCTTCCCCTACCCTCTTTTACAACGTTCTTCCCTCCAACTAAGGCAGGGGTCGTGGCTGAGGCAACCTTTTTAGTTGCCCTTTGCCACACACAAAGTACAGTTAAGCAAATTACTCATACGCCACGTCAAACGTTTTACAGTGAGAAAGAAAGATAGTGAAAAGAGATTCTCGTCATACAATATCTAGCATATATACTGAAAATATATATCATTTGGCATTAAAAACTTTTACACAAAGAAATCGGGTTAATTCGTATCAAGGCAAGGAATGGTTATATGGCGCGTATACTTTATATTGTAGGTGAATTAAAGGATCTCTTCAATCGTATCGAATGAATCGTATATTGTATGTGGTATATATCCCCAGTTCAGTTACATTTACACACACACACACACTTGCAACACACACATTCAAACGAAATCCATTTTATCGTGTTCTCATAACTTTCGTTCCTTTATGTTTTTTTTTGTTGTTGTTGGTTGGTTGGCTCTGTTAGCTGTCGACTGTCGAGTTGACTCGATTTTGGCTGCCATTGTCCTTTCACCTTTGGCTGCCTCTTCATGTGGCATTCATGGCACAAGGCAAGGCAAGGCAATTCAATCAGTTTGCCAGCTCTGCACTTGAAATTATGACGTCATAAAGGCATTTAGTTAAAGTAGAGTGCACCAAAAAAAAAGAAAAAGGAAAAGGAGCAGCCGGAAAGCGTGAAGCTGGCAAAAGTAATCTCAGTGCTCAGCATTGGTGATTGCCATTGGCCTTGTTTGTTTGTGTGTGTGTGTATGTGGCGCCACCTTGTGGCAGGCAGGCAGCAGCTGAACGAAACCGAACAATGAAGTGAAAGCAATGCCACAAAAATGAAAAAAAAAAATCAGAAAAAAAAGGGAGAAAGGGAGAAAAATTCTAATCTCATTTGAGGTCAAAGCAGCACTCGCAACACTTCTTTTAGCTCAACCCTCTTCTTTTCGACTAATCGCCGTTGCAGCGAATGAGCAATAAACCACTCAAGAGGAGTAGGAGGAGGAATGGAATGGAATGGATGCGGGTATGTGACGCAAGGGGCGCCACCTTTTGTATGAAAAGTGCACTTCTATTATTAGCGCATTGTGTTTGTTTGTATGAGCGCGGGATGATGATGCGGGGAGGGGGGGTTGAAAAATGAGAGTAGCGCGCATAAAAGGAAGTGCATTTAATTTCTTTTCTTTTGCGTCAAGGGGCGGCGAGGCGAGGAGCGTTGAGTTTTTTTTTCGTATTCATAAGGCAGAGCTAAGCAGAGCTCTTATTCAATTGCACCCAAGAGCGATAGAGAGAGAGAGAGAGAGAGAGAGAGAGAGAGAGAGAGAGAGAGATGGAGCAACAATAACAAGAAAAGCAATGGCTACACTCAGACAAAAAAAGTGATTAAAAGTGTTAAGCAAATTGATTTTTTGGTATTTAAGAAAATGTTTGAATCTTTTAAATGGACAATCGCTTAAGAGAATTTAGTAATTAATTAATAAAAAATGAGTTTGAGTTTGTTTGATATTCTTTTTGCTTTTATATATCTTTTAAAGTATCGAAAAACTTTAAGGTTATTTGATTTTCACTTGAGATCTTGCTTAAAATGTATTTGTCAATGAATAATAATTATACTCTACACATAATGGTTGATTCTTTTTGCCAGTGCAGTCTCTCCTTTTGTTTTCGCTGTCTGGCCCTTTTTGTTGCTGCTACTGTTCCTGTTGTTGTTGTTGAGCGTTTGGCTTACCGCGACACACAAAGTGGCAACAACAACAACAAGAACAGCAGCAAAAGCCGTCAACGTCTCTCATCATAAAAATTGAGCACGACTTAGTTGACTTTAGCACATACAAAAGGGCCCAATGCTTGGCCCCAAGCAGACCCCTTAACCCCTCCTACCCCCTTCCCCCTGCCACCATCACATACAAACAAAGCGAATGAAGAGTGAAGAAGCAAAGAGAAGAAGATGAAGAGTAAAACTGTGAAAAGAGTATATAATTTTAATTTGGCTTTTATTTTCAGAACTGCTGCTGCTGCTGCTGCTGTTGCGATGAGAGCAGCTAGCTGATAGATGCAACTGAGCCAGTTTTGCCCCTCTCTTCGTCACTCGAAAACAAAGCCATGAGGATGAGAGGAGGAGGAGGAGGGTGAGAAAGTTGGTAGGTGCTACGCTTTATGTTCATTTAGCCTGAAACAGTTTTTGAAACATTTTCTTCAACACAGACGAAAAAGCAGCAACAGCAACAGCAGCAACAGCAGCAAACGGTGTGCGCCACACTTTTCTTTACCGCTTTTGTAACCACGATAAATGTGCTTTATGTAGCGAAAGAAAGAGGAGCGAAAGGGCAGCAGGGCTTCTCGCTCGTTGCATGTTGTTCATTGAGTTCCTGCCTGCCTGTCTGTCTGACTGACTGATGAAATGTTTCCTGCACTTTCGCCCATTTTTGCATCTTGCTTCATTTTTATAACAAAGCAAAGCAAAGAAGAACTTTAATAAACAAAGAAGATGTTCGTATGTGTAATAAAAAAGTCAAGGAATAGGTTGCAACTAACAAGAAGAAGATACTTAATAACTATCAACTGCAACTGCAGAGAGTTGCATCAAATGAAAGTCGTGTAAAACGATTAACGATTACTGTCGCCATAGTGTTTTTATCGATAGCTCATCTCACAAGGACTTTACACACTTAAATCCTATTCAATTCTTTCTTTGCTCCCTTGCGCTTGCAACGCAAATGAAGTAAGGAAATCGTTTTCGTTCATATCTTTTTATGGAATGCATTCAACTGACTGCCTGAGCGATAAAGCATTCGGCGTTGGGAGTCGGAGTTGAGTTGAGTCTCTATTTCGCCTATTCAAGTTTGGATAATAAAGACATTTCCCTCAGGCAGACACCGAGATTCTTTTGGGCACTATTGTGTGCAAGGACGATGGGTCGAACACACACACACACATAATAAATATAGAAAAATTGCCAAAGTGTGGGTGTGTTGAGCCGTAGATGAAGAAGCTGCTGCTTCCATGTACTTACTACTCTCGTATAGAAAAGTTTGAATAGAATTTTTAAGTTTGCCATTTACCAACACACACACACGAATACACACATCGACAAACACCTATCGTTCGATGGTAGAGTGCGAGTGAGAAAAAGAGAGCTTAGGAAAAAACCTTTAGTCGCGTGTAATTTGCACTTTGTAAATTTGCATAAAAGCTGCACCGACAAGTGGTGCGGTGGGGGAGGAGGGGCTGTTAGATTGGAAGAAAGACTGGCATAAGTCCAAGATAGAAGACACGATGACGACGAGATATGCAAATGCCACACCATGTGTCGTCACTTTAGCTCCCCAAACCCCAAAGGGAGATGGAGATGGAGCGAGTGTGTGTGGGAGCAAATAAGTTGGCAGCCCCTATCACACACACACACACACACACACACACGCATACTTAAAACGTCCAGACATTTATAGAACAGATTAGAGGGGATGTTTCCATGTGTGTGTGTGTGTGTGGTTGTGGCCAGACAGATTCATTCAATTCCATCCGGGCTGGGCTACCTGTCTGCTGCAACTGTCCAATTTGATGTACACAAAACAAATTCATGCCAAGTGGTTTTTTGTGTGTGTGTGTGTAGGTGCCCAAGAGAAAAGATGCCATTTTGTTTGTCAATAAGAAGATTACACATGCAATAATATAGTGTTAGAAGTATTTGAGTTAAGAATGCAAGTATCTAGTATCTAAGTATCTATCTAACACATAGCTGGCTATGAAAAAGTATAGTAAACAGTATGAGGAACTAAAAGTTGGGAAGACTAAGAAAGCAACACAGTTAATGGTAAGCTTTGAGCTTTCGAAAGATCAAAAGCTTTTTTGATCAGCATTAAGAGTTAAGAGCTTTCAACTGGCTTTATATAACTCCGATTTTTGTCAAATGGTTTTCTTGCTTTGTTCTAATCGCATCAAAGCCTTTTAGTAAGCTATAAAAATACTTTAATAGGAAATCATAGAGTTAAAAGCTTGCAACAAGCTTTTATATTTAGAATTCCCAACTGGTTAGCGCTTTGTTCGAATGATAAACGACAAAGTCGTACTCGGAAATTGTGTCGCATTTAAGCTGCCATTCATCTCCTTTTTTTCTATACTCTGAACCCATTAAAAATGGTTCAAAAGGGTATATTGGTTTGTAGCAGGCAGATGGAAGCGTCTCCGACTGAGTTGAGTCCATATAGCCATGTCCGCCTGTCCGTCCTCTCATTCGTCTGTATGTATAACGTATCGGTCACTAGAGACTCCACAATTAGTTGCAAGCACTGACTATACCCCTAAAGTAAAGGGTTCAGGGTATCGTCTAGTCAGGATTTCTTGACAATCGCCTTCTTACTTGTTTTTTACTGTTGTTTTGCACAACTCAATTCTCATCAAAGTTAACCACAATGCACAGCTCCATATTGGGGGACGCGAGCAAAAACAATGGAGCACGGGTAGGGGCACGGCTTATACATTTTATAGTTACATGAAGCCATTTGCAGTTAATATACAGTGCCTGGCAACGTCCCTGGCAACAATAACAACAACAACTACAGCAGTAAACAGTAACAACCAGAACAATAACGAAGCGACACGAATCGCTTTTTAGTTGTCCAGTTTTTTCATTATATATAAATTTTTTTTCTCATAGTTTTTTTTTTTAATACATTTTTAGTTTGTCGTTTGCACTTTACTCAAATGCGATGCGACGCGACGCGACGCGACGCGACGCGCAACCGCCAAAGGAATAAGGAAACAACAACAGCAACAACAACAACAATGCCAAATCCAAATAAAACTTATGGCTACTAACCGTTGCACTGGACGTCGACAACAACGACGACGATCCTCAGTCGGAAAGCCAGCAACAAAAAAAAAAAACCCCCAAACCCAAACTTCCGAAATTTCAACTTCAGAAAGTGCCATTAAAAATTTTTTGCTGATGTCGAATTAGCTCGCCGGGCAAAATGTTCATAACGACAGAACGGAAACGCAAGGGGGAAGCGGCATACTAGGTACTGTTTTATGTATATATATATATATAGTTTTTGTATTTTTAGGTTATGGTCATAAGCTTTGCACACATAAATATATCTAATCTCACATAAAAGTAATTACTTTCAGCTGCTGTTGCTATCGAAAACTATTAAATTATATTGAGTGCACACATACATGCACACACATACATACACATATGTGCCGTCGAGAACGCTAAAAGGCTGTATATATATATATGTGTGTATATATGTGTAACTATGGACAAAAATGGCAAAACTGGCAACAATCCTTTCTGGCCATAACCCTTTTTGGGCTTCTCGCCTCTCATTTCTTCTTCTCTCTCTCTCTCTTAGCAATTTTCCTTTCTGTCGACATTTTTTCGCTAGCTGCGTTTTAATTTTTTTCTTTGGTTTTTGGTTTTTATGCGACTGCAGCACAAAATTCCGCGAATTTTTCTCTTTTGGGCTTCTCCTTTTCGAACGGTTGTGTTTGCTTCTGCTTCTTCTTCTTTTTTTGCAGTTCATTTTTTACTTTTGTTGCCATTTCAATTGGGGTGCCAGGCAGACAGGCAAACAGGCTGGCAGACAGGCAGACAGGCAGGCTGGCTATTTAGTACCCCTCTCTCTCTCTCTCTGTCTCTTTTTAACCTCAATGTAACAGTTTTTCAGCGTCAAGTCTACTGTCTTTCTCTTTCTCTCGCTCTCTTTCACACTCTCCCTCTCCCTCCGCCATGTCTTGCTGTCTTTCTGTGTAAGTTATACGGGTATTAATTTTGGTTTATGTGCAACTTGTACGCTGTAATTTTTATGCTTTTTTCTTCACACTGGCAAACGGCAATGGCAACGGCAATGGCGATTCCTGACATTAACAACCAAGAAGATGGAGATAAAACCAGGCAGAAGAAGAGCGAGAGCGAGAGGGAAGCAAAAGAATGTTGGACAGTTGAAGGAAAGAGAAAGAGCGAGAGAGTGAGGTGGAATGTGACCTCGTTGATATCAACAATGAATTCGCGACAATGACTGTGAAAACATTTTGAGCGGTGCAAGTTTATTAATATTCAAAGCATACTATTTGAAGTTGTATATGACTCTCTCTCTCCTCTCTCTCTCCTCTCTCTCTCCTCTCTCTCTCCACTCTCTCTCCGCTCTCTCTCCTGTCTCTCTCCTCGCTCTCTCTCTACCCTCTCTCTCCGCTGTCTCTCTCCTCTTTCTCTCTCTCCTCTCTCTCTCTCTCTCTCATCTCTCTCTCCCTCATCTCTCTCTCCTCTCTCTCTCCTCTCTCTCTCCTCTCTCTCTTTTCTCTCTCTCCTCTCTCTCTTTTCTCTCTCTCTTTTCTCTCTCTCTTTTCTCTCTCTCGCTCCTCTCTCTCTTCTCCCTGTCTCTCCTCTCACTCCTCTCTCTCTCCTCTCTCTCTTTCCTTTCTCTCTCTTCTCTCTCTCTCTTCTCTCTCTCTCTTCTCTCTCTCTCTCTCTCTCTCTCTTCTCTCTCTCTCTTCTCTCTCTCTCTTCTCTCTCTCTCTTCTCTCTCTCTCTCTTCTCCCTGTCTCTCCTTTCACTCCTCTCTCTCTCCTCTCTCTCTTTCCTTTCTCTCTTTCTTCTATCTCCCCTCTCTCTCCTCTTTCTCCTCTCTCTCTCTCTCTGTCTTTCTTTCTTAGTTACCTATTCAAAGAATGTTAAAATATACAAATTCTGTGAAGGAATTTTCGACTTAAGGTCCACCCTCTGACAGCAGTCATTAGGCGTAATTCTGTTTCGCTATTTCGACCATTTTTCCTACCTCTTATTGAATCACTCACTCTCTCTTTCTCTCTCTCTGTCTCTCTTAACAAACTGAGTTTTGTAACTGTCAATACATTTAACAGTGAGTTAATCATTCTACGTCCACTACAGAGGCGAGATAGAAGAAAAGAAACGGCTAAAACTATTAGCGTACTAACATCTGAGGAATCGATGGGACCACGAGAAGCCACTTAGCGGATAAACTAACCACACCTAATACCTCCTCGTCTGTTGGACCCGGCTGGTTGGAAGCCTGGTTGAATATGTCGCACATAAGGATCGAGAAGCGCAATATATTGTAATAAGTATGGGAGAGACAGTTGGCTGTCTGACTAGCTGACTAGCTGGATGTCCTTATGGCTGTTTTCTTTCAACAAGCAAATCCAACAAAAGGGCCAAAGTACCTCCAAACTCTACCAACATCATCATTATCATCATCATCGTCATCCGCTTTGCCTAACCAAGTTGTGCCTGGCGTCCTTGCGTCCTTGCGTCGTTGTGTCGTCAGGGAAAAATTCAAGCCAAAATGGAAGCCATAACAGGAAGTAATCTATAGTCGCCCGCCATTGTTTATTGTTTAATTTTAAGTCAGCTTTATTGTTGTTCTTGTTGTTGTTGTCCACTTTTTTCTTCGACTTTCTTTTGCGTCTGCTGTTGCTGCTATTGCTGCTTCGTTGTATTATTTCTATTGTTAACAATTTTTGCATTTTGCCTGCCCTCCCTCACAGCCGCGCGCGTGTTGCAAGTATCAAAAACTTTTCAATGTGCCTGCCGCCGTCATTGTTCAAGCTCCTCCAACCCCTCACCCCTCACTCAAACTCCATCTCGGGCAGGCACCTCTTGCTCTGTAAATATATATATATATATATATAAAGGCTGGCACTTGAGTAGCACAACAAAAGCAGCAGCAGCAGCAGCAACGAGGTAAATCGAGGCAGACAAAAGCCAAAGCCAAGCCAAACCTAAACCTAAGCATAAGAAGAAAAAATGCAAAAAAAAAAGAGAGAGCCGCCGCCCACGCGACCAAAAGACGACAAGGCGTTGACAAGGAGACCCTTTCCCTAGCCCCAACCCATTCCCTTTTGCCCGTCAAGTCGAGAAGCATTTAGTAGTCGGTGCTGGAAGCAAGACACGCCCGTATCGCATTTGCTTGGATTTCATTTTATCGGCCAAGCTAAAGAAACAGGAACAACAACAGCAAAGAGCAAAAGCAACAATAACAATAACAATGTCACCCAGTTTCCATGACACCCTGAACATTATATATATACACGTATATATATATATATTCTTTGGACTCTACCTTATAATTGCGTTGCGGTATCTGCTTGTTAATGTAGCAACAGCTATCATCAGGCAGCAGCTGGTGTAAACAGAAACCAAAAGCAATCGCCTGCAATTATGTTTAGGCTTTTGTTACCAACTATACGTAACCCGAAAGTCACAGATATACGTAGATAAAGCTATAGCTGCAATAAATAAATAGTTACAAACACATACATATAAAGTTGTATTTTATAAAGTTATTAAACAAAGTTCGTCAACTAAATACTTTATATCATTAATTATTATTATAACTTTCACTTTTCTTTATCATCTGCAAATAAAAACCTCAACAATTAGTTAATAACTCGACTCAATTAGTGAGAAACACTAAATGTTCATAAAAACCCGTTTATAATGAGCTAAAAAACAGCTAACAAAAAAAAGTGAGGCCAACACTTTGTTCAAGTTAACAATTACCTCAGCATCGTGGAAAAATATCACTTTTTTTTTGTTTAAATTCATAATTCAAATGAAACGCAAAAAATTGCAATAATTGAAAACAAAAGAGAACCATTAATGATAATACTTAATTATAAAAAAAAAGTTGAGTAAAAAAATTTGCATTCTGAAATGTTGTAAAAAAATTTTTCTTGAATTTAATTTTTTTAAAATTGTTTTTTGTTTTTTTTTTTTGGTTTCCCTTTTGGGATGCGCTTTAAAAGAGCGTTATGTGTGAGTGTGCGTGTGTTTGGATGGATGTATATGTGTGTGTGTGTGTGTGTGTGAGATTTTGTTTGTTTGTTGTATTTGGAAAACATATAAACAAATGGTAAGACGCAGACAATGGGGACATTTGGGATAACGTTGGGAGGGAATTTTTGGTTTATTTATTGATATTTTTTCTTTTGTTTGATTTATTTTGTTATAATTTATCATTTTTTATTTCATTTTTTTTTTTTTTTGTGGGAAGTTTAACATATAAGGATATATATCGAATATATATTTTTTCTTTCATATATATTCATTTTCTTTATAAAATATTCAATTTCAATATTTTTGGTATTTTTTTTGTTTGTTTTTCTTTTGTCACATGTAAAGTAAAGACAAAGATATATATATAAGTTAGCTTCTTAGGCATTTAACAATAATACTGAAGACGACCTAAGTTATTGTTGTTGTTGTTGTTGGACAAGTCTCGACTTGCTCACTAATTTGTTGTTGTACTTTTAAGTTTTTGATAAATAAGTTACTAAACAATAAATATATATAACGAAATGACACTTTTTTGTCTAATATCAAAGCGTTTCTTCTATATTTGTAAATGAGTTAGATTCAAATGGATTATTTTTATATATATATAAAAAGCTTTGATTAAAAACCAAAAATCAAAATGACATAACTTAATACGAGACGGAGCGATAGACAGAGAGAGAGAGAATATAAAATTGGACATAGAAAGAGATAGATAGAGCGAAAGGGAAAAGATGTGATAAGAACTTGATATGATGATTAGATCAAACTAAAAAAAAATACTTAAAACTTAAACTTAAGACACGAAATGGTTAACATTTGGATTTGCTCGGTTTTTTGGGTTGAACTTTTTTGTTGTTGTAATGAAAATAAAGTAGAAACAGAGAGAGAAAGAGAGAGATAGACAGAGAAATCAGGAGAGAGAAAGCTGGTTGGTTGATTGGTTGGTTAGTTGGTTGGTTGGTTGGAGATGGTAATAACGAGAGAGTAATTGTGTAGCGAGCGAGTGAATTGAATTGAATTGAATTGAATGATTGACTTAATTTAAATTTAAATGTATGCTCATGCTAAAACTGAAAGCTAATCAAAAATAAATTGATAAACAAACTCGAAAATCCCAAAATGTAAACTAAAAAAAAAAGCTTCAAAGGAAAATAAATTAAATGACTTTTCTTTTCTTTTTTGGTTGTTGTGATTGATTGTATCTTGTAGCTGTTGTTTTTGTTGTTGTTTTGTTGGGTATTTGGCTTACTGTTAGTATGTGTGTTAATATTTGTTAATTTGTTAAGAATAAATGTTGGGTTCGAGGGAAAGAAAAAAAATGAATAAACATAATGAATAACCAACTAAATACACATAGACACGTACACATAACACATACATATACGAATACAAATATATAGATTTGATTATTATTTAATAATATTATAACATTTATCTTGCATTTGCCTTTTTTCTGTTTTGTTTTTTTGGCTATACTTTCATACAACTTATTTGTCTTTTGTAATGCCCTAAAAAGTATGCTATCTTTTTTGTTTAGGTTTCGTTTTGTATATTCAAATAATAAACACTAAATTGTATGAAATGCGCATTGTAGAATAAAAAAATAAATATGTGTGTTTGTGTGTAAACTGGTAAATTTTTTTCTTTCTTCCAAGCCTCTTTGGTTTTTTTTTTTTTGCTTTTTTTTATTTACATCAATGATTTGTTGAGTTATTTTTTTTTCGTGGGTTTCGCCAACTGCTCGGAATACTTTTTAAAATTGCATAATGCTGGGCAAGGGAAGTAACGGGGAGGCGGATCTCAAGTATCAATTACAGCAGAAATGTGAATAGCTTTAAAAAATAAAAATAAAACATAAGAAAGGAACTGGAATTGTTCTTTTTATTGTTTTTTTGTTCATAATATTTATGCTGTAATTTGTTTCGCTTTTTTTTTAAGAAGATGTTGTATGAGAGAGTAAGATAAAAGAGAGAGATTGATTGCTTTTGGATTGATAGGAGAAAATGAATAAGAAAAATATGTCTTGTATACTGGAAAGTTTTTTTTTTTTTGATGCATTATGCTTCTATGGATTAGGAACAGAAAAACAAATTCGATGCACGTAGAATGTTAAACCAAAAATAAACTTAAGTGATTCTCTAATAGGCTTCAGCCAAAAAAAAAAAAAAACATATACAATTAGAATGAAAAAAATTGTTTAATACCATATACGCCTGTGTTGTTTCCTTTCAAAAATTATATTTTTTTTGTATTTATATTTTGTGTGTTTTTTTTTTTTTTGGTTTTTTTTTTTGTTTTTTTTGTTGACTTACCAAGGTGTGAACGAGCTCCAGAAGAGACTACAAGTTCACAGGTTGAAACGTAGTAGTTTTATTTTTTTTTGTTATTTTTGTTAGGCAGTATTTTTTTTAGTTCAGTATTTTGGTTTTGTTCAGTTCGATTTTAGTAGGTTGATTGCAAACGGATCGATTGCAATTGATTGAGAGTGTTGAGAATTTGATTTGGATTTTGGTTTAGCACACAACATGAAGGTATCGAGCCACAGCAACAGAGTTTGGACAGTACACAATTAATTGACAGGACAATAAAAAAGAAATTAAAAGACAAAAATGCTTTTCGTTAACGAATTGAATCAAAATTTGAGATGTTATTTTTATTTTTATTGGTTTTTTTTTTCGCTTAGCATACCTAAAATATATTTTTTTCTTAGCATTGAGAACTAAAGCAATTGGTTTAATTCAAATTAAAATTATAAAAGAGTACATTAAACGTCACTTTTTATACAAATATTGAAAATCATAACGAAAAAACATTAGACAAACACACTAAATTGATTGATTTTTATCTTTAGGTTTAATATTTTTTTTTTGCCTGGACGTCAAAGATAAAGATAGATACTTAGGTTTTTTTTTTTGCGTCAGGCATCTTTAGGGGTTTAATTTTGTGATTCGATTCGATGCGATTCGTTTCGATTCGAATCGAATCGAATTGATTTTAGTATGGTTAGTTTGTTAAATGGTTGAACTTAGGATATACATAATATTTGTATACATATATATACACATATATATAAATAAGTATATATATATATGTATATAGTTATAAATGTTACTTACAAACGAATCATAACGAATACTTGTAATACATATATATATATAATAAAAAACAAATTTGCTTTTTAGACACACACAGTTACAAGTTGAACAAAAACAAAGTAAATGAAATGAAATTAAAAGCCGTTACACACACACAAGTTAAATGAAACTCAATTGATATGCGTTTATCTGCTTCTTCTTCCCATCGAAAAATATAACTAGTTACACGATGTTCTATAGTTTGGTCGCATATCAAATGGTTATGGTTGGTATTGTATGTTAGGTACGTACAAACACAGTATCATTAAATTAAAGAAACAACAACAAAAAAGTACACTCTCGACTTGATATATTATTTTGATTTGATTTTGTTTGGTTCTCGCATTTTGCATACATTTATCGAATAAGAAGAAACGAAACATAAAACAGTAACCGAAACAGAAAGAAAGCAATTGAGAAACAAAGAGTAAAACCGAACCCAGGCAAATGATATATAAAATTTACACTCAGACACAACTTTGTGATCTGTTTTATCTAGCTGAAAGAGAGAGACAGAGGAGCACATTGTGCGTGTGTGTGGAGAACCAAATACACACAAAGATTTATTTAATCGTAAAACATAAAGAGCAAACATAATAAAGAACTTAGACTTGGTTTGTGGTCTAACGCCCTACACATAAATATATATATCGTATATCATTTATATCGTATTTAATATTAACAGTCTTATATTATTTGTATTTTTGTTTCTTTTAGTATTTCATTTGTCATACATAGTATTTTTTTTTGTTTGTTTTTTTTTGGGGTTTAGACGAACACAAGGAGGTTTAACACTAGACAACACACATACTCAATGAAGTGCTATCATTATATTCGCTTTGGATGTTTTTGAAACATTTTTGGTGGTTTTTTTCTTTTCATTCATATAATAGAAGAAGATTTTGAAAGAATGACAGAAATCAAGAGCTTAAAACATAATCAAAAATCAACTGCTAATAAATATAATAATTTAAGTCAATAAATACAAAATATTATTGCGTTTTGTTTTTTTGAAGTTTTTGCTACTTTTGAGGTAGGCAAGAAAAGAAAAAGCTCAAAGAAAATTTGTTCGCGTTTGCTTTCTTTCGAATCGTTACATTTTTTTTTTGGTTACTCTTTTTTAGTTTTGAAACAAAGAAAACTAATAATAAAAAACTTAAATGAAAATTAAATTTAAAAAAAAAAAAAACATTTTGTTTGTTTCTTTCTTGGTTTTTCTTAACAACATAGAAGAAAACAAGGAAAAGAATCTTTCAAATATTTTGAGATTACTTTAAAACACGTCCAACGCATAAATGATAGACTCATTGAGGGGAGAGAGGCGTAAGGGATTGTGGGAATGTGATTGCAGGTATTTGATTTTTTTTTTTATTTTTATAATTTTTTTGTATACATATATTTTTTTTTCGATTCTCATTGAAGTTAATTCGATTTGTTGAGACTACTTGAATGTGTTCAGTTTGAAGTTTGAAAACATATTTTGTAAACAGGTTTCAATAACAATTTTTTGGTTTTTTTTTTTTATAATATTTTGTAGAGGATTAAATAAGTTTTGTAAAAGCAAAAATAAAAATCAAATATATGTATTGTTTATATATACATATATATATATAGTTTAAATGATTTGGGAAATCATAAGCAAATTGATAGAAAGTTTGAGCTTTTTCTCTTCGTTGATGCAGTACCACAAAACGTAAGATTAGGCAGCGATATTTTCTTTTTTTTTTTTTGTTCTTTTCTTTTCGTAAATTATATATTTGTGTAATTGCTAAACTAAAAATCGATAATTGGGTAACAGATACACGATCTGAAACAGAACTAAAACTCTTCTCTGTGTTGCATACATGAATGTACAGTTATTATATTGATATCTATAGTATATAGTATGGTTTTTTTTTTTTTTGGTATAGGTACATTAATGTATACGAGCATAGAGTGTTATAGTTTTTGTTGTCTTGCTTAATAAAGATCCTTTGAGAATTGCTAATCGATCGATCGACCGAAACGAAATATTCGAAATCGTAACTAAAAAATCAAATCGTAATTGAAAATCGATCAAAATGAAAAACACAAACACAAACGAAACGAAACGATTGCTTCTTAAATATGTAAAGCCTCATCCATTCGATTCGTTTAATTGCCTCATTTCAAGGCAGACCTAAACTTGCGCACTAAGAAGTTATATAGCATATATGTTTATGGTATATGGCATATGGTATACATACATATATAGATAGAAAGATAGATAGAGTACGATTCCCCACCCCCTCCATAACAATAACTAACTAGTGTAGAAAGATTTGAATTTGAAATGTACTTACTTTTCACTATATTCATCCATATGAGCATACGATTGCACCGAGTTCTCTTCAATCAAGAACTTGACCCGCTGATAGAAGGATGCCGTTACCGAAGGAGGCTGCTTGCGGAGCAGAACCTCAACTGGATCGTTGGATGACAAGCACATAATGTGCTCCGAGCAGGCTGGATGCGAACAACACTCGCTATCCGAACAGTCCGTCATGCCGTCTATATGATGTTTAGATGTTTGGATATTTTCGTATCGAATGTTCATCTAAGGTTCATCTTTGTTTTGAATTATGTCATTGTGTACTTACCGCCATCGTTGTCAATATTATCCTTGCAATTCATTTCGAGTGCAATGGAGCAATCGCTACCAGCCCAACCCTCAATGCAATCGCATCGATATTCGCCATTCTCCAACGTGCACTGTCCATGACGTGAGCATCCATTCTCGCAACCAGCTATAAGAGTGAGAGCGAGAGTGAGTACATGTAAGATTTGTAGCGTGTAGCGTGTAACGAGTAGCGTTGAGTTATCAACGAGAGAGTGTAACCATAAGTAAATCAAGTCAAGAACTTCTTCATCAAGCATCATCATCAACATCATTATTGATCAGCATCTTTCGCTTTGGCTTAGGTTGACAGCCAATCAACTTGTTTGTTGAGGACCCGGATCGAGCTGAATGCTGAACGAACGAACGAACGAGCGGTTCAACCGATTAAAATTGAATGATGACGCTCAAGTACCAACGAGTAGTAGTTTGTGTGTACGTTAAATGCTTGACATTTTCTTCAAACTGCTGCTGCCAGTGTATATACTTATGTATATATATATATATGTATTTTATATGCGCAGCGAGTGAAGAGCATTAATATAAAAATAATGTTAATGTTTGCGCTCAAGTGAGTCACACAGGGGTAGGGTAGGGTAGTCGGGGATAGGATGGGATGGGGTTTGCATGGGGTTGTAAGTAGGAGCAAAAGTGCCCTTCGCACGCACATCGACAACATCATAAACGAAATGTGCAGAGAAATCTACAAAACAGTAAACATAAAAAGCAAACGAAACGTAACGATAGATGCCACCGTTGATGGCCACTGTTCAAGAATGGATGCGAAAGGTGGGAAGGACACAGGCTGGCAAACAGGCGGGCAGGCAGTTGGTTTGGGGTTTATTTGTTTGTACAACAACAATAACAACAACGAGGACAGCAACGACATGACAGCATTTGAGCATTTGACGCAAAGTTAATGTCACTTGACATGTGTCATTTGCAAAATGGGTAACCTCGACGCTAACTCAACTTCCGGTATGTTAAAAAGTTTGCGGCGCATAAAATGACTTCCTTGTCGTAACTGCCTTCCTGTTTACGACTCACACACACACACACGTACGTATAAATGCGTGTGTGTGTATACTAAACATATTGGCAATAACGTCAAGTGTTGCTGCCAATATTTGAACGATGTCTGCAGACGCTGCCTTTTGCCCAAACAATTCCCAGCCAAGTGTGTAGGTATATAGGTATGTGTATACGTATGTGTGTGTGTGTGTATTGTGATTATGCTAAGTTTGGCACATGCAGAAATCTGTCAAAAACTTGCAATAGTTTTTAGTTAGGCTGAAACTTGAAAATCCTACGCAAATACCATTAACAAAACTTCGATTAGAATCAAGAATCAAGAATAACTAACGATGCAGCAAGTTATTCAAACCGTTCTCCAACCCCCTAACTCATGCTGCTTTTAACCAATCAATTTTGTTCGCTCTAACGTGAGCTAAGAGTAACTTGCCTTAACTTCCATTCTGCCTTGCTTTTGATGTGCTTTTCAATTGAGACTTGATGAAAAACAATCTTATCTGAACATTCTCTATCTAAAGTGCTAAGATTATGTAATTTTCTTCACCGATAAACTTAAACTAAGCAATCAAATTCCCAACTAGCTTTAAGTAGCTCGACTAACTGACAGCATTATGCACTAAAACTACAAAGTCTCTGATTGTCAGCTGTATTTGTAGTTAAAATTTTTATGCCTCTAATCGCATGGTGGAAATCTTTATCAAAAATATTTTACATATATATGTATATAGGGTACTTAAACCTCGGCGCCGACTTTTAATAAAAAAACAACCAAAACAAAAGAGGCGAGGCAATGCGAGGCGAAGAGAGGCGAGGAGAATGGAATAGAAAAGCGCGACATAACTAAATGTAAGTGCGACATAAAATGTCGACGACTATTTAGAAACTCTCGCACATTAGATTTCACCCAGATAAAGCAAGTGCGAGAATGAACAAGAGACAGCGAGAGAGAGAGAAATAGAGAGAGAGAGAGGGATAGAAATTGAGATTGAGAGACATAAAAATGTATCTAGATTTCAGGATTGCAGTCGTGTAATTTGTTACAAATCTCTGTTCAAATTCAATAAACTTTACCGCATTGTGTATGCGTGTGCGTGTGTGTGGTGTGTGTGTGTGTGTGTGTGTGTGTGTCGCGTATGTCAAGTGCTAACACTAAGCTAAGAAGATATAAAAGAGAGAGTGTGTGTGTGTGCGAGAGAGAGAGAGAGACGAACACATGGCAAGTTGCTGGAAAGTCGTTAAGCACTTTCTAAAAATACAAGCAGACATGCATGTATTAGTTAATGTAAATGTATGTGTGTGTGCGAGTGTGTGTGTCAGGATATTGGGTGGCACTTTGTGCTTTTGCAAGCGTGACTCGCACGTCTAAGCCGTACCCCAACACAACATTCCCCCCCCACCACCCCTTCCTTGCCTTTTTTTTTAGTTTTTTTTTTTAGTCCTACTGCAACACTTGAATCGATTCAAAACGTTTTTGGCCGTATGTTGTCAGAGGAAGCTCCCACTGGGAATGCTGAATGCCGTTCGACATGGCGGCTGGCTTGCAGGCACAGGATGCGAGGGGGAAAGGAGGTTTGTGTGTGTCGGTTTGGGGGGGCTGGGATAAGTGTCTTTCGACTGGGCCTGAGTGAAATGACGTCGGAAGTTTTATTGGTTTTGCACACGTCAACGAAATGTAATACACAGAAAGACACAGACAGAAAGAGAGAGAGCGAGAAAGAGAGAGAGAGAGACTGCCAAGCTGGATGGCAGGCAACATACGTAGACGACGCCCCCTCTCCTCTCACTCACTCTCTCTCTTTCTCTCTGCACGCCACTGTTTTTAAGGCATTGGGTATGTGTAATGCCATTACATGCATGCCTGAACCGTCAACCGTTGCCGTCGCCGTCGCCAGAGGGCGCCACACACACACAGTGAGAGAAAGAGAGAAGTTTTTGGGTTTTGGTATCCGTACGGTAAATGTTTTTGTAACATGACTGTTTGTTCTTAAAGTTTTAATCACTGTCAATCGATAGCTACTTATCATGCTGCACCGCCACACACCACACTGGCTGTCAAACAAAAACAACAACCGTTCACAGGAACCACCACAACAACAAGAACACTATTTGAAACAGCTTGATGCGATTGTTGTAAGTGTTTAGTTAGATATATGTAGTGTATAGTGTATAGAGAGAGTTCTTTTGTGCGTTACACACTTGATAACAAAGTAATGAAACCCTTTCAATAACAAACGAAGAAGCAACCAAACAAATTTGCAGCTAAAGTCATGGCGACAAAAAGTGTCAGGCTAAGTACTTTCGGGGGGGGAACCCAACGACAGCTAACCGTATTAGGAAAGGGGGGCAGAAAGGACGAAAAGGGAGAGAGTCTGGCGTACAGTTTTCGTCCAAATGGCGTAAACATGTACAAAATACTTTGGCGCAAATGCAAAAAAAAATACTACAAAAAAAAAAATATTAATAAAAAAACAAGAAAGAGTTTTTAACTTGAACATATGCATGTGTGTGTGTGTGGTGTGTGTGCGAGGGGGGTAGTTACACACACACACACACAGAAGTAGAGAGAAAGATGGCGACTGCAATGTCGCAATGTTTTTGGTTTCGAATTGGCGCGTTGCGACATGACGCGACACAAGTTGTTGTTGTTGTTGCAGCTGCCTCAATGTGATATGTGGAATGTGGAATGTCAGCTGCGGTTGTTCGGCTGTTTGTCGCTCATTGGCGCATCGCTAATCGATTGAGCATCAGTTGTAAATTGGTCACCAGCAGCAGCAGCAGCAGCAGCTTGCAACTTGCAACTTGCAACTGCAATTGTCGAATAATTAAACTGAGGTCAAGCCATATATATCGAACGTGTAAGTGTTCTCTTTTCAACTTAAAGTGCAATCTTCTTTGGGATTTATGTTTCATAAGATTTAATTTCGAGGAAGAATAAGATTGTAATGTCTTAACGTTTGGTCTAAGCAGTCAGTTATCACTGAATAATAATATCTTATCAATCTTATCTTTGATAATACTTACGCAACGTGCAATGTCTTCCATTCCAGCCCTGGGAGCAGACACAGGTTCCATTCTTGCATTGGCCATGCTCCGAGCAGCGATTGTCGCAGGGCAGCTGATCGCACAGATTGCCAGCCCAACCGATATTGCAACGACACTTGCCCGACTCACATACCCCATTCCGGCCACAGTCCAAACTGCAAACGGCTGTTAACACAAACGAATAGAAACAGTTACAAAACGTACAATAGTATAAATTAATGAGAATGCGAATGGAATGGAATGGTAAATGGGAAATGAAAGATTGTGTATGCTGCTTAAATGGTTATTATTATTATTATTATGATTGTTGTTGGTGTTGTTGTTGTGTTTGTACATATTGTGCGTTTAAATTCATTAATGTGTGTGTTGCCAAACGAGGCAGCAACAAATTCATACACTTGGCAAAATAATTGAGAAGAATGCTTCATATTCACTTAGCTCAAGCTTAGTTCAATATTAACAATGTGAAACTGAAAGGATGAAGGAATAAACGTCAAAACTATTTCTTACAATCATCACTCGCTAGTTTGTTTAGCTAAGTGTAGCTTTGTTGTTGTTGCTAGTTTCGCACTTGGCATTCGCTTTTCGCACTTTTTGCCCTTTCTGCCCGTTGGTTGGTTGGTTGGTTGGTTGGTTGGGTGCCCGCTCGCTTATGGCTGTAAAATGTTGCCCCAGCGAGTGAACCATAAAAACAACATTATAAATGTAACATTTACGTGGCAACCAAGCGGGGCAACCAAAGTAATAACACCCCCACCCCACTACCTTACACTACCCTCCGCTCCGAACAGCCCCAGTTGACTTTTGTTCTGTGCGTCGCAGGCGTAAATTTATTTTATTTGCTTTATACGCTATGGATGCGAGTGGAGAGGCGAACAAACGAACAAACCTGCGTATTAAATAAATAATGAATTTTTATGAAGCTCTGCTTCATTATGTACCCCCCACTCCCCCACTAGGCGGGGTTGGCAGGGTTGCCGCCTTTTGGTGCTAAAAAGTTAAGCAAATTAGGCGTGCGTGCCCCACAGACGACGACGACGACGACAATAACAAAAAAGAAAAAAACGAAAGAGAAAAATAAAGAAAGAAAAGAAGAAGAACGAGAAGTTTTACCATCTTCACATCTTCTCTCCCCCTCCCCCCTCTCTGCATCGCACCCTACTATCGGTGTGCTTTGTCTCCGTGTCCAACTCCACTCGACTCCAGGTTTTAGCGAGTGGTTTGGTTACATCGTAAGCTGTATGTTTTATTGGCGCCACCAACCTTCGAAATGATTATGGTTGCCCCGCTCGTACATACAGCGTGTTGTGTGTGTTGTAGTTGTTGCTACTGCTTCTTTGGTAATCGTTAAAATTTGTTACTTGTGCGTTGGCAAGTTGTTTGTTGGCCTTTTGGCTTTTTGGGGCGCCTAATTGAAGGATCGGCTTTATGGCCATCGTCTAATTTGGATTTCGGTCCATGATGCGATAAACCATCATTATGTGCTGCCGCTCACATAAGCCTCCAAAATATATATATACATACATATATATAATAACTGCATTAGTTGGCTTCGCAGTTTATGACTTGAGTCCTCCTCCTCTCATCTTCTTCTCGTGCATATCATAACTTTCTATCTTTAATTTTACGTTACCTTTCCGCTCGCAAAGAGCTAACATTTTACAGCCCACGTTCACGTTTGATATCATAAAGTTTCATTTGATATGCTTTGGTATATATATCTTCATAAGTAGTAAAAGCTCTGTCTGTATCAGATCTAATAAAAGACAGCCTCGAATAAATCAAATCTTAAATTTCAAGTAGACTCAGGTTGTTATTCCTGCTGTTCCTGCTGTTCCTGCTGTACCTGTTCTGGTCCGAACATATGATTTGACTCTAAGATTTAATGCCAAGTAGTTCTTGTTCTAATTGGCAATTACCAGCTTGAGTTTTGATCGGTTGCATTCAATACAAATGTTGAAATGTTGCTTTTCCTACTTTCACTTAAGTTGTAATTTGAATTCAAAGCTTTAGCTATTGAATCAATTGTTAGCAGAATGTATTGGTTCGGTACGAACTAAACCGGAACACAACAAAAGCCACACATACACATACAGAGGTTTACTTACACGTAACACTTGTAACAATGCTTTAGATATATATACAAATACAATGCATCCATTCGATTCACAGGAAGAGTGCAATTGTAATACTGGTTACTTTGTAAGAGGTGTGTGTAAGTAAGGGAGGTTGGCGGGGGGGTTATGTTAGCTATGTTATGAAGTTAGTAGCACTACTAATTACCTTGGGAACAATCTGGTCCCGTCCAGTGTCGCTCGCAGACGCATTGTCCCGTTTCCAGATCGTAAGTTCCATGTTCGGAGCAGCCGGGCAAGCATTGATACACCTGCTGATCAATTGTGCCACAATCCTCGCCCTGCCAGCCGGCCTTGCAATAACACTGACCGGTCACACAGGTGCCATGTCCCGAGCACAATGGATCAAGGCAATCATCTGCACGATTCCATCATCATATGCCAGCATAAATTCACAAACAAGTTGCACGTTTCAATTCGGAGAGGGGTGTGGGGAGAAAAGAATACAAAAAATATGTTGCGGTTATGAGTGTATGTGTTATATATATATATATATATAGATTTAGTTATTTTGTTTTTCTGTTAGTCGTCGCATGGCATACAAACAAGTATATAAGTATACATATATATTATATATTTATATATAGATGGGAATGGTTCGAGTGCGACTGCTAGAGATACCCTTTGGACAGGTTCGACGAGTAGGGTCTTCTTAAATCTAATATATCTTTCAATCTGAATGTATTAGGGATTTAACTAATGCTTCAAAGCTCTTCTTGCATTCATTCTCTATTGTTGCCTTATACAGGGTATATACAAACATTTACAATATGTGCACAGATACACCAAACAGACAGAGAGAGAGAGAGAGAGAGAGGAGAAGAGGAAAAGGGTAGGGGGGGTGGAAAAAAGTCTTGTTACAGCCTTGGCAAAACAAAAGCCCGTCACGAACCGATGGCGATACATGACATGACGGTTGCCTGTTTTTCCGCCCGCGCACTTTCTGTGCTAAATTCGGGGTCACATCACACACACAGAGAGAAAGAGAGAGAGAGAGAGAGAGACACATGACATGATTAGTATGTTGGACACGTACGAAAGTGGTCATTAAAATGAAATTCCAGTTTAGTTCAACTTGGTAATTTTGCGCAGTTGTTGCAATTTTTTTTTGCTTCTTTTCTCTTCTTTTTTCTTCTTCTTTTGCTTGGTTGCTTCTGCTTCTGTTTTGAAAGACTTAACTGGTTAGACTTTGTATGCTCTATTGATGGTTGAGTGCCTCGATATGGAAGCTATCTACTCTATATATATATATATGTTCTTAGCTTATCTGTTATTGCTTCTTGGCTTGCTGATCTGATCTCTAGTTACGATTTGCTTACTTCTCACGCGACAATTTTTATTTTGATAGCGTATTTGTTATTCGTCAAAGAGCAAAAACACACACAAATCTAATGCTTTCATATTCTTGTACTTTTTTTGTGTGTGTGTGTGTGTGTGTCCTACTTCTCCTTTGTGGCTTTGGGTCTTTTGCTTCATCTTGTTGTTACTTCTTGGCTTGTTGAGCGTTTTGTATGTGAAATATGCTTTCAACATATAAATTCGATTATATACGTTTTATGTTTGCATTGTTCTTGTTCTTGTTGTTACTGCTGTTTGTTGTTCGCTTGTTTTGTATGCCAAGGGTCCAGTACACACACACACACACACACACACACACACACATACACGCTGTGGGACAAACAAGCAATCACATGTGGCGGAAGCATTCAGCTACAAAGTCAAGTTTTTTTGTTTTTGTTTTTTGTTTTGTTGTTTTGTTGTTTTTGGTATTTGTGTGTTGCATATTTTATGCATTTCTCTCTCTCTTTCTGTTTCTACTTCTATAACTGCTTTTTCGACCACATTTTTTGCAGTTACTTTGCGTTGTGGTAGTTGTTGTTGGCCATGTTCTTTTTTTTAAGCGAGCTTTAACACAACAAAAACAAAAACACACAGCAAGCCCAAAAAAGTATGCAACACAAAAGTCTCGCAATTTAAAAGGAACAACAACAAACAACAAAAAGTGTGGACAGAGTCTAAACGCTTGGGCGGCATAATAACTAAAATATTTTGGCGTCACCATGACACGCCCCTAAGCACAATGTACGGAAGGGGGGAGGGGGAGGGGAAGGGGTCGTGTCCAGTGTCAACACAAACACACAACGAACGAACAACGAACAACGAACGAAAAATTGCAAACATGGCAAATAAATAATTTTACCATTTTTATGTCAAGTCAGCAGCAGCAGCAGCACCAACTAACAAAGACAGACAGACAGACACTCTAAAACACACACATACAGAGAGCGAGAGAGAGAGAGAGGGGGTGGGGGGGGGATGTTTGTCGCCTTGACACTTACGTTGATCGCAATAGGGTCCTTTCCAGCCGCGCTCACAGTGACAATCGCCCTCAATGCAGCGTCCGTGGGTGGAGCAATTGGGAACCTCGCATTCACCGACCGGTATATCGCATTCGGCACCCTTCCAGCCATCCTCACAGTGGCAGACACCGCCTCCATAGTGGCCATGGGCCGAGCACAACACTGGACAAACGCCTGCAACACACAGAGAGAGAGAGAGAGAGAGAGAGAGAGTCAGTCAAGTTAAGCACACAAAATTACAGTAAAAAGGCAATGGAAGAACGACAACAAAAAAAGAAAAAAAAGAAAAGAAAAACCAAAAAATTGGTATTGAAAAGTGTCAGACAAAGGCAACAAAAACCAGCACAAGGACAAGCCGAAGGAGGAGGATAAAAAACAAAAAGAAGAAGAAGTAAAGGGCGTTACATATAAATAATACAAGAAAAAAAAGATTACTTGACGCTACAGTGTGGCAAAAACGTACGTAAAACAGCCAATTGGCAATATAGCTAGACATAGGTTGATATAGAATAACCTATAGATTAACCTTCTTAAAGGTTATGCGATATTGAAATGATTATGATTGAGACTGAGGAAAACTAAACATATAATGAATATATATTATTTGGAAAGTCATTTCAGGGTAAACCCTTCCCAAACATGTGAACCTATGAAATACGAATTTATTCTAAAGCCTTTATTATTATCAACCTACTTAAAGGTTATACGATATTTAAATGATTATGGTTGATACTGAACATATAATGAATATATATTATTTGGATACTCATTTAGAGTAAACCCTTCCCTTACTAAACATGTGAACCTATTAAATACGAATGTATTTTAAAGCCTTTATTATTATCAACCTACTTAAAGGTTATGCGATATTGAAATGATTATGGTTGAGACTGAACATATAATGAATATATATTATTTGGATATTCAGTTAGGGTAAACCCTTCCAGTACCAAGTATGTGAACCTATTAAATACGAATGTACTTTAAAGCCTTTAAAATAATATTGACTTAACCACTTAAAGGTTATGCGATATGGAAATGATTATGCTTGAGACTGATTTAAACTAAAAATGTAATGAATATATATATTATTTGGATATTCATTTCAGAGTAAACCCTTCCCAAACATATGAATCTATTAAATACGAATGTATTCTAAAGCCTTTATTATTATCAACCTACTTAAAGGTTATGCGATATGGAATAAATATAGTTGAGACTGAACATATAATGAATGTATATTATTTGGATATTCATCTATAGTAAACCCTTCCCTTACTAAAAATGTGAACCTAGTTGAACCTTTGACAAGATTTACTTGTTGTTGATTTTAATTACTTACAAGACAGACCGACCCAGTGTACTACTTACTCTAAAGGCAAACAAACGGACTCAAAAAAGCAAAAGAAAAAAGATTCAGACGGACAGGACAGACAGAGAGAGAGAGAGAGCTAATACATATACAAACAAGAAGTGGCTATAGCTTAGGGTCGCATTTGCGAGTAGATTTAGATGCTGTGGCTGTGCCTGAGCCTTTTTTTTTATATATATATTTTTGATACTTTTTTTTTGTTTGGGGATTGCCGTGCACCGTTAAGCAAACAGAGTCGAGTAAAGCAGGTGATGTTGACAGCTCAACTTTGGCGTAAGTTTTTAATTTAAATTGCAGCCTCAGTGGACAGCGAGAGACAGAGAGGAGGAGGGGCGATGGGTGGAGGGTGTTGAAGTGTGAAAGGTGTTTTGATTTTGTTAAGAGAGAAGGTTTACTTACTTTTGGAACAATCAACGCCTTGGTAACCATCGATGCAATCACATTTGCCCAGATAGCAACTGCCACGACCGGAACAATCATTGGGGCAGGTTGTGCTAACACCCTCAGCCTCTTCGGCTAGCAACGATACGGAATGAGCGACAAGTTCATCATTGTAGATCGATATGAACCACAAGCCAGTGTCCAGATATTGCAGGAGCGATACATTAACGGTCATTGCATCCATATCGAGAGCCGGTAAACCACCAACATTAATGCCAGCACCACCATCTCCCGACGAACGTTTGTGCAACGAATGAGCGACACTACCTCTCTGTTCCTGTTGTTGTTGTTGTTGATCGTGTTGCTGTTGTTGCTTCTTGGCAAAATCCAATGGTGTCTCGATATCAAAGTATTCCACAGAGTCCATTTTTGTTGGTGCTTCATCGCTGTCTTTCTCCTTATAACCATCACCAACATCATCACCATCTGCATCTTCATTGATATCATCATCATCGTCGGTTTCGGGTTGATCGTCTTCGTAGCTGGTGGCAGCGGTACGTCGCTGTCTCCGTTGCAGTTGCAACTGCTGATCGTATGCCTCGATTAATGCCAAATCGGTGCTAACATGGGTCTGATTACTGACGCTGCGACGATGCCGCAAATGACTATCGATCCTGCCACCTTTGATGAACTCAACGAAATCATGTTGCGTCACCGAGGGTGCAACATTGCGGCGCGAATAGACAGCGAAGTGTGCACCCCAAGGTAGCGTAAAATTGAAGCGTATGAATGCCGGATGCTTGTTGCGAAATTCCAAAGTCCAGAACTGATAGGCCGGTATATTGGCATGGTAGAGCTCATTGAAATCTTTGAGTTCGACAACCTGCGGCCACTGGCCGCCCGATAGACCGACACCCTGTTGCTGTTGCAACAACGGATGATGCAAGTGTATGCCACCGTTGGCCTGCTGTAGCAATAGATTGTGCTGTTGCAGACTGTTCAACTGTTGATTATTGGTGGCGCCGCCATATTGTAGCTGATCCTGCAACTGAGTGTTTGTGGCATCTAACGGTGTTAGCGGCTGATTGATGGCATGCGGCTGTTGTTGTTGCAGCAACAATTGCTGCTGTATGCCAGTTGCACCACCAACGCCCCCAACACCCCCAACACCATTCGTACCGCCGCCGCCGCCGCCTGCCTGATGATGCTGATCCGAGGTGCTGGTCTGTATGGACTCCTCGGTGGGATAGGCTGTGGCGCCACCCAGCTGCCCAGACTTATTATCACCAGCCTTGCCGCCGCCGGCCGAGCCGCGTATATCGTGCGGCTGAGATTTAACGTCTTGGACTAGGATGCAATTTGAGCTGTCCATGTTCGGTTTCATCGAACTGACTGCTCGAAACAAATCGTTAAATGGCGCGAAAGAGAAGAAAGAACAAAATATTTAGTTAGCATTAGGTTTTAGTTAGATAAATATATATATATATATATATAATTGCTTAATTTCTTTAAAAAAAAGTTCATATATATTATATAAAAGTGTATTTCGGACTGAAAGCATAAATCGCCTTGCTCTAAAAAAAATTCTACTATCATAAATCTATTCAGAGCCTCATGGCAATAATGTTTAGTGTGTGTGTGTGTGTGTGTGTGTGTGGTGCTGTCCTTGTGGCTGCGTCTCCTTCCTAACCCAAAAAATTCAGCCAAGAATCCATAGAAACGCAGCAGCTGCTGCCAGCGATTGCTTCTCTTTTACTTTTACTTCCACTTCCACACTCTTCTCGGGGAATTTCGTTTCGTTTCGTTTCGTTTTTTTCACTCTGTTTTGCCATGCCGCTTTTTTCACACACATAAATTTTTGGCATCATATTTTAACGCCATATTAATATGCACTCGCCCATAAATCAATTCCATACATACATCTCACACACACACGCACACATATATGTGTAGATACTTTATGTATGTGTTGTAGCCTTTTTGGCCAGAAGAAGACACAAAGTGCGCGTTGTTAACACGTTTGCATTTTGCTTGGCCATCGATGGACGTTCGTTTCGTTTCGGTTGCTTGGCTGGTTGGTTAGTGGCGGTTATCGTTTATCGATAACATAACCAAAATTTATGTCCTTTGGCAACGGCGCCAGATGTGCTGGCAAGCGCATGGCCCTATTTTTCCTTCTACCATCTGCCCGATTATGCAATTTACCAAATGCAGCAAAAACCAAACGCAAATGATTCAAGCCGATTTTCAGTGACTTTAACTTTAAGGAACTTTAAATTTGCAACAAGAATCTGTTCAACATTTCAAAGGTGTGCAAATCAATCAATAAACAAAACTAGTTCAATCAATCAATCAATTATAATCGATAAAAATTATTACATGATTACAATTAAAAGAAGATGAGAGAGAGAGAAGCTAAAAAAGAACGCAACAATCGGTGAACAACAACAAAAAGAGTGTACCACTCGTTTCCCCCCATTTGTTCCCCTCTCTTTCCTCTCACCTCCTGCTCCTGCTCCTTCTCAACTGTTAGCTGCTTTGACAGCAAGTTGAGAACATGTAAACTAATGCGACCTAATGATGTCGATGTCTTGCCTCAATGTCTAGATACAAATACAAATACAAGGAACACAGGCAACATACAGGACACAAAAGGACTCTCACACACACACACATACACTTATAGATATATATAAGCAATTACTCATATGAGGCACGACAAATTAACGTCAACGAACGTGCTTCAATTTGGCTGTTGAGCTTTTAATTTAAGCGCACAGAACAAAGTATATATATATATATATCACATCGATATTAATAGCGACTAGTACGTACTCTAAGTACACTGAGCGCAATGTATAGCAAGTTAAGTTAATTGATTGTTTGATTAATGCAAAGTTGCTCAGCAATCAAAAATTTTTTGGTATTCTTTGAAAATTCTTTCAATCATTCCGATTTCATAGGTAGAAGAACATTATCTTCTGCGTATGATGTAAGGGGATCAGAAAACATTATGGAAATGCAATTAAGTTCTTGTTTCGGGCTTCTTGCCATGTAGCCGTAATGAATGAACAGATGACAAATACACAAACAACACTCAAACACACACACACTTACACATTTTATGTGTATGGCCCCATCATTAATAAACAAAGACATAGAATGAGTGGTTGTGGGGTGGGGTTGGGGTTGGCAGGAAGTTGCTATTAAGTTAACAAGCTTTTTATTTAAGTGACTCGCAACCAACTAGAACTAGAACGAGAACAGGAAGGGGAACAGAGAATGGAGAACGCACTAACTGGAGCCTGCTAAAGGACAAGGAAAAGCAGAAAAAAAGAAAGAAAAAAACGAACACAACAGGAGACAACAAACAATTCAAACGAAACAGCAAGAATAGGAGAAGAAACAACAACAACAACAAAACGAAAAAGAAAATGCCTGGCACAGTTTTTCCGCGCCTTTCTTTGTATTGTCTGCGGGGTGTGGTGAGGGGGTTAAGAGAGGAATGTGATACGCAGCACCAATTAAATTTGATTACAATTTGTGGCAGGCAGCAAAAGCCATAGGAAGCCAACCCTGTGCACCCCCCCCCCCCCCTCCGAGCTTACCATGTCTCGGACTAACAATGAAATATATCTATATATATGTAAGCAACCCTATCAAGCTGTGCGCTCCATCCCCAAACGATATATAGATAGATATATATAGTTATTGTAGTTGGCCGCAGCGTAAAAAGTCGATAAATTTATATATATAAATGTGTGTGTGTGTGTGTGTGTGTAGGACAAAAAGTAACACAACATTGACAACAACTCAATTTGGCAGGACATTTACTAAATACTTGGGACAGGACACCGAACAGAATAGGACAGAAGAGGACACTCCTTGTTCATTGTCCAATATTGAGCCGATGAGTTATTTATATTTAGCCATCAGCAACAACAAACAATTTTCGACCATTTCAAAACCGGGGTGTGTATGTGTATGTGTATGTATGTGTGTGTGCCAACTCGATTAGTTAATTCGCTCTCTGTATGTGTGTGTGTGTGTTATTTGTTTTGGGGCACACGCAATGAGCGGAACCGGAAATGCGAAACAGTTAAGATCAACTAATTGAATCTACGTGCACCAAGTGGCTCTTCAACCTAATGGCAGCACCGGAGAGCAACATAGAACAGAGGAGAGGGAGAGGAGGAGTGTGGGGTAGGGGTAGTTTGAAAGGGTTGCCCTTGTTGTCTGCCCATTCTAGGTTGGTTTTCTTTTACTTTCTGTTCGCTTTTCGGACAAAGTTACGAAAAATTTATGAAGCATTTTCTTAATTGCACTTCCTTGAAGAAAAATAATTTATTTAAACGACAAGCGCACACCTTTTCTCCTCTCCACTCCGCTCCTCTCCTCTTCTCACCTCTCCTCTAACTTGCCGGGCGCCAGCTGGACTCAACTTAAATTGCGAGAAGTGGAGTGGAGTGGAGTGGAGAGAGGTCAAAAAGGTAGTCGAAGAAAGTTCACGCCCTGCTTGCTTTACTTACTAGTTGCCAGCCCTTCTCACCCCTCCCCACCCTCTCTTTCCCACCCTCTCTCTGTGTGTGTTTAGTTGGCAAATGTCGTGTTGCGTCATTTGAAATGAAATTTTCTTTCAATATTCTTTTCATTCTCCAGGCAATTGGCACAAGTTGTAATGGTCGCAAACCTTCCAGCCAAAGCTTTATGCACTTTTAATGTTCCCCATACCCCATCCCCCTCTCAACACTTCACCTTTATATCCTAATGAAAAGTTGTTAGGTTGACAATATTGTTCAATTGATGTACTCAATTTCACTGCCAAAGAACTCCTTATGGAACTAGTTACAAAAATATATTTTCTTTTGACTAAAAAGTTTCTTTTTAGTTTTAAATACGTTTAGCTTGCAAAAGTTTGCGTATCTATAGTTTAGCATCTCTTGTTTAAGTGTTTCTGCTCGAATTGAGACATTGATACATTTAGCTTTTTGTTGTTATTGTTGTTGCTGTTGAAGTGAAGTGAAGTCATTTGATTATTGTGGCCGTTTTGAGTTCACGGACAAACAAGCACAAGCAAGCACTTCGATTGTTGTTGTTGTTGTTGTTCTCGAGAGAGACCTTAGATATTAATTTGTTTTTGCAATAATTGACTTTCTTTGCTGTGGTTTTATCTCGAATCTCGAATCTCGAATCTCGAATAAGAATTTACCTCAAGGGAAAACCACACACACACACACACAGCTGATGTTGAGTTGAGTTGACGAAAAAAAAGTGAACAAAGTGAACACAAAGCAAATCGAGTGACTAATTGAGTGAATACAGTTAAGCCTGCCTATGATAGCAGCTACTCAAGTGAAAAGTGCTAGGAAATTTCTCAATTAATGTCATTTTTCAACAGCACTAATTGAACTAAGTGCACTTAAAAGCACACACACACACACACAAACACATACACAGAAACAAATCAAGCAAAACGTTTCTTCTCAAAACCAATTGACAGACAGACAGACAGATAGAAAGATAGATACGATACGATACGATAGGATAGAATAGAAATAGATACGCTGGTAAATAGACGAGACAGGACAGTGCGTATAAAGAGAGAGAGAGAGAGAGAGTGTGTGAGAGAGAGAGCTTAAAACCAAAACCGAAGCAAAGCAAAGCAAAGCTAAACTGAATGAATGAATGCGAATGCAAAGTGAATAATGGCCCAGGGGCAAACTCAGTTTCAATGCCTTAAATTGAATGCTCACAGCAACAACAACAACAACAACAACAAATTACATTTAGGCCAATGGCAACCACAGCCGTAAACTAAAAATGAAAACTGAAAATGAAAAATCGCAATAAGCCACAAAACAAACACAAAAAGCGAAGCAAATTATCCAGCAGCAGATGCTGCTGCTGTAACTGTTACGAGCCATAAGAAATGAGCAGAGGCAAGCGGGAGGGAGGGAGGTAGGGAGGGAGGTTGGAGGCGCACAGCTGGTTACAGTTAGATATACAAAAAAAAAATATTCATTATGAAAAGCAATCAAGCTTAAAGATTTCGAAACAACTATTTCTTCAAGTTGAAAGTTTTGTGCATATCGAAATGAGTTTCCGATAGGTAATTGCGATCGATTAACCTATTTCCGATAACTACAACTGCAATGCGCATCCGTATCCGACAAATGCATCCTGTAACACCTCGGCTCTTTCTCGGCTGCCAGTCAAAAATATGTCAAATGTCCTTATTGCTACCGCTTATTTCTGCCATGTAACTATTCAAATTGTTGTTGTTGCTGTTGCTGTTGTTGTTATCGCAGCTGTTGCAGTTGCACTTATTGCTTGTTGTTGTTGTTGTGATTGAAAGTGGCGCCGCAGTGGTTAATCGAGCTGTGTTCAACTTAAACCAACAAACAAACATACAAACATACAACAACAACAGCAACACCGACCACGTTCAACATGTCACGTTGTGTTCCCACTCCTCCCTTTCTGTCCTGTCGCTGTCCAACACTGTCGCTGTCGTGTTGACGCTGCGGTCGATTATCGTGTATAGATAGCAGCACAGATAGATATATCGCTCATATTGCCAAGCAAATTATGACAGTCATTTGCACGCACACCCACACACACACACACACACACACATACAGAAGAGAGATACATAGATGGAGCGTGAAGGAGAGAAAGATATTTTAGTTTTATAGTTTGTTTCAGTTATTTTCTATCATGCATATAAAAATAACGCTCAAAAGTAGGCAACACTTTTTGATGCCTTTTCATTAGTAGCTTGAATTTTGATATTCTTTGGGTCAAGCTGCACATCAAATAATGTTCAAACGGGACGAAGCGGAGGTTGGCATGGGGACATCCATGCGCGCATTTCGTACACAATTTACAGATTTTGGAATATTTTGGTGCGCCCTAAAAGTAACAAGTAACAAGGCAACAAATTTGTGGCAATTCGCTTGCGCCACATAAGTAGGCAACACATTGGTGCATTGAACAACAACAACAAATGTTAACCAACCAAATTACACATGCATATGTGTACTTATGTACACACACACACACACACACACACACAAACACATATACAAAAAGAGAATGGAATCTCTATTCGTATCTCATACTCGAAACACCAACGTTTTAGCTCGTTTTGTGTTTGCGCTTGTTAATTAACTGACAATGCTTAAAGTGTGTGTGTGTGCATACATATACATATTTTTAAATGTGTCTGCCAACAAAGAGAGAGACAGAGAGAGAGAGAGAGAGAGAGACAGCTGTCGCTGCGGCCTGCACAAGTGTTTGCTAATTTTATTAAACCCTCTTGCGCTTAATTAATAGAAAATGATTGCGCAAACAGACGTCGAAACACACACACACACACCTACACACACACACATTTAAAGAGGAGCTTGGTGGTGGGAGGTGGTTGGGTTGGGTTGAGTTGAGTTGAGTTGAGAATAGCAGCTGCAAAAATATTAGCCACTATTAAAAGCTAAAACGAAGCCGGCTGCTCTTGTTTTCATCACCTGCTGCTGCTGCTGTTGTTGTTGCTCTTGTTGTTGTTGTTGCTTTCTTAGCCCCGCAGCTTTAAAAACTATTCAACCATAGAACGATACACACACACACGTACATACACACAAATTCAGAACAAACGTAGAAAGCGAAGCGTAAATTCATTTACCGCAACGAAACAGCAAAGCCGCCAGCCAAATACACACACACACATACACACACACATACAGATACATGTACACGCACACGGAATGAGAACACAAAAAGCTTTTTACACAAATGAGTTCATGGATTGTAGAAAGTACAGTACAGTCGCTACAATACCCTACCCTACCCTACCACCTCCTCCTCTGTTGTTGGCGAGGGTAGCCACAAAAATTAATACATTATTTTTAAAAGATAAATTTTCTCTCTCCCCCTCTCTCCGTCTCTTTCGCTTGTCTCTGTCGCTCTTTGTCTCTGGTTCTCGTCCAGTGACTGGCAAACAATTAAATCAGTGAAATCCACACGCAGCTTTTGGCACCACCCCCCCGCCCTCACACCCCCCTCTCAAACACACAGACACATACACATTGAAAATGTTCACAACTTTTCAACTTAAATTCATTTTGTGCGCCAAAGCGCCAAAGTAAAGTGCCTCCCCCCCTCACCGAAAAGATGTGCCAAGGGGGTGATAGCGGAGACTTGTAAGTAAGTAGAGGGGGTGGGGTGGGGGGTAGGCAGCAGCTTTTGGGGTTGCTTTTTGAGACAGTCAGGGTGTAGCAGGGGGCAGGGGGCAGGCAGCCAAGTGGCATCACACACATTTTTCTCGTGGTTTGTTGTAAATTTGTTTTCGTTCACTTGCAACGCCGCGTTGTGACACCGCAACAGCAGCAGCTTAATGGAGGGGGGGTGGAGGGTGCGGGGGGGGGGAGTAGCTACCCAAATAGCAGCCGGGAAGCCGCAACTTTTAGCTCTTCTTCTTCTTGTTGTTGTTGGTGTAAATCAGTGCCTCGTGACTCGTGAGGCAGCAGCTGCTGTTATTATTGCTGTTATTGTTGTTGTTGTTGTTGCTGTTGTTGTTGCCGCTAAAAGCGTAGATAATAAATTAAACGCAGCACGCTTCAAGTCAAATAGCTGTGCCCCTGTTTATCCTACCCCCCCTCCCGCCCATCACCATCCTTCTACACATCTCCTCCTTCTTCCCAACGACTTCGGCTCAAAATGGCAGGAAGAGCGAGAAGAGTCGAGGGAAGATCGAGGCAGCAGGGCAGGGTGTATGTAGAGGGAGGGAGTGTGTTAGGGGGGGGGGGATTAACGTTTGAGCATGTGAAAAATGCACATCAAAATACAAATCGAAAGGAAAACAAACTCAAAAATTGAATTGTGAAACGAAATTTTTGCCATCCGGATTGAATCTCCAAGGAACCAAGACTAGTCGAGTTCGAATTCCGACTAGACTAGATACGCTGAACTATATACTTAATGCGTACAGTCGACTCGTTGATCGGCTGACCAAGAATATATATACTTTATAGGGTCGCAAATGTTTCCTTCTTTATTTCTTTCCTTCATTTTCAATGGTTATTTCTTCAGGGTATAAAAACAAATCCTTCAGATACTTGAAGTACCTTATCTTTATAGTTCAGGGTATAATAATCCTATAGATACTAGAATATATATACTTTATAGGGTCGCAAATGTTTCCTTCTTTCTTTTTTTTACTTCATTTTCAATGGTAATTAGTTCAGGGTATAAAAACAAATCCTACAGATACTTGAAGAACCTTATCTTTATAGTTCAGGGCATAAAAACAAATCCTTCAGATACCTAAGTACCATATCTTTATCTTTATCTTTATTATTATCTGTATTATAGCTATCATAAGTTTTAATTACGCGCTGTGATAAACACTCAACTCAAATATCAATCAAGAAGGAGATAATTTTGCTTTTTGTTCGAAGTAAAAATCTTTTCTGCTTTTTAAATACAACGACAAGAATTTTGTGTGTGAATTTCGCCTAAATTAAATGCAGCAAATTTAACAGGCAAGAATCCTAACTACAACCCCCCTACCCATCCCTACCACCACCCTTCAGACCAACCACCACACCTGTTTGAAAGTGTCCGAGACGAAACAAAAATAAAATAAAATATACACAGAGTTGAGCTGAAAAGTTGCGCCAATGTTTCAGTAGATAAAACCAGCCAAGCCACAGCACAAAGGCGTCGACTCAAAGCAGTGGCAACGAGAGATTAGACTTGTGTGAGAGAGAGAGAGACAGAGAGAGAATGAGAGAGAGTGGGATGGAGGAGTAGCAGCATGTCAACCCTTTTGTTTCAAATTAAAATTTACATATTTTAATGTGCAAAGTTTTTGTGTGTGCTTCTTCAACTGTTTCTGCTTCTTCTTCTTCTCTTCTTCTTTTTTGCAGCACGGCAAAACTGCCCAAACAACAAACAACAACAACGAGACAGAGTGAGGGGGGGGGGGGGGCGGGTGGTATGGCAAAAAAGTTTCTCCGTTTGCCAAAAAAGGTTTGCTCTTGGCAGTAAAAAATCAAATTGACCTGTAAATATAATTTAAAAGGTGGCAACAACAACAACACCAACAACAGCATGAAACGTGTTTAATTATCAAGTTGTTAACAACAACAAACAGTGAAGCAAAAAATGCTGACAGCAAACTGAAGTGGAGAGTGGAGAGACATCGAGACGAGGCGAGGCGAGGAAACAAGCAAAAAAAACGCATTTCGTTTCCAGCTGCCGCATTCAATTTGGCAAGCAACATTTTGTGTGCTGTCGCCATTTGTGTTTGCACTTGCGTATGTATGTGTAGGTGTATGTGTATGTGTGTGTATGTGTGTGTGTATTTGTGTGTATTTTGCTCACTTTAAGGCGTTTAATTTTTGTTAATTTGCCATTGTCGGCTAATGAGCGAAAAGCGAGCATTTTGAGTATTTGGAAGTTGTGAAAAGACTGAGAGGGTGGTGCAAGGGAGGGTGGGGAAGGAAATAGTTAAAGCTCTGCTTCTTTTCCTACATACTTCGGGTAGGGTTGTGGGAACTATTACTATGCAGAGAAAAGTTAACAACACAGATCAAAATTGGCTAAAAAAAAAAGAATATTTAATTCTTAGAAGAAGTTAGCGAAGCTCTCCAATTCCAATTCTTTGTCTTCTTTAAGATATTTTTGGGTAAATGGTATTTAGCTTTTGTTAAAAAAGAGTTTCTAGTGATGAGAATTATGAAAGGATTCCAGCATATTCCCTTTTAAGATGGAGTTTCTCAAAAAGGTAGAAGTTTGATTATGAACCATACATGAACTCAAAAAGTTCGACATATGCTCAATAATAATAATATGTAAATCAACTTATTCTTAGTCTTGTTATCATTATTAAGCATAATATATATCAGCTTATTCTTAGTCTTGTTATACATTCATAGTCTGATATAATATATACACTCACAATGAATACAATATAGAAACACCTTAAAACGAATATTGAGAACTATTTGGCTTCTTGTTCATTTCTCAGTTAGCAGGAAAAAAAGCTATCAATAAGTTCAGATGATGATGAACCTTATCCTGAATCATTTTCAAATATACATTTCTTAATGCTTATTGTTTATTTTTGATTCTTGTTGAAAAATAACTCGAAGGAGAGTGAGAGATGTTTTTTTGTGGTTTCTTTAGCTTTTTTAAGCAATCAATTGAACATGTTTCGACATGTTGCTAAGACACATTGCGAGTGAAGGAAGGAGGAAGTATGGGATAGAGGTTTGTTGAAGATGGCTGCGTTGTGGTTTCCAATTGCTTGTCAACTTTACAGATGGTGACCAATACACCAATACAACACCAATACAACACCAAAACACACACACATACAGAAAATGGCCTGCCATATGCAACTATTCACATAATGAACACAGGAAACTGACAATAAGAAAGTGTGATTGGGGTGGGGAGGGTAGGATGTTAGGGGTTAGGGTGCAGTGGGGTGGGGTGGGGTGATTTCGGTGTTGTATGGTATTTTATTGTGTTTGCATACGCGCCAGGCGCAAAATTTTCATTACCTTTTGAGTATGTGTGCGAGTGTGTTTGTGTGTGTGTGTGTGTAAAGTAACACCATTTAACGCTAATGTAAAGCAAACACTTTGATGTATTTGCCTTCTGTGCGTGTGTGTGTGCGAGTGTGTGTGTGTGAGTATTTTTCATTAACCGTCGGCGTTGGTGTTGGTGTTGGTCGGCGTTATGACAACGGTCGACGTTGTCCACACTTATCTATCTATCTGTGCACACTTATAAAACACACACACACACACATAAGTGTATGTGTGTGTGTGTGTATGGTTTCTTTATAGCTTACCTGCAAAGTATGCCAACATGGCGGTTAGGACGACAGATATGAATATTAAGGCGATGCTCAAGCATTTCCAGGAACATCGGTGTTGACAGCGTTTATCTATGTGAAACCTGTGAAAAGAACACAAAGCAAAGTACAGAACATAAGTAATATACATATATATGTGTGTGTGTCTGTGTGTGTGTTTATCTACAGTAGTAAAAGAGAAAGATACAGAGAGAGGGAGAGAGAGAGATGTAGAGATGATGTCAGAGGCACTAAACAAACTCTGTGCAATGCATTTGTAATTAACAACTGGCAAACACAGAATCAGAAACATAAACAGAAGGAGAGGGGGGGGGGGGGGTGGAAGAGGGGGATCGAGATGGCTAACTTATGATATACAGGAGCTTGGCAAAAAGACCAAAAGCAGCAAATGGAAAATGGAACTGTGATTACAAAATGTACAGAACACCACATTGGATAAAGTAAGAACTTCTGTTCCATCTTTGACTGGAGATGCCGAGAAAACCAAAAGGCAAAAGGTTTCATCGTTACTTTAAAAGATTCGCAAGTTTCTTAGACTGATAATGAAAGTACTGAAAAGTAATGGTTTAGTTCAAGTAACGTTACTTGGTGTTAAGCGTTAATTCAGTTGACTCGTTACTTTAAAGGAATCGCAACTTTCAAAGAATGATAATTAAGATACTGAAAATCAATCGTAAAGTTTAGGTCACGATTCTAAACTCGTTGTTACTTGTTAGTTCAAGTGACTCGTTACTTTACTCGCTTACTCGTTACTTTACAGGATTCGCAACTTTCAAAGACTAATAATGAAAGAACTGAAAATTAATCGTTAAGCTAAAGTAACGATTAGTTCCTTACTCGTTGTTAATCGTTAACTCAGTTGATTCGCTACATTAAAGAACTCGCTTGTTTCACTTAGAGATATACCTCTTGCTAATCTATACTATGAAACTGAGCTTTATACTTTGGCGTCCTCGCTATAACCTGATCTTAACGAATATTTGCTTTAAGTAAAGTGCTTGAATACTTTTGCTGCTCTAACACGTTGTAGCTTCTTAAATATGGCTCATCTCTAAGGTGTTTTGTAGGGAGAGAAGAAGAGTGAGAGGGAGCGGGAGCGGGGGGTACGCTGTGTGGAGCGAGATAAAAAGTTGGTTTAGTCGCATGACATAGCACAAGGACCACAAAAACCAACGAAAGAGAAAAAAAAAAAAAAATGAGAGAGCGAGATGAGTTTGTCAACTGTCAACTTTTTTAATAAAGCAACGCAAAATGATGCACAACTTACGTAGTCAACGTTGTCAAAGTAGTTGCCTCTATGTATATGTATATGTATATGTTTGTGTATGACACACACACACACAGACAGACACAGCTACCACTAGTTAATTGCATAAAACTTGTAGAAAAAGATTCTGTTTGCATAGTTGACTTTGCTAACAGAACTAAAACTATATACACACACACACAAGCACATATGTATATGTATAGTATATGAATATATAAATGTATATGTATATGTTTATATATATATATATGTTTATGTATTCATGTCCAAGTGACGCAATGCAAGCGATGAAAAAGTCAATTAGGAAACCTAATGAGCCTACTTGTTGTACTGAATCGAACAAAGCACAGCTAAAGGAGGAAGGAGCAACGAAGCCACAACAAACTAAAAGAGCAGGAAGAGAACATATGGAGAAGAATAAGTCCGAAAATAAAACGTTAAACGCTTTTCGAGTAGTCACTGTGATTGACAACGATAAAAGTTGGAAAGATAAAGAAGGACTGAGAAGTTTAGAGAAGCAATGTTGCCAATCAAAAAAGTAACGAGTAACGAGTAACAAGTAACGAGTAGCGAGTAGCGTGAAAACATTGTTACTAAAAACCTGATAGCTTAATAATTGTAAGGCGAAAGATAGAAAGATGTTAGTTATGAAAAAGGAACGAAAAGATGCAGCGAGAAGCATCATTAAGAGAAGCTTCAAGTAAATACAGAGAAACAAAACAAAACATAACAAAACAAACAAAAAGGACGAAAAGACAAAGGCAGCTCACACATACACACAAGCTAAAAGCAAATAAGAAAAGAAGACAGAAAGGCAGGCAAATGAGCTCATTTACGAATGCACTCAATGGAGTGTAAAGAGTGCTTGGCGAATGAACCGAGCGGGGGCGGGGGCGAGGGCGGAGGAATCGGGGACGGGTTCATTGTTGTTTGTTGACCCATTGAATGGATGATACTGGAAAAAGATTGCTTACCTGGATGGTGAATATGGCGAATAATGTGGTGCATGCGCTGAATGCGAATTACGCAACGGGAATCCAGGCATAACCAATGGCTGTGAGCCGCTTATCTGGCAATGTGGACCACCGCCGGCACCACCACCGCCGCCTCCAACGTTGACGCCACTGCCGGGTGGACCTACAGAGATTTGCGGTCCCACCCCTTGTCCGCCACCGCCCGGCATCGGCATCGTACCGGCGCCCATGGGCATGCCCATGCCTCCAACGCCAATGCCGCGATCGATGCCGCCATGGCCGATTGTGTTGCTGCCAGTTGACATACTTTGTGGCATCTGTTGTTGGTGGCCGACCAATCTGCAAGGCAAGTGTAAAAGAGATGCAGTTAGTATCGTTGAGAGAGAGGGGGGAGAGGGAGGCAGAGAGATCAGCAGAGTTGCATTTCAGTTTGCTTGTAATGCGGAAATTAAAACATGTTCACATTGAAATATTGAAATCTCAACTATATATATATATATATGCGCATATATACATTGTGTAAATTGTACACTTGGAGAAATTATATTCGTTTGGAGATAATAATTAAAATCGTAGCTAAAGTTTTTCTTTCAGTGCACACATGCACATATTTTAATATATCTATCTTGATATATATATATATATATAGATATATATGTTTTGTATTTTGTATTGTTTTTGTTTGGTTTTTGTGTTTTTGCTGTCTTTTTTTGGGCGTGGCACTTGACACAAAGGGCATTGTTATTGCTTTTTGGCTTGTCTGCGATGTAACTGTTGTTGTTATTGTTATTATTATTATTTTTAACGGTTAAGTGATGCGGAAATTTTAAATTAAAAAACATAAATCAATGCACATGTTTGTGTGTGTGTGTTGGTGTCCATTGTTTCATTATCGTTGCCCAGCAGCCAAACTGCTTGTTGTTTTTGTTGCTTGTTGTTTTTGTTGCTGTTTGTATTTTATTATCGCTCAACATTAAGCGGAAATGCTGCTGCTGCTGCTGCAGGCGGCGGCGGCGCTGTGTTGTCGCTGCCCATGTAAATATGCAACAAATTTTATGCAATTGCCGCGCTTTTTATTATTTTGCTCGCCGCCCGCAAGTATGCAACACTTTTTTTCTTCTTCTGTTTTTGCATAAACTGCCAGCGCTGCGATTTACAAGACAAAGGACTCAAATTACCGCAAACGCACGCACACACACACACTCACACGCACACAGAGCTTTTGGTTGAGTACTCTCAATGTGTGTGTGTGTGTGTGTGTTGTTGGTTACATGGTTTCGAAGAGTGAAAAGCACTTATTAAATTGTGAGCGAAAAAAATGCAATTAATTTGACATTTTTTGTTGCTGAGATTTTTGGAGCACAAATAAATATAAATAAAAATATGCGAAAAATAAATAAAACTATGAAACAATACACACAAAAAAGTAATCAAAAGCCCTCTTAACTTAGTGATTAATTTGTTTAAAATTCAATTCTCTTCAGAGACACGAAAAATACTTTAAAAAGGTAATAAATATTTGATTTTCGTTTCGTTTCTTTTCGTTTGGTTTCGTTTGGTTTGATTTACAAAACTTAAAAACTTTTGAACAAACGTAATTTGTTTCTCCAAGTTGTTCAGAGACATTGTAAGGAAATAAATAAATAATTCAAGTTTTCAATTGCTTATTTTCTTGGCGTTTGCTTGCCCCCCTTTCCCTCATTCCCCCTTTCAACCCCCCAACCATCCCATCTTCCATTCGTTGGCAGAGTTTTGAGTTTCAAGTTTCAAGTTTGAGAGTTTCGGGGGTTTCGGGGGTTAAAATTAGTCAGCAAAGTGCAATTTTTATAGAATTTGTGACGCCAGTTGAGACAGTTTTATGGATGCACACAATCCCTCTCTCTCTCTCTCTTTCTCTATCTCTCCCTATATCTATCTCTACATATTTATTTCATTTTCCAACTTTAATGGTTGTTCTTTTACTTCCTCTCTCTCTCTATCTATCTCTCTCTATCTATCTCTCTCTGTGTCTGTTGCTTAGCTCATCTTGAATGGCAGCGGCGTGTCGGAGTGCATTTGACATATCACAATTTTTGGTTCCGCTCGCTTTTCCCCTCCCACTCTTCTTCTTCGTCATTCTCTCTCCACTCTTGTTGAGTGTGTATGTATTTGTGTCTGTGTGTGCGCTTTGGACGCCATTTTGGCTTGGTTATTTATGGCCATGTCAAGCGGTCGCCAGCTGGTCAAGTGCTACCCTATCCCCTAGACCCTCTCCCCTAGCCCCTCTCCACAACCACCCCCTCTTGCCCACACCAACCTCTCGCATGCCCTTTTGTTGTCCGAAAGCGTGGCCTGCATTTGACATGCGGTTGCGTGCGGGCTAAAAAAAAAAAATTATTTTTAAATATTTTTTTTTTGGTTCCTTTTCGTTTTTGCTATTGGCAATTGGTAAGCCGGCAAAAATGTTTTTAAGCCAACAACAAAAAAATCAACCAAGATTTGATACCCTCTCAACCCTCCCCCCCAGCACTCTTAAACCTAAATGCTGACTGACCAAAACAATCGAAATTTGCAAATCAAACCAAAATCAAGCTTCAAATTTACGAGAGAGATTCATTCGCTTACAAAGAGAAGTTGTTAGCCAGCGGCTCTAAAGCAACCAGATCAGCGTTATTTATACACACACACACACACACATGTGTGTAAGAAGAAGAGAAGCAGCAGCATGGTCAGGGTGGGGAGGGGGGTGGACACACAAAATGAGTGCAAAAGCCGCTTACAACCAAAATCAACGACAACAGCAGGCGACCAGCAGTTGTGTGTGTGTTCGTCTGTGTGTGTGTGAAAGATAAATGTGCTCGTGTATGAGTGTGCGTGTGTGTGTGTGCTTTAGGGGGCAGCTTAGCAAACGCTAAGCCAGCCAGCGTTGAGCGCAAGCTGTGTCTGTGATTTATTAGCAACAATAATAGAATTAAACAATTTAAATTAAGTTGTAGCCAAAAACCATAAACAGTCTGCCAAAGCAGGCTAACAACAACAACAACAACAGCAACAGTAGCTCAGCGTTGTTGGTGGCAGGGAGAGAATGTGTGGCACGCAACGGGGCGTACCACAAATACACAAAATACAAACCTAACAAAAAAAATGAAAACAGAAAAGAGAATTTTTTTGGCGCTGCATTTTTTTTTTCTCTTTTTTTTTTTGGAGCAGCAACAAAACAGAAAATAAAAGTTATGTGTGGATAAAATTTTGTTGCTTCATGTTTTTCACATATTTTCGGAGTGCTTTTTTTTTGATACTATATCTCATCGAACTAAGCTGAGAGTTGAGAGTTAAGCTAGCTTTATACAATTTTTAAATCAACAGATCTCTGTGTTAAAAATTACGAAACGAAGCAAAAAGTTTCGAAATGTTTCGGATATAATAAATATTCTCGGAAACATGTATATATACATTCAATGTTAAATTTTTCAATATTCATAACGATTTTTAATGTGACTTTCCTCAGCGATCTCAGCCCGGAGACAAGCTATAAATATATACAATTTGTACCTAGAGTTTGATTCTATAAAAAAAATGATTTAAAGGAAACTTTTGTCTTTTGTCTTTGGTCTTTTGACTTTCCTAATTAAAAACGTTTAAAAGTGAAAAGAAAATTCTTATCCATTATTTTATTATAGCTATGTCTTAGTTAGTTAGGGTATTGCAAAATCGTTGCAACATATATTTGTTTTTGTTCTATAGCTGACCAAAGGCAATAGGAATATGGTGTAGCTTGCGAAAGTGTGGCAAGGGAAGGGAAGGGTTGCAACATGTGTAGTCTCGCGTCGACATGGGGCATTACAAATGCTTCCTGTGCATAAATGTGGCAGCAGTCGGTACTCTTCTCTCTCTCTTCCTCTCTCTTGCTCTCTCTTGCTCTGTATGTGAATTGTTGCTATTATTTCGTCGTGTTGTTGTTGTTGTTGGCCAGACCCCAAACACAGCTTGACCCCGAATCACACACACAACAACCCACGACCCCCCCTCTCTTAGGTCCACCCCACTTGTTAGCCGTGGAGCTAGTGCAGCGCCCTCGTTTTGGTGGTACAAACACACACACTCGACGGGATCTCGTTGCTAACAAAACAACAACGAAAAAACGAAAAGTGTTGCATACTTTTGAGTGCAACGCATTTTGCTACTTCAAAATGGTCATTTTGTAGTGTTGGTTGGTTGTGGTTGTTGTTGGTGTGTGTTTGCGAAATTGTTGTTGTTGTTGCAAATAGTTTGTTGTTGCTGTTGTTGTGTTGCTTAAGTGTGCATTTAATTTAATTTTTATTTAAATGCAACACATAAAAATTTAAAACATTTCGTTGTGGTTTTGTTGTGTGTATGTGTGTGTGTGTGTGTGTGTGTGTGGAACTTACAAGTGCTACAACAACATAACATAACATAACAATACACAATTATTGCTGGACTCTGACACACACATATATGTACGTGTGTGTGTGTGTGTGTGTGCAACATAAATGTTGCAAAGAGCCATTCACAAAATCACTCGAAAGTGCAGCAATTAAAGTAATTGCGTTCGTTCCTTTTTTTTTGCTGTTCCTTTTTTGTGTGTGTGTTGTTTGTTTCTGTTTCGAGAATTGTTGTTGTTGAAAAAGTGAACAATGCAAACTGCAGATTTAAATCTCAAAACACACACAAACAAAAACTACATACACGATATATACATATGTATATATATTTGTATTAAACACTTAACTTTATTTATATAAAATGTTGCCTTAATGGGATTCTGTTCAAATCTAGTTGGAATTTAATAAAATTTAAAACAAATAATACTCAACAATATATTAATGAGCATTAAGAAAGATACAAAAATCTATACAAATTCAACATATTTGATAATTTTCAGATTTTTTCTGCCTTAATTGATATATTTATGAATTTTTCTATCTTTTTGGTCTTTCAAGCATTTTCCCACACTGTCAACTCGGGACAAACTGGGTGTGCCACATGGTAATAATCTATGTTAATGCAGTTAATGTTGCAAGGTTGCAAGCAGCTGGTTCTTCTTCTTCTCTCACTCGCACTCGCTTTCTCTATCTCTTTCTCTCAACGGGTCGAATCAATTAGTTGCGCTGATTTGTTTGACAAACTGCAACCAATTCGTCTCCGTTGTTGTTGTTGTTATTGTTCTTGTTGCTGTTTAGTATTTTTGTTGTTGCTGTTGTTGCATTAATCGCTTCGGCCACGTAGCATTTTATTCTGTTGTTGTTCTTGTTGTTGTTTGTTTGTTTGTTTGTGAGCCAATTTTGCCTGCAATTTTCGTTCAACTTCTTTCGCTTTCTCTCTCTCTCTCTCTCTCTCTCTCTTCCTCTCTCTCTCTCTCTGTGTGGATTATTATTGATTTTGCGCTTCAGTTTTCTAGCACGTTTCCGCACAGCGTGTAATTTTGTTTGGCTTTATCCACATCGCTTGCCACAACCCAAACAGTTGATACACTTGAAGAAACAAAAGCTTTGTATGGAAACATTAATGCTTACAGATAAGAGAAATTTCTTGCAGTGTAACTTTAGTTTAGGAACGAGGCTATGCGATGAATCGTTGGATGGATTGAAAGATAGAACCGCGCAAAAAACAAAAAAAAAATAACCCAAAACCGAGACCAAAACCTAAAACCCAAAACTGACCTGTGGGAGCAGAGTCTATGTGTGCATGTGTGTGTGTGTGTGTAACATTCTGCGCTAAAATCACGTTTTGAGCGTTGTTAGTTTTGCGTGAGACGAGACGTGCCAAAGAGACGGGTGAGGCGAGGCAAGGCGACGCGTTGTGTGCGGCTTTTGTGCGGCCACGAAATTGAACCCCACCCTTAACAAAAAAAAAAACAGAAAGAAAAAACTCGCGAACAATGGAAAATGTTGGATTTTCAGTTAGAAAACTACCAGCTAATAGTTTGTAATCGTGTGTGTTTGTATTTGTTGCACTTTGCTTGTCTTACAAACAAAACTTCATAAAACAAATGCGAATATATATAGTATATTGTATATATATATATATTGTGAAGCGATAACAAAAAACTTCATTTGGCATACGGCAATTGAATACACAATTTTATCAGCTAAAGTTCTCAACCATATATATATATATATATATCTATATATCTTTAGTATGAGTAAGTCGAATGGAAGATTGACTCGATGCTGTCAAGTTTTGTGATAAGTATGGAAAAAGTACTCAGAAATATATTTGAAACCAAATTGAATGATTGTTCATGGTCTCAAATGCCTAACAATTGGGTTTACGTGACAATAAACAGGGAGAGAATTAAAGAGAGGGAGAGAATAAGAGAGAGAGGGAGCGAATGAGAGAGAGAGAGAGGAAGAGAGAAATGAAAGTATGACAGCCATAAAAAATAACTCAAAGATTCTTCACATCGAATAATTTATACAATTTGTGTTTGAATTGGACCAAAACTAAGTTTTTCTTATGTGAAATATTTTTCCCATTTCTTCTTACAAAAATTCTCATTTCGCTAACTATTTTTTTTCATCCTTGAGACATATATATATATATTTTTTTTAATTTTGTATCTCTTAAAGCATTTTGTATCTCGCAAAATTTGCACAAAAACAAAGACGCTAAATCAGCAGAAAAATAGCCAGCAAAAAAGAACCGAAAGGAAAAACTTACAAAGAGAGAGAGAGAGAAAGAGAGAGAGAGGGGGAGAGAAACGCAGGCAGGCAAATCAATTTAATTAGTTTCTGACTTTCATTTACAAATTATGCATAAATCTGTAGACAGCGCCCCAGAGACCATAAATTAAGCGAAACTCAAACGCAGACACAGAAAAGAACCAAGGAGAGTGGAAGAGTGGAAGAGTGGAGATGGGAGATTGGAGAGAGAGGAGAGGGGCCCAAAGTTTTTTGGCGAAACAACAACAAACTTGTAACTAACTACAACAGGACAACCAACAAAAAGTTAGTCCAAGAATAAGCAGAAGAACCAAATGTAAAGAAAAGCAGAGGAAAGGAAAAAAAAATCAAACGAGGGTTGGACACAAAATTAATTTGCGCTTTTATTAAATTTTCTGTTAGATTTTTGTTGTTGTACTGTTTCTGTTTCTTACTTGCACTTGGACGTGCCACAGCGCAGTGTAGCAAGGGTGCGGTGCGGTGGGGGAGGTAGGGAGGTTAGGGTGGACAATGCAACTATGAGGGGATAGTAGTAGATAGGGTGGGGAGAGGGCTGGCAGCGGCTTGTGGCTTGTGTATAGCCAAAGGGCAGCCAGGTAATCGCGGCCAAAAAAGGGGGCGTGTGTGTACACAACATAACACAACACACAACACATAGAGAGAGAGAGAGGGGGAGGCAGTGAAGGCATGAAACGCTGTCAAGCGAATTTTTTTCAACCCCTTGAAACACTTTTTTTATAATCGATTTATTTTCAGCATTTTTTTAAAATATTTTTTTATGTGCGTCGATTTTTTTTCTTCGACCCAAACATGCGTTTGTATGTGTGTTTAAATTTTTTTCTTTTTTTTAACAAAATTTTCCACATTTTATTTATTTTTTTTGGCTTTACAACATTTTTCGCGCTTTAATGCACGCAATAAACGTTAACTAAATAACAAAAACTCTTTATATTATGTCTCTTATATTATAAACACAAGATTCATCAGGATAGAATAGGTGCAAAAAACAATTTTTACTCTTTGCCCTTCGGGGTCGTAACTGGGATAATAGTATTATGTTATATAGTATATTATTATACTTGCTTACTACAGAAGACTTTTACTAATAAATTTTCCCTCTCTTACAAATCGTAGAACTATGTTAAAAGCCGGAGCTTGAAGGTCCGTTGGTACATCTAGAATCGAACTAAAAGCAAGCTGCCTGCTTGAAGCTGTATGGATATATATATTTCGTCACAATTTGCACACCAAATAAATTGATTCGTTTAATAAACCAAACTCACTTTCAATACATAGTTTATTCCTTGCTTATCTAATACTATATGAACATTGTAGTTTAGCTTGGTAAGAGGTATAACAAGAAGGCAAAGTTTTGATACTATTTCCCACCAGTTGATGTCCATCTCTTTCGCTCTTTCTTTGACTATATGCAACCCTGATTTGTAACTGTTACTTATAAATGTTAGAGCCAAGCGTGTAAAACCCAAACGTTAATGATCTAACGGAAATAAAGCAGTACTTGAAGTAACAGGGAAGCGCAACAGGATTGTGCACGTGTGTGTGTGAGTGTGTTGTGGTGATAAAGTGGGTTTAGAGAGGGTGGATGGTGGGGTGGATGGTGGGGTGGTTGGTGGGATGGGGTGGGGTGTGTGTTGCTGCTATCAGTATCTTATGGCACATGGTTTTTGCACAAAAAACCAAAATCGGAGCAAGACAAGTGAACCCTCAGCCTCAAACTTCTCATCCTCCCCAACCCTGCCCCCCTCGCGAAGCTATTGTCAATGCCACCATGTGACTAATAACACCCCAAGGGAGCAACAGCAACAGCAGCCAAACCGCTAACGTTAGGCTGGGGAGCTAAGGGAACAGAGCGGGGCGGGGCGGGGCAGGCAGGCAGGCAGGCAGGCAGCAGACGACGCCAATGATCAAAGCATTTTTCACTGCTCTGCTTTAGCCTTTTTTTCTTCTTTTTTTTTGCCTTTTCCAACCCATCTCCCCCCCTTTCACTCTCACCTACCCGGCGCCGTCGGCAAAATTATCAACATTATGCCCGTTAAATGCTAAAATTCTGTTATGACGGCGGAATTAATATTATTAAGGGGCGATTTTTATATTTTTTTTTTTTGCAGCCTCGACGACCTGTGCCACCCTCTACCACCCACCCTACCTCACCCACGTTGCCCCTCGTTCCCCTTGGAACTGTTTTGACCTTTTTTTTGTTGCTTTTGCTTTTGCTTTTTTAGCTGTCTGTTGAGTTGATAATTTAGCGACGCCACCAACACCAACAACAACAGCAATAACAACAACAACAATAACAACAACAACAACAACATCATTATCAAGCGAAACGCTTTGCATGCCACTCAAAAAAAAACCCCCCCCCCCCCCCCCCCCGCTCTCGCACAACAAAAAAAACGTGGCACAACTACGCCTCTGGTTGCATTTTCACGTTTATGGTTCTTATTAAATATTTACAGCTTAGACCGGCTGAGAAATTTCGAACGGCGGCTTTAATTGTTGTCACTTGCAAATTAATTATTTACAGCAACAACAACAACAACAACGAAAGAAGACGATGCATAACAAAGTAGAAGAAGAATCAGAACATTTGATAGAAAAAATATCAGATAAGTTAATACTCTAACCAAAAATAGAAAGCATTCAAGTTGGTTTCTTACTTGAATCGATGATAATACTCTTTGACCCCATACTTAAGATTAAACTAAGCAACAATCAATACTTAATACCTAAGATAAGTTATATACAAATCAAATGAACTATCCCTCTTTATTGGATCTGAATACTGGTTTCTTACTTGAATCAATATAATACTCTTTAATCCACTACTTCAGATTAAAGCAACAATCAATACTTAATATTTAAAGAGAATTATAGGTTATAAAGGATCTCAATCCTAGTTTCTTATTTGAATCAAGAATACTCTTTAATCCCATACTTAAGAACAAAGTAAGCAACAATCAATACTTAACGCTTAAGATAACAATATTTGATAAGAAATATACATTTCAAATGATAAGCGAATAACTATCCTACTATTTAGGATCTGAATCCTGGTTTCTAACGTCAATCAATAATACTTTTTAATCCCATACTTATAATTAAAGTAACAATCAATACTTAATACTTGAAGAGAAATATAAAACTATCAACTATCCTACTATATAGAGTCTGAATCCTGGATTCTTACTTGAGCCATGGACTTTGTTACTTGATTTTGGCATTTCTTTAGGTTAACTTGATTCATTCTTACACTTAATCTTTCTTTTAATTTTGGTTTTCTTTAACTCATTTCTAGTCTTCCGTAAGCTATTTAAATGACAGGGTATATCAAAGGGTATTTCACACTTAACAAGCAAAACAATTTTGATATGCAGACAAAACTCAACGAGGGACAAAAGTTTTGTTAGTGTATCACAAAGTCACACACACAAACCTAGAAGAAGAAGAAGTAGAAGAAGCAGTTTTCTCATCTGCTTTCTTTCTTCTGTTTCGCTCTTCTCTTTATCCCTTCTCGATTCTTGCATTCTGGGGAATAAGCGTGAAAGCGTTGCGATAAGCGCCACAAACATTTTTTTTTGTTTTTATTCCAAGCGCTTATAAATTGTTTGAAGAGTGGCAAGTGGCAAGTAGCAAGTTGAAGGTGTTTGCCAGACGGATTAGATGGCGCATAAAGCAAAACGCAGCCTCTCTCTCAAAATAAAGGGGGATAAATTGCAATTAAAGTGGCAACACCATTTGCCAATGTTGCCACCTGCTGTGCCACAAATTCTATATACACAATTTACTATATTATTGTTACAATATATATGTTGAATGTGTCTGTAAATGAAATATGACCATGTTTTCCACCTCTAACCAAAAAAACCCAAAAAAAGCACCCTGCAACATAAAAAATCAATCGAGCTAATAACGGAAATTGCGCCAAGTGCGAAACGAAATCAAAGACACAAAGATGGTCGCTGGCCATAAAAAAAGGCAATTGCAAAGTAAAGAGAGAGGGTATACGACAGCAAGATACCCTAGCATGTAGCTCTATGTTATCTATTCTGAGAAGCCAAGATCGAAAAATCATATATATATCTACTCGTTTCGGTTGAGAAGTGAGCAGAGAGAGAGAATGAGAGAGAGAGAGAGAGAGAGAGAGAGAGAAAGAATGAGAAAGAGAGAGAATGAGAAAGAGAGAATGAGAAAGAGAGAATGAGAGAGAGAAACACAGAGAGAGAGAAAGAGTGAGAGAGAATGAGAAGAAGAGAGAGAGAGAGAGAGAGAGAGAGAGAGAGAGAGAGAGAGAGAGAGAGAGAGTAAGACAGAGAGAGAGAGAGAGAGATCTGTTATCTTTACCTATTCGTATTCGTATCGGCTGAAAGTTGAGCAGAAAAAAGATTCGAACAGAGATACCCGTCTCTTGCATATGAAACAGAGTATGGAAAAATATTGCAACTTAATATTATAGTTAAGGCACACACACACACACACACATTGTTGCCACGTGTCTGGTACAACTCCCCCCACCCACCACGCCCACTTAGCATCACCCTGTTGCCCCTTGGCAACGATTTTGATTTCACTTTCGTCATGGCTGCAGCAGCATCAAAACGTAATAAGAAATGGCCCAAAAGAAGGGAAATAATGTGAGAGAGGGCACAAAATTGAATTAGAACCAGGACATGGCAAAAGGATATGCGAAGGGGCAGGGGCATTTGGGTATATGCCACGCAGCTGCAAGTGCAACAACCACCCAACAAAAGGAAGCAAAACTAATGCTTGCTGGTCAGCTTGAGGGTGAGGAGCATAAATAGGGCGAGGGTAGCAGGGGAGGAGGGGGAGAGTTTGTCATTCAACAAATCTCATCTAATAATAGCACGCCCTTTTCATTTCACATTCACAGTTGTGGGGGCGTGGCATAAGCACACGTCTTTTCAGCCAGCTGAAGGTTTTTGTTGTTGTTGTTGCTTGCTGTTGCTTGCTTGCCCCCTGAGTTAATTTGCAACATAATCTTTTAATCTGGTTTTTGTGTCAACTGCAGGCAGCAAAAGCAACCACCAATCTTTAGTTGTTGCTGTTGTTGTTCCCTTGGTGGTTGGCATTTATGAAATACAAAAATTCATTAGTTCCAGTTAGAAATATATATCTATATAGAGAGAGAAAATAAAATGACATATGATCCTAATGATGCTCTCCTCTCCGTCTCTTTCTGTATCACAACTTGGAGACAGAGATAAATTGCAAATAAATATTTCTATCTTTTCCAAAGGTACACTAAAGTAAGTTCAATGTGTATGTGTGTGTGTGTGTGTGGCAATAAACAACAACAAACAGCAAAATGCGATATGCGAAATAAAAATGTTATTCGCCAAAACATTCATTCAATGCATTCAATGCATTCAATGCATTCAATTGAGTTCAATCATTGCCAAAACAACAAAAATTGCAAAAAGTTTGTCAAACCAGAATGAATATGAATAAATTCTGTTAAAGATTCAAGTATTTAAATATTAGGTTTCAAATTGAAATGGTATATTTTTTGGAAACGTCAAACTATGCACAAAGTTTGAATTATTTATTAGGAATGAAATTATTAATAAATGTGGTAAGAACTAAAATCCCAATCAACTACAGAGTTTTGTCAAGCGGTTCATTCCTTTCCCCCAAAAGTTGTCTCCCATTAAGTACAGGCAACTTATATATAACTTGTATATAAGCTATATTATCGTCAAGTTTCATTATCATCGTTTAAGTGTAACTCACATTCGTACAAACTTTCGCATTCATATTAAAGTTTAATAGGATTTCTGAATACATATAAACGACATTACACTTGCATTGAGCTTATTTTTAAGAGCTTACTCATGAAAATGTTATAATACTCAAAAAGATAACTCTTAGTGTATCTACTTGGTATTGAATGGAGTTTATTTCTCCGATTTAAGCTCACTTCCATGCCATTTTGAAAAGCCAGTTTAAGATATGGCAATGAATAGCAAATATGATATTCTTTCCTTACCCTTCTCCTATCTCCCTTTCCGATGATGATGCTAGATTGCAACAATGCAACAATTGACACAAAAGACTTGTCAACGACAGGTAAAAAAAAATATGAAGCGAACTTCGGGAGTGCGGAAAGGCAGTGGCAAGAAAGAAAAGTACCACACACACACACACGCACACACACGCACATACATGATGGAACAATTCGCATGAAAATTGTGTGTGCAAAAGTTGATTTTGCCTTGATTTACTTTTGACTTTAAGCTCAAAATCACGTTTTGAAACGAATGTGCAAACTGAAAGGCTCTCAAATGAAAAAAAGAAGCGTTCATTGTGTGTGTGTAAACAAATACGTGTGCGTGTGCGTGTGTGTGTGTGTGTGTGCGTGTGCAAGTGTAGTCGAAATTCATCAAAATCCAATCAATCTTTCATTTAAACATTTTCATTTCGGCTCGATGCGCGTTGTGCGCGCCATTTTCGTTCGCATTGAATCTGAATGGAATGAATCTTCTATGTGGCACAAACAGAAAAAAAAACCCCAGAGAGAGAGGGAGGGAAGGGGACAGTGGGGTAGGCACAGCAAAACAACACCGAAAAAAAAAGAAGAGAAGGAAGAAATAAAGCGCAAATATTTGCGCGTATAAATGGGGATGATGATAACGATAACGATGATGATGAGGAAAGCCTTAGGATGAGCCGGCAAAAGTGCCAACAAAACTCAAAAAAATATATACATATACATATATATATAAATTTGTGTATATATATTATAAGAGGAGTAGGCAAGGAGGGGTAGAATACAGGAGCATGCCACGTGGCATCTAAAAATAGAACGCAAATAACAAAAAGCAGCCGAAAAATGTTGTTCGAAAAATGTTGAACTAAAAAATAAAACAGGAAAAAAGGAAAATGAACGAAAACAAAGCTTTAAAATTGCAATTTTGTGACACAAATAACTATTTAATAAAAAGTTAACAATAATATATATCTCTCTCTCTCTATTTGTGTCTAACTAAATACCTAAGGGAAAATGTAACAAAACAAAATGTTGCTGCTTTTTGTTGCAGGGAGGGGTTGGTCAAAAAAGGCAATCAGCTAAATTAGTTGACTACACACACACACACATACGCACACACGCACACACACACGTAAGCCGTAATAGTTAAACAAAGCGACGGAAAAAAGCGTTTCAATAACCAAAATGTCGAAAACAATGCGAAAAACCGCAGAGCCACAAAAACAGCAAAATCAACAACAACAATTAAATGTTTGGCAAACTGAAAGTGAAATTCGAAATAAATTGCAACTTTTTTGCTTAGCAAAGAAATCCAAACTAAGATGCACTTGAAAAAAAGGAGAAAAAGATGAAGATACCTTTCAAATGACATTGATGTTTTAAATATTATAGAACATCGCTTTTCGCTAAGTGTAGAACAACATCTTGAAGCTTAAATGTGTTTAAACAAAAGAGAGAAAAGTGAAGGAGGAGAAAGAGGAGAAGGAGGAGGCAAAAGGGAAGTAAAATCAAAATTAGGCTTGGGCATGAATCATATGTACTATATATATTATATATATATATAGACTATGTAAATGGTCGATGGAATTACTCAAGGCAAGGACCCAAAATAACAAATTTCTTTTCTTTTCTTATTTTTCGTTTTTTTTTTTTGGTGGTATTATTCGGAAATGCCAAAGTAAACACTGTGAAAAAACAGATAAGAAGAGCCGAAAAAGAGAATATATATAATATCAACGGGGCGGGGCGGTGAGGGGTGGTACGGGGACGGGGACGGGTGTTTGAAGATTGAAGATGTTTGCGAGGCAATGTTTACCGTTATTTAAAGCTTAATCCCCCAATGTGAAAAAGCATGAATTTATAATTAAAAGTAAATTAAAAGTAAATAAAACGGCGCCAAAACTGGGGAGAGTGGGGAGGAGTGGGGAGGAGGAGTCGGTGAAGGCGGTATGCAAACGGGAATTGTGTTGGTTGTCCCAAAAGTATCTGCAAGATACTTTATGCCTGCCCCAAACCCCATTCCCCCCCCTGCCACCATTCAAATGGACAACACAAGGCACAACTTTTTGCAGCTCTTCTTTTTTCGTTTCGTTTCGTTTCGTTCTGTTTTGTTTTTCGTTTGTCGTTGTTTTATTTCGTTGTAGATTTTAATGAACTGGCATTACAACAACAAGCAAAAAACACAGGCGACAAAAACTGCCGAAAGCGTTCATCAACAAACAAACAAACAACAACAACAACTTGCCAAGTTTAGTAGTTACTTGTACTAAAAGGTAGGAAATATTTTTTCTAGTTTTTCTTTTCATAGCCTGAAAAAAGGAATCTCGAATTCGGCAAACTTTGAGACGGCGTTTGAAAGATTAAACAAAATAATGTGAAATTTATATTTGAATCGGTTGATAAACACTGAAGATATGGAACACACACACACACGCTTGCAAGCACTGACTATACGTATGGGGTTCAGGGTATTGTCTAGTCGGCATTTTTTGTCTTCTTAGAGCCTTCTTAGTTGTTCTTTTGTAGCAAGCTATTTAATGGCACTGTATCAATAAACAGATAGAGCTTGAACAGCTGTTGAAAACAAATTTATAATCCCTTTGAATAGCTCCATCTCACTCTCACTCTCCCTCTCTCTCTCGTTGTGTGTCGTTTATTTCTTTAGAAAAGTTACAAAAATAGTATAAATGCAAAAGAAGAAATTTGAATATTTAACAAGGATAAAAAAGTATAAAGAGAAGGAAGTGGAAGAAGATGAGCAGTGCAGCAGCTAAGTTGGCAAGAAAAAGAAGAAGTCGTCGAAGAAGAAGAAGAAGAACAAAAATGGCGCCCAACGCAGTAAGTAGGTTAATGTGCGTGGCGCCCAACGATGCCAACAATGTCGATAAAAATACAAATATACATACATCAAGAGAGAGAGAGAGAGATATGTATATGTATACATTATATATATGTATATGTCTTATTTGTATTGGTAAAACATAGATAAGTAAGTGTGTGAAAGACAAAACAGACAAAATATATATATGTATAAATTTGTACACTGTAAGAGAGGAAAATTTAAAATTCTAATTGCCACTACGAGCCAAAAACACAGTAAGAATGTGTGTGTGTGTTTGTGTGTGTGTGTGTGTGTGCGTAGCTCAGGTAAAACAACATCTAACACCCCGTGAGTCGCCGCCCCCCCCCCCCCCCTCGTTTTGGGCCGCATATTCGCATGATGCTCTTCTTCTACATCGTTCGCTTTTGTGCAAAATGAATAAAACATTAAATCGGATTATAGAATTTTGCATTTTTCGAAATTAACATGTTTATCCTGGCTGGCTGGATGGCTGGCTGGCTGGCTCTGCTACTACTCGAGGCCTTTCAGCCAGCCAGCGAGGCACACACAGTGGCGGCCAAATATAAAGGGGAGCAAGGCACGACGACGAGCAGGGACGAGGACGAGCAGCGAGGAGGAGGAGAAGGAGATTAAGAAGAAGCAGACGCCGCAGTAGCAGTCATTGAATTTGAAAATTTGGAATTTGAATTTGAAGCATTGCAGCAGCAGACGATGACGATGGCGATGACGATGACGATGAAGAGGAAGACAACAAACGAATGAACGAAGGAACGAAGGAGGGAAGGAAGGATGATGGCGCCGCTTTGTTACACATTTCTCTTTCTATCTGCACTTTTTTTTTTTCTTTTTTTTGGCAAACGAAACCCCAAATGCTATTGAACTGTTACACAAACACACATTTATATATATATATATATATAGAGATGTGTGTTTATATATATATATTGTATTTTCAAGTATTTTTAGTAGTCTACATATACATTTTGGTACTAAACCGAGAGAGCATTCACATTTCATGCAAATTTGTGCAAAGTAACCAAAAAGATAAGTCGTTGACTAAAGCAATTAAGACATGACGACAATATGCATAACGAGATGCGAGAAAGTGGGCCACAATTGGGTTAGCAGCGGGTTAAAGGAGGTAGGGCCAAAAAGGGGTTAAGGATTAGTTCGTAGATGTGAACGAACGAACGAACGTGACGCTAAAAACTTGAGACAAAAACTAAACCTAAATGCAAATCAGAAATCAGAAATGCAAGAAACTGGTTTGTGACTTGGCATTAGGAATGATTAGCCTTGAGATACCCTGCAAAGATAATTGTGATTGTCACAGAGCACAATAAACGTTAAGTATGAACGATATATATCTATATATATCTATATATGTATATGATACAACGGCTTACGCTTTGTTCATATGAATATTCACTGATTGGGTTTTTGAAATACAATTTGTTTGATTTTGAGACGTTTCTTTGCTTTACGGATTGCTTATTATGAGTGTAATTAACTTTGAGTTTATCTTGTTTTAAGATTTGATCAGTTATTTGGCATCTAAGCTAGTTGCTCTTTGCACTGTTAGCCAACTGTTAAGCTTCTGTTTGGGTCATGGCTCTGATCGCTTTGCTCTTTCGAGTTGACATCAATTCTCGTTTGCCAAGGCGACGAATTTTGATATGATGTTTAAGAAATCGCAACTTAAGCCCAACCACAACATTTGCCCTGTTCAAAGGGTTCAAAGTACAGTTTAGTAGAGTAGAAAAGGTTTGGGCTTAAAACTTTTCACACACACACACAAACAAACACACCCATGTGTGTGTGGTATCTCACACTTTTCACCCTCGTCGCGCACAGCTGTCAGTCAATCAGTCAGTCAATCAGACAGTCAATCAGCGCACATGATGATAATGATAGGTCTACTGATAGCCCTAAAAGAGCCCTTCACCAAACAACAACAACAAAATGACGCACTGCCCAACCAAAGAGTCTTTCTTTTCTATTCCCCCCCCCACCTTAACCCGCAACTCCCAACTTAACTGGCATTTCGTTTGAAGTGGGCACAAAGACGCATAATACGATTAGAGAGAGGGAGAGAGAGAGGGGGGGGCAACAGTTTGAACAACGCTCGTGAGAGATTTTTCGGCTCAGATTGTGTCTTGTGCTTTGTCTTTTCCAACAACAACAATGCACTGAAGCACAAAGTACTGAGGGGTGGTGAAGGAGGAGAGGGAACAGGAGTTAATGTGGAGAGGGAGTGAGTGGGCGTGGCTGATCCGCAGCTGCCAATAGTACAATAGAGTCGGCAACAGTTGAGCTCTATAATTAAGCGTACTCCAACAAAAAGTTGTCAATGATGAAATCTCAAATCTTAAATCGTAGCCCAAAACGTAATAATAATACGTTGCGTATGTGTGTGTTTGAGTGTGTGTGTGGCGCATCAGGAAATGTTAAAGCAACCATCACATCCGATCAACATTTCTGAGTCGCAAACCAAACATTTCATAATCTGTGCCAAAAAGCAAAACTGCTCGTTCGATTATACCGTGTGTGTGTGTGTGTGTGTGAGTTTGTAATTAGTCTTGCTCTTTCTCTCTCACTCTCTTTGTGTGTATCTTCGCATTGATTGTTGCATTTTGTTGACTTATCATCGAGCTGCTTGTAGAACAACCAACTAATGGGAAATTTTCCTTTTTGGCGATAAACGGATTAAATCTAATGATTTACAGTCATATCCTTTTTCGGTTTCAAAAGGTTTATAAGTAGTTAAAACTGCCTCTTAAAAACGGCTTTAAGCAGAACCAAAAGCAAAATCAAGTTCTTTGCCTGGCGATTTATCTTCTGCTTAAGGATTAAAGAGCTGTTGCTTTGACATAATCTATGAAGTGAGATGGGTTTACTATCTGCATACGAGTATGTGTGTGTGTGTGTAAGTGTATGTGTGTTTATGTGTTTATGTGTGTGTGTATGGGTCATATAATACTTATTTGTCATGATGTTATCTCTGGCGGATTCAGCAAAGAGAGAGTTTGTCTTGGCACCTAATTATGTCTCTGGCTTTACACAACCAGCGTGCATATAAATATATATATATATATGAAATCAAGACGCGATTTATGCGGCACACACCCCTCAACCACCCACCCACCCCATCTGACACGCACACTTACAGAGCATCAAAGGCAAAAAAGCTGTTGCATGAAAAAGTCATTAAAATGTAATAAATTAGGGCAAAGAAAAGAAGCACAAAATCAAATCAAATAAAACGAACGAAGGACAAAGATGTTAGAGAGATGAATATCCATCCTGCTCTCCCTCTCTCTCTCTCTGTAGTGTAATTTTCACATTTTCCACACTGAGCTGAGATGAAAAGTGTATTAAATTGATTTTACTTGATTTTGTTGCTTGTTCCATATACTCTAAATATATATATGTGAAGAGAATAGAGAGGGAGAAGGGAGTGCGAAATGAATTGCTAGGTCATGTGAGGATAGAAAGAGGGGTAGGGGATGATCATAATGATGATAATGTGTGTGTGTGTTTGGAATATTCATTTCGCACTCAACGCATATTGCAAAATCTAAACAGACTCGAGAAATACATTTTGGTAATGAAAATCACGCGCTGCTTATTAAACAGACCCGTACATTCACAAGGTGCATACAAGAGGGGTGAATGGAGGGAGGGGGGGTTGATTGTAGTAACATACGTGCCCTTCTCGAGGTAATTCAAGACTCCAAAAATTTAATGCCATGAAAGTGAGAAGAGGAAAAGACAAAAAGAAGAAAAAAAGGCGCGTGCTAAAAAAGAAAAAAGTGAAAGAGGCAGGGAATAGGAGAAGGAGGAGGGATACACTTGGCGTATGAGGAAGCAACGATATGCTAAACGAACAACAACAACAACAACAAGTTGCAACGCGACACACGCACACACACACACACACACACACATCCAGCTGCTGTCGCAGAACACACGAAAATTTCGCTTCCTGTTTTCCTTCTTTTTTTTCTTTCTTTCTCAAAGTGCGCACAACTAAAAAGGGGTGGTAGGGGGCGAGAGCGAAAGGGCGGGGGGGGGGGGGGGTGGAGAGAGTTGTTTTGGGGGCAAATATTACAAAACACAAACGCCTGTTTCCGTTTTACTAATTCGTATGCTGTTTGCATTTGCATTTTGTGGGCAGAATGCGAAACACACACACGCACACACACACACACACGCACACACACACACAGTAAAGGGGGCGTCGCTGCTTTGTGCGTGCGTGCGACACATATGAGAAATATCCTTGAGCCAAAAAACGGCGACAGGCAAATCGAAAAATATTGCGCGCTATGCTAAAATTGCGAATGTGAATGTGATGACTGGGGAGCAGGAGGAGGAGGAGGAGAAGGAGGAGGAGGAGCGGTAAGAGTAGCTAGTGTGTATACACTGACACGCACAACCAAACAACCCTGCCGCACACACACACACACATATAGGCAGAGCCCCAAGGCAAAAATTGATGCCGAAAAATGGGGAAGAAAAAGATGGGTGGCAAAAAAAAAAGCTGCGGCGCTCAAAAGTGCAAAAAGGAAATTCATGCATATGTGAAGAGAGTGAGAGGGGGAGAGAGAGAGGAGTAGAGCGGGTGACGATTGTATAATACATGCGATACGAAAAGGTGGAGTGGTGTGGGGGTGGGGTGGGGTGGGATGCTAGCGGAAAGCGTTGAAATGTGCTACAAATTGAATTTTATTGAAACGTGTTTGAAATTTTTCGTCAGACATTTGGCTCGAAAAAAAAAAAGAACCAAACAATGGACGAGGGAGGACGAGGTGTGTTAGAGTTAGTGTTAGTGTGTGTGTGTGTGTTGTAGATATCGTTTGCTTGTTTTGGACATTGTCGAATGCAAACAGGAAGGCAGGCAGGCAGGCAGGCAGGCTAACACAGGCAAGTGTCGCACAAACCGGGCACAAACACAATTGCCAATTTGTGAGTGACAGCGAAAAAGGAGAAACAACAGAGTGAGATAGAGAGAGATGCGAATGTGTGTGTGTGTGTTTGAAAAAGTAAACAATGTCTTCAATATGCTGCAAACTAATTTGTTAAAACACAAAAGAGAGTTGTCAACCTGCAGTAAAAACTGCCAGAGTTGTCACACAACAGGAAGTTACAGCATTGCCATTTCCACAAGAGAGAAAAGAGCTTCATTCTCCATGACCTTTAGAGCTAGTCGCTGCTATGACTCAGTACTATTCCCGATGATGAGTTGTCATTAAAGATCAAGTCGTAGCCTTAATGATTTTATGCTACTTCTTGCCACTTAACCTTATTCCTTATTGAATGGACTTGTCATTAATATAGTCACTATCTAGAAAGCATAATGAGTTAAGTAGGCAAGAATAGTTGGTAGCTGAGTAATAATAACAGGTTGCATTCTTTTGATACATTTCCCTAACCCAACCGCACGCCGCAAGAGGCACGTAATGCAAATTCAACTGATACAGAATCATTCACTAAATGCGCTAATCAAGCCGCATAACCAAAAGAGAGAGAGGCAGCAGGTAGCAGATAGCAGATAGCAGAATGGCTTAATGCCTTTTTATGGCCTATAGCCTCGAATCGCTTCTGTACAGTTCAAGAAGCGAAGAGACAGAGAGAGAACGAAGGCATTTCATTAGTCAGAGTGCTGCTGCTGCTGCTGTTGCCCAGATGACAAATGCCCAAGAGGAAAGGCAAGAGAGAGAATAATTTCTTTCTGTTATGCCTTCATTATTGATACCCTAACTTAAAATGAAAGTAGGGAACATTGAAAGAGGTTTTGAACTTCGGATTCGGGTTTGATTACAAGAACAGCAGCAAAGAGACAAGTTTGAAAATTAGTTGATTTGTATATTTGTTATGGCTATGGATACGGAACTAGTGCACTCAGGTAGAACCAAAGAGGAAGCGAGGGCGGGGAGAGGGGTTTCGGAATGGTTCGTTGGCTGCGTTGGCTCTTTTCTTATTTTGTTTGTTTGCTGTTTGTTTGCGCCTTGTGCCTTGTCAATCGGTGACTAATGTTCAGCAATTTGGCTAAGCGTCAGAGCGGGGGGAAACGAAGGCAAGGCAGCAGCCAGATAAGGCAGGCAGGGAGAAGACGAAAAACGCAAGGACAAAATCGTTAAAATGTTAACAACAAACTGGCTAAAATAAATCAATGCACTTTTTTGTGTCTGCTTCTCTTCTTTATTTATTCGCTTTCAACTTTTATTCCATTTCGCAATGTAAGCGTAAGAAACAGACAGAGAAGGAGAGAGGGAGAGAGAGAGTTCCCTTAGGGATTTACCTTTGGCAGCAAGAAAGGTGGGGTGGGGTGGGGCGGGGTTTGCAGGTAGTTATATGGCCAAATCCACATTCAATTTGTTTATCAGCTAAAGAAATTGAGTGAGTGTCGCCGAATGAATCAAGCGTATACCCAACCGGGTGCACAAAGGAAGGAGAGATGGGTAGAGACGGTTCCGACGTCAAGTTAACTCGAGTGAAGAACCCGAACCCCTTGCTCGTTGTTTTTGTGAAGCTAAAAGGTGACAACATAGAATGACGGCGCTTTTTTTTTTTTGTCATTAGTTGCATTAACTTTCCCCCATTGACAGTCAATTTTTTAGTGCCTTACGAACCGTAACAAGACGAAGTACAAAACACAACAACAACACGAAGATGAAGGAGTGAGAAGACGATGTTGTTGTTGTTGTCATCGCCGTTGTTGCCTGTTTACTGTATGCAAATTTTGTGCAGCTTGTCACTGTCAAAGCTGTTGTCGTCCATGAAGTGGCACTTAAACATTAGCTGCAGACCCTGCTGCTGCTATCGGGGCATATTCACATTTGCAGGCTCTTTGAACACTTTTCAACATTAAGCTTGAAGAAGTGACAAGAAATCCTTTGCTTTCAACTCTTGTAGGGTATTTAAGTGTGCGTTAAGTGGCTTTTCTCGTTTATTCTTCTTCTACTGTGACGACGACTAAGCTAATTTAACATTCTTTGCCTCTAACGAACTTTATTTGACACTCCTAACGGTTTGCTGCTTATAAAGCAACTCCAACTCCAACTTCAACTTCAAGTTAAAAAGAAACATAAATGCGCAAATAAAAAGTCGCTTGGAAATTGATTTCGCATTGACAACTTTGAAATGAATGAATTACCATTTGAATGCATTCAAACACACACACACACACACACACACATACACACAGAGAGAACAGAAGAGTGTTAACTAACGAATGTTGTTTGATAAGACATGCAATAAATTTTGTTACTAATTTTTGTCGCTTTTGCTTTTCACTTGCTTTCGTCTTTTTTTTAATGAAGTCACTTTGCTACGTGCACCAAGCACACACACACACAAGAGGGGAAGAAGTGCTGGTGGGGGGGGGGGGGAGGGGTGACGATTGCAGCGGATATATTGTATGTGATAAATCATATAAGCGAATGCCGCTTTAAAACAAAAGATGTCAAATGATTCATATTTAAGTTATTGTTGTTCGTTGTATTTTTTTATAGTATATATATATATACATATTCTTTTCGCCCGATTCCGCAGCACAAATAAATCATATGGAAATTTCTGTATCACACAGAGAGAGAGGGGGAGAGCGATTGCATTTTGGGCCAGGTTAAGTGCTAATGTTAATGTTTTTGGCCTGCGTTTGTCATTGTCTCTCTTCTTGTCCCTTGTCTCCCCCCCCCATTCTCCTCTTGGGTTTGCTTGGGGTCATGTTGCGTGCAACCTCGTTGATATATTGATTCGCATGCGACACTAAATCAAAATATATATATCTCCTTCTTGGCTTGGCACCCAAAATTTCTCGGGAATGCTGCCAATGTCTGACAATGGCAATTCTTGGTATTCTGATATGACTGCCGAACTTGGGGTTGGGAGGAGGAGGGATTGGGGGCATGTTAAGCCAGTCGGAAAGACAATACACACACATGCACACACACACATGCACTCACTGTGTGTGAGAGAATAATGAGCGATGAGTGTTTACTACTTATGCATTAAAAGATACACTATATCTTTCAAGTGTTGTTCATCGAAGTTTAGTGGTAAGAAGTAGGGGGGTGGGGGGTTGAGTATATAGTGTATTCTCATGTAGTCCTTCAGTTAAGCAACTAAGCATAAGCAATTACAAGTTTCAAATCAGCTTTTAACTTTTCCATATGATTTTTTTTTCTTTCGCTTTGTCGATTTTGAAAAAAACTCTTTGGGCTTTTCACAAACTCTTAAATAAGTTATTAACAAACTTTTGCGCTTGTTTCGCTCACTCTCTCTCTCGCCATTTCCCACTATCTCTTCGCTTCTTCTTAGTCAGTATATTTATAGTTGTAGAACCTTTATGACAGGGTTTTAGTTGAGGTTTTTACTTATTATTCTTACTTTTATTTCAACCAATATTTTCAACCATTAAAAGAAGTTTGCAATAATATATATTTATATCTGCCTTATCGCTGATTTCTTAACATGATTTCTTGTTATTTCGATATTTTTATACACATTGCACTCAAATGAATGCACTTGCACTCGTTAGTTAGTTATGCACTCATTGTTATTCAGATGTCATTCGTCTTATATGTTTATTTAGTGCTGTTTAACTTATATTCATATAATACGACATACGACATATATCTACTATATATATATATGATGGTATAGTTTCTTAGTTTCGTATAGGAAGATGATGATGCGAACGAAGGGAAAAACTTTCGTTTGAACTTTCGCCCACTTTTGGATGCCATTTGCAGATGCTTCGCTCTGACGCAAATTATCCAAAATGTTACCCAAGGCGCGTAATATATACACCCAAACAAACACACACACCCAAACACACAGACACATGCAATGGTATTTATAGTTTGGTTGGTTAGTTTCCCTTTGCAACTTCTGAATAAACAGAGCGAGAGAGAGAGGAAGGAAGAGGAAGGAGTTGAAAATGTAGACTGAGACCGCAAAATGCGTCTTGTAAGCGTATTTAACTTTATTATTTATGCACTGTGCGACTGTGCATGTGTGTGTGTGTGTGTTTAGTGCGCTTATTAATTTATAATACACTGCGGCCTTGGCGCTCACAACTTTTGCATATATATGTATGTATGTATATATTCAATAAAATGTTTTGTTCAAGCAAAACTTTGCCATTAACTCGTTCACACACACGACACACACTCGCACACACACACACACACACTTGCAAATTATTTACATAAATTGCTACTTAAACACTTTTTCCTATTACCGAAGAGAAGGGGGAGAGAGAGAAACTGGGACAGAGTGTTATACATGCTTAAACTAAGCTTTTTTATATTCTTGAAACATTTTCAGTTTCATCAAAAATAATTTGAGTATTTAACAAAATGTTTTCCCCTTTTTAACACTTGCATCCTGATTAAAGTGGCTTCGATGTTGGCCTAATCGGTCAATTAATGTTGTGGCTTGTTTTGGCCACCGCAACACTTTGTGGCATTGACACAATAGTAGTTGTCGTTGAATGGTGACAAAAGCCACTCGAAAATCGAATTATGGCACTTTCAACCTTCTACACATTGCAAGGAATCGAATCGAAGGGAAGGGAAGTGGAAGGGAAGGACTATTTAGCTCTTAGCTAGGCATTGAACCAGTTTATCGAAAACTAATGAGGCGGCTATAGAACAAACACACACACACATACACACATGTGTGTGTGCATAAATATATGCATAGACTTACAGTTGGGTCAACAAAATGGCTGACAGACAATAAACGACAGAGGGTTGGGGAGGGGAGGGGAGGGGAGGGGAGGGGAGGGGAGGGGAGGGGAGGGGAGGGGAGGGGAGGGAGAGTGTTAGTTTTTGGGGTTGACGCTGTTACGTTATTAAAGCCATAAATTCAAGTAAAAACAAAACAGAACGAAGCGTTGGCCAAATGTTGTGTCTTACGGCCAAGACATAGATGAAAGCCAAGACGGACAAGCGAGAGCGAGAGGGAAGAGTGAGAGAAGAGCTGTAACTGAAGCAGGGAAAATGATAATGGAGAATGGAGGATGAGTTTTGTGTGTAATGGGATGCCTCAGAAATCTCAGAGCTGGGCAACATGAGCATAATGGCATAAAGCGTTGATAACAAATTTGCGCATTTCAACATGAATGAATTCTCCAGAGGACACATTCAGCACACACACACCAACAACAACACATATGGGGAGTGGGGGTGTGTGGAGCTACTTCTTCCGGCATGTCCTTTGCCTGTCTTTCCGTCCTTTCTGTCTGTCTGCCTTCATTCAGCCTTAAGTGCCTCAGCGTCCAAATGGCAAACAGACGGAGGAGCCTACGTGTGTGTGACAATGTGCATGTGCGTGTGTGTGTGTGTGTGTGTGTGTGATGATGTACACTCTAGAAAAATGTTAACATGAGAGTTGAGAACACACACTCGAGAAGTTACTTCAATATGTCGTTTAAAAAACCAAACTAACGTATTTCTAACGTATCTCAAATGTTAACCAAGTTGATTGTCTTGACGAATTATCTTAGACGCAACATCATGTAGCATGCAACATAGTGAAATCAGTGGCCATGAAATCTGTTATGACCCACCTTTACATAACGGAACAATGGAAAAGGATTTTCTCATCACAAACAAACAAACTTGCTTTGTTTTTTTTTCAAGTGTATCAGCGTTGCTTGAAGAATCCTGGATGTCCTGTGAACGTTTTGGTGCAAATGTAACGCTTGGGTTCCTTTCTTTTTCTACCCCCCCCCCCCCCCCACCCTTCCCCATCCCGCTCCCTAACAACGTTCGTTGGTTTGCTTGGACACGGCGATGTGCTTCTGCTTCTGCTGCTTCAAGCTTCATGTCAACATGTAGCGTTGCCACAGCATCCCCCCCCCAACAGCACCCCAACACTTCGCCCTGCCTGGCTTGAGACGCAGCTGCCGCAGGACACTTGGCGTCGCAGAGAAGCGACACAGAGGACAACTGATTTTCCGGCATGGGGCACACTGTGATTTGTCGGCCAACACACACACACACACAGATAGAGAGAGATAGAAGAAAGAAGAGTGAGTGAGAGAACTGACCAGTAACAGGGATAGGGGGAAGGGAAAGGGGGGGCACATGAAGCTAGCCTGATGAAAAGTAGACAAAAGAAATCACGAGTGACAACAACAATAGCAACAACAACAACAAGAACACGAAAGAAAATTGCAAAAAGCACAGCAACAAATGCCACAAAGGACACATTTCTTTGGGCCTTCTTGTTGCCTTGCACGTTCTTCAGCATCGGCTTACGTAATATGAGCCCCCTCCCCCCTCTCTCTCTCTCTCTCTCTCTCTCTGTCGCTTGAAGCAGTTGCTGCCTCGTCAAGTCAACCGCTTGTTGACGTTTCATTTATCGTAATCAAGTGCGCAATCAATGCGATGCGAATTGCACTTAACGATTGTTTTCCTTCATCTCTCTTTCTCTCTTTCTCTAGTTTCGTTCTTGTGACTTTTTTTTTTGGGGCATTTGCTTCATCGATGCGATGCAATGCGATGCGATGTTTCTCTTGTCTAATTTACTTTGATTTTTCTAGGGGATGTTGCTGTTGCTGCTGTTGCATTGTGGCAAGAAACGAGTCTCTCAAATTGGCCTATTGAAAATTGCATCGTGTAACCAAAACTAAATTGGATACTGTACCCAAAACTGTAAGCTGAACATACTCATGGTATGGTAGAGTATTAAATTAGGGTATTACAAATGATTGAAAACCTTACGTTTCAGGTTTTGCTATACATATATTGGGAAACATTCGCACTGCATTGATTGATCGTAAAGAGGAATTCCATATATACATAATCCATTCATATTGCATATTTACATATACATATATTCTGCGAAAGTATGGTGGGAAGGAAGAAGAAAGTAGTATGAGAATCGAAAGGAAACTGTATAAACAAAGTCAAGATTTTTAGGAACATTTCACTTGAACAGAACAAATTTCATAACAACTTAAATCCGAACCAAGTTAACTTAACAAAAGTGACTTAAACTTAAACACTTTTAAGTGCCTGCATTCGAAGAGAAATAATGAAAAATCGCCAAGCATTGCATGTAAGTTTTGTTCTTTTCTTTTGTACTTATAGCACTTAGTGCTTTTCAGCCAACTTATCGATAAACAAAAGTTGTTTTTTGCTTTGCTAGCCAACATGCAAAATAGCTGTTGATGTGGCTAGAAAACTGGCGACAGGCGACTACTCCGTTCCTTCACCCTTTCCTCCCTGTTGCCGTGCCATTCTCAGGTTCTGATAATGAGTCGAGCTTTGGCTGTAGCTGAAGTTGAAGTTGAAGTTGAGAGAAAGACGACAACAGCTAGCTTTTTTATTTTGAATATGCCAACTTTGCATTTTGCCAGGCTGAAGGGTGAAGAGTGAAGGGGGGGTTGAAAGGTGGTCTAAAGATTGTGCTCAGCACATTTTTAAATTAGTACTGACTGAGTGAGTGAGTGAGGGAGGGGAGTGAGGGACGTTGGGCGAAGGTGTACGAAAAAGTTTGTGCTTTGAAAAAAAAGGAAGAGAAGAAAAAAAATTTGTTTCGCTAACCAAAAATCGTGCCCAAAAGTTTGTGGCCGACGCTTGAATGCGACAGCTCGCGGACGCTAGCTATGACAACTAAGCGAATGAGAGAAGTGGAATGGGGGTGGGGGGATTGAGGCATGCAGCATGTCGTTGCATCAACTTGATTTTACTATTTTCAGTATAGTACAATTGTTGTTTCATTTTTGGGGCTGGCTGAACACAACAATAGAGACAAGGCAAAAAAAAAAAACAGAAAACAAAAAACTGAAAACAAAAAAAAAAGGCGAAAACGTTGCGCGATATTGTCAACCGGGTGGGTTAGCGAGAGAGAGAGAGTGGGTGGGTGGCTCAAGGGGAAGGCTGGCGAAAAAAAAATGCAATTTTTGTAAAGCGGGAGCGAAGAGGGAACGAAACGACAAGCGACAACAGAAAATTGGATGAGCACTGCTACAACTGTAACTAGGATGGGTTTGCTGCTGGATAAACCGCAACTGCCACTAACTGAATCCAAATCGCACAGAGACAGAAACAGCGAGAGAGAGAGAGAAGAGAGAGAGAGGGAGAGTATAGTGTCCTGGCAAGTGGCAACTGGCAACTGGCGATGCGATGCCATAGAACAGGCGAAGCATACAAAATAACCGCAAGCCCAAGCTGCACATTATCTATGAATGTGGTATGTGACTGTACGTGTGTGTGTGTGTGTGTGTGTGTATGTGTGTGGGCGTAACGCGAGCCACCTTTTTTTTTTAGTTTTTTATTACTATTTTTTGGTCGTTTTTTCTTCAATTTTTGCAACGTCAGTTGGCGCAACACCAACAACAACAACACGAACAAGAAAACTCCAAGCGTGAATGAGTATGAGAGAGAGAGAGATAGATATGGTTTTGGGGAGTTTAGGCAGTAGCGGAAATGGTTGAATAGAACTTAAATCTCAACGAAATTGTTTTTGGCGACAGTTTTGTATGTTACAAAACCCCCTCCCCCACCCCTTTGCCATTGCTCTACCCAATCGCAACCCCTTAACCTAAACCTTTTTCTACTTTCCTAGAGTATGCCTCGATTCGGACCCTGTTAAGGCCTTATGGCAGCTGGTTCAGCTGCAAGTTGCAAGCTGCATGTGTGCTAAGCAACAGAGAGAGAGAGAGAGAGAGAGAGAGGGAGAAAGAGAGAGGGCAAGGCCCTGCATTGTCGAATTTATCATAAGTTCATATTTTAAATCACAATATAAAGGAACTTTTATGGATTTATTATTGCTTCGATAATTTTGTATATATTATCGATGGGTTTGTATTTGTATTAACCCCATTTTAAAAGCAAAGGTTCAATAGCTAATCGCCATTATTATCTCAAAGTAAACTTCCTTTTTGTTTTGCTCAACTCTATTCGTAAAAGTTCAGATTTTGGTTAAAAAAGTAGCGCACTTGTCGGATTATTGCTAACCGGTTCTAAATACAGTTACATATGCGTATGTATGCATATATATATGTATGTAGGCTTAACACTCTGCCCCTAGTGAAAAGGGTCTACGAAAAAGGGGTGAGGGGGGGGGGGGGCTGTGGGTGAGGTTTAGGGGTTTGGGTTTTGGGGTTGAAGTAGTTGTAGTGTGTTGCAGTGCGGCAAGCTTTGCAGAGATTTGTTGGCTTCGAAATTGCCCAACAAATTTCTGTTGGCGGGCCACAAACAACAAGCAAGCAAACACACACACACGCACAGACAGAGAGACTGAGCATATGAGCACGTAACTATGTATGTATGCATATAACTCAGCTGCATGTGTAGATTACATACTTTTGCAAGAGAGAGAGAGAGAGTGTTACTCGTTAGTCGTGGCGTTATTTCATAGTTGCGCTCACGTTACGCCCCGTTGCTGCAGACGCAGTTTCTTCCTGCAACACCCCCCCTCCCCTTCACCGTTCCCCTTTCCATTGCCTACCCGGTTGGTTGGAGCTCGTCTGGGGCTACTTAGGCAAGCGGTGCACAAAAGCGCAAAGAGCGCAAAAAGCCGTTCATTGATAATGTAAACTCAGCACAAAAATATATCTCTAGCACACACACACTCTCACACACATGGCTGAAGGGGGGTTTCATACACATTTATGAAGCTAGTCCAAACTTTTGCATAGCCATATAGCACATGTGTGCAAGTGTACAAGTATGTGTGTGCGTTTTGTGGTTTCAGTTTGAAGTCATGACCAAAAAATTATGTGGTTGTATTTAAAGTTGCGCTAAGCTTTAGTTCAGGACCGGACAGGATAGGACAGGACGACAAAGGACCTTACATTCCATACTATAAGGTTGAGTTCCCTTGCCACTCTCCTTCTCTTTCTCTTTTGTCTCTTAGTCTGGGTGTAATACTTTTTCAGTTAACTCGCGCGTTGATTTCAACTTGACTTTTGGGCAATGAAACTTTCTACATCTCTTTGTGTGCTTGTGTGTGTGTGTGTGTGGTTTGTACTTAAATTGGACAGCGCTGACCACGCATTGCAGTCGTCGTTAGCAGCAGTTAAGAGCTGTTTGTTGCTGGCTATAATCAAAGTTGACATACCTGAAAATTAGATAGAAAAAAACAGAGAGTAAAAATTAGTGAAATGGAAAATGCAATCAATAAAGTTTTAGTTTGCAAATTCAATTAAAAGTTAAATGCGTTGAATAATTATATTAATTTCAAAATACGTTCATAATATTATTCCCCCTTCTCTTTTCCTTCTCTCGTTTAATCACGTTTTAGTTAAATAATTTAATCAATGCGATAACATTATGCTTGTCATTCTGCCCAACTCAATCCCATCTCAATTGGTAACTTTTGGCCATGTTTCTTAAATTCCATTAAGTTGTGGTGCCAAGAACCGAAAATGAACAAGAAAAAAGCCAAAAACACAACTCTCGCTCGTTACCGTTATGAGTGGCATTAGTTGTTTTTATGTGGGGGGAGGGAGCGGGGGAAACATTTGGGTAAGGATTTTGCTAATTTCCTAAGTGGCAGTTCAGTTTGTGACTCACGATTCCTTTCTCTCTCACCCCTCTCTCTCTCTGTCTGTCTCCTTCTATTCAACTCATTTAACACATTGTCCAGATCCGAAAACCGAACATAACCTCAACTGTGGCATTAACAACAACAACAACTAGATGGCTACAATGTAAATAACTGAAGCTCCTCTCCTGCTGTGGCTTCTCAGTGTTGTGCTGTGGTGGAAGGGGGCGTGGCGTCGCCCCGCTTCATGTATTTTCTTGTTGTTTGCTTTTTTTTCTTTTGCGCATAAATTAGGCATCGAGCATGCCGAAGGTCCTGCTGACACATAACGGTATTGCTAATTACGCCATAATGTCCGAAGAGCGAAACGCTAACGAACCCAAAAACCAGACACACCAAACAATGTTTGTAAGCGGGCGAGCGAGAGTGTGAGAGAGTGAGAAAGAAGATAGTACACACTGGGGTGTAGTCTGAAAAGTAAGCAAGCCAGCAAAAAGGCAACAAATTAGCATAATAACCTTTAATAATACAAACGAAAAATTAAATAACAACAAGAATGACGAAAAAAAAAACCGAAAGAAAAAATGTTAACCCCGCAATGTTGTTGGATCTGGCTTACGAGCAACGAGGGGAGAGAGAGAGCGAGAGAGGGAGAGAAGAGATTTTTGAGAAGAAAGAAGCAAAACTACGAAGCCATTAACGCACATTAGCAGAACTTATAAATTTATTGCCTGTATACGATGCGATTTGTTAATGTCGATATATCGAAGGGGTGAGGTGGTAGTGGTAATGTTAGTAGGGGAGTTGCTGGGGAGGGGGAGGTGTTGGACGTAAAAGGTTAGATTTTTTTGAATGCTAGCAGTGTGGGGAGGGGGGGGGGGTAGTTCTTTATAACAATGAAAGAGGGTGCTTCAATGTGAAAGTGAGCGTAAATAAAGAATCGAAAGAATCAAGCAATATATAAAGTTGATTATGCGTATACGAACGAACGGAGGGATCAATGTGGATGGTTTCACAAGAAGTTTCCGAGGGAGGAGGCGGGTAAGGGTGATTTAAGATTAAAATTGAAATTGAATTTCAATCGATGTTCTGTGGAAGAAGTGAAAGGAAAATCTAATTGAAGTTCAAATTACATTTTAGAAACACGCAAGGCATGAATACAGAACTAGTGATATTGGAGTAGGCATGAATACAGAACTACTGATATTGAAGTAGGCATGAATACAGAACTAGTGATATTGGAGTAGAGAAAGCAAGAGATGGTTCGTCATGTAATAAAAGTGCAATTAGGTTTAGATAGGAAGAGTCTAAGACCGATCAAATTAGATAGTCTTATAAACATAACAAATTAAGGTTGAGATGAGGAATAAAAAACTAAATAAATAAGTAAACTCTTGCAAACATTCAAAACTATCTTACATCACTCTATGGTTGAAACTGTTTCTTAAAGATCCTTAAATACATTGCACTTAATATTAATGTAGGACTGAACTGATAAAATAGCTTCTTGTTTGTTGATCGAGTTTTATTCTTCGTCTTATTATTTTGCTGTTTCAGTTCTAACTAACTTATTTTATATCTTTATTTGTTAGCTCGTTCAGAAAGTTACTGACATCTATCGATATAGCCTACTAGATCTCCCATTGCTACATTAATGTGTTGAATGTATATTTAAATATTTAAGAGATTGATTATTCCTCGTAACTGAGCATTGCTGTAGCTGACTGTTAATGTCACGTTGCACGTAAATTGCATTTGCACCACTGTCAGCACTTAGATATGCTTGTTGTTGTTGTTGCTGCTGTCCCAGTCAGTATTGCGCAAGGATTGTGCTAATTTGTTTTCCAATTTGGGCTGCTCTCGTCACAAGTACGACACGACAAGGAGTGTGAGAAAGAGCGAAAGTTAGCGAGGCTGGCAGGCTCGTTATCCTTGCCGTGCCTCACGGCTCGGCTCAGTCAGCTGCATTACAACATCAACAACAACAAGCAACAACAAAATGTGCCACTTAGTTAAATGCACACGTGCGAAATCTCTCTCAAACTAAATGCAGCCAAATTCTCACTCATGCCCAGGCACCAAGCAAGCAAGTACAAAAAAAAGAGGAAAAAAGTAACCCTCGCTTACCGACAACAACAACAACCTACCCTACGCTGCAGTCGAGGACAACCCCTTTGCAGAGGAGACGCCTCGACTCTTCACACACACACACACACACAGAGAGAGAGCCCGCATGTTGAATGGCGCATGCTGCTTATTCTTATCCCTTATCCCGCAAGAAAATGCAATACAAAATGAATATTTAATTCGACTTGCAGCACACAGCTTAAGTTCTGTGTGGGATAGAAAATGAAGAAAGAACACACGGGCAGAGAGGCAGTGAGGGGGTTGGTGTAGGGTGTAGGGTCAAAGGATCGCATTGGATTTTGTCGAGTCACGACGCGTGCAAAAATCAACGCTATGCCATAAGAAGAAAATTGCATTTCACTGTTATCGCCACAGAGATGCTAAGGCTATGACATGTGTAAGTGTATAGGTGTACATCTGTGTATCTGTGTATTCTAGACTTAAATGTGGCATCAACTTAACGAAGCCATTTACAGTTGCAGCTGATACATCTTGCCAGATTGGACTATCGATAACTGGAAGGGAATAATGTCTTTTCAACAGTCTTACAGTCTAGCTTCGAGCTAATCGATAAGTTATCGATAGATTAAATATGTAATATTTCTATATTCTATTTTCTATAGCAGGGCATCTGCCTAACACTCAATTAATTGCTTGTGCACGCAATGCAACTATCGATAAGTTATCGATATTAATATAAGCAGACTGTTTGCTATCCTCAATCCACAAAGTGTTATTTCTGTAGTTTTTGTCATCTGATTGATTCGATTAATCGAAATTGCAACTATCGATAAGTTATCGATATTAATATAAGCAGACTGCTTACTATCGTCAATCCACAATGTGTTATTTCTGAAATTTTAAATACCGATAAATATATCGATTAATCGAAAGAAGAAAAACAGAGTATTTCACAGTCGTGAACTCTGCTTACATAAGATACAGCTCAGCTGGCCGTATAGTTGTATGCCTTGCAGCTTTATCAGAGTTCTGTTTGGTTTGTTGTTTGCTTCTTTGTTTATATTTATTTGCCGCATAGCGGTACAAGCACTTTTGGCCCCTGCCAAAGGCACAGACAGGAGCCGTAGCCTGATTGTGTTCGTGTGTGTGTGTGTGCCATAAAAGCCAGGTAAGAAAAAAAAGGGTAAAGCGAAAAAAAAACGGAAGAGCAAAAGGGTTAAAGGGAAACAAAACGGTACTCGTAATTCCCTATAAGAGCCCAATATACCAATGGAACCAATATATATACCAAAAACAACAACAACAAGCTGCAAACAACAACAGCTGACGACAGCATTCGTGTATCCTGGGGGATAAACGACTTGGCAACAACAGCAACATTTTATTCCAGTTGCTGTTTCCATGGGAGGGGAGGGGCTGGGAGCGAAAAGGGAGTTCAAGTCAATTTTATAAGATGCCAGGATATATGTTTGACATGCCCCCAATTGAAATGGAGGCACCTGTCACAATGCACCAGAGAACAGAACAGCAGAACAGCACCCAAAACAGACAACAACAAAGGCTACTACTATAAACAGACAGTCGTCATGTTGTGTGTGTGTGTGTGTGTGTGTGTGTGTCTGTGTGTTAGTTTGTTGACAGGCCAACTGTTTTAGCCAACTGCGTTATTGGTTATTCACATGAAAAAGAAATTGAAGTTGAACTTCTGAACGCAACAGAAACTGGATAAACTTCAGAAACAAGAGTTTTGACTCGGATCATTTTGTTTGAAATTTATTCTTGTTTCGTTCCGTAAGTCTATATATATTGGTTTGGAACGGTTCGAAAGTGGTTCAGCGTTGCATTGAACAGCTTATATCCAGGTTAACAAGTTCCGAAATAATATTTAGACATGCATCTTGGCTTTTGCTCAACCATTTTTGTTTATAGACTTCAAAAAAAAGATTGCATTACTTGGAAAAGCTTTTTAAACCGGTTCACAATTGAATCTTTTACTTGGCCTATGCATTTATAAACTGGATTATGCAACAGGAGTGGTTCACTTTAAATACACTTGTTTATATCCGCAAACCGGTTCAAATGTGGTTCAGCTCAATATCTAAGCAACTACTGTTCCGTTGCTTAACTAAATTGGTATGAATTCTACATATATTGGTATATAACGTTTCTCAATCCTTACGTTATTTTTCTCTACTATTTTTCAGTACATTTTTGCCTATGCAAACGTTCAAATATCTGGCTATATATGTGTATGAATTGTACATATATGTTTATGGCATATAGAAGCTATATGTTATTACTTTTATGCAGCCTCCCCTCCCCTGTTTGCCACGTTTTGTATTCATTGCCTTTTGTTTTCACAACAACAATTGCATGTCGCGTTAAACTTTCTTTCTCGTGTTTTTTGTTTTTTGCTAAACTCAGCATTTAAGCTTAGTTTGAAATGGTTCGAGAAAGGGTTGTTGCGTTCAACGTGGATCTTTTGGTTCTTTCGGTTCTTTTCGTGTGGTAAACGTTTTGCATTTTATTTTATTATATTTCCACTCGCCTCTCTCCACTTCTTCTGCTTGCTTTGCTCACAATAAAAAGGGTGCATTTTTATATTTTGCCATAAGTTTTTATGGCTTCCGTGTGTGTGTGTGAGTGTGTGTGTGGCCCTACTACACTTCTGTTCACTCTCCACACAGTGAACATTTAGCTTTAACCTTTCTTCTCCCCCCTCACCACCCCGAGCAATGCCTCTCTATCTCTTTTATACGCTGTTGTCGACATTTTGTCAAAAGTTAGTCCAGTCAACCAAATGTATACGTCCAAAAAGAGGGCTAGCTAGCTATGCGAGGGAGGAGTGGGGTGCGGGACGACTTGCGGTGTGTCTAACATGACGCGCCTTTACACTTAACTGTTTTCAAAAGTTGTTTTTTGTTTTTTATATTCGCTCTTTGTTTTTGGTTTGGTTTTTTTTTGTGGGTCGCCTTGTTTTTGCACTTTTAATTCGGTTTATTTGTGCAAAATGTATGAGTATGAGTGTGTTTCTCTCTCGCTCTCTCGCTGTGTGTGTGTGTATTTAGATTTTAATCTACTTTGCCGCTGCAGCTGCCAAAAACTTTTGACAACGCACCCCCATACCCATTTAAACAACAACAACAACAACACAGGGTATACAAATGTGTGCAACGCAAAAAACTTTCAACGAACATTTTTTTCAAAAGTCGAACGTTCTTATTTATAATGCCGTTATACAAAACACAAGTAAGGAAGAGAAAGAGAGAGAGAGAGAGGGTGAGAGAGCGAGAGAGAACGACTTGTTTAATGGTATAAACACATTTAGGGAACATTGAACTGAGCCTATTTTAAAGGAGATTGATTGACGCTGACAAAAAGTTTTGTTGGAACAGATCCAATGAATTTATTTTGTTCATTATGAAGAGAAGAATCAAGCATGATTATTTGTTAAAAACAGTTCATATGCATAATGCAATTAACATTTTAAATAGTTTATTTATTGCTTGCATTGCTTAAAAATCAGATGAATTTGAAATGAGCTGGTGTGGCAACACTGTTTACATTGTGCAATCGGATCAATCAAGCGATGCATTGCAAATTATTTCATTTACATTTAATTAAATTTATTCATAAGTTTTTATTTTGCATTCATATATATTGAATTAAATTGCTGTAAATGTATCAAATGCATTTAAAATAAGTAAAAAAAAAAATAAAAACAAACACGAAGAAGAAAAAAAATCAAAAATATTAATTCATTTAACTGTGCAACATCTCTTTATGCAACGTTTAACGTTTAAGTCAAACAAAATTTATAAACTGATTATTGCAAATTTTCAAAATATTTTCCCTGCTTAAAAAAGAAGGGAAAATCAATATTAGAGTCAAAATCATTGCAGAAACACAACAAAAAAAAGTGCGCTTTTAATGTCAAATGAAATTATTCATCAAATATGCAAGGAAAAAAAAAGTTAAAGGCATTTTTACAGGTCACTTAACAGAGTTGTTGACTGCATCAAAGTTGAAATTTGTTTTGATTTAATTGAATCAAAATGAATTACTCGTTGAAAATGCTCTCATTAAAATCAACGTTTTTATGTTCTTTTCAAGAGTTAATAAATTAAAGTTTATCGTTTGCATTTTCTAATTGACTTTTGCAACGAATTATAACGTAAAAAGAAACTAGATAAATGTTGGAAATTGTTGGAAATTTAGTTAACTGTATTCAATCACGAATAATGATTGTTTAATACATCTTTCTATTCGATTTTCTTTTCAAATGATTTTAGTTCATTTCTTAATCGTTTTGTTTCCATAAATGAGCTGAACCAATGAACGCAATTATTAAATGACTTATTGGTTCGTTCCTCAAAATTGAAATACGATACGAATTCTACTTATGTTGATATTATTCACGTGATTGTAGTTCATTAAGGTTATTTCTTTTTGTTCCCATAAATGAAACGATCGAAGCGAACGAACTATTGCAGCTATTTCCTTGATTTGAACAGGGTTGCCATGCCACTCTCTCATAATATTAAATATCTAATATATTAAGTTAAGCAAGCATCTAATCTTATTGCTTATTGCTGCAACTAGCAATAATTAGCTATCCAACTCTCCCCCTTCTTGCCCGTATTCTCTATCGAGTCCCCATTTGGCACGATCGTCGTCGTCTTGGTTCGTTTTGGTCTTGGTTCGTTTTGAGATACGTTTGCAATTGTATCCATAGAGAGAGTCAGAAGCTCGTTTAATAGGCCCCTAGTCAAATGAAATGCGTACACTTGATTGCAACCATCAATTTTGCAATGCTGCCACACACACACACACACACACACAGGGGCAGGGGCAAGAGCAAAAAGTTGTGGCCAGTGTTAAATTTCAATGCCAATTGCACACATTCGCATACACAAAACGGGAAAAAGAAAAAGATTTTTATGCTACACTTCCTTCTCCCACACTCTCTCTCCCTCTCCCACACACACACACACGCACACATGTGTGTGTTTTTCTGCGGTTCGTGTGTGCGCACTTCGATAAATGCAGGCGGCCCTTTTTTATGTATTTTTAAATTTATATTTTTTTCTTATTTTTTTGTGTTGTGATTCATTAAATTTTTAATATAGCCTTCGTCTCTCCCTCTCTCTCTCTCTTTCACTCTTTGCAAAAAAGTAATTAAAGAAAATTATAAAAAAGATGCCAAAGGAATAACTGATAAGTAATGAATGTGGCGGAAGTGTGTGGGTGGCGGTGGTTGACGGGGGCGGGGAGGGGGAGTTATATATAAATGGCTTGCTCAATTAGCATTCTGCACATTTTTCACATCCTTATTAAATGCGCTTCCTTCTCCTCTCTCTTTGGTTGTGCTGCGGCTTTTATGCATTTTCCGCTTCGGCATTTAAAAGATTAATAAGAAACCCATTTGATAAGTCCCCCCCCCCCCTCCACGACCTTCTGATTCTCTCTCTCCCCCCATTGGCGACCACACGCTGCGCTTTTACTGACGGAACATCTCGTCTTTGTTGTGGTTTATGCATTTTTTAACAGTTCATTTCGAATGACAACAACAACAACAATAAGACGCCAGCCCGCATATGACACATCATAAACGTTTCTCTCCATCTCTTTTTGTAAAAGTTAATTGGCATAAGGGAAGAAGCAGACGAACAATTTATATATTTTTTCTATGTAAATTGGCTAAGCTTTGAGTTTTGAAGCGTGTTAAACCAAAACTAACAAGATACAAACAAATCGTAACCCAATACACACACACACACACACACACACACCTGCTGTGTCATCTTTAAAAAGGTGAGGCGACATTTAAATGTTTCTCGTTTGATGTCAGGCAGCAAGTGTTAACTGCATATGACATAAAAAGCGGAACGATAAAGATGCAAATGAATGAACAAAAACATTTGATCGAAGTTATTGTGAATTGTGATTTACAACTTGAACTAATCCAATAGTAAGTAAAAGACCGTTTTCAAGTCTCTAGGAACTCAAAATCAGTTCGATTTTGCAACTTTTAAAGATTGTTAACTGAAAGAAGAAGAAGGTTCAAATGCTTTTAAGAATTAACAATTTGTAATGCTTTGACTTTTCACACTGTACAACAAAACTAGTGATTACTGAAATCGAAGTTTGATGACCTCACCTCTACACTAACACACACACACACAGAGCAGATGCAAGTGACTGGCCTGACCCTACCCCACCCTATACCCACCCCTTTACACCCCCTTTTGAGTGCTGCACCCACCCTCAATGCTTGGTTGTCTGGGCAGAAAGTGACAGAATGCAAGTTAACATTAGTCTCTTGGGTCGATTTGACTTCTTATCCCCCCAACCCTCCCCCCCCCCCCGCACGAGCATTGTGGTAAGGATAGGTTCGTTCGTGCTGTAAATCAAATGTCATGTCAATTTTAATTGCATTTTAATGATAAACGATGGCGCAAAACTGCCCCACGAACTACGAACTACGAAACTACAAACACACCGCCCACTTTCTTGCCCTTTCTTAACACCACACACATATACGTATATAAACGTGTACATACATATATTTATGGTGGGTTCAAAAGGGTTTAAGTTTAAGTTTGTATGTTATGTAATTGCGGTTAGAAATCAATAAATGTGCCTAGTCACTTTCATTCAATTACAATTCACACTTTATTATTATATCGCCATATATACATATATATATATATATAAAGATATATATACGCATATTTCATTGACACCTGCTTCATAATTGATTCGTTCATTTTCGTCACTTTTACAGCTCTCAGTTAGTCAATCAACTTATGCTGCATTCATTCATTCAATTCATTTAGGTACTCTTTTAGTTCATTAAATCATTCAATAAACTATTTAATACAGATATTGATTATGATATCCCCTATGTATATTCTAGTTATAGTTTGTAACTTTTCGTTTCTCGCTAAAAGTGCAAAAATTTCATATTTAATTGATTTTTAATTAAATGTTTAACTGTCAGTTGCAGCCGTTGTTCGTTGTTCGTTGTTACCCTCTGTTACTTCAGAGCAAGCGAGGAGGGGATGAGAACAGCTCTTTCTCTCTCTCTCTCTCTCTCTCTCTCTCTATCCCTCTCTCTTTTTCAATGTGGGGGGTGGAACAATTGGCGCTTGAAGTGGCTCCACTTCAGTTGCGAATATTGCGAAAAGTTGAACTTTGTTTTTCTATATAAAAATTTTGTTCTCAAAAACAACTAAAACCAAACAAAAATCAAAATGAACAAAAAAAGCCGTGAAATTGATTTTTTCTATTTCTGAAAAGTTGAATGCTACTTGTGGCTAACATCCTCCACCCCTTTCCTCATGCCACAGTTAGAAAAATGGAACGGAAAGATAGGAACATTTACATATTAAACAAGTAAGTTCAGTAAGTTCATACATACGGACAAACGGAAGGAAGGAAAGGATGGACATGGCTATATCGAGTCGGCTGTTGATGCTGATCAAGAACTTATATACTTTATGGGGTCGGAGATGCTTCCTTCTGTCTGTTGCAAAGTTTTGCACAAAACCATTATAGCATTTTTACCCATTTTTAATGGGTTCGGGGCGTAAAAAGGTTTCCTTAAAATCTATATTGTAAGAAGGTTGATTTGTTTCTTTGACTTTGGTGTTTCAGAAAGTAGATTTCATCTTTAGGAAGTGACATAGTTACATAGTTTGGTTGCTTCGATGAGCTGACCGGAAAGAGAAAAAAAGGATTTCAAGGCGATGTTGCCCTAAAGTTGATTAAAGAATAATGTAAAAATTAAAATTAAAATCTTTCATCGTCATATTTGTAAGCTCAAAGAGCGGCAAAGAGCCGTTAAACTCAGCTAACTAAGGGCAATGAAGTATTAAGGATACTTGTTGATACTTGTAGTTGGGAAGAGCTCACAGAATCCGCCAAGTTGGCTAAGGTCAATGCTTTTCACAAAGAAATAAAGAATAAAGCAAATGTTGTCTTTATGTTATGTGTTGTGTGTGTGTGTGTGTGTGTTTGTGTGTGTGTGTGTGGCACATCATCATAAAAAGAAAGAAAGCAGCTTGCATCAATAGGCACACGACACAGCTGTCTTTTGTGCTCTTAACACATAGAGAAGAGTACTCTTTACAGTTTATATATGTATATATATATATAGAGAGAGAGAGGAGAGATCATTGGCAGGGTGCTTGTGTTGTCGCAATTGTTTGACAACTTGCAAGCATTTTGCTTTAGCCAAAGCTCAAGCTAAACTTTTTACAAACAATGCCTGAATGACTGAGCGACAAAGAGGAAAGAGCAAAAGTTTTTTGTAATGCGCTTAAATATCTTTTAGTCCTCGTTGATGTCGTCGTCGTCGTCGTCGCCGTTGTCTTCGCACACACATACACAAACACACAGGTGGGCTCAATTGTTGTTGATAGCTGTTTGTCGACGCAGGTTCAGCGCCAGCAGCAGCAGCAGCATCAACCTTACTTTAAAACCCAACATTCAGCCAACCCTACACCAACAAAAAATATATAAAAAATAATAATAATAATAAGAAGAAATCTTCAGAGCACAAATGGTATAAGATTAGAAAAGGTACAAACAGTTTGTCATGTTCAGATATATATATTTTTTTAAATTAAAAACTTAATCACCGATTCCTAAAAGTACAAAATCCTATTGGAGAATTTTGTTGTTAAAGTTTTTCTTAGTTTTCTAGTGATTTTTGGTAATTTCTTAAGGAGTTTCTTTAATCTCACAAAGATACTTTCCAATCCGCTCAAAATTAGACTTCAAAGATATTTTTGTTGCTGTGATCATTTTGTTATGTTTATAATGATGATAACTATGAACATAAGTAAAACTTCAAAATGCTTTTTTAAATATTTTTTTCGCTATTTAACAATTTCAAATGTTTTTGTCAAGTGTAAAGTGCCTGACCATTTGGTTGATGATAATGATGACAATGCTTTGATGATGATGATCATTGCGAAAAAACAGAGAGAGAGAGAGAGAGAACGAGAGAGTGAGAGAGAGAGAGAGAGGATGGCGCACACGTTTTGAGCCTATCACGTACATTTGCCATCAATAACGCAACGATTTAACTTGTCTCATTCACCCAGGGGCCACGTAGTATGAAAACTCCACCTCCCACCCAATCCCCATCCCATCCTCTGTGCAAAGCTCTTCGAGAGAGTGGGCGGGCAGTACACGTAGACGCATGCCACGTAGATTAGGCCCGTAAGCCAATGCTGACTACCAGACTGCCAGTCAGTCAGATAGATGGAGATAAACGCTCTTTCTCCCCCCACTCCCTACCTCTCCCTCTCTCTCTCTATTTAGTCCAGTCTTGAGTTAGGAAAGTATTGTTTTCTATATGCTATTTGGTTTATTGATGTATAAAAATATATTGGCAACTTTTTGACTGGGCACGTAGACAACCCCCCCACCCCAGTCTACCCTCCCCCCCCCTCTCTTCAGTACTACAATAACCAAATGCAAATGTTCTTTTTCTCTTTCTGTGTGGAGTTCTGTGTGATATGGAACAAATGGCTTTTGGTTAACAAATCCACTTAGCTGCTAATTGGCGGCAAATCAGCCAGCTAGTAGCTTGTCCAAAATCCCTTTGTCTATCTATCTGTATGTCTTTTAGCGTGCCTTTGCGTCAAGTGCACACAGTTACTGCTTCGTTTGCTTTTGTTCCTCTCTTTCGGTACTTCCCACTTTGGTACTCCCTGGTATCCTTTGGTAAGAAAGCCCATCACGTGCGACCATCATCTTGTTACTTAGCTGCTGGGTTTATCTTTTTGCTGTTGCTGTTTCAGTTTGAGCTTCAGTTTGCTTTTGCTGTCCGAATCCCATTTTAAGCAGACAACAACAGTCAACTGCAACTGAGCAAAGAGGAGATGGATAGGGAGAGTGGTACGACGATACGACGGCACAATACGGTTCAGTTCGGTTGGGTTTGGTTTGGTTCCAGGTTTGGTTCCAGGCTGCAGTCTGTGGTCAGTGGACAAACAGCAAATGTTTCAGCGCAAGAGACAAAGGGAGCGACAAGGGGAGCGCGCAGCAGGAAGAAAAGGGACGCGAATGGTTGTTTGTAGGTTGACGAAGGGAGCGAAGAGGGGGGGGTAGCTATAGAGTGTGTCCAGTGATAGTCGTAAAAATACCCATGAGACTTGTCGAAGGCATGTTGCAAAAGCTTCAAATGGCAGCAAACATAGTCTGCACACACACAAACACACACATACATACACACACATACGTGGAGCATAGCATTGGCAACGCACGTCAGTGGCATAAAAGTTGCCTGTTTGGATTTCAAATGGTCAAAATGTGAACATTTGCTTAAAAACAAAATAAAAAGCAAAACCAAGCATAAAACTTACAAAAGCAAAAATACAAACAACAAAACCCAGAAACAGAAACAGCAACAGAAGCGTCTTCCTTCAGTTAGAGAAGCAACGATGGTGGGGAAGGAGGCAACAAAAGAACCAGTCGCGCTACTCTCGTTGTTGTTGTTATTGTTGTTTCAAAACCAGAAATGTTGCACAGCCAAGGCAGCAAAATACATATAAAGGGTTTTTCTTGCGTTTCGCAAAATCTACTTTGAAGATTGGTAACACATGCCACAGAGACAATGAGACAGAGAGAGAGAGAGAGAGGGAGAAGGAGATTGTGTTGTGCTATAAATGAGATGAGAAGTGAAAGTGTTAATATCTAATCACCAACTGACAATTAAAATAATTACAAACTTGAAGTTCAAGTCTTTAAGGTTGGATTCAATTATTTGCTTTCTTGGCCGGTGCAAGAACGAAGTAAGAGTTTGAGCATCGATCAACTCTCAATCAATCGTTCAATCATTCAATCGTAAGTCTTGCAAAGTTGCATTTGACAGGGTCGCTATCAATGGTCAATTCTTTATTCGATTCTTGCTATCTCTCTCTCTCACATATAAACATTATTTTTTCCATTCGCTTCTTTTTTTTTTTGCAACTAAAAGTTTGCGTTTTAGCTTTAGCCAGATTTATGTTTTCCTGCTTGCGTTTGCAGAATTGTTGTCGGAAGTTTTTTGTGCAGCATCATGGCGCACACACACACATACACACACAGACACACGCACACACATGAAGTGGGAGAAAAAGTTCTAAAAAGATGTTTGCAAAATAAAAAAAAGTGCGCCACAAAAGTTTTCTTTAAAGAGGCGGAGAAGAGAGCTACACAAAAGTAAAAAGAACACAAAAAATATGTTAAAAGCCTGGCAGTAAACAGGAACAGAAGCTGCACATGATGCTCGAACAGAAGAAGAAGATGGAGAAGAGAGAGAAAGAGAGAGAGAGAGAGAGAGACATACAGTTCACTACACATTGATGCGCCTTTTGACTTATGTGCGTTGTCTTTGACTCAAATGGAGAAATGGGCAAGTGGTTTTTTTCCTCCGACTGTGATTTCAAGTTGTGTTGAATGTCCTTTTTGGCCTTGGCGTGTGCCTGATTAGCCGCATGACTCTCCCTCTCTCTCTCTCAGGGTTTCTTTTGTTGTTGTTGGTTTTGAGGTTTTCACTTTCACTCGACTGCTGCCACAAACAACATGTTGTCCAATTAGCCCAAGCACAAAGTAGTCAAAGTAGCTCGAAGCTCTCATTTATCTCTGTGTGGCATGTACCTCAAATGTCATGTTTGGTTCTTAAATAAGGTTGGTTGGTTGGTTGGGGTGGTTGGATTTTGTGACCCGCAGGCCATTTTGCTAATGTAATACTGTAAGTCTAGTCATTAGGCCACTTCAAAAGTGGACCTACTCACAATCACAGCCCTCAGGCCATACATATAAGGTTCAATTTCAGTTCCTTCGTTCGAATGAAAGACGAAACGAAGAAAACACAACTTGAAAGTTCAAACAATACGGCTCTGTTCTTGCCACTTTTACTGTGGCAAGAATATGTAGGTTAAATGTGCTAAGCATATGTATATAACAAAATCGATCCATCCGTAACCCCTGTTAGATAAATCTATTGCATTGCAATCAATCAGATTATTTTGCAGTTTCATTTAGCTTCAGCTGTCATTTATCATCATTTTTTACATATAATAAACATTGTTTTTTAAATATATTTTGAACATATAGTAAGCAGACTTGTTCAATCTTTTATTTACTGGTACATTGTACTTCTATTGTAGTCAATCAATCAGTCAATCAAAGGGTTGTACTGTGAGCAGAGGATTTTTGTTCTTTTACCTGCTTGAACTTTTATTCTTTATCAACTTTATTCACCTAAAATTATCTTTTTTTATAGTTTTCAATCAATTTCAATCATCAATCAGCCAGCATCAATCCAAATCAAAGAATCTTAAGGACTTTCGTTGAGTAAAGACTTGAGTCTCAATCACTTAGTATCAATCAGGCCAGTGTAGCTCAATCAGAAGTAGAGCCTTCAATCCTTATCAGTTCCTCTCTCTATCTCTCTCTGTCTCTGCCTTTGTCTCTGTCTCATCAATCTCACCTAGTTGCTCAATCAAAGCTTATGACCTTTGGCTACATTAACGGCTCTTTTTGCAGCTCAGCTTTCGGAATCTGAGTCTATTATTCAAGCCGACTAACCGCAAAAGCTTAACCCGAAACGCACTCGAAGTCTTTTAGCTGAAGTCTCTTTTGGCTCGAGTCGTTAAGCGCCTTGTTAATGACGCAATTTCCGTGCACTGACCACTTTCGGCGACCTTTGGGGGTCAGGTACAACAACAACAACAACAACAACAATAGTAGACACATGCATATAGTATGTGTATAGTATTCTATACAACTTCCTCTTTCTGGCTAATTAGCTTAGCGCTGTTGTTGTTGTTGTCTGTTGTTGTTGTTGTTGTTGTATTGAACATTTGTATGGCATCCATCGATGGGAGTTTTGTGTTACCTCGCTTTCTATTCTCACTAACGAAATGGGATGTTCTTTATTGTTGTTGGGGGTGCCCAAAATGGCAGACAATAAATAAAACACACACACACGCACACAATAGGGTTGTCGTTGTTGTAACGGATTGCTAGATTGCTTGAATTGCTGTCTATGCCAGCAAAAAAGAAAAACAACATGCCACAACAACAACAACACACATATTATATTGTATATGTATGTGTTTGTATGAGAAAAAGAGATAGACAGAATAGAATAGATGAATAGATGGTGGAATTGTGAAATGGTGAAAAGAAACCCTTACACGACATTCTTACACAATTCCAGGCCATTACACTGAGAAATGTGACACAATTTGAATAACATTTAAAATATAAAATTGAGCATCAATTCGGCCAACACACACACACACAGTTTGGGAGTAGGAGAACCAGTTGCCAAGAATTGGGGAATGGAGGAATGGGAGGAGTGGGTGGAATGGGGGAATGGTTGGGCGGAAGTGGTTGTTAACCCTTTCAAGCAGCACATTTACCAAATATATATATATATATAAGGATTGAAAGCATTTGACTAGCACATATCCTGTCAGGCTGCCCCTTCCGTTGATATTTTAATAAATTATTCAATACTCAATTAGTGTTGATGAGAGTTTAATGATAAACCTATCGAAAATACTTAAGTAATATCTTTACCCTAAAATCAAGCTAGCAAAACTAAGTTGCCAACTTTTTGAATAAATTCCATCGAAAAGTTGTTCAAAAATTAATCAAAACTGATTAAATTTCATCTCTTCTTCGTTTAACCCTTTTCACAGGGTATATTCGAACATAAGAACATAAACCAGTTGTAAATTGCATTGTTATGCTAGAGAGCTGCCCTCCCTGCTCGTTGCCCTTAGGCAGCGCCTACACATGTTATGTGTGTGTTTTTTTTTTCACAATTTGGGGAACTGAATGAATCTTAGATTTTTTGTTTTTTATATAGTATATTTTTCTTTGTTTGTGGTGGCCTTTTTTCCACTTTGCTTGTTTTCATTTTCTTCGCTGTTGTTGTTTTTGTTGTTGTTTTTGTCTAAATTGCGTAAATTATTGGCATATGTTGTCTTCGAGCAGAGGAGCTGAGAGCTAAGAGCTTGCAATGAAACATTTTAACCCTTTTGCTTTGCTTTGCTTTAACGTTGCCGTTGCCGCTGCCGTTGCGTTGACGGCGTCGAGAGGATGTCGCTGAAATTGACAGTCGCACATTGTTGGGGCGCGGCTGGTAACAAGACGCAAGAACTGAAGTGATGGGGCGGTGCGGGGTGGTGTGTTACGAGGAGTCTCAAGCATACCATTGGCATGGCATTTCATTCCAATTTTGTGTGTTGGGGCTGAATCTGCTGCTGCTGCCTCTGCCACTGCCTCTGCCACTGCCTGGGGGCTGCCAGTTGGCTGTCAGTTTTGTTCGCATCGTTTTCTTTTGCCCCTACCCTACCCTACCCTACCGTTCCCCTTGCCATACCATGCCTTGCCTTTCCTTTTCTTTTCTCTGTCTCTGTTTTATATATATTTTTTGTTTTTTTTTTTTTTATCATTTATTCCCATTCTTTGGCATTTTATGTGCGCTATTTCGCGATGTAGAACAATAGCCACGAGATGCTGCAACTGGAAGTGGAAACTCCGAATGGGTTTCTCGGACGCTTACACTCAAAGAAACAGACGAATTTTAATTCCCATTCCCATTCTCAGCAAGAACATTTTTACTCTCGTTTGCATCGTTATTTTTGTTAAGTGTAGCTAGTAGCTATGTTATGGCCTGGCCATAGGACCTACATATATATATACACTGTCCCATTCATATCTGCTCCATCTCCTTTTACATCTTCTACTTCTTCAACCACATCCACTTCGTCTTCGTCTTCGTTTTCGTCTGCTTCTGGTGCGCTTTTGTTACGCGATGGCAAACTCCGCCGCCAACTACAACACATCCATTCATATACTTCATCTGCTGTTTTCGCTACTTTTTTTTTATACAAATAGGGATCGAGCAAGGGTAGGAGAAAGATAGAGAGGGAAACACCGTTTTTCTCTCTCTCTCACACATACTAAGTTCGCTTTGCAGCCCTTTTTCTTTGTGGTGCTATCCCAACTTTATTGTCTTTACCAAAGAAATAGACTTTTAATATACTAGACGAGAGCCTAGCACCGAACACAATACACACACTTTAAATGTGTGTGTGTGTGTGTGTGTAAAGGGGTGTGAAGTGTATGTAAGTGTAGGTGTGTGTGTGTGTGTGTGTGGAAATATAAGGCACTTTTGCCAGTTCATTGACTTGCCCACAACAATAGTTTGAAGTTTGTCTGCCGAAATATGAACGAACCTTTAGAAAGAAGATGAAAAAAAAACGAAAACTAACCTTCCGAAAAAGTATTATGACTGTCAGTCAGGGTTGAAGGGGAAACCGTTAGACGAAATGGTCCCTCAGCTAAATGGAAACCAACATGATGAGAATCAAGAAGAATCGTTCAAGAAAGTAAGAGAAGGAGAAGGGGCTGAGGCTCATTTCCTATTTTCCCTATAATATATGGTTATAATAACTTTTTCTAAGTAGGCTTTGTTTTTAAAAGAACTTGTTTCATATGCAAAAATCAAACATTCGAGTAACAAGTTTATTAAAAAATTAGTCAAAATTCCAAAAATAAATACGAAACAGTATTTTTGACCATTTAGAATAATAGATCGGTGAAAGAAATGACGAAGAAACAAGAACAAACAGAACAGAAAGATTCGAAATCAGGCAAGGAGAGTGCAGCTGGAACAAGTGGACAAGAACAAAGAGGGCATTCGAATGTATTTAACCAAATGTTTGCCACACTTGAAGCCGAACATCTGAAGCTTAAGGAACTGGAGGAACGTCGTCTTAAGCTCACCGAGGAGATGAAGAATCTGCGCGAAATGTTGCAACAGGAGAATCGCAAATTGCAGAAAACCATTAAAGATTCCGACACCAAAAACGAACCCAAAAATATCAATTTCAAAGGTAAGCGGGCCCTCTCGCTCTGATATGAGAAATATTTGGTAATTGTAATCACGTTTGTTATGTTATAGCAATAGATAGGAACGACGTGGAAGAGATGGATCTCTTGGAACAATCTCAATCCGATCATTCAGGTCTTATGATCGTTCAGCTGGTTAACTCGAGCGATCCTCTGGAGCAAAATGCTTGTAGAATTCAAGCGCCAACAATTTGGCATTTGCCTATTTCACCCATCAATCTCGAATCATTTCCACAACAATTCTATCCCGAATTTGATTCTTTTGATGGTACAGATGATGGTACAGCACCTCCGCAATGAAAAAAAAACACTTTTCAATTCGATTAAATGACTAAACTAACGAACAAACAATAAATGAAAGCAGCAAGTTAAGAAACCAAATTTAAAGACTTTAATGAAATGAAATGAAATGAAATTCCCTTAACGTATTCCTTTCATACAATTCAATTTGTTGACCTTTGTGTGGTTGTACGCTACGCTTTTGGCCAGCTTGGTCGTCTGCTTTCACAAGCAAAAAACAAATTAGCTGCCAACTGTCCGAAACAAATGTTGCGCACGCCTCCAGCTCCAGCTCCAGCTCTAGGTCCTTTCGTTTTTGCCTTTGCCTTCTCTTTATCCCTATCCCTATGCCTCAACATACATATGTGTGTGTGCGTTTGTGTATGTACGAGGCGAAATCATATCAAGCTCAGCATTTCAATCATAATGCTGCTGATGAGCTTGGGCTTGAACTCCGCAGGGAACAGCCGCCGCTCTCAGAGGGCGGTAGGAGAATGGGGGGTAGGGGAGCTGCTTAGTGTTGCTATATAGCTCGATGTCGATTTCGATGTGTTTACACACACTCAAGTTTCGAGGCATGTGCCGGGCATATTGATTGCTCGCCTCAAGCCACAATTCGAAGGAACGAAGGAAGGACGCAGGGCTGGTAGGATTTGAGGAGAGAGAGAGAAATCCTACCAATCCTACCTCAATCCCTCCCTTCCTCGCAGCTAGAGCTACTACGGAAGCTAAGTGGGAGCTGGTGCTGGTAGAGACGACGCCATTGTCCGTTGTTGCATATTTCTTTTCCGGTCTTTTTCCTCTTTTTTTGTTGTATTTTTCCTCTTGAGCGACTAGGTCAAGAGGTCATACTACATGTCGAAAGGGGCGCGGAGTGGTGGGTGGCTGGTTGGGTTGGGTTGGGTTGGGTTGGGTGAATAGTTGGGTTTAGAGAACTGCATTCCTCACTTGCTGTGTGCCATGCAAATTTCAACAACACACACACACACACACACATATTAACTTTTCTCCCTACCTCTCTTTTGCCTATGCTCTCGCCTCCCTTCTGTCTTTCCCTGTCTTTTTCTGCCATATTTCGCATATTTTGCAATGCAATTTTTATTTTTTACCCGGTTATAAATTCTTTTTCTCTCTTTCGCCCTCTCTCTTGCTGGCTTTTGGGGTTTGTGGGGGCAGCAGAATGCACTTGAAGTTTTGTTATTGTTGTTGTTGTTGTTGTCGTAGCAGGAAGCCGGAAGCCGTAGCCGAACCCAAACAGAATGTCGGAACGAACCAACTTCTTGCAAGTAAACTAAACTAAACTGAAACTGAACTAAAACTAAAGTCGGAAACTCAAACTCTCTCTCAAACCCATAGCAAACAACTTTTGCTCTAGCAGCAGCACCACCTGCTAAACCACCTGACCTGAACCTGAAGGGGATGGGAATTTTTGGTCGTGAAGGGAGTGAGGGGGTGGGGGGGGGGGGTGATAGGATAGAGTAAGCAAACCGGGAGAAATTACTTATGTATATTATTGTTGCTGTTGCTCTTGTCGTTGTTGTTGTTGTTGTTTGGGGGAGTAGTTGTGAAGTAGGTCATTAGGGGCGTTCCGTAGTCCGCCCGCTGGGCTACTTGAATTATTAAATGTTTGTTTTATACATACTATGTATATATATATACTGCTATACTGCCAGATGTAGAAATACTCGCAGAACATTTCACAGGCTCTTTCCTCTTCTCCTTTCACCTCTTTTCTCCATTGCCCAGAATTGTTGCAAGTTCACCGGGAATGCGAATCACAAAAACTCTCAACGGACTTTTAAATTTTGTTATGGGAATACTCAATACCTTGGCTATGCTTCAACTTAACTGAAAAAGCTAACTTATTAATCCCATTTCTCTACAGAGAGTATCTGCAAGTCGTGCAAGTCGTGCTTTGCTTTCAAAATTGAGTTGTCCAACTGAATTTTCAAGTTTTCAACTTCATTTCTTACCAAAAAGCGCACTTTTCTCGTTCATTTTGTAACCAGAACTTACCTGTAGAAAGAAAGAGAGGGAGAGAGAGAGAGAAAGAAATAAAATGAATATTATAAGCAATTATTTTCCAATAATATAACAATTGTTTCCAATTAAGTTACTCGGCACTTTAAATACATACGAATAAAGTAATTAATATTTAATGGAGCTTAACTTGGAAATACGTAAAGTTGCACTTGAATACATTAAATATTTATAATTGATTTAATTGTTCAATATTGTCGTTATTACTATTAAAATTTACATTACAATTAACTTAACATAAGACTACAACATACCCTATATAAAGTGAAAATGAATTAAATATTTATACATTTGATCAAAATATAACTTAAATCTTGCTTAGAGAAACAATTTACACTTGTCGTTGATGTTGTTTACAGGGTTTAAGCTGCATTTGAAAGCTGAGCCAAAAAACTTATTGGCCAAACAATTCCAATTGAACAAACACAAACTGTGTTTAATAAGTGGAATCACACACACACACAAACATACAAAATATGTAATATTTGTTTACTTCAGAGTCACATTCATTCATTCATTCATTCATACACGGATAAGTAGTTGGCCAATAACCATAAGGACAACAACAATAATCCTTGTTGCATACAATTCATTTTTTGATATTGAAGATTCTTGCAGTAAGTAATTGGAGTTTTCATTTAATATAACAACTACGATGAGTGCAACGGACATACCCCAAAAGTAACCCAAAAGAAAGAAGCAAAACGAAAAATATCTAACCCAGTTTGTAGTTGGTATTAGTAGCATTCTCCACTCTCGAGCTATATATCTGTTCCTGAAGTGTATCTTTCACACACATACACAGAGTGTGTGTGCACATTGTATCTAGTGGGAGCATCATCATAAATGTATCCCCCCCCCCCCACACTCATGCTCCTGTTCACAGTAGTTTTGGCTCGTTGCTCATAAAACTCACTCAAGTAAAAGTACGAATGCTTTTCGATATGAAATGCATGAAACTGACAGTCAAACATATTGCGCCGCAATTTTTACCACACACAGCCAGTCGCAGTCGCAGAGTCGGAGTCGCATCCAATTCTAAACCCATCTCTCTGCCTTTTCCTCTTACTTTTCCCGCTCTCTCCTCTCTCTCTCTCTCTCTCTCTTGCTCTGTGTATATGTCCAGTTGGCTGACTGTTGGTTACCACTTGGCTATTGCTTTCGACTACTTCACTCCACTTTGGTATCCTTATTCCTCTTTTGATATGCGAGTTATATGTACATAATATGAGGAATGAGAAAATTCTTTTAATTTGCAGTCTTTTATTTTTAAATTCCTTAACTTATTTCCCTAAAAAAAATAGGATCAACCATATGTTTTTTTCTTTGAGTGTACTGCTGAACTGCGGACTAAGGCTATTTGGCATTGTTGTTTTTGTTTCTATTTACGGATAAGAATATACTATATATATATACTATATAGTATGTATGTATTGCATTCATATGCGACACACGAACTTTGCGTCTATGCAGATACCCAACCCTAATCCCCATCCGCATCCCCATCCCAACCCCAACTAACTCTCTTGTTCACCGTATCAAAATGCATATTGTACACTCGACAAGATACTCGCGCACATTATATATGATATGATGGAAGAGAACGTTTCGCTTTTAATATGCAACTTTGCAACTCAGCAGTACAAAGTAGAGTAGAGAATAGTTAGGGCTGGGGCTGGGTTTGGGGCTGGGGTAGGTTGGTGGTTTAGTCATAACTTAAGTCGGGTTTTGTCGTCACCATCATCGAACTTTGCTGGTGTCATGAAACCATATTACCAGCAAGTTGTGAGGCAAAATGCAAAAAATCTCTGAGATTTGACGGGTTGAATGCAGATTTAATTAGTAAAACTTACTAAGAAATGCGTAAGATAGTTGGATAAGGCATTTCACGTTGTTTTCTTATTCGATAATTATCGATAAATTCGATTAATCGCAATAATTGATTGCATTAAGGTTAAAATTACACTTCACGTTGTTTTCTTATTCGATAATTATCGATAAGCTCGATTAATCGAAATAATTGATTGCATTTAGGTTAAAATTACAATTATTAAACTTTTCATTGTCATATAAATTTTCTTGTTTTTAAACGTTATCGATATGCATGTGCTATCGATATGTGTAATATATATTATTTACCTGCTTGAATGGTTCGGCTCGTGGGCAAAGGGTTCGGCATAAATATTACGCACGGGTGGCACACGTCGTGGCAATGGTGGCGGCACCGGATTATAACCATCCATAATGGTATCGCAATCGGAGTACTTTATCGATTTCATAGTCATTTTTGGTTTTGGCTACCTATATCGTGATTTCGATTTATCGTTTATTCGTTCGTTTGTTTATTCACACACACGCGCGTTTTTTCGTTACGTTTCGCTTCACTTTGATTTACGTTTTTTGTTTTTTCAATTCAAACTTTACTTTATTTGCATTTGCATTTGTGCATTAATGTACGTGTTTTTGTGTTGTGTGTGTGTGTATTTTATGATAATTTCACTGTAATTATTATTAATTATTATTGCCCACGTTGCATTGCGTTTGCATTTCAATTAATCATCATCGCGCGCCAAGTTTATGTTTTATCTCTCTGTTTTTTTTCTTCTTTTTTTTAATTATGCGTTATCAGTTCTCGCAACTCTCTCTCTCTCTCTCGCACACAAACACACTCTCTCTCCGTCTCCACCCCCGATTGAAAAAACAGGCTCTACTCCTGCTCTTTCTGCTCCTTACTGTCCACCAGTATTGGGCAGGCGGAGGGGATGGGAACGGCTGCTGCCGCTGCTGCTGCTGGCATCGCTGCCGCCGAGCAGCACTTTTAATTGAATGCAAATATTCATTTACCTCCAAATGGTATCGGTATCGTTTTTTGTTCTATCCTTTTCACTCTCGTTAGCACTCTCTCTGTCTCTCTATATCTATGTATATCTTTTTCGTTTATTCGTTCACACACTGTCTCGTTGGTTGATTGATTTGTTGCCTTTACATATTTTCAAAAAAAAAAGATAACAACAAGATCTAGATTTAATTTTGAATGTTGCGCCTTGTCCTGTTAGAAAAGGATTAGAGAAAGATACAAAAAAACATAAATAATGAACAATTTGATATAACAATACAAATTTGGGTTCTCAAAGTTCCATTTACGCTTTCTCGTTGAGGTTTCAGCTTTCGGTTTCACGTTTTCTTCAAAAACAAAAGTTAGTTTATAATCAAAAAATATTGCTTTCAATCCTTCGATTCTTAACCACAACACAGTTGACTTTCAAATCATTTCAATCACAAAAAACGGAATTAAACTTATCATTTTGTATTTGTTGTTCGGTCAACTGGAATCCGAATAACTTATGTGCAGGAAGAAAAAGAGCTCAGATATATATATGTATATATATATATATAGATACAGCAATCCATTCATTCATACGTAGATAATCTGCAACGGGAGACACACAACGAAGTTGGCCACTTATTTCCGGCTGTTTTGTGAAATGTGAATGTGCAGCAATGTGAAATGATTTCGAGTATCGATTTTTAAGTCTATCGGCTCAAAAGCAGCTCAACTTGAAATCATCATCTTTTCGTTTTCGGTTCACAGCTCGAACACGAAAACCCCAAACAAAAGCCAAAATAAAATCCCAAATCCGCAACAAATGGACGCATTAAATTTGTTGTGTAATACCCATTGGATATAAAGATGTGTGTGTGTGTGCTTGTGTGTGTTTGTGTGTCTTTTTCCATGCCCGCAAAAACAAACAATAAAAATAAGTGTAGACCCATTAATGGTATGAATATTAGATCTAAGGAACAAAAAACAAATATCAAAAAGTAAAGAATAGTTTTCATCCAACAAATATTGTAAATGTTTCAGTCAACTATTGAATGAACTTTGAAAGAAGTTCTAGAATAATATAGCTTATACATCAGAATAACATATATGCTATGTAGTATTTGTATCTTTTTAACATTAGTATCTGCATCTGTATCTATCACAAGCTATTATTATCTAATGCTTAACATATTTGTTGTACATTTGCTTTGCTTTGCTGAGCTGATGCTGCTTCTGCTCTTACGTTTCTTTTAAGCCAGTCTACAACTTGTCCCTCTCTCTCTCTCTCTCTTTCTCTGTCTCTCTCTAATCACAAAATCCCACCCATGATGTACAGCAACAGCAACAACAACACGCAAACAGCAGCAGCAGCATCATCACAAAAATATTCAAAGTCATTCTGTTACATTGAAAAAAACCCAAAGGCAAGAGATGCGAAGAGGAAAAAACGTTGGACAGTGGACAGGGGGCAGGGGGTAAGGGTTAGGGTGTAGTACTTGAGGGCTGATGGGGCAACGGACGAAAGCCAATGCCAAACAATTTCAAATGTAATCCGTTATTGTGGTCGAAATAGCAACAACAACAACGAACAACGAAAGCTTCAATATGTATGTATCTGCAAGATACATTGTTGATGAAGTCGAGGCGCGCGTATCTTGTGGATTTTGATTTCAAATTAAATTTATGAGATGGCAGAAAAATGGGCAACAAAATCAAAATTGAATTGAATCGAATCCGTAGCGTATGGCTTAAACCCGCTGCCAAAGTAGCGCTCTCGATGTGTGTGTGTATGAGTGTGTGTGTGTGTGTGTGACACCTGAAATTGAACCGCAACAGATACAAGATACAATATACAAGGTACAAGTGAAATAGATACTATAGAGAGACAGACAGACCACAAGCGGTGCTCGGAGAGAAATGTATCGAAATGCAGCAAAGTACATAGCTAATTTTTCGATTAATCAAAGCCACAGCAAGCGATTGATGGGGGCGTGGCACATTCATTAACAAAAGAACGACACACACACAATGAGCTGGCAAAGTTTTGTGTTTTTTGAAGTGTAGCTAAATTTCACACTCAGCTACAGATACGGATACATTTGTATCTGCAGCTCGCAGCTTGACGCTTCATCAACCAAAAATCATCAACGTCATCATCATCATGATGAAGTGTAGCTAATGAAACATTTGCTCAGCAATGAAAACAATTTCACGTTCATTAAAAAAATAAAAACGCAAAAATCGGGTTTTTTTTCAATATTTCAGCAAAGTATTCAATTCGAAGTATTTCTCGCAGTTAATCATAAATTTGCCACATGCCACACGTGCCGCTTCTCCTCATTGACGAAGTGTTACAAAAAATGTGAATCGAACGAATTTTTAAATTGTTTTTTTTTTGCAAGGCAAACTTAACATCAACTGCAATTTGACAGGCTAATTAACAGTTGTCGAATTTTGTGTGTTCCTCTGACAGACAGACAGCAAAACAACAGCAACAACAACAACATGCATCAACAGCAAGATTTCAATATTTAATGAAATGTTATGTACATGAAATTTAAATATTAATGAATTAACGCAAGTTTCTTGATCATTTAAACACTTGTTTCCGGATTTAATTGATGTAGTTTTGCATTTGAATTATTTAAGTATTCCAATAAAGAGGTAAAGAAGCTTTTGAGAAAAGCTCAACATAATTCATCAACTTGAAAATCACAACTTTAGGATTAGTTAAACTTGTTCCATTAACTAAGCTCGCATTCATTTACTTTCGTTGCTTCTTTGTGCGAGATTGAAGACGACTTACTTTTAGTTTCGAATGCTTTGATCTAGATGGTTTTTGAAGTTGAAAACTACTTCTTTATTTTGATTATAACTATTATATACATATAATGATATTCTTGCATGATTCTTTTATATTCGCTTTCTTTCTTACTCTAAACTGCGAAAAATAAAAGCTGGCATCTTTAGTTTAGTTTTTCTTTTTATCTTCAAGTATCTCAAGATTTAGTAGCTACAAACACGAAACGTTCTCTCTCTCTCTGTCTCTGTAGTTGGCTAACTCTTCTAAGCCAGTCATGACCATAACCCCCCTCCCTCTCCTCCCCACCCCTCTCACCATGCTGTTGTCGTCATTAATCTCTGCCTGCGCTGGCTACCAGTTCGCTGCACTTAACTCAACTCAACTCAACTCAAGTCATGGACGTGAAAAAAACCTACGCAAAAAATGCAGCGCGAAAAAAAGGCATGCACTCTGAGCTGAGCTGAGATATAAAGGAGGAACAAGACTTTGTGTGTGTGTAGTGAGACGGTAGGAGCGGCGGGGGGAGATTGGTGAGGTGGGGGGGGGGGGGGGGGGGGGTGCTAGTTGGAAGCTGGCTAAGAGCTGCTCCTTCAAAAATTTTCGTGATTTTTTTTTTCGTTTTGTTTTTTGTAGTGCAAATCATGTTGACGCCCCAAACCCTCCTCGCCGCCGGCCAAGGCCTTAAAAAAAAAACCAACAACAAGTAGAGGAAGATGGAGACGAAGATGGAGAAGAAGAAGAAAATTGTGTATGACCAAATGCTACCAAACGAGTTGGAATCAGGTTTATGTTTTCTTATAACTATACCCAGTAGTAGAGTGAGACAGTGAGAGAGAGGGATAGAGAGAGAGAGAAGGGTATATTGGTTGTGTTTAATAACTGGGCTAACATACATGTACATGCATACAGTGGAACATCTCTACAACTAACTTCCGTTTCACAACACTTTATTCTGGCTAAATCAAAATTTTCTTTATGGCGAGAAATTTTTGTTCCCTTCGAATGGAAGTTTCACTGTATTGTAATGCAGGGTATCTTGCAGTCGTGTGATCGCAAAAAGTTCTAAATTGTTGTTGTTGTTGGTTGTCTGCTTGTCATATATATATATATATATTTTGGCCAAGCAAGTTTTTGCCGTCTTGCCTCAAACGGGTTTTTTTTTGGCTGTGGCAGGCTTCTCTGCTGCTGCTGTTGCTGCTGTTGCAAGTGATCTACCTACTCCCCTTTCCCGCTCCCCCGCTTCCCCCTTATCCCCACCCTCTTTATCAAGCACATGTCAGCTACGAAATGCAATTAAAATTCGATTTTTGTTTTATTTATTGTAATAATTAATTTTTGGTTTTTTATTTGTATTTAAGAAACAGAGAATCGAAAACAATTAAACAACGTTCAAATTGCTCATTGCTTATAAATACAACCAATAAAGCAAAGCAGCGCCGAGAGGGGGGAACGGCCCACCCCAACAACAATAACAAGAACAACCATTTTTCTTGCCGCACATTTGCCACAAATGTCAAAAATAATCATCATGGGCAACATTTGACAACATAAGCGGGACAAGACATACCGCCCTTGCCCCCACCCCACACCCACTACCCCACCACTTGCAGCTCCACGCTCCACTTCTTGGCTTCCCCTTTCCTTGGCCCCACCATAATGTAACTTAAAATATTAGGCGCGCCGCAAGACCAGAAAAGGCAAAGGGTTACCCGAAAAACATTTTTATGTGTGGATTTTATTTCTTCAACGTCTGCTTGTTGTTATTGTTCCCCCATCCCTCTATCTGTGTGTTTGTGTGTGTGTGCGTGCTTTTATATGAGTGGGAAGTGCGTGCCACAAACTAAAGCTGTATATGAATCGGAGGCTAATTCTGTTGATGGCCGGAGAAGAAGATCATCAGTTTTGAATGCTCCCAGACGTTTTTTTTTTTTCAGTTCAGTTCATTTATGTTTGTATGTATGTGTATATGTATGTATTGTACAGTGTACATACATATATAAAATATGTTTTTCCAATTAGCGTTTATTTGGTTTTTCATTTTCTGTTTTATGTTATGCTAGATAAACAACAACAACAGCAACAACAACAACAATCTGTGAACTGTTCCAGCGAAAGTGTCGTCTTAAGTTCATTTATGGGGCACACAGACATTGACGGGAGGGAGAGGGTGAGGGGGGTTGAGTATGCAGCTGCATTGATTTGAGGGCAGCTAATTGGCTAGGCTCAACTTGAAGTTGAGAAGCTGAAAAAAAGAGCATTAAGTGTGATTTGAATACACACAAACTGAGTGTTAAAGCGAAAGAAGAAGAAAGAACCAGCAAAAGAACCCAAAGAAAAAGGGTTCGATTGAAAAGAACTAGATCAAAGTTGATAAATACCATTGAAAAATAGTTGTTAAGGACTATCGATTATTTATCGATAACGTATCGCATTCCATGTTAAATCTATCTATCGATAATACATCGATATTTGTGAAGAACAAAATTTAAATCAAAATTAACAAAAATGAAGTCGAAACTTATTTAAAAAATAACTTTTTGCATCCATATCACATGTTATTAAGAATCTTTCCAAGACGAATATATCTATCTATCGATATTTATCAGTACAAAACATAATTATATCGGAATTCATGACCAAACTAACTTAAATCGCAGAAAAGAACTTTTTGCATCCATATCACATAATATTTAAGAATCTTTGCAGCACAAATCAAAATATTTCCAGTTAACATTTCACAAAACAAAGCACAAAAAAAAATGCAATTAAAATGATATCTTTTGGGATTGGAGACAGAGAGAGAGAGAGAGAGAAAGAGAGGGATAACAATCATATGGTTGAATGCGAAAGAGAAAGAACGGAATGCAGCATTAAGAGATCCCTTCTTTTCTCCCTCTCTCTATATGTCTCTCTCTCTCTTTCGTTGCCTGTCTCTTTGTTTCTGTATGTTTTGCACATAAATTAACGCCCCTGTCATAATGCAGCGCACATTTCAAGGTCTTGCCACAGCCACACTCATTGTTAAACAGAAACGCAGTAAAGCAAGAAGGAAAGAAAGAAAGAAAGAGAGGGGGCATTGCATAAGGTACATTCATATACATACACAAACGGTATGTTGTAGGTATGTTGGCTAGGGTGTCGGGTAGGGTAGGGTAGGGTAGGGTAGGGTGTATGTATCTTAAGTATAACCGCAGGCCGCGGGCCGCACGCACGCACGCGTTCTGCATTGCCAATGAGTAAAGATCGGTAAAAGGGGGCAAAAGAAGCGTCAAAGAATCGAAAGACGAAGAAGTTCGAGCTTGATGCACTTTGCTTCGTTTTCTTCTTTGTAGAAAATATTTTGCGTGCCTTGAGATTTATGCGATCTTTGTTGTTGTTGTTGTTGTTACTCTTCTCGCTGTTGCAAGAAAAATGCTTCATCTACTGCTTGGCATTTATTTGTCTTGAAAGTTTTATTGCTTTTAGATTTATGTGTTTGTTGTCTTGTATCTTTCTCTCTCTGCTTCAAATGATCATCAAACATAATAATGACGTTCATAATGACGACGATGATGATGATGATGATGATTATTGCGCACATGTCACTAAAGAAATGTGTTCACACCTACAAAATTATGAAGCAGCCAGCTAGCAACCCCTCGAGTTGCCACAAGTTGCCACATGTGGCACTGTTGATTGACTGATGGCCACAAAAATTAAAAGAAACAGCCAACCAGAAAATGTTTGTATATTTTTTGTCTCATTCATTAGCCAACACTTTCTTCTTGAAGTTCTTAGTTTGGTGAACGGATTTATTTGGTTTTATATATTTTTATATACAGTATTGTTTGGTTTAAATGAACATTTGATACAGTAAACACCTCGAAATAGTTAACGAAACATTAAACTTGAAGCAATAAACTCTTCTAGAATTCTTTAAGTATTCGTTTTTGTATTCAAATCCATTTAAATTTAAAAGTCACATTACGAAAAAAAAGTTTCGATAATTTCCATGTAATCAGAGATAACTTTTTGAATAAATAATACAAAATTAAATATAAATAATCTAATTCATTTGTTCTATTTTCGGAGAGAGACCAAAAAATGTCCCATGAGGAAAATTCGCTGTGAAACAAAAACAAAACTCAAAGAAACTTGACGAGAAAAAAGAAAACCAAATCAAATAAAATAAAATAAGACAAAAAAAAAGTCTCTTGTCAAAAGTCAAAAGTTTTACATTTCTGATTGACTGACTGACTGACGGACTGGCTGAATGTTGGTTGTGTCTCTTAGATTCAGGTTGAGTTGAAGCTTGCGAGATAAGTTATCACACACACACACAGACACACACTTACTATGTGCGAGCTAAGAAGCATGCGAAAAATGGAATTAAACGCTTTTCTTTTACCTACTCTACAAAGGGCCGCCCGCAGTTATGAAATATGTTTTTCTTTTTTTTGGGGGGGGGAGTTTATATGATGAAGATATCTTCAAACCTCCCTTCCTCCCTTTCACTCTCTGTCTCTTTCTCTTTCTTTGAGATTAAAATCTTTGAAGGCATTTCATAAATATGAAAAATGGTGACTACTAACTAAAACAATAACAATAAACTTTGATAAGAGAGCGAAAGCAAGCACAAAGAGCACATACGGATGGCGGGGGGGGGGGGGGGGAGGGGGGGATTGGGCGAAGAGCAGGATGATGCAGCTAAAAATGTTAATATTTATTGAAAGCATCAAAAAATATAAGAAAAGGGCGTGCGAAAGAGAGAGCGAGAGCGAGAGTGCTTCTTTGTCTTTTTCATTTGAGTTTTATTAAGGGTATTCCAGCCAAGATTAATAAAACAAACAAGAGTAAGAGAGCGGGGGGGCTAAGAGTTATTTGTTGGATTATTAACGCGAGAATGCCCTTACTGAAATTTTGGAATCTTTTTTTAAAAAAGTTGTAGGAAATTTTAGAAATAAATCAAAATAAGCTAAATCGGTTAGCCATATCATATAGTACACAATATATATATATATATATACATGTATATATTACGGAAGAATGAAATTCGTTTCGTTACAAAATTTGTGACATTGTTATAAATACCCAAGAGTGCAGCATATACAACACAAAAAAAATAAAAGTAGAGTACAAAGAGCATAATAAAAAGTTAAGCTCAAATAAACAAACACACACACACATGCACATATAGACTTGTGCGTGTTTTTGTGACAAAAGAGCAATTTGTTATTTAATGAAACTGAAAATGAAATAAGTCGACAATGCTGCAAGCAAATTGTGTCTGAGACTCAAACAACAACAGCAACAGCAACAACAACAATAAGATAAGCACAAACATAATGTGAGTGAAAGAGAGAGAGAGAGAGAGAGAGAGAAAGATTCTTGCAACGTTGTGTGCTACCCTAAAGTACAAGAAAAAAGCGAATGTATGTTGTATGTAGTTGTTGTACTATCTGGCAAGATGAAAAGCATTTAGCACAGCGCATGCTAATATCAAATGCACACACACACACACGCACACACACACACACACACGAATGTCGAGCAAGCATCTTGTTTGAGTTCTTATGTCACACAACTAGACTTAGAGCCAGCTAAGCTTAAACACTCTCGCACTCGCTCGCACATTTTGTGCCTTTGATTGCTATCAGCAACAACAACAGCAACAACAACAGCAACAACAACATAAGCTACAGCATCGTAAAAAGTTGCAAGCATAACCGTAAACCACTCCAAACCTCCCTTACCATCTTACCCTCTCTCTCTCTCTCGCAACAAATAGCACAAAAAGTTGAGCTAATAAAAGCAAGAAGAGAACAAAAAACCTCCCCTCCCCCCCCCCCCACACCCCACACACACCCCCCCCCCCCAAAAAAAAAGTCGTGTGGCAAGGCCAATGCCACATTTTCATTATTGTTGTTTAAGTGTCGCTAAGTGAAAAAAGTTGTTTTCATTCAAACATTATTTTTGTCGTATTTCCTTTCTGTTTGTTTGTTTGTTATTGTTTTTCTTTTACACACATAACTTGGTAATAATCGGCAAATGATTTCAAGCTTAGAGCTTTTTTATTTTGCTTTCGAGAGAACTAAATAATGCAATTTGTGAACTTTAAAAAGCCTATACTTAAATTGAGTCAAGTTCTTAAGAGTTGTGTTCTTCTTTTGATAACCAGGTTATTGATCTGGGCCAAAGAAAATTGATGGGAAAAAAGTTTGGATTGAATTTGATGGAATCGGGTTGTGTTTGATTGAGAAAGGTTTCAAATGTTGCAGTATACTCCGCTTATATAATATCGATAGTTATCGATAATTATCGATAGTTTTCATAATTATTTCCGAATCAATACGCAATCAACTATTTAGTATCTCTTTTTATAAGCAAGAGTTCCTCTATTTGCGCTCTCGATATTTATCGATAGTTGGTATCTTTTGTAGTCGTAATAGCTTAAATTCTCCCTTCAGTCTTTCTCTTTCACTCTTCTATGTTTTAATCAAGCGTAGTTTCATTTTGTATGCAAACGATATTTATCGATTAGTTTTATCTTCTGCTCTTAATCGATCTGTAGTGATATCTAAATTGTCTCATATATCTCAAACACTTATTTACCCATTCAAATTGTCACATTGTTATATTTAAATGATGCTTAATTTCATTATTATTTTATGGCTTTTGCTTAACTGGAGTTGAAATCAAATCGAATCAAATCAAGCGATCGATTACGATCGAAACTTTAATTGCTCTTCTTCTTCTCCTTCGATGTCATCGTCGTATTCTTGCTCTTTGCCACACTCTACTAGTTTAATTGCCTTTAAAAGCAGCTTGTTAAAATCGGTTTGACGACAACAAGCGGAACTTAAAACACAGCCCACACCAAAAAGGTAAAAACAAATCCAAATGTGATCGTGTCAAAGCACACAACTGAGAAACCTTTTCATCCATACACACACACACACACACACACACAATGACAAGAGAATTTGCCCGCCCCCACACCCACACACACACACACACACACAAACAAACACAACAATAGACAAATCTCAGACACATTTGTCGCTTCAGCAAACAAAAGACAAAAAAAACAGTTCAAGTGGATGGAATACCCAGAATGGAGGAGAATGGGGTGGAGCTAGAGTTTGGGGGTATGGGTGAAAGTAACGTGTTGCGCTTGAGCGGTCTGCTTGCAACAAGCCAAAAACAAAATAACAACAAAATTAAAGATCAACGAGCATAAAAACTAAGCCCCAAAAGCCACACACAACGCCTTGAGAAGAAGCGTCTCAAACTTAAACTTTGTCGAGTGGCTCGTTAACGTAGTTTCCCTTCCCCTCCCCCCCTCTCTCTCTCCTCGTTCAAGAGGTGTTAAGAATTATAGAGACCAAAACACAAGAAGCGATCTTAAAAAGAAAAAAGAGAGCTTATCAGTTGAATAGATTGTTAAAGGTTTTGCATTTCAAATGAGGCAAACGAACGAAACACACGAAATTCGTTACGTAGGTTGGAATCCAAGTTTGGGGCATGCCACAAAGCTGATTCAGCTGCTGCTGCTCCTGCTGCTGCTGCTGCACAGCAGATAAGATGCCACACACACACACACACACACACATCACATTTGCATGCCAAATGAGCGACAAACAGTTTAACTGCAACACGCTTTTCAGAAACAAACTACAACAACAACAACAACATTTAACATGGGTTTTTTTTTTGGTTTGATGGGAAGAGTTTTTAGTTTTGTTTCTTTTCTGGCTAGTAATTCTAAATTTGTTGTCGAATTTCATATTTTTTCTACAATTTTTGATATGTTTTGTTTCAATATTTGAGAACATCGAACAAAGTTCTTTCTTAATTCTTATTTTAACTATATTATTAGCTGTTTAAATTTTTTACTTCAATTTTTTAACTTGCTTTCATTTCATTATACTCGTTTTCGTAAAACAAACATTCTGCAGTTTTAATTTGTTAAATAATAATAAAAATCTTCAAACGTAAACTTGGAATGTTTTTGTGAGAGATGAAAATATTTCAATTAAACTTTATTTAATTCCATTTACCTTTAAAATCTACAAATCAAAAGCAGACTTTTATTTAATCGAAATATTATATTTTTAATTTATTATTATCATAATTTTATATCTTTTCTATGCTAGCTCAAAGCTTCAAATAACATTTATACTTTTTTTACCCAGTCGAAATCTGTTTTGATTTAACATTTAATAACTTTTCGCATACCAAAATTTCTTTCGGCTCTCCCTCTGCCTCTCCCTGTTAGTTTTAGTATCTTCTTCTTTGAGCACTGTTTAACATTATCGTCTTTAGTACTGTATATATGCATAATAGTTGTCCAAAGTGTTCAACAGTTTATTGGCATATCCATCAGCGAGTTCGCTGGAAAGGCAGCCTGGAAAAGCTGGCAGCCTGGAAGGCTGGCAGAACGTTTTACACATAATAAAGGCGTCAAGAGCACCATAATAATAATTATCTTCGTTCCGTACACTTCTCCCCAACAACAACAACTACTTCTACTACTACTACTACAAAAAAAGATTATTATTAAAAAAGAAAAAATCCGAAACGAACTTCTCATAAAATGAGCTCGCTGCATGGCAAATAAAACAACTTTTAACCGAAAAAAAAAACAACAAGAAAAAAAGCTATTACAAACAAAGTGCTTTGGTTCGTAGCCAAATGAGAGTGATGGTGGGGTGGGGGGAAGCATGTGTTTTTCCCCCCGCTCCCCTACACACACACACACACACACACACAGAGGCTGGTGTGGCACGGTGTTGATTGGCATGTTCGGCTGCAACTCTCTCATGTGGCACTTGCCACAGCTCGCAATTAGGCGGCCATTGCACTTGTCTAGGGTCTTTTCACCCAGCCCCCAAACCTCCTCCCACCCTCCTCATGCCTCATGCCTCATATCTAGCGTCATACACTAACACACTTCATTCCATATCCATTTCTCGGATTGCGATTGCTGTTGAAAATTTGATGGCACGACAAAAGAGCAGCAGCCGCAACACACCAACACCAACAACAACAAAACCAACACAGACCGAAAGACAGATAAACACATAGATAGAATGTTACTTTGGCTGACGTTCCGTTCCGTTCCGTTCCATTCTGTTCGTTCATTAGCAAATGCATTCTAATAAGTGTGGCACTAATTCTTCATCTTTTTCTAGTTGCCTTCAAAATTCTTTTACTTTTTTTTCGAGAGGCTCACAAAAGGGCTGAAGAAACTGGTCTTAAGTTGAGCTTCAAAAATATATTTATGTTTCAACCAAAATTAATCTGTAATAAACAATAAAACTTTTAAAGAAATTCTTGCACATTGAAGAAGAGATAAAAATAATGTTGCGTATTTATATTGTGGCATATGATTTTTGATTGTTGTTAAGCAACTGTGAAAATCTCTGCAAAAGGCTGTCAAGTTATTGAACTGCAAGCGTAAATCTCGAGTCAACAAAAAGCTGCAAGTGAAGTGATACAGATACAGATACAGCTACAGATACAGATACAGTTCATGCCACATGCTTATGTCAATATGATGCACACACACATTCGTATAAGTCCATTGAAATATTCTATTTGGTCTTGCGCTTAAGTATTTTATTTGTACATTTTGCCATGGCAATGAATGAAAATTTTCGTACACACATGCAAATTGGCTTGTACGGAGAAGGAGGGGGAAGGAGCAGTAGCATAAGGAACACTCAACTGAACTGAACTCAACTCAACTCAACTCAACTGAACTGACAGGGCCAAAATGACAAACTGGCTGCCGTTGCAGATGTAGCAACAGCAACAACAACAACAGCAACAACAATAATTGGCACAATGCCAACCAAAACTCAAGTCCATTGATGAAAAGCAGCCATATGGATAAAGAAAAAGACCAAAAAGATACAGATACACAGATATAGCGTAAAAGATATAGCTATATAGCTGCGATCCAGAAATTGTAGTTGCAGTTGGTTTTTGTTGTTTCAAACGATTTAAATTTAGCCACTTGAATATCCGCCGCAACTTTTTGGTTATATATATATATATACATATATATATGTAGCTGTGAATAGCTTCGGTACAAGTATAAATAAAAGCAAATGAAGTGAAATATTTTGTCGACTTCCGCTCGTAATCACCAATTAGTAATGCCACACTGACAAATATGCCAACAACAACAGAATGGTAGAGGGGGGTGGGGGGGGGGGGGGTAGGTAGGGACGGGGCGTGTGGGTGTGGGTAGAAGTTGCCTTTGATATATGATTTCAAATAAATTGCTTAGGCCAACAAACAAACAAACAAAAATCGTAACTTGCAAATGGTCCAAAAGTTGGGAAAGACAGAGAGAGAAAGAGAAAGGGAGAGAGAGAGAGAGAGGGAGAGAAAGAGAGAGAGTGTGGCGTTTATCATTAGTCAAAGAAGGCAAATGCGCAACTAAATTCAAATTCAACACATAGATACAAAGATACTTAGATATTTAGATACTTTGATACTTAGATACATAGATACGCAGAGGATGCGCGCGCGTTGTCAAATCTAGCAAATCGAAGTGAATCCATTGGAACGTTTTGGGGAACGCAAAACAACAAAACGACGCCGTTTTTAATGCCCCTGGGGAGCAATTTCAATCGAGGGAAGCAAGCGGGAAGCGAGGGGATGCGAGTGGAGTGGAGTGAAGCGGAAGCAACGCAATAAAAATGTATCTATATATCTATCTATCAAGATGTAAGCCATACACACACATAGAGTCTACACTGTAAAGAAAATCGAACAAATTAACTTTGAAGCTTGTGAAAAATAATCAATAAATAGTTTTTGAAGAGAGCCAAAATGTTTTGGTATTAAAAACTATAGAAAAGACTTTTTAATATACTCAAAAAATGCTTAAGCTTGCAGACAAAACAACCAAAAATTCTTAAGAAGTTATAAAGAATAAGAATAAACAATTCGAATTAACCTTTTGAATACATTCGAGGAGGGAAAAAGTTAATCTTATATGTATTGTTCATCTGAATAATAAATATTTCAGAAAAATGTCAAATAAATCAGGAATCAAGGGGTTAAACTTTCATCAGATTGATTATAGTTTTGAGTAACTTTTGAATATTCAAATATATTTGAATTTTCTTAGTGTAAAGTTTTTCTCTAGTTGAAATCTTTTGTCAGCTGGTTTTTGGCTTGAGAAAATGGCCAAAAAATTAAATAAAAATTGCCAAAATGGCCGCAGCAATCCCTAGATAGAACACCCCCCAACACCCCGCCCCAAACGATCGCCCTTTTAAGTTGTTGTTGTTGTTGTATTGTGGGCTATTTGCGTGCTTTCCGTTTGGCTGAGTTTTTGGCTTCGCACTTTTTTGTTTTTTTGGCATTCGCTTCAGCTCTGGGTGTGAGAAATAGAAAGAAAGAGCGAGACACAGCGAGCGAGAGAGAGAGTAGGAGAGAGAGAGTGAGAAAGAAGGAGAGTTTTTAGGCGTTTTTGGCCAATGAATGCGTTTCGTGTGTGTGTGTTTTGGTCAAATCGGCCCAATTCGCCAATCAATCGATTGATGCGTTTGAGAACACAACATGAAATCGCCCCCCTTACGCAACCCCACCCTGACCGAACCCACTCCACGACGTTCCCCTTAATCTCCATTTCTTTTGCACTTAAGATTGGCTTTTTGGCTTTCATTTTCATTTAGTTGCCGTCTTTTTGCGTGTTTTTGTTTGTTTTTCGTTTCGCGTTTTCGTTTTTCGATTTTCGCTTTCTTGCCGCATAGATCAAAGCGCATTTTCTATTCGCACAAGGCGAATCCGCTCAAGTGATATAAACCCGAAGAAACTTAAGAACGGTGGTATATATACTATATATATATATATGTGTGTGTGTGTGTGTTTGTGTGTGTGATTTTTCTTTTGATTCTCGAGTGGTCTGCTAATGATGTGACGAATGCCATGAACTACTTGCTTTTGCTTTACTCAACATTACAATTCAAGTTTTCCCGCTCTCTTTCACGCATTCTTTCACCCATTCTTTCACCCATTCTTTCCCATTTCACATGTGTGTGTGTGTGTGTTATTGCTTTTGATTCTCGAGTGGTCTGTTGTTGAGGTGACGAATGTGCCATGAACTACTTACTTTACTCTACTCTCTACTCAACAATACAATACAAATTACTCTCTCTCTCACCCATTCTTTCACCCATTCTCTCACCCATTCTGTCACCCATTCTTTTACCCATTCTCTCACCCATTCTGTCTCATTTGAAATTAGGTTTTAGATCCTCGGCTTGGAAATGTTTCCTCGAATATTTGGGGCTAATCAGCTGTCAAGGGTGATGCCGCGGCGAATAAGTGTGGTTTTGGTGGCATGAACTATTTGTGAGGACTTTCCCACACACACAAACATAATGAATTGATGACTTTGATATGATTTGAGGAACTATTTAAGCACAATAAAGAATGTTGTACATCTAAAACACTTAAAACTTTATTGATTGCCAATTTTTCAGATCGTGTATATGTTTTCCTGTATATATTCATATTTGAAGTGAGGAGCGAAAAAACTTCAAGGATCAAACATGGTTTGAAATATCGTAAATCAACTCTTAAAGATTCGAAACTTTTGTTTCTATCAAATTGAATGCTCTAATCTTAAATTGTGGCAATTAAAGATGTATCTTTGTGTATGGAACAAGTACTTAGAGACCCTTCCCCCACCCCATTCACCACTTCCTACTTCCTTTCATCCACTCGGTAATCTACCTTTCCACACACACCCCGCCCTTCTCCTCTTCGACTCTCTTTGTTGCTTTGCTTGCGTTGTCATGGTATTTAACAGTAGCCGCAAGCAAATGCCAAAAACTGCACGCAAATTTCTTGTAATGTCTTTTGCGGTTGTTGTTTTCCCGTTGTCGTCCTCGTTAACGTTGTTGTTGTTGCTCGACGCATATTAATGAAAATCGTTTAAGTGTTTTTGTATTGTGGGTGTAAGTAAATGGTATGTGTGTGTGTGTGTGTGTGTGTTTGTGTGGTGTATCGTCTAGAAGAAGTCGCAAGGCACGCGTTCGCATTTATATCAGAGACAAGCACAGACGAGACGAGCAACAAGCAACATTAAGGGAGAGGGGGGCAAACACACAGCAATTGGCAATTCGGTTTGAAGAAGAAGAAGTCGGAATCGAAAGAGAACACTCAATGAAAATTAAAGCAATTTCCTGTGCCAATTTGAAGATGCTAAATTAAAAAGCTACTACAAACATGATCAAAACTTTGTTCAGGCCAGACAGAGATGGCGTATACCTATATAATACACTCAGAACAATTAAGAACAGCTTTTTGAATGCTGTAAACTTAGGTTTAACTTAACATTGTGTTGGCTTTCAAATAAGATTTGGATTTCAACACAAAAATTTCAAGAAAAATCAAATTTAATCCTCGAAAATGAAAAAAGAAAATTCTCATGTTGTTAAGGAATGAAGAAGATAAGAAAAGAGTATGTAAAAAACTTGCAGAAACTTGAATATGTTTGAAAAATTTTTAAATTTTTTTAAATTTTTTCTAAAAGTAAATTTAAATAAATGTTTCAAGTGTAATTTTGTCTTCTGTTTTCGAAACTGAATTCGACAGATGCACGGCTAAAAAGATACAAAACCGACAGACAGAGACACAAAGAGAATGAGATAGAGAAAGGGAGATGGAGAGACACTCAGCGAGAGAAAAAGCGAATTTGTCAGGCAAACGAAGAAGGCAATTGGGAAACCGCCATTCATAGATATTTAATTAGCAAACTAAGTGTGACAGATCGAAAGAGACAGAGCGAGAGAGAGAGAGGGATAGCTACAGATGTAAATTGGCAATAATGTGGATAACAGAGGGATTGAGGAGGGGTGGGGGACAAGTGCAGTCAGAGATTCAAGAGGCAGCAAAGTAAATGAAGATGAGCACTTCCTGCAACAAAACGACACAAACGCCGCAACCAGAAACAGAAACAACCAATGCAGCATCCCAAAAACACACACAGCGAGAGAGCGAGAGAGAGAGAGAGAAAGGGAGGGAGAGGGAAGAAGAACACACACATTTTTAATCGAGTGCAACATCATGAATGGCAGAAGCCGCCGTAGCCGTCGCCGTTGTCAGAGTTTTGTTTGTTTGCACTTTGTTGTGCGCGTGTGTGTGTGTGTGTGTGTGTGTGTATTGTATCTTTTATACGAATGAGTTAAATGCTACGCTCGAGTTGAGTGAGTGATGCATCCCAGGGGCGCATCCGTAAGATAAACAGGCGCAGCACGCAACGTTTAACTTTTAATTTGCAGCTGCACACACACACACACAACAATTCTCTCTCCCTCTCTCTCACTGTGTGTGGGTGTGTATTACACCCCTTTCGTGCACACACACACACACACAGAAAGGTCATGGGCATGCAACGTTGCACAAATTAAATGCTTAAAATCATTAAACAACGTGCAAAACAAATTATATCTGTATAATGTAAGACAGAAGCCAGAAGAATCCAGAAGAACTCGGTTCAGAAGGCATTCATGAAGAAAGCAAAGAACTTTAATTTGTTCTTTAAACGTGCCGCCTTTCTTTACCACTAAATAACATGTTAGCCAGCTTGCAGCATAATCGTAGATTGCTTGATCTCAAAACTTTCTTCAACTGTTACATTTGCAATCTTTAAGTTTATTTATATATATATATATGTATATATATTATCGCAGTGAACTATAGGAAACAGTTCTTAAGAGCTGCAGATTTGATGTATGTCTGCTTTATCAATCAATGTTTAAGTAATGGAGTTTAATCAGATACTATGTACTATATAGAAAAGAGTTGCATACTAATTGGCCATAATAAAAACTATTCAACATATTTAGAAAGTGATTTATTATGTAATCAGAAAAGTATCTTAAAGTTAAGTAAACAAAGTTCTTGTGAATTATTCCAAATATTTGTGTGCAAAAGAATTTTCAAACTATATCAAACGAATGTCTTTCCATTGCCAAATGAATGGAATTTAGCTTAAGAGTTGCAAATCATATTTTAATGAAAGGAGTTAGTTAAGTAGTTGCGATGAACGATTAAAAATATGAAGTTCGTTCAGTTGTTTATATCGGTCAGTCAAAAGATGAACTACAATCAGATGTTAATTTGTTCAGATATGACATAGATTCATTTTTTGTATTTATAAAAAGATTTGACAATTACTTCAAACCAAACTGTTCCAATAATGATTATATCAAGTTTATATTGTGGAATTCAATCCGGTCAAGAGTCGTAAAGAAATTGTGCTTATCTAATTTAAATGCTACTTCAATTTGGCAGCCAATTCAAGCCATGCTCAGAGTTTCTTGAATAAACAACTTAGAAAAGCTCTCGAATGCAATCTCAAATGAAGTCTCTCTCTGTCGCTCTCTCTCTCTCTCTGTCTGTCTCTTGGGAGCAGAAAGAAAAAATTAAAGTGTTCAATCAATTTGGGGAATATATTCTTTATTATGATTATTATTATTATTATTATGACTATTCTCTAGAGTTTGCTGCTCGACTCGACTCGATTCGACTGCGACTGCGACGCAATTGAAGCCAATTGAAGCTAATCATTTCAGCTATTTAAATACGGGACAGCAAAGCAAATGCACAGATACAGATAAACATTGAAAAAGATACTGCTACAGTTACAGTTACAGATATGGGCGACAAGAACGAAGGAAAAAAAAAACAAAAGTGCAGTCAAGCAAAACAGAAACAGAAAATTCCAATGCTTAAAAGTTCAAATTGCAATTGCCCAAAAAAAACAAAAATGCTGTGCAGCTTAAGAGGGGCAAAGGGGGATTGAAGTAGCACCCACATACTCATAAATATAACTATATACATATATATATATTTCGAGTGTTACGTGCTCTCAACTTAATCACAACAATACAAGAAAAGTGTAGAGAATATTCTTATATTCTTTCTTCTGTATTTTTGTTCGTTATAACCTGCATCGAGTTATTGAGGCTGTTGAGGTTTATTCGATCTAAATAAATATGTTTCTATATAGCTATGAAGATCTGCGTTTATCCTTCTTATAAAACATAGATGTGATAGTTTCTATGCGAGCCCAAAAATAATAAAAATATGAAATTTTGTTATTTATATTATTATTTATTTATATAAATGTGAAAGTTTGTATGTAAGCTTAAATATATTTTAATGAAACTTAACAATAATAAAGCTAATACAACATAATAACCTATAGGCTACAGTTTGTAGAGATATATTGTGTGATTTTGGTTTTGCTGCGTGTTGTTGTATTGAGAAGTATCATGTCAGTATCATTTGTCATACGATGAAGAGAGACTGAAGTGAGAAGGCAGTTGTACTTCGTGTTGCTCACATGCTTACACACACGTTCGTAAAGGATAGGGTAGGGTAGTGAGAAGTGCAACGCACCCGCAACACACTTCACATACATACCCCCATGAACAACCCCTAAGACTGCGACTAAGAAGGGGTTGGAGGCACTTGTGCTTAAGTTGATTTTACTCCAATGTTGCAAAGCCTTCAATTGCCAATGTTGACGATACAAAGGAGCAGCAGTGGAGAGAGGTAGTGTCGGGCTGAAGGGTGCTTGGGAGTAGGTGCATTTAATGAGCAACAGGAAAGAAAAAGCACTCGAAACGAGAATGCAGTATATATAGGTGAAGTGTAGATGACACAAGATGACAATCTACAAAGTGCAATAACGAGATTAAAAGTTGACATTCTTTTTTGCGAGTGTATATAATATTTAAGAATATTCAACTTCAAGTGTTGAAAACAGTTACAAAATGAACGTTTTTGCCTTAGGATATTTCCCATTTTTGGCTTCGTAGTTTTCTTTTGACCAGTTAGCCAAGTTAGCCAAAAGTTGCCAAAAGCCAGCAATTGACCCCAATTTTGTTGTTAACTAAAGTGTAACTCAAGGAACAAACCCCAAAAGAAGATGGAGAATGCAGATCAAACCTTAAATAATATTTTTTTATGTGCAAATTATTTAAGTTTTGGCAAAATAGGAACATTAGGGCAAGACAAACTACAACATGCACACACATATATATATATATATATAAATATGTGTATATATGTACACTGGAAGAAAATAGCCAGTCATTATTTAAGTTTGCTTTCTGCATCGTTTTTTTTTTTTTTTTGGGCGCTTGGCCAACGGCCATCAAATGTTCAACAAACAAAGCCATTAACGTAACGCACAAGGACAATGCAAGGACAAAAGGGGGGTAAAAGAGGGGTGAGAAAGATAGAGAGAGGAGAGAGAGATAGAGACAGTCTGTGAGAATGTCATTTTAGACAATTGGCATTTGTGAACTGAACTTTCTTTTATTTTTACTCGAATGCATTGATGCGTTTGCATTTTCTATAATCATTTTTTGTGTTTGTTGGTTCGGTTCAGTTCAGCTCGGTTCGGTTCGGTTCGGTTCTGTTTGTTTTTTTTTTTGCGTCAGTGTTCATGCGAAAAGTTTTCAATTGCTCTGGCGTCACTTTTTGATTGCTTTGATGTGTTTTTCTCGCACATTTCCCAAGCCTCAATTCATGACAAAAGTTTTCTTCTCGTTTTTTTTTCTACTACTTTTCTGGCGAGGACGAACGTCTGAGGCAAGGATATGCAGTTGAAGCGGCAGCAACACAAAAGCCGGGTGCACAACTTTCGCTTTGATTTCCCAAATACCACACACACACATACACTTGTCATCTGTGTGTGTGTGTGTGTTTTGCATTCGACTTCTCTAGCTATCTGTCTGCTGACTAGTTTCATCCTTGGCTTGACATAAAAATGAAAGTTTAATGCGTTTGCCAAATACAATTTTCACCAAATTTTCTTTCCAACTTATCTATATCTATATCTATATCTGTATAATATACATATCTCTATATTTTGACCAACAACAACTTATTATATATATATATATGTGTGTGTGTGTGTCTTTTCTTTCTATCTTAAATATCTGTACATATATATATATATATATATATTTTTATTATTATCATTTTATTTTTCTGTGTGCAAAGGAAATTGCATTTCTTTTTCTTTCTTCCTTCTGTTCTTTTTTTTGTGCTGTGAACTTTTCCAGCATTTTTTTTGCTTCTTTTTCATTTGCATTTCCCTAGTTGGGTTTTTTTTTTTTGAGCACTCGCGCATTATCCTGGCCGCCTTTGGGGGCAAGTTTAAATGGTTTAAAGTGCTTATAATGCAAATATTAAAATGGCTAAAGGGACGCGAGAGGAGAGAGGCTAAAGTTAAGCTGCTGCCAAAGTGTAAGAAAGTTAAGTGGGTGTCTTTCGCTGAGGGGGGGAGGGATAGAAAGGAAAGGAGAGGGATTGCAATAGTTGCAATATTAGTTGCAAGTGCCGCATAAAGTAGCAAAGTAAACACACACACACACACACACACAAACGAAGATGATGATGAAACTTAACGGCCAATAAAATGAAAATACTTGCGATTATATATATAGATATATATAAAAGAGTGAAGAAGAAAAGAGTGTTGTGTTGCAATGTCTACTCGCGATGTTTATCGGCAACAATTTTATTGCAGCTTTAACTTCAGTTGAGAATTTGGCTGTGCGTACTTTGAGTACATTTTTGCTAAAACATGTTGCGAATTATAAGAGATAAACTTTCTTTATGTGTGTTTTTAATTGTTTTCGTTTCTTCTTTATTACACACACACACAATTCATAAATACCAATAAGCCCTTTCGGATTGTTGGGAGTTTTTTTTTTGTTGTTTTTGTCACGCTTCTTCTGTTTTTAATTGAAGTTTTAATACGTAGCGCTCAATTGATAAATGAGACAAGCGCCTCTGCCTGCCACAAATGGGCTAGGCAAAAGCAAATAACGTTGCACAAAGAGCGAGAGAGAGCAAAGAGGAGAGAGAGGGGAGAAATTTTTAATCTATAAATTGGAAATTCCCTACATGAAGGCAAACATTTTGTCTTTCTTTTTCTTGCGTTTTCGTTTTTTTTTTTTAATTGCAACACAACTTCGTGTGTTTACATTGCGACGTGCTGGGGGGAGAGACAGACAGACAGAGAATAGATAGATAGAGGTGGGTAGAGTGGTAGAGGGGGGGGTGAGGGTAGGTATAACGATTTGTTGCCCCTTGGTCTACACAACGAATTTGTTTGCCTGTCAAATAAAACAAGACGCATCAAATTATTTCGGAAAATTTATCGCGCAGCCAAAGGTGTAGAGACCCTTGCGGGCGAGTCCTGTCCTATCCTGACAGCTGGTCACACGGCAAATAACAACCCTCGACAAACATCGAATAGTATTTAAATGTTATCATTCGTTTGTTCGTTCGTTCGTTGTTTCAGGTAGAGATCTCTTCTCTTCTCTCGTTCTTGCACAGATTTGCAGACCGCAAAATGACACAACGAACGAATAATAACGATTAATGGCTCAAATGGGACCGAAAAAACAATGAAAGTATCTATCTATCTATATATATATATATATATATATATGCACTTAGAAAAAAACATATTATACTTAAATCAAAGCACTGTTTCTGCTTCTGACCCTGAGATGAACTTTTTATTCTCATTAATTTCTAACTTATTGAAACCTCGAAATAAAGCTTTGGAACTTTTTCTTCGAGTGTATTATGTATGTTTTCTATAACTATTTTAGATTGTTTGAATCAAAATTATATTTTGACACGCAGCAGCAGCAGCAGTAGCAATAGCAGTTGCAATTAGTTTAGATAGCTGCCTGCCACTGATGAGTGTTGCACATGCCAAACAAACGCACAGATACAAGATACATTTGTACCTTATGGGTGCTGTGTGTGCCTGTGTGTGTGTGCAATTGTGGGTTAATGGCACTTTAAACTCACACACACACTTACACATAGAGACGACTAAGAGATAGGACAGGAAGCGGCAGAGTCATGTATCTCAATAGTTATGATTTTTTCTTTTTGTATTCTCCTTTCTCTCTCTCTATCTATCTTTCTATCTTACACTCTGTATGTGTGTGTGTGTGTGTACTATTTTAGTTTGATTTCATTTGTTGTTGTTTTTCTTCGTCTTTTGTCTTTGCTTTGATTAATATTTGGCACGCAACAATGCAATTTGGCCAGATTCACATTCAGATTCAACACAGTACAAAAACAAAAACAAAACCAAACTAACTGCTAAATCATCGCAATCATCTCTCTAGCCTCAAAAAAAAAAACACAATAGCTCCTTTTACTCAGCGGTAGTTGACGGGGGGTGGGGAAAGGAAATGGGCGGTATATGAACAGACATTAGTATAGTTGAAACCTAAAACGTAACAAAAAACCAAAAAAAAATGAGCAAAACGAATGAAAACAATAAAAAAAAAACTTCTTTTGTTTTTCATACCCCTAAAACAAAGACAAGATAGAAAGGTATAATACAGGTTAAAGTTGAGATACAAAGCTGTATGTATATAATATATATATTGATATGTGGAGTAGGTCATTATCAATTTTAGAGTTAAGTTGTCTTAGTTTGATTGCGGTTAGAAGCAGTTGCGAATTATTAGCTAATTTTAATAGTTTTGCCAACTTTTGTCTTATTATTTCTGTATAATCGACAATCCACAGCATTTGAACCCTTAATCGATAGATTCTAGATACGATTGCTTTCAGTTTAAAGCTAAGTTTTCATCGGTTAGAACCAGTTGCGAATTATAAGCTAATTTTAATAGTTTTGCCAAAAATCCACAGCATTTCAACTTATCGTTGACCAATCGATAGATTTTCGATACGATTGCTATGGACACACTGCCACACAGAGTGCCCCTTCCGCTGCCACATTCCACATGCATGAATGTATCTCTTTCAGTTCATTTGTGAGTCAGGTTTTGTAAAAGGGGGGCGTGACTCGACCCTCGTTGCATAAATCAAAACCAAATGAAAACGAAAACGAGCAAAAGAAAACAACCAAAAAAAAGGTTAAAAGACGATTGCGAAAAACGATGCGCTTAAAATGCAATTAAGTCAATGCAATTAAGCGATCGAGAGCGAAAGAGACAGAGTATTTTTTGTTCGTTTGGGCCACCCCTATTGCCCCGCCACCACAAACACACACAGAACACAAAAGAGCGAAACAAGCGTCGACTGATTTTTATCAACTAACCAAGCGTAACGCAGACAAACACTTCCTAAATCACTTGAGTTGTCGTTCCCCCCCCCTCCCAACACACACACACACACACACACACACAGAGAGACAGAGACAAAAGCCAGCAAGTTTAGCTCCACCCATGAACCCATGAAAAAAAACGAACCCTCGCGCAAAAAGAAGAAGAAGAAGATGAAAAACGTTTCCTGCGCGCACATAAAACATAAATTATTTAATTTTTGTGTAGCTTCTTTTGCTTGTGAGCGCCTAGACAACCAAACAACGGGGGCAAAAGGGTGGCGGGGGGAGGTTGGCACATATACTATTTCACATGGTTTTTGGTTGTATGTGTGTGTGTGTTATCAGCATTGTCGATGGCGTCGTTTGGCATCAAAATTATGAAACACTTTCGCTCATTGACTTCATTAAATTATTTTGTATTTATTTTGTGTATGTGTATGTATGTGTGTGTGCGAGTGTGTGGGTGTGTGTATTTCATGGATACATTTTTAATTTATTTCGCTTGCGAGTCCCGTTGAGTGTTGTCTTCATACATCTTCCTTCATTAAGAGTGAGAGCTGTCGAAATTGGTTGGATTGAAAAGGTTTTCCATCTCTTTTTTTTTTGCTTCTTTACTTATGATGTTTGCTTGCAAAAAGGGTTTTTTTTTTGCGATGGCAAATAATTTTGGGCACATCGATTGAACGATTAACTATAATCGATATAATCGATATATCAAAAGTCAATGAGTTTTGAAGTAAGCATGAAAATTTGGTAAATTTGAGATTGAATCATAATTAAATGTTAAATCAATCAAATGTTAAACAAAGATGCATCAATTGTGCCATCACTAACCGCAACACACCCACAAACACACACACACAGACATACACAATCAATTAATTTGACACCCCTTGTGTGTGCGAAGGAAAAGAAACCCCTGCTTGTGGGGGGAGGGGGAGGACATTGAAGTAAGGGTCGTAATTAATTGATTTTGCCTTTTGCTGGACATTCGAATTCGACTTTAAATGTTGTTCAGTTTTGGGTTTGTTATCGATTTCAGGTTCATATTCAGAGCGGCGCTTAACGCTTTTAATAGATTTTTCTTTGAGTGAAAAGAGAGCGTTTTCTAATGGGTGGGGGGGGGGAGGCAAGGGGACGCCGCACAATTCAATCAAACTTGCCACAGCAAAAAAAAACTTTACGACATACTCATAAGCAGCCCGAAAGCAAATAGAAAGAAAAAAAGAAAGAAAAAAAAGATGCTATAGGAAATGAAAAACGTGAGGAAGAGGAAGAGAGAATCCGAGGGCCACGTACAACAACTAGACACTGAAAAAGTTTTCGAATAGTCAAGGCAGAGGCAGAGGAGCCCGAAAAAGCGTTTTGCATAGGAAATAGGGGCGAAAAGTCAACGCACACACACACAACGTACGAGAGAAGGTGTACGAATAGGCGGGGGGGTGTATGAAGTAGGGTGGGGGTAGACCGACAGGAATAATAAATATTCAGTTTAAGTAAATGGGCTTTTATCGCGCATCTCTGGGGTGCCATAATTTGCCATTTTTGCCTCGCAGTCTGCGCATTTCATTTTTTTTTTTTCTTCTTCTGGCTTTTCGGTTTTGACTGGAGTTTCTTTGCCTCTTTCAGTTTTTTTTTTTTGGCGTTTTTGGCTTCTGGTTTTTCGGGTGCCAAACACTTGCAATTTGGCTGGGAGGCAAATGTATGTAATTGATTCAACAAACGCCAAAAACGGGCGCAAAGGTGCCAAGAAACAAAGCGCAAAACTTGGCGACGACCGGAAAAAAAAACAACAAAAAACAAAAAACGAAACAAAACAAAACATTGAAAGAGCAAGAGAGAGAGAAAAGTGCTTTGGCAACAACAACAATTATACGCATAATATATTTTCACCATAAATTTATATATGTATGCATATATATATGTGTACTTTATTTGTTTGTAATATGGGTTCTTTATGGTTAAAGCTTCAGGTTTACAATGTGTACCAAAAAATCAAATAAACAAGAAGGTTCTAGTCGAGAAATACCGACTAGACGATACCCTGAACCAAATACTCAGTGCTTGCAAGTATGTGTGTGTGTGTACGCATACTGAATACTTTACTTATCTTCAATGTTCGGTGTTTCTCAACTGATTCTTATTATTATGTGTAATATTTCTCTATCTAACTCTATCTCAAAGTTTTCCAAATTCAAGATTTTGTCGATCCTATGTGTATATCGGAAACGGCAAGAGTTATCGAATATCGTTCATACATTCAGATGGCTATATCGAATCGGCTGTTGATGCTGATCAAGAATATATATTATTTTTGGGGTCGGGGATGCTTCCCTCTGCCTGTTACATACTTTTATTGTTGTTGAATCAGAGATATCCTACAAAGGTCAAGTAAAATGGTAAAATAAAACCCTTTCCAAGAGTACTTTTCTTAGATTAAAATGATAAAGTTTTCTTGAACTAAGAAGCTTTAAGCTTAAAACTTTTGACAAATTAGCTGCGAACTACGAAATTGAAGCTTGGATTCAACTTTTTAGTTTAGATACGTTTTCTATAGAAAGATTCGCCATTTCGTCTTAAGAAAGTTTTCTGTTCAACTTAATATTGGAATTGGTTTTTCCGATTGCAAAAAACCTTTTTTCCTGAATATGTCATTAAGATGTGAAGTCAAAATTAATAAGATTGTAAAATATTAAGACCAAATTAAGTGCAATATTTTTTATGTTTTATAGCTTTTCAAACAGATTATTAAGAATAAAAAAAAAAATGCTCTTCAACTTCCAAGACGCCTCCCAATTTAAAATATTTTTTAGTGCTTACAAGTTATTATAGATTGCAAGAAGAAGAAGAAGAGTCGAGAAGAGAGGAGAGGAGAGACCCTTAATGCCCATTCTCAATGCTGCCTCGCCGAGTCGGTCATAAAAACAACACTCCAAGAGAGAATGAGGAAGAGAGAGGGGGGTTGGGGGGTGGGTAGCGAATTTTTGCGGCTAGCAAATCACTTCAGTTGAGTTCAGTTGAGTTGAGTTCAGTTCAGTTGCTTCTCGCAACAATTTAGCTCATTTATTTTTATACATTTTAAGAAACAATAAACCGACGGCCCATAAAACACGCAGTTACAAAATGAAAATGAAAATGAAAATGATTTAAGACAATGCCCCCAACAACAAAAAAGAAAAACCTTCAAGTTACAAGTTACAACCTGCGACCTTTTTTTGGCAGGCAGCGCATGAATTATATGCAAAAAACGCAAAACGAAAAACGAAGAGAAACAGAAAAGTTTAACATTATAATTGCAACGTTTTATATAATGCCACAACACAGTTTAATGTGATTTACAGTCAAGTTGTTTGTGCCACACACAAATATCCAATTTCATTATATTTTTTTTTCATTCATTTTTTTTGTTTTCACGCTTCTGATTCTGCTTTTACGTCCGTCGTCGATTGACAGACAGACAGACAGACAGCCAGCCAAAAAAAAGCAATTAAAGTCGGAAGTGAATAAAAAGCAAAAACGTTTAAACGTTTTTGCCATAGCAAAACCCACACACACACACATACATAAAGGTATTAAGTATCAAATAAAGCAATATATACGATATATATATATGGCAGAAGTGAATATTTGCCGGATGCTTAAATATGTAAGATAATGAAGCAGAATGACAAAAACAATTAAGTTTAACTTCTAGTTCAAACAAAAAGGTTATTAGTCGGGAAGTTCAAGTTGTTCTTTGCTTAACATCAACTCGCTTTTAAACTTGCAACCTTTCGAATCATTACATTAGCCTTTGTGTTATACTGAATGCATTCGAATCCATTTATTCATTCATTCGAATCTTTTCAGTAGTAGAGTTCAAGTTGTTCTTTGCTTATCATTACATTATGTGTTATACTTAATGCATTCGAATCCATTCATTTATTCATTCGAATCCATTCATTTATTCATTCGAATCCATTCATTCATTCATTCGAATCCATTCATTCATTCATTCATTCGAATCTTTTCAGTAGTAGAGTTCGAGTTGTTCTTTGCTTATCATTACCTTAGCTTATGTCTAACACTGAATGCATTCGAATCCTTTCAATCATAAATTCATTCCTTCGAAACCATTCAGTAGTAGAGTTCAAGTTGTTCTCTCTTCTAAACTTTAAACCTTTCGAATCATAACATTAGTCAATGTCTTATACTGAATACATTCGAATCCATTCAATCATTCATTCATTCCTTCGAAACCATTCAGTAGTAGAGTTCAAGTTGTTCTTAGCTTATCATTACATGAGCCTATGGATTCATTCGAAATCATTCAGTAGTATAAACTTTCACATGAATAATATTGTTAAGAAACAAATCAATTAGTCAAAACAAGCAACATTAAGTCATCAACAATATATGTTTAAGCCAAGCTGAGAAAGTCGAAACAAAAGGTTGCAACCAATTAAAGATATAAGCTTAGAAACGTAAAGCATTTAGAGAATGTTTAGTTAAATATGCAACAGCAGTTGCAACTGCAACCTGCAAAATGTAAAGTTGAAGGACGTTTAAGCTCTCACATATATATTATATATGTTTGTGCTAGTTAAGCAGCTCTTTCTCTTCCCCTCTCTTCCTCTCTCTCACTCTTTTTGATGTGTGTTCAACTTTGACAGGGATTAACATTAGAGCAGACGGTGTTGCAAGAGAGAACTTGCAACTTGCAACTCATTAGTGCCACTCGAATCGTCGTTTGCCATTTGAGGCAAGCAAGCATCAGGCTCAAAGTTGACACTTAATGTTGTGCTCCGTTTTAAAATGGGATTCCGTTTTTGAGCAAAGCAGCTTGAAAAAAAATTATTATAAACAAGATAAAATCCTTTAACACAAGTTTGGCAACGTTGCAAATGATGTGCTTCTGCCGTTGTTGTTGTTGCATCTAAAACAATACGTTTCCTTTGGCTTTCGCCTGCCTGCCGCCTGCCGCATTTAATGAGTTGCAGTTTCATTTGCTGCCTGCCTTTAAATCTGATGCTGATGTTGCTACGGTTTCTGTTTCTGTTTCTGTTTTGGGCTGCCTTTTGTCTCCTGGCTGCCTCGCTGGCTGGCTGCCTGTCGACTGCCCCAGTTTCTAGATTCAGCATCTATTCTCTGTCACATACACAGTAAGAAAAAACCAAAACACAAAACTAAATCATCGAACTAAGTTTTAGATTTGATTTGATTGTGCTTAAATACAAAATATTCAAAATACTCAAAGCTGAGTACAAAAATTCTTTAAACTACTTTAGTGAATACGAAATGAATAACTTATAAATATTGTCAAAAGTTAATATTTATCATATTGAATACTAAAAGGTTTAAACTTAAGCTAACGATATTTAGTTGGCACCTTTGTTTCTTTGTTTTGTTGCAGTGTAGCTGCCACAACGTAAAATTTAATTAAGCTGCTTTTGCCAGCGACGTCTTAAGCTGCACAAATGCAGATGCAACACACACACACACACACACATACTGACACGTGCATGGGGTTGTGGCAAATGTTTTTGCAACCACAGGCACTTGACTCCTGGAGTGCGGCACTTTCTTTCCTCGAAGCTCAACAAGCTTCTTCTTCTCCTTCATCTCCTTCATCTTCGGGCTGCATCCTTCAGCGCCTGCCTGCCTGCCTGCCACCTGTGCAACATACACACATAGCATATGTGTGTATGTGTGTGTGTGTGTGTTTTTAAATGCTTTAACCACACCCTCGAACACACACACCCACCCGCCCGCAAATTAGCCTCAATTTTACGTTTTTGTGATTTTGTGCGTTGCGCTTTTTGTGTTTCGGTTTTTTTTTGCTCCCGTTTAAAATTTTCAAGCAGTTGTTTTTTTGCTTTAATTTGCTTGCAAATGTTGCCTAATCGTTTTCTATGTGGCAAGCAGAGTTTTTTTGTGTTAGTTTAAGACATTTGCATTACTTAACAGTTAAGCTTAACGATAAGAAATAATATTCCAAAAATTCTTCAAGTCAAATTTAGCTTTGAGCTAAATTTTATTTAAATGATTTATTTATATTTTCTTTCGTTTTGTTTCCATACAAAAAGATTATCTACAATTCTACTCACTCCAAATAATTTTTGGTTTTTTCTTCATCGCACATTTAAAATAATTTATGCTTTCCGTTTTGCCCCTTTCCAATTCGAATTTTAATCGATTTTTGGTTTCGAGGAATGTCTTTACTTAGGAATTTTTTCATTCGTTTCTTTATGTCAATATTTTCACAATTGTTAAAGCATTTCTTTTGGCTTTGATAATCGAAACGAACAATTTAAATATATTCTTAGGCTGATTTTTATAGATTTTCATAAACAAACATTTGCAAATGAATTTTTATTAAGCTTTTCTTGTGCTTCGAATTGTTTGAATATTTGTGTTTTGAGAAGTATTTCAAATAATGCAAGTTTGCCTAATTTCAAAGAGAATTTAAGTATTAAAAAATGATAAATCTTTAAATAAAAAATATTTGTATCTCTATTTGCAAGTTTCTTTTTGCTTTTTGCATTTTGCAATATCAATTGAGGTAAAAAAGGTTTTCAGTTTTTTATAAGAACTAACTTAAAAAGAAAACCAAAACAACTTCAACTTTTCTTGAGCTTGAGCTTTATTTCAGTTGGATTTCAGTTGGATTTCAGTTGGATTTCAGTTGGGGTTTTGGGCCAAACTGCAAAACGCAAAATCAACAGCAACAGCAACAATAACAAAAACAATAAACAATAAGTAAACAGCGAAAAAATCATTCGAGTGTTTTGCCAAAGGTGTGTGTGTGTATGTGTGTGTGTGTAACAGTTGTGCTGATTCACAGAAACACAAGAAACAACAACAACAACAAGAAAGAAGAGGTGCCAAATGGTAAAAACTGGCCAAGTGAACATTGAAATTGTAAGAGAGTGAGTGTGGGGGAGGGTTGGGGTCGGGGTCGGCGGGTAGAGACAGAAGCTGGAAAATAAACGATGTTGTCTATGACAAGGCATGACGGTAATGACGATGAAGAAGACGAAGGCTTCATGATGAAAGGAAGGAAGGAGCAGCAGCAGCAGCAGCAGGAGCAGGAGGAGCAGGAGGAGAAGGAGGAGGCAAGATGCTGAATACTTACGAATTTAAAACTGATGTGAAGAAGATGTTGTTGTGTGTGTGTGTGTGTATGTGTGTGTGTGGGCCAAGTGTTTTTGGACCAAAGTGAGAAAAAAGAGAGAGGGAGAGAGGGAGAGAGAGAGAGCCAAGAGCTGGACTCTTGTTGCACAGCAAAAAAATAAAATAGAAAAATAAATAATAAATAAATAAATTGTTTTCAAGCATTCTTTAGCATGTTAAAAACAATTGTGAATTTTTCAATGTTGTAAAGTTTTTTTATTATTTACAACTTAGAATAATTTGTTTAAAAAATATTATAATATGAATTGAAATATTTGGAATATTTACAACTGTGAATAAATTTTTGTTAAACATTTTTTAGCGTAGGTTAAACGTAGATTATTGTATTCTTAAGTTGTCTTGATTAAAATATATTTCCAAGCTCGAAGTAATTAGTTTAAATAATTTAAATTAATAAACTAAGGATTTCAAAACTTGACAACTCCTTTTTTTATTTTATTTACACAAATTAAATCTTTAAATAAAAAAGTTTTTGTTTTCAAGATGCAAATTTGACTTTCTTTAATACAAATTAACCTTTAAGTCATGAATAAAGTTATCTAAAATTGCAATCTGAGCTTTTTGATTATTTTCAACTAAATTAAAATATTATAATGCATTGAATCATTTTCTAGAGTTTTCTTTTTTCAACCACAAAATAGAGTAAGAATTTCGATTTACTTTAACTTTTGTTATTCTCATCTTTCGGGTTTTTTCTTTCTTTTTGTTTGCAGTGTGGCATCTTCAATTTTCATTTTAGCCGCATCATTGTCGTTGCTTGTTGTTCTTGCATGGTTTTTCGGTATTTTTCAATTCAAGGTTTTGCGCGCTATCCGCCTCCCTCTCCCTGTCTCGTATCTCCTATACTCCTTGGTCATGTCCCTCTCTCCCTACCTGTCTTCACATTTCACTGTTCCCTTTTGCCTTGTTCTACCTGCCATACTTCTTCTTTGTCCGTCCGTTTGTCCAACTGTTTCTTCACACCTCGCCAAGAGGCGTTCACATTCCATTTCTCAGTTGTTGTTGTTCTCAATTTTAGCACAATCATCTTAAGAGCGAGATACAAGAGGGAGACAACAAATGATGAGGATTCCATCGAAGGAAGTGTAAAATATATATATAAGATTCTATCATCTCCCCGAATGGCAAAGAGATTTTCTTGCTTTACTTTCGGGTGTATCAAAAGTATTTGGGAATATGTTCAATGAATGACTTTAAGGAATATCCCTGTTGAAAAATATATAGAAGATTCTATCATGTCGTGAATGGCAAAGAGATTTTCTTGTTATTTTTTTGGATGGTTTACTTTCAGGTGTATGAAAAGTATTTGGGAATTTTGTATGCAACGATATGGTTAATGAAAAGCTAAAAGGAATATCCCTGTTCTTTGGGAGGAAGTAAGACTTATATATAAATATATATATATATATGTATTATATTCTATCATCTCCCCGAATGGCAAAGAGATTTTCTTGCTTTACTTTCGGGTGTATCAAAAGTATTTGGGAATATGTTCAATGAATTTAAGGAATATCCCTGTTGAAAAATATATAGAAGAATCTATCATCTCCCGAATGGCAAAGAGATTTTCTTGTTATTTTTTTGGATGGTTTACTTTCGGGTGTATGAAAGGTATTTGGGAATTTTGTACGCAACGATATGGTTAATGAAAAGCTATAAGGAATATCCCTCTTCTTTGGGAGGAAGTAAAAATTATATATATATTATATTCTATCATCTCCCCGAATGGCAAAGAGATGTTCTTGCTTTACTTTTTGGTGTATCAAAAGTATTTGGGAATTTGTATGCATCAATATGATAAGGAATATCCCTGTTCTTTGGGCTATTCCTTAGCAGAATTTATAAACTAGACTTAAGCTAAGATTTACAAATGTATTTCAAAGCATAAGTTTCAACTTTCTTCAACTTTCTTCATATGTTTTTCAAGGGTATTTCGGTAGTTAAGTAAATTCATTCATTTCATTCGCGGTAGCTCAACTTAAGAATTGTTGCTGCTTTGCTGCAAGCATCATAAATCATCTCAAGTGGCTGCCTGCTATTTTTGGGTTGTATATAACAATTTGCAAGTGTAGTACACACACACACACACACACAAACAGCTTAGTCAGTTGGACACCTTTTTGGCTGCTGACGTCACTTTGACATTGCTGTTGCACTAATTTCCCTGAGCCGAAGAGCAAAAAAAGATACAAAGATACACACAAACACACTTAAGGATTGTGGGTAACAGGTAAGAGATGCGTTGCATCCACAAGATACACACACACAGAAAGATTATCTTGTTGCAAGTAGATACAGATAGAGACAACAGACAACAGCTGTGCGCCATACGTTAAGCAACGATTATGAAGTTAACGCAGTTAATGCCAGATAATAATGTATCTTCGTATATTAGGCATGAGATAAGAGGAGATAACGAAGGCATCATCATCTTTGATTTTGGGATGAAGAAGCTTAACAAAATGAATATTGTATAAAAATTCTTTTTCATCATCAACAGCTGTGCAAAAATTGAGCTAATTTTTTCTTTGTGTTGCAAGTAACGCCTACTCCATTAAGTACAAGAAGAAGGAGAGAGAGAGAGGGAGAGCAAAAATATTATAATCAATCACAATTCTGAAGGCATTACTTTATATACTATATAGTATAAGTGCTCAAAAGTAAGATAACAAAATCGTTTGAAATCGTTTCAAGAATTTCATTTCGTTGTTGTTGAAAAAATTAAATATTGTCTCAAAGACACAAAAAGTTCAAAACAATTTCTAAATAATCAACATTAAATATTTTAAAAAATATACAAATCTTAAGTTAATGTTGTTGCAATGTTTATACTAAAATTCAATAAAAATAAATGGGAAAAATCTTAAACGAAAAGGTTCTTCAAGAAAATTGATTTAGCTTCCATATTTGTCGTTTTTGGGCAACTAATCAAAAGGAAAGAAATCTCAATCTCAAATTCAAGCCGATTATTGTGTCAACGATACCTGAAACACACACACATGATGGAACTTAATCAATTGGAAAAGTCTTTGATATCACACACACACACGCACACACACACACACACATTATCTAAGAAAGCATCTATAAATAATGCATACGAGTTTGGAAAAATAAAGATATTTCATTTAAAGCGCGTCTTGAACACATTTTACTTCTTACAAATTTGGCTTATTTAAGTTCCTTAAAAATTGTTCACTTTTTCCTTTGAATATTTTAAGCTACAGTGAACTCTATTTAATGTTGACAAAGTGAACAAAAAGAAAAGGTTAAATAAGTGAGAAGAAAAAACATTTTTCATGTTATTTAACAATGAAATTTTTGGATATAAAAACTCAAGGAATATTTAATTTCTTTTTATTCTCAAAATGTACAATAATTATGTAGAAATAAATGAAATTTAGTTTTGAAAATGTTTTCTTTGTTTTTCTCTTTTTGTATTCGCATTGCCGTCGGCATTATTTATGCGCCGAAATGCGAAAAAATTTGTTGCCTGAATCCAAAAATCAAATAGAATCGAAATGTGCAAAAAAAAACAACCAAAAGAAGCCTTAAAAGAAGAGCGAAGAAAGTAACATAAATAAAATATCGAAAAGTGTAAACAAAGCTAAGACGTAAACAAATAATTGTCTAGACTTTGAGTCAAAAAAGTCAACAAAACCTTCTTCGTAATTTCTTTCTCTTAATTTTTGGTTCGAAAAAAATATCTTTTTTATGTTTTTGCCTTTTCAAATAAGTAATTAACTTAACGATATATTTATTTACACCGTTTTGTGACTTTTTGGATTTATTCAACAATTTTTTTAATTTCTTTAAAGTTTTATAAGCTTAAAAACAATTCACTTGCTTTAAATTCTTGTCTCTTTTCATTTATTATTTTTAGTTATTATGATTTGATATTATTTTATCAATATATATATTTGATTGTTCTTTTCGTTGATTTATTTATTTTTCATTTCATATTTGCTTTTCTGTTTTTGCTTAGTTAAGCAAAATATTGTTCAAGTCTCCTTTCTTTGTTTTACCTCACCGCAATATTTATTTTCTCAACATCTTTGACAAAACGGTTCTAAACTCTAACATATGCTAAACACCCAACGAGAAAAAATAAAACACCCAACAAAAAAAGAAACACTTGGAAAACCGTTGAAACCGTTGCAACCGTGAAACGTGAAAGCGTAAAAAGGACACAAGATATTAGCAAAATATATATGCACTCGTATATGTTGTTTATTTGAGTGTTTTTTGTTATTTTTGCGTGGCAATATAAATGTTAATAACAGAAGTTTGACCTACATTTGTTGTTGCTGCTTCTCGTATCTTCCTTCACTTCACAATCGCCTTGAAGAAGAAGGATTTTGTTGTTGTTTGCCGACGCTGCGCTGCAGCTGCTTCCTCTTCTGATTTTGCTCTCGCCGCGACAGCAAAAAAAAAAAGAACAATTGAAGCTAGAATATGAAGGAATAACGGATTCAATTCGCTCCCGCTCTCCTTTTTTACAGTTACAATATGAGTGAGTTAGAGCTTGTTGTTGTTGCTGTTTCTGTTATAATATAGATTTGATCCCACGCGTAACACTTTTTGCGGCACTTTATTTTTTCACTTCTTCCTCTTATTCTTCTTCAATTGGATTTTTGCATGTTTTGTTAGCGCAATATTCTTTTGTTGTTGTTGGTTGTTTGGTTATTTGGTTGTTGTTATTGTTTCAATATTTGCACTTGAAAAAAAAGATTGTAAAAAAAAAATATATGGAACAGGAACAAAATGATGTGCACAATATATATACTATATTTATGAGCAGTTGTTGTTTCTGTTTGATTTTGGTGCGTTACACGCACACATACTACGTTCACACAGATGCGCGCTCTCACACACACTCATATAGATAGTAAGTAGTGTAGTAGAAGCGAAGACGGCTTGGTTTGCGTTGATTAAGCTACGCTAACGCTATATAACGACAACGACGCTTACGACGGGGGACACTGACGACGACGCAGACGACGAAGAATACACGACGTACCGACAACGCGTCCGAACGCTTCAATGAATCGAACAGAACTGAAACGCGTGCCCGTCACAATGGCTGCTGTTGCTGCCTGTTTGCCTGACTGCGGCCTGCCTGACTGCTGCTGCTATTGCTGTTGCTGTTGCTGTTATTGCCTGCCTGCCTGACTGTGCCTGCCTGCTTATGTCTAGTTGCCTGTGAAGAGAGGCGAGCGAGCGAGCGAGAGAGCGCGCACAATGCATACGGTATGTGCATTTGTGCTTAGGCGCCGCTCTCAACATGCTTGCTTGCTTGCTTGAGTTTGCCAGATGTAAAACCAGAAACAACAAAAACAAAACAAAAAACCAACAACATGCGGGTGGCATTCTCTCTCGCTCTGTCACAGCTTCTGATTACATTGATGCTGCTGTTGCCTGCGAGAGAGCGACAGACAATGTTAACTAATGCAAAATAATTTGCAAAAAAAATGATTTTAAATAAAATTTGATAAGAATATATATATACGTATTATATATTGTTGATAACGTTATATAACCTTGACGTTTTTGTTCATTTACTATTTATTATTATCTCATTTTGCAAATAAGTTCATTTCAGTTTTATATGAATTCTCAGAAAAATTTCGGTTTTTTATATATATATAATCACTTATTTAATCGCATCGTATGCTTTATTTTGTATTATCTTTTCGTTTTGACCCCAAAATACAACATTTGTTGACATCGGGCAAAGGAACCTAACTGCATGTTATTTAACAGCAACTGCAAACTGACTGCGCTCTCTCTCTCTCTCTCTCTCTTTTTATGTAAAGGCAAACGGGTTTTTTGGCTGTCCACCCACGTGACTGTTATAAGCGCTGAGCATATTTACAGTTCACAGGACAAACAGAGCCCAACTGCTGTTAGCCGCCACAGGTTTCTGTTGATGCGCTGCTGCAAACAGCTGTTTCATTTTTGTTTACTGCGTTGCGTATAACAGTTTCGCTTAACTAATTGCGAATCATTCAAAGTTCGAAACTGAACTACATATTAAAACGAAAAATTTTTATATAAAAGGAATCTCGCTTAAAATAAAATTCTCATATATCCAAAAGAAATAAATTGATATTTTTTCGTTTTGTAATAATTTTCACAATAAACTTAAGAAATTTATGTAACGGTCTCAAAGCATTACTCTTTTAATGTTGCAAGTAAAGAGAGTGAGAGAGAGATGGAGAAAGAGAGAGAGTAAGAGAAAATTTCGCTGCAGCCGTATAAAAGTTTATAGCAAAAAATGAAACTCTTATACAACTAGCAGGTGGTTGCAAACTTGACTAACATTGCCAAAAATTCGGAAACAACTTGTTGAGATCGTCATATGTCTATAGTTCGATTGCATATTGAATCATCTTATCCTATCTGAATATGTATATATGTACGGCGGGTATATGTATGTATGGATGAAAGCACCCCAAGGTACTTAACTGTTATAAATGACAGTTGTAAGCGCTGACACAGCGTCCCAACTCAGGAAATTTGACACCTCAATCGCCATCTCACTCACACACACGCACTCGCCCTCCTTGAGATTAAGATTGAGTGCCAAAAGTGCAGTTGGCATTGCCATCATCGATAAACAGTTACGACACACGCACACACACACACACACACACAGTGCACACTCGCTTCTTTTTTTTTGTGAGAAAATAATAAGGTCAATCAACGGGCGCAGCGGGCGGCGACAGCGATGTTGTCAACAGCTGCGCTAGCTGCGCGCACTAACAACAACCACAAACACACATACACACACACAAACAGAGAGTGGGAGAGACTGCAAAAGGCAACGGCGACTGCGCAGCCAGGCAGATTAATTGCGTCGTCTTCGGCTACGGCGTCGATGTTGTCTGCGGCGTGAATTTATGAGTTTCACATGAGCGATGGGTCTGCCAGGCAGCCAGCCTCTCTCTCGCCGTTCTGTTCTGTTGTTACGCTCTCATCATTTGTATAACATTGTGTTGTTGTTCTTGTTTTTTGTACACACTTGAGCGCCGAGTTGTGAGCGCCACTTGAGGTCCATACTTTCGTCCAGAGACAACTGTTATTCTCTGCCTCTTCTGCCGTTTCTGTTTGGTCTTCTTCTGGTTGATGCTGCCTGTCAAGTTATTTGCTTGCGTGGGCTCTTCTTGTTGTTGTTGTTGTATGTAAAATGATATTGTATACATATGTACATATGTATATAAAGGTATCCATGCGCGTGACTCTGCGTGTTTGTTTGTTGTTGTGTTAATCGAAATTGAAACTTCTTTTTCTCCTTCTGTTTCAATATCTTAATCGCATTTACTTTCGGAAAGATAATGAAATCGGGCATTTTGTGCAAATATTCACACAAACTTCGTGTTTAACCTCAATTTTCGGCATATTCTCCATTCGATCAAACAAACAATCAGATATATATATATATATATATATATATATATATATTTCATTCGTTGCGGCGAAGTTCAAAACGACTTGTAAACTTTAATTAAGCCAAATTCAGTTGGCTATTAAACAATTGAAGATAATTACGCAAAATTACAAACAGTGAAAGAGACAGAGGGAGAGTGAGAGAGAGAGAAAGAAAGAACTTCTTCTTCTTCTTCTGCTTTATCTAGAAACAATGCAAAAAGAAGGTGCACAGCAGGGCAACAATGAAGAAGAAGAAGAAGAAGGCGAAGATCAAAGATGCAAATCAGTTTGAAAGTGTGAGAGAGAGAGGGAAAGGGAGTGGGTGAGGGAGTGAGAGTGCGAGAGGGAGAGGGAGAAAGATGACCATTCAATAACTTCTTCTTGTTCTTCATTCTGCAATCTGTTCTCACTCCTCTTCCTCTTCTTCTTCTTCATCTTCCTCTTTCTCTTTCTCTTCCTCTCCCTCTTCCTCTTCTTCTTCTTCTTCTTTAGTATTCAGATCAAAGCTCAGTTGGATATCAAAGTTGAATGCGGTCAAAAATAAAAGAGTCCTACGAATTTTACACCATTCAAAATATTTTTAAAGAACTTTAAAGAAATCTTCAATTCTTTTTACCATAAAGAAAATTGAAATCTCCAAAAAAGTACAAAGAATTTGAATAACGAAGCTTTTGAAAAGCTTTTGAAAAGCTTAAAATATGGTAAAAATGTTGCTAGATTTATTTTGAATAGTCTTTGTGATCGGTTTATAGGTTGATATAGATAAGGATTAAGATGAAGATAACGATATATAAATAGAGCTGGATATTGGCTTATAGGTTGGTATAGATAAGGATTAAGATGTAGATAAAGATATATAGATATAGAGCTGGTTAAAAAGATATTGATTAAGATACAGGAACAAAGATAGAGATAGATAAAGTAAAAGATACAAAAGAAACATTCCTTGATGGTTTTTATCTATAATATTTTATATTCTTGTATTGGAAATTTGTTTCAAATTGTTTCATGCGCAATTTGGAGGGGTTTCCATTAGCAGAGGTTTCACTGTAGATACAAAATATCTCTACTAGAGACAACCCGTTGGAGTTTGTTTGCAGGGTATACGAGAAATAATACCACGAGCCCCCCAAAAATGCCTCCTTTAATGAAGTGAAAAAGTAAATAAACTTTGTATGTGTGTGTGTGTATATGTGTGTGTGTGTGTGTGTGTGTGTGGATTATATCCCACTGAGAGAACAACCGCTGTTGCTTTTATTTTCTTTACTTTTGTTGCTTTTTGTGTTTAGTTTGTTTGTTTTTGCTTTTCTTTGCTTCGTTTTTTTTTTTTGCTTTTGGGTTTAATACAAATATACAAAACTGCATGATGTATGCGTGTGTGTGTGTGTGCAGTTATAATTAAGTGATACACATCAAGGTGAGAGGGAGCGTGTGAAAGAGCGAGATGGAGAGATGCTTCTTTGTTTCATTCACTTAATGATTGTTTTCAATTACTTTTTTTTCTTCCACATTTCACTCAACGTACGTACGGCAAAGGCATGCAAAGGCGGGGGGAAGGCGCGAAGAGGTATCGACTTCGAGAGAGAGAGAAACCCGTTAGAGAGAGAGGCAAAGAGAGCGTCTTATTTGGTGTTCATTATTAATTTCCATTCCATAGATCTTCAGCTGTCAGCATGAACATCGCTGAGGAAACGCTGAGTTGGGTTAGAGAGAGAGAGAAGGGATTATTGAAAGGTGGTGCGTGGGAAGGGAGGGTGAAGAGTTAACGAGCTGTCAAAAGTGTGTACATAACCTCGAACATACCAAAATATATATAATGAATATATTTCTTGACCTGAACCTGAACAACATTTTTTCTCTCTCTCTTTTCTCAATCGAAAAAAAACCAAGCAAAGGCGTTAAAAATTAATCAAACGAATCAAAAAAATAAACAAAATATAAATCAAATGTGAAGTGAGAGAGAGAGAGAGAGAAAACAACGAAAACGATTTGGAAATCGTGGAATCGAAATATATATATAAATAACTTCAATTCGAAGATTGCAAATTGAAATCCAAAAAAGTTGACAGCTGAACAATAAATTGATATATATATATCTATATAGTAAGACACAACTTCTAGGCAGGTAAACATAACCCCCCCCCCCTTACTCACCACTTCGTACAAAAAACAAAAGAGAGAGAGAGAGAGTATAAGAGAGAGAAGTTTACAACTAAAACGGATTCAAATTGGCAATTTCATGCTTCGAGTGCAGAGCTTTCAATCAAAACCTGAAGCTATGCCACCACATGTTGGATGAGTGGTGGGTGTGGTCGCGTAAGGTAAGGTGGTCGGTAAGGTGCTTGGTAAGGTGCTTGGTAATGGGGTGGTGGGGTAGCAAAAACGCGAAACGCTGACATATTCATTGAAATACAGACAGCTTGTATGTATGGTATGTACAGTCTTCAAGTTTATTAACATCACTACATCACACACACACCCACACACACACACACACAACTTAACGTACAGTATGTGACCTGACCTCGTCTACAGTTCGTTCTGCCTTGCAGTTGTTCAGTTGAGGCAATTCGATCCAACGGGACATCACTTTCACATCCCAAAAAACGATGAAGAAGAAGAAGAGGAGACCTGTCTCCAAACACACACACACACACACACACACATGGCACACACACACACATGCACACTAAGCAGCGAGGCACGCGATTTTTATGGCATATTCGTGAGCTTATTGTAATGAATTACTTTCAGAATCTTTTTCTATTTCGCTCCCTCCACTCTGCATGCCCTATACAATGACTACAAAGGGTATCTCTATAGTTAGCGTAACTAAAAACTCAACTTTCGAATCGCAAACATGCTTACTTTAGATTAGTTTCAATACTTGCTAACCTTCCTATATTAGGAATTCTTAAGTTTTTAGGTTTGTTTGTTTCACTTTTAATGGATTTGAATGAAACTTTAGAACAATAAAGCTTATAGTTAGAAATCGCACATAGGCTAGAAGTTGTTAAGGTATTTTGTGATACAGGGTATCTGTTGAACATCATGTTCACTTTTTTCTTCTGCTTTTTATAGAACTATTCTTTTTATGAACCTATTGAAAATTGGGTAAAAAGGGTATAAAAGTTGTGTGCAAAAGTATGTAACAGGCAGAAGGAAGCATCCCCCAACCCATAAAGAATATATAGTCTTGATCAGCATCAACAGTCGATTCGTTATAGCCAGCTGAATGTATGAAGGCGTCGATCTCAGAGACTATAAGAGCTAAAGACTTCAGATTTGGAACTTGAGCTCGCCTTATCCTTAGGCAGTAAAAGTTTCTTTTCGATATTCGATAACTCTTGCCATTTTCGATAAACATAGAATCGATAACAAGCAAATCTTGAATTTGTAAAACTTTGAAACGGCGTTTGAAACATTAAACAAAATATTGAGAAACTGTTCAATTTTCATTAGAATCGGTTAAGAAACCCCGGAGATATGGAACATTGTAGTTAAGTCAAGTATACACACACACACACACACATGCTTGCAAGCACTTACTGTACGTATATAGTTCAGGGTATCGTCTAGTCGGGAGTACTCGCATAGAGCCATTCTACTTGTTTTTTTTTCTGTACGTTTAAGTTATCTATTTTTGGTTTGTGGTGTAATCCATGCCAATGGTCGTTAGTCGTTAGTCTGTGAGGCTCGGTTATTGACTGCGGGTTATCTGCCATAAGTATAGAATATATATAGCTTCGAATGTGTTTGTGTGCGCGTGTGTGTGTGTGTGTGTGTGTGACATGTGTGGCATTTGCTGTAATCATAATTTTATGTCCATCTAAGTAGCTAGACGCATGACGACTGTCAACGATACCACCAATCCCCCCCTCCCTCCACGCCCACAAACCAAAAACCATCAGAGTCATCTCGAGCAGCAGGACATTTCACATATGTCTACTTCTATGAGTGTGTGTGTGTGTGTTGGTCTCTGAACTGTCATTTACACACGCTGCTCCCAATGACAGTTTTGTTGGTACCTTAGCTCGACTCTCTCTCTATAGCCTACGAATCAGCTTCAGCTTCAGACATTTCACGTTCGATAGTTTCTTGGTCAGTTGGACATACACATACTCATACACACATACACCAAAAACCACATCCAACACAATCTGCCTGCCTGGCTGTCAAGCTGCTTGAAAGCTTTGCTTGTACTTTGCACATTTGTGTCAATGACAAAGTTTAAGTTGCAAATTCAAACGAATATTCAATTTGGACAAGTTCTTAACGTAGATTTACTTCTCATCAGCAAATTTCAAATGTATTTCGATTTCTTATCGATTGAAAATCTTTTTCCGATCAATAAAGTATCTTGCTTCTTAAGAATATTAATTGAAACTAGTTCTTAACTTAGATTTACTTCTCATCAGTCGATTTCTGATGTTTTTCGATTTCTTATCGATTTAAAATCTTTTTCCTATCGTTAAAGTTTCTTGCTTCTTACGAATATTTAATTGAAACTAGTTCTTAACGTAGATTTACTTCTCATCAGCCGATTTCAGATGTTTTTCGATTTCTTAACGATTGAAAATCTCGATCGTTAAAGTTTCTTTCTTCTTACTATATTCAATTGAAGCTAGTTCTTAACTTAGATTTACTTCTCATCAGCCGATTCCAGATGTTTTTCGATTTTTATCGATTTAAAATCTTTTTCCTAACGTTAAAGTTTCTTGCTTCTTACGAATATGCAATTTTTTTATCGATTGAAAATCTTTTTCCGATCTTTAATATTCGTTGTTTCAAAAGAAAATGTTTCATTTTGAAGTGAGTCTTTTTCCAATCATATAAAATATATAAAAACATGAAAATTTTAAAAGCGAAAATAAATAAAATTAATTTTTATATATAATTGTTAGTTTTGCCATTCTTTTTTATTGTTTATTGAATTATAAATTACAACTTTTAATGTTTTTTTTTCAATTAATTATTAATCTTAATATAACTAATAAAATTTATTTCGAATAGTACCTTTGGGCTTAAAGGATTTCTTTACATTAAGTAAGAGTAAAAATATCTTTAAGAAACATTCTAAAGTCGATTTTTTCGTATGGATCAGGCAGATTTATGTATATACTTGAATATGAGCTGAAACGTAGATTTATTTATATTTATAATAAAGTAAATATAATTAATATAAATGCAAACTTTTCTTAACACGAAAATCTTTCGATGAATAAATGAGAAACTTCGGAAGAATTTTCACAAAAAAATCTTTTCCATCCGAAAGTAATACTTCTTGGCTTTAAAACCTATTGTTTTGTTTTGAAGATAGCAATTTTTGTTTCTGAGAAATCAACTGTTGAATTGGAATAATCCTTATTTACGTATTTAAACTTTTGACTTTATTTTATACACTTTAAAATAATCCTAAAATGAAACTTAGTTATTTAATTAACTGAATTGTTTTTTGCGATTATTTTAGTGAGACGATATATATATTTATTTACTTAATACTCTTCGCATTCAAGCTTAAACTACTTACTTTTGTTAATATATTTGTGTTCTTAGTTGAACTTGTATTTAGTTCGTGGCTCCTTTTGTCTCCAAGTTTGTAGCCGCAGCTTTGCCACAATTCACATTTAGGACACAACTTGTAACTCTCCCTCCCCCTTGCCCTTGCCCGCCCCAACCAGGCAGGACTTGTTTTTCCACCCACTTGCTAATACTCTTACAGATTCCACAACAACCACATTCATTAGCTAAACATTAGCGGCATTGACGGTGAAAATATGCTACTATGAAACGTTTACGGTTATCCTTTGAGCAACCAAAGCAAATCTTTTCACAAGGATACAATCATCATAAACAAGAACAAGACGCAGCTGGAGAAGCAGCGGAGTTTCTTCTAAGCAACTTAAAAACTAAATTAAGTCAAAAAGAAGTTATGTTAAATACACTTTCGTAGGATGTTAACTTTTAGGGAAACATTTCAAGTATGAAAGAAAATAGTATAAAAGGAAAACTGTATAAAGAGAATTTTGTAAGACAAGTTTAAATGAAAGCTACATATATTTTATGATATATTGTGGTGTATGGTATAAAATTTATTAAGGAATATCATCAATGAATCTCACATAACATTTCCCCATGAAAGAACGTTAAAAATCTTTTCTAGGTTTTCATGATTTTAATGATCATTTTATATATATATGATATAGTATGCTACACCTAAGAAATATCTGGGATAATCGAATTTTGGTACAAAATTACGTTAAGGAATATCATCAATGTATCTTACTTAATATTTCCCCATGAAAGAACATTTAAAATCTATACCAGATTTTCATGATTTTAATGATAATTAAATATGTATATGATTTAGTATGGTACACCTGAAAAATATCTGGGATAATCGAATTTTGGTACAAAATATCTTTAAGGAATATCATCAATGAATCTTAAATAACATTTCTCCATGAAAGAACATTCAAAATCGATTCTAATCATATTTTTTTGGTTCATTCCACAAAGTTTCTTTACTTTTTTCAAACTCAAACTCAACAGATATCAAATTAGCCAAATATTATCCTATTTATAGCTTTTCTTCTGTTCCGGGCATACCCTAACGCAAAGGGTATACAAGATAGGAAATGAATGAGTGCACATATCGGACAAACAACAACAAGATGAGGAAGGAACAACAAGGTGTTACACACACACACACAAACAAAGACACTAACACAAACACAAACATATATCCTTACCTTGCGCTTGCAAATCCAGAAGCTAGCCAAGCGAAAGGGTCGAGAGGGGAAGGTTGATGTAAGGGTGAGGGGTTGGGGTGGGTGGGGGTAGAGAACCTGTAAAAACCACGTAATCTGCAAGTGAGTTCTTTAATTATGCCTGCAAAACGCGGCACACACACACACACAACACGAAAGGAGCAGCAGGTGGCAGGCTAACACACACACGCACACACACACACACGCAAGGAGGGGGTAGGGGGGAGGCTAGGGGGTCAGAGGCCATGACCGATGTGAGGGAACACAAACAGAAAATGGGAGGCGAAAGCCGCTTACAAAAAACCACAAAATGCTACGGACATCTTTTCCGAAAGCGAGAGAGAGAGAGAGAAAGAGAGAGAGGGAGAGAGATAAGAGCGGAAAGAACAGAGAATCAGCAGCAGCCAGTTACAGTTGTTGTTGTTGGTAGTTGGTAGTCGCTGTTGCAAGGCGAGTTGGCCGCCATTTTGAAGTTACATGGCGCTGCGGATTTTTGCGGCTCCAATGTCCTTTCGTTCGCTTTTCTCCTCTGTGTGTTTGCGCAAAGGATAACAATGAAACGACAAGTAGAGGGAGACGGAGAGGGTGATGGTGAGGGAGACGGATGACGCGACAAGCTTGTTCTTGATGCAACATGGGTGAAGTAGTTTGTGTGGTAGGTGGGATGGGGAGGGGTGGGGGGGTGCCGAAGAGTGGCTTCTGCTTTTGCCAATTTTGGTTTAGCTTTTTTCAGTTGCTGCGAATGTGAAAACATTTGCAGATTTAATTGCCGTTCACATTCGAGTTTCTCTCTATTACTCCATCTCCTTCTTCTCCTTCTCTTTCTTCTGATTACACTGTCAGTGTCAACTAACAGGAGAATGAAACAGGGTATCGAATGGTTTAGGCAACACCAAAGAGCGAATTTTGCCAATTCTCATTGGATTTCAGTATATAAAGCCTTTCGGAACGGTTCTTCAGATGAACTCTCTCAAAAATCTTAACTGCAAGAGTTACAATCTTAAATTCTCGAAATACAATCTTAAAGTTCCAATGGCATGGCAAAAAGGGTTTAAGCTACTTACAGGGCATCCTGCTAGTCGATCACCATATGTTCAGTATATAAAACTCCTTCTTGAAACCTTGATGTTCGAGTCTTTTCAAAAACCTTAACTGAAAAAGTTATACACTTCCTTTCTTCCATTCTCAAGACATTCTGGAACGAATCTTCAGATGAAGTTTCTCAAAAACCTCAACTGCAAAAGTTACACCCTTCGATTCTTCCATAGTAAAGCCATCGAAATACAATCTTAAAGGGTCTAAGCTACTTACAGGGCATCCTGCTAGTCGATCAACATATGTTCAGTATATAAAACCCATTCTCAAAACCTTTCTTCACTTCAAGTTTCTCACAAACCTTAACTGACTTATATATATTATATAAACCCATCTAAATACAATCTTAAAGTTCGTATGGCATTAAGAATGGATTTTTAGGTATTTACAGGGAATCCCGCTGGGCTATCATTATATATTCTTTTACCTACAATCTCCTTTGCGCCTTGCCTTGTTGTTGTTGTTGTTGTGTGGTGCAATATGAGCGTCAAACGGCAGAAACGGCAGATTAGAGACAACAAAGCGACAACAACAACAACAAATATGCATCCAAAAACGTAAGTAAACCTTACCCCCCTCACGAAAAAGCTTCTTTTGACTCGGCTTTACTCCTCCCGCCTTGCCTGCCGCCTCCTCCTAATTCTTGTCTTTGTCGCGTTGACCAAGTTTTGCGGTCAGTTGATGGAATTATTGTGGCATTTAATGTTTTGTTTTTATTTGTATTTTCTTTTTTTTTGTATTTTTTAAAAATATAAAGAATTTATAGCTAATGCCGTCAAAAACAGATTTTAAGACTTTTAACATTGTGGTTTTGTAACTGTGTCTGTGTGTGTGTGTTAGTTACACATATACATACACATATATAGAAAACCGCAAAGCAAATGACATCAACAATGACAACATATATTTGCGTAGCTTAATGAATATGTTATCGTTCTCGTTATCGATAACGAAACTTAAATAATACTCAGTTGTTATCAAATCGCCAAAGCAGTCAAATGAAAGTTCCTTAAAGAAAGATTCTTAATATTATATATGAAATACTGGATAAAATAATACCTTAAATCGCAAAAGCAGTCAAAGTTCGTTGGAGAAAGATTCTTAATATTATATAAAGAGTACTAGATGATAATATCTCATCTTACACACATTTACTTTTTGTATATATATTCCTTACAACATCTTAGTTGAAAGCATTATTTGAGATTAAATTTCGTTCAGGTATTTAACAATCAAACTTGGTACAGGAATCAAAAGTTTTTTTAGTTTGCTTGAACATTTTAAGTTCATCTGGAAAGTAGTTTTAAGTTTAAGAAACATTTTAAGATACGTTTCCAAACTGTTATAATAAAAAAATGGAATCGGTACTGTGTGTGTTTGTAAATACTAAAAAATGTTGTAAAATGTTATAAATAAATACATATATATATTAATCGTACACAAACTTAGCTCTAACTTAACATAAGTGCCGAGTAACTTAATACAATAATGCAGTTAATGGTAAGTTCAATGCAAACTTACCCCTGTGAATCGTTGGGTGAAATGGGTTTCATTTGTTGCTCCGCAGTACGAAGATTATCGCTGATAATATAATCTACAAATGGAAGAGCAGAAAGTCATAACTAACATACAGCTTCTACCAACAAAATTCCTATAAACGTATAACCGAAATATATAATCTACAAATGGAAGAGCAGAAAGTCATAACTAACATATAGCTTCTACCAAAAAAGTTCCTATAAACGTATATACGAAAAACTCGAACGCGAACTCGATTTCGAACTCGAAAACTGTAACTGTTAAAAGAGCTTTGTTTTAATTCAGTTGAACTAAAATGTCTAAAGAGCTTTAAGTAAACTTTTAACATTCAACAGTGAAATAACAGTTAAAAGTTAACATTTATGTTAATGAAACATCGCAAAAGCTCAATGCAAGTTTGTTCTAAGCTTTTGGTACGACTTCGTTGAGCTTTTTGGGACATTCATGGGATATTGTAAAGGACTTCTATGGAGGACTTACCCTTTTGAAGCTGGCTGGTTGGTATGAATTCCTCATGTTTTTGGTCCCCCTTTTCCTCGTACTTGAGCTTATAGTCGGAATGCTTGCGCAAGGACATTAGCAACGATTGCGTCCTCGGCGGTATCTCTGGCGGCGCTGGCTCTGGCGGCGGTTCCGATTCCCCCCCACTACTGCCGCCGGCAAAATCCAAAACCTGTTCATCCTGTTCACTGTCAATCAGCTCAGGCAACTGTAGCGCCGCCTTGTTGCCGATTAGCTGTTGGGATTTCTCGCTGCGATTGACGGATAGAGCGGAGGTGCCCGAGGATGAGCTGGTCATGCCGCTCAAGCGATTCAAAGTGTGTCGCGTGCCTGCACCGCTCCTTTGACTCCGTTGACTGCTCGATGCCGCTGTGGAAGAGGAACCGGATGCTGGCAGCAAATACGTTCCAGCTCCGGTTCCAACAGCTGTTGTGTCCTGTGTTACTGGCTGTACCTCTTCGCTCGCATATTTGGCATTGAGAAAGGGATTCGTACTTCTTGTTCCCGCTCCCGCTCCCGCTCCGGTTCCTGTTGCAGTCAGTGTGCTGCTGCTGCTACTGCTTAAGTTTCCTCCCCCACCAGCAGCTGGTGGAAAGAGTCCCAAATTTGCATTCGATTGATATTTATTGGTACTCGCCGATACCGTTGCCAGCTTTATTGGCGATTGTGACGTCACAGATGCTGCGGACGCTGCAGCGTTTCTCTTTGAATGCGGCTGTGCGTATGTGACTTCCGCTATTTGGCTGGCATCGGCGCTGCGACGGGCATTTCTCTGACGTAAATAATCCGGTTCGCAATCTGAATTATAATGCTCCATGCCTAAATCGAGAGAGAAAGAGAGAGAGAGAGAGAGAGAGAGAGAAGAGTGTGAATGAGAGTGCTATTTAGTATTTGATTCAAGGCATTGATAACTCTTCCCGTTTTCAATAAACACATGTTATCGATAACAATCGATTATTGATTTTTCATATTTAAGAAAGAGGGAAGAGTGTGAATGAGAGTGCTATTCAGTATTTGATAACTCTTTCAGTTTTCAATAAACACATGTTATCGATAACAATCGAATATTGATTTTTCATATTCAACAACATTTAAGACAGAGGAGAGAATGTGAATGAGAATGTAATTCAGTATTTGATTGAAATCATTATTAACTTTTAGCGTTTCAATAAAAACGTGTTATCGATAACAATCAAATATTCATTCTTCATATTTCACAACATGGTTTTCTTATTAATGTACAAATCTTGTTTTAATATTGATAAATTGTAACTAGTAACAAAGAAATCGGTCGAGAAAAGTCGAAGATATCGAAGATTTAAATTAACTTAATGTTAATAGTTAATAGTTAAGTATCTTCCGATTTATCTTGACTATCACTTTCTTACTCGGCTTAACAAATACTAAAAATCTTATATGAACTTCTATATCTGTTCCTATTTAGTGTGGGAATGCAATGTTCTTCAGGATCTAAATTAAGTTTATCTAAGTTTTATTGCTGAAAAGTCTGACAAAAGGCAAAGTTTGCACTTGGTATGATGTGAGTGTTTTATGCTCTTATTTTCTTTTGCTAAGAAGTTCTTCTTTTTTCTCTCAAACACTTACAACTTTATATTGATATCGAAATTGGCAACTACTGTTTTTCCGATACTTTATGTTCAATTAAAAAACCAACCCACGTTTAATTCGCAGACAATATAAATGAATGAATGAATGAATAACGAAAGGCAGTAGACGCTGCTGCTGCTGTCGCTGTTGATAAAGATTAAGAAATTGAAGCTGAGGCAAGTTCAATTCAATTATAAGCGCAGCTGTATTCGTTGGGAGGTAGAGAAAGAGAGAGATGGTAGAGGAGGGGTAGTCTTTGCCTAATCGAAGCATAAAACGCAAATCGTGCGATTTTTTATGTTCTTTCTTACATATTGTTCCATACTAAGTTGTCTTACTTTGTGTGTGTGTGTGTGTGCGTTTAGCTTTTATTGTCTGTTAATATTTAATGCAATTTACGATTCATTTTTTACAACCTCATAACACTGGCCAGCTGGGGAACGATTGTTGTTCTCCCGTATAATGGCAAAAGGGAATAACAAAATCTCTAAGTGAAGAGCCATTATTGTCAGTTTATGTTGAAGGAGCTTTGCTTACACTAAATTGGCAACAGTTTAAAAGTCAACAATCAATCAATCAATTTAGTTGTACAAACAAAATTTGAGCAATTAAGAACTGAAATTGAATCATTTTGATGCATGTTTAGATTTAAATTCCATTTATTAAATGATGACATCTTCAATTAGAACATGCAAGTTGAACAACAATTTGAATTTCAACTACTTTTATTTGATTTCTATTTTGTTATGATTCTAGGAAAACTAGGCAAAACTTTTCCTTTTAGTATTCTAGCACGAAAAATGCAATTCGAGTGTTTTGAAGTTTCAGCTTTTTAACAAAGCACAAGCACAATTTCGAACGTGAAAAGTTGAAGTTGCAAGAAATATAAGCAAGGACTCAAACTTTTCTCAAACTAAAATTAATTAGCTCTTTCATTTTGAAGCTACGCCAAACTGAGATCAAGTTTCGTTTAAACAACAAGAAAACATTATGAAAAAATTGAGTTGAATAATAAGTTTAGTTTGCCAAGCTTTAGTTAAAACACCGAAAAGTCAAACTATATTTAAATACAGTTAATGAAAAATAAACCATCATTTGATATTATGTTTGATTCGTGATTCGTTCGAAACACATTCAAAGATCTCGAATCAAATCCAAACGAACACAAAAGTAGAATAATGTTAGAAAGGGATAAGCCATAGATACCCTTAACACTCATATTCCCTTATCCATCAAGTTCTCTATATACCTCTTACAATCTGTGACTTAAGGGTATCCAAAAGTTAATGCCAGTCTTCGTATGTCTTACTTAAAGAAGATCTTGAGACATTTTTGAACATGTGCAATGGATTAGACCCAATGCACCACAAATGAATAATTCAATTAAATAAAATAATGAATATTAAGTAGCTTGACCGACTAACAAACTACACAAAGTGGGGTCAGAGCAACAATTCAATTGCCCATCCATCTTCAAAAAGTATCTTTGGCTATGTAAATGGATCTGTATCTGTATACAGTTATCGCTCGAATAAAGGAATAACATGTTAAGATATGCCAAAAGGACTTTCGAACTTTAACAGTGACTGACTAACTTTCTATGAACGAAGAGCTCAAATGATCAACATAGATGTAATGCTCTTGTTAAAAGATCCCTTTTGACGCACAATGATAGATATAATATATATATATTCTCAGTTAGCAAGGCATCACTGTACCTTATAGTACTTACTTGCCAATTGCTGACTCTGCAGCAATAGTTGGGCGAGTAGTTGTGTATCGAAGGCGGTTGCCTGGCCGGTATTTTGATATTCATCCTCACTGCTGCTGCCATATCCCATGCCCATGCCCATGCTCATGCCCATACCCATGCCCACGCCCATGCCAATGCCCAAGCCGTGTCCGTGGCCATGTCGATGGGTATGCCACTCGGCGGAACGTTGACGTCTCAGCTGATTTTCACCGTTATTTGTTGAGCCGCCAGCTGAGTTTGTTGCCGAGTTGCTGCCGTAAAAATCGTTGCCGACGGCGCTGCCGCTGCCGACGCGTTTACGGCCAATTGTGCCGGAATGACTGCTGGACATTTTGGAGGCCACACAATAAGTATCTTCCTCCACTTCCTTTCTCTGTCTTTGTCTGTCTTCCTCTCTCTCTCTCTCTCTCTCTCTCTCTCTTTCTGTTGAAGATTTCACCTTCAATTGAACTATGCACGTAAATGTTGTCCCTTGGCTAAACACAAGCAATTTCTTTCTATATATTTTTTTTATTTTGTTTCTCTTGACTTTTCATTCCATTGTTGTTGTTGTTGCTGTTGTTGTTGCCAACGCATTGCCGTTTGGTTGTGTGCCACATGGGGCACGCCCCTCTGGCCACCAGTCTGCGCAACCTCTCACGCCGCGTCTCACTCTGTTGATGACCGCTTTAAGTGCTTAACCGAATTAACGCTGAAACGATAAAAACGACAAAGTGTCAGCATGAGTCAAGAGACAGATAGCAATATATAGAAAGGAAGTAGGAGAATAAGGATATTGGGACGAGCAGAGGAAAGGCATAGTTAGTCCGACTGATAATAGTGTACTCAATAGACGAGGTTATTCGACTGAGATATATCTCTAGTAGCAAAATAATAAACACAAAAATAAAATATAAAAAAATCATATCTGATAACATGTGTATATCAAAAACGGTAGGAGTTATCGGTACGTATAAAAAACATATCTGAAAACACTTAGAGCTTTTATTTCAAGTTATTTCATTTCTATCGATAACATGTGTATACCGAAAACGGTAAGAGTTGTCCGTAACTATAAAAAACATATCTGGAAACAATTAGGGCTTTTATTTTCAAGTTATTTAGTTGCTATCGATAACATGTGTATATCGAAAACGGTAGGAGTTATCGATAATATAAAAAAAACATATCTGAAAAGACTTAAAGTTATGGTTCTTAAGTTATTTAGTTGCTATCGATAACATGTGTATATCGAAAACGGAAGGAGTTATCGATAATTATAAAAAACATATTTGAAAAGACTTCTTAAGCTATTTTATTGCTATCGTTAACATGTGCATATCGAAAACGTTATGAGTTATTGATAGTTTCGATTAAACTTGATACGTCTTTTGATTGAGGAGATCCTTTATAAAGTATCTAACATAAACAGGTTTATGATCCATGCAGACAGACGGATTTGGGGTCGAAGATGCTTTTTTCCGTCTCTTTTAACTTTATCATACTTCTTCATTGGTCATTTGAAATTTCAGATTCAGGGTATAAAAACTGTAACTGTGACTTGTTGGACATCTTGATGATACCCTATTAAGACATTTTATATGGGTAAAGGTCATAACACACTGCTAAAGAGAGAGGGAGAGAGATAGATAGAGATAGAGATAAAGGTTGTGGCAGAGTTATAAACATAAATGCACGAAAATGAAAATAAATAGCAGACGGCGACAACAGCAAGCTTTTTCCTACCCAACAACGGACAACTCCCACACAGAACAGGAACTGGAGCGGACTGTCAGTTTGGGCTGTGGTCCTGGTTGTGGTCCTGGACCTTTTGGTCATGGCGTCAAGTGAACTTAATAGCAATTGCATTAAATTGAAGCTTGAACTCTTAAACGTTGCCTGCTATTATTCCCGCCTTTTTGTTGAGGACTGAATGCCGCCTATCTTCCATTTCGTGCTTCCCCTCGCCTTCTTTTTTATGAGTGTCTTGTCCTCCCGCAAGTTTGACCAGGACCAGAAGGAGTCAAGTGGCAGCTGGGCAGCTGGGGAGCTGGGGAGCTGACACTTTTTGGCTTTTTGATTTGATGAGTGCGCATTTGAATGCACTCAAAAGGCAAAGCACAAGTGGCCCCATTACTTGCAGAATACCTACTAAAACTACCATAACTAGGCGACTCGACCGGGTTTACTTACTCGGGGATTCGGGGATTTGGGGATTTGGGTTCACCATCTGCACTCAAGCGTTTTCATTTATCTAATCGCATTGGTTTTACAAGTTGCCACAAACATTCAACTGTTATCAACTGCTTTCGAAAGTAAAGCATTAAGGAATCAAATTCTAGCTCACCGAACCGGTTCACAATATATAAAGATATCTTTTCTTTTGTTCCCTCTTGTTTTATTTACAATATTTTCCTTTCTTTAATCTAATTTTCCCAATCTTAACCACATTTTTCCTCGGTTCGTGGGATTATCTACTGATTTTTACTAGTTTGTACAATTTCTCTCAATTTGTAACGGTTCTTGGAATCGTTAACAGATATTTTCTTGTTTCTACAACAACTATAGTTTGCTTTCACCCATCTCCCTTAATCTTCCTTCCGCTATAAATGTCTCTGCATTCCACATCTGTTGCATTTGCATTTACCTTTCGATCCCATGCAGTTCACCTGTCACATCTCGACGAGCCGCAACATGATGGCTGCCTTCCTACTTCATTTCCTCCTCCATCCCTCTCTCTCTCTCTCTCTCTCTCTCTCTCTGTCTCTTTCTGTCGTTTGTAGGTTCTTCTTTCTGTGAAGCAAACACTCGAAACACGACCAAACATGACCATACTCCGGCGCATACAAACACCTCACCGCACCTCACCTTTCATCAAGGAGAAGGTTGTTTAAACGCAACATCGCATGTCGTACACACACACACACACACACACACACATAAGCACACGAGAGACTCACAAAATGGAGAAATAGTCACTGATTGTGCTTTTAATGGATTAAGCTGCGATTGTGAAACGTTTATACTCGAGTATACCATATAGGTTATACTTTGCCAAGTGTTGTACTTTAAGTTCTATTTGGTTTTTAATTTTCTTTATTAAGTTTAGATTTTTGATTGATTTGCAAAATTTTGGAATACTTAAATTAGTCAACCTATAACTTACTTAGTACTTAGTGTGAAAGCGAAAGTTATTAAACTTAATAAAGAATGAGAAGATTGAAAAGTTTATTAAGCAGCAAAAAAGAAGCTCAAGGTAAAAACGCTTCATTAACAACGCTTGAAGCTTTTCTAGAATTCAATGCTCTTATCTTATCCCAAATAGTAGAAACAGGTCGTAAAATAACCAAAAGACACGTACGCAGAAGCACTTTAATTTCATTTAGGTACTCGCAACAGCAACAAAACTAAATGATGTCTTTATTTAGATTCAAGACAACAATGCTTGATGGCTTTTACCTTAACCTTTGACATTATTACCTACCCTTAACTTAACGCATACGCACTTCAATCGTATTCTCACCCACATAGTGTATGTTGTCAATTTCTTAACCATTTCGTTGTCGTTGTTAATGAAACCGCGTTATTTTTAGGTAGCGCAACATGAAAATTAATTTGCAATTTCACTTCGTTGATGCGAGGTGGAGGTGGAGGTTTGTGGTGTGTATAATAACACTTATTGTGGCAATATTTGCATTCATTAGATGGATGATAGCCAGGTTCTAATACTCTATCTTTCCATCAGGGTTACTTTGAAGCATGCGTAAGAATCGTAGTAGCTCTTGCCTTCAGTTTAGACTATATCAGTATCAGTAAACATTCGTAAGCAATATAAATAACAAACATTTACAGAAAAAAATTCTTAAGCAACAATGGAGTTGGATGATGAATTCATTAAAGCGTTTGAACGTCTACAGATCTCCGACCGTGAGATCACCAATGATAAGTTGGAACTATTTGATGAGAATGCTCCTTTGATGCCACGTAAACAAATGAAGCATCCGTCGTATAAGCAGGTGCCGGAATTCTTTAAAAGAACTAACACTCGTATGCCAGTCGACAAGATGCGTCGCTTGCTGTGCAACGAGAGTCGCAAACTTTTTCTACATAAACGCTCCGAGGAGCTACCGTCAAACGATGAACTAATCTATATGTTTACGCAACTGGAGAAGCATGCCAACAAAACCTCATTCCGTACGAAGAAGACAATCAGCTACGAAAACTATTGCAAAGTTCAATCGATGATCAGCGAACGTTGCCGCAAATATCTAACAGCAACATTATTCAATCAGCTAAACGATCTAACCAAATATGTTAGCAGCGTGGATATTGCCTCGCTGATTAAGTATACAGTGCGCAAGGTGTTGACGGTTATTTGTCGCATCAGTTTGACCGAGTTTGATGAAATCGGTCAGGGTTACTTGCGCAAAGTCGACTTGGAGCGTTTCCTAACTGATAAGGTTCCAACTATGACACAGCTGCGCGAGGATCTGCCCATGGAGTATCGACCCTTCTACGTGTGCACTGTTGTTAAGCACTGCTTCTTCTTTCTCGATCCATTGCACACTGGCCGTATACCGATTGGTGATCTGCTGTCTTCGGGCTTTATGGCCCGATTTTTGGAACTTGGCGATGAGCCGGAACGAGGAAAGTTTTTGATGTTTTCGGATAATCTGATGCCCAGCATTTTTTCCGTTAACATTTTTTACGAGCTATTTGTACATTATTTCAAACTGGATACAGACCAAAATGGTTTGCTTAGCCAAAAGGAGTTGCAAAAATATGGTTCGGGTGAACTCAACACATTTTTCATCAAGCGCATCTTTGACGAGTGTCCAACCTACAATGGCGACATTGACTTCAAAGTTTTTCTTGACCTTGCGATTGTGCTCGAACATCTTGAGGTAAGGCAAAGAAGTCTTTAGGTCTAACTGATTTATGATTGATTCTTTTTTCCTGACAGTCAGACGCATCTCATCAGTTTATATTTCGTATGCTGGACGTGGATCATAACGGTTATCTGACAGCTCAATCAATCTATCCATTCTTCAAAGGCATAGAGGATATTATAGTGGAGCGTGGACTAGAAGAAAGAAAGTTTGAGGACTTTTGCAATATAGTATTCGACATGGCTAACCGCAAGGAATCGTCAAAGATCACGCTAATGGATATTAAAAATTGGTATGCTGCAAAAATTATCTTTCTCTACTTTCTCTACTATATGAATTTATAATCTTCTATGCAGCAAACAGGCTGGGACTCTGATATCAATCCTAATTGATTTCGGGAAATTTTGGGAATATGATAACGGCGGAGAGGAATGATCGCAAACACAATACACGCAATATCAAACATATATACAAGGAACATAAACAATAATACAAAAAAAAACTAACAAAAGCTAACGAATGTTATGGCATCAAATATTAATAAAAAGTTCGAGTTTAACTTCTTTTTGTTAGAGTATTTTGAACTTCAACAAGTTGAGGTTGAAAGGTGGAACGGTGGAACGGTTTGCCACACTTTTCTGTACACTTTAACAGGTTAACTTTTTGCCTCTTTATCTATCTTTCCCTTACTCCCTTTTGCCCGCTGTCACTGTTGCTTTATGTCAATAACTTCGTTGGCAGCGAAAACATTTGAAAAGCGGCCAAAAATGCGGCACATGAAGCAATTATGGCACCCACAACGACAACGACAACGACAGATACTTTCATGTGCATGTCTGCATGTGTGCATGTGTGTGTATGTTTAGATATTAACAATGGCGCTCTTCTAGCAACCCTGTGTGTGTGTGTTTGTGATGGTAATGAGGTTGTTTAGCCATATTCCAACAACAATAACCACAACGCGCTTCTTATCTACGATATCGTTAGTGGAATTCCTACACATAAAGAAAAAGCAAAGTGCATTCCAACAAAACCATTAACTTTCCGACACAGAAACTCTAAAAACGAAAGCCTAGGTATTAGCTTTATTATTGTAAAGTTTCAGGCAAATCCGTTAAGTTGCTTTTGCTTGAAGAAGTAACAAACATACAAACAATCATATTAAGTATTATTTATCGGTTCTTTGGGATCATTAGAATAAGCTCTTTATCCGTATGATTTGAGTCTCAAATTGAGACCCGATGTGTTAGTAAATATTGTGCAGTTTCGTTGATCAACAAACAAATCAAACTAGAACAAAAATACATATATATATATATATATACGCAATGCATCTAGCTATCGAAAATCTTTCTACCGCCTGCACTCGCGTCACACTGAGTGCAATAAATATGTGCATGCCACAGAAAGCGAACACAATAAAAACAAGCAGCCGACCAGGAAATTTTCCACACGTTGAAAATTGAGAATGATAATGAAATATCAAAATTAAATGAATCGAAACGAAACGAAATGAATTGAACCACACCGCGACTCAATTGTTGCTCGTCTTTTTGTGGTTGTGCCGGAATGCGAAAAGCGTAAAGAGAGAGAGAGAGAGGGCAAAAAGGCGAGAGACAGAGACAGTTGCAGGATATGCTACTTACAAATGCTACAATAAATGCCTCACACAACTTGACTTCAACTCAATAAAAATCAAACGGAACAAAATTAAATCATACGTCTTCTTCGCTCTTCCTCTCTCCCTCTCTCTTTCGCTCTTTTGAGTTTGTTTAACTTTTGAGTATTGAGTGTCCTACTTAAGTACGACCAAGAAGATTCAAGCAAATGGAACTTTAACTTCAATTTTGCTTTGCAAAACTTTATTCATTATTAATATGAAAGTCAAAAAGGCTGTTGAGTTCTGTTCAATTACAGTTACAACTTCAAACAAAGTTTCAAAGGTATCGGCTAATGAATAAATAGCTGTGACAACTGCTGTTGTTGTTGTTGTCACAGCTCCATTGTTGTTTTTTAACAGAAAAAATTAGAGCATACTTTTTAGCGCTGTGTGTTTTTGTAGAGGTTTAACCTAATATTTTCTAAAGTGCAACTCTGTCTATCTTTCTCATTCTCTCCTATCTCCCCCCCCCCCCTCTCTTTCCCTTTCTGTGTGTGTGTGTGTGTGCTAGCTATGTTGTTGATTATTTTTACACACTTGTTACGTACTTGAGCGTGCATATGAAAATGTATTGCAAGCACTGTTGCTCTTTACTTTTCGTCTCTCTCTCTCTCTCATACAACATCCTGGCTACCAACCAACCATCCATCCATCCATCCAGTGAGGTTTTCTCTAATGCTCCACTTTGCTCCATATATATGTGTATATGTATATAGTAAAGTATGTACTTTATGGGCAAGGCAGTAAAAGTTCTCATGCTTTCTGTTCCCAATCATTCCGTTCGTCATTCATTCATTTACTGGCCTACCCATATACCCTGTAAATTATTCACTTCTCAAGCAGAAAGAAACTTAATACTTCATTTGTTTTCAGCTTTAAAGTAAAAGTTTCTACACCATTCGAGTTAGAGGTTTTCAAAGTTTTCAAACAGGGCATCTTCAAGTGCGACTCTCTCACATTGTTGAGTTAACAATTTGCACTTGCGTTTCTGTTTTTTTTTTTCTTTTCTCTGCCTTTAAATTGTTAAAATGGAGCATGCAAAATAATTGCGTAGGCGCATATTATGTTTCAGGCTGGCTGCCTGGCTGGTTGGCAGCCTGGCAAAAAAAAAAAACAAAGTTGGGGTAGAATCTCCCTCGCTCTCTCTCTCTCTCTCTCTCTCTCTCTCTCTCTCTCGTTCTGGACATGGCTTCGGCCGCACTTTATGCAACATTTTACGTCAAATATTTCGTTTTTAATTCGCTCAAAGCTGTTGCATACTTTGAGGCTGCAGCAGCAGCAGCCGGAACAGGAACAGAACCCAACGGCATGCTGAATTAAAGTAGAAATTGTTGCAAATGCTTCCATATTGAACTTTATTTCTCATAAAGTCAGCAGCCAAACAGCAGCAGCAAGCAAATTAACACAAATAATTGCAAAGAGTAACTGCAGTTGCAAATTTGATCAAAAAGGAAAATTATTATACATATCTGGTGGGTTTTTACAATAATATGCAATTGATATCAATAAAAAATTAAATAAAGAAAACAAAAAAAACACATGTTGAAATGCATTGCATAAAGGTTTATTAATGTTAAATTGCGCGAGAGAGAAAATGGCTTTTGAAACGTTTTTATTTTAGCTTTTATAAAAATTCTTTATGCAAGAGTTGAGCATGAATAATTGTTGCCTAATTATGTTGCACAGCCCATTGAAAATGGGTTCAAAAAGGGTATAATGGTTTTGTGCAGAAGTATGTAACAGGCAGAAGGAAGTATATATATATTCTTGATCAGCATCAACAGCCAAGTCGATATAGACTTGTCCGTCTGTATGTATAAACGCATTGGAACATTGCTAGTGAGAGAGAGAGAAAAGATAGAAAAAAGTTCTTTACGTTGATTTTTTCATGAATTTCGAGTGAAAATTACGTTTTTAACTGGATATGCAGCATTAATCTATATGCCTTGGCTTGGAAACCGAGGGCGCCATGACTTCGGAAAGTTCTGAAAGCTTCTTCATGAAACTATAGACGAAATAATGAAACGTAACATGAAAGTTTAGGGTTCAGGATATTTTCTTCTTACTTTTTTATATCAGTTTAAGTCAAGTTTTAAGTATAAACATTCGATTCTAAAATACCTTAAAGTAGCTTGATAAATATTATATTCAAAAATGAATTTTATTATATTATATTATATACAAATATTATATTGCCATGACATGGAACTAATTGATGAATTTTAAAAGCAGCAACAAAAGCTTCTGCGCCAACACAGGCAACAACTTTTCAAACAATTAGTGAGCATTCTTGAAGTTGAAACTGCAAGTTGAAATTGAGTTGAAGTTAAGCTGCTTGAAACTGTGAAGTTGCTTGCTTGCTTGCTGCCTTTTCGACTCAAGGCCAAAGATGCGCAAAATGCATTGCGACAAAGTCCCAAAGTCAAAGGCTAAAAGTTTATTTTCGATGCAACATACACAATGCACATCGTACAGAAAATGGTGTCAGCAGCGATGGCTGCCATTGAAAGAGGATGCAACAACAGCAGCTGAGATGAGAGCTCAAACCAGGAAAGTACTATCAGATAGGTGTGTTGGCTGCAAACATGTTCCAACTTGACTTCTTCATGCAATTATGCATAAGCGAAAGGTTGAATACCTTTTGATACTGATTTTTGAGTATATTTTGAGTAAATGATAAAGCTCAAAAGCCGAACGAAGCTTAATTTTTGGTTTGTTTCGGCAGCCTTCTTCAATTTGATGTCCACAGAAACAAAAGCTCACGAACTATTGTCATCCTAGATCAGCAGTCGGGGAACCGGGGTAAATTACCCCAAATGGGGTAAAAACGAAATTTTTGGGGGTAAAATGAAACTTTTGTGAGTAAAAAGTATTTATTTTTCTTCGCCATGGGGTAAAATCAACTTACACATAAATATTTTGGTGTAATAATTAAAAGAGCTTAAACGAACGAAGACTCAAAAACGAATTTAAAACTCAAAATGCATTAAGTTCTACAACTTTGGGCACTCTTCCTCATTTTGCCAAAATACTGCCAAGTTTTTGCTAGTTTTTGACTCAAAGTACCAGGCGCACAGAATCAGCAGCAAGTGGTCTAAAAATTCTCATTATATATAATTGCATACTCTTAGGCTGGCTTTTTATTCATATTGTCCTGCATACTTTTGTAGTAAAATATAAAATCCATTGCTCTTGCTGCCTATTCTGTTCGCCTGGTACTTGTCGTGAAAGAATAAGCTATCTGCCTAAAATTATGTATCCTTTTTTCATTATTTTTAGAGGGTAATTTAGTCAATGCATCAACCTTATTTGTTTCCACACAGGTCGAGCAACCGCTATGGGGTAATACCAACCTAAGCAAAAATACTTTGGGTTAATGATTAAAAATTCATTTATTTTCTTAAGAAAAACATTTTTATTTAAACATATGAACAAACGAGAAGCACCTAAGTTTATATGTATATCTAATTTCAGTCCATGTCTTATATTATTATTAATAATTGATTGTACATTTTTTATTAGATTTTTTGGTTTTTGAGGTAAATAAATACGATCTTTAACGAGCAATACAAAATATCTTATTTTTCCTTTCCTTGATCCTGCAAAACCGATGGATCCTTAATGATGTTGACGAATTTTGACCTAAAATGTGTTGAATTTTTTTTTTAAATAGTCCTAAGTCACTTAAATCCTTACGGATTTTTAAAGGACATATTGCGTGAGAGTTTCAAGGACCTCCTCTATCGAACTGCATTCAAGGATTATGGGGTCATCTAAGAACAAAAACACTTGTAAAAATTTCACTCTACGGCCGAGCGAAAATAAGGAAAAACCATAAAAGTGCAGTTTTCTCGGAAACCACAAGAACGATTTGAATGTCCTTTGGCCAGTTGGTAGCCCTGGTCAAAACATAATGTCTGACATAGGACACGTGCGAATCCTTTATGATTTGGCCGAGTTATAACCAATTTTCTGTTTTAAACACTTATCCTTTTATTTCAGCTGTTTGAAGGACTATCGTCCTTTGAACTACTTTGCTCGTATCGGCGGGCCCAGGCCTACCTGTGGTCCAAAGGACATCCGGATAGTCCTTAAAATAGCCGAGTTATAGACGATTTTGTAATTTTTAAAATTTTTTCTGACCTACCCCCTGTAAAATTTTTCGAAAATTTTTTTTCGTGAATCCTGGAGATCCTTATAAGCAAATCGATAGATCTTGTTGCTGTGAGTTCAAAAATGTATTTGCCTTAAAGATCTTTAAGGAAATGTTCAAGTTATGGCTTTAAAACGAATATCCTTTATGCCGAAAATTTATATAGAAGTAAGAATAAGCGATCTGCCTAAAAGTATGTATACTTTTTTTTTTATTATTTTTAGAGGGTAATTAAGCCAATGCATAAACCTTATTTGTTTCCACACAACAGCGGTCGAGGAACCGCTATGGGGTAATATGAACTTTAACAAAAATTGTTGTACAGAAAAAGAGACAACAATAAACAACAAAACTGAGTTCAAATTTATGACAAGAATTAAGCTTAAGAATATTGAACATTTAATAAATTTTCTTTTATTTAACTTCACTTTATTAAGAAAACAAAAAATATTAATAAAAATAATTTGCAGATTCTGTTTTATTCGTATACTTAATGCTTAATAAAATTAGTATTAAATTATAAAATACTATGAGAATAAATATTTTTTTATTCCTTATCTTATGTAAATGTGCATTAAAAATTTAAAAAAAAAAACTGAAGTAGAAAAAGACTGAAATATTGCAAACCTAAAACAGTTTAAAGCTCTGAAGATCTGTTTAAAATATTATGAACAACAAAATTAATGCGCAATCTTTTTATCTGAAGTTTTTGAGAAAACAAAAAGTGTTTGCTAATAAAGTTGTAAAAAAGTTGAAACAAAGCAGATACAAAAAAAAGAAGAAGAAAGATAAGATGAGAGGGAAAGGGAGAGCATAAATAAAAAGGGTAAATGAGCGTACAACTGTGAATGAGTCAACGCAATGGCCGAAGTGCAGGGGAGAGCAAGAAGGTAAGTGGTTAAGTAGATGAATGCATTGTTTGCGGTCAGAGATATTGGCAAAACTAACTTCTTCTTCCTTCTTTTTTTTTGCGTTATGCTGCCAGCAGTCGAGTCGAGTTGAGTCGAGTTGAGTTGAGTTAAGTTGAGAAGACTTATGCAGCTAGTCAAACTCGAATTTATTATAGCTGAAGTGAGAGAATGGAATGGAATGCAGTGCTAGAAACAGCTTGGCCAACTTGACTTGACTTGCTGCAAGCATGACCCAACTCCATCCAACCAACCGCCCTCCCGCCCGCCAGGCAGCCAAGGTGATTTGCTGCCGGAGACAGATGCTGCTGTGTCTAGCAGCAAATGATGATAAACTGAGCAGAAGAAAACGAAGACGAAGCATATGAATGAGCACGTTGAAATGATTACCTAAAGCAAACACAGACATGTCAGTAAACACACACACACAAACACACGCACACAATTACGCGCACAAGCAAACAAATACAAATGCAGAGAAAGAATATATTGTGTTGAACGTTGATTTAAGAAATTCAACTAACACAAAAATCAAATATTAAAAGATTTTCAATTCTGTTTTTGATTACTCAAAGTTGAGTTAGACTTTGAAAAGTATTTCAAATAACTAAAGATGAAGAATATCCAAATTTCAAAGGATGTTTTAGCATTTACTTGTTGTTTCTTATATTTTTTCTCAGTGTACATAAACACACGCACTTGGCTATTGTTACAAGATGTTGGGCCCGCCGGCTTCAAATGATGATGATGACGATTCTGATGATGGCTTCAAGGCTTAAAATGTGCACTCACAAAAGCAAGAACGCAACGGGGTTAACAGCAGTTATGGCAACGTGAGATGACAGTGCTAGGATATAGAGAACGAAGGAAGGGGGGTAGGGGGTGGAAGGGTGGGTTTATGCTCTTGGCTTTACGTCTGAGTTGTTCTTGGGCACGCATGTGTGAAAAGAATGCAAAGACCGGCCGGCATGTGAAGAACCAGGCAGACCCAAAAAAGTGAGATTCAACAACCCCCCCTCAACGTGGCGTATACGTAATGCTCATGGCAATTGCATATGTGCCACACTCAAAAGGGTAAAATTGGATTGGGTTGAGTTGCGTTTGGGTGTTGGGGTTGGTGGTTGCAGGTGGTTTACTGCTGCTTGGCACCACTTGAAAAACGTGTGCGAACAGGCACTTGATTGTGTTATTATTATTGTTTGAAGTGTTGCTTTCAGTTCTTGTCCTTCTCTCCTTGTTGTGTTCGTTCGTTGTTGTTGCTGCTGCTGTCCACTTGTTTATCTGCATGCATTGTAACTGCAACTGTCACAAAGGGAACCTCGCTCCACATACACAAACATGCATATTTATACATTCATATGCTACACTTGGAGAATTTTCGAGTTGAATTTAGTTTTATTGTTAAGTCAAAGAATTTGTTAGATGAAGAAAGATTTATTTCCCATAATAGTTTCTTCGATTGTGAAGAAACTAAATCGTAACACAAAAAGTTTGTTAACTTCGATAACCGATATATTTTACATATCACATTTAAGAATAGGTACACTATATATATATACCTATGCATATATATCGATTTCGACATATTCCAATGGATATGGCTTTTGGTCAATCAAACACAAAAGGCAGTTTGGCCTGTTATCGGGTCATATTATCGATTATCGATTAATCGCTTGAATAGCTGCTATGTATTGTATTGCTCGCGGAAATGAAATTTGTATTGTTTGCCACACTGTACAATCAAACCATTCAACCCATCCCCCTATCACCCTCCGTCCCTTTTCTCTAAATCGTCCCTTTGCCAAATGCAACCTGTCCACTTTGCAAACTGTTACATCGAGCGAGAACGGCAGCAGCACTCTTGAGTGCACTTGCAGTGCAACCAACCAAAACGGAAGGGACGAACCCGCAAACCATTTCATTAGGGGTACTCCCTTTCGCTCCTGTTCGGGCGCTCTTGACTTTTCTAATGTACGACAAACAACACTCAACCACACTTTACATGCATGGCCTGGACTTGCAACTATTAATTAATTGGTTTCGACAATTTGAATTTTGTGCATTTCGACTAATTGAGGAACTCTTCATCTATTTTATTATCTTTAAACGCAAATTAGTTGCATTTTTATCTATTTTGGTAACATCTTCCCATTGTTTCATCATATCGATAAAAATCGATAACAATCAAGCACTTATTATTAAAAGATATCAGTTTGAACTGGTAATAAAAAATTTCAAACGTTAAGAAACTAGAAAAAATCTATCAATCAGTTCAAAGTGTCATCAAATCGATAAAAATCGATAACAATCAAGCACACTTATTAAAAGATATTAGTTTTAACTGGTAATAAAAACAAAATAATCATCAATCATTCCATAGTTTCATCATATCGATTAAAAATCGATAACAATCAAGCCCACTTATTAAAAGATATTAGTTTTAACTGGTAGTGAAAATCATAATAATCATCAATCAGTCCATAGTTTCATCATATCGATTAAAAATCGATAACAATCAAGCACACTTAATCAAAGATATTAGTTTTAACTGGTAATAAAAAACATAAAACTTTTAAAAATAAACAAAAATCTATCAAAAATACCCCTTACTCATATTGTCGTGTCATAAAGTACAGGGTATCTATTAATCGAGCTCTCTGTAAACTTGTTGTGTAAACAGAAAATCGAAGTAGGCATATAACTTGTATTCAACTATTATAATAGTCAGTCATTCTGACTGAGCTCATTTCATATTGAAATCTGCTTTTGTACTATTTACAAAACAGAAAAACAAATTGCTATTCCAATATCAAAGAAAACAAAAGGTAAGTTGAACTTAGAATAAATATTATTTAGTCAAACAACAAATCCTTTAAAGATCTGAAACAGCAAAGCAAGTTCGCAAATATGTATTTAATATATCCGGCAACTGGTCTTTACGGAAATGCACCCAAAATGGAGACGATCTTTTATGTGTTCTTTATCGTGGTGGTTTTCGTGGGACTCTTAATGAGATTTATGGCTCCTTATCTGTACCGGAAGCACTGCGAGGAACCATTGCAGATTGGTTTTCTCAAACTACGCAAGTTTCGTAAATACCAAGATATAGAAATATTATAAATAAACAAGAATTCAATACAAACACGGGAGAGAAACCACAAGCGGCAACAAGAAACCAAAAACAAACAAACAAGTTTGAGTTCAATATAAAATAAAAACCAGAGTTTAGCATACGATTTACTTAAGTGCTTACAGGGTATACGCCGTACATAAATTGTTAAGTCATTTGGGTAGACAGTGGCATTAAATCTGTGCAATTATTTGAACATTTAGAACGCATCTGTTTTGGCCTGAATTGGCTTAAACCAGTGCTCCTCCCCCCTTGATAATGATAATTTGTATCTCTCTGCAGCGGCAGCTGCCCAAGGCGCCATTCCCACTCCTCCCCATTCCCCTAACGCTACCCTTACGCTTCATTTGCGCGAGTGTTAAGGGTAATTTATGAAAATTACTAAACGAACAGCTACACCGAATGCGTGCAAATGATGTTTTTCTCAGCCAAAGAGCATAGAGCAAGGAGCAAACCGAAAACGAAAACGTAAACGACAACGAAAAAAAACCACAAGTCAGGTGCTCGACTATTTAATATCCTGTCTGCATGATTGGCAAACATATTTGGGTAGTGGGAAAGCAATCCACAAGCCTGGAGCTGCTAAAATAACCAAAGCAATCGATTCTTATCGAAATGCAACCATTGTTGAAGGTAGTTGAAAGCAACAACCAAAACATTTTTATACTGATAAAGAATGCTAAAGTTTTCTTTTAGGTTTGAATAAGTTTAAGTTAAATATGTATGTTTTTAGACTTGATTACGATTAAGTGTTATATGCCCATTTGTAGCCATAACACGGGAACAGGGTATCCAGTAAAAAAAACTGGGATAAGTGCAGCAGGATGCTAAAGACTGCAACTGAAGCTTAAGTAGAACGAAAAGGAAAAGGCATAGAAGGCGTGGCACAAACAAGCAAAAAAACAGGCACAACACCACATTTACAAGCTCGCATTCGCAACAGGATGTTTAGCTCGCGCTTCATTGTCATAAACAAAAAGGCGGCTCACACAACTCTCTCGCTCTCTCTCTCTATCTCTCTCTCTCGCAACAGGATGCAGCAACTGGCAAGAAACGGAAGCGAAGTCATGAATGTAAAGCCAAAGCAGACATACGCATAACTCTTTGAGTTCAGTTTCAGTTGCAGTTCCAGTTTCATTATGAACGATGATGATGATGATAATGAAGATGATGTTGTTGTTGTTGTTTATGCTCATGCTGCGGTGGCTGCTCATTAAAAATTACCGTTCTTTTGAAAGGAGAAGCGGAATTAAAACGTAAAGTTGCTGGCAAGGCGCGTAAACTTTTAATTGTTTATAATACGCAACGTTGCAAGCAATACAACATGCAGTTAAAACCAAATATGCAGAGAGAGAGACAGATGACGAAAAAGAGAAAGAGAGAGCGAGAGAGAGGAGTGCAAGTGCATTGTTTTGTGTTCAACATTGATCTTGGCCTAAAGTTTTACATATTCAATTTCCATTTCATATGTTGCGTTGAGTCTTTCTTCTAAGAAATGTTTTACAAAGTTGAGTTCTCCTTAGTAAAGTGTACTTTGAATTAAAAATTCTTAAGAAATCATACTAAACTAACTGATCATAATCATCATTATCATTAACGTTATAGACAGTTTTGCTACAATAGTGAAAGAAAGAATGAAGGCAAATCTACAACATTCTCAAGCTGTTTATCACGCAAGCCTTACGCTTTTGTTCTTTTGTTGTCTTGAAGGAGTTGGCCAAACTAGCAACTCTCTCTCGTCGACAGAAATACTTTCTTATGCACTTTCAATAACGTTTCGCTTTCATCTACAACTCATTCAGGCCTTGACTACATCTATCTCTCTCTCTTGCGCTCTCTTGCGCTCTGGCGAAGTCATTAAGACTAATGGCCACCTAAACTGGCGACGAAAGGAGACGAAGAGGAGGACGTAAGAAGCAGAAAGAATCTGTTATGGGAGCTGAAAGGGGGAGGTTCGGTACGGTTGTTGTGGTTTTGATTTTACAGTTTCTGGGTATTACAACACAACAACAAAAGAATGTTAAGAACCGCACGCGAAATAATTTCGCTTGCTGTCTCTCTCTCTCCCCATCTCTCTTTGTGTGTGTGTGTGAGTGTGTAATTAAGCACTTCAGCTGAGTTGTAAAATGTGTTTCACAGCTCTTCTCTTCTCGTCTCTTCGTCCAAACCACTCAGCCATTTCTCAAATAGTATGTCTCTTCTCCGAACCGAAGCCCTCATTGTTTTTGTTGCCTCGTTGCAAACTCATCGCGGAATTTGTCGGAAAACAATTTAAGGCAAACCGTGTGGCAACGTTGCGGTTTTTTGGCCCCATTTTCAGTCGGCTAGCCGTGCCGGGACACAACTACTACCACTACTACCATATTGACTACCAATTTCGGTTGATTTTATTGAATTTCAGAAAGAAACCAGCAAGAAAACGAAATAAAACTAGTGCCAAGCCGAACCAAACCAAACCAAAGCAAAACACAAAATGTCATAAAAAAAAAAAAGAATTATACCAAACGAAAAGATAAAAAAGCTAAAGTTTTGCATTTGTTTGGGGCAGCGGCAGTTTTTTTTGTTAGCCAGGCACTCAAGAGGAAAATTCAAAATGAAATTGCAACAACCAAAAGAATAAAACGAGTGGACACAACATAAACCACAAGAGATCGTCTTTTTTCTGGGTGGGAGTTGGAACTGTTTCAAGTTTATCTCTTGCAAAAGGTGTTAAACAATGAGCCGAGAATATAAGATAGGTATAAGAGAGATAAGTGGGTAAAAGCTATGAGAAGTTCAAGGCATAATCGTCGTTGAAGAAGCAGAGACATACACTAAAGGAGATAAAGAAGATAAGAGAAAAGCTGAGGGGAAACTGAAAAGAAAGTAGAGCAAGCGGGGATGAGACGAAAAGACAAGGAGATCAACATACAGGAGGGAGAGAGAGAGAGGAGTTCAACAAACAAAGCTACAAGTGAAGCGATCAGCTTAAAGGAGATATTATGCATTAAGGGAAAACAAACAAACAACGAAGCAAAGAAAGGGAAAAGCAAGTCAATATGCCAGCAGCAGCAAAGTGAGTATTTAACAAGTAAAAAGGTTCTAGTCTCGACATTCCGACTAGACGATACCCTGAACCCTGTACTTTACATATATACTTTACTGTACTGCTTGCAAGTATGGAGTCTCTAGCTATTATTGTCGCTGAGATTGACGCGTTCATACATACGGACAGACGGACAGACGGACGGACGAACATGGCTATATCGAGTCGGCTGTTGATGCTGATCAAGAATATATATACTTTATGGGGTCGGAGATGCTTCCTTGTGCCTGTTACATACTTAAGCACAAAACCATTATTCCCTTTTTACCGATTTTCAATGGGCTTAGGGTATGAAAAGAGGAGAAGCGAAGCCGAAACCAAAAATTCGTTAGCCCAAGCGAAAGCAAAGCAGCGAAAGTAATGTTAAGTAAAGTGTAAAGTCAAAGGCGTGAAAGCTGATTGCGCTTTGGTTTATTGCCTGCACACAAGTTGTCTACTTTATTTAGCTGAGATTATATATCACGCCCTCACCTTAACTGGTCTTACTTAAGGCGTAGGCAGGAAGAAGAAGTGAGGCAAGGCAGACAACGTGGGAGCCAACCTTGATGAAAATGCTTGGAAGGAAGGAAGCTAGGAAAAAAAAGCATATTCAGGTTTATTCAAAGCTAAGCTAAGTGCACTCATTTGAAGGCAGCATTTTGTGGAGCCTCTTTCGCTCAAGCAGCAATTAGACACTTTTAGCAACATTTCGAATTAAATGGTGTCAGCAAAGCGACAACACGATCTTTCTATACCCACATACTATATATAGAGAGTATCTCTATTAAGCTACACTTGAACAAAGTTCTCTACTTTATTCAAGAGTTCAACTTAATCAGTTCAATAAAGTAATGTTGTGAAAAAAACCTTAACAATGTATTGGCTTCATATCTTTCTTACTTAACTTAAGACGAAACAAACTTAAAAAGAAAGAACTTCCTGCTCCACTTGTGTTTTCAGTGTATCTGCTACGTTTTGGTTGCACAAACTAAATGAAATTATTTCCGTCTAATTTATTTGCACTAACAAGAAAATGATATAAGCGCTTGGGCACTAATTCGGCACAAAAGTCTTCCCAACTTCCCCCAAAGGGAGACGGGGCGGCATTCATTAAGTGCAGCAGTTCCCTCCCTCCCACTCTCTCTCTCACCAGTCTCTCCCAGTCCACGCGACTCCGTGAAAGAAGTCTACGTCTTAGTTTAAGTTTCAGTTTAAGTTCGCAATCGCAATCGCAGTCGCATAATCGTTCTCATAACCAGACAGAGAGGGAGAGGGAGAGAGAGAAGTTGAGATTTATGCTTGACATAGAAACACAATTTCCCAACTGACTCTCTCTGTCTCACTCTCACTGTCGTCGGCCATTTTGTTAAACTGTTCATGTCTTGTATGTGCTGTTGCTTGCCTCTTCAAATTGAGTTGCAACACGCAAGAACAGACAAAAAACAAAAAACAAAAAAAACCGAAAGGAGGACCAAGCTTGGTTTGCATTTTGTGCAATTGTGCACTCGACTAGAAGATCCTCTGTCTGCAACAACAACAACCAACAAAAAAACAAACAACTCACATTCCAAGTTCTTATTGAAACTTAAACATTGATGTTGCTTCATTGTTGTACTCGACTTGAAATGGGTCAGCAGACAGACAGTTAATAAAGAGCTATAAAGTTTGAATTATTTACAATATTTTATTTTCACTTTTCAATTTACATGCTTCGAGAATAGTTTTTATGAAATTCTCTTTAAGGTTAACCTAACTAAAATTGAATTTGGATTAAGTTTCAAATAAAGCCAGATTAGAAATGAAAGAACACGTACATACATATATACATATTCTGTGCATGTTGTTTGGTTCGTCTAATTGCTATCCAGCTGGGGATTAAGGACAAAACGAAGCGACAGGATATATGTGCGAATAAATACCTATTAAGCAGCCGCATGAGATATAAGCCAAACAAAAAAAGCAACACGCAAAACAAAAGTGAAGTGAAAAAAAGGTGCAGGAAAATGCGACAAGAGCTCACACACATACATATAGAGAGAGATAGAAAGAGAAAGATAGAGAGAGAGCTGTTGTTTGGTGCGGGCAGATAGCTTAAGGTTCCATGCATCATGACGAAGCTGTTGACACTTCATAAATACATGAGTTGCACTCAGCGTCCGCTCAAACGTGCACACACACACACACACACACACACACACATTAGCTTTGCGTACATTGTTCACGTTTTTGTTATACCCTAGAACCGAACCTTATACCAAACTCAAAAGCAATTCAAAATAGCTTAATCAAGAAAAACTTTGAATATCTTTTAATTTATATCATTTCTTGATACTTTTCTCTGAATAAAATCTTAAGTACGAAATTCGTACTTGGAAAACTTTGAATATCTTTTACTTTCTATCATTCCTTAATTCTTTTCTCTTTAATAAGATCTTAGGTACGAAATTCGTACTTGAAAAACTTTGAATATCTTTTACTTTTGTCATTCCTTGAGACTTATCTCTTTAAATTTCTAAAGAAAATTATCGGAAGCTCTTAAAAATATTTAGAAATTATTTCAAAACTTGTTTAAGAATCTTTAACTCTTTTTAGTAACTTAACAGAGTATCTGTTGGTCGAGGCACTCGTTATTGTTTCGTTGAGCGTTTTTTTTGTGCATACTTTTTTGTGCTTTGTCCCTTCCGAGCACTTCAACAAATTTACACTTGTATCACTCATACGCTACGTTTTTATGCTATTTGCCTCGCACACACACACACACACTCACACTCATGCACATAAAATCCGCACACCTCAACATATATCGTTTACACTTGTTGTTTTTGTTGTTGCTGTTGTTGTCGCCGCTCGCTGCATGCGGGCTACAAAACGTAAAGCAAAAATGAAAAAAAAAACTACAACATAAATAGAAATAGAAAAATAAAATGAAACAAATTTTTAACAACTAAATTAAAAGCACGCGAAATTTGTGTGCACTTTACAAAAATAAAGATATACAAAAAAAAGAAAACGTATTACAAATGAGGGTTGCCGTAACTTTCAAGCGAAAGTTGTACATGCAAAGTGCAAATGGGTTCAAGGATATTGTGCGCTGTGATTTGTTCGGAGAACATGTCGGGTCAGTGAACCGGTTCGAAAGTGGTTCAGCCACATGGTTATTTAGGGGACCACATTATGAAATTCCGTTTAAAAAATACTTTTTATGCCATCCAGGCTTGCGAACCGGTTCGAATTCGGTTCAGTGGTTAATATCTAATCGGTTTTCAGAAGTAAAATAATGGAAACATGATTTTAAGATAGTTTTGTATCCTGAACTCACTAAATTTAACTGGTTTGAATTTGCAAACCGGTTCAGAAGTGGTTCAGTATCATATCCGTTGGATATGGACCAACGGAATTAGCGTACTTGAGTTAACTTTCATGTTTTCCTTTAATAAAAGAAAGAACCGACAAGACAATACGAACCGGTTCGAGTATATTTGTTCGATGTTACTGAGAAACCTTTCAGAAGGCTCAAAGAAAGATCGTTCTTCAAGCGGATAAAGCCTATATGAAAAACACATACGTACACTATGCAACAAAAGAAAGGGTATCACAGATGCGACCTAGCAAAAAATATCAGGAATCACTTAATGCTGCCCTAGGGCAATAGCAACTGCGGTCATAAGACCTCTTATGGAATGAGGAAGGGTATTTGTGAGCTTGTTCATGGAACGCACAATGCAAATGGCAAATGAGGCGAAAAAATAAAATAGATGCAAAACAAAAGAGAGAGAGAAAATGAATCAACGACAAATTACGGTAAGAAACAGACACTTTGAAAACGGAAATGGTGCTAGCCAAGAAATTTCGTTATGGCAACATTACAATTTTTCATCTTCATCTGCTTTTTGTTTGTTTTCCTTGCGCCTTTTGCCTTTTGTTTTTGTTCTGGCAACAATATTTTTTTGCTTGTTTCTTAAGTTCTTTTATGGGGCCAGGCGGAGAAAGTAGTAAACATTTTTTTAACATAACTTGAGAAAAAGAATAATAATAATAAAAATATAATAAAAAGAAAAAAAGAAGTGAACACACACAGATAAAGAAAAAAGGTCTTATGAAATATGCATATGCTCATTTGGGCTTACTAATGCACAAAAAAAGGCAAACAATCACGCCCACACACAAATACACATACACATGCATGTAAACAAAACTCATTCACAAGTTTGTGTTTTTTTGGCGTGAGGAATTTCATTAAAGTTTTAAGCAAATGAAAAAAACGAACGACCTTCAGTTCAAGATGTTCGTTGAGGGAAATTTGAGAAGTCTTAAGAACCTGAAACGCTTTCCAGTTTCCAATATATTAAGCTCGGCTCGACTCAAGGTCAAGGCTGTTGCTGGGCAATTACCTGAAAATGTAAGAACAGAGTTCAGCAAAGTTAAGTTAAGTTTACATTTAGTTTAGTGTTAATTTATCTAAAAGTTCTACCTAAGTGATGGGTAATCAATGCATAGGGAAATAAATTGGATACTTATTTTATTAATTGGCTTAAGTCATACTTTTAAATATTTTGAGGAGAATTCAAAGTTTTCGCTAGCATTGGTCGAAAACTGTGTGCTAGATTAAATGAGATATAAACAAGAACTTCAAGTTTTACAAGTTTTCCTTGTCTTTCTGATCAGACAGAAAAACAAAAAAAATTTGTATAGTATAGGTAAAAAAAAGGGAAAAATATTAAGAAAAATAAACCAAAATTGTATATTCCGGATTTCTATTGTTGTGTCTTGCGCCCATCGAAATTTATTTTGGTATTTTAGTATAATTGCGTCAAAATTGAAAGAAAAATTGTTGTTTTTTTTTTGTTGAGAGTCATGTCTGTTAAATCCTTGCTGGCATTTACTGTTGGCACAGCGGGCGCTTTTATTGTGGTCTACTGTATATATTTCGATCAGAAGCGTCGCTCCGATCCCGAATACAGAAAGAAGGTTCACGAACGTCGCCAGCTGGAGGAGGAAAAGAAACACTTTATCTACGAGTTCAAGCTGGGCGAACAGCTCATCAATCAGGGCAACCTAACGGATGGCATCACCCACCTAGCGAATGCCGTCATGATGTTCGCCCAGCCGGTACAGGGTCTGCGCACGTTTAAGGAAACAATGCCAAAGCATATACTGGTGCCATTGAAAATGAAATTGCATGAGATGCAAGATATGAGCTCCTATAGCAGCAGCCTATCATCCAGCTCCTCCAACACGGACTACTTCACAAGCTCACGCGACATTTTATAATTAACAACAACAACAACAACCTTACCAACAACAAACCATATCTAAATTCCACACAACAACCAAAAGCTAACAAATTCATTTCGATTTATGTTGTTTCAAGTAAAATTTTTAAGTGCATTCGACTGGCTATAACAAAAATAACGAGTATTTCTTTTGCTTTGCTTTCTTCCGTCATCATAATTCGAAATCGGGACTTCTACTAAGATCATACTATATAATGTAGGTGAAAAGGTTCTGTTGATTACTTCCATCTTCCTATTTATCCCCGTTACCAAAAAGTTTCCCTCTACCTGCCAAGTTCTTTAGTTCCCAACCTAAGTTACAATACAAAATATTTTTGCTTATTTTAACATTATTATTCAACAGCAGAACGTAACAATCTGTGAAGCTTAGCTTATCAATCAGTTCAGATGATCAAGCCATTGGGTTCATCCCAAGCCATGCGGCTGGTCATCTGAGTGAGTTCTGGTATTTTGGTTAGGAGCATATTGAAAATGGGTTCGGGCAGCGTTCGCTTCATCGAATCCAAGAGTGCAACTGGCTCAGCACAGACCCGAATGGCATTGGCCAAATGCACAAGACCCTCGTCAATGTTCGATTGACGCAATAGATGCTCGGCCGCTTTGACGTGATCGTGAAAATATTGTAGAACCTTCTCCTGTTCGCTTTGCTTGGCGGCATGCTCGTTCTCCGACTCGCTGCTGTCAGTGTTGCCGTACTTTTCTGTTTGCTTCTTGTGACGACGCTCGTACACCTTCTTCTTGTAGTTGGGATCACTGCGACGCTTCCAGTCATAATACAGACAGACACCCAAAACTACAGCACCAGCTGAGCCAACGGTCAGCAATGTAATGCGTGACATTTTTGGTTCTAGATCAATTTGGAAATGGCTTAAGAAATAAATGAAATGAATATATAAATATATAGTATATATTCTGATGTTTCGTTTCTATTCTATTCAAAACTGTTTGAGCAAAAAAGCAGCAAATGAAATTTGTTAACGACACGAAAAATGTTGAAAGGGTTGCTTTGTTTGTTGAGTTTAGATTCTTTGAATCTTTTCAAAGGGTCAACCTACAAATCTTTTCATGGGCATGAAGTGATTAAGGCATTAAAGAGATTCGAGGTGCAATTGAGGTATTCCTGATATATGGGATTAAAATCGCATGCAATGCACAAATCAAATGGAATCAATTTCATTTAGCTTCTGACCTTTGACATACTCTTTGTATCTCTGCACACAATATTTAGACTTTAATTTGTCAGAGTACAGATTACATGATAGCAAAGGAGTGAGCAAAGCGGAAGGAAGGGGGGGGGGGGAGGTTGTTGTGTGTGTGATAAGAGAAAACCCCTTTGGCCTGCAGGCTCTTTATTATTTGGGTGCACAAATGAAATACGAAATTTCATAAAAAGAAATTGTTTATCTAATTTTTCTTTTTTTTTCAGCTGTACCAAATCCTTGGTCCCTTTTCATTATTTAAGCTTAAATGTGCATAAATACACACACACACACACACTCACACATACGTACCGTGCGTACGCACGTTTAAATCTCACATGCTACGTTGACGTCAAAGTATTTATCACAATGACAAAATCAGGCGAACGCACGAACGAACAGACTTTACTTTAGGGTTTTAAATGTAACACATTTACAAATTGTTTACACACACACACGCGCAGATAAACAAAGAGAGAGAGAGAGAGAGAGAGAGAGAGAGAGACATAAACGCGTGTCTCAGCACGGTGATAAATGATAACAAATTAGCGGTTTGTCTCCTAAGCGAAAAAGAGCGCACGACGCAACAACACAAACACAAACACAGACACACACACACATACAGAAACCGGAGCTTAAAAGCAGAGTGGAGAAACGATACCTAAAAGTTACCACAATGCAATAAATCACATCACCTGGCCACACACACAAACACACACACACATCCAGACACACGTGTGCACAAATACTCGCATAACACGCATAACACACACAAATGCCAGACGTATACAGTAAACAATGCTTAAAAGGCATACTTTGTTGTTGCTCGAATCCAATAAAGTTTCACATTATTCAACAAATATTCAAAATTTCTCTTCATATTTGTTACTCATTCACGTTAAGAACTACGGAATCAATTTGAATGAAAGTTTTAACAAATATAGCTTAAGCTTATCTCTTCATAACTTATATGGAAGTGCTGTAGAAACAATCGCAGCACTATCGATATTATCAATCGATTGTTTGTACAACTTATACAAAAAATAATAGAAAAAAAAGTTCGCTCTTTCTAACTTCATAGTTAAACTAATGCTTTCAAGTTAGATTATCGATTTTTATCGATCGTTTTGTATTAGCAACTTATTATTTATTATTCAAGTAAGCAGCAGCTTCCAATTAATATAAAGTTATTATTAAAATCTACATTAATTCTATAAATAATATTTATTTTTGAATAACTAGAAAAGTTACTCTTCTAAAATTCCATTTAATATGTTTTTTTGCAAGCAATTAAGAAAATCAGTGGTCAGAATTTACTTTATAGGCAGTTAATATAGTAAATATTACGTATACGCAACGCTTAGTTGAACGTTTTCAATCTTTTTCCCAGTGGAGAGAGAGAAAGGTAGCTAAAAGGTCGTCTCGCTTAAGAAGTTGCCTTCTTATGCATGCAAGTTAAGAGGCGAGCAGAGAGAGAGAGAGAGAGAGAGAGAGTGAGAGAGAGAGAGATTTGTGTGTGATGCGGTAGTAAGCAGAATTACCCAGAAAATCTCCTCAGCACAGCACAGCACAGGCTGTGTGCCTGCCTGTTTGGCTGTGATGACCCCTCGCTGACTGAGACTACTCATGTTTCTTTCTAGCTTTCCCTGCTCCCCCCTCTTTGGCCATGTTGCTGCTGAATCCTTTTTGCTTGCCTGCACAGCATTTATGAGTTGGCTATGCTGCTGCTGCCGGATGTCGAGCTGGGAAAGCCGAGCTCGTTTGGGTGTTAAGTGTGTGCTTGCGCATAATTCATGCCACACACACACACACACACTTACACACACACACGCTATGTGTGGGCTCAAGTTTTGAGGCTGGGGCGCATTTTAATTATCATTTTTGGATTCGAGCGCGTTTGGAAAACTATGAAAATTTAATGAGAGTCAGCCTGCCGCCTTCGCCTGCCTGCCTGCCTGCCTGCTGCGAACGAAATTAGAGCCACCAATTTGCTGCCAGGCCCACACACACACACACACACACACACACATGCCTGGACAAGCGCTTCTTCAGGTCCTGCTCAACTTATTTCATTACATTAAAAAATGAGTTAGAAAGCGAAAGAGAGAGAGAGATAGAGATAGAAAAAAGCAACCGCAACGCCATTTGTTTTTCAGTTTATGCATCCTAATGAAGCAACTTGATGGCGATATATATATACGTGTATATATACAGTATAAAATATAGTGCAGGACAATTAAATACGGGCGCAGAGACAGCATTTGAAATTTTTTAATGGCATCTGAGGCTTTAAGTTTATGTTTGGCACACTTTCTATGAAAGGCTTAAACTAAGCGAAAGTTATCAACAGCAGCATCCCTGAAACATATTTTTACAGAATGAGTTTTCTTTAAAAATAATGCCCTATATGTTATTCTCATGTATAAGCTTTATTATTGTAAAGTTTTATTAAAATCGCACATTAGTTTTTGTGTAAAAGAGTAACAAACATACATACAAACTTCTATATATATTATTAATAAGATTTTATATTTAGGATTTTTTTTTGGCTTTCCATTAGTTTCTAATTGAATACTGTGACCTATTTGATGATGCGCTTTTTATGCTTTTTTGGGGATCAGAATTTTAAATTTACTTTTTCACATCAAACGAAATATAATTAACTTTTGATTTCAGGCAGAAAGACAGAAATCAAAAACAAACAAAAAATGAGAACATAAAGTTAAATCAATGATCCTTTTTATAAAGCACACTAGGCAACCCTAAAAAGCAGCAGAGCTGTTGCATAAAGTAATATGCTGATTGATTTCAAATCCCCAAAAAAATATGTACCCAACCAAATCAATACATAAAAACACTCAGAAAACCAAAAAAAAAACAAAAAATGATAGCAAGCAACGTGTAAAATTGACAAAACTTTTAATGGATTGTATGACAACACAAACACACACACACACACACACACACAAACACACACACACACATATATATATATATATACATATATATATGTGTGTGTGCGACTTTTGCAGTTATTGTTGCTGTTGGTCAAATCACTTTCGCCATTTCCATTAACAATTTCCTGCAGTTTGATTTAACCCAACGAAATATATATCAAAAAAATGTTGTTCAATGCGGTAAAAAAAATATAGAAAAAATTGCATTAAAAAAATGTATAACAAATATTGCACAACTATTTTCAGCTGACGCTGCACATTTCACGCTGTGTGTGTGTGTGCGTGTGTGTGTGTGGGATAGTTCAATATTCATTGGCCGTAATTTGATTGAATTAAGTGAAGCGCGCTTTTGTGCGTCGCCCGACTGAGCAACCCAAACGTAACCAAGTAAGTGACCGAAAGAGAGAGAGAGAGAGCGCAAGAGAGAGCGAAGGAGAGAGAGAGAGAGAGAGAGGGCGAGAGAGTTGTTGCCCCCCCCTTTAAACATAAGCTTCCAGTATTTCTAACTGGTTTATTTGGAGGTCGATGAAGCATTCACAACCTGCCCCAAAGCATATATTTATTGTGGTATGTATGTGCCCCAAAAATCATGTTAAATGTTTGCATATTGTTGTTGCTGTTGTTGTTGTTGTGTGCGTGACATGAACACACAAACACATTGTCGTTTTAATGGCCAATTAAGAGCATATAAAAAAGCGCTTTAAAAGCCTGACGAAAGCAAACAACTCAAAGTCAATTTATAAGCTTTTAATTTGTATGCAATTTTTTACATCAATATCAATTACAATATTTACAAACGACGAAACATTTATAAATACACGACTTTTGCATTCGCTCGCTTTTCCCATTGTTAAAAGTTGCGAAACAAAAGTTTTTTGTTATAATTGAATCGAATAAATATACTCATTATTCATTGGTCTACTGTTAAGCACGTTAAATTTTATCGAACCGTTAAACAAAATTTTAGTTTCTGCGCTCGTTGTTAGACTTTATCGATAAATCTGCTCATTATTCATTAGTCTACTGTTAAGCACTGCTCTTCTCGTTCAATTTTATCGCACCGTTAAACAAAATTTAAGTTTTAGACGTTATCGATAAGAATTCTGCCGGCTGTGTTGCAAACTTATCGATACAATAATTTATCGTATGGATAAAGTCACCTTTTCGACTCGAAATATTAAATTTATTCTTCAACAAACGAATTTTTAGATAGAAGCGACAAATGAGCCATACTGTTCCAGCGAACATTTCATATTTAATCAAATTTCATTCAATAAAAATTTTTTAAAAATGTATTTCATGTAATTCTCTACTTTTATTGTAGTTTTGTTATGTTTTTAATGGTTTTCAAGGCCTCTGCAATTTTGCAGTTGAAAGCTTTTTTAATTAATGCTTGAAGTATGTTAAAAAAAAAGTAATTATTGAACTTATTTGAAGTGTGGAGGGGAAAAGGCGTTATTTTGCCATAAATCAAATTGACACAGCGAACAATGACAATTTGAGAAACCATTGCTCTCTGACCATTTTCTATTGACATAGGCTTTTCTCCCTATCTCTCTCTCTCTGTCTCTCTCAGACACGCATGATACTGTCTCGCTCTTTGGGGGGATGCCATGCGGCATTGTCGTTTCGTTTTGGCTTTTACCATTTGACTGCGCGCATAATAAAAATTGGCACATATTTTCGGTCTCAATGCGCGGCCATTGCTGCTGTTGCTGTTGTTGCTGTTGCGTTTTCACTTTTCACAAAAAAACCAACAAGAGAAGGAGAAATACAATACCTACAAACATACATACAAGTGCGTAGCTGTTGCAAATGCAAATGCTGTGCTACACCCTGTAGGGATTTTAATTCATTGATGGGGTATGTTAAAAATGCAATGAGAAGCACTTTGAAATAAATCTTCATTATTATGTGAAATTGATTATTAAACCTTTACATATTATTTAAAAATATTTTGAAAATGAAAAAAGAAGAAACAAATAACATCCAGTTTAAAATAAATGATATCAAATATAATTTCTTAACTTGCGGAAATAAGACTATAAGGTTTTATTTTAATATGACATACTAGAATCTGTAAAACACAATTATTGCACCGTAAGCAAAGTATCGATGATAACTTCAGGTTTTTTTTGTTCGAATAAATGAGAAATGTGATAATTAAAATGGGGGAGAAGGAAGGAAAAAACCAACCTATCCCACATATCCATTACAAAGAAGGTTTCCTACATCTGCCAAGTACTCAAAATACTTCAAATAATTTAAGAAATAATTATGCATTGGGAGTTAATTTTGCACTCTTTGCAACCCTAACACATTTTTTTCATAATTGAAGAATAAAATTATTTTTTCTACATTTATTTGTATTATTTCATAAAAATGTTAGTTCTGAGTACAGGGTGTTCAACACGTCGACTCTCTAGCTTGAAGCTGTGTTCAACATTATGTTGTGTTGTGCACAAATATGGGCACACACACAGTGGTGAAAAAAGAAATAGTACAAATTGATGCATAAATTATACGATCGCAATGCGTTGACTGTCAGTTTGTGTGCCAAAGCGTAATGAAAAGCAGTGAAAATGAAAATGCGACTTAAAACGACCAAAATAAAACAGAACAAAAAAAAAAGTTAAATAAAAGAATCTGCAGAAGCAACCGCAGCAGCAGGAAACTAACTGGCAGCAGTTGGCGCCACCTGGCGGCCAATTGCACAATACAAAATCAATACATATATATATATATATATATATAGCCACACATTTCCGCTTTGTAAAATAAAAAGAAATATGCCAATCACACAACATTAAATTGAGAAAACAAACATAGAACACACATTGAAATGTATATGCATAAAAATTGTTGGAAATATATACGGGATGAAGCAAGAAAGACATTTTCGGCATGCCGAATACAATATACACTTTCATAGTAAAATGATGTCAGAAGGCCTAGAAATGACGCCAGCTTATGTTCCAAATCTGAAGTCTCTAGCTCTTATAGTCTCTGAGATCGACTCGTTCATACGAAGGACGGACATGGCTATATCGACTCGGCTGTTGATGCTGATCAAGAAATAATATACTTAATGGGGTCGAAGATGCTTCCTTCTGCATACTTATACACAAAACTATTATACCCTTTTTAATCTATTTGTAATGAGTTGAGGGTATAATGATGTAACTGCAACATAAAGAACACCTTGACCAAAGTTTCCATGGTGCTGATTATTAAATATATACTTTATGGGTTGCTTTAATGCTTTGCAAATTTCACAACAAAAAAAATATGCACTTATCAAGTGAATGCATACAATTATCATACATATTTATATACAAATATACATATATGTATATAAATAAATGATAATATATCGTACAATAAATGTTGTTTTTAAATATTAACTTAAATTATCATTGAAAGTGTTAACAGCACGATACAAAGAATAACTCGATATGCGCTACAACTGAATAAATTAAAATGTTCGACGCCTAAAATGCAAAGAATACAAAAATTATAATAATATAATAATGAACTATTGCATTTATTATTCAAATCAAATCAAATACTAGATAAAAACTTTTTTCAAACACAAAGTCTGCATTTAAAGCATATCAAAGCTAATAATGAATCTGAAACTTGATAAAATGAACAATCTGATTACTGTGAGCAGTTCTATAAATTTAAGATATGACCTTAACTTGTGCTTGTGTTCATCTATGCTTTAAGTAACTAGGATATCTGAAAATTGAACCTTTAAACTCTTCTTTTCTATAGCCATAGCTTAACATTCTCAGTTTTTGACTTTTACCCTTTTGCTGGTCAACTTTCACTGGTTTTTTTGGGTGTCTGTTGTTTGTTTGTTTGACTTAGCTGACTGGGTTGTGCCTGTCTGTCGTGTCTGTCCTGTCCAGTCCTGACCTGGCCAAAAGCCCCAAAATGACCCCAAGTCTGTTTGAGACGAGACGCCAAAGAAACCCAGAGAAGCGAAAGCCCAAACGATTGAATGGATCTCGACCCATCGACCCAGTGGCGTCGTCGTCGTCGTCGTCTTTGCTGCCTTTGCAAGTTTTCACTTGCATTAAGTGCTTTCTGCACTGGTTATACCCAACCCCCAACCCCCCACTCCATACTAACCACCATATCACCTTACACCACCTCTTTCTCTCTCTCACCTATTACTGCTGCCTCATCCTTTTTGGTTGCAAGCACTTTGTGCCTTCTCACATCGTGTCACTCAAACTTAAAAATGTTCATGTCAGTGCTTTGTGCTTGCTGCTGCTTCTTCTTCCTGTTGTTGTTGTCACTGTGTGCGTGTGTGTGTGTAGTGTTGTGGTGTATGGCAACGTTTGCTTTTTAACTGGCAGTCATGGTGCTGAAGGCAAGCAAAGTGAAAGCGAATGTAAAGCGCTTTCACTCGTAGACAGGTTTCTGGATTGGTTTTTGGGGCTTTGCGTTCGGTTTGTTTTAGGTCTAGGGATTGGGATACGTCTGTGTGTGTATCACATATCACAAGATGTATGCGGGTAAGCGAGTTTGATGTTGATTGAGCTCTATGTGTGTGTGTGTGTGTGTTTCGCGTATTTGCAGCTTTAATCACTATCGCGAGACAGTTTTACTTTCACCATTTTGGTAAGAGACGAACACAACTAGAACTATCAGTATATAGAAACGCCAGTTCTGTGTGTGTGCTTATTGGCTGAATCCTTTGATCCAAATAGAAAGCGTGACACGAGACATGAAAAAGTTTGAGCAAAACACATTAAATCAGATGAGAAAAAGTACTCATTTATAAGCTTGCATATTGTATACTTCCTTCATGACCTGGATTCTTCGTTAAATACTTTTCACAACACAACCAACTATGCAATAGAAAAATCGCTATCATGATTTTATATGCGCTTGCATATTGTATTTTTTCTTCATGAGCTGAATTCTTTGTTAAATACTTTTCGCATAACATCATAATATGCAATAGAAAAATCGCTATGTTCATAGCAAAAGGTTGTTCGTTGGTTTCACGATTTCAAATTCTTTACCTTACGTATACATTTTATATTAAGTATACGCAAACAGCTATTGAATTTTTATACACAATAAAGTTATGCATCAAACTGACTTTTGTTATTCACTTTAAAATGAGTATAGAAATATAATTTTTGGTGTAGGTTTCGCGCTCATCTCTAACATGGAGCATGGTACATATGTTGAGTACTAAGTTGATAGTTTTATGCTGGTCGAGCATGTTTTTTGGCGTTCAGCTCTTTATATTCGCCGCCATATTCCCACCCCCCCACACACGCTCTATTGAACGTTCGCATTGACATTCACAACATTTGCATCCATATCGAATGCGTGGCATGTTTGGTGCTTGCATCATTCTGTTTTGCATACCAGAATCTCACTATTACTATCTCTCTCCCTCTCTCTTTCTCGCTCTGTGTCAGTGTATTTGTATTGGTCAAATGCTGTCGGCTTCTGTTTTTCGCTGGGGTTTTAGTTTCAACCAGCTTTGGGTTGTGCAAATTATTTTTAATTATCGTTGTTGCTGTCGTCGTCGTTGTCGTCACTGTCTGTCGTTGTCTGTCGTTGTCTGTGCTGCTGTCATTGTCACTGGCATGACACATTGTCACTACCCCCCCGAACACCCACTCGTAGTAAAAGGCAAAGGACAACAAAAAAAACAGAAAGAGCAAAGAGAAACCGCAGGCAATTTCACGTTTCTCGTTCGTAAATTGCGACCCGTTATTGCATGTGGCATACGTTTTATTGGGCATTGCACTAAAATTCAATTACCGCCAGAGCACTAGCTCGGCTCCTGCTAAATAAGCATCAAGCTATATGCAAAAAACCAAAAAATATTGTTCATTCTCTTATTTTTTATCCAATCGCAAAAAAGCCTCGAGCTGAACACTAAACTTGTCTGTTGAAAAAAGTGTGCGTTTGATTTTTGATTTGTAATTCGATTAGGCTCAAAAAAGCAAACGAAATTTTGTAGCCCAACTTTTAACAGCTGGTTTTTTTACGAGTCGAAATATGATCGATAAAGTTGAACAAGAAATATGAGCTTCAATTAGAAATTCATCTGGTTCTTTGTGAGAACCTTTGGGTTTAATTATTAAATTGACTTATTTGCCATTTAATGAATAAGCAACAAACTTGACAACATTAAAAGCCAAAAAAAAGAAACTTTGCCCATAAGAGTATGCAACATAAAACTATATATATTGTGAAATCGAAATGGAAAGTCATGTTAAACACACATTTGATACGAGAGAACGCACACAATGAGCGAGCACACACACACACAAACACACATGCATAACAGAAAGGAGCAGTTACATACATGCATACTTGTAATCCCTTCAGGAAATCAACTAAGCATTTTAATTAACTTGGCACCCCCAACAAAAAAAGCAGTAACTGCCCCCTGAAAATGGCCAACAAGCAACAACCAAACGAACAACAACAACGGCAAACAAACAGCTGCAAAATATGACCAAAGCCACAAACTAAAATCAAAGCCACACCAGAGACTTTCGACTAACTTTCTGCTTTTCCCAGCTCCCTCTCTCTCTCTCTCTCTCTCTCTCTTTTTTATACAATGTAGTGGTTTCTCTTTCTTTGTGTGTGTGCTGGGCCGTGTATCATGATAATTTACTGAAAGCGCAACCATTTGTTCACACACACACACACACACACACACACACACACTCACACAATCAATATTAAATTTCCACTTGCCACATCTTTATTTGCTCTTGTTTTTTGGCGTGAACATTTGCGGGATAAGCACATGTGTGTTAGTGTGAGTGTGTTCGAGTTATGTTATGCTAAGTTACGGATCAGATAAACATATATATATATATATACTTATATGTAGATTCGATAACAAGTGAATTTATTTAGGTGCTTGACCACAGATTTTACATCTAAGAATGAATGAACCGAATGGATATGTACTGAACAATAATATAGCTTATAGATCAGAATAACATATAAGACTTCATTTTGAAAAATATTTTCTGATTGGCGACAAGATGACAAGCTGAGATATAGTATCATTCGGTACAAATATATATTTATTGCTAATAAATTGTGCATAAAGGAAACCTAATAGGAAACCATTGCTGATTTGGCAAACAAACAAAATGGCGACAAGAAATGTGATCAAGCATTGAGCATATGGGTTAATATACGGTATGTACCGTTATGCAGCGTTCATCGAGCGTTTCTTTGCGTGTAATGCGACCAAAGCTCAACTAATTTCCAACAGGCAATTTTATTTAACCAAACAGCAGCCATAAACACACATCAAGGCAGACAGATAGAAAGGGAGAGAAAGCGGGTGAGAGATGGTGAGAGAAACGCTTAGCAACACATTCCCAAAATGCAAATTTAAACTGCCGTTGGCATAAACACACACACACACACACTCACAGAGACAGAGGCAGACACAGGTGAAAAGTCGGCATAAAGTTTTCAACTCGCATACAAAACTGAAACTGAAGTTTGAAATTGGCTTTGAAAGGCGAACGAACGAACAGTGGGTGGGTGGGTGGTTGGAGGGGTGGAGACGACGAGCTTACCAAGCGCACTGAATGTGTAAAATTGCAGTTGTTCAACACTGCACAACACACACAGAGAAAGAAAAAAAAAACGACACGAAAAATTATAAAAATGGCAAACTTTTAATTTCATTTGCAATAAGTTGGAGTTGACTGGCGCGCGCGCGCGCCTTTTGGAGAGCTGCTGATGCGAATTAGTTGGTAGAACATCAAATTGTAGTTGTTGCTAACTAAACGAAACGAAAATGTGTAGCCAAATGGAAAATAATATGCCATCTAGCCAAGAACTAATCTGTATTTAAAACGTTTCACAGTGTTGCACTAACTTTTTAATGATCGCAGTAACCAAAACTTTTGCATATTATTCGCATCAAATTATAAAATGGTATGGTTAAATATATACCCAAACTTTGTTATTACCAAATATATATTAAAGCATTATTTATCCTCAAACTCGAAGGGATTTTTTTTTCATGCACATTTAACTTGAGCATTCATTGTAATTACTTATTTGGCACCCGAAATAACACTTTTCAAGTGTTGATAAATGTGTGCACAGCATTTTATATATCTATATACGTTTAAGTGTATAAAGATATTTACCAACTTGTAATTACGTTCACTTCGGCTCATACTTGTGCAGCACTGAAGGAGTCGGAGGAGAAAAAATATTAATCTCTTGACTTTTGAGGACTTTTCGCACACTTTGCCAATGCTGATGCTGCTGTTAACAATCTTCTTCTTCTCCTTAAAGTGTTCGTATCTTTCTCTCTCTCACTCTCTCAGTCTCCCTCTGTCTGTCTGTCTGTCTGTCTCTGGATGTTATGCCTTTGACCCACTTGGTTGGCCTGGCGGCCAAATGGCTTGCCTTGAAACTAAATATTAACTTTACAGCTCCGGCCACACACACACACAGTTTATAAGTACAAAAACACATACTATATGTGTGTGTGTGTGTGTCTGACCAAACTGCAATAATAACAATAAATTCCATTTACACGTTTGCCTTAACTTGACTTTTTCTTCCCTATCCGCTTTGTTGCCCAGGGAATTATAAATAGTTGTCGATATGTTGACAAAGTAAGATCGTGAAAAGTCTGAAAGAAAACACCTAATAGATTATTTCTCAGATAAACTTGATGCATTTATTTTCAATCAAAGATAAGTTTTCTTGCCATCGGTTAACCCTTTAAAAACCAAACAATTCTTCTGCTTTCTTCTCACTGACAACTGACAGTTTCATTTCCATTCATTTGCTTGACAGCCTTTTTCAATTACACACAAACGTAATAAGAACTACAAAATAAAGCATAACACGCGATTGTGCAAGTTTTCGTTAACAGATTTGGGTTAAAAGTAAGCCAACTTAGGCAACACTAAATTATAAGCGATGGCTGTCAGAAACTCATTCAACAGACTCTTGACTAGTTTTCTACTCTGAATCGCAATCAAATTTGAAGCATTTTCAAGAAGAATTTAAACAGTTGGAAAATGGCTTGAATTTTATTGGAAACTGTTGTGCTTGACTACTCAATACTCTCTTTGATAAACTTCAACTTTCAATTTATTTATTAAATTATTTATTATTTAAATTATCTGATTTCATAGAGTTTAATAATCACATTTCAAATTGATTGTTATTTTAGTTTTATGTTTTGTTTTTTCAGGATTTCTTTATAGAGATCTCTCTCCCTTAAATTTGTTTAGCTCAAGGGCGTAGTGAAACCAATTCTAAAAAAAAGGTTCAACAAGACTTGTTGCTGTATGATATCTGAAATATCAGCCTCTAATATTTTTTTGGGTAATTTGAAACCGTTTTTAACTTTTTCAGCTTTAGTTTTTTTTGTTGGTGTTTTGCCAAGCTGTTTGGCTTCGATTTCGGAATCGCCTATTTGTTTTTTTTTGTTTTTTTTCTGGCATTGGAACAAAAACAAAATGCGTTTCCGTTCGCTCGTTTTCGTTTTTTTTTTTTGCGGCTGCTGCAAAACGGAAACAAGTAAGAAGGCTCTAGTCGAGGAATCCCAACTAGACGATACCCTATACTTTACGCGTACAGTCAGTGTTTGCAAGTATGTGTGTGTTCGCATATACTGCATACTTGACTTAACTTCAATGTTCCATATCTCCGGTGTTTCTCAACCGATTTTAATCAAAATTTCTCAGATTGTCATTATTTCGTCTAATGTATCAAACGCCGTATCATATCGGTAACGGGTAGGGATTAGGCTAGCTTATATTCCAAATCTGGAGTATCTAGCGATCGACACGTTCATGGAAATGGCTATATCGACTCGGCTGTTGATGCTGATCAAGAATATATATACTTTATTTATACTGGGAGATGCTTCCTTTTGCCTGTTACATACTTTTGCACGAAAACATTATACCCCTTTTACCCATTTTCAATGGGTTCAGAGTATAAAAAACTTCAAAAAACAAACTGAAAAAAAGGAAAAAGAAAAGAAAAAGCGAATAATGTCAAAAGTAGAAATGCGCAGTAGGAAACTGCGATTAGTTCGCCTCTTCTTTATTTTTCGTTTGTTCAGCTTCAGTTACAGCTCTTTTTCTCTCTTTCTCTCTCTCTCTGTGTCCATTCCTGTCTAACCTCCATTTTGTATTCTATTTTTGCATCCTATTTTTAATTCTCAGCCGCCGTCGCAGAGAGTTGCCTGTCTGTCATTCGGGTTCTTTGTTGGCATTTCTTTTTGTTTTTGTTGCTCATTCATTTTGCCATTTGGTTTTTGTGCCATAGTTCAAGTTATGTGGCCCGAAAGGGCGTATTCACACACACATACACAAACACACGCATACATTTGCGAGCTGTTTTGTGTCTGTGCCAACTATTTTGTAGGTTATTAGGGCGTAACTCGCAGCAGTTAGACTGACACATCCAAACACACACACATCCAAACACACACACACATAGCTGACATGGACTTAAATTTCAGACATTCTGTGACACACATATATATATATATTTATATATTTATTTATTTTTTTTATCATGCTTTCCAACACAGGGACAGAAACAGAGGACATTTGCTTTTTTTGTTTGTTTGTTCGACAAGTTCGCTAAATAATATGTATTTAATCAAATGTTGGGCTCTCACTTTTGCTGGTGTGTGTGTTGTTGTTGTGTGTGTGCACAACAAATTCTTTTACCATGTTCAATTAACATTACATTATTACATTAGTAGCTAATGTTGATTGAAATCCGGCTATCTTCATTAACTTATTTTGATCATGACACAAACACAATTAAACCTAAACTAATTGGCTTTAGTTTTTACCCAAAACAACATTAAAAATATTGTTATACTCCGGCGTACTATTAGCTTGTCAATTATAAATGTGTTGAAACTTAATTGTATATGAAACATGTTGAACATTGCTTTAAAAATGGATTTCAAAATGATCTGCGCTCTATGAATGTTTAATGAGTATAAGGTTGAAACCTTATAGAAACTCCTCTCCATGATGGTTTAACGTGTTAAAGGTTTTAACTCTCGATTGTTTATCCATCTCGCTTTTACTCAGTAGCAATATGTAACAGCTTCATTAAGCATGAACTCCTTTCACTTCACTCGCTTCACTTCACTCCTTTCACTTCGCTCGTTTAACCTCACTCGTTTTATTTCGCTCGTTTAACCTCACTCGTTTCACTTTACTCGTTTAACCTCACTCGTTTCACTTTACTCGTTTCACTTCACTCGTTACACTTTACTCGTTACACACCCCTCGTTACACTTCACTTTCCTTGTTTGAAGTGCTTTACTCGTTACTCGTTAGTGATATTCAAATTTAACACTTAAACATGCGTTTCTAACATGGAAAATACACGAAACGATATAAATCCGCTCATAAAAATATAGCTTAAGTTTATAAAATTCAACTAAAGTTTATCTTTTCGAACTATAGAGCATTCAAAAGCGAGTCAAAATTTTTGAATATACAAATTCTGTGACAGCAAAGGACCTTAAAGACTTAAGGATCTTTTCCGGTATATGTGTTGGGTGCCAGTTGTGTTGTTGTTGTTGTTGTTGTAGTTGTTGTAGTGAATGTTATTGTTTGGGTTAATGTTTATGGTCAAAGACAAATGCATGAAGAGTGTGCATGAGTGTGTGAGACCGGGCGATATTCCCAGCTTCATCCGGTTTATGCAGCTACGGCGGAAGAAGAAGAACAAGTATTTAAGGCGGAAAGTGACCGGGTGGGGCAGGGGGGTAGGAGGAAGGCAGGGTTTTTCATGATTATGGAGCACGGGCTCGTTTTAAAGCGGATTTGAACGCTGTTGAATATTATTTATGGGCAAATGCCTTTTTCACACACACACACACACAAAACTCTTACCAGTCGAGAGAGAGAGAGAGAACCGAGGATAGCGAACTTTAAGAGGCAATGCACACACACACACACACACGTACACGCAGGCACGCACATGTGTGTTGCAAAAATATTTGCCAACATTCTTTGGGTATTTAAACAAAGATTTATTTTATATATGTGAACTCTATGTGTGTGTGTGTATTTATTTTGTGCAAACGGCCAACGGAAATTGCAAGTAGAGCGTTGAATCCTTTTTGCTTCAACACGTCCTCTATATGTGTGTGTGTGCGAGTGTGTGTCTGTCCATTGTTCGAGGATTTGTTTGGGACTTGTTTCATATTTCACAATATCTCCATTTTGTTGTTGTTGTTGTTGGTGTTGTTGCACAACGAGTGCGGCTTTAAAGATAAAATGAGGTTATCAGTTTTGCGGTTTATGGTTCAGGGCTCAACTAGTTAAGACCACAGCTCAAAGAGCACATGATATCTATGTGTGTGTGTGGATGTTTGTGGGTGTGTGTGTGTGTAACCGAGATGGCAATGCCACAAGGGTTACTGCACACACACACACACACATAGAGTTCACACTTGCCGACTAATTGAAGCCATATGCATATATTTTGCCGATTAATTTCTGTTTGATGCATAATTCGCATTAATTATGCATATTATCGTGATTAACAGCCAAAATGCAAATTAAGCTTGAAACTAAACGGCAGCCAACACATACATACATATAACGTTTTTTTCTCTCACTGTATTTAATTAGCCACACAATTTCGTATAGCGTTTTGCTTCTTTTTTTTGTGGACCATCCCAGCTTTACGAGCTTTAAACGTGATGCGAACGTTTTATATGCGCCCAGCGACAGTTGGTCAGCAAATAGATAGATAGATAGAGACGAAGAAGAGTTTGGATATTGGGAATAAACCCGTTTGGAGCATTAAATGAATATGGCACTGATTACATTTGAGCTGCGGGATGCCAAAAAAAAAAACAACAACAACAGCGAAAGTTTGAAACTACATTCTAAGCGTGCATAGAAAGAGAGATGGGGGAGAAGCGAAAGCAATGTAAAATCTGAACACAAGTAAGAAATAACAGTGATGCAATGAAGAAGTTAAACATCCAAAGAAGCAAGAAAATCAAGTGCAAGCTAGTCTAGAAGATAACGAGAAGCTTATTTAAGAGCAATAGTAAAGAACTAGGCTAGAAGATAACAAGAGAGTGAGTTAAAAGCAAGATGTAAAGTAACGAACAAGGCCAGAAGATAACCAGATGCTATGTAAAGTGCAAGAAGTAACAAGTAAGGATAGAAAACGAGCAGTTAAGAGCGAGAAGTAAAGTAACGAGCAAGGCTAAAGACAAGCTAAGATGGATGAACATAGTAATGAACAAGGCTAGAAGATAACAAGACACTGAGCTAAGACGAGATGTTAAGTAAGTAACTAGGCTAAAAGCTAACGATAAGTTACGAGCGAGAGGCAAGGCTTGAAAAGAAACGAGAAGGGTAATAGACAAAAAAATAACAAGAGACTGAGTTAAGAGCGATATGTTAAGTAAAGAACAAGGCCAAAATAGGCGAAAAGATAACGAGAGACTGAGCTAAGAGTGAGATGTTAAGTAACGAACAAAGCTAAAAGATAACGATAAGTTATGAGCGAGAGGTGAATTAACGAGCAGGGCTTGAAAAGAAACGAGAAGACTCATAGGCAAAAAATAACAAGAGACTGAGTTAAGAGCGATATGTTAAGTAAAGAACAAGGCCAGAAGAAGAGAAAAAAGTAGCGAGAAGCGCTATGAACTAACGATAGTTTATTAGCGAGAAGTAAAGTAACGAGCAAGGCTTGAAAAGAAACGAGAAACCAAGCTTAAATGGATGAGTATAGTAACGAACAAGGCTAGAAGATAACAAGACACAGAGCAAAGAACAAGATGTAAAGTAAGGAACTAGGCAAAAAATAACAAGAGACTGAGTTAAGAGCGATATGTTAAGTAAAGAACAAGGCCAGAAGAAGAGAAAAAAGTAGCGAGAAGCGCTATGAACTAACGATAGTTTATTAGCGAGAAGTAAATAACGAGCAAGGCTTGAAAAGAAACGAGAAACCAAGCTTAAATGGATGAGTATAGTAACGAACAAGGCTCGAATATAACAAGAGACTAATTTAAAAGCAAGATGTAAAGTAACGAACAAGGCTAGAAGATAACGAGAGACTGAGTTAAGGTCGAGATTCAATATTGATAGAAGATAAGCGAAACCAAGTACAATTAGATACTGAAAAAGTAACAGAGTAAAGTGAAGGTATACTTAAGCAAGAGCAAGCACTGAAATCCATGCTCTAAGAGCTGAAAACGATACAAATTAAGAATCAAAGCAAAAGATAAGTGAAAAAGCAAATGTAAACATTAAGCAAGATCAGTGTAAGAAGGCAAAAAGAGAATCAACAACGCGAAAGTATAAAAAGAATAAGTGAACGAAGCAATCAAGAAGCACAACTCAAATGCAATGCCAGATGCAAAACTAAACATTAATTAAGTATTCATATAATGCAAAGTGAGAAACAAAGCATTTAATAATTAAGGCTGACAGCAGGCGCGGCGGCTTAGCAATGCAAAACTTAAAGACCAAATGCTGAACAAAGTCAACGAAAAAACGAAAAAAAGCGAAAAACGGAAACGTAACAAAGCCGGTTGAGTTAATTAATTAGACTTGAGCAAGTCAAAGAAAAAACTTTGGCTTATTGTGAACATTTGTCCTGATTTCGGAAGTTATGCCTATGATTAGGTACGGCTTATAAAAGCGCATTTTGAGATTAGTTTCATGAGATTAGTTTCTAAACTCAATTCTGATGTTCTCTTTGCTGTGTGCTTTTTCAAATTTCATTCACTGGACATTTGCAATGCACTCACAAACAAACAAACAAACAAACAAACAAATAAACAAACAAACAAATAAAAAAGCAAACGAACAGAATTTGGTTCATTTCGTCAACGCCTTTGGCTCAATGCCCAACACAAATGCAAAAAAAAAACTTTTGCGCCAAAAGACAACAACAACAATGAAAGAAGATATAGCTACCGTTAGTTTGGTTGCTCAACACTAACTTGGCTGAAAATCCAGCCAGCCAGGCAGCAGCAATCCAGGCAAAAGTAAGTAGACCCTCTTCGTTAATCTTGCCTTTTTATTTGGCCAACGCTTTGGCAGCTTTCGGCTAATTTTGTTTATTAAAAGTTGGCTGACCTTTTTTTCTGGCATACAAAACCAAAAAAAAAACAGAGAAAAGAAAAACCAAGTTGTGTGATTGTTGTTGTTGTTGCTGGTTGCTGGTTGCTCTGGTGGAGCTCTCATGTTGCGAAATTAATTTTGGTGCAGCGAGCTTTTGCAGGGTTGCCAAGTGTCATTAGTTTGCTATTTGGTAGCCAAACTCGGAGACATAGTGAAATTAGCTAAACATTACACCAAAAAAAAAAAGTAATCAATGATTTATATTTTAACTAACAACTGAACTTAAAAAAAAGCTGAAAGAAAGGTATGTTTATTGCTAAATTGAATTAGTTCAAAGCGATTCAAATAGAGACCCAAAAGTAGATCATTAAGTCCAATGTTTTTTCAGACGAAAACTTGTATGAAAAATATAAAAAATACTCAAGTTTCGATGTTTAAAAGTGCCTTATCTATAGATTGATTAGCAAGCATCATGGTATAGAAAGGTTTTTAAGCGTCGATTAGCAGACAAAGCAAGACAGCGCTGCATTTTCTTCTTAATCGAATTAGTGGTTGAATTTGTAACCCCAAGGCAAATACTATTACTTCCTAATTTCTTGCTGTGTATCGTTCGTCTATCGTTTAGTTCATTCGGTACGCGGCGACGCGTTTGATGGAAAAGTTGCCAGCGGATTGCTTTTGTTGTAATGTGGGTTGTAGGTGGTGGATGGTGGGTTGTGGGTGGTGTTTGTGTGGCTGGCATTTGCTAATGCCTTTTGCTTGCTGTTGCACTTCACTACACTTGGCAAAAAAAAAAAAGTTTTCGCATTAAAATGTAGATAATGCTGGCGCACAATCCACACAGAGGGGGCAAAGCGAGGCAAACACTGAGAGTGAGAGTTAAGGGTAGGGGAAAGTGAATGGGGGGAGAAAGCGGTAAAGAGTTGCCATAAATGGATTTGTTGCCGCGAATGCGCTTTGCTCAACGCAACTGCAAATGATGGCGGGAAAGGCAGTTAATGTGGGCGTGGCAGCTACTAAGCGGTTGCTAAATGAATTTGTCTACAAGCGAAAATAGCGTTTTTGCACCAAAAAAACAAAAACTAAACAAAAAATTTCCGCAGCTAAAAGAATTTGGGAACTTTTGGGTTTGGAGCCACCAAAAAATTAATCACGTAATAGTTCAAATAATTGTTTGGCAGTCAAAAATTTGATTAAAATGCAGTCAGTGGTAATTAAATGAGTTTGTTAGCCAAATGCAATATATATTTTGTTAGTCTTTTGCATCTAGATATAATAAATGAGTATGACTTAAATGTGGTCCAATTGCCATTTGTCAAACCCAAAAAGTTTCTAACCACTTATAAAACTCAAAAAGCTTTTCGAAACAAAAGAAAATCCATTGGATTTGGCATCATAAATAAGTCTTAACTCAATGCGCTTTGCAAACGGGTTGAAGTGACAATAAATTGCACTTACTATATATAGTATACAGTGTATAGTATATAGGGTATGTAGAAAGTTGAGGGAAAGTTTTATTCAGAAAAGTTCGAGCTGGAATATTTATGCGGCTGTTTATCGATTTCACGGATTACGAGTATCCGTATTCAATTCGACAGAAGAAACAGAAGCTCAACTCAATCGCATTTGAGGAAGTCATAACTGTTTGACAAGCACCTTGCCTATCTCTATCTCTATCTTCACGATTCGCTGTCTCTCTCTCTCTCTCTCTCACTCTCTATCTTGTTTGTTGTGGGTGATGCACAGTTGGGCATCACTTATCAACCATTTATAAACAATAAGCGAATATATAAACAAGAAACTTTTTTTCCGCCAGCCATTCAAAATGCATTACAACAATGCCACAGGGCAAATAACCGGAAGCAAAAAAAAACTGTAGAGGAAGAACTTGAACGAATTTCGAAACGAAACAACAGAAGAGACAAGCAACCAGATAAATGGCAAACAAAAATATGGTCAAAGGGTGCGTAAATTGGCACTCAGCTTCAAGCAAGAAATATATATATAAATAGAGAGACAAGCAGTAAGAAGCTCCTCCCCCTCCACTCAGCCAAAAAAAAAAAAAAAACATGTCAATGCGAAAAGTTTGTCGTTGTGTTGCGTGTGATTTTGTGAAAGTTATTTGCCCCCAATTTTGGTTTGGCATTTGCCTCATTGGAAGTTGTTGCACAGCCAAAGAAAAGGAAGTCATATAATGCAATCAAACCTTTATGATCAGAAGAAGATACTTTAACAAACACGAGCAAAGACAAAGAATATCTGGTAGTTAAAGTTGTAAATAGTTCTAGAACTGGAAAATGTTTTTCTATCAGAACTGCAAAGCTAATAAACCTATTTTAACATTAATAAGTTTTCTAGAGTAGAAAACATAACAAATAAGTTTAATCGTAGAATATTTTTCAGGTCAAACGAATGTTGATGCATTTCTTTCGATATAGTTATGACAACTTATCTCTTAACTACTTAAAGTTGCCTGCTCATGATACCCATTCGAACACATATTAATGGGTATACAACCCAACAAAAAGTAGAAGAAACCGAAACAAAATGAATTTGTACCGAAGCAGCAAAAAAAATAAAGAAAAAACGCACACACAGACAATAAAATGGGGGGCATGCAAAAGATGACACCAATCAGCGGCAAAGGAGACACTAGGACAACATCGAAGGAGGCAGGTTGGCGGGTGAAAAGGGGGTGGGGTACGGTTCGTTGTGAGGCAAATGCGAAAAAGAAACGGCAAAGTTTTACGTTTATTTGTTTGTTTACGAAATATGAAAAAAAAGGGAAGCGGCGAATAAAATGCCAAGAATGTCAACTGTAAGTACAGCTTGGTGAGAGATGCAAGGGGTGCAAGAGGGGGGTTAGGTGTGCCACATTTGTATGTGCGTGTGTGTGTGTGTGCTTGAGTATGTTTGTGTACTATATCAAAAGTATTTTATGCACATTAGTTGCGCTTTATGAACTCAAAAGTTGTCATTTCTAGCCAACAAAACTTGACGCTCAACTGTCGTCCACAAATCTCTGTCTCTTTCTCTCTCTCTCTGTCTCTCTCTATCTTGCTCCCTCCCCCTTTAGGGCACACTTCACCGACGCTTTTACTTGCTATCTGTTGTGCTTTTTGTTGTTGTCGTTGATACTTTGATATGCCTGGCTCTGAAAAGCAGCTGCAAATGACAAGAATTTGTTGCTAGGCTGTTCGTTGCTTGCCTCTCCCACTGCTTTCACCCCCTGTTCTCCTGTCACCTTCCAACCGCGCAGAGCATCTACTTGCCGGTTTTGTCTTTTGCTGGGGTTGCTGCTCGTGAAGCTGCCGCGTTCGTGGCATGTAAATATTAACTTTGAACAAAATACGACACAGTCCGACCCAGCAGCGACTTGAAAGGCCAAACTCTTCTAGCCCCCTTCCCACCTCCCTTCTTCCTCACTTCAACATAAAGTTTCGACCCCAATCTGAAAAGTACACGCAGCAAACATTCTTCTATTCGATTCATTTCACAAATATTGAGTTTCAAATCCGTTTACAAAGTTTGTTGCATATTTCAAGGCGCAAGCCATGCAAATGAGATAAATATATTATGTTATTAGCAATTTGCGGCGTTCCGCCCTAACAAGTCTTCACACATTCCCTCAATTAATTATATATATATATTCTTGTATTTGGTTAAATTTCTTTTCAAGTTGTTTCTGTTTTCTGCAAGTGTAGATGCTGCAAGTGTCTTTGGTGTGTCAGTTAAATAAAACTTTCTGCACATTTTTTGTCATACTTTATAAATGTTGTCGCTGCAAAGAGTTCCGTCTCAACCACCACCACCACCTATCCGCCCCGCTCCGCCCTCTCCCCCTTTCGTGTATCAGCAACTAAAACTCTATCTCAATCCCTGACTGAGGAGGCATTGTTGGCAACTATCGTTGGTGGGCTTCTTCTCTCCGCACCGTAATTCATTCGACGCGTAATCGGATGCAACTCGGCTTAGAAGTTTTGTAATTGTTGCGATGGCTGCCACGGCAACAGCAGCAAACTGCAACTGCAACTGCAACAGCAACTTGCAACAGTAGCAAACTGCAGCCGTAGCAACTTCACAAAGCTTAAGCTGAACCTGGCCAACTGCAACTTGGAATTTGACCCAAAAACATGAAAAGAAAACAAAAATAAATAAGAATGTGGAGAGTCAAGCGGGCTCGACTACGAGATGCCCTGCAATTAGGTATTTACATTTAAAGTGTTCATCATTTTCGGTGTGCGATTTCGGTGTGCGATGCAGGGCAAAGCAAACACTTGCACATTGATGATTTAAGTGATATCGATAATTATCGATACGTTAATAATGTTTGTAGATTGGATGTATTTATATATACGAGCTAGCAGGGCAAAAGCGAGCACTTGCACATTGATGATTTAAGTGATATCGATAATTATCGATACGTTAATAATGCTTGTAGATTGGGTATATGTATAGCTAATTCATTAAGTTTCTGAAATCGACTACATGCTTCGATATATATCGATATCAGTGAAGTAACTGATTATTTTCAATGTTTTATATATCTTAGGTCCAATAAACCTGTCTTTTCTGTGGGTTCTAGAGTATAAGAAACATTTACAAAGTTTGGCTAAGGATAAGCCAAGAGACTCGCTTCATTAAAGACCAGTTATGACACTAGGCGAAAAAGTTGTGGAGCGTAAATTTGATTGTCGTTGTTGTTGGGCTGCCAATCGAGTCGACTTGTAGTTTTCTTTACGCTTCTGAGCACGTGTCAACGTTGCGTATGATTGATGAAGGCGGCCAAAACCAAGCATACATAGAGAGAAAGAGCGAGAGAGAGGTAGCAACAGCATTACAATAATAATAATAAGAACAGTAAGGACATTCAGCTAGCATGTCAGGCACAACGAAGTGAAACAAGTGCGTGCCTCCTCGTTGAGGCAGCAACCCTAAAAAAAATGGGAATGGGGTGGGGGCCCAATCATCTCTAAAAGCTCTGGCAACGTCAGCCCAAAAAACCTTCTGCTCGGGTTCATTAAACTGATGGCAGCCTAATTGTATTTAGTCCCAAGCTTTCCTCCTCTGCTGCTGTCAGGCCAAGAATTTCAGTCTTGCAAGTTTTGCTGACCAAGCGGAAACTCAATATTGATACGACGACACATTAATGTCTTTCATTTATGTAAAATTGAGTTTCCAGCTTGAGAGAGAGAGTTGGAGAGAGTCTTGTGAGCCCAAAAGAGCAAATCATCGTGGCCCCAAAAACACAGAAACTTAATCTTCAATATCACTCAACTGCCAGATATCCATTAGCTGTTAACATTATGATACTTAAGTTTTGTTTTTGCCTCAATATTGTGATATGTTTGAATAAAATGATGGCACTGCAACATATGTGTAGTTGTAGTATATATATATATGCATATATGTATTCTTATATGCTGAAAAAAAGGTTACTTTTATGAGCTGCAGCAAAGCAATCAAAGCACAAGCAAGAGCTAAAAAAAATCCATTGAATTGCATGTGGTACTATTTGATGTGCATGGGGGAATCAACAATTTCGAGAGGCAATCGGCATCGGCATCGGAATCAGAATCAGAAACGTAATAGCCTAGGTCATAAAGCAGGCAGCAAGATGAACAAATTTTATGACAGCGACTACACATATATATATATATATATATAATAGACATATACAAAGGCTACGATTGGGTTCAAAAGATGGCCAGAAAGGGCAATGGTTTGGGTCGGGAGTGCAATTGCAGTTTGATTGCAAATAAAATGCGATCAGGGGCCAATAGTAAAACAGATACGTAAAGCAAGTGATTGAAGCGTATATAAATAGATTTCTATATTTACATGCCATATATATATACATATATATTTATATAGTTTAAGTTGTATTCAGTTGTGAATTGCAATTTGTTTGCTTATCAACATCAAAAGCGATGTCGATAATGCGAAGCTTGATGAATTGAATGGGGAACTAGCCCCCAACCACAACAGAAACACACACATACACACAGCAGTCTCACACACACACATACAGCATGCCTACATTTCTTATCAGTTCGTGGGAAAATCAGCTTTGTTTCAAGTCTATCTACAATTTTTTTGTTTTGAATATTTATTTTGATTTTCCGCATTTTGATTGTGATTTTGATTGAATAAGTGCAAAAGGCAGCTAACGGCAAGCTTCCTTCCCTGCCTAACCCCTTAATCCGCCCCTCAACCATGATTTTATATTGCTGTCATGTTTGTTTTTTTTTTTGGTTTAAGCGCATTTACGCGCTCGATTTGTTCCAACACAAATTTGTCGTTGTTGATTTTTTATTTATTTTATTATTTTTTTTTTGGTTTGTGTCAAAGCTTATCGCATTTGGCAGATTTTGTCGAGGCTGTGTAGTAGGTGTAGTAAGGGGGTGTGTTTCTGCTTATAAATATTTAAATGGCAGCTGCTTGACATGAAAAATTATTGTCAAACGCAATCTGTACCCAACCCACCTGCACAACCCCCCACACAGTAGTAGCAGCAGCAGCAGCAGTATGTGTGTGTTGCAAACAGAGAACAGAGATAGACAGACCATCAATCATTATTTCAGATCCAAAACAAAAACGACAGATCCCAGTTTTATTTGCCTCTGCCACTCTCGCACTCTCTCTCTCTCTCTCTCTCTCGCTCTCTCTCTCAATCTGCTCGCAAATTAAAGATGGAAATGTTGAAATTTAGGCAAGCCAAATGAAAACGTTTTGGCTTAGCTTCAATTAAGTTATTGAAAAGATCAATTTATTTCACAAGTCTTTAATCGATAAGAATCGACTTTGCAAGCTATAATTATCGATGTTTTTTTAGAAGAGAAACCATTAATTAAAGAAATTTTGTGAGCTTCTCTGCTCACATAAAAAGAAAAATAAATAAAAAAAAACATAGCTCTTTAAGCTGCTGCTGCTTGAGACATTTGCAACTAGAGGAAGGGGTGGGGAAGGGTAGGGAGAGGGGTTGGGGCATGGGCTTTAAACAAATTAAGTGGCACAAGGCGGGCATTTCACTTTATTGCCATGTGGCCTTTCTTCCTTCTGACTCTACGACGCTTGCTTCATGTTGTTATTCATTTTACCTACATACCTGCCACATACACACACACACACATACGAACAGCACCTGCCAGTTGCCAGTGACTAACCTGGTGGCTGCCTGACTGACTACTTGACTGCTCGACTCTGCACTTAGAAAAACGAAAAAAACTTTTTAAGTAACTTGTTTCGTCAAAGAACAGGATCTTCCATCCGTTTGGCAGCTATATGATATATAGTTATGGAAAATGATCCAAGTTTCTGTGAGATTAGAAACAGTAGGATGGACATGACTATATCGACTCAGTTTGCAATGCTGATCAAGTATATATATATACTTTATGGGTTTAGGATGCTTTCTCCTAAGCGTCTTATGTGTCTTTATTTTTATGATTTTCTTATGAATCTGGAGAGTCATAATGATTTTTTTGAAGTGTAGCTAGTTGATAGGTGTTTCTTGGTGCTTGGTGCTGTTGGTTGCCTGGCGGCTCCGTTTGCTTGCTGCTTCGTATTTATTTATTTTTGGGCGCGCCATTTACTTATACGCTCCACTTGCTGCACTTTCGACCCCAACACACACACACACACACACACACACACACACACACATACACAATAGACATCAACTTATGGCCCCAGTAAAAGACTTGGACAAAGCAGCCGGCAGTTGCGAAACGGAAATCAACGGCATTCGGATGTTTACCAAACGCCAGCCAGGAAGAGCAAAGAGGCCAAGTGTCCAACCGGAGAAAAAGGAAAGCAAAAAACCACACAAAAGCGTCGAGACATGGACATATACACGTATATGAAGCGAAAGGGAAAGAGTTAGATATATAAGTATGGGAATGTGGTTTTTTAATTTTTCTGTTTGTGCTTTTTACCTAAGTAAATGAAACGTAATTAAACTTAACGCAATTAACGCAAGCACAAGTGCAAATGAAAGACAAAGAAACAGAAAGAAATAATAAAAACAAAAAAAATATGCATTAGTAAGAAAAAAAAAGGTTTCGTAAAGAAAAATTAGTGCAGGACAGTAAATGCTTTTGCATACTTAAATAATTAGGTGCTATTGACAAAGTAGCTAGTAAGTTAAATAACAAAAACATACAAACACCCGCGTAGGTGTCATAACAAAGATCGCGTTCAGCACAAGTTGTAACCTTTGATGAAAAGTTAAACTTTGACCAAACGATGAGAACGAAAAAGCGAACGAACCAACGAACCAACAGTGACGACTCCGATGACTCCGACTACTCCGCTACTACTCCTATGATTTTCATTATAAGGCAAAGTTGGGCACGCTTATTAACAGAACCCCCTCCCCCCCCCCCCCCCCCCACCAAACTGACTACATGAGTGTATTGTGCTATTCGAGTATTGGCAGTAACAAAGCTTTTGCCACTATTACGCATAAAGGGAGCTGCAATTCGAAACGAAACTAACCAAAAACTTAACAAAAATATCTTTAAGTGTGTTTGTGTTGCGGTCTGACGATAAAATCTTATCACTTTAACAGTATCAGTATTATTATCACCATCAACATCGTACAACTTCGAGCAATTGTTGAACGTTGCATTCAATTAAAAGTTTCTAACTAAATGACACTTTTATCAAAAACTATTCAATGCCTTTAAGGGTTAATCGAAGGCAAACGAATGATGAAAGAACAAAGTTCCGTATCAAACTCTCTTCAAGTCTTTCGAAGACTAGTCTTTGCAACTCTACACAAAGTTCATCAACAGAAGAATTGTTTCGATTCCTTGCGAACAAGTTTAATCGAACTCTTATTTCTGATTGTACTTTCGTTCGATCAAACAGAACGAACAAAAAACTTAACTAACTAAAATCTCAACTAAGTTCGTTCAGCAGAAACCAAACTACTGGAACTGTTTCTGCTGATTGGTGTGTTTCATACCACCCCATTTGATTTGCTGAATGCTGGGTATTGGTATTCGTTGAGGCAAGACTCGAATTCCTTTGATAGCTAACTGTGCGCTCTAGGCTTTGCCATCCAATATCAATACACACACACACAAACTCATACTAATATGCACGCATGCAGCAATCAGCAAGATGAGCTTCTAATAAACACACACACACACACACACACACACATGCACACAAAAACAAACATCTATTCTCACACATGCAAAAACGCACATTAATGTGTGTTGGGCCTAGAAATCATTGAAGCAAAAAGGAAGCACTTTATGATTGCTCTCTCCTCTCCCCTCTTACCCTCTCTCTCTCTCTCTGCCTGTCTAGCATCACTTTGTATCTATCTATCTATGTGTGTATGTGTGTGTGTGTGTGTGTGTTTGATTATGTGTATTCTTTTGGTATGATATTGCATTTCATGAATGGTAATGTGCTATGATGTGAAAGTACACACTACCTAACCCCCCCTCCTTTCCCCCATCCATCCACCGGTTACCAGTGTCCGCTTCTTGAGGAGCAACAAAACATGAGCATGCCAATGGAAAACATCTCGTACATATGCACAAAAGTCAAAAGGTGCTTAATATTCATAACATTTGCTTCTTCGTTATTTTTGCTGTTGTTGCTATTGTTGTTGTTGTTGTTGCTGTCGAAATGTATGCAGAGAGGCAGAAAGCAGAACATCATTTTGAATGTGACCTGGCCCAATAACAAGCAGTAATACATGGCTTACGGTGAATGTGCCAAAAAATATCACAAAAGTCCCAACAATTTCGTTCTTACAAAGAAAAGCAAAGGTTAACATGTGGAATTTATAAAGTCAATGAGTCCAAATTTCTGTTGGGAATAGTCTGCTTGGAGTCGGTCATAGATATGTACTTCTAACGCGAAGAATTTAATCTAGCATTGTCCGAGAGTGAGAGAGAGAGAGAGAGAGAGAGAGAGAGAGAGAGAGAGAGACTATTGCCTTGAACTGACTGACTGCTATCAACGCATAGCTGAAATGGTCGACATATTGCTGGCTTTTATTCATAATATAATTAATAGTCCTTCATACTTTTGTAGTTAAATACAAAAACCATTGCTCTTGCTGCCTATTCTGTTCGCCTGGTACTTGGCGTCGAAAATACTTTAAAACTCGATGAGATCGCCAAAAATAAAACCCCGCCGAGCTTTCGTCGAGTTTTTGCTAGTTTTTGCTAGTTTTTGACTCAAATTACCAGGCGCACAGAATCAGCAGCAAGTGGTGTAAAAATTCTCATTATATATATTTGCATACTTTTAGGCTGGCTTTTTATTCATACTATAATTAATTGTGCTGCATACTTTTGTAGTTCAATATAAAAACCATTGCTCTTGCTGCCTATTCTGTTCGCCTGGTACTTGGCGTGAAAGAATAATCGATCTGCCTAGAAGTAAGTATACTTTTTTCATTATTTTTAGAGGGTTATTTAGCCAATGCATCAACCTTATTTGTTTCCACACAACAGCGGTCGAGGAACCGCCATGGGGTAATATCAACTTTAACAAAAATATTTTGGGGTATTGATTAAAAATTCATTTATTTTCTTAAGAAAAACATTTTTATTTAAACAAACGAGAAGCACCTAAGTTTATATGTATATCTTATTTCAGTCCATATCTTATGTTATAATGAATAATTGATTGTAGATTTTTTTATTAGATTTTTGTGGTTTTTGAGGTAAATAAATACGATCTTTAACGAGCAATACAAAAATATCTTATTTTTCCTTTGTTGGGTGGGAATCACAACCATCCTTGATCCTGCAAAACCGATGGATCCTTAATGATGTTGACGAATTTTGACCTAAAATGTGTTGAATTTTTTTTTAAAATAGTCCTACGTCACTTAAATCCTTACGGATTTTGAAAGGACATGTTGCGTGAGCGTTTCAAGGACCTCCTCTATCGAACTGCATTCAAGGATTATGTGGTCATCTAAGAACAAAAACACTTGTAAAAATTTCACTCTACGGCCGAGCGAAAATAAGAAAACACCATAAAAGTGCAGTTTTCTCGGAAACAACAAGGACGATTTGAATGTCCTTTGGCCAGTTGGTAGCCCTTGTCAAAACAAAATGTCTGACATAGGACACGTGCGAATCCTTGATGATTTGGCCGAGTTATAACCAATTTTCTGTTTTAAACATATATCCTTTTATTTCAGCTGTTTGAAGGACTATCGTCCTTTGAACTATTTTGCTCGAATTGGCGGGTCTAGGCCTACCTATGGTCCAAAGGACATCCGGATAGTCCTTAAAATGGCCGAGTAAATGACGATTTTGTAATTTTTAAAATTTTTTTTGACCTACCCCCTGTAAAATTTTTCGAAAATATTTTTTCGCGAATCCTGGAGATCCTTGTAAGCAAATCGATAGATCTTGTTGCTGTGAGTTCAAAAATGTATATGCCTTAAAGATCTTTAAGGAAATGTTCAAGTTATGGCTAAAAATCGAATGTCCTTTTAATAATAATAACAACATTGCACAAGTTACATGATAATTCTCATTATATATATTTGCATACTTTTAGGCTGGCTTTTTATTAATATTGTTCTTCATACTTTTGTAGTTAAATATTAAAACTATTGCTCTTGCTGCCTATTCTATTCGCCTGGTACTTGGCGTCGAAAATACTTGAAAACTCGATGAGATCGCCAACAAAATACCGCCGAGCTTTCGTTGAGTTTTTGCTAGTTTTTGACTCAAATTACCAGGCGCACAGAATCAGCAGCAAGTGGTGTATAAATGCTCATTATATATATATTTGCATACTTTTAGGCTTTTATTCATACTATAATTATTTGTCCTGCATACTTTTGTAGTTTAATATAAAAACCATTGCTCTTGCTGCCTATTCTGTTCGCCTGGTACTTGGCGTCGAAAGAATAAGCGATCTGCCTAAAAGTAAGTATACTTTTTTCATTATTTTTAGAGGGTTATTTAGCCAATGCATCAACCTTATTTGTTTCCACACAACAGCGGTCGAGGAACCGCTATGGGGTAATATCAACTTTAACAAAAATATTTTGGGGAAATGATTAGAAAAGTTTGCTTGCCGCTGGTTAAGAGACTTATTAAACGCTTTGACATAAGCACTTTGCGAATGAAAGGTATCAACTTGCTAATTAGGTCTAAACCGGAACTATACAAAATAATAGCATGGTTTAAATTTGAATTAAATCCAACGTATGTAGGCAACACCAACAACAACAACAACAATTGCTGTAATGCTGTCATTAAGTGCTCTGCTCAAATATTAATATGGTATATATTCACAAATGTGTGTGTGTGTTTGTGTGTGTGCAACACGTAGTTGTGTTTGTTGAACTTTGGTAGTGAGAAATTCAAATCATCCAATGAATAACAAATTAAACTTGCAATTAAAGTGCGGTAGGAATTAATTAACGTTACCACAAAAACAAAAACTTTCAGCACAACAATCACACATCATGTCAATGTCTATCTTTATATGTAACATTATCTGTTTTTGGTTAAGTTTTAAGTGAATGTGAAATGAATCTTATATCAATGTCATCTATATATATGTAACATTAGCTTTTTTGACGTACTTTAAAGGCATAAATAATAAGCTTGTAAGCCTATTAAGCCAATGACATCTTACTTAATGTATCGAGAAAAGTTAATGATACTATTGTGAGAAGTTAAAGTGAGCTTATAAGCCAAAGTAAAATGGAAATCGTTCAGAAACGGCTTATTGAAAGGATTTGCACTTTGATTTCTGTCAAAATTATTATTCCCATTGTTATTTGTTGCTCATTCTTGCCTCATTGCTTCCCTATAAGCCTTAGCTTCTCTCCATTCTCTCTAACACTCTCTCGGGTATTAATTGTGAACACCTGCTGGGCTTTTGTTATTGACCCATAAAATACATAAATTAGCTCAAAGTGCATGCTATACAAATATGCTTTGATCGATTTTCGCATACTGTTTAGGACTTGCGCTTTAATAAACAACGAAAAATGCAACACAAATCGTTATTAAAAAACATGCAAAAATTAACAAACAAACAAGCAAGAATGACAAATAATAAATATTATAACAATAGTGGCTAGCAACTATTGTTTATTGTATTTTCTTTATTGCAATGACAATTTAAAATTAATATTTTATTATTTTTATCATTTTCAACTGTGGATAGCATTTTTATACCCTAACCCATTGAAAATGTTTTGTGCAGAAGTATGTAACAGGCAGAATGAAGCATCTTCGATCCCATAAAGCATATATATTCTTGATCAGCATCAGCCATTTGAATTATAAAACGAAATAATGACAATCTGTGGAGTTTTTATTTAAATCGGTAGATAAACAGCGTAGATATGAATTAAGTATGTAGTATACGCTTACACACACACACACACACACATACACATACTTGCTAGCACTGACTGCGCTAAGTAAAGGGTTCAGGGTATCGTCTAGTCGGGATTTTTCGACTAGAGCCTTCTTACTTGTTTTGTTTGTCCCCTCAAAATCGAATTGAAAACAAATAAAATAGCCAAGAAACAAAATCAATAAATAGAATGCAAAATGAAAAAAAACACAAATATTTGAATGCGTTTTCAATACCCTAACAAAAAACAAAACTAGGTACATCTACTAAGACAATATATTTGAAGGTTTGGGAAAATCATTTTACTTTGATCATAAAGTAAAGTACATAAAGTACATAATAATGGTATAGAGGTTAGGTTTTGTCATAAAGTTAACTATATAGAGTACATAATAATGGTATAGAGGTTAAGTACATAACAATGGTATAGATATTAGGTTTTGTTAAAAGTTAACTATATAGAGTACATAACAATGGTATAGATATAAGGTTTTGTCATAAAGTTAACTATATAGAGTAGATAATAATGGTATAGATATAAGGTTTTGTCTATGCTCGAGCGAAGTTTTAGTATGTAAAATAAAATCTCAAATGCCGGAAATGGTTTGCAAGTACCAAAAATTTGCAAATTTTCACACACACACACACACACATGCACATAAAACATACAAATACTTAAATTCATAAATAAATGCATAAAGCTGTAAATGCGTCAGGCTTTTCACATTGAAAACAACAAAAACAACAACGAACATTAACAGCATAACTAAAAGAGGAAGCAAAAAGCAATAAAAACAAAACATTTGCCCTGGTAATTGACTAAAGTGCCTCGGTTCAGTGTCCATGTCCGCAAAATATTATCTGACTATCATTTATAAATATACACAAAACCTTATGTATGCGTGGGGTTTTGTATGTGTGTGCGTGTGTGTGTGTGTGGTTTTTTGTGTACTTAGTAAATGAAAAATATCACTCTTGACCCATTTTAAATAAATGTTGATGCAAAAACTGTGTTAAACTAAAAAAGTATACCATAAAAAAAACAACAAAAATCTAAGCAAATTATATCAGATGATTTTAAAAGCATGTCATCCAAAAGATATATAAAACAAGAGATCTAAATAAAGACATCTTATTTTTAATCATTTTGTTTTATTTGGGCAAACAGCAAGTAGTTTAGTTTATATGGTAGCTAAATGGATCAGATTCAGACAGAATGCATCCATAAAATGTTGCCAGTTTTGAGTTCACAATGTGATGGTTGGTTTGGGTTCGGTTCGGTTGGGTTGGGTTGGGTTTGGTTGGTTTGGTGTGGTGCTGCTTAGGCACCACATCACGCTCGTTCGCTCGCTGCACTATGAATAATGGCAAACGGGCATACAACAGCAACAACAAAAAAAAAGAAGATATATGCAACCAAAAAATTATGCAAATATGCAAATAAATATCTCTAAAACATTTGTTTCAATTTCCCCAAACCCTCACCAAAAACCAAATCTAACAAAAAAAAACCCACGCAAAACGGATGCGCCACAGGATGTTGTGCAAACGATTGCCTCCATCTGTGTGTATGTGTGCGTGTGCGTGTGGTTGTTCGACAAAGCGAAATGCACAAAAGATTTTTGTGTGTGGCCCATAAATTTACAGCAATGTCATGAAATTTAGCAGCAACAAAAACCCAAACTTCCTTTTCCCCTTTTCAACAACCGCACCACACCACACCACCCCCTCGCCCATCCCTACTCAAAAGCGCATTGTGATTGTTGGTGGCAGTTGTGGCAGAGGGTGAGAAAGGGTGCAATTGTGGCATAAAAGCATGTTGCAAAAATGTGTTGCATACTTTTGTGCATGCTAGTCGATTGGCATCATTAAGTCGTAAATGTGCGGCATTCGCGCATGAACATTGACGTGGGCAAGAAAGGGTCAGTGGCGAAGGGGGGGGGGGGGGGGAATAGAAGAGAATGGTAGCATCGCAATGCTTCGGCGGCTTGCCACATCATTTAATGCTCATTAAAATAAATGCGTTTCGCATTTTCTTGCATTGCAAAAAAAAAAAAAAAAACAACCCTCCCATCATCCCGCCATGATCCTTCAGCTATCCAACCTTCAATCTCCATTCACACAGAATGCTGTGTGTCTTCAACAGCTCGGCGTCACTTGACATTTTGCGGGTGTTTTAATTTGGCACACGTTCAAGTGCTTTACACTTGCCAGCGTCTCAGTATATACTAATATATATGAACGTGAGTTGGAAGTGATTGAAAAATTTGTATAATCTGAACATTGTTGTTTTCATATAATCGATAACTTTCATATCACCGATAACTTCTATCGATTTTCATCGATTATCGATAACAATGGGGTGTTTTTATTTGGCACACGTTCAAGTGCTTTACACTTGCCAGTGTCTAAGTATATACTAATATATGAACGTGAGTTGGAAGTGATTGAAAAATGTGTATAATCTGAACATACTATCGATAACTTTCATATCACCGATAGCTTTTGTCGATTTTTATCGATTACCGATAACACTGGAACACAGCTTTCGCTTACCTTAAAGAGCGTTATGCCTATTCTATTTTGGATCCATTTAATATTATAACATATAATACCTTTATACGCCTAAGAGCTGAATAATCCATCGGAAAGCAAAGAGAGTTGTTAGAAACAGTTCTCACTTGCCCAACTTCAACAGTGTAAGCGAGTAGTAGTAGCTAATAGATTAAAGTGAAGGAACTACAACAAAAAGACTTTCTAGTTATTTTAGCAAAAAACCTGAACAGATCTTTAACGTTTTAATTGAACAACAAATGCTTGTGATACCTAACGAATTGTCTTTCAAGGTATCTTTAAATCGAGCACTGATTGGATTTCTGTTATATCCAGACTGAGCCAGTTGGTAAGACCAAAATGAAAATGATTTGTTTTGGACTGCAGCTTGCAAATGCTACCGATTTGGGGAATTGAAAACTTTAAAGGGATTACACACGGATATTCTGAGTTGAGGTACTCGATAATTGTCGAGTGTTGTGAAAAGGAAAACAAATAAGTTGACAATACGAAATGTGTGAAGACAGACAGTTGTAATGATACTCAATTGATTACTTTATGTGGACTGCATGTGCAATATCTGTAGATGGTATATGCTTCGTTTACTTTGTGGCTTTGGGTTTGGATGTTCGTTGGAGCGAGAAGAGCTGTTGATAAGTTGCAAACGCATTCAATCAATTTGCTGGCTGCTGGTTGCATTCAAAAGATACATTTATGTCAATGCCACCAGGCATGTGTCTGTCTGTGTGTGTGTGTGTGTGTGTGTAGGTGAAACACATTCGTGGCTGCAGTGGCAAGCAAAATTGAGTTTACGACTTGAAGCGCGGCACATGCGACACATGCGCTGTCATTCCAGTCATAACTTCTTGGCCAGGCAGGATACATTAGCGAGATAGGCGTCAGTCCGGGTCGGGCCAGGCCGGGCCGCGCCAGCTACAGCTACAGCTTTCAGCTTTCTGCTTTATTCATTTGAATGGCAACATGACATGGCCGAAGAGACATGCGACAAGAGAGTAGGTTGTGTTAGGTAGACGGGGGCGGTGTGATGGTATCTTTTATCGCCTTTTTATTGGTTGGCGAGAGGTGCGGTGAGGTGTGGGGTTATGTTCTGCATATTGCATGAGCTGCTGCCATATGGTAATTTATGTTTGTGTGTGTGTGTGTGGGTATATAGAGACATCGTTTAAATTTGAACGTGTGTTTTAGCACTCGACTGTTGAAGCAGGAGCAGAACGAACCCACAAACATAACCTTATCGATGTTGTCGCTGGCAATTTCAAGCAGCAATGGAAAATGTTGCAATATACACACACACACACATACACATATGTATGTGTGTGTTGATGTGGCCGCACTCAGTTATAGATTTCTTAGGGGACTCTGTTTATTATCCTTTCGTTGATGTTGTTGTTGTTTTATTTTTTCCATTTCGCTTGGGTTTTTTTTATTTATTGATGTTGTACATTTGAGTTAAGGGCGAACGGCGTCGTCGCATTCGTTTGCCATAACTGATGCCGTTTTTCTTTCTCAATTCCCCCTTCTAGTCCACCTGCTGCACCCCAGTCCACATATACACCAAAAGAAATTCAATTAGTTTTGCAAATAAGCTTTAAAGTTCTTGTTCTTCACTTAACAAAAAAAGAACTTTACTATTTAAGACATTTAAAACTTAAAGAGAGAGTTAAGCAAGACTCTTAAATAAATCTGATACATAGAATTATCAAAACATTTCTTTATGTTTTTATGTTTTTTGTTGCAGTGTATGCTTGGCCATGGTCCACAACTAGGACACGTGGCATGGACCATAGCTTCGGCTTTAGCTTTAGCTTTCAACTTTGGCTCTAGCGGCCCATATATGAAACAGTAATACAAATATTGCGCATACGCCACGTTCGCCCCAGAGGCAACAATGTAGCCCACCCGAACATATTGCATGAGTGTATTTGTGTGTGTGTTTGTGTGTATGTGTGTGTATGTGCTGGTAAAGCGATCAAAGTCAAAAGCAACGGCCATATACATTGAACTCTTGCCGAGCAATGGCAGCAAGCGTAACGGTTCCGGTTACGGTTACGGTTACGGCCAACAGTAAAGTTGTTTGCTTTAAAACTTGTTTGCACTTTCCCCATTCACCACCACACCCCCAACGCTTGGCCACGCTCTTAGCAACAATAACTCCAAAACGCCAGACACTCGCCTCATTGGCTGTATGCATTTTTGTTTTCTTTAAATGGAATTGGACACAAATTGTGGCACTCAGCTTTTCAGCTAGCTTATTACACTCCACGTACTTAATTTTAGTTTGGTGTATTTACCAAAGTATCGAGAAGATCCCAATTGTAAACACTCTCATTAAATTTGATGCTAATGAGAAAAACGAAACAAAACATTCTTAAAGTGAACATATAAAGTACAACATTCTTTATCTGGACTTATAACCATACTTACACGTATTACATCCTACTAAAAGTTTGTTTGTTTGTTTGTTATTCATTCACGCAATAACTACTGAATGGATTTTTATCAATCTTTACAATAATATAGCTGATGCATCAGAATAACATAAAGACTCTAAGTTCTTTAGATATTGTATGATTAACCTTGCATTGTGTTGTTGGACTTTCTACTGTGGGAGACGAGTGACAACATACGAGCCAGAGACTGAAAGATCATTTTATTCGGTAGAAAAAAAGATTGTTGAGAGTAAATTGTGCTTCGAACGTGCAATCATGTCAAATTACTAGTTATTAAAAATTTAAATGTTTCTTCGATAAAAAAAACTTCAACTTTTAAGCAATTATTGGAATAATTGATGTTATTTTGTATGCAGCACTCATCGATAGACATTTGTGATTCATTTCACGAGTCAATCGATTTTGCGTATTTGGCGTCAACGTCAAAATCATAATTGATTCAATTTTTAATTGAATCACTGGCACAAAACGGCAAATGCTGCTGCTGCTGCTGCCGCTTCTGCTGAAAACTGAAACAGAAAATGTTTCGCTTCTGAAACGGAAAGGGAAATGGCAAGCAAATGAAGATGAAAACCAAACCGTTATGCCCGGAGGCAGCGATCGATTTCAGTCCAAGCTATACTCAACCTATAGCACCATATACATAAATATATATATAACTATAACATACATCTTAATAAATCATGGTTTAACGTTGAGAGCTATGAATAACAAACGATATCAATGAAACTATAATGAAGAAAACCTTCTAGATTCACAGAAGAAAACGCATTACGAAGCTGAAAAGCGTAGCAAAGACTGATTCGAATTATTCGAATTATAAATAAATACTAAGCAAAAAATACTTTTGCTGTCGATTTATAATTGAAACTAAGAGATTATTAGTGAATATTAAGATATTATATATTCATAGCTTTTATCGATAACATATCGTGTAAGAGCGATAGCTGAACTATTGAAACTTCGACAGTCAAAAAGTTCACTTACGGAAAGAGTATATTCCAAACGGATTATCTTCTTTTAACAATTGATTAGTTTCTCTCTCTCTCTCTCTTTCATTCTCTTTCTCTCTCTCTCTCGCTCTCTCTCTCTCTCTTTCATTCTCTTTCAATCTCTCTCCCTCTTTCTCTCTCTGTCTTTCTCTTCCTCTTTTTTTTCTCTCTATACCCATCTCTATCTCTCTCTACCTATCTTTCTCTCTATCTCTTTTTCTGTCTATCTCTCCCTCTCTCTCTGTGAATTTCTTTCCCTTTTTTTTCTGGGAACTTCACATTATTGATCAAGCTTTTGGTTGTTGAAACTTAACCCAAAAGAATTCGCACTTTTGATTAACAAATGTTGAAAACCTTTTCAATTGAACGGCACTGTATTTTCTCTCTCTCTCTTTCAAGCAGACAACTCGCAGTATCTCGCTCTCGCTCGCTCATTTTGTTTGCTGTTGAATCACTTTTAATATTGGCTTGTCACGTAAATTAAACTGTGCCACATTGGGGCGCAACTTGCAACTTGCAACTGGCAAAATGCAAAATCAAAAAACGAAAAAAAACCCAAAATGGAAAAAATGTTTCAAATTGCAATTTGAGTTCAACATTGAATAAATTCGTTGAAAATGTCAGCGGCATTTAGTTGGTTGCATTGTTTTTGGTTTTTCGTTTTTGGTTTTTCGCTTTTTGGGTTTTTGGTTTGTTTTTATTTGAGTAAAAGTTTTGCGAACGCAAATCATGAAAATAATTTTTCACTTGTCAGCTTAATGCTGGTTGGCCCAACGGGTCGGCTACGTAATCGAGAATCAAAATTGCAAAACTGCGATATGCATTAAATAACTGGGCCAAAAATGCCAAAGCACAATGGAACTTTTACAATATACTACAGCGCAAATACCGCAAAATTTGCTAGGCATTTGGTAAATGAACCATTCGTGCAACATTATAGTTGCCACTTGCCACGCTTAACTTAGAACAATTAGACAGATTGAACAAGTTCAAAGTTTTCACTCTCTTTCAATTAACTGCCTTAAAATTGGAACACAACATTAAGAAGTTAACTCTGCAAAGAAAACGAAACGAAAGCGTTTTTTGTGTGCTGCTTTTAGAAACGAAACGAAACGAAACAAAACAAAACGGTAAAAACTCTCGCTTGAGTGACAGAGGCTATCAGTGTGATTCGATCTACAGTCAAAATGTGAATAAGGGGTTGTGGATAGGGTAAAGGCCAAACCCATGTCACAACAGCTGACTGCTCTGATTGCCAAAAAGCACAAAAGTAAAAAAAAGCCGCATACCCCTTAGCAAACAATAGTAAAGGGTATACAAACAAGTAGTTAATCAAATGTTTTAAAAATGGTATAAAAAAACATCAGCAATCCAATAAGTAAACTTATTTCATTGTTAAGAGTGTATCTACAAGTCGTATACACCTGAACTTAGCGTAAAAAAATGGTTCTCGCATATTGCATACGAAATCGAAAACGAAAACGAATCTTGCCAAAGTTGATTTGTTGCAGGAAGAAAAAGAAAGAGCATTAAATTCGTTGAGGCATTGCATTCATTACAACAACACATAGACAACAAAGTACTAACAAATGAAATGATTCAATTACATTACAAGAAAACGTAAGGAGCTTTTGTTTAAAATTCTTTGAAAGTCATCAGAACATAAATACATTTGTTGCCACAACTCACATTTAAAATTCATTTGAAACTTGTTCAAAGAAAAGAAAAAAAATAAAACAAAAATGTTTTAATGCGATTTGCAATTGTTGTTGAATGTTTTCTCTTCCTCTTTCTCTCTCTGTGTGTGTGTGTGTGTGTGTGTGTGTGTGGGCGAACACAATTCATAATAATTGTGTTTAGCTACTTTGGCACGTCAACTAATTAAGTCAATTTATCATTAGCCGAAACAAAAATTTCTATGCAACCAGAACAAAATCAACTTGCTCGCTCTCTCTCTCTCTCTCTCGCTCTCTCGCCGTCTAACATACATTCCATTGACATCTTGGCCTCGTCGTCGTCGTCGACGTCGTCGTCATTTCTAATGGCAGCTCGTTAAATTTATTGCTCATACGCCCCCGTGTGTACCTGGCAAAAGCGTCAGCGGCGATTTGTGAGCTTCACGAGCTGCTTTAAATGTTAAATGCGCAAATAACGTTGCACGTGCCACACAACCATTGACTGTGGCACCGCGCACTGCGTACAATGCGAACAATGACTTTCTGCGCCTGACACACACACAAACTAAGAGAGAATGGGGCGTGCCCGGGCAAAAGCATTGCAACCAGGCACCCAGGCAATCCCTTTTTGTGCTCTTGACGTCAAAACAAATGATTTGATATTTATTGCCAATCAGCCAACCAAGCAACCTTACAACCAACCCAGCGGCGTCATCGTTTGACGCTCTTCTCAAGACTCAACAGTCATGTGATTCCAAATATATCAACTGGTTGTAAAGAGAAACAAAACACTAGGCATGATCATTCTTTCTTTTCAGCACCCCATAAGATATAAATATATATATATATGTTCGATCAGACAAATGCAAGATCTATTAAATGATCTTAGTGGTAAAACATTCGAGAAATCATAATTTTGATAAATGTCATAAGACAGTGTTAAGTTCAAGTTGATGTCTGGTCTATTCTCTGTGTTAAATGTGTGCCTTCAGCGATAAGCACACAATAGTTGAGTGAAAACTGTTATTGCGATGTAAGTGTGAAAGCATAGAACTAGAATAAAGTGCTTTACTTAGAAACATTTGGTTTTTTCTTAGGAAAATTAGTCAAAGCTTAGTAATACCCTGTACACATTATTTATTCAAGATATTAACTTTGTAATTTAAACTCTTTTTATACCCTGAACCCATTGAAAACTGTACACGTAAAGTATAGGGTATCGGGGTTTCTCGACTGGAGCCTTCTTACTTGCTATTTATCAGCATTCAAAAATATATTATGATTATGTTGAACTCAAGGCAATCATGACCCAAGCTTCAATTGATGATAACCTTTTACAAGCAACGAAAAAAAAAAAACACAACTTGAATTTTTTTGATTTTCAAAACTAAGAGATGCTAAGTATATATATTGCGAAGGAATATTGTATGAAACTTCAGAACGGCACTAATTAGATCGTTTAACATTTTGATGGAGTGTGCAAAGGTGTGGTGGGGTGGTGGGTTGGTGCTGTTAAGGGAGGTGTGTGCCTGTCGACAGACCTTTTAACCCTTATCATATTCTATAAATCGCCAGTGCCAAACGGCATGGAAGGCGCCTTCCCCTATGGGTCACGCTCGAATATTGCCCTTGGCCAAGCTGTTTTTGGTGTTTCGGTAATTTGCTGTTATATTTTTTTTTTTTCTGCTTTGGTTTTGGGTTGCGGGTTGGTTTGGTTTGGCTTGGTTTGCCTTTAAGGCCACTTGGCCTGTTATTATGTGCATCCTGTGCGTTGGGCCCTGTTATTTATTTATGGCCACATAATAAATCTGTGCATAAGACATTGCCTGCCCAGCCGGACAGAAGAATCGTCGACTGAGAACGACTCAGACATTAATTTTTACACACAGAAAACAAGAAAATTATTGTTATTAACTTGACTTGAAATCAAGAAATGAAAAGAGTTTGTGCAAATGTATCTAACAGCCAGATCGAAGCATCGTCCACCCCATTAGCTGTATATATATTATAATACAATAACCGATAAGGATTCAACACCATTCTCAACCCATTAAGCCAATATCAGCCAGAGTTTGTTTACTTCACGACACAGGGCCAAATATGTCTGAATATGATGAACTAGTACGCATATTGAGAATTTACGGGTTTTCCCCCTTTTCAAATTTCATGTTACATGTGCGAATAGTGCATTGATAAGTATTGCAATAGGTCAGAAACTGTAGATTAGACTCGATTCTATTAATTGTTGCAACGACAGCATTTAGCTTATCTTCTGTTCTGTTCTAAAGTGCAAGCGTCGTTTGTTAAATGCATTTAACTGTTATACAACAAATCACTTAAAGAAAAGAAGAACTGACAACAGCAGGAAAATAAGTAATTATCGTGCGAGGCAGAGAAAAAAGAAAGTTTCATACAAACAAAAAATAAGATCATTCGGTAAAGATAACACTATGCTTCTAATGTGAATACAAAGACATTTTCGCTGGCAAATATATTTTGACAACTTCGTTATGCACTTTGTGAAATATGTTGAAATATTTTCTATGTGTAATAAATTGATAAAGTCAAACACAAGCTTGATTGGATTGATTGCATATAGATGAACCGATCATGTGTGCGCTCAATGTCATTATCTCATTTACATTAACATTTCGTTTGTTGTGATCTTTCTGATACGCCAACGATTTCATGTTGGGCTATATAACGAGCTCTGCCAATGGAACGCTTTACAGTCAACTTTTGAAATTCGCGATGATGGGATTACTTAACATTTTTATTGTGCTACTAGCCGCTACTAGCCCTTTCATACAGGGAGTAAAAGCGGAATGTACAATGCAAATGTATACACCTTATCCGAATATTGTTACCCATTTTGGGTCAAAACATTTGGTGACAGAAGCAACTGGATTTTTTACACGGGAAACTGGTGAAACGATTGACCTTTATTGTCCTAGTGGTTTTTCAATTTCTACCAAGTGAGTATAGATACATTTGATAAAAGGAAATTTATTTTTAATATAAAGTGTTATAAATTTAGTAACGGTCCATTAAGCTATAAACAGCATCATCTGGAATTCACTTGTTCTTCCAATGCTGACCGTTATTGGACATATAATGGAAAATATAGGTATATAAATAATATTGAGTGCTCGCATAACTTCGGTACCGAAATGTATGAGAGTATTTCGTCTATGCCGAATTGCGCAAGGTTCATGAGTCTCGTTGTTGGCCAGAACTTTGGTGATATAGGAACATTGAAAAATGTTGCCATATGCTACGATTTTATTAAACAGCAGTTAAAGTATGCCAGCTACACGGCATATCCATCCAAAATCAAAGTTATCGAAAAGGTAAGAGCTAAGAGTAACGCCAAAGAGCAGAAGAATTATGCTTGAACTCCTTGCATTCCATATTCAGACTCAGGTGGGCCAACTAAATCGATTGGGTCTGGACGTTAAGGTTTCCTACTCTAAAAGCCAATTTCGGGCAATAAGGTAAGTAAAAAACTAGACTTAAACAAGTGTGCAAATGTTTAGAATGAAGCATCGCCAACCCCATAAGCTATATATATATATATATATATAGTCTCGATCAGCAACTACAGCCGAGACAAGTCCGTCTGTCTGTCTTTCCCGTTTTTCCGTTCGTATTCCGTATGTAACATCGATCTCGATGATTTGGAATCTGAATGAAGAATAAGTCTAAGTCTCATTAGCATTCGATTAAATTTTATGCAGTGCGGACATCATTAGCGCCCAATTCAAAAAGGATAAGAACTTGAAGGCGCTGTTCGGTGATGAGACGTACGAGTATGCAAATCTGATCCAGGACGAGGTCTTTGCCAGCGATTTGATGGACTTGAAGGAGATGCTGGGCATTGTTTGGCTGCGCGCCCTTCGTACTGGCAACTGGCGACATCTGCTCAATGCCCTGCAGATCGCCAGCTTGAATGCCAAGTATGATGTTACCGTCGGTGTTTCCGGCACCGTAACAATGCCAATGCTGCAGGCCTGCAATGAGATGCGAACCCTAAACATTGAGCTCGATTCGGGCGATACGATATCGGTGCCGGCGCATATTTGGACGCATATACGTGCATTGGAGCCAACTTTGAATGGCACCGATGAGTTCGTTGTGGTTGCCCACAACTCGCCATTCGTAAGTTCACACCAAAGAGTTCATTAATTATACCCTGATCCCATTAAAAATGGGAAAAAAGGGTATAATGAAGTTGTGCAAAAGTATGTAACAGGCAGAAGGAAGCATCTCCGACCCTATAAAGTATATATATTCTTGATCAGCATCAACAGTCGAGTCGATATAGCCATGTCCGTCTGTCCGTCTGTCCGTCTGTCCGTCCGTCTGTCCGTCTGTATGTATGAGCCAACCGATCTCAGAGACTATAAGAGCTAGAGACTCCAGATTTGGAACTTAAGCTCGCCTAATCCCTAGGCAGTACAAGTTTGTTTCCGATTTTCGATAACTCTTCCCGTTTCCGATATACACATGGGATCGATAACAACAAAATCTTGAATTTTGAAAACTTTGAGATGCAATTTGAATTATAAAACAAAATAATGATAATCTGTGAAAATTTTATTGAAATCGGATAATAAACACCGGAGATATGGGACATTGAAGTTTTGTATGCAGTATGCAGTATGCGCGTAGACACACACACAAACACATACTTGCAAGCACTGACTGTACGCGTAAAGTATAGGGATCAGGGTATCGTCTAGTCGGGATTTCTCGACTAGAGCCTTCTTACTTGTTTTAATACGCATTTTGACACATTTCACATTTAACAGTTCACCAGCAATGAGCGGGACGGTCTGTGCAAGAGCATGTGCGAGGAAGTGTCCTGGCTGAAGTACAGCCTCTTTGCCAAACTGCAGCATTATCCGGTGTATGGACTCGTCCAGTGCTGCCGCGTCTCCGATGTGGAAAACAAACTCGATAACTTTCCCAAACAAACAACTTTCCTGCCACAGTTTGTGGAACCTCCAAAGTTTTTGGAACTTCCACAGTTAAGCGAAGAACCAATTTCAACAACCGAAACAACATTGGAAAATGACGAAGAGGAGTTGGACGATTGATCTTAACTAAATGGAAAATGATAATCAAATCCGTTGTTTTTTAAGCATTTATTCATTGTTTAAAGAATATTATTGTACAAACAACTTTAAGAGCATATTATGTTAGTGATAACACAATATGTACTTTAAGAGCATATTATGTTAGTGATAACTCAATATGTCCTTAAAGTTGTTTGTACAATAATATTCTTTAAACAATGAATAAATTAGAGTAACTTAACTTTTTATATTTCTTTTTTCCCATTTCAAAACTTTTAATAAATTGGCAATGCAAAGATTCTGGGTTTGAATATTCTAGGTAACATATATTCGATACGCAACAAAGAACTTTTTTAGGTTTTTTATTAATTTTCGATCTTTCTTTTTGCGTTCCCAAAAAAAATTCACTTAAAGATAGGTCACAACTTTCCGAAGTCATAACTCCCTTAAAACTCAACAGATTATCAAATGCAATATCTTTTAGGTCATGGCTTGGCATCTAGATTAATACTGCATTTCCAGTTTGTAACATTATTTTGATGATGAGTCGGAACTTTCGGAAGTCAAAACTTAACAGATTATCAAATGCAATATCTTATAGATATTGAACTATGCTTATATCTAAGAAAATTCGATGGAGATCAGTAAGTTTGCATGGAAGATATAGTCGATTCAAAATGACTGAACAACGCAACACGTACGGGTGACAGTCGTGCTCTTTCTATTAGAGCCAACTTAATTGCTTTTTCTTTCGTTCAAATATCGATTTAAAATTGTATAACGTGGCAAAGAGAAGAAAGATTTAGTCAAACTAAGCAAACGATTGCGTTCAAATAAGTTAAGCTAGATGCTTCGGTTGGCGAATGTCGATTGATTGTTTTGGCCAATTTGTGTGACTGAAGGCGATTTGAATGCCATAAGCCACAATGCTGAATCAAACACAAATGTGTGTGGCTTGCCAGGCAGCCTCAACGCAGCAACAAGACAACCCCTTGCTTCAATTTATGATATTTGTTTCATTTAACCGAAAGCAGCAGAAAGCAAACGAAAGCCTTTCAGGCATAACAGTCTATTGTCATGGGCTCCAAGTGCTTATGGCCAAGTGGCCAAGGCAACTAAGTTGGCGCAATGGGTCAAAGTTCACAACGCTAAGAAAAACCCATCAAGCGACGGCAAATCATTTATAGGGATTTTAATTAAATTTCAAAAAAACCTCCCAAAAGAGGGGAATACTAAATACAGCTCAGCCACTTCTCAATAAATCATTTTAAAATAGTTTCAATTATGAAATGCTTTGATATTTTGTAACTAATTGTGATGGCAGCGAAAGGCAACACTTTGGCGTTTCCCTAAATGTATTGTGTGTTCTCAGTTCTCAGTTGTCGGTTGTTGTCTGTCGGTTTGAATTGTTTGTTTATTTACTTTAATGCTTGATTTATGCGTCGCAGCCTAATGAGAAACCACTTAGGCAATGCGTCCTGTTTCGGTTTCTGTTGCTGTTGCTGTTGCTGTCCTGACCCGGTTCATCCGCTTGTCGTCACTTTTGCATAATTTAAATGCCTCAAGTTTATGGTAGGCGTTAAAGCAAAAGGGGGGCGCTACGAGTTAAGGGGGAGGGGGGGGAGTACGCTTACTTAATCATACTTGTGTACTTGTAATACTTAACAAAATAGGTTGAACAATTTGTTAAGCTTCGGTTTCTTTTTTTTTGCAGTTCGCAAAGCTATTGAATTATCCAACAACAAACATGTACATACACGCAGGTGAAGCAGTGGTAGGGCGGATGGTGTAGTGTGTGTGTGTGTGTGTGTGTACACTATGTTTTGAAGCTTCGACGCTTTACGACTTCATTTGGCGTTACGTGATATTGCATATAATGAAAATCCGCATCGGCAACTAAGAAGCAACAGCGTTAAAACTCTTGTAATGGTGGGGGGGGGGGGGGCACATTGCGTAAAAGGGGTGGGTGGTTCAAGGGGTGGTGTTGTACGTTTCCGGGCAATGGTTCTAGTTGTTGTTGTTGTTGGATCTCGCGGTCGGATGTGTTGAGGCCGGTTAAAGGGAATTTAAGTAAAACATAAACGCAAACGGAAATAGCCAAAAAGAAAATTTAGCGAGCTTTTGGCACGCGACTTTACACGCAGGTAACAAACAACAACAACACCAAGTGGTTTGGTGTGTGTGTGTTTGTGTGTGTGTGTGACACAGTAAAGGCAGTAAAGGCTGCAAATAGTAGTGGCAACAATACAACACAAAATAACAACAAAAGCCCAAAAACAAACATGAAAAAAAAAGAAAAATGTGAACAAAGCGCAAAAGAAATAAAAAGAGAACAAACAACGCAAAATTGAAAGCAGACACTGGGCTACACTGTAAGAAATTGACCTACACTTGTAAGACAAAATATTTCCATCGATTCTCAAAACCACATTAAATGCCAGAATTGATTAGGATTATAACAAATTTTCAGTGTACTTTAAGAACGGTTAAGTCAACAAAGATGGCGCCGCAACGTGTGGCATTGTGGGCTTGGTTGCTTCGACGTTGCTTCCTTGTGTGCGTGTGTGTTGGCAAACAAAAAGCCGCCCACAGCACCAACATTTAAGCAAGCTGCAGCGTAGGTGACTCGATTTGAGATGTTCCTTGGATATATGAAATTTGAGCAAAGAGAACTTATGTTTGATCACAATTAAATGTAATCTTACAATGACAACAGGCATTTTATCGATATGTTATCGAAAAACATATCTTCGTTGCGATTACTTATTGATCTTTAAATAAAATTCAGCATAGAAAACTTTATTATGTTTATCGCTTGGCTTTTTTGATCTTGTACTCAATGAAATCAAATAACAATCGATAATATATCGGAACGCAATAGCAATAATTTGGATAAGATTATCCAACTGGATCTTTTGCTGACTGCTGCATACAGATTCTACCAGTTTTTAGCTATGGATTTTGGCTATAGCTTTTCGTTGGGTTGAGAACCAAGCCAAAAACAAAAAAAAAGAATAGTAAAGGAAATACAAGGAAAATCATTGGAATTTTGGCATCGTAGCACCTGGCTGCGTGTAGCCTTGGATAACAGTTGGGGCTTAGCGACTAAACCTCTACCCCCTCCCCCCCTCCCTCCACGCTTTCTATATGTGTATATGTTTGGGAGTTGGCAGTTCCCGTCACGCCCGCAACGTAAAGCGGCGCGTGCTCAACTGCAACAGCAACAACAACAATCACACATGGAGTAGGTAAACGCGATACGGGATTCATGATGTTTTCTGTTTGTCTTCTTCTTCGTTGTGGAATGTGCTGGAATGAGGTGGATGGGTGGACGATTGCCAGGATGCTTTTGAGTATTCTTCTTGCCATTTACTTGTTGTCGTTGTTGTTGTTGGTTTTATATATATATATATATATTTGTTTTTTTTTTTTTTTGGGTGTGGAGGGGTCTGTACATGTACCGCTATTTTCATTCGTTTTCAGTTGAGAAAGGTATTAAGGCGGAAAAACACGTTGCACATCGATGTATTCCCCAGATGGGTGAATTTTGTCCCCTACTTCTACGCCGCTCGCTTCTTGTCGTGCCAATCGACATCGGCGTGTCCAGCTTCAGCTTCAGCTTCTTCGACGGCACGTGAAATTTACGTGAAATCGTCGACGCGAACGTTGGCGGCATCCGCTCTTTGCCACCCGAGTGACCAAAACAAGGCCGTGGAAACATATGTGGGTGGCTTGCGTGGGGGGAATTGAATGCATAATAATGTGTGCAGGATTGAAGTAGAGTTACCAAAAATTCGATGACAAAACGGTCAAGAAGAAAAGAAGGACAGAGTACTATATATATATATAGCGATATTTATCGATATGCGATAAGTTGGTTGAAGAAATACAGGCTAGAAAAAAAAGAAGAAAGAGAGACTATCGATACCCGATAAGGCTAAGCAAAAACATTCAATACATACAGAATAAGGTTAAGAAGGATTTTTGGATTTTTGATTCCCATCAACTTCAAGTCGACTACCAAATTAGCATAGCATTTCGTTAAGTAACCAAAAAAAAAAAGTGCGCAACGCGTAGATTAATTAGCTAATTATATAATTTAATTTAATTGCAAGGCAACTTAACTTTGGACCTCGAACTTGCAGTTAGTTAACTAATGCGCGCCTTGAGTCCACTTGAAGTCAGTCGTTTCGCACGTGATACCATTAAAAAAGTATCAAGCCACCAAAAAAACCTTTAAGTGTTTCGTTCCTGTTTTTCATACGCAAGAAATGAATGTGGAAATTTTCTTGCAATTTTATTTAACAGTCAGTTCTCAATTGGTTTCAGCAATACATTGTGTTAACTACATATATGGTATTGCCAGAAGCCATAACAATATATAAAGTATTTATTTTTAACTATTTCACATTTATTTTCTAGTTCAGTCGATCAACAATCAATCAGATGACAAATTGCAACTGCATTGCCTTTTAATACCTATTGCTAACATCTCAATGGACCCTTTGGCATCTGCTTCTTCCCTTTGCTACCCCTTACCCTTCTGTATGTGTTCATTACTTCAAGCCAGGCATCTCTGCCTGTGGTCTCAGCTATTTGAGGCAAGACCTCTGGCTCGACATCAATATTCACTCTTGCTGGGTATCTTAATTTCATTTACTATACTATTTTGTAATATTGCAATTTTAGATACATTTCGTGCTGGTAAAGGGTAATACCAGTTTTGATAAATAAATGATAATAACTTTAACAATCAATCGATGTTAAGTTTAGTTGTATACTATAAGCTTAAGCTTTAAATAAATGATAATAACTATTAAATCAATCGATGTTAAGTTGAGTTGTATTCTATAAGCTTTAACTTTGATTGCATATCGATATTTATCGAAAAGAATATCCTAGAGCAATAGACCCAGGGTATCAGTACACAAATTGATAAAAATCCAATACAAAAAGCCACAAATTCATGTGCCACATACGATGCTTAAAACGATTTTCATAAAATAGCCAGCAAATGTTTCGTGTTTACTTTGTGGGTAAAGACAGATGATATTGAAAGAAGAAAGAAAGCGAAACGGAAAGCAGGAAGGTTCAAAATGCATTGAAGTGATATGTTAACAGCAATTTAAACTACTTTTGTGTCAAGTACGAAGCAAGCAGTTAGCACAACTATATGTCCACAACTATCAATGCCTTAAGTGGGCTTAAGACAAGGCAACATAACTTTGCCAATAAGTTGGTAACAATTGAAAGTCTTTTTGATAGCAGTTAAGTTTAATGTTTATGAAAATCCGAAGAAACGGTTCACACTTATTAAAAATGTTAGAACTGATTTGAAATCGTTTAAATATTCGTTTTTTTAGCCATTTATTTCTAAGCAATGAAGTCTAAAAAACGTTTATTTCAAATGATTTGACTTAAGTTGATTCAAGTCGCAATTTTAAAAAGTTTTCATGTTGCTCGAAAATACTTTTAGAAATATTTTATTTGATTTAAAGCTCATAAATATTTTTTCAAGTACTACAAAGAGTATTTGGCTATCGAATAATATTTGTTGGTTTTTTTTTAAGGTTTGCCACAACAACAACAAGAAATGATGTGAGTTTGTTGTTGTTATGTTTTTTGCATTATTTAGTTTTTGAGCCATTTACAAAGGCGGAGAAAAACGAACGAGAAAAGCAAGCAAAATGTTACATTTTTGTTTGCCTGTGTTTTGTTTACTGTTGTTGTTATTGTTATTGTTGTTGTTTTCGTTGCTTTTTGCAATGAATATTTGTTGTTCAATTTTATTGTAGAACGAAAGCGAGCGTTTCCTAAATGCACAAGGATAATCAAAGGGATTTGCGCCGCATGCACACGAAACGATGTCCTGTGTGTTGCATACACACACACACACACACCTACACACACGTGTGTTTCTGCATGTCATTGTATTTACTTTGCCCAAGCAGCCAATAGCTGTCATAAATATTTGAGTTTCATTTTCAAACCGTTGCAACAGAACCAAAAAAAAGATCTTATCACCATTTGTACACGAAGTTTCGAAGGGTTTTACTTTTTTTAAGAATGATAACTATTTCATATCGAATATTTGAATAATTGAATATTTTCACAAATATTTCCCAAACTTGATTTCAATTTGTGATTTCATTTACAACAAAGGCAAAAAACAACAACAAACAAACTTGGCCAAATTATGTATCTTAGCCATTAACAAAAACACAACCAAGGAAAATAATAAACACCAAGCTTATTGCCGTTTAGATCCTGGCAAAATAACAAACGCAAGCAAGTAAGATGGTTCTAGTCGAGAAATCCCGACTAGACGATACCCTGGACCCTTTACTTTACGCCTGCAGTCAGTGCTTGTAAGTATGTGTGTGTGATTTTGTTGTTATCGATCACATGTGTATATCGGATACGGGAAGAGTTATCGAAAATCGAAAACAAACTTATACTGCCTAGGGATAAGGCTAGCTTAAGTTCCAAATCTGGAGTTTCTAGCTTTTCTAGTCTCTGAGACAGGCTGATGGACATGGCTATATCGAATCGGCTGTTGATGCTGATCAAGAATATATATGCTTTATGGGGTCGTAGAAGCTTCCTTCTGCCTGTTACATACTTTTGCACACAACCTTTACACCCTTTTTGAGCCCATTTTCAATGGGTTCAGGGTATAAAGAGTTCTGATTTTGTTTACCTGTTTTGTGTATGTGTGTAATTGAGATAAACTTTGCCAATGTGTGCGTGAGCGTGTGTGTGTCAATGTTTATTTGGTATTTTATATTATTTTGTTTTTTTTTTTTGTGCTCCTTTTGCGCATTGTTGCATTGTTAAAGTTTATTTTAGCATCGACCTTTTGCTCTTGCGCTTGTTTAATTACACTCAAATCTGCCATTACGTATATATATATATGTATATATATGTCAAATAGAAATTTTGTGCAAATAGTATATTCGTTCAATATTTGAGCAGAATATTTGATAACAAAGAACAAAAAAAAGTAAAATTTGTTCGTAATAAAAGTTTTAAAGTTGAGATTAATCATGCTTAGATATTAATTAAAACTGTTGTCTACAGTAGTCTGTGGTTATAAAGAACTTTTGACCACATTTCGAACAAGTTCGTTCACAAAATACAAACATATTTTGGGCACTCGAGTTACAGTTTATATTATGGTATTGATGCTTGTTCAACATGCTGTGGCGTATGGTGCGTATGAGTAACCTGTGCATTTCATTTGATTATTATTGTGCATGTTAAATATGCACTTTGGTATTTCTGCATTTATGCATACATTTTATGCTCGTTGTTGTTGTTGTTGCTGCTGTTGCTGCTGTTGCTGTTGCAACTTAAGTGCATAAATAAACACATTTTAATTAAATTAAAATAAAATGCATATCGTTGCATGCATTTATTATTATCGATGTCCACATCCGACAGCAACGACATCCGACGATGAGCTGTATGCCATTTTACAATGAATAAATTTATGTATGTCAATATGCATTTGCTTTCCCCCCCACCTCTCTCTCTCTCTCTCTCTCTCTCTATCAAAGCGGTTTTTGGGACTTTAGTTTTGAAAATCGAATTAGACCCAGGGGTCGAATTGTGCAACATTTTGCAACCAGCAAGCATCGCTTGGGGACAAGTTGAACTCATTTACTTATTTTCACATTTTCGATTTTTGTTTCTGCCGCATTTCAACAACCAACAACAACTAATGTTAAATAGTAAATAGTTCAAACTATTCACAGTTCAACATCTAAGCTTAAATGATCGTTCGAATTTATAAACATATTGATAAAGTTATTTAATGATAGATTTTTAGAGGCATTTTCATTATATATTCATATTTAAGGAAACCTCCTTTGGATGATCATACCCCAAAAACTTATTTTACCCTACTTTTGCTCAACTTGACGAAGACGACTCAAACTTAACGACTTGCGAACTGAACCAATGTCGATCGGCTGCCCCTTAGAGTTGCCACCTAAGCTTCTCATTGAAAGAATTTTCCAACTTTAAAGGTCCTTAAAACAATATTAAATCGCTTATTTCACAAGTTACAAAAACCTTTAATTCTATTAGCTTTATGATAAATCAATGCATAAATCACCATTCTCAGCTTTTTTATATGGCATATATAGATTGTAAAGATCATTTGAAAGAACAAGTTCAGTTTGTTTTACATACCTTTTCGCTGCTGTACCAAAGAAGATGACAAAAATGCGTTTTAAAGTGTTTTGATTCGAATGTTTTTGAAAAGCCTTCACGATCGCTATTAAGGTTTTTTTCTCTTTGGCAGATTTTGTACACACTTCAACACTTTGCGTTGGCCAATTGAATAATGATTTGGAATTTCCATCACTTAACATTTTTTATATGCATATTTATGTGTTGTTACTATTTTATTTGTTATTTTCGTGTCGATTGCAGAACCAAAACAAAAACTCTCAAAAAAAACAAAAACAATCAAACAAGCAAACAACATGTAAACAAATGAAGAGCGGTGAAGAATGTAGGCGCTCGATCCTCGAAATGACAACAAACAAACAAGACGAGAAGCACGCGGCAAGTTTGAACGCGGCACGCGTTAAGTTCGTAAAGTAGTAAGCCGGCTTTGCGCGAAAGAAGACACTATTAAAAAACGGGTAACACTTCGTATAAGTGTCAATAAATAAATACACGGTCGTACGGAACGTAACGCAACGCAATTGACGACAGAGAGACACACACGATATCGTCGCTGCCCGGCTCATTGGGTCACTGAAGCAGCCAGTTGCACTGTCAACCAGCGATACCTAAACGCGAGCCACATACGAGACTGCGAAATACGAAATACGAAATACGAAACACGAAACACACACGGAATGTTTGTTGACACGAGCGTGCGGATGAGGAGAGGACGAACAACGTTGCCCGTTGCAAACACCGCCACTGACTGCATTCGACGATGTTTTCGCTAGCGATTTTAAGACAACGCACACACACACACGCAACGCACACAATGAACGCACGGGCACGAGGACGAACAACTTATACGAAGCGTTACGAAACCAAACGAAATGAAAATACATGCCGAACGAGCATTCGACTGTGCTGTGCTGTTGTTCTTTCTTTCTTTATTTCGTTGCGCATGACCCGTGAGCAAAAACCGAAGACAAAGGACACAGAAGCAGCCAAAGCAGCCAAAGCAGCAGCAGCAGCAACAGCGGCCAACAAGCCACAAAATTGGCGCGCAATTTCAATTAGTTGATGTCCTGTCCAACACGTCTCTCTCTCTCTCTGTCTGTCTCTCTGTTATTCGTCTCGGCCATCAATTTCTTAACACCAGTCCAGCCGGTTAAGTCCACGCTCGACACATTAGTTCGTCGCTTGAAGTTCATGGTCCGGCGCTCCGTTTAATTTGGCGTTCAAAGTGTCCACGTCCGGCCACTCTTTGGTCGATTTTTCATAGCGGCAGGTCAAACAAAAATCTGATCAGAAGCCAACACTTGATGGACAACTAAAGTGTTGTCACAACTGGGGTGACACTTCACTCGGATGCATCAAGTGTGTGCCCGAACGGGATAGAAGCATTGAACAAACATTATTCGAATCCTTCTCTTCTTTTGAAGATCCTTCTAATAAGTTGTTAGATTATTGCTGAAGTAACAATGAATTTAAGAATATATTATATTACAAAAACGAATTGAATTTTTAATCAACTTTGTTGCCTTTTTTATGCCCTGAAACCATTTGAAAAGAGGAACAAAAAAAATATCATATAAAGGTTGTTAACATTTTAGAGCTTCAATGAACAGTTAATAAAGAGAAATATTTTAAACTCGAATTTATAAATGATTTTTTAAATGTACTGTTAAATTTCGGATTTAATTTTGTTAATATTTTGAAGAATAATTTTGCATAAGACAAAGTTAAGTTTGTTTATTGAAACTAAAGCCGATAGAAGATAAACATCAAGCTTTACGCTCTCCAACTTATTGATGGGAAAAAAAGGTCTATCGTTGACAACACGTATTCATTTTTCTGCATGACGTCAATGTTTGATTAAGAACACAGAACAGCTCAACACGCCTTTCAGCCCCCGTACCCAGCGCCACGTCTATCTTTGGCTGCGCTTAATGCTACTCGGTTCGAGTAATGAACAATTGCGACTGATAGTGTTGGTGTAAGTGTGTGTGTGTGTGTGTGAGAAGTCGCGAGTGGGTTAAAACAACAACAGAAAAGTTATCTAGATGGCTGGCTGGTAGACAGCAACAACAACAACAATGGGTGCCTATGATTGCCTTTCAGCTTTTGGAGTAGTTAGCTCTCTTAGTTGGGTCATTGACAAGAGAAGGAGAAGCATGTGCAGCAGGTGGCGGGGTGGGGGGTAAATCTAAGGCTTCAAAACAAAGGAAAACACTGTGACGGCAACAATGACGAGAAGCAGGCAACAACAAAAAGGCGAACAACGACCCCCCCAACGCTACCCTACTACTTTACTTCCCTTCAACCGAGCCGCACATGGTGTGAAATGTGGCATTAAAATAAAGGAACACTCTAATAAGGCTGCCTTTTGTTAACAATGCAAAAAAGGCAATGCAAAAAACAAAAAAAATGTGAAAGAAAGAAAAACTGTCGCTTGCAACTGCCACCTTGCACTAGGTTGCAGTATAGTAACCCCCCGCCACACCCCTCTACCAAGTGTGAAGAGTGGCAAGAAGATGAAAAAATGAAAGAAAATTGTAATTTCCGGCCAAATTGTGAAGGAGAATCTGCTTTCTTTTTAATATCATCTAGCAGATGCGATTCATCTGACAGAGGCAGAGAGAGAGAGAGAGAGACCTGAGATAAAACTAACATTCATAAAAGTAAAGCGTAAAGAAGAATCAGAAGAAAAAGCAGGCAATTGCTAAGGTTAGTGACAGATATCGAACTGATTAGCATTTGGCACAGAAAAAAGATTCCAAGAGGCAGCAAATTCGAATAGGAATAAACGTATGTTCTGAGTATAGTTATAGGTATAAATTCTGTTAAAGTGTCGTTAAGAATTGTTGGTTCGAATTTCTTCGATAGTTAAACGAATAATTTATGAACATATTAAATTTATTAGCTGTGTCAGCAAATTGCGCCACAAACTTGCCCCAATGACATGACTGACAATGCAAATAGCGAACACACACACACACAGACGCACATGAACATGCATGAAGAGAAACTGAGGTATGCCAATATTTCAATAACATTGACGTGGCCATATGTTGATTTGGATTAAGATTTTGTGCATTGGGCATGCAAGAGATAGTTAGATAGAGAAAGAGAGAGAGAGAGGACAACAATCAAATGTCGTAAAGCCAATATGCAATTGGCTTTCAAGCAAGAGTTGGTAAGCTGGTGTTAATGCGCTTATGTCTCTAGTTAAGGTGCAATGTGGGATGTGTTGCAAGTCGCGTATTTGTGTGAATGCTAATAACCATTTATCTAGGGTTATTACATGTGTGTGCGGTTGTGTGCATGTGTGTGACATTTGAACATGAATGTTTTGAGCTGAGAATCTTCTTTGATGGTTACTTTAAAACGAAATTGAGGTACAAAACATTTCACAACGAGAGAACAAAAACAAGAGAGAAGCAATGAAAGACTGAGTAGTAGAAGGTACAAGAAAACAAATACGAATATATATTGTAAGAGGTTTTTGGGATGAAATTTCATAGAGTTTACTCAAATAGTATTATGGTAGTTCAACTGCAAAATGTTCTACAGCAACTTAAGGTTGCCATCTTGTTATTGAACTTGTTCGAGTTATTCAGTTATCAAATCCGACTTTCGTACACTTAAAGGTTGCATAGGAAACAAATTGCAACTTATTTACACAGACATACACTTGAGCATAAATGATATTAAATCGGTTTAAGGCAAGTTGACAAAGTCATGGACATCAATCATTTAATGCTTAAGTGGTTTGAAAGTGTTTAAGCTTCCAATTACAAAAAGGGTTGGGTTATTTGAACTTCACACAACAACACACATTCAAATGTGCATGCGTATGTGTGCGTATGTGTGTGCGTATGTGTGTGTGGCATTCATTAAATGGCCAACACATCATCATATCAACCGTATCGATTTGGGTAACATTTTGGGGCGTACGTCAGCAAGCAATCAAAACAACTGAATTAAAAGCCTCAAATTGTTTTGTCATACGGTCAATGCGTGAGCCTGATGACGTTCACAACCAGGATCCAGGTGTGTGTGTGTGTCTAAAATTGTGCGTCGAAGTGTTGTTGAGAAGAAAAAGTTGAGTTGGGTTTGGTATTGCAAAGCTTTAAGAAGATAAAGTTCAATACATATCGATAAATCACATATATGTCAAGATTATCGTTAGATCTATTATCGATTATTCGAAATTGCATAATGCTTAAAAGCGTTTTATATCGAAAAATCGATAAGCGATCATAGGAAGATGTATCAGTTAGCCAATCTTATCGATCAACCTATTATCGATAGTAAAAAAGCAAAACTTTAAAGGTTTTTCTTGCTTTTCTTGATTATTTGCGAAAACTTCATTAAGTTTGGTCGAAAACACGAAAGAAAAGTGTATCTGCTAGTCGAGCTCCACTCTTTTAAGTTGTGTGTGTTTAATTTTAATCTTTAGCGTCACAAAGGACAGCCGGGTCGACTGTCGCTGCTGTCTGACGCGGCACAAAATGCGCCTTAATACTTTTTCAAAATTACATTTTATCAACGCACACACACACACACACACAGACACGATCCTACTCACACACGACACTTTTCGTGACGTTGGCAACACTTTCACTAACCAACCCACACGAACTCTTCTTTTTTTTATACCCTGAACCCATCAAAAATGGGCAAAAAGGGTATAATGGTTTTGTTCAAAAGTAAGTAGCAAGCAGAAGGAAGCATCTCCTCCATAAAATATATATATTCTTGATCAGAATCAACGGAGATATGGAGTATTGAAGTTGAGTATGCAGTATGCGGATAGAGTATAAGTAAGTATTGGGTTCAGGGTATCGTCTAGTCGTGATTTCGCGACTAGAGCCTTCTTACTTGTTTATTACTCCCTGTCTCCGTAGGATTCACATGCTGGCTTTTTATTTATTTTTTTTTTTTGCTGCCTCTTTCGAGTGCAAACACTTTATTGCGATTTAAATTCTCATTATCTTGCTCGATGCGAGGAGGAGGAGGAGGAGGAGGAGTAGATTAGCGTGCCAAGTGAAATAAAACCAAACTTTTGCCCGTCTAATGATAAGTTATCTAATCTGGCTTGCTTGCTTGCCTCTGCGGCAAGATAACAACTCTGAGAAATTTGCACAAAATAATTTAATTATTAGCGTAAAGCTAAAAAACAAAAAAGAATTTGAGTCTTTTGTTCATTGGTTCATTTCTCGTGCCATTGTTGCATTTACCATTTCTGCTTTTTGGCTTCCTTTTGGGGCGTCATTAAAAATTTCGCATATAATCGTTGTAACAGTTGTTGTTGTAGTTGTTATAGTTGTTGTTGTTGTTGGTGTTCTTATCGCATTACGTAATAGTTTCAAACGCCGTCTGCCATGCGCTAATTAATGATGTAAAATATTTGTACTTCATCATCAGCACTATCATCATCATCATTATAGGCTAGAAACATGAGAGGGGTTTTACCATTTAAAGACCTTCGCTCTCGTTCTCTCTCTCTCTCTCACATCATCCCAGCACATTTTTGCATGTCGTCAATTATGAAAACTTTTTAGCACGCTCTCAAGTTTTATGCATGTATGTGTGTGTGTGTGTCTTTTAGCGAGCAGACAGCTCGTTAGTTGTGGGCATGCCGATGATGCTCAACAAGTTGTTGTTAAAGATGAACGCCAGGCAGCACACACGGCGCATACTTGATCTCATCTTAAAGCTAAGATACAATAGACTATGAGTTAACAGTATGAGAAAACAAAAAGAGCAAAATTATTTTATAAACTGGAAATTCATGCAGTATTAATCTTGATGAAAAGCCACGACTTAAAAGGTATTGCATTTCATAATCGGTTGAGTTTTGGGGGAGTTCGAAAAGTTCTGACCTTCAAGTTTATTTTATTGGCTAGAGTTTTATTTCTATAATGAATTTCGAAAAATCTTTGGTCAAGCTTTCTACCTTCATAACTTCGTCAAAATTAATCCGATTTTGAAAAGTTATATCTTAAAAGTCATGGTTTGATTTCAATAATAATACTGCATTTAAATCCAGAAATCAAAAAAAAACAATTTGTTTTTTCGAAAAATCATTGGTCAAAATTTCCGATCTCCATAACTTTGTCAAAATTAATCCGATTCTGAAAAGTTATATCTTTAAAGTCATGGTTTGATTTCAATAATAATACTGCATTTAAATCCAGAAATCAAAAAAAAAATTTTTTTTTTATTGAAAAATCATTCGTCGAAATTTCCGATCTCCATAACTTTGTCAAAATTGATCCGATTTTGAAAAGTTATATCTTAAAAGTCATGGTTTGATTTCAATAACAATACTGCATTTAAAGTCAGATATCAAAAATTTTTTTTTTTTTTTCGAAAAATCATGCGTCAAAATTTCCGATCTCCATAACTTTGTCAAAATTGATCCGATTTTGAAAAGTTATATCTTAAAATTCATGGTTTGATTTCAATAATAATACTGCATTTAAAGTCAGATATCAAAAAAATTTTTTTTTTTTCGAAAAATCATGCGTCAAAATTTCCGATCTCCATAACTTTGTCAAAATTGATCCGATTTTGAAAAGTTGTATCTTAAAATTCATGGTTTGATTTCAATAATAATACTGCATTTAAATCCAGAAATTAAAAAAAAAAATTTGTTTTTTCGAAAAATCATTGGTCAAAATTTCCGATCTCCATAACTTTGTCAAAATTGATCCGATTTTGAAAAGTTATATCTTAAAATTCATGGTTTGATTTCAATAATAATACTGCATTTAAATCCAGAAATCAAAAAAAAAAATTTGTTTTTTCGAAAAATCATTGGTCAAAATTTCCGATCTCCATAACTTTGTCAAAATTGATCCGATTTTGAAAAGTTATATCTTAAAATTCATGGTTTGATTTCAATAACAATACTGCATTTAAATCCAGAAATCAAAAAAAATTAATTTGTTTTCGAAAAATCATTGGTCAAAATTTCCGATCTCCATAACTTTGTCAAAATTGATCCGATTTTGAAAAGTTATATCTTAAAATTCATGGTTTGATTTCAATAATAATACTGCATTTAAATCCAGAAATCAAAAAAAATTAATTTGTTTTCGAAAAATCATTGGTCAAAATTTTCGATCTCCATAACTTTGTCAAAATTGATCCGATTTTGAAAAATTATATCTTAAAAGTCATGGTTTGATTTCAAGAATAATACTGCTTTTAAATCCAGAAACCAAAAATTTTTTTTTTGATCTATCGAAAAATCATTGTTCGAAACATTCGACCCAAAATAATCAACTTGATCTGAACTTTCCGAAGCATTTGATATAAATTCATAAGATCCGTAAAGAAAAAAATAATTATATACATTTTAAGTTAGTTATAAATGATTTGCATAAGCCTTAAATTATGATTATGCTTTAATATCTATAATAAACTTTCGTTGGCTAAAAACAAAAAATCTATTTTCTTTCTATCCAAGAAAGTTGCTCAAGAATGCGAGTCTTTAAGGGGAAAAAGGTTTAAGCACACAAATAAACATAATCAACTTATGTAACATTAAAAAATAAACACTCGACAGAATCTCTAATGCGCTAAAATAATCCAAACTAAGCAAAATGCAGCCAGAAAACAAAAACATTTGAAAGCGCTTTAAATATTTGGAGTTTTTTGTTGGTTTCGGTAGAAGAATCGAGCGGGAGGGTGAAGGAGAGGGAGGTAAAGTACACAAATACACAAACACATACATATTGTGGCAAATCATAGCTGTGTGGCTTTTGGCACTGTAACGCTATGTGGCGCAACCGCACGTGGTATGTGGCAAGTGAACGTTATCATAAATGCAACTCTTAGACATATTAACTTGGATAATTGTGTAGAAGCAATACAAATACTTTATATAACTATATAGTATGTATATGTATGTGTGTGTGTGTGTGTGTGTGTGTGTGTGTGTGTGTGTGTGTGTTTTTGCCGCAATGAAGCAGAAAGCAGAATGCCAAAGGCAATGCTAAAAGTCGAACGAGAATCTGAAGCCAAATCCAAATCATCATCAGATGAAATCATTTCACACTTTTGCTGTTTACTTAAGCGTAAGTCAACTTTATGAATGCGCCAACGGTTACCACCAGCAACAAATACCAAATGTACTTACAAACACACACACACACACACACAGCTTACATATATATGGTGGAAGCAAGTGCACGTAGCTAAAGTCACAAAATTGCAATAATTTTGTCGGTGGGCTAAAATTCGTCCTCGAAAACCGCAATGAACGACAATTTTGGCATTTCCACACTTTCTATATATATACCATGCTATATACAGTTCAACGGGGTGTTTGGGGGGTATGAGGAAGACGGGGTTAGAGATGGAGGTGAGAGACTAAAGCGGTCATATCCCAGACCTTGGCGTAACCAAAGTTAATGGGTTAAAATGAGATATCAAATGATTTGCACCATAAATGATTTGGGAGTGGGAGAGAGGAAAAGAGGGAGAGAAAGAGAGAATAGTGAAAATTGTTGGCAAAAATAATAAGAATAAAGTAAGAAAGAAGGCCCAAGGTCATCACAACTAAGTAAACACAAAATGTACCCTAGAACACCTGCTCAACATCTTTTTGCCTACCCTAACACACACACACGCACACACACTCAAGTGCAGCCATTTGCTAAATAGTTCTTCGAATATGTTGGTAAAACCCGCCAGCAGCAGAATTCTGATTTCTTATGTCAATACCCTTACCAAAGGGTACTCTAAACGCATTAAAGAAACAAAAACTTATAGTAAGAACAACTTTTCTTACCAAAAGGGAACTTTAAAAATATTAAATAAGTTACAAATAACATAATAATATGTTTTTATGTAACATATTTTATAAGTTGAAGAATATGTACGAATATTTAAAATTCATAAACGTTTTGCTTTGTTGAACGAATTTTAAATTTCCGATTGCCAGAGCTGATTTCTTTCGAGGCTGGAATCAGGATAAGCGAGATTTTTCTTGACTTGAATCTTCTGACTTCGATTTTGAACTTCGATAAAATTCGTGATCTCGTAAACGAATATGGAATAAAAAAACTTTCCAAAATAATCATTTAAAAGTATATTTTGAAAGTTAGCTCGACATTCTTGTACTTTAGCTTCATTTTGTGGGTCAATCAGTAGACAAATGCCATAAATACTTTAAAGCACACTCCAACCAACACTGTTGCACTCAGTGTGGAATGATTGAATGTACACACACACAAACACGCGCGCGCACACTCACAAGGTTGATAACAAACATAACATACAAGCAATGACAAGAAAAAATTGCTTTAAATATATATTTTTTGAATGGAAAGTATGCAAACAAAAATTGGCATCTAGTGCCAAAATAGCACACGACAGCTGCTCAGGTGTCTTTTTGGCGCAAGTTTTCTCGTGCCAAAAATTTTGCACAGCACAAACATCAAATGATGCGTCTTTCTCACTCGCTTTCCCTTCTCTCGCTATCCCTTCTCTTTACGTATGTGTGTGTGTGTGTGTGTGTGAGGGAAATGGAAATTGAATATGCTTTTATATCCTGTAATATATTTGAATTGATTTGAATATGCTTCTTTCAAAAAGATCTCGTTTGATTGAATTTCAAAGAATAAATTGTTCGTAAGATTTATTCAAGTATCTTTACTATTTCTTTACTTTTAACATTAACTTAATGTGATTTAAACTTTATGTTTGTTAAATGTTGATTTTAGTTTATTTTTCTTGTCATAGCAAAAGTTTTTTTATTCATAGTTTAACGTTTGACATTAACCCTATGATATTCCAGAGTATCCTTGCGTTGAAAAACTTTCATATCTTTGTTGATGTTGTTATTCAACACTCATGCATGATGTATGTATGTATGCACCTAGGTATATGTTTGTATGTATGAATGTAGGCACTTGGGCTGCTTTTTATGTTCGCTATGCTATGTTTGAATGTTTTGTTTGTTTGCCTGTTTTACTGTTTGTTTGTTTGTTTGTTTGAGTTGCTGTTAGAATTATTTTTTCCACTAACGTAAAGCCGCGCCGCACACACACACACACACACACACACAGATACAGAGGAGACATGTATGGTGACAGCTGTTGGTTGCACATGCGGCGTTCTCGTTGATGCTGTGTTGGTGTCTGTGTGTATGTGTGTGTGTGTGTGTCCTTGTTTGCAAATACATATGAAAAACAAACAAGCATAGATTTAATGCAACTCTCTCTCTCTCTCTCTCTCTCTCTCTCTCTCTATCTCCCTTTATGTCTCCTAGACGTTTGTTGTCTCCGTTCTTTTTGCATCTCTGAACATCCTTTGAACAATTTTTTGACAATCGCAGCGCTTCCTTCCTTAAGCTCATCTCGTATGTGTCTCTCACTCTCTGTGTGTGTGTGTGTGTGTGTGTGTGTATTGTGAATGAGGTCTGTGACCTGACTGCAAGCCTCAACTCAAGTGCCTTTAAGATTTTTCAAATATTAGCCAACTCGCGTTGTTTTTGGTATCATTTCACTTCCTGAATTGGGAATCGTTCTATCTTTCTCCATGCATTGTTTCATTGTAGCTCAAGAATAATTTGAAATTTCATTTGCATTGGGAAATTAACTTAAGTGCGACAGCAAAATGTTGTCCTTAGCGTTAGCTATATACCCACGATCGAGCCACGAGTCCTTGTTTCGCCACTCTAAATACAATATGCAAATGCTTTTGCAAAATGTTTAGCTGTCCTTCAATCAAATTTAGTAATGTGTGTTTAAACACCTTTATACGCACACTCGCACACACACACACACAAGCACATAGTGTGTCTTATGCATACAGTGCCTGTCAAATGTCAGCTGACACACATCCATTTATACATGGGCGTCAACCAGCCGCATCGAACTCTCTGCCAACGCTCGTCTGCAGGTCGATTTAAGTTTACATGTCGTTTGTCGACGCCCAGGACATGGACGCACAGATCTCCACACACACACACATATACATATGTGTGTGTATGTCAGATTTGGCTCGACTGATATATATATATATAAAGCTGGCAGCGCTCAAGCTGAGGTGCTTGCCTCTGAATGATATAAACTTAATTGCGGAAATTGGGTTAAAAAAAAGTTTGACACATGTGCGGGTTAAACAAATTTATACATTCTCTATGCGTACACTCTAAGAAATATTGTACCTTATACAGTATTATTGTGTTCAACAGTCGAAATCAATCTGTTTATGTTCAATTCACCAACTTATTCGAGTTATTCAAGTTATTCTTTCACCCATCTGAACGAAACCTTCGTTATGTTACAGTTATGTTTTGCAGTGTTACAGTAATGTTTGCTAGGATATATTTAACGAAACTTTCGTTTTGTTACAGTTATGTTTGCAGTGTCTCAAATCAAATAATCTCAAACCATTATAGTCTAAGACGTTGGAATTTCTAAGTTTGAGGATTAAAAATTTATATTAATAGGGCTACAGAGCAAAGTTTTTCTAATTCTAAATGTTCGACCTTGACAATCTTTACACTTTCTCAATCCTAACAAATTTCTTAATATTTTTCCTAGTGCATATATATATATAATTAAATATATAGATCAAAATATGTATGTGTATTGTGGGCGATGTCGTTCATTGACTTTACTTAAGCCAGCATTTCACACACAGTGTGTGAGAGAGAGAGAGAGGGAGCGATGTGAAACGGGGGCATGGCGAAAGTTTTTATGCCACACGCCTCACAGTCTTAACCCCCCCCCCCCCCACGCACGGCCGCCCGCCCGCCCTCTCTCAATCGTCACCAAGAAACTCTGGCTTTTACCTAAGCTAACGGCAAGAAGCGCCCTTGAAGCATTCTCACACGCTTCCCCGTTCCCCCGTCCTCTCTCTCTCTCTCTCTCTATCGTTTTGTTCCCGTTGTAATGCAATTTTATTTCATTTCATTGAAGGCAAAGTTTTCTCTTCAAATTCTTTTACTTTACTTTGGTTTGCACTTTGGTGCGTGCCTCTCTGTCTATGTAGTATATATATATATATATATATATATATATATGATATATATATATATATATTTATATGTATTTTTCTTCACTCCTTGCCTTTTGTGTTTTTCCTCCCGTTTAGAAGTAGTTCTCTTTCTTTCATGCTTGGTTTACTTTTGCTGCTTGCAGAGCGACGACAAATTTGCCTTAAATCGCATACGCCTAAGAAAAAGTTATCAATCCCCCAACCCCCTCCCCACCACCATTACCTGCTACTTCCATACCACACCCTTGAACCAGCAGACAAAGCGACAATAGTTATATACAAATCTTTGATGTAAGTAATAATTTCCTTCCTCGCATGCAGATGTAAAACTTTCGTATTTCGTAAATTATGAGCGTGCGAATATTGCTTTTAGCCAAAAACTCTTTCGACTCTCAACTTTGATTTTTATCATCAGCCAACAAGTGGAAATAAGTTCTAGAACAAGATATATGTCAAACGCTTTTTTCCACTTTGAATTGTTCACTCGATCTGATTACAAGAATAATTCGTTAAATAAGTTTTAGAAAGCACAAAAAATCATCAGAAAACATAGAAATTGAATACGTAAAAGCAGAAAGTTAACTTGGTCAGACCGAAGATTTAATAACCTTGCAGAACAAGCAACAAGTAAGTTGGGCATCTTTATTTTATCCTTATTCATATCTCAATTAACAATCAAGGCATAATTCATGTTCTCTCGAAGTTATTTCCCTTTTTTTGTTGCTTGCTCAACCAACGTTTCGAAAAAATTGATAAGGAAGAAAAAAGGAGGCAATTGGAATGCTACAAAAGCTTTTAACCAATGTCAAGTTATTATTCAAAGCATTTCTTCAAAGGCAATCGAAAGCTACTCTTAACTATACTATACTCTTACTATAACTTTATATCCAACTAATATTATAAATTGGAACGTTTGTTTTGCATGTTTGTTAATCTTTCACGCGAATGGATTTGATTGAAACTTGACAATAATACAGATTATACATAAGAACAACACATAGACTATAATTTATAGATATGTATTTGGCGTTGCTCTGAGTTTTAGGTAGTAGTTTAGTATTGTTTGATTATTGCCTAACCAAGTTAGTTTCGAATGCAACTCCATGAACTATTTTGTGAAATGTACTTTGGCGTTGAGATACCCTAGAAAGGTTTGAATGCTGGCAGCATTATGAATTGCTTTAAAAGGACAGCAGCAACAACGACTTAAAACAAACAAATTGCAATTTGAAACAAGCACAGCGAAAAGCACTCAAATGCTAAGGCTGCAAAACTGCGGCAATCAGAACTCGCGACTTTCAGTACTTTACCCTAGAGCCTAGCCCTTTTGCTCTTTCTCTCTCTGTCTCTCTGCTTCACTCAATCACTCCGTCAAGTGGTTGCCAGGGAATGAAGAAATGAAGGCGGTACCCTGATTCAGTGTTCATGCCACACCATGCCACACCATGGCACACCATGCAACACAGCCCTGTGGACATTTTCGCACTCGCATAACTTTCGACAGTATTTTTGCAGCATTACAATTAACTGCCTAGTTCCAAAGGAGTTTGTTTGGTTGCAGGGAGGTCGTATGGGCGTGGCAAGTGTGGCATCTACCGCTTCGCTTCAATGTCTTGCCACTGGCCTAAGAGTAGGCGTGGCGCACACACACACACATGCGTGTACGTAAGTGTATGTGTGTGTGTGTGTGTGTGGAAAATTTGTTCCATTTAACGCTCTCTACACAAAAACAATAAATCGCTCACAGCGTAACGTCAACTTTCTCTAATGCATGAAACGGGCGCGGGTGCGGTTGCCAGTCGTGGTGGTTGGTGAGGGGGGGGGAGCAACTCTTGGGATTGCCGGATGCAGCAATTGAGGCTGAAGCCATTTTAACTGCCACTTGAATGCTTAAAACAATGAGCATAGCAACTAAATACACACACGAAACACACACCTACACACACAGACTTGCACACACACTTGCACACGTGCACACACATGCAGAACACAAACAGCGCAAACTGTAAATTGTAATTTAAAAAGTTTTAGTGGCTGCCCTTGCAATAAATGCGCCACGTAAATCAGCTCCATGATGAAGATGATGATAAAAAGGTAAAGAGCCTCTTACTCCCTCTCTCTCGCTCTCTCTTGTCTGCACCCTCTTGGTTTTTTTTGGTTTGGCACAAAACAAATTGGTTGTTGACTATCTGCTCCACAAATATTTTGTTCTCTAATTGCTAAAGACATGCCCTGAATCCCATAGCAACATTTACCCTCAAACAGTCCCTTTACCCTTTCGCCCCCTCCCCCCCCTCCCCCCCCCCTCTGTTATGCAGAGTTGCAGAGTGTTGAGTGCACAAACAACAAACAAGGCTTCAAACAACTATGTGAGCAAAAGTATTAAAACTACAATTAAAAATATAAAACTAAAGTGACATTCTTCAGTTATATAGACAATAAAGTTAAAACCAGAACCAGAACTATTTTCTCATTTGTTATGAATTTAATCATAGAGTTACAGCCAAAGCTAGCTGCTTTGCTTTGCTTCCAAAGTTTAAATTCTACATTGCGTATACTTGATTATCATTTACACAGATTTGTTAACAGAAGTATATATGTTTATATAATAAATAAACAACTATAGTCAGGTATAGATTGTTATCCTTCTTTTTTCCTTTCCCCCCCCCCCCCTTCGATTATCGATATCCAAGATTTCCATAATTAAAAATCACAGCTCAAATCAACCGTTTGGTGTTTTCTTCCTCTTCCTTTTCCTTTTACGCTCTTAAAGACACGAATTTTTCTTTCGTCTAGGCTCTGTCACAGATGTTGTTGTTGCTAACGCTACTACACCTTTCGAACACACACACACGAACATACACACACAGGCATAAATAGCAACGTATGTTAAGCAAAAGTGAAGAAACGTGATTGAAATTTTATCTTTGGCAAAAAATCGAAGAAATATGTGAATTGGGCTTAAACTGACTCACAGCTGCCCAAGCTCTGTGTATGTGTGTATGTGTGTGTGTGCTGTTTGCAAGTAAGTATGCGTGAGTGTGTGTGTTTGACTTTTAAATTCCTCAACGTTGGCGTTAACCGCTGCTGTGGCTCTGTGTTATTTGCATTGAAATGTTGAGTAATTGGAAATCCAATCTGAAGCATCTGCACTTCATGTTTTGCATACCTGACTCACACACTCACACACTCACAGACTCACTGACTGAATGACTGAATGACATAATGACGGACGCCAAACAACAACGCGACGTTGCTTTCTCTGTCTCCTCACATGACCTACCGTGTTTTTTTTTTCTTCGTTTTTTATACCCTGATCCCATTAAAAATGGGAAAAAAGGGTATAATGGTTGTGTGCAAAAGTATGTAACAGGCAGAAGGAAGCATTTCCGACCCCATAAAGTATATATATTCTTGATCAGCACCAACAGTCGAGTCGATATAGCCATGTCCGTCTGTCTGTCCGTCTGTGTGTATGTATGAACGCGTCGATCTCATAGACTATAAGAGCTAGAGACTTCAGATTTGTAACTTAAGCTCGCCTAATCCCTAGGCAGTACAAGTTTGTTTTCGATTTTCGATAACTCTTCCCATTTCCGATATACACATGGGATCGATAACAACAAAATCTTGAATTTGGAAAACTTTGAGATGCCATTTGAATTATAAAACAAAATAATGACAAACACACACATACATATACTTGCAAGCACTGACTGTACGCGTAAAGTATAGGGATCAGGGTATCGTCTAGTCGGGATATCTTGACTAGAGCCTTCTTACTTGTTTTCACCTGCTTTTTTAAGCTGAAAATCAAGAACACATACACACGAAGGCAACGCGACAGGTTGAATTTGCTTCTGGCATGGCAGTTGTTAAAAATAAATTGTTTTTAAATAGCTCTCACAGCGCTCAAAACGCTCACGGGGCTCAATTGTGTTGTGTTGTGTGTGAGTATGTGTGTGTTCACCCTTCTTGTGTTCTTTTATGGTACATCAAAGCAACCGAAGGAAGCCAGAAAGAAAGACAAAGGGAAAAGTACTCGAATAGAAGTAACCCTGTTCGACTAGTCAAACCCAAATATATATGTGGATGTCAAGAGTTATAAATTTAATAATGCTAGAAGAATCTTGTGTACTAGGATTCTAGTATATTTTGCATTTTAAAATGTGTGAAAAACGCTTCTAAGTGCATTTTATTTACGTATTTTATGTTTATAGGGTATTACAACAACAACAACAAGAAGAAGAAGGAAAACAACAACAAAAGCCAAATGGCTGGCAGCAACGACAAAAGCTAACAACGAATGCTGGCGCTTCCGTTGACGCTTCCTGGTTCCTGAACTTATTTGTTTTCAATTTTATTATTTTTCTCTTGTTTTTTTTTTTGCATTTCACTTTCTATCTCTGTCGGGCAGCCTTAGCTAGACTGCAACTGTTGCTGTCGATGTTGGGCTTTGTTTTTTTTTTGTTGTAACAATTGCTACAAATAAATTTCGCACTTGTTAAATTTTCTTATGACAGGTAGGAGGGCGGGCACCTGTCACCCTAAAGAGAGGAAAGAAGTCACAGCTTGCCACGGAACTTGTCTCAATATGCCAGAGCTATTTTTAACTAACTTGGGAGAAAGTTGGAAATGTTTAGCGGCTAAAAGCTAACTCTAAAATGGTTGCTAAAAAGAGGGAATACTGTTGACATTTCCTTGTTTGGCGGCATTTCCGCTTTTTATCTACTCATAATTCTTCGGTTTTGTCTTTCATTAAGATGCTTTAAGTTTAATATTTAAAGTACTGTTAATTTATTTTTCATTTGTAGGCGTATTAAATCAAAAATGGGTCACAAAACAGATCGATCTAGCGCGATTGTTGGTCATCACATTTTTGATTTGACTTTCGTTTGTTGCTAAAATTACAAACGCATTGTGACCGCGCATCACAATTTCGTGCACAGCGCTCTGGTGTTGGTGGAGTCTGGCACGCGCTTGAACCGTCTTTTCGCTGACTGTTTATTAGTTCATCAAATGGCGCATAGTTGTCCATCGAGTTAAAGCCGTGAAAGGTCTCATTGCGAGCGGAACGATCGTTGTTATTGTTACTGTTCCGTGGTTGACTACTGTATTGATGGGATGCTGCGGGACTGCCTCTTTGACTACGATTAGTAGGTCCGTGGACTGGCTTTGATCGGTGCTGCATTTTTTTTTGGGAGTTTTCCCTAGTCTGAGGTGAATTCCTCTTCGAATTTACGCCGGTACTTCTAGGGCTTCTCTTTGTCTGATTGTTATTTCTTGGCAAACTAACTCCAGTACTTTCGTAGGCCGGCATAGAAATGTCTTCAATATTTTGAGAGTAAGGCGGCTGGGTATTCCTCGGCGAACTAGCGTCAGTAGTTTCGTAACCTGGAATGGATATATCTTCAATATTTGGAGAGTTATATGAATCCTCAATCTGCTGGTTATTCCTCGGCGAACTAGCGCTAGAAGTTTCGTAGGGTGGCATGGAAATATCTTCAATATTTGGAGAGTTATATGAATCCTCAGTCGGCTGGTTATTCCTCTGCGAACTAGCGCCAGAAGTTTCGTAGGGTGCCATGTATATATCTTCAATATTTGGAGAGTTATATGAATCCTCAGTCGGCTGGTTATTCCTCTGCGAACTAGCGCCAGAAGTTTCGTAGGGTGGCATGGATATATCTTCAATATTTGGAGAGTTATATGAATCCTCAGTCGGCTGGTTATTCCTCGGCGATCTAGCGCTAGAAGTTTCGTAGGGTGGCATGGATATATCTTCAATATTTGGAGAGTTATATGAATCCTCAGTCGGCTGGTTATTCCTCGGCGATCTAGCGCTAGAAGTTTCGTAGGGTGGCATGGAAATATCTTCAATATTTGGAGAGTTATATGAATCCTCAGTCGGCTGGTTATTCCTCGGCGAACTAGCGCCAGTAGTTTCGTAGGGTGGCATGGAAATATCATCAATATTTTGAGAGTCACCCTTGTTCTGGTTGATATTACCCGGCGAACCCGGCGAACCAATTCCCGTGCTTGCGTAAGGCGGCATGGATATGTCTTCAATATTTTGTGAGTTTTCTATATTTTGAAAGCCATTCTGATCTATCTGCGTGCTCCGTTCTTGTGTGTCTTCCCCGTTCGAATATTTAGTGCATTTTAAGGACGTCGAAGACGTTACGAGCACATGCTTAACCTCAATCGTGCAGCAACTGAATCGGGGTACCTCATCGGGGTACAGCAGTTGCCTATCATTGTAGAGCTGGTCTCTTTTCGACTGGCACATATTGTTATTATAATTTCCTTGCGTTGAATAATTGTAAGGCATTGATTGTTCAGTCGAATCTCTATTCCAGGGACGGTTTGGCGTTGAAGAATTCATTGAGCGACAATAGGAAGGAGGGCTTTGATATTCTAGCACTTCATTTGGATAGGAAACATCGGCAGGACGTTTCGCGACTCTTGAGTTCTTAAAACTGTAGTAGTTCTGATGCCTAGGACTGGCCATTGGGGGTGGTGTTATATCACCAATGTCTTGCTGGGTGGAAACGCTCGGATAACTTTGGATGCGTCGAGGTGATTTGTTCGCTGAATGCATGGGGTCATCTTTTGGGTATTCGCTAGATAAGTCTTGATGGTCTTGATTTTTCGTAACTTTACTTCTTTTGTCCCTTACATTATCAAGACACTTAGGGCGTTGCCGACGTTGACTGCCACAACGACTACGCAATGTATCAACACCCGATGGAAGTGTTGTATCTTGAGATTTTTCACTAGCAAAAGATGGCATTGTTACATTTTCCAAGCGTTCGTTTGGCATTGGACTTCTGTTCGAGCTAGAAAAGCCACGAGACGGGCCTTGTTGACGTCTGGGACTTGCTCCTTGTGACAAACTTCGCATGGGATATTTCCTTGATGAATCTGATATGCCTGTAAAAGACGGCATTGTCACATCATCCAAACATGCATTATTCGTCACTTCTCTCGTATTTCGGTAAGGCATTGATTGCTGGTTACGCGTAGGCTGTCTTCCTCGTGATGAACCCATTGCATCATCCTCTAAAAACTCACTACACAAAGGTCTTTGACCAGACTTGTATGCATTTTGAGAATCCATTTGTTGACGTCGAATTTCTTGTCGTCTTGAGGACCCCGATACTCCTTCAAATGATGGCATAGTCACATCCTCCAAGTAATCACTTACTGTTAATTCTTGAACAGACGTTTCGCAAATATTCTGGAATGGCATCGACTGCTGTTGATGTGTCGGGGTTCGTGTTCGAGAAGCACCCGAAACTCCTCCAAAGGAAGGCATGGTGACATCGTCAATGCACTCACTATTTGCGCGTCCTCGGTCCGAACTAGAAATTGGACCTCGTCCACTACTTTCAAATAAAGGAACATCGCTATCATAGATATTTGGGCATTTTGGCATCGATAGCTGTTGTACGGCCTGAGTTTTTGCTCTTATAGTATGTGATGATTTTCCAAAGGAGGGAATGGTGACATCCTCTATGCACTCATTTCTTGTGTTCATTGGATAACGTCCACTATATCCAAATGAAGGAGCAGTGGTATCGCAGATATTGTGGGACGTCATCGATCGCCCTTGATGTGTCTGAGCTCTTCCTCTAGAAGCACCCGATACCCCTCCAAAGGACGGCATGGTGACATCCTCAATGCATTCATTATTGGTGAGTTCTGGGTCTGAACTTCCACTGCTAACAAACGAAGGAGCAGGGGTATGAGAGATATTCTGGGAGGTCTTCGATCGCCCTTGATGTGTCAGAACCCCTTTGGTTGAAGAAGTATATACTCCTCCGTATGAAGGCATGCTGATGTTCTCTAAGTATTCATTATATACGGGTGAGCACCCTGAGCTCTCAATCGGCGGCATTGTAATATTTTCTAAGCGTTCCATTGTAATGCAATCGCGTCCAGTTTTTTCAAATGAAGGAGCCAATATGTCACGCACAGATTGAGATTGTGTAAAACGCTGTTGATACGCCTGCGGCCTTTCTCTTGAATCACCAGAAACTGCGGCAAATGAGGGCATGGTGACATCCTCTAAGAACTCATTGCACGTAGGTCCCCGATCTGAGCTTTTCATTGGACTGTGCCCACTAGTTTCAAATGATGGAGCTATTATGTCACACAACTTTTGGGAAGGCATCGATCGCTGTTGTCGATTTGACACAGTTCTTGCTCTTGACGAACCCGATACTCCTTCAAAAGAGGGCATGGTAACATTTTCCAAGCACTCATTATTTATGGTTCGTTTATCTAAATGCATACGATTTCTATAGGATGAGGGACTCATATCATCTAAACGATCGCAAGGCAAACTCTCTTTTCGTCTTGAGGACCGCGATACTTTTTTAAACGAAGGCATAGTCATATCCTCCAAACATTCATTGTCAGTCTGAGCTCTTCCTCTAGAAGCACCCGATACTCCGCCAAAGGACGGCATGGTGATATCCTCAATGCACTCATTATTTGCGCGTCCTCGGTCTGAACGTCCTTTGCTACCAAACGAAGGAGCAGAGGTATCACAGATATTCTGGGACGTCATCGATCGCCCTTGATATGCTTGAGCTCTTCCTCTAGAAGCACCCGACACCCCTCCAAAGGAAGGCATGGTTACATCCTCTATGCACTCATTATTGGTGCGTCCTCGGTCTGAACGTCCTTTGCTACCAAACGAAGGAGCAGAGGTATCGCAGATATTCTGGGACGGCATCGAGCGCTCTTGACAAGCCTGAGCTCTTGCTCTTGAAGAACCCGATACTCCTCCAAAGGAAGGCATGGTGACATCGTCAATGCACTCATTATTGGCGCGTCCTCGGTCCGAACTAGTAATTGGACTTCGTCCACTACTTCCAAATGAAGGAGCAGTGGTATCGCACATATTCTGGGACGGCATCGAGCGATCTTGACAAGCCTGAGTTCTTGCTCTTGAAGAACCCGATACTCCTCCAAAGGAAGGCATGGTGACATCGTCAATGCACTCATTATTGGCGCGTCCTCGGTCCGAACTAGTAATTGGACTTCGTCCACTATATCCAAATGAAGGAGCAGAGGTATCGCAGATATTGCGGGACGTCATCGATCGCCCTTGATGTGCTTGAGCTCTTCCTCTAGAAGCACCCGATACTCCTCCAAAGGAAGGCATGGTTACATCCTCTATGCACTCATTATTGGTGCGTCCTCGGTCTGAACGTCCTTTGCTACCAAACGAAGGAGCAGAGGTATCGCAGATATTCTGGGACGGCATCGAGCGCTCTTGACAAGCCTGAGCTCTTGCTCTTGAAGAACCCGATACTCCTCCAAAGGAAGGCATGGTGACATCGTCAATGCACTCATTATTGGCGCGTCCTCGGTCCGAACTAGTAATTGGACTTCGTCCACTACTTCCAAATGAAGGAGCAGTGGTATCGCACATATTCTGGGACGGCATCGAGCGCTCTTGACAAGCCTGAGCTCTTGCTCTTGAAGAACCCGATACTGCTCCAAAGGAAGGCATGGTGACATCGTCAATGCACTCATTATTGGCGCGTCCTCGGTCCGAACTAGTTATTGGACTTCGTCCACTATTTCCAAATGAAGGAGCAGTGGTATCGCAGATATTCTGGGACGGCATCGAGCGCTCTTGACAAGCCTGAGCTCTTGCTCTTGAAGAACCCGATACTGCTCCAAAGGAAGGCATGGTGACATCGTCAATGCACTCATTATTGGCGCGTCCTCGGTCCGAACTAGTTATTGGACTTCGTCCACTATTTCCAAATGAAGGAGCAGTGGTATCGCAGATATTCTGGGACGGCATCGAGCGCTCTTGACAAGCCTGAGCTCTTGCTCTTGAAGAACCCGATACTCCTCCAAAGGAAGGCATGGTGACATCGTCAATGCACTCATTATTGGCGCGTCCTCGGTCCGAACTAGTAATTGGACTTCGCCCACTACTTCCAAATGAAGGAGCAGTGGTATCGCAAATATTCTGGGACGGCATCGAGCGCTCTTGACAAGCCTGAGTTCTTGCTCTTGAAGAACCCGATACTCCTCCAAAGGAAGGCATGGTTACATCCTCTATGCACTCATTATTGGTGCGTCCTCGGTCTGAACGTCCTTTGCTACCAAACGAAGGAGCAGAGGTATCGCAGATATTCTGGGACGGCATCGAGCGCTCTTGACAAGCCTGAGTTCTTGCTCCTGAAGAACCCGATACTGCTCCAAAGGAAGGCATGGTGACATCGTCAATGCACTCATTATTGGCGCGCCCTCGGTCCGAACTAGTAATTGGACTTCGTCCACTACTTCCAAATGAAGGAGCAGTGGTATCGCAGATATTCTGGGACGGCATCGAAAGCTCTTGACAAGCCTGAGCTCTTGCTCTTGAAGAACCCGATACTGCTCCAAAGGAAGGCACACTGACATCGTCAATACACTCATTATTGGCGCGTCCTCGGTCCGAACTAGTTATTGGACTTCGTCCACTATTTCCAAATGAAGGAGCAGTGGTATCGCAGATATTCTGGGACGGCATCGAGCGCTCTTGAAAAGCCTGAGCTCTTGCTCTTGAAGAACCCGATACTCCTCCAAAGGAAGGCATGGTGACATCGTCAATGCACTCATTATTGGCGCGTCCTCGGTCCGAACTAGTTATTGGACTTCGTCCACTACTTCCAAATGAAGGAGCAGTGGTATCGCAGATATTCTGGGACGGCATCGAGCGCTCTTGACAAGCCTGAGCTCTTGCTCTTGAAGAACCCGATACTGCTCCAAAGGAAGGCATGGTGACATCGTCAATGCACTCATTATTGGCGCGTCCTCGGTCCGAACTAGTTATTGGACTTCGTCCACTATTTCCAAATGAAGGAGCAGTGGTATCGCAGATATTCTGGGACGGCATCGAGCGCTCTTGAAAAGCCTGAGCTCTTGCTCTTGAAGAACCCGATACTCCTCCAAAGGAAGGCATGGTGACATCGTCAATGCACTCATTATTGGCGCGTCCTCGGTCCGAACTAGATATTGGACTTCGTCCACTACTTCCAAATGAAGGAGCAGTGGTATCGCAGATATTCTGGGACGGCATCGAGCGCTCTTGACAAGCCTGAGCTCTTGCTCTTGAAGAACCCGATACTGCTCCAAAGGAAGGCATGGTGACATCGTCAATGCACTCATTATTGGCGCGTCCTCGGTCCGAACTAGTTATTGGACTTCGTCCACTATTTCCAAATGAAGGAGCAGTGGTATCGCAGATATTCTGGGACGGCATCGAGCGCTCTTGACAAGCCTGAGCTCTTGCTCTTGAAGAACCCGATACTCCTCCAAAGGAAGGCATGGTGACATCGTCAATGCACTCATTATTGGCGCGTCCTCGGTCCGAACTAGTTATTGGACTTCGTCCACTATTTCCAAATGAAGGAGCAATTGTATCGCAGATATTCTGGGACGGCATCGAAAGCTCTTGACAAGCCTGAGTTCTTGCTCCTGAAGAACCCGACACCCCTCCAAAGGAAGGCATGGTTACATCCTCTATGCACTCATTATTGGTGCGTCCTCGGTCCGAACTAGTAATTGGACTTCGCCCACTACTTCCAAATGAAGGAGCAGTGGTATCGCAAATATTCTGGGACGGCATCGAGCGCTCTTGACAAGCCTGAGTTTTTGCTCTTGAAGAACCCGATACTCCTCCAAAGGAAGGCATGGTGACATCGTCAATGCACTCGTTATTGGCGCGTCCTCGGTCCGAACTAGTAATTGGACTTCGTCCACTACTTCCAAATGAAGGAGCAATTGTATCGCAGATATTCTGGGACGGCATCGAAAGCTCTTGACAAGCCTGAGTTCTTGCTCCTGAAGAACCCGACACCCCTCCAAAGGAAGGCATGGTTACATCCTCTATGCACTCATTATTGGTGCGTCCTCGGTTTGAACGTCCTTTGCTACCAAACGAAGGAGCAGAGGTATCGCAGATATTCTGGGACGGCATCGAGAGCTCTTGACAAGCCTGAGTTCTTGCTACTGAAGAACCCGATACTGCTCCAAAGGAAGGCATGGTGACATTCTCCAAGCAATCATTAGTCAAGGGTCCTCTCTCTGATGTTATTGGACCACGTGAAATACTTTTAAATGATGGAGCTGATATGTCACCGATGTTTTGCGTAAGCATTGATTGTTGCTGATTTGATGAAGTTTTTGCTCTTGAAGTATCCGTTACCTCTCCACACGAAGTCATGCCAAACGATGGAGCTGTTATGTCCGCTATATTCTGGGGGGGCACTCTTTGCTGATAACCTGAATCTTCCGCAAAAGCTGGCGTCGGTTTATTATCCAGGCAGTTACTTCTAGCTTTTGGATCAGTGCTGTTCGGATAAAAGGGCGCAGTGGCATTATTGAGGCACATATTGTGGATGACTTGAGCAACATTTGGTGGGTTTTGTGCTCGTCCGGCTGGGGTGGTGCCTGCAAAAGAGGGAGCGCTTTGGTCGGCTAAGCATTCACTTGTCATGTTTTGAGGCGCAGCAATGCGCGTACTCATCGCTGGCAAACTATTATCGTGAAACGATGGCATAGATATGTCTTCCAGTTGCTCTGGCATTGAAAACTGAAGATGTCTTACACAACCATGTTTGGGTATACCAAGAGGCGTAACATCCAGACAATTGTAGGGTGAACTAGATACTGTGCTGGTTTCCTCGATGTGACTAGTTACATTTCCGCTCAGATCACGAAGTGTTGTCACCCTTCGATGCGATGTGCGCATGCTGCTGTGCTGCGTAATAAACAGGCTGCTTAGTCAAAAAATGTTCAAAACAAAAAAAACCATCAACTTATTGTACAATATGAATATATATTACATTTTGAGTGGTGACTTGATTGGGTAATGGATCCAATTGAGTATCTCCTTGTTTTGGCTGCTTAAAAGTGTGCACAACCTGACGATAAATACTTGCAACACTCGTTTTTGTCTCAGTTATAAGCTTTGGAGGTGATATATTGCCAAGATATTCGCCACCTGATCTAGACATCTGAGAGGTCATATTGAATGCTGGTGCTGAGACCAAACATTCCTCCGTCATATTGGTGGGTGGAGAATATCTTCCTTGTCGCTGTTGCGTCAGCGTAAACGCTTCCGCAGTTGCAGCGTCGGTCTCATCTGGATTTAAGGTTATTTTAGTAGAGATTGATTGTTGAGCATAATTTGAAAGCACTACAAACATGTTAAGTTTCGAAACATGCGTGGATCACGCCATTCCTCGTTGCCGGTCAAACCAAAATCGGCGGGATTATATTGACGTACCGGCTGTTGTCCACGCCTAAATCCAGGACGTAGATGTTCGGGTGTATTAACCAAATCACTTTGTTTCGTTTGATCACAGTTTGGTGTTTGATTATTTTGTTGTGCATTGTGCATTATATACAAACAAATACGTCCAATACCTACTAATCTGTGTTATCTACAACAAAAATTTACTACTTATTGTTTTTTGTTTCACTTTTGTATATATATATCTGCCAAATGAAAAGAAAAGAAAATCTGTGCTCTAAGGCAAAGCCTCCTTCAAATTCTACAAAACCTCAATCAATATTTTTTGTTAAGTTCATCATTTCATTATATTATGTAACTAATGCGGTCAATTGATTAGCGAGTGGGTGAGAGAGTGAGAGACATGCATGCACATCCGCTTGAAAGCTTCAAAATGTAATTAACACAAGCGGATAGTTTTTTTTTTTTGGTTGAGCTTAGCTTCATTGGCTTTTTGAGATGCCTTGACTCGAAGGAACTTACAATTCTTAAGAGCTGATGTCTGTGCCATTTCCGCCAAACACAATTGCATCATTAGCGATGCAATCTCCGTTACGTTAACGTAACCGCAACATGCCGGAAATGAAATCCGTGGCAAGCTGGCGCGCCCAGTGCCAAAGCTCGTGCTAAACTTTGCACGGTGAACGACTCGACAAGTGACTCGCCACCGAGCACACACACACAAAGAAAAAGAAATTTAGAAAAATCACACACAAGACGGAACCAAAAAAAATAATCAAAGCGGCGTCTTAAGGCACGCCGAAGATTACATACGCTTCTTAACCGAAAAAAGAATCACAATGATAAACTTAATTTTAGCTTCAAGCGATTGAATGTGAACCCGTCGGCTAGCAGAGTATATATATATATAGGAAGAGAGAGAAAAGGAAATATGATGTCGCCGGTTGGGGCACAGTCAAAGAGAAGTCAAGTCCGCTGACGCGAATCCAGGAGACAGCCGTCCGCCCGCCCGGTCGCCCATGGATAAAGGAAAAGCAGCCGGAAAGCAAACGGAATGCTTGCTGCTGCGCACAAATAATCGAATAAAGCCGCAGCTGAACCATATCCCCATGATTCTCTCACTCTCCCCCTTTCCCTCTTCCCCTCACTGTCTCTCATATAGCAGGTGAAGCTGTCAGAATTCCGCTGACAGCTCCAACTCTCCTACTTCTCAAGACCTGGGATGCAGGGATGGACAAACGATTACGCGGCTTCGTTTCATTTAGCTTGGATGCAATTCTGTTTTCTGTGCCACTGACAACTATTTGACTTGAGCTTTAGAAAACACACACGCACACGTGCAAACAGTTCTCGATTTGTACTTGAACCTTGACTTAAGGTAAGATGTCTTAACAAACAACAACAACACAGCTTCAAATAGAATGTTTGAGATATTATATGTGTGCTGGCAATCAACTAGATATTTGCATATATGTATGTCTATATGGCTGCCACCTTTTGGGGCACCAAGTTGTCTCACTCTGTGTCGTGAGTGAGCTTTGTGCCGCATTAATGGACGACAACGAACTAATGTTCCTTGTGGACAACAACATCATCATATTCATGGCCGACAAAAAGAGTTGCCCGTCTGCCTCAAGGCTACAGACATACATATAGGCATACAGGTCATGCAAAAATGAATAGAATGAAACACAAAGTTTCTCTGGGGTGGCATATTTGATTTACATTTCCGAGGGTTGACGGTTTCAAGCGGGGCAATAATGCAATGCGATCATATTTCTATAAGCTCAAACACTTTCGACTGACTGAGCGATTAGTATGTTAAAAGGAAACCCTTGTGCTTAAACATGTTGCTTGACTTTACAACGAAAAGGAAGATAGTTCGTAAACTTCCTTAATATCAAAACCTCATTTAGTTTATTTCTTTGATTTGTATGCAATTTTATTCCTGCTTGATGGAACAAAACTAAATTCATTGGCTTTAAGGTATTTCCTTTGTAAGCAAAAACAAAAAACAGTGGTAAATTTGAGCTTAAAAGGATGAAGGTGGATGAAGGCAGGTATATTGGGACAAGGCGACATCTAGCGGCAATCTCCCGCCGCCATAACATAGCAAAAGTAGCTTTAGGGAAATGTAAATGGTTGTGACTGTTAACTTACACTGGCTGTTAACTAACAGCGTTAATGTTAAACCAATGACTATGTAAACTATTTAGTATTGTAGCTTTTCTGATGTTAAGCAACGCAGCTTTTGAAATTCCTTAAAACGTTTAAGTTGCAATTCAAAATATAAGAAAATATCTTATACATCGACGTGACGTAGTCATGGCAACAACAATGAATACACAAATATAATGGGACAAAGCGACATCTAGCGACTCCTGCAGCAATAACATAGCAAAAGTAGCTTTTACGAAATGTTTCTGTTAGCTTAGTGGCTGTTAACTAACAGCGTTTATGTTAAGCAGCTTTGGAATTCCTTAAAACGTTTGAAAACTTGGCCTAGTCATGGCAACAACAATGAACATATGAATTGGCCACAACACAAAAGTTCGATGTGTTGCCTCTGGCAACTGATTTGCCCCAATAAAGTCAGCTGTGGCAATAAGTTGATTGTAAACAAAACGAAACCAAGAAGAAAGCGAATTGAAAATTGTATAAAAAATATATATATAGATATATATCTTACTATATAGTATTTTTGGAAACAAACATTAGCGTCATGTCCAACTGAATGGGTTTGGGATGCGGCAAGCTGCGCCGCTGCTCCATCTGCTGTTGCTGCTGCAAGTCCGAGCTTGCCACAAGGCGTTTCAAGGTGCTGCTCTTGGGCGTCAGCGGAAGTGGCAAGACCCAATTGGGGCATCTACTCAGCGGCCAGGAACGTGATTCCGACGATCTAAATCCAACAAATGGCGTACGTTGCTATCGCTCTCAGCAAGATTCCACCGCACTGCTCCTGCTGACCGAGGTGAGTTGGAGGTGAAGTTGAATAATGCTTGTAAGTTGATGTTGTTGTTGTTGTGATTAGGTTGGCGGCAGCTCGGATATGCAACGCATTTGGCCACACTATTATGCCGGCTGTCATGCGTTGATCTTCTGCTACGAGCTAAGCGACAGCTATGAGGAGCTTTTGGTTAACTTTCGGCTGTTGCAGCGTTGCATCGAGCATCGTGAGATGCGTGGCAAGCCCGTGTTGCTTGTGTCGCGTCGATATTGCGCTGGCGTTCAGCTCTATGATGTGGCGCATGCCTTCGAGTTGGACGCGTTGGCGCGCGCTTGCTGCAGCCCGTTGCACATGTGCCAACAAGAGGATCTGTGGCATGGTTTGGCCTGGCTGCGACGTCAGCTGAACGATCAAGCGCCAGCATTAGAACAGCGCATTAAATATGATCTTAATATGCAGGTAAGCTTAACTGCAAAGTAAATCACACTGAATAAATAACAACAACACATATACATACATATATATTCACCCGTTTTCCTTTGTTGTTGCAGTCTTGGCAGCGACGCAAACGCACTTTGCTCTCCAACGGTAAATTGGCTCAGGTTCATCGTCAGCGTTTTCGACGTGCACACAGAAAGGTAAAAGTCTCCAAAAGTGTTGTCATCTCGCTTACTCATTAACATCATTTGTGCTTACTTTGCAGCTCTGGCCACTGCCGCTGTCCTCTGACGTCGTCACACAGCCTCGTCCAAGCACAGCGCCAGCGGCCATCTTCGTGGTGAATAAGCAACAGTAAAAACAAAACCAAAACTGCCTCAATGCAAATGTGCCAAAACAAAGTGTTGGTTTTAATTATATCACCAATCAATGTATTTTTTTTTTGTTTTTTTGTAACAACAAATAAAACAGCGACGCGTTCGGCTGCCAATACAAAGAAAACCAGGGCTGGCGCAGCTTATTAGATGCGATTATCAAAATCATTTGAAACTTGTGCATTTACATTTGAGTTCGACGATTTGTTTGTTTATTATCGAGGTAATCGATCACTATGAAGAATCGATAGCACAAACATTTATAATATACACATACTAAGAGCTAAATGGGAAATAATTTGCATGCATGTTGAAAACTGCAACTTAAAGGTGTCAACGTAACGTAACCTCTAACAACGTAACGTAACAGTAGCTGCTGCTGCTGCCAGCGATTTGTGGTGCATTTTTGTTATACATACGTTGGGTGTTGGTTGACATGAAAGAAAAGAGTAAAAGAACGCTTGCCATACCCCCCACCACCACTACCAACATCACCCCTCCTTCAATCTAACTGCCAGCCGATGATGTATTGCAGCATCGCAATAAGTAAACCACAAGAGCACCTCGCAAACACACACACACACACACACACACATGCATATGGATATTCAAACAATTACACCAACACCAAGAGAGTTTGCCATTTCGCTCTCTCACACTCTCACACACACACATGCTGGCTGATGACATTGATGATTGCGGCTCGTCGACGGCGGTTACTGTTGTTGCTGTTGTTGTCGTCGTCGTCTGGAGACGCTTGAACGTGTGCTCATAATAATCCCGATATATAAGCCAGCGAAAAAACTCAACACACACACACACATACACATAAATAAACATGTGTCGCCGTGTGTTGTTACGAAAAGTGTAAAATAAGCATCAATCATCGCTTATTCGAGTTGTCATCAATCACACACACGCTGCACACACACACACACACACAAATAACAACAAAAGCAACAAGCGCCGTTGTCCCTTGGTGGTTAGTTTCTCCCGCAACAACAACAACAAACATTTTTTTTTTACAAATTTGCTGGCCTTTAAAAACATTTTTTCGCAACCCCTTCTCTCCCTCTCGCACACGCTCTCGCTCGCTCTCTGTCTCTTTCTAACTACCGCGCTGGCTTGTTTAGAAACTTTGTTCTGGACACCATTCAACCCTGCGCATCGCAACTAATCTGGATTTACCAGTTATTAAATCATCAGGTTGCACGATCAGGACACAATGCACGCCCCCCCCTCCCTACTTTTCACCCATCAAACCCCTTGTCACATGTCTGTCAACAGTCAACGAGAACTAAAACGAAGTCAATGCCGACCGCGTAATACTCTACTCTTTACCCTCACACAAAATTGGCAACAGTTGCGACAAACCCTATATACCCTATCTTGCTAGCAGTTAACAGAGTATAACAACAATATCAGCAAAAAAAAAGAATTTGTAACCAAATATCCTGCCCTCTCCCTCATACACACCCAACCCCTTTGACAATGTTGCGTGCGTTAAGGCAGAAAATAAAGATTTAATCGCCATTTATGTATGTACGTACAAAAGGGGGGTGCGGGTGGTGTGGAGTTCTTATGATAATGCGCTGCTTTTGAATGATGGAAACCCAACGTGTCTCAAAATGGAATGAGATGAGATGAGTTGGAATGAAATGGAATGGGAATGGGAATGTCATGGGAGCAAATCATGTGAAATTTTAACATATAAATGAACATAATAATAATCGAGCAATATTAAAATGAAGAACTTTTATATTACTTTTTATTTTCACTTGTTAATAATGATTTGCATATAGTGCAAGATAAATAAAACGCAATTATAAAACGTATAAGTGAAGTGTTTTTGTAACGTCAGCAGAAAGAGAGCAGGCAGGACTGCAGGTGAGCGAGGTGAGAGTGGAGAGCGTGGGAGAGAGCGTATGTGTTGGAGTGTTTAACATCAGTTTGTGGTAAACGTTTCGCGGCGTAATCCATTTGTAAGCTGAGCTGCGCTTAATTTATACAATTAGTAGTGGAAAATGTATTAAAATATAATTAATTTGTGTTTAATTAATGCATTTAATGCATGTGATCTGTTTCAATCAAAGTGTACTTGTGTTTTTTTTTTTTTTTAATGTGTTTATTCCTATCTAAAGAATCTGCAAACTGCGCGCTAATTTATTTTTTTTCCTGTGTCGTTGTTGTTGGTTTTTTTTTGTGTGTGTGTGTGTTTTATGTTGACTGCGCTGCTCACTCTCCAGTCACGTACTCCAAATGCGCACCTTGCATTCGCAAACAACAACAGCGTGCTCTCCCAATGCTTAGTCCAATTGCGCATTCCCACTGAAGCACTGACTCTACAAGTTCTTACTGGAATGCAATACGAATTATCTAATTTCACAACCAAATGCGGAGAACTCCAAAATGCGCCTTGTTTCTTAATGCGCATACAACAACAGTTTATTTATTTTTTTTTAGTGTTTTTTTCTGTGTTTTAAATACAAAAAAGTGTAAAATAGTTTTATTTGTTGTGCAACGGTTATTTATTTTATTTTTTTGTATTTTTTTCTGTGTTTAAAATACAAAAAAGGTGTAAAATAGTTTTATTTGTTGTGCAACGGTTGCAACAACAACAAAATGTGCTTTAATTTCAATGTAGACAAGAATCTTGTTATGCTCGAAAATTGGATCTACTGTTTCGGTGTATAATTTCACAACGCACACACACACGCACACACACACGCACACCTACCCAAAATAAAAGTCACGCCACTTTACCATTGTGTGGTCAGACGAAGCGAAAGGATGCAGCAAGATATGACCGCTGCTGCTGTCCCGCTCCCACTAATCAGATTGTACAAACAGAGACGCGCTCCGTGGTTCGAAGTGTAGAGTTACACAGAGAGAGAAAATAGCATTCCAACTGGAAAAACGGAAGCTCAGCTCAGCTCCACTCAGCTGTTGCTAATTATAATCGATACATAAAGTTAACTATCGCGAAAGACTAAAACAGAGCAAGCTATAACAAAAGTGACTGAATATCGATATAGTCAAATTGAACATTTTACAGCACTGCATTCAAGAAATAAGTTGGCTGACTTTTTCACAAATTGAATTTCTTTTTGGTTTGATTTTAATTGAAAAGCTGCAAACATTTGCAATATGGCAAACTCAATTGGAGCGAATGATGCAATGGTTGATGTAAGTATAACTCTCCAAATTTTGTTTGCATTTTCTTGTTGTTTATGTTTTGTATGTGTGTGTGTTCAATGCAGCCGCTGTACGCGCATCGTATCAAAAATCAAACATCGTATCGCAAGCTATCCAAAAACTTGCCAACAATCTATGAGGATCAAGTTCTGATATCGCCCATCAAAGCAACAACCAACAAGCCAGAGGAGCAACAACAATGCTTGAAAATCGCTGAGCTCGAGAAGAAAATCACCAAACTCACCACACAGTTCAAGGCCTTGAGTGTTCGTGCCGCGGCCAAAGGAGCGGTTCTCAAGCAGCGTATCGATATCAATGGGAGTGGCAAGGAGAACATGCTGGAAGCTGGAGTAAACAAATCTTCATCGGCAAAGCGCATTCCATTCAATGCCATCAATATCAATCAAACAATCTTCGAGGACGCCGATGAATAAAGTAAATTGTACAAAATACAACAATTAAAATGTTCAAATCAGCTTTAAGCTATTGATATACAGTGATAACTCGCTTAACGAACAAACTCAAGTAGCTTCGTGTTGTACACGCTGTTTTCTCGCTGTGTAGCAAAGGTTGCTGCAGGACATGTACACGAAATTAATTTGCAACGTAAATAGGTGCACAAACATGCACAGTCAAGCGCGCTTTTAATCCACACATGATACTCGTCCACCCCCCCTTCGCCCTTGAATGGCCTTGCGGCGCATTTGTCTCACCGCTCACTGCGAGATTGCAACGGTCGGGGGGGGAAAAATCAGAAAGCGGATTAAACGTATTCGTGAGAATTCGTCAACGATTTCACACCTGTTCCAACGGACACTCAAAAACGTTTGTAGCAACACCCCCCACCCCCCACCGCACCATGCCACTTCGCCGGCTTTTCGGCGCCCCTGTAGGCGTGGTCCGGCATAAAATGCCAATTAGAATTTCAAGTTTGCAGTTCGTTGGAGAAGCGTGAAAAGTGAGAGAGGGAGAGTGGGGGGGGGGGGGGCAACATTCAGTCAGTCTGTGAAGGGCTTCCCCCCCCCCTCACCCCTTGTGTTTTTTTTTTTTAACCCCATTGGCGAATTTGCAGCAAACGCAAATTGTTTATCGCCTTCGGGGCGCTTTATTAACTTTACGGCTCGCCGCATCCAGGAGGCACAACCAAGCTGGGGCAGCCGTAACACCATAGAAGGGGGGGGGGGGGGTTAACCGCCCAAAGGGCTTTGATCAGGCGCCGTTTTAACGGGCTTTCAATTTTTCATGTGTGGAAAGTTTTGGTCTCATTTTTTTTTGCTTTCGTTTCTTTTCTTAAATTCGATTTGCTTTCTGACTCTTCTTCTTCTTCTGCTTCTCACACCTTTTGCGTGTTGTTGTTTTTCGTGTTTTTATCTCTGATTGCTTTTCGTTTTTGTTTTTTTTCTTATTCGTTTCGTACGCAGAAATGCACTCAAAATATTAAATGCTTCAGTTGCTTGCAATTATTGTTCATGCCGTTTAATTTATTTATTAACCCCCACCAACCTCCTCCCCCCACACACACCGCCCCCCTTAAAAGCGAACGAACGAACGTGAACACGGCCGTGGGATTCAGTTAACAGGCTTATCCGTTAACACACAGCTGTTGTCCATCCGGGTAACATTGTCGATGGGTGCGAGGGGGTGGTGGGGTGGTTGGTGCAGGGGGGGTGGATAGGTGGGTGAAACTCCAACAAACGCTGAACATTTTTGCAGCAGATTTATAAGCTTTTGGCTTCAATTTTTTTCTCTGAAGAGAAAGTGAAACTTGAAGAGCTTCAACACGATTGAATCACATAGCAGGTAGCTTGTGATACAGTGGAAAAGAACGCTCTTTAACTATCAATGGTTGAAGCACATAGCAGGCAGGTTTTGACACAATGCGATAGAGCTATCAATGAATGAAGTACACAGCATGTAGCTTTTGAAACAATGCTTTCTTGCTCCTTACGTTAACATGAAACTCTCAACGATCAATGATCGAAGCATATAGCAGAAAGCTTGTGACACAATGAAAAGCAACGTCTAATAGTTGATAGACAAAGTAATCCTTAATGGTTGATCATCTCTAGCATAAGGAAAGATAAGTTTAAAGTTATTCTTAGAGAATAAAGTCAATGTTTTTTTTAAACTGAAATTGAAACTTTTAAGTTGATAGAACCAAATGGCAATATTCTGAAAATTAATGCATTATAAAGTATTTAGGTGCTTATATATATAGTACAGTACTTATAGAAGAAATCATCAGACTGGAGAGCAATAATTATTATTGTTAACTTCTGCTCTCTTTGTTCATGTGTCTAATCCTATTCTCATCTCTCTCTCTCTCTTCTCTATCTCCTTCACTCTTTCTCACTGCTTAAGGTTTTGTTTGTGTGTTGCTTTGAATGCCCGCTGCGTTGACTTCATAAATATGCCAAACGGGACTCTATCAAAATACTTTCTCCCTTTATCGCTTCACCTCTCCACCTCTCTCTCTCTCTGTCTCAGTTTCTTTTGCCCATCTCTGTGTGTGGCAAGAAGAAGAAGAAGAACGCCGCTAGTTGAACATAAACTAAGCGAGTAAATTGAGACACGACAGACACGTGAGTTTGATAGATTGAAGGATATTTATATATATAGAGGAAGCAAACACACACACACACATACACACACACATACACAGACAGACAGGGAACACATGCTGAGCAATGGCCAAGCGTATGTGTGTGTGTTGTGTGTGTGTTGTTGTGTGCGTATTTCATTAACGTCGCCTTTGAAAATCCATTCATTTATCAAAACCAAACTTCAAACACGCACAACATATCTACACGTATGTCTGTGTGTGTTTGTGTGTGTGTGTTCACAACAGATACTGCAACAATTTAGCAAAGGATGTGCAAGAGTTTGCTTGTTGAACTTCACTCTTGTGTGAGGATGGTGCTGTAAGGGGGGGGAGGAAGAGCTCTGCTGTCGAAGCACAGAAGTTGTGTATATGCCTAAGAATCTGTCATTTATGACACATGACACACATTACGATACGAAGTACCCAAAACCAAACCAAACCAAATCTAGTCTAGTTTCAGCATTAATATACTAGATAAGATTTAGCGTCACACAAAACTTGACCAAAAATTGTTGAAATCAAACATTTTCAGTTAGCGATGACCGTCAATGATTTCGAGCTCTCATGTTTCAATAATATCGTTCTCAGCGTATGAACCCTTTTCCATACTTAGCCTTTGTATACCTAGAAACCATCTGAAGCTTGGTGTGCAATTTTAAATTGTATTGAATAAGGTTGCGTTTTTGGGATGTCATAAATATCGAAATCGTTTTCCGATAACAATTATCGATAAACGGTTACATATAATCGATAACAGATAAGCGATTACGATTTATAATATGAGTATTGTGTACGATTCATATCGATAACCGATAACAGATAACGATAAAATTGTATATTTAATGCGATATGATATCACAATCGTTATACATTTGACCGCTTTAATGACAAGCCTAATATGAATTCCAATAAATAAAGCAAGTTATCGAAACGAAAAGCGTATGTAATGGGAATTTGCGTGGGCTTGGTTGAGACGTTATTAACCGGTTAGTGGCAAACCAATAATCGATATCAATCACCGATAATATTCTAAAGATTTTATACAAGAACTTTACTGAAAACTTGAATAGGCGTTTTTTCACATCTTTCATATCGATTAAGGGGGTGAAGAATGTAACGCCTAATGATAATCTTTGGCATTCTTTGTCTAATGTCATCTGTGTATCGATTACCGATTAACATTAACCACAAAATCTGCAACGGCTGTCAAACGCTAAGCACTTGAATGGCCCTGCACAAAAACGCACTTGACACTTTCGGCCACTTGGCATAAACCACTTAAGGGAAAGAGCGAAAGAGCGAAAGAGAGAGGGAGAGAGCTATGTCTACTCTTTCACACACTCTCGTGCTATCTGTCGTACTGTCGCCGTACTCTGGGGCAATCGAAAAATACTTAGCATCGCACGTCAAATGTCACTAAATAATGCAAAGAACCAATTACCCAAGGAGATGGCGAATCCAAGTGTGATCCACTTGCAATTGTTGTTGTTGTTATTGTTGGTTCGCTTGTTGGTAGTGTTACTGTTTGGTGCTTTTGTTTTTATCGTGTCTCGGGGCGCTAAAAAGTATGCCACATAAAATCGAAGAGCACATTGCAAAAGCAGCGAGCGAGCGAGAGTTGCGAGCAAAAGCAAAAGCAAACGCATTAAAAGCAACTTAATAATTCAGATCGAAATCACCAATCAGCGCAGCTGACATGTTGACAAACGACGCCGCCAACGCCAGCGTTAACGCTAACGTAGGCAACGGAGGCAGGCAGGCAGGCAGGCAGGCAGGGTAAGGATGGAGGACAAGAGATTTACATTTTCAAAATCGAATGGCGACATAAGCCACCGCAAAGCAAAAGACGCGCAACCACACACACACACACACACACACAAAAAGGGAGAGAGCCATAATGAAATCCATGATAAACAAGATAAACGAACACAGAGCAAAAAAAAAAGAAAGAAAAAAAAAGAATGAAGAATATTGGAATATATACGTACACATATATGCGCACATAAATATAATGCGAAAAAGTGAGAAAGTATTGTGTATGTATTGATGCGCTTCTAAATACTCTTTAAAATCTTAAGAACATATTTTTTTGATCTAAATTCAAACTTTTTCTAGCTTAGTTTGTGTCCAAACGAGATGATCCTTAAAAAATTGCTTGATTATTCGAAAAGTAAAAGATATTTATCGTTAAATAAGAAACAATATAATCATGATATCTATTCAAATTTATCTTTATCAAGTTAAACTCCACTTAAACCAAGTTTGATGAATATAAGAAACTTAAGTCGAATGTAACAGAAGACAAACTTGAATCAAGTAAAAATGAACTCTTATCAAGTAAATCGAGAAAAATGAGAAATAAAAAACGCAATTGAAGTATAAATATTCTTATTGTAAGAGAAAACAAACTTGAATCAAGTAAAAATTAACTCTTATCAAGTATATCTCAACTTCAATCGAGAAAAATGTGCCTTTAAAAACGTAAATCAAGTATATATATATATTCTTATTTTAAAGGAAAGCAAACTTGAATCAAGTAAAAATGAACTCTTATCAAGTAAATCTCAACTTCAATCAAGAAAAAAATGTGCTTAAAAAACATAAATCAAGTATAAATATTCTTTTTGTTAGAGAAACAAACATGAATCGAGTAAAAATCTAACTAAGACAAGTAATTCTCTACTTAAATCGATTAAAAACTCTACTTGAATCCGGGTTAACATTTTAGATTTTTCATAGACCCTTTTTGAATGAGATATTAAGTATGAGTTGTGCAAAGATCTGGATGTGATACCTTTAAATGGTTATACCTTTGCAAATATTAAAGGGTAGCACACAGATAGAGATAAAGAGAGAGAGAGAGAGCGAGAGAGAGTGAGAGAGGGCATGTCCTTAGCGTTGCTGCCTTGGCGACAACTTGCGTTGAGTATATATCTATTTCAGTATTATTTTCTTCTTTTTTTTTTCTTTCGCCCGCTTTAGACAACAGTTGATGTTTTGGCATATCGGCTTGCCAAACCCATATCTCCCCCTGCCCTCATCTCCCCTCCCCCTACCATTGCTGCATCAACCTATACACCCTTTAATGCCCTTTTTAGCTACTGTTGCAGTGTTGGCGGCGGCGGCTGAGGCGGCTCATCTGCTTCCTCTTCAATCCCCCCCCCCAACCCCTTTCGTCGTTGTCGTTGTCAACGCTGTTGTTGTTGTTGCTGTTGTTGTTGTATTCGATGTCTTCGTTTGCAATCAATGAAAGATTTATGACAACACGCTCTATATATGTATATATATATATGTGTATATGTGTATATGTATATGTATATGTATATGTGTACACATCGCTGTATAAATGTATTTATGTCACATCATTATTTTTATTATGACGCTGCCGGCGGCAAAAGCAAGGACAACAATAACACTGTGTGCCCGATATTTGAGAGTGATTAGTGACTAAAAATGACAACAGTAATAATTGCATTGTATACCCTCTGTGTGTATGTGTTTGTGTGTCTGTGTGTGTGTGTGTGTTTCTTTGCCTTTCATATGAATGATTGGTCGTCGCATTGATGCTTCGATATTCGATATCTTTCACAAATAAATACAAATATTTGTTATTTTTACTCTCCTTCTCTCTCTCTCTTTCTGTATCTTTTGCTCTCGCTCTTTCCCATTCCTAATACTTGCTGTTAATAATTCCAGGAAAAACTGATTGCTAGACGGTGTCTCGTCGCTAGATGGCGCTTTCGATTTATTAACTACCATTACAACTTAATATAAATTTGAGTTTTGACGTTAATGAATTTAATTAAGAAGCTTTTCCGAGAATAATTGGTTAGTAAAATGGTTTGGTTCGAACCAAGGCGCAACTGGTTTGGCATGAGAATGCTTACGGTTTAGTCCATGTTCATTTAATATCGATTTGAGGCTTCGTTCCAGGTCTGTTCCAAGGTTCGGTAACAGTTTCTGCAAGAGATCGATTCTTCGTTTCGAAACAGGTTCAGTTGCAGGTTTAGCTTATGTTCAAGACTCGAATCTAGAGGTTCGGTTCATGAAACTCCACACTCGAATCGAATGAAACTCCACAACGCAATCCATTCGAACAGAGCTTTGATTTTGGCAGAAGTGGTTTGAGTCAATGGTTCGGTTTGCCGCTTTGGCTCCAATATGGTTCGATTTTGGCTGTTTTCGGTTCAATAGAAGCCGAAGATTCAGCTTAAGTTACATTTCAAGCTGCGGTAAAAGTTGAGTTTAAAGATTGGATTTGATTAAGGGAATTCTATGCTCGAACCGGTTTAATTTAAAGCAAAACCTTTTCGATACATTTTCGTTCCTTTTAAACCGGTTTGTAGCCAACTCCATATGTTGTTGTTGTTGTTGTAGTAATTCTCTTAGTTGTTGTCGCTGTTGTTGTTTTACTTTTTAGCCATTTGGCTCTTAACTTGGTAAAACAAAAAAAAAAATGTTGTCCCTCTCTCTCCCCCACCTCTCTAGCTCCATCTCTGTCTTTTATGTGTTGTCTATTGCTGCTGCAGTTCCTAACTCACATTTGACACTAACTGCATTTTGTAGACTTTTAGCCATTCTCCCTTACCCCATCCCCCCCCCCCTCTCTCTCTTAGCCAGTCACAAATTTGCGTTGCAACAGTTCCCACTCCCCTCCCCACCCCCCCCATTATCCTACTCCCGTTTGCTTGTAGTAAGTGAAATCTTTCAGTGCGTGTAAAATGCCGTTGCTCGGTTTTTGGGTGCCACGCCCACACACTTGCCACCACCCGTCCAGCAACAACAACAACAGCAACAACAACAACATGCAACAGCAGCTAGTTGGACAACAATGAAATGCTTTTAGCATCGCAGCAGCTCGCAGCGTCAAGCGAGAAAATTAAGTTAACAACACACAGAGAGAGAACAAGACAGAGACAGAGACAGCGAAAGAGAGAGAGAGAGACAAAGAGAAAGAGAGAGAAAAAAAAAGTTTTGTGCACTGTTTTTATTGAAAATTGAGTTAAAAAACAGAAAGTGTCAGACAAGAGTCGTTTTCTGCGTGTTGTATTTTATTTGCCAACATGCCACTTCCCCCCCCCCCCCCCCCCTCCCCATCAGCTTCCGCTGTTGCATCCCAATTGTGTCGCGAGAGAGAGAGAAAGCGAGAGAGAGAGAGAGAGAGCAACGTTAGTGCAATCACATAAACTTAGTAGCTTTTTTTTTTGTTGTTGTGTCTAGTTTTGGTTTAGCTTTGACTATAAACTTCAAATCTTATAACACAAATGTTCAATATTAGTATAGTTTGGATATATATACAGGTTGAATGTATATATACTTATTTTCATCTTTTTTTTTATATAAATTAGTTATTGAATATTTCTTGACTTGAAAATTTAAGAACTTTTCACACAGAGTAAAATAACTTTTATTTCATCTCAAGTCAAGAGATTTAAATTTTGAAATAAAAGACAATTAGTAAAAACAATAAACTAATAAATATTTATTTAAAAAAAAAACATAAATAAATATAATTTTGAATATATTTTACTCCAAAACTGATTTATTTTTTTCATTCTGTTTTTTTTAATATATTTATTATGTTGACATAATTTCTAAAAATTTACGAAAGTTTCAAAAGTATCTTTTGAGTTATAAAACAAATTAATGAAATAGTTATAAGTATAGGTATAATAAGTGGAGTATGCTCTTTTAATTATATAAATTTCGATTTCACAAAAAAAAATGTTGCCAAGATTTTGCCAGATGCTGGCCAAAATGGTGTTGGCAAAAACAAAGTCAATGGCCAAGGCAACAAATTTGACGCATCTGTCCAAAATTAAGCTGCGAGACGGGGCAAAGAGACAATAAGGGAAGGGGGCGGTGGGGGGGAGGGTATTATGCGAGACAAAGTTAAAGTTCGAAGGTGCTCAAGGAAACTCAATAAAAGTTGTCGACAGGGCAACAGCACAAACAAACAAATAAACAAACGAATGAACATACATACATATATATATAGATAAAGATGCTGGCAAATCAGCGCACAGATCACACAGACATCAGCATATAAGTCTGTGCGTGTGCGTTTGTGTGTGTGTATGAGCATAAAATTTATAAATTATTGAATCTATGAAAATATGAACATCACGTACGCGACGACGACGACGACGACTTGCGCTTTTTTCAGCTGCTTCAAGCCAGGACGAACTATTCAACAGCTACAGATACAGATACAGCTACAGATACAGATACAAACAAGACAATCACACAAATGGCAAAATGCGTGTGCATAAGCGTGTGTGTGTGTATGTGTGTGTGTGTGCGTACATCAGAATATGCACAGAATTTCATTACGCTACGGATGGCATTCGTCTTACCATTTTTGTACATACCCTGTACTTACTAAGAACAAATAATGTGTGTGTGTGCTTGTGTGTGTGTTTTGAAAAGGGTATACGCAAGTCGTGTGTATCTCCGATTTTACTAGTATGAAAAAAGTGTTAAACAAGAAAAGGATAATAATAATAATATAATAATATCGATAACTTGCGCAAATTCAAACCAAAAACAAAATATATCGATAAATATCGATAAATAATTTTAGTTATATAAACCAAAAGAAATACTTATCAACGAGTATCGATTTCGATCCAGATCGATCGATTTGATGCATCGATAAATATCGATTTCTTCGATTGATCTTAATAAAGTGCACCTCTGTACAGGGTAACTAATTGCCGAGGTTTCTTACCAATCAACACACACTCTTCTACTTGTTATAAATAAATAAGTTGGCATTCCAGGCAGCCATCCAGCCAGCCAGCCTGTTTGTTTGTTTGTTTCTTAAAGTTTGTTCATCTATTTCGTCGCGTTCGACGTGCTCAACATTATTGGCGGCTTCGCTGGTTACGAATACGAATACGAATCCGGCTCTGAGTTTGAGTTTGAGTGTGAGTGTGAGTACACTTGGCGAATGTTGTTGGAATGGGTTAATGCTTAAACCCAACTCATACCAATGTTGTATCTTAACCATAGTTTGAACACAAGCAATAACGGTGCCAACTAGAGAAACTTTTCTAATATTTCCTTTGATGAATTTCTTTTACACGACGCAATACCATAAGAGAAAAAAATAAAAACGGCCAGAAGAAAAAATTACATATAATATATATATAAAAAAAAAATGTATTGAAGTAGTCTCTTTAAGTACTACACTGCAAGAAATAATAAGATAAACTTATCAACAGCTAACTACAACTTGTTTTAAGCAGGACTTATAAGATCTTAAGTACAAAAGATACTTTAAACTGTACACAAGGCATTGAACTGTGACGAATCTTCCTTACTTCAAGTTTATCGATTGATTCCTAGTCTTTTTATCGATGAACTACTTTCAAAAAGCATTCAAGAAATTAAAGCTATTTATTATCAAAGGCGCAGGATCATTTTAACAATTGTTATTAGTTAAAGTTTTATCTTTGTTTGATGTCACAAAAAGTTATTCGATTCGATAGGTTTCGATTGACTTGAAAATCATTTAATAATATTTGCATTTCAGTTTTTTCAGCGTCAAATGTCCTTCAGCCTTAACGTTATTATTGTGTTGAAGTGCAATAAATAAATATATGAATTATGCGCATTACTTAAATCCGTCTACATCGTGCTACATACATATGTGGCATCTACAATGTTTGCATTTTGTGCGTATCCAATTCCCTTCAGTCCTGCCTTTCCCCTTTGTTTTTTCTTTTTTTTCTTCCTTGTACCACGGCTTGTATACGTAATCTATTTAATTCAGCCAAGCAAGTGTGCCAGCGTGTATGCGTGCGATAGAGAGAGAGAGAGAGAAAGTGTGAGAGAGAGTTGCGTTGCTTCGCTTCGCTTTGGCATTATCAACTCATAAATATTTATTGAATTTTAAGAAATTTTCAAAAAAAAAAAGAGAATATATATAAAAATAAAAAAATTCGTTACATCGAGTAGCCCAACGACCAATCTTTCTCTCTCTCTGTCTGGCTGTCTAGCGACCCTTGGGCTATCAACACATATCCGTCATCGGTTCCCCTACCTCCCCACCACCCACCTGTTCACCCTCTCACTCTTCTTGCCATGCCTTCAGTTTGCCTTATTTTCTTATTTGGATTATAATTTTTTTCCATTTCACATATGAATGCGTTTTCCATGCTGGCTTTCCGTTAACTCTCATTCTCTTTCTCTCTCTCTCTCTCTCTCTCTCTCTCAATCTCTGCCTCTTCGTCTCCTTCTTCGTTTTGTTTACTTTCCACTTGTCAATTTCCATTTTCATTTTCATTGCAAGCGGACTCAAGACTTAAGCCATGAATGCATTTCATTGGCTCATTCTATTGAAACCGAAAAAATACGAATACAATCCCCGGGAAAAGTTCTCCAAAGCACATATGCGAATGTCAATTAAGAAGAATAGAAAGATTGTTTTAAAATAAAATAATTCCCTATTCTTTATTTCATTCTGAGCCGTGATAAGAATTGAGAATAAATTGAAACTGGGTAAAAAGATTAAATAAATTTACATCCTTGTTTAGTCTATATATATTCTTGACAAGCATTATCTGGCGAGACAATATAATCCGTCTGATGCACAAACACTCCAAATTTGTAATAGAAGCTTTTTTTTGAAAAAGCAAATCTGGGTTGTGTTCCAATTATCGATAGCTTCTATCGAAAACGATACACAAGCGTGTTGTCGATAGCGTTAACTTCTTGAATTTGGCCAATGAAAAACCCATACAACAGTAATAGAGAGGAAGAGAGAGAGAGAGAGAGAGAGGAAGAGATAGAGAAAGTGAGAGAGAGAGAGAAAGAGAGAGAGAGAGAGAGAGAAAGAGAGAGCGGATTTGAAAATGCAACAAAGCTTAACAACAGCTTAGCAGTTAACACAAAAGGCCAATTAGTCAGTTAAGGAAATGAACCATCTGCGTTAAGCCTATGCGATACAGTTATATGGCTTATACACACACACATACATATGCATATGCGTTTGTATAGTTTTATACCTGCCTTTTTGTGTGTTTTTGTGTGTTGCTTTTGTTGTATTTATGAAATGATGAAATGATGAACTTTGAGCTTTGACCCAAACTGAACATTTTAATCGCATTAAATGCTCACATTACCGTTTATACAAGTTTCAACATGCTCCCCCAACCCCACCTCCCACCTCCCTACAACCCCTAAGCCGCAAACCAGAACACCTCAAACCCCAACATACAGATATATCTATATATATATATATATATGCATACATATATATATGTTGCGCCAAGGCCACGCCCCGTTGAAACGCACCAAATTAACTTGTTGATGTGACGATGCGAAACAAAACGATATGTCGTCTAAGGGTATGAGCTGGTTGTAGGGGGGGATGGGGGGTGTGGTAGTAGCTGGGCTGATTGTTCAATTTGAAAATCGTTGCGTGTTCGAATCTTATTAGCGGTTTATAATTACAATTGTATACAGGCCAATTACGTTACGAGACGTAGCGATTGCCAACCACACTTACACACACGCACACACACATATGTACAGGTGTGTGTGTGTGTGTGCGTTTGTGTATAGCTAATTAACCAACGCCAAAGCTGGCCGTTAAGTGCTTCTGTGTGTGTGTGTGTGTGCGTTGCAAGTATCTCGATAATGATGTGCATTTCGTAAGCAAATCTCATAACACAACACACACACACACACACGCACAGGAAAGTAACAGTTGCTTCAGAGCGAATGAAAGAGAGAGCGGTGGTGGGTTGAGGAGGGGGGGGGGGGGAGGAAATGTATTTATGTAAATGGAGACAGCAATTTATGCATATGTATTTGGATGTTGCATAAGTTAACGCAGAGATAACCAACCAACCGAATCTAAACTCCTTTTGTCCCCCGCCCCACCATCCCCAGCATCCCCCCTATCCTCATCCAGGTCCCCTTAACGCTTCATCCATTGCCACCAATATCTGTTCTTGTACACTTAACAAAAGATACTATGGACTTCACCTTTAAGTTTAAGGTAGATGATGAGAAATATAGAAAAAGAGAGCGACAGTTTTCTACGCTAAGAACGCAGTTCGATATATATCGATAGATTTTAATATGTCAATTAACAAATTTAAAAAGTTACTTTAAGACTTATTTTTTATACTACTGAGCCAAAAAAATGTATATCGAAACTTATCGACAGCAAAGTTGCGTGCAAAAATCATTGTTTTCAATCCAAGAGAATGAGAGAGACAGATAGAGAGAGAGAGAGAGGATATAAGAGGTTTCATCTTCAACCTCCTAGTGTGAATACCGTATTTAACTAAAATCTTATACTAATAAGACAAGGAGACATATCGATAGATATCGATAGTTTATGAAAACAAAAAACATTCGAAATTTTATTAAGATACAATCCGTTTGTTGTTTTTGAGAGTGTAATTTGGAGTGTTAGCTTATGGAGATCGGAAGCATGCGGTAAAGGGTTGCAAGGAGTAACAGAAGGGCAAGAGGCACGAGGCAAGGGGCAAAAGGCAAAGGGCAAAGGGATAAGCATGGTCACCACTTGAGTGCCGCCTATACCAAAGTGTGTGCCTCGTAATTGAATCCACGTCCAAACTACGTCTGTGGTCGATAATTTCATTTTCGGCCCCCGCATTTTGAATACAAATTACAGCACTCGATGCATTGAAGATGTTGCACGTTCCACAAGCAGCAGCAGCAACAATCATTATTGTTCAACAATCTATCTATCTCTCTCTCTCCCTCTCTTTGTCTCTCTCTCATTTAACCATCTAACCACCTTACCTCTAAGTCCAGTGCACTAGAAGCCAAGCATGCTGCCAGATTGATCCCAAATTTCAAGTCAAGTGCACAATTAATGTATAATAGTGTACTACACAAATACATACGTACATATGTATATATATTTATAGTAAGTACGCTCTAAGTTTAAATGGTAATTGTTGAACATAATCGATTAAATCGAAGTAGTGTAGAATAATCATTTTTAATAAACTGTAATTAATGTGTTTTGTGTATTTTCATGTATATTCATATTAGAAACTTAGTGCAAAATGCAATACTAAGAAAAGAATATTGCTTATAAATGGAAGAGTCCTTTGGAATAATTATCGAGAAAGGTCATACCTGATCTTTAAACATTTTATGAGATTCTTAAAACCAACTTGACACATTTCATATTCGAACTTATGGGAAAATATGTTATGTGGCTAAACCTTTTGGCTTAGGAGACCTGATATATAAAATCTGATACCTTCGACTTTCAAATCCAATAACATTTAAGTGATAACTCCCTTAAAACACAACCGATTTTTAACTGCAATACAATATACAGTTTATAATATATTAAGCTATATTCTCTTGCATTCGCTTTCTAGAATTTTCTTAACTTATCCTGATTTTGGCTCGAATATTTAACTTGTAAGTTAACTGTTAGTATTTGTCGTTACATTTTTATAAACAGCTTGTAACATATGTCAGGAGACAAAAGACATTCCGAATTCAGAAACTCAACTGCTATAAAATACAATATTCTGTTCGAATTCTCTTAGGCATTGAGAATTGCGCCCGCGTCAATTGCAAAGAGCAAAATTCTGTTAAATTGTTTAACAGTCAAAGAGTCAACGTTTCGCAAGTAACAAATGAAAACTGATTGTTGGTTTACAGCAAAAATGAAGCTAGTAAAAGTGTCTTCTGCTCTCTTGCGGCTCTTATACGTGGGTTGTGTGTCTCGGCTAAGCGGGTAAAGGATATGCAGGAACAAAGTTTGTGTTTAAGGGAAAATAGAAAAACATTTCGCAACAAAATTAAATTGATTCTATAAAGAAAATCATGAAAATCATGAAATTGATTAAATTTGCTGAAATGGCATTATTAAAAAGTTTATAATCGCAATTTTATAGCAAACTCTGATTTGTTATATATATAACAGCTTCGCACATCCTTTACAGTTAGTGAGCGCAAAGGGCGAAGAGAGAAATCTCTTGTCACTCTCTCTCTCGTGCTCTCAGACTGTTAAATTTTCACAGTCCAACAGTGAGTGTAACAGCAGACAATTATGTTTAAATATTACATAACTGTTATATGCAAGTACCGTTAAACACTATCACAGGACATCTGAGACTTTTTTTTTCCTTATGGACACTAGAAGAGATGGGCAATAAGATAAAACCTATCCTTATTGATAAGCTCTTTCGTTTATGTAACAAAAATTATCTCCTTAACTAGACTCATCCGAAAATTTTTCTATTCTTCATCTAAAATCATATCTAAGAACTTTACACCGTAAAATTTACGATGTATTTCGATGATTGTGTATATTTTAATTGAAATAAATACAATTTTGAGGAACCCAGAATAAGTTTGATATTTGTTTGAATGCATTTCTTTTTGGATATAATTTTAAATCAACTGCAGCTGACTGGAAAAATAAACCTTAAGCCCAAAACTTGTTGAATCTACAAGTCGCAAGCTGAGAGTTCGCAAGTACTTAAGAGCCTTTACCAACCCCCACCGCCCCCCTCCACTACATTAAAATTGTCGCTTAGAAATTCAATATCTATCTATACGTGTCTGTGTGTGTGTGTGTGTATGTACATGTGCTAGAATAGGGGAAGGGGAGGCTGCGATTTGGTTTGGCTGTTTGAGCGCCTAAAAAGCAGACATAATTAGTTTACGCCGAGATTTACGCTTTATTCCTCTCAGTGCTCTCCCTCTCTCTCTCTCTCTCTTTATATTCTTGGCTGTTGCTTGCACCTTGCCTTCTTGCACCCTTGCGCCCTTGCACCCTTGTGCGACACTTGCTCAACGTAAATGCTTTAAAAAAGTGTTTCATTACAATGTACTGCGCTGTCTAAGTTGAATTTCATAATATATAGTTATTGGAGGAAGTTAAGTATTATCTTAAAACTGTAGATGAAGTTGTTTTAAGTTACACGTTGGAAATTTTCAAGAATCTATGGCTGTATTTAGTATTTTTAGCGCATATGCTGAAATATTTAGCTTATTTTTAAACGATTCAACTAAACTAATGTTATATAGCACATTGTTTTAAAAGTTATCGATTTTTATCGATAACGATGAGTTCTAAAAATGTCATAATTTGGCATTTGATTTAATTCAACTAAACTTATGTCATATAGCACAAACCATTGTTTTAAAAGTTATCGATTTTTATCGATAACAATTAGATATTAAAATGTCATGATGTGGCATTTGCTTTAATTCACCAAAAACTAATGTCATATAGCACAAACTATTGACTTAAAAGTTATCGATTATTATCGATAACAATGAGTTTTTAAAATATCATAGTTTGTCATTTGCTTCACAAAACTTCATTGTAAAATATAAAATTTTGTACGATTTTCAGCATAATCGGTTAATAAACACAAAATATATCGTAAATGGAACTTTTGTCAAATCAAATTCTTTTCCCCTTTCTAAAAAGTGTACTGCTATCGTTCTTGGGCTTTGCTCTTTGTATTTCATATTGCTTCTAAGTATTTCATTGGAGATTTATTAGGCTCAATAATTGTAAAGAATGTGCACAACACACACCCACACACACACACACACACACACACACACACACACACACACACACACACAAACACACAGATATGAAGGAGAAAAAACGTATGTTCTCACATATGTAGTACTTGTATTTGGGTAACCCAAGCAACTTGATGTTATAAATCATTCATTTGCATGTACTCCGCCCCCTTTGCTATACCCACCCAACCAACACCTTCACTCCCCCCCACCCCCCTTACTTCCACTGTCTTTCTTGTTATATCCGTTTCGTTATTGATGTACATTAAGAAAAGTGCTAAAATATTAAAGCTAATTGTATGCAAGATATGATTTTTATTCACAACGTGAATTGCTTTTGTATATATGTGTGTGTGTGCCGTTGTGTGTGTGGGTGCTTTGGAAAAAAATCAAAATTTTACGCTTCGCTACACATTCCTACAGGCTGCACAAAATTACGCCAACCGAAGGGCGGGAAAAAGGGTCTTTAGGGTTTTTGGGGGTTGGGTTAAAGTACACATGAAGAAAAAGTATGACAATCGTTTTGCAACTCAAAAAAGACTCGAAAACTAAAAAATAAGTTTGAAGACATTTTAGTATAGGCTTAAGGTTTTTATACTTATATTAAATCAAGCAGTTTTGGTTTTAAGAACTAGAAAACATTATTTCTTCAAGTTTTTAAGTGAAGAAGTATTAACAAAAAGAATTTCTTTGTTTTTTGAAAATTAATTGTGCTTTAAAGTCAAAAAAGTCTTACTTATATTAAGCTTGAACAGTCATACACTTAAATGTTTTTTATGGCAAGGCAAAGAAAACCTTTAAAAAATTAAAAGTTTATTTTTGAGTATTCATATTTTTGTTGAGTGTCTTTATGTGTGTGCCTTTGTGTTTGTGTGTGTGTGTGTGCGTGTATCTATGTGTGCTTAAGTGCGTGTTTATGGCGCAATAAAACAGAACCTAACAGGCGCTGCACACACACACACACACACACACACATGCTTGCATATACACTGACTGCAGCCAAATGAAGCAAGCAAAAAGAAGAAAAATAAATAGAAACTGGAGCCCCGAACCAAAAAACCGAACCGAACCAACATTCAAACGAGCCAAAAAAAGAGCAGCCACTTTCTGTCCGTCTGTCTGTCTAACAATCTGGCAGAGTCTGGCAGCCAGCATCTTTGCCTGTGTCTTTCCGCTTGTCTGCGGCGCATTTATGACTTCCAACACACACACACACACACACATACACAAATATTTAGCTGGAGTCGCAGACTGTGGATGCATAGCCTGCATATAGGCGCATAGAAATATGTCTTATCACACACACACACACCGACACACACACCGACACACACACACTACCACTCATACTCACTTTAAATGTCTGCTGTCAAATGCCGTACTAAACCGATAATCCAATCATAAGTTATAGTCAAATGAGTTTGTCTCCTTCAATAAATTTTCGGTAACATCTTATTTTCCTTTCTTTTTTTTTTTTTTGGTAGTTCAAGTTAATAATAATAATATATATATATATAGATTTATATAAGCACAAACTACGTCGAGTCGAGCTGTTATATATATATATAATAAACTTTTCAGGTTTTTAGTTTAGTAGATGAATCCAGATTGGATGGATATATAGCTTAGGGTATTAAAAAAAATGAAGTTTTGCACAGAAAATCGCCAGAAGGTGTACCAAAGACAAATTTATTTAACGTTATCGATTATTATCGATAACAATTAGATCTTAAGCTATTATGATTTTAGCATTTCCTTCAACTCAATTAACACAAAAGATATCATAGATTAAAATTTATTTATTTATATATTGATTCTTAGTGAACTCTAACGATATCGCCTAACATGAGCTGAGATTTCGAAACAGGGGAAAAAAAGATAGCAGAGAGACATTTTGTATGCAGTTAGCACGAAAGCAATTAGCCAACAGAGTCGACAAGTTGTCAGCTACTCAAATTTAACGCACTTGCAACTTGCAGCATGTAATGTGCAACAACTTGACTACAATTTGCACTTGCCACTTGCCACCTGGCCATATGGCCGACTTACATAGTAAAAACCACCAACACGATAGACACAGTCCATATACGCTTGCTAGCTACGTAAATATGTACATGTACATATACATACTACATATGTATGTATAATCGTTTCTCCCTCACCTTACTCTGCACGTAAATATGCGACACTTAACCTGGCAATGAAGTTAAACGGCATGCAACGCTGTGCGATACGATGCGATGCAATGCGATGCGATGCGATGTGTGAGGCTCAAGCGTGAAAAAAAAAACTGATCTCTCTTTAAACATACATATATGAAGTAACAATATGCTTATAGTTAGCACTTGGTTGAGAGCTTTTCAGTATCAAAACTTGTTACTTACGCATCCCAATAGATATATATATCATCCTGAGAAGATAGTTTAGAAAGTCAGCTTCGTTTGTATGTTTCCATTCGCTGATAGAAAACTTTTCGATAGGATGCGTTCATAGGTGATAATAATCAACAACTTTACGTTATAGTTTCTGTTCTATATATCTTGAGATAATATTGATAATATATGACGACTTAGAATAACAATGACGACAAAGACGATAGATAGCACATGGTTAACAGCTTTTCTGTCCCAATAGAAATATATCAACCTGATCAGCATTGAGAAAATAGTTTAAAAAGCCAGCTTCGTTTATATTTTTCCATTCGCTGATACAAAACTTATCGATAAGTCAGTCATCAATGATAACAATCAACAACTTTACGTTATAGTTTCTGCTGTATTTATCTTGAGATAATATTAGATAATATATGACGACTTAGAACTATAATGAGTCATCTATTGTAAAATATTTTCTCTACAAAAAAACTTAGGAAACTCCCGATTAAGATATTAGAACTTTGTTGGTAAATGTTTAAAACGCTTTTCGTAAGACAACTCAGATACTAACAATACTGTTCAGCAGCATAAGTCAGGGATACATTTAAAGTGTCCTTCTAACTCGGACGCTCTCTTTCGCTTTATCCATGCCAAAAAAACAACAGAACAGTAAAATATAATCACAATTGCATTTAGTTATGAACACTTGTTAGCATTATTTTGGTACACACATAAATATATATATATAAATGTATGTAGCGTTCATAGATTGACTGCATAACTAATTAGCTTCAACTCAGCCTCGTGTAAAAATAAGTTAACTTCACTCTCCCTTCACTTTCCGCCCGTTTCCTACGCTCCCCCTTTCCTGTCTTTCTTTTTTTTGGTTTGCTCCAGAGACCAATTTAACCAACTGGCCAACATTTTGCGCAGCAAAAATTTCATAAACGTGGAAAATAAGCAAACGCATAAATATGTGTGTGTGTGTGATAATATCTATAAGGGTGTATCTTGTTGTTATGTCTTTGTGTTCAGTGTGTGTGTGTGCGAGTGTGTGGCTTTTATTGAAAAACGTAATAAGCCCATGCCGCAGTCAAAACGTATATACATATGTCGCGGGTTTTCCTTTTTCTATTGTCATTGGCATCGCTCTCCTTGTTGTTGTTGCTGTTGTTCGTGTGTCGTTTTATGTGCCTGTGTATGTGTGTGTGTTTCTTTGTGTGTAACAACTATTAGACAAGAGCAGCTGGAACAAGAAGCAACAGGATTGCTGCCTGCCTTTCACCTTCGCCAACTTTCCTCTCCATCTGCTGGATGCTCATCGTTTTTTTTTTGCTCTGACTTTTGAAGTTTTGCTTGAACCACCCATCCACCCACCCACACACACACACACACACACACACACATAGACACATACACGTGATATTGGCGGCTGGCATTTTATTTTGTTTTTATTGTGCTTTTTGGACTCTTGGCTCTGGCAAACGTTTATGATGTCCTGCAATTGTCCCTTTTAACAACGTGCGTGTGTATGTGCGAGTGTGTGTGTACGAGTGTGTGTGTGTGTGTGCACTCTTCTTTTGTTACAACGATTTTTGCGCAATTTCTTTTGTGCCCAGTGCGGTGCTGCGGCTCTGCTGTCATAACTGTCGCTCTTTTGCCATTGCGTTGTGTTCAGGACGACGCCCAACGATGTGGATGACGACGACGACGACGATGTGAACGTGGCTGCCACTGCCACTGCCACTGTTACTGCCACTGTTGTTGCCACTGTTGCTATAGCTCCTTCTGCTGCTGAGCACATGCAATTAGTGCCAAATGTTTCCATATTTTTGCACATGTATGTATAGCTGTGTGTGTGTGTGTCCAGTGCACACACAGTTGACCACAGCATTCCGAGCAGCGTGCAGCATTCACTGACAAAACATTGCACCACACCACACCACACCACGCCGCACCTACTCTGACATCTTTCTGCCACCCTTTCTCGCTATCGCTATCTCTCTCTTTCTCCTTTCTATTTCTTGTGCCCTCCGCAACCGCAACAATCGTCCAATGGCTACGACAGTGGCATCACCATCACCATCAGCAGACAACAACAACAACAACACAAAACAACACAAAAAAAAATGAGCAACATTTTCCGTTTCATTGTTACTGCTTGCAACAACAGCAACAACGAATAGTTTCCCATGCACACCAACTAGAAATTAGTCTAGAATTCATTTTCTTTCTTTCTTTCGAAGAATAAATCTCAAATTTACCTTGAACACAAAAGCTTTTAATAGTTTCAACTATTTGCTCAAAACTTTTACAGTGAAAGAATTGCACCATATTGCATATCTTACTAAAATGTATAGCAATTCGCATTTAGCATGCTTTTACACATTTTATACTAATCGATCAAATCGATAAGTTTGATTGGATAAGATTTTCTCACATTTTTAAGCAAGTTTTCTTAAATAAAAGTCAAATATTTTAAGGTAGAAATCATTTAAAAAGGTTTTTTGCGTAATTCCCACATGCATGTGTTCAGTTATCGATAGGTATGAAAAGTTTCATTTGCAGAATGAAGCTTTTTCTTCATATTTAGTTCAACAATTTTAAGGAAGATACCGTTTTTAATGTTATCCAGATTCCACAGATGCATATGCAGACCATGCACACAGTTATCGATAACACAAATGAGTTTGGTTTCAAACTTAGCTAGTTAAAAAATCTAACCATCTCTCGCTCAATAATTCGTCTTTTTCGATAGGTCTTAAGACTTGACTATCGATAATAATCGATAATCGATAACAAAGTTTTTCCCTTTTTTCACTCACTCGCAAAGTGTATGCATTAGCTTAGATATCATTTGACACCCTCTCCTTTCAGTTGATGGCTATGGGTGTCCGGATGGAAAGTGGCCAAAATGCCGGGCTGGCAGGCTTTGTAAACGGCCGTAACATTCTGCGCACAATTCCTTTTCACATGTGTGTGTGTGTATGTGTGTGTGTGGGTTAATTATACATTTTGCATACACACATGCATGTAATGTGTGTGTTCGAGTGTGTATGTGTGTGTGTGTGTGTGTGTGTGTGTTCGCATATCCGATTTCTCGTATGGCCCAGCGTCGATAACAATATGCGTTCGAATTTCTTCATGTTTTCTTGTTATATATTTTTTTTGTGCCCATTCTTTTTTGGTTGAATGAGGAGATAGAGGGTGGGGGGGGGGGGGCTTTATGGGTATTGTGGGTTTATTCTTTTGTTATGTGCATCGTTCACATCATAATTTCGTAGCTATTTTTAGGCCTTCGTTATTTTATTTTATTTTAGCTATTTTTTTTCTGTTGATGCAGGAAGTGCGCGTGACTTTCGTCCTTACAATGGATGAATCGGCCGGAACTTCTTCACTGGCCCAGTTATCTACTCTTAAGCGTTTCAACACACACACACACAACACGTATATGTGTGCACTTGTTCGTACTCTACCTAACTTGTTTAGGTTTACACAATAATCAATAAAATACAAAATAGTTGAAGAATTCAAAATTTGAACTTTTGTTTTCTTGCTCTCCTGTTGCATAAACTTCTCAGAAAAGACTTCTTTGGCATTTGTTAACATCCTTGTTCTGTTCAGGGTTGCATTTTAAGCTGTATTACTATTGTTATTCGTTATTTGCTTACGTTCATTATTTATGGATGTTTGGGGCGATTCTTCAATTTGTTTGTTTCTCACTGACGCCTTAGCAATAGGCCTTATTACACTGTCTGTGTGTGTGTGTTTTCCCAATCCCCCCCCCCTCCCCCCTTTTTCCTGATGCGCAACTGCAGCCATATTCTCTTTTCCACACACACACACACACTCTTTAACGCTCGAACGTTTAGTCTGCTGCATCATTTATCATGTGAAATGCGCCAGACATAACAGCCAATCAGACCAGCCCCAAGGACTGCCAGCAAAAGCACCCGTAGCTGCGTTTCCTCACCCTTCACCCCCCTCTTTTTTCCGCCCACCTCGATCGTTGTCTCTGACTGGCCATACTACACTTGAAGAAATTGCAACTTAAGAAGTTACTCTTGCAGGTATTCGAAAAGTCCTTTTTAAAATAGGGTTTAGAAATAAGCTTTAGCCACTATTTTGAGGGGAGTTAGACAACTTTCAGCTATTTCAAATATCAATCTAGAAATATTTTATGCCTTTATAGGACATTGCATCAAACAATTACATCAAAAAATGGTCATCATACCTCAAAAACCTGTCGTGTTGATCGATTTTCTGACGACAAGTTCAATAAATTATCTGATTGACCTGTGCTATGCCCCAAAAAAAAGTCTTTAAATGCACAAAGATGTTTTTCTATTGAATGATATTACTTTTAACCTTCTCACTTTAGTCTCTGCGTCGTCTGACAAAATACTGACATGATACTTCTCCAACTGCTTGTTGTCTGTGTTGTCAAATTCATCAACCACAACAACAACACAAAGCAACGCCAATCAAAACAATATCTCGGAAAATCTGTGGCCCATATGTTAAACTGATGTATAAGCTATGTGGATGTAAGGTTTCATTCGAATGTATCAAAGATGCATTCAAGTTGTCACATTTGTGAAGGATTGCATTTTAGGTTTTGTCTTTCAGTGTACAAATACTAGGATACGGATATGTAGAACGACAGCTGCACTGGATGTTTAGGCTAGCCGTGGCAATAGCTCTGCTTTCTGTTGCTTTTGCTTTTGCAATATAGTCCTGCTGGTCCTTGGTCCTTCGTCCTTCGTCCTGCAGCGCTGCATCTCTCAGCATTGGCTAGGCATTGGCATTGGCTTTGGCTTTTTCGCCCCATAAAAACAAGTGCAAATGCAATTTGAAAACAACATTGTGCCAGCAACAGGAGTAGAAGGAGCAGGGGTTGCTAGCTGGTCATGGGCTTAACGGTATTTGGTAATTAATAGGCCATATAATGTACGATATGACTGTGTGTCTCACCCACCCTCTCTCTCTCTCTCTCTGTGTGTGTGTGTGTGTGTTGCGAGGGGTTTTTATGATTTAAATTGTGCGACTGAATATACAATAATAACTCCGGGCACTTGGCAAACAAATAAATTAATTGAGCTGCGTGAATGGAGCCTTCTCTCTCTCTCTCTCTCGCTCACTCCTTCTCGTTCTACTAAAGAGAACAACTGTAAAAGAAATATGAAGTGATAGAAATTCAAACAACAGTTACTCACACACACACACAGACACACACGCACACACAGATAGAAGAAGGAGAAGAACGTTCAGTCATCGAATCGACCCGCATGCATTGAACAAATTTAATTGAACGACCGCAGCAGGCCAGCAGAAAAGAGGCAGCAGAGGAGGGGCGTTCGTTGCCAAAGGATCAGACAACTATTAGCAGCAGCAGCAGCAAGTGTTTGTGTGTGTATGTGTGTGTGTGTGTGTATGGTTAGGGTAACTACTAGCCAGTGTGGCATGGGTAAGTGTATATTGTATCTACATACATGCCTTTTTATTGCAAAAACTCAACAAACACACACATACACGCACTTACATACATTTGTTGGTATGTATATTTTCAAATGCAGCTGTTGCAAATTTATTTTCATTGCCGTTTTGCTGTTTTTAGTGCTTACGACGTGCCATCATGTCCATAAGTCAGCTAAATAAATCATTAAACTAACTATAAATATATATCTAGAGACACATGCATAAACATGTATAGAGGATCCTTACATATCCCATTTATATATGTTATCCAAATTTAGACACAAAATTTTTGAAATTGCATTCAATGCAAAATGTGTTTGCAAAAGTTTCTGTTAAGGATTCAAATAATGTCATTGGCTAAATTCTTAAGAAATAGTTGAAATTATTCATAGCAAAAGGTTTGTGAAGCGTTCACAATTTGATCAATAAATACGTGTAAATCATTAAACTAACTATAAATATATATCTAGAGACACATGCATATATGTACATTTAATGTATGGAGCATAGAGGATCTTTACATATCCCATTCATACATATTATCATATTTTGCATTCAATGCAAAATGCGTTTGCATAAGTTTTTGTTCAGGATTCAAATAGTGTCATCAGACTTACGCCAAGTCTTAAGAAATAGTTGAAATTATTCTTGGCAAAAGGTTTCTGATGCATTCACAATTTGTTCTATAATAATAAATATTCTCTTTCGATTGAAGTTCATAAATGTTAGTAAGATCAACCAACAATGCTTTGTTCAAAAATTGTGTAAGTAAAAATTTCTTAAAGGCAAAAACTGTGAAAACAGCGATTGGCGAACTTTTTGAATCATTACCCCAAATATTTTTGTCAAACTTGACGTTACCCCAAAATATTCTTCTGGAAGTTGGAAAAAAAGCTCAGCAGAATAGAAAATTTTAAATATATACTTTTAAATCATTACCATTACCCCCAGAAATTGATCTTTTACCCCATTTGGGATAATTTACCCCGGTTCCTCGACCGCTGCTCTAATGGCTTGGTCTGTACATTGATATCAATCAGTCAGCATAAGCGAAAAGTGTTCGCAGTTAGCAAAACATTGAAATTATATATATATATATATAATGAAAATATTTTACTAATTGCTACAAACCGATTTCATATGCTTGCGTTAATGCTCTTGAATTATTATTAAACAAATTTCTTTATCATTCATTTTCACATTTACGAAAGAAATCGTTGTGAAAACTTTAATAATCACAACGCAGTTGCGTCTAACAATCAAATGTGAACTTCATTAAATAGTTAAAAGAATATTCTTTCAAATTACTCAGAATGTTTATAAAACTTTTTAATTAAGTAGTGAATTCTTCATATTAGAGAAAATAATCGTAAACCAAGTCAAAATTTGCCTAAATTATATTACTTAACAAATTGTGTTCTAAGCGTACGAAATTCTCAGTGTATTCTATAGTATGATATGATATCTAATTCTTGACTTTTACGCTTAGTGTATTCTATAGTATGATATGATAAGATATCTTACTTGAGTTGTTTATTTCCATTCTTAACCCAGATTTTCGATTAGATTCACAACATTTCAACTTTTGAATCGATGTGAACAGCAAATTTTATGAATATTCAATATTACTATTAATAATTTAAATGCCTCTTTGCTCTTGCCGCAACTTGCCAAAGTTATTAAAACTATAAGGTGGCAACCCTACTATTCATGGGCTCATAATCTTATGGCGCTGTTGCCTTCATTCATTTTGAATGTTGGTTGTATAATTAAAGTAAGCAAAAACGCAAAATAATGCCAACTTTCAAGTTGTTTTAATAGTTTTTCATGCTGGCTTAAGTAATCAAGCCAAGCAGCAATAAGTGGAGTGAGGAGTGAAGTATAGTTTTGATGAGTCTGTGATTTGACTATGGCACAATATATATATCGTCGTTACAGCTGCCACATTTTGTTACGGGTTACTTTGCACGGAGGAGTAGGGAGGGAGGTATGAGGAACTGAAGGATACGAAGGATTTGCAAAGGGCTTTGCCAAAGGCTTTATGAGCCGACTTAAACATAAATCGTTTACTAAATATATATATATGTGTGTGTGTGTGTGTTTATATATATAATAATTTGAGCCGCAGCACATAAAAACGGCTATTGAAATTCGGGGCTCTTAATTAATAAGTGCGTTCGGCATTTATTGTTGCATTTTCACACTCCCTTAATAACCAACAACAACAACAACACCCCCTCAACTTATACGAACGTATTTTAGCTATTTTCATTTATTGGCCAAACATTTGCAGCCATGTGGTGTGCACACCACATAAGTGTGTGTGTGTGTGTGTTCCAATAAACCCATCAAAAATGTTTGTAAATTAAATTTGGTGCTCATCTCGGCTGTTGTTATTGGCTTTTAATGCGCATTTGGCTTTGCCTTTTTGCCTTTGGCAATTGCCGTTTTTCTGGGGGGGCTTCGTTTCAGTTTCTGCTTTGACTTTGATGACTTTAATCATTTGCGCCATATGCGCGCCTCCACCTCTCCACCCCTGAAAATAATGACGTCATAAGGTGGTTCTGTCGTTAGAGTTCTGTAGATGATAACATGGCTTAAAATATTATAGTATTTTCAAATTTTAATCGGTTTAAGACCTTTTCGACTTGTCAATTTATAGAATGAACTAATAATATTCACATATTTCAATCGTTTCTAGCCTTACTATGAATAAATTTTCTGAATCGAGACTTTCGATCTTAATTCGAGTTTAATTTTACAGTATTCAAGTTTAATATGTCTTTTTTTAAGCGTTTTTGAACTTGTCTTAGTTATCTTATACTCATTTTATATTTTTCTTCCTAAAGATAACCTTTTTTTATGTCTTTTGATTTGAAATCTTGGATTATTCTTACTGATTTGTCTAGAATCTATTGAACCGTAGTTCGTATACCTTATATAGCAAATATATGATTATACTTTTGCGAATCGTTAAAAGCTTTTTGTATTCCTTACAACTTTTTCTATTCTTTGAAATCTTTTCCATTTTCTTACTTTCTTTTTTCTTTTAACTATTTTGTATGACTATAATTTTTTAAAAAATTTAATTTCATATAATTTTCTTCTCTTTTCTCTTCACTTTATTCACTTTACTCTTTTCGTTTTTTCGATGATTTCTTAATCTTAGTTATCTGCCTTGATTTTATCTTTCTTTGTTGATCATATTTATTCAGTTTTATGCATTCCTTTCACCCCTTTATCATTCGTTCTTTCACACATGTGTTCCCTTTTCCATTCTTTCCCTCCCTCTTTATTTGTCTGTCTCTGTCTCCGTTTCCGGTTTACTGACTCCGCCGTGGCTGTTGCTGGTGATAATGACGATGATGATGCATCATTAGGTTGGCTAATTTTAATTGCACCCGCGCCTAAATTGCTGCTATAATTTTTAATAAAACGCCACCATTTCTCTCTGCCTGTGCCTTCAACTCCTCCTCTTCCCACTCTCTCTCTCTCTCTCTCTGTCTGTCTCTTTCGCTGTCTGTCTGTTTCTATTGCGCTTACTTTGTCTGTGCTTTGTGCTTGGGCTTAACTTTTGCACTGGCGGCAGCTGTTGCAGCTCTTCTCGTCCTCGTCCTTTGAGAGCTGTCTGCCATGGCACAGCCCAGCACAAAGCCAACAAATTATGCACTTACACGCACACACACACACACACACACACACACACACAAACACACTGCACACATATAGTTGAGTTATGTAGTTGTATGTACATTGTGTTTGGGGGCACTTGACTTTTTTTTTCACTGCTACTTCTTGCATCCTTAGCTCTCCTCTAGAGAAACACACAGTGAAAGCAGAGTTGCCAGCCTGTTTGAATGTCTGCCTGTCCGCTTGTCTGCTTGTCTGCCTGGCGGGCATCCTCTTCTTCTTGCATTCTCTTCTCTCTCTGCTCTTCTTCTTTCAGCTCTTCTTACGCCATTTGGGCGCGCTGTCGTGTTAATTTAGCGCGAAATATTTGACAAGATGACGCGTTAGTCCTTTCCCACACACATACACACATACACACACACACACAGGCTCCACACTTGTGTCCCAACCCTCTTCATAAATACAAGGCAAGACATGCAACGTCTGCTTCGTGTGTGTGTGCGTGTGTGTAAAGATCGAACATCGTTGTCGAGGCATCATGTCTGTCTAGCTATTAATATATATATATATATATACATATATTAGGTTATCCAGTTCCAAATTCCTAACAGAATGATATTTCTTGTCAAGCAGTCAAAAATTTGTTTTATTATCGAAAATGAAAAGTTTTACCTTTTAGCATTTTGATTTCCATTTGGTTTACAAGATTTTACAACATAGACTTTACTCATAGATACGTTTTTGGTATAAGTATCTTAATACTTGAAATATTTGAAATTCAAAAAGTATTTTATCCTTTTCTCTTATGTTTTTTATTCTTCATTGAAAGCTATTAAAATATCTGTTCTTATACATTTCATAAGAACTTTTCTACTTATCATTTTAAAAACATTTTTATTTTAATTGTAAAAAAACAAAACATAATTTTTTGTATATTTCATAAAGAATTTGTTAATTTTGCTTAAAGAAACAACTTAAATTCTTGCGAATTTAATTTCGAACGTTTTATATGAGCGCTTTTATCTTTATGTATTTTCATCATGTATATTCGACAAGCTGTCATAACGATTTATATAAATATATATATATATATATATAGAGAGAGAGAGAGTAAAGACAAACACCTGACATTCGATAGTCGCATTGGGCATGCTTTAACCTAACTGAAGGATCGGTTATGTGTGTATGTGGGTGATTGAGTTGTGTGCTTTTTAAGTGATTTGATTTCCAACGAATAACAAACCATTTCAATACTTAAAGCCTTAAGACAACTTTGTGCTTGGTACTTAAACAACATTCATATAAAAAGTTAGTTAGAACTGAATCAGCAAAATAATAAGACGTACAATAGAATAAAACTCGGTCAACAAACAAGAAGCTATTTTATTGTTATCTTAAAAATTCAAAAATAAATAATCGAGCATTCGATTTGAGCCTACTTCAAACGTGATTATCATTGTTAATCTACTTAGGTACAAGTAAGTACTATGTTCTTTAACACATATCTAAAGTCAAGTTACTTTAATCATATATTGAACCATTGTACAGAGCTGAACTGGTTCATGTTGCAAACATCATGTTCAGTTTAGAAGCAAACCTTCAGCTTTATAAGTTGTTTTAGTTCGTAAGTTATGGATATGAAAGCTGAAAATAGCGTTGTTTAAACTCTTGAACCAATTTCAGAAACGTTACACAAACAAACCGGAAAGTGTTGAAAGAATCAAAGACAAACTTTTAGCATAATAGCTTCAATTGAGTTTTGTTGGGCAAACCAAATCGAGTGCTAAATAAATGCAGTTCAAACGATTCAAACGATTTGACAAAACTTTGACATAAAGATAAAGTTTCAATAATTTACAAACAGCTGAAGCTCGAAGAGTAACAAGTGATTTAAAATGCATACATAATGCCATATTCAATTATTCAATAGTATTTTCCACAGCATCGCATATATATATATAATAATCAGGGCCTCTATATAGAGAAAGAGAGGGAGAGAGAGAGAGAGGAGCAGAACAGACAGACAGAGTCATTTATAAAATTTCGAAGAGAACGTGTTAAACGGCGTCAATATTAAAAGTTCAAATATGACGCTGACGAGCTGACTCAAAAGGAGTTGGAGGAGTTTGTCAAGGAGTTTTTAGGAGGATGTCGATGATTTCCAACCATCATAATGATGATGATGATGATGATGATAGCGATGGCGATGTAGATGGCAATGGCAATGGCAACGATGAGAGCGTACTGTAGACATAGTAGACAGCGAGAGTTGAAGCTATTATCGTTCTCGCAACATGACACACGCACACAAATACTTATACATATGGTGTGTGTTTGTGTGTGTGTGATGTTGTTGTTGCTGCTCATCATCTTTTGGCGTTAGCAAGTGATTCGACGGGGCAACTTCTAATGGCAACATTATGCAGCCAGACCCTAAACACCCCCCCTAAACCTCGGCACCCACCACACACACACACACATACTTCCCACTAACACATATGCTTCAAGTCGTTTTCTCTCTCTCTCTCTCTCTCCCTCTCTCTCTCTCTGTCGTTCTTTCTCTGTCTGTCTTTTGGCCAAAATGAAAATGAAACTGTTGCAAAATCCCATAAAACGGCCAAAAAGCTTTTGTAAATGACGCCAACAGCTGTCGATAGCAAAAGGCAGACAACGTTGACTACACTGACAGAAAATAAAACATTAAATCATCAGTCAGTGTAAAAAAAAAAAATCTTAGTAATCCTTGATATCATTATATCATTATTGGCTTAACAAAATTATAAACTAACTAAAAAATATAAAAGAAATATTATTTCTTGAATAATAACAATGAAAATTTTCTATTTTTAGGAAACGATGTTCATCAAAGAACAAATTTCGGGGTAAGTTACGATGTTTTTTTTGCATTCTTATAAAAATTCTCTTTTACTATAAAAATTGTTTGCTTCTTAGAAATTTCTTTAACGTTGTAACATAAGCTTTATGATCATAATATAGTTGATATCAAAGTAGCATTACTTCTTCGACTGATTACAGGGCATAAGCTAGTCGTACAGACTCTTAAGTAGAGTTCAATTTTAAAGCTTAGCACATCAGTAAAGATTTCTTACTTTTAATTTCAATTGTTTTGTTGAGTGCACAAATTGCCTCAACTTACTCCCCCGCCCCGACCAAAACATAGCACGCCATCTACCATAAGCCATATGTGTGTGTGTGTGTGTATGTTTGTGTGAGTTGCTTGTCCTGCGTTTTGGCGCGTTTTAATAAAGCGACAATGACATTTTATGAATTTTCCACTTTGTTCTCGCCACGCTCACCATTCACCATTCACGCTGTACGCTGTTCACGTCCACGCCTACACGACCCCGCCCACACACACACACACCCGCTCTCTCACCCCTCTCTCTCTCTCTCTTTCTCTGTTGTCGTTGTCGTCGTCCATTGTTTGTTTGTTTGCTTAGAACCGCAGCGTTGAGTTCACTTTTGCTCCCAGCCACGTTTGCTGCTGCTGCTGCTGGTGCTGCTGGGACGACTACGACTCCTGTTTCGCCAGCGGCTTCAAATGAATTGTCATTATCTGCATCTGTATTTGTATTTGTATGTGTGTGTGTGTGTGTGTTTGCGTTGTGCTTTCCTGGGTGTTGCACAAAGGCGTATTCCAGTCGTCTTTGATATCCGATTTCATTTATAATTAGCTGCAAAGTTTACGGTTACCTTAACGTACCTTTGCTTGTGCTTGTGGTTGGTGCGGCCGGGTCAAGTAATTTAGTGTCATCCGCGGGGTTGTTAAAATCCTCCTCCTGCTCCTTTTTCTCCTCCATCTTCCATCTCGGATAGCACACACAGCCTGGCATTAAAGTAAGCTTTTTGCTGCCTGCCTAACAAAAGAATACAATGCAAAACAAATCGAAATACCAGTTGCATTGTTTTAAATGTTTTTGCTTTTAGCTCGGACATTTATCTAAAAGAAAAACTTGAATACTACTTAAGAACAGTTTACCTTTAATATTATTCCTTAGTTATAGAATGGAAGATTCAATTAGAAATGTTAAAGAAACTTTACAAGAATATCGCTTATACATCGGAATAACACTTAGACTTGTTTGATTGCTGTTGCTTCGATTGTTAACTTTATTCAACTTTATTGTTTTCATCTTGGTTTGCTTAAGGATTATATATATAATCGATCTAAAGCTGGAACTATATATTATATATATATTATAAGCGAATGCATTTCCCAATCCACAAAACAGCAAGCTCAAGTTGAAGTCAAGTAAACAAGACTAAAAATTAGCAGCTAATTATGTGCGAAGAGAAGAGCAGGAATGTTGAATGTTGAGCAAAAACTTCAACTCAAATACCAAAATAAAAATTCAAAAAATGTTGAAAAAAAAAAAAACTCACGTAGCTGCCAATTGCAAGGGACGAACAACAACAACAACAGCAACAACAACAACATTAAACGTCAAACATTATTTGAATACAAAATGTCCTTGAAAAGGGTTGTTAGCATATGCTAAAAGCCTCTCTCTCCTCTCTCCCTCTGTGTGAGTGTGTGTGTTTGAGACGTCTCTTAATCCCAGCGCCCAAGTGACAAAAATGAGAAATTAGTCGATGTTGCCGACACTAAAAGCGTTATTCTGACTCGTGAGTTGGGGCCAAAAAACCAAAACCACAACCCTTGTCCCGTTTCCCGTTTCCCAGAGCTTTACTTGCCTACTAGGGTTGAGTCCAGTTTTCTATCGCAATCAGTTTGCGTTTAGCAACACGCAAAAAAGGCACAAGTTAATTGCAGACGTTTTTAAACCGACTGCGCTATACTCTCCCTTTCTCTCTTACAAATGATGTTATACGAACTGTGAGAAAAGAATTTTAAAATACATTTCCATAAGGTTCTTGGACATGAGGCTCTAATCAAAACGGGAATCTATAAAAAACATCAAGTGATATGTGAAATGTTAAGAAATCAGTTTCACCATTGCTGAAAGTGAAACCCTTTAACTATATACCAAAAGGAATATTTTCTTTATAGTATTTACTATATGAATAAGCTGTTAGTTATTCAAGTTGCAAGTTTGTGGAATATATCAATGTACCTCACTTTTTTCACGCTGTTTTTTGTTTGAGTAGAGTATGAGAAATGTCAAGTGTTGGACTTGAAGCGGGGTCAACGTTGTTGTCATTCTTGTTGTTGTTGTTCTTGTTGCTGTTGCCGTCAACGCAATTAAAATTCAAAGAGCAAAATGCATTTGCCACGCTCACGCATAGAAAGACAGACAAAAAGTGATGGGAGAGACAATGAGAGAGGGGGAATTGTGTCTCCAATGAACACTAGCCATGCAGATATACAAACATACATACATATATAAATATATATACACTTATACCAATATGTACTTTACATAATTACATGCTAAATTGTGCGACACAAGAAAAAGAACAAAGAACAAAAAAAAAATACAACCGTATCAACAGCAGGTAAAGTGTTAAAGAGCTGCTTTCCAACACTGGTTTCTTCTTACACACGCACACATACACTTGTTTGCTAAGCAGAAAGGACACAGTATCTCTGGTTTTTGCTGTACCGGTCCTGGTTCTGGTCCTGGTCCTGTATGCTTCTTATCTTTGTTGGCAAATTAACGCCACAAATGTCTAGAATTTGTAGTTGCAATTTGCATTCACAACTTGAGCTGTTTTTTTTTGGGCTCTTGCCACATGCCACAGCGTAGAGTAGAGTCGAGTCGTGGCATTATGTGTTTTTCTTACAAAAGAGCTGCTTTAATTATCGTGTGTTGAATCGAGGTGGAACTTCTTATACCAAAGTCAGTTTACACTTTGGTTCCATTGATAAGCTAGCTTCATTTGCTTTGCTTTGGTTTTCAGTTCAGTTCAGACATTCAAACAATGAGTTGGATAAATATATATCCGACGAGAGATACGTTCTTCAGCTGAGAATTCCTGAGCACTCTCAAAAAGGAAACCAAAAATAATGAACTCCAAATGAAACAAAGCAAAGCAATATAAAAAAAAAAAAACACAAAATAAATAAATAAAAGCAGCGCACACAATATTAATTATTCATATTTCATTAGTGAGCAGCACCGAAAGCAGCGCTCTTCCCCCTGCTCTTCAGAATTGTGTGTCGACTTTCAGGGAGTTCAAGAAAGGCGTGTTTCATCTAAAATTTATAAAAATCAAAGTATAATGCTGAAAGAGCAAGAAGGCATGTAAGAAAGAGAGAGAAAACGAAGAGCAAATGTCAGCCAGTAAATGAAAATGAAAATAAAAAAGGAGGGTTACGCCGGGGGAGACGCTTACATTTAATGCTATCCAAGACTAAGTGAAGCAAGAACATAACAGCTACCTGTTCAATCTGTTTCACTTAGAGAAACAATCTACCAATACGAACTTAGCTTACTTAAATTTCGTATTTGTTTGAAGAGAATTTAGTTTATTTGTATTAAATTTGACATCAAGGGCATTTTTGAAATGAATTTGACATGCCACAAAACTTGCAGCGATTTAATTGTGAATTTTGTTGTAGTGTAGTAATTGCGTTGCTTTCGGGCTGTTTGGTTGGTTGGTTGGCACCTTTGGAGCCGCTGCTGCTGCTCCGTTTGGTAGACATAATCATTTGTCTTGGCGTTGCCATCCTGTTGGGGAAAGCCGCCTCGGCGCGCCATTGATGAATGAAGTGCGTATATTTTGCCTTTTGTAAAAGGCCAAAAGGCCAAGCGACATTAAAAATGCACACGCAATCAGAAAATGTTTCATCTTGGCCCGAAGACGAAGGCAAGGCAGCAGTAACCAACCAACCAACCAACCAGTTCACAGTTAACATTAGCAGCGGCATCCAGGTGATGGATCAACAGCGACCAGATAAGACACTCGGCACACCAACGGGGGGGCGGGGTAATGAGCAAGTTGAAGTGGGCCAGCCAAGACATACAGAGCAGAACCATCACTTTACTTACTTTCCTTTTTCATTTACTTCCTTTTTTTTTCTTTTTGATACCCTGATTCAATTCGTTGAAATCGTTAGAAAGTGTTTCTAAAACCACTTAACTTAACTTAATATTGGCTTAGAACTTGCTTTTGCTACAAAACAAGGAAACAGTAGGATAATAATAATATACAAAAATGCATTAAGTCCAAACTTGAAACAAAGAATTTAATAGCCAAGCATACTGCACTCTATTCAAGCACACTTGTGTTTAATTCTTTTCTCATTCTTGTTGTTTTTGGTGTTTTTTTTTTTGTTTAAGCCTTTGAGGCCATTCACCATTCAACATTCATCCCCATTCAGAATTCGGTGGCTTCTTCGTCGTCGTCGTTGATGGCAATTTATAATTTGTTTGGGCTTTCAGCGGCCCGTCCGTGGCAATTACCGTGCTTAAGGTGCACTTTTGCTCACCATGCCACCTTCACCACCTTCACCATCAGCACCATCAGCTCCACCTTTCACACGGCCATTTCTCTTTTAAACATTCAGCTTGGACACCTACGCACCGAGTGGGCAAACTTTTGCCCTTTCCTTCGTATCGCCTTCTTCACCCTCACTGTTGTCGTCTTATCGGGTTCACTTACTGGGTCAACGTTGTGTCCGACGTCCGCTGCCGCTGCCGTCCGTCTTACCACACCCGCTTGCAGTGATTTATTATGCCACCTTGTCTTAACCTTCTCCGCAACGCCCGCTTGTTGCCACAATGAGCTGAGGCTATTTTCCTTGGCACGTTTGCGCTGGGAAAACAGACGCCTCGCATGGCCGCACAATTATGCATCTACATGGTTGTTTATATGTATATGTATGTGTGTGTGTGTGTGTGTGTATGGGTATGTGTATGTGTTGACCTCACATTCGACACACATCAATATGCACAGATTCGCATAGCTGATGTACTCTCAATGCACTCTTTTTGCCTGGATGGCCACTTTTCATAATGTATTTGCTTTTCTAGTATTTTTTTTTCTTTTTCTTTTTTGTGAACCTTGAACTGCATTTGCAGGTAAAAGTATGTCTAGATAACTGTAGTATGTGGAAACAGTTAATTTAATATTCGTTTATAATCCCAAGACCTTTGAAAGCTACACAACAGCATTCATTACGAAACTGTTTCAACTGAATAGATTTAAGATGTTTTTTTGTATAGAATAGTTAAGTAAAATATTTAAAGCTTTTTTTATATACATTTTGTTTTTGTTTTTGTATGTATATGAAAGAAGTTGAAAGTATTTTCAAGCTATTTATATTCCATTGCGTATTCGCGCGAGAGAATATATTCCATTTTTGATAACACAAAACTTTATGAAAATTTTATAAATAAAAGAGGCAAAAGTAACGCCAGCAACAGCAACTACAACAACAACAACAGCTATAACAGAATGAGCAACAAGAAATATAGCCAAAAGGAGAGCTCAAAAGTCAAAGCAAACAAAGCAAAAGGGCAGAGGGAGAGGGAAACAGAGAGTGGGAGAGAGAGAGAGAGCGGCGAAGGCAAGTAAGGGCTTTCTACAGGTTGAGGACTACCAAATGGGATACATAATGTTCCAAGTAGTACTGCATAGTGGGTGGAGGACATGTTGCCTTTAAGGTGATTGTGATGAAGGGAAATAAAGAAACGGGGGATGCAGAAGAGAAGGAAGAAAAAGGCAACAGCTCCCAGAAGTGGTTGGGCCAAAAAACAATTGAAATGTGAATATTAAATATACAAGTAGAAGATTTTTTTATAATATTTTTTTTATTGTATTTTTTTCGTTGCTTCTACCACTAACAATGCTGCTGCTGCTGCTGGCATCGAAACTTGCAGGTGTTTTGCGACCCCCTTCGGTAGTCTGGCAACTCCCTGCGGCGTCATTGTGTGCATTGCAAGTGGCAACAAAATAAACCGTTTGATGGCATCAACTGATTGATGTCGAGATTTAACTTGGGGTTTAAACCTTTTGACGCTTCAGGTTCTTTTTATCAAAGATTGGCAATCATATTGCCAGATGTTTTCAATACACCGAACCGAACATCTCATACGTACATTGGGTTGAGTGGCTTTAGTCGTAGCATATTGTTTGCCTGATCCAGTCTATCATATCTCTCTCACCATACGCGTGATACAGTTTGATGTAAACTTTTGTGCTTGTGTAAAATGTAAAGCCGTAAAATCCAATATCCGGCATGATTATCCTTGTGTCAGCAGTATTTCACATACCATTTTTAAAATTTATTAATTAAATTGAGTTGAACATGAACATATTTTCTTGTTCTTTATTAAAGCTTAAATCGGATTGAAATCTGAAAAGATTACACAATATGAACTACAAAACAAGTAAGACTTGACCCACAATAGAAGCTGCAATGAATGCCAAACAAATTGTTAACAACATGTTTAGGCTCTTTGCAGATTTATGAATGCACTATGTATGTGTGTGTACAGATTAGTTTGCTTGCCAGCATTATATATATATAGATAGTATGTACATATACATATATATAGATCATAGTGTGTCTGGCATGCAACGAGGCACATTAATTAAATAAAAATTGATTTTTTCAAGCGCCTGTAATCCAATCAACGAACAGCTCCAAGTAGGGATAACAACGAGAGTGCGAGCCGCACATGAAGAAATGTCCTGGCCCCGCTCCTAACCCTTTTTCTTTTCGATACTGCTGCTCTTTTCAAATCAAGCTAACAAAGTTTTACGTTTTTTGGTTTTTTCTTTTTTGTATTTTTATTTGCATACGCTTGACTTTTCATTTTTATAGTTTTGCATGAGTATGTACAATATGGACACGGACCAGAGCTATTGTGAAGCCGTTTGTTTAAGTCTATAGTGTATAGTATATATACTATATATTCCTGTGTTACAACATAGTGCCACATGCGTTTTGTATCGCCTTTAACCATTGGCCACAGTTTAATGTGCGCTGTCTTCCTTTTTGTGTGGAACGACAGCATTTAAACCACAGCAAGTCATCAGGCAAATTGAATTTTCAACGTATGGTGGTAGTAGCACACACATACACACACACACACGATAGACGACAGAGACTCTGACACGCCCACAATTACAATGACCCGGCTTAAAGCTCTACTTGTTCAACTATATAGCATTTATAGCAAACAGCACAACACCAACAACACCAACACACCCACCGAAGTGTTGCTACCACTCTGGTCAACGCCATTTGCTGCTCTTGCTGCTTCTTTCGTTTCTCGTTACAAAATTACCCACGATAAAAATTGAATTACTTCGTTGACGTTCATCGCTGGCGTTGGCATCGCATTCTAGTCTTGCGTTTGCCTCCTGGTCATGTTCAGGATTCCAGAACCGGGTCGGGGTCCGGGTCCGGGGTCTGGGTCCGGGGTTGAGTTAGGGTCTGCGTTTGTGTCGAGGTCCCGGTCCTGGCTCGTATTTTGGTTGGGGTTCTCTGATTCTCGTCCTCCGTATAGCCGCTGCAAAGTGTTATGCTTACTCTTGACGCGCCCACAGTCACGCCCACGTCTCAGCAACACTACTTAGGCGACGTTGAAACTGTCGCCGAGCCTGCTCCTGCTCCTGCAACCTGCACCCTGTCTGTGTATGCTCTACCACCCCTGTGTCTCTGTGTGTGTGTGTGTGAGTGTATGACTTCATCTAATGATAAATGAGCTGCAATGGATGACAGCGAATCAACTTAAGTGTATTGCTCTGCTTCGTTGACACTACCCCATCCTCTCTCTCGCTCGCTCTCTCTCTCTTTCTCTCTTGTTCATGCTTTCTCTCCCTTTATCGCTTAGCTCTGACTATGTCCTGCTGCTACTACGGCTCCTATGCCTGTCATCCAATGCACTTTCCCTTAACGCTTTTTGCTTGTGTTTACGTTTCACTTCAAATTTCTATGCTACACTAAATATTTACATAGGAAAAACTTTGCAAGTGTAAGTGAAACGCTTTAAAGATGGTCGACGAACAAGAAACTTTAGCAATTTTTCGCTACTCATTAACTTATTGCTGATTATTCTATAGCGCGGTGATGATTATAGGGATTGCTGTCTAACGATTGCAGCTGTGACTACTTCTGGCAAAGAAAAACAAAGAAATAAACTAACGACAATTTTTTCTTGTTCATGTTGCAAATCAGTTATAGTGCAGTTTGGTTTAAGCAACAGAGTATTTAAATTTTGATAATGCCACTTCACTAAGTTGTCAATACTCTTTTTTATTCCTTTGCGGAACATCATCAATATATTATTTCAATAAGCAAATTAAATCCGAAAATTATTAATTAGTGCATATATTTTTAAAAAAATATTTTATTGGGCAAACTAATTTTAATTGTTATAATAAATAAAAAAAAAAAAATTTTGAGCACACATGTGCACTATTTATCATTGCTAATATCATTGAATTTATTTGGTGATTATATATATAATGCATGCTACAGATATCGTTTCCGTTAAGGTCGTTCGGTATTAGGTAGGACTATCTCATGTCTGGATTCTACTTGTGCAGACATTTGGCATCACTCCTGGACATGCATTTTAGGCTGCGGTAGTCGAAATGCTCCTTTTTGTCGCAACTCAGGTGGACATACTTATGCTTGCCCGACTTTTTGGCTTCACAGCGGTAATACTTTCTGCAGTCGCGCACATCTGGATAGACGTCGTCTTCATCGCATTCGTCACCGTCCTTTAGTTTTTTGATGATGTTCTTCACGAATTCTTTTTTCTCCTTGGAGTTCAGATCTTCGTTGTCCTCATCTTCGTTGGACTTTTTCTGTTCGTTGTCTTTCTCCTCCTTGGAATCTTTAGAATCTTCTGATTTCTTGCTGTCCTTGTTGTCTTTCTTGTCATTCTTTTCCTCGTCGGAGCCACTGGACTTTTTCTTATCGCTGTCTTTTTCCTTCTTTGAGTCCTTTGATTTGTTCTTATGCTTCCTATCTTTCTCCTCGGAATTATTCTTTTGCTCCTGTTCCTTGGACTGGTCCTCAGCAGACTTTGGCTTATCCTTGTCCTTGGAACCTTTGCTGCTCTCTTCAACCGAAGCATTTTCGTTAGAGACGTCTCCACCAGACGGTATCTCAGCGGACTGATTTGTTTCCGGCTTGTTGGACTCAGTAGGAGCAGCTGTGGGTGCTTTTGTGGGGGCAGATGTGGGGGCAGATGTGGCTGCAGCGGTTGGTTGAGCAGGCTCCTTAGTTGGACGCCAGCTATTCACCCAATCTTGCCAATTAGGCCAGAAGGGCTTACCAGTCGGTCTCAGATGACCGTTGCCATTGTTATTGCTGTTGTTATTAACTGGAAGCTGCGGACGATGTGTCCAAATGGGATGATGGGGAATTGGGCGATTGGTTGGACGTGGACGCCACGGCCATGCACCGGGAGCACCAGGATGCACAGGAGACGAGGGGTTTAATGGAGTATTCGGATTAACCGGTTTGGGTGGATTTGGACCAACAGGAGCGTTAGGGCTAACGGGAGCGTTGGGATCAACTGGTGTATTAGGTTTCACTGGTGCGTTGGGATCCACAGGAGCATTAGGGTTCACTGGTGCGTTGGGATCCACAGGAGCGTTAGGGCTGACTGGTGCGTTGGGATCAACTGGAGCGACAGGGCTGGCTGGTGCGTTGGGATCAACTGGTGTATTAGGTTTCAATGGTGCGTTGGGATCCACAGGAGCATTAGGGTTCACTGGTGCGTTAGGATCTACAGGAGCGATAGGGCTGACTGGTGCATTCGGATCCACAGGAGCGATAGGACTGGCTGGTGCGTTGGGATCAACTGGAGCGATAGGGCTGACTGGTGCGTTGGGATCGACAGGAGCATTCGGATCCACAGGAACGATGGGGTTGACTGGTGCATTCGGATCCACTGGAGTGTTAGGGTTGACTGGTGCGTTGGGATCAACTGGTGCATTCGGATCCAGAGGCGCGTTAGGGTTGACTGGTGCGTTGGGATCCACAGGAGCGATGGGACTGACTGGTGCGTTGGGATCCACAGGAGCGATAGGGCTGACAGGTGCGTTGGGATCGGCAGGAGCATTCGGATCCACAGGAGCGTTAGGGTTGACTGGTGCATTCGGATCCACTGGAGCATTAGGGTTCACTGGTGCGTTGGGATCAACTGGTGCATTCGGATCCAGAGGCGCGTTAGGGTTGACTGGTGCGTTGGGATCCACAGGAGCGATAGGGCTGACTGGTGCATTGGGATCAACAGGAGCGATAGGGCTGACTGGTGCATTCGGATCCACAGGAACGATAGGGCTGACTGGTGCGTTGGGATCCACAGGAGCGATAGGGCTGACTGGTGCGTTGGGATCAACTGGAGCATTAGGGTTCACTGGTGCGTTGGGATCAACTGGCGCATTCGGATCCACAGGCGCGTTAGGGTTGACTGGTGCGTTGGGAGCCACAGGAGCGATAGGGCTGGCTGGTGCGTTGGGATCCACTGGAGCGACAGGGCTGGCTGGTGCGTTGGGATCAACTGGAGCATTAGGGTTCACTGGTGCGTTGGGATCAACTGGAGCGATAGGGCTGACTGGTGCGTTGGGATCGACAGGAGCATTCGGATCCACAGGAGCGTTAGGGTTGACTGGTGCATTCGGATCCACTGGAGCGTTAGGGTTGACCGGTGCATTCGGATCCACAGGAGCGATAGGGCTGACTGGTGCGTTGGGATCCACAGGAGCGATAGGGCTGACTGGTGCGTTGGGATCCACAGGAGCATTCGGATCCACAGGAGCGTTAGGGTTGACTGGTGCATTCGGATCCACAGGAGCGATGGGACTGACTGGTGCGTTGGGATCCACAGGAGCGATAGGGCTGACAGGTGCGTTGGGATCGGCAGGAGCATTCGGATCCACAGGAGCGTTAGGGTTGACTGGTGTATTCGGATCCACTGGAGCATTTGGGTTCACTGGTGCGTTGGGATCAACTGGTGCATTCGGATCCAGAGGCGCGTTAGGGTTGACTGGTGTGTTGGGATCCACAGGAGCGATAGGGCTGACTGGTGCGTTGGGATCAACTGGAGCGATAGGGCTGACTGGTGCATTCGGATCCACAGGAGCGATAGGGCTGACTGGTGCGTTGGGATCAACTGGAGCATTAGGGTTCACTGGTGCGTTGGGATCAACTGGAGCGATGGGGTTGACTGGTGCGTTGGGATCAACTGGAGCATTAGGGTTCACTGGTGCGTTGGGATCAACTGGAGCATTCGGATCCACAGGGGCATTAGGGTTGACTGGTGCATTCGGATCCACAGGAGCGTTAGGGTTCACTGGTGCGTTGGGATCAACTGGAACGTTCGGATCCACAGGGGCATTAGGGTTGACTGGTGCATTCGGATCCACAGGAGCGTTAGGGTTCACTGGTGCATTAGGATCGACTGGTGAGCTTGGGTCGACAGGAGCATTGGGCTTGACTGGTGCGTTGGGATCGACAGGTGCATTGGGGTCCACTGGAGATGCTGTTGATCCTTCGGGATTCTGTGGCGCATTAGGATCAACTGGAGCGTTGGGATCCACAGGCGCATTAGGGCTGACTGGTGCATTCGGATCCACAGGAGCGTTAGGGTTCACTGGTGCATTAGGATCGACTGGTGAGCTTGGGTCGACAGGAGCATTGGGATTGACTGGTGCGTTGGGATCGACAGGTGCATTTGGGTCCACTGGAGATGCTGTTGATCCTTCGGGATTCTGTGGCGCATTAGGATCAACTGGAGCGTTGGGATCCACAGGCGCATTAGGGCTGACTGGTGCATTCGGATCCACAGGAGCGTTAGGGTTCACTGGTGCATTAGGATCGACTGGTGAGCTTGGATCGACAGGAGCATTGGGATCGACTGGAGCGTTGGGATCAACTGGCACATTAGGACCAACTGGAGAGTTGGGATCAACAGGCGCATTAGGATCGACAGGTGCGTTGGGATCAACTGGTGCATTAGGGTCCACTGGAAGGTTTGGATCCACTGGAGATACTGTTGATCCTTCAGGATTCACTGGCGCATTAGGATCAACTGGTGCGTTCGGATCGACAGGAGCATTGGGATCGACTGGAGCGTTGGGATCAACTGGCGCATTAGGATCAACTGGAGAGTTGGGATCAACAGGCGCATTGGGATCGACAGGTGCATTGGGATCAACTGGTGCGTTGGGATCGACAGGAGCATTGGGATCGACTGGAGCGTGGGGGTCAACTGGCGCATTAGGATCAACTGGAGCGTTGGGATCAACAGGCGCATTAGGATCGACAGGTGCGTTGGGATCAACTGGTGCATTAGGGTCCACTGGAAGGTTTGGATCCACTGGAGATACTGTTGATCCTTCAGGATTCACTGGCGCATTAGGATCAACTGGTGCGTTGGGATCGACAGGAGCATTGGGATCGACTGGAGCGTTGGGATCAACTGGCGCATTAGGATCAACTGGAGAGTTGGGATCAACAGGCGCATTAGGATCGACAGGTGCATTGGGATCAACTGGTGCGTTGGGATCGACAGGAGCATTGGGATCGACTGGAGCGTTGGGATCAACTGGCGCATTAGGATCAACTGGAGAGTTGGGATCGATAGGAGCATTGGGATCGACTGGAGTGTTGGGATCAACTGGCGCATTAGGATTAACTGGTGCGTTGGGATCGACAGGAGCATTGGGATCAACTGGAGCGTTGGGATCGACAGGTGCGTTGGGATCGACAGGCGCATTGGGATCAACTGGAGATACTGTAGATCCTTCAGGATTCTGTGGCGCATTGGGATCAACTGGTGCATTTGGATCAACTGGAGCATTGGGATCAACTGGAGCGTTGGGATCGACAGGTGCGTTGGGGTCCACTGGAAGATTTGGATCTACTGGAGATGCTGTTGATCCTTCAGGATTCTGTGGCGCATTAGGATCAACTGGAGCGTTGGGATCGACAGGAGCATTGGGATCCACTGGAGCTTTGGGATCGACAGGTGCGTTGGGATCGACAGGAGCATTGGGATCAACTGGTGCATTAGGGTCCACTGGAAGGTTTGGATCTACTGGAGATGCTGTTGATCCTTCAGGACTCTGTGGCGCATTGGGATCAACCGGAGCATTTGGATCAACTGGTGCATTGGGATCAACTGGAACGTTCGGATCAACTGGTGCATTGGGGTCCACTGGAAGATTTGGATCTACTGGAGATGCTGTTGATCCTTCAGGATTCTGTGGCGCATTAGGATCAATCGGAGCGTTGGGATCGACAGGAGCATTGGGATCGAGTGGAGCGTTGGGATCGACAGGTGCATTAGGATCGACTGGAGCGTTGGGATTAACTGGCGCATTGGGATCGACTGGAACGTTTGGATCAACCGGTACATTGGGATCAACCGGTGCATTGGGGTCCACTGGAAGATTTGGATCTACTGGAGATACTGTTGATCCTTCGGGATTCTGTGGCGCATTAGGATCAACTGGAGCATTTGGGTCCACTGGAGATACTGTTGATCCTTCAGGATTCTGTGGCGCATTAGGATCGACTGGAGTGTTGGGATCGACAGGAGCATTGGGATCGACTGGAGCGTTGGGATCGACTGGAGCATTAGGATCAACTGGTGCATTGGGATCAACTGGAGCATTGGGATCCACTGGAAGATTTGAATCCACTGGAGATACTGTTGACCCTTCAGGAGACAGTGGTGCATTGGGTTCGACAGGAGCATTGGGATCGACTGGAGCATTAGGATCAACTGGAGCATTGGGATCCACTGGAAGATTTGGATCCACAGGAGATACTGTTGAACCTTCAGGATTCACTGGCGCATTAGGATCAACTGGTGCGTTGGGATCGACAGGAGCATTTGGATCGACTGGAGCGTTGGGATCAACTGGCGCATTAGGATCTACTGGTGCGTTGGGATCGACAGGAGCATTGGGATCAACTGGAGCGTTGGGATCGACAGGTGCGTTGGGATCGACAGGCGCATTGGGATGAACTGGTGCATTGGGATCGACAGGAGCGTTGGGATCAACCGGAGCGTTTGGATCAACTGGTGCATTGGGATCAACTGGAGCATTGGGGTCCACTGGAGATACTGTTGTTCCTTCAGGATTCTGTGGCGCATTAGGATCAACTGGAGCGTTGGGATCGACTGGAGCATTGGGTTCGACTGGAGCATTGGGATCAACTGGTGCATTGGGATCAACTGGAGCATTGGGGTCCACTGGAGATACTGTTGTTCCTTCAGGATTCTGTGGCGCATTAGGATCAACTGGAGCGTTGGGATCGACTGGAGCATTGGGATCAACTGGAACGTTCGGATCAACTGGTGAATTAGGGTCCACTGGAAGATTTGGATCAACTGGAGATACTGTTGATCCTTCAGGCTTCTGTGGCGCATTAGGATCAACTGGTAAGTTGGGGTCAACTGGCGCATTGGGATCGACAGGTGCATTGGGATCAACTGGAACGTTCGGATCAACTGGTGAATTAGGGTCCACTGGTAGATTTGGATCAACTGGAGGGACTGTTGATCCTTCAGGCTTCTGTGGCGCATTAGGATCAACTGGTAAGTTGGGGTCAACTGGCGCATTAGGATCAACTGGAGCATTTGGGTCCACTGGAAGGCTTGGATCCACTGGAGATACTGTTGATCCTTCAGGATTCAGTGTGACATCGGTTGTTGTTTCCACCGGTACGTTAGGCAGCGTTGTGGTCTCAATTATTGGGATGGCAGTTGTTGTTTCAACGAGTGCAGGTGCACCAGTTGTCGCAATAGGAGTTACGATACCTTCCGTGCTACTTGGGAGTCCAGAGGTCACAGAGCTTGCAGTGGACTCAATAAGAGCCTCCGAAGCGCTGCCACCAATAATTGGATGATCGGTGACTGTCGTCATTTTGGCGACAGCCGCTGAGCTTGCTTCAGCATCCGATTTGACGGGCACACAAATCTCAAGCCCATCGTTGATGCAGCGGGTGTTGGGTGGACACTGTTGCACAATGCCTGTTGCCACATTTGAAAGGCAGGCCTGAAATGTGTCTGGTCCCACGCAGATGGCGGATTTCCCGCTGCATTTGTAGTTTATGATCGCCGCACTAGTCTGAATGGCTTGCTCTCGGCTGCCGATTAGTGCAGATAACTAGAGGAGACACAAGCAAAATGAGAAAGGAAAAGGAATTTAGTATGATTGCTCAATGGGTCGCACTGGTGCACTGTTTGTCACAAGTCGGAGCCTCGGGACCGTAACAAATACACTTTGAGTTTAGTAACACTTGCATAGGATTCTTTTGAGTTGCCGCCGAGTGCTCTGAACGATATCCAAAGTAGCAATATTCCCGGCAGCTTTTGTTAGTTTGGTTTGGTTTGGTTTGGTTTTAGTCACGCGTATCCAAAATAGCCCGTATAGTTGCCACACAGTTTGGTTAATAAAATACAACTCATCAGTAACAGAACACAAAAAAAAAAAATTAAATTATGTACAAATTTTGTGTTTGAGGTTCTGGCATGACAATGTAGGGAACGGGAAATCGGGTTTTGGGTTTCGGGTTTCGGTGGCACGTTAGTAAGTTGTATGCAATTACCACAAGTATTATCAATATTCTGGTAATTTTGTTCGTCATCGTCGATGTGTGGTTGGTTCGAATGAAAAATCGTTACTATCCCCTGTATAGTTATGAGAGTTGCTTATATCTGAAAAGCATCCCATTCATTCACTTATCTTTGAGCGAATCTATCTGACGCTGTGCAAATAGCCAATGATTATCTCTGTTTGCCCCAGATAAGTTTGCGACCAATTTATGATATTGCAGCTAAAATCTGAAATCTGAAGAGGCCATTTTTTGCCAAATGTTAGGTAAATTTATTTATCTATTTATTTTTCAAACATATTTTTGGTTTCTCGTGTTGTTTTCATTCCTGATGAATAGGATGACGTAGTAGGATAAAAAACAAATGACGAACTAATAAATTCTTGCAATATATATTATTATTATACTTTGAATATAGATATCAAAACAGATCGCTGACATTCCACTGTAGCTACTTAATAAACAACCCTAACATTTAATTATATGGAATTTTTTAAGGGATTCCTTCAATGTCAGATAATTTAAAATAGTCATAATACTCGAAAAACAATTCCAGTTAAAAGGAACTACTATAAACTATACTTATTTAACTGGAATTTAGTTAGATTAGCCTGACAAGCCGTTAAGTCGACCTTGTATTTTTGTTAACGACAAGAATTTCCCGGTAGTTAAGTATTCTATGTATTCTTGGTCTCTAGCTTGATATGAATCAGTGTTCGTGCAAATAAAAATAATACAACATAAATATACATAAAATAATAAAAAGTTTTATGCATGCATAAGCTTCCGATGGTAATTAAGTTAAGCCAATGATGATCTTTCACACATCTGTTTAACTGCCGTACGCAATCTTAATCCAAACAAAGTCAACTTAAAGTAGCATTTGATAAAAACAAAAACAAATTTAAAATCATAGCGAGCTGGCTGCGCATTTCCCGTGACACATTTGCGCTATTTGCCCAAATTTCACAAAAATAACAAGAAGATCATATAATATTTCGGGCTATAGAATATGAAGTACCCTACTTCGAACAAATATTAAATAATAAAATAAATAAATTTAATTATAAATCAACGTGAGGTTAGGTTGAAAATTCAATACTAAAAACACTTCAAAACACGTTTTTAATAATTTCAATATTTTTCGCAGCTTTTTAACATTTTTAGTATATTTTCAAAGATATAAAAAAAATCAGTAAACAGTTCTAAGTCTAATTTATCAAACCAAACTTAACTATTCGGCTGAAGCCATAACTCTAATGTATTTGTTGGGTGTTGAATACCCAAACAGAGAGTATTTTTAAGAAATGTTGAGCTAGTCTGGTCCATGGCTGGCCGGAAATGTGGTTCAAAGTGGATTCCTGCAAAGATCATGACTAAGACCAAATTGGCTTATCTGGCAATGGCAATATGATGCACATACCATATGTTTGCCAGAGGGTCTGCTAACCCCATTCCATGACGCAAGCAAAAGCAGTCAGCAATTTCCGTTTGTCCGATACCAAAACATGTATCTTTTGCGTATGTTTTCGCAAGCATCATGATAAGACGACGACGATAGGTTATACAAAGTAGAAAAAGATTTAGCAGTAGCAGCAACAGAAGCAGCAATGATCATGATCATGAATTAGGCTGCGATAAGAGCAAACCAGTTGAAGAAGATTACTGAGTTAACTGAATGCTGTCCAAGTAAGTTGCTTATCAGGCAGCAGATGCAAGATCTATCAAGATAAGCAAAGCGCTAGCGCTTACATTAGCATCTCGTCTGTTATGTGAATCTCCCAACACGAGCCAAGTCCGGACACACAAACAGGCCCTCCTCATCCCATTCGCCGTCATCCGAATTGTATAACAGACAATCGTTTGGCATAAAGGCATTATTTATGAGCTACTTGTACAAATCACACGATACACTAAGCGATTCTAATGAATTTCCGAAAATTAGTTTAACATCTGGACATTCCCATTGCACCCTTGCTTTTAACAGTAATAGGCACAGCTACAGGTGCAGCAAGAACATCAAACACAAATTGAACAGCAATTTATTGACGCACCTTTCACATTTGTATTTCGTATTTTGCATTTTGCATTCTGCATTTTGCATTTTGCATTGCGTATGCCCTTTGAAGCGACCAATTGCATGGAATTGTACAATTAAGTGTCTTTTTGACATGGCTTAATGGTATGCACAATATTTAATATGGAAAAAGAGCTACGACCAAATGATTTCAGTCTTTTAGTCTTTACACAAAAGCGTTACAAGATATCATATAGTCAGTCAAAAGCATCTTCGATGGAAATTCCTTCTTCTTTTTCCTTGGGTAAAAAGGGTATAATGGTTTTGTGCAAAAGTATATAACAGGCAAAAGGAAGCATCTCCGACCCCATAACTAACTATTCTTGATCAGCATCAACAGCCGAGTCGATAAAGCCATGTCCATCTGTCCGTCCGTCTCAGAGACCATAAGAGCTACAGACTTCAGATATGGAACATAAGCTCGCCCAATCCCTAGGCAGTACAAGTTTGTTTTTGATTTTCGATAACTCTTCCCGTTTCCGATATACACATGGGATCGATAACAACAACAAAATCTTGAATTTGCCACACTTTGAGATGGCGTTTGAAACATTAAACAAACTGTTGACAATCTGTGAAATTTTTATTAAAACTGGTTAAGAAAGATCGGAAAAATGGAACATTGAAGTTAAGTAAAGCACTGTCTGTTCGCATTCAGGGTATCGTCTAGTCGGGATTTCTCGAAAAGAGCCTTCTTACTTTTTTTTGGTCAGTTGCTTCATTTAATGCGGTTAAATCATAAACATAAAAAAAAATGCATTGCAATGCAGGCAACTGCGGTTTTTCATGTCTAGACAATACAATAAATACAGTTAGCCATATATTTGTATTATCATATGTTGCACACATACAAACACACATTAATACATATATATATGTATATTCACAAATGCATCCGTTTATATGTATATGTATGTGCTTTATATCCGATACATATATTTTATAATTGGCGTCAATTTGTTAGCTTATCGCCTATCTGCCTGACTGCGTGCCTGCTGCCCCTGCTTTGGTGTGAGTGCCACAAAGTGTGCAACATTATGCACAAATGAGACAACAATTTTTTTTTGTATTTATCATATTATTGCATGTATCGAATACTTACAAAGCTAATCACTATGATTGCTCTGGCCATTAAACTCAATTGGAACTTTAAATTGACAATACTTAAAGTAAGCAATAAAACATAAACTGATGAGGCTAATATTCAAAAAGAATATATCAAGCGTGTAAGTAGGTTAAAATTTCCCAATGAAAAACTAACTTTATTATAATCTTGATTTATTTTGACTTCTTTTTAATTATTCGTCACTCAATATATATTTAGTTTTAAGGAATTGTTGAAAACCTTTTCTTCACTTCTCTATAATGCTTCAAGTTGAATTAGTTCGTAAATCTACATAGTTGAATAATGCCGCCCAACAAGTGCCACCAACTTGTTTATATTTAGACAACAAGAATGTTAAGTTTTTAGCTGATTAGCTGAATCTAGGTTAGATTTGTACTAGCCAAGTCTTGGGCCAAGTACTTGTTTAACTTTTAACAGCAGCTTCTTCTACTATTCTAGTACACACCCCACACCCCCCCCCCCTCCCCACACACCATACATTAGTTTTTTGGCAAACAGAGTGGACGCGCGCGCTAATTCGTTGTGCACCCAGTTGAGCCCTGTGGCGTCTCCTGCCGGCAACTCGACTGTCCCCAGTTGACAAAAATCTAACCACTACTCGGCTAGTTTGCCTAGAGTGAACGAAAAGGACGGGTTGGGGGGGGAAGCTACGAGCGGTTCTTCATGCAAATCAAGTAAAAGGCGTGTTGCTATGCGTACGCCCCCACTCATACCCTTCCTTCCCTTCCCTTGCCTTCCCTCTTGCGTACCAAATTATGCAAGTCGTGTCGGTTAGGTGGTGATGTTGGTGCAACAGCAGCGTTAATGTTGTTGGCGTTGCGGCCGCGGCTGCGGCAACTGCTGTGGCTTCCAACCGTACAACGAGAACGAGAACGCTGCTGCTGCTGCTGCTGCTGCTCTTTGCCTCATTGACGTTGCACAAAGCGGATGGCGGCGATGGCGATGGCTAAATTTGCATAAATTAACAATGTTTCGCAATTGCACAGCCACTGATGCAGCAGCAAATTCTTCGCAGCTACCCCGGAAAACCCAACCACCTACAATAAAGTATATGTATATGTGTGTGTGTGTGTGTGTGAGTGTGTGTGTGTGTAGTGTGTGTGGTGTCCACCATGTGCAATGTGCGCGTTTTATTGATTTGATGCTCCAATGCACTTATTATCCCTCAAGCAGCCTCAGTGCCAGTTAATCCCGTGGCGATGCGGCGCCATTTTACATACACACACACACACACACACGCACACATATACATACATATATGCATATACTATGGGCATTAGGGTGTGCCCGAAAACTTGGTCAAGTGTGTGCAGAGTGTGTGGGTGAGGGTGGGGTGAGCTGAGAGGGGGAGAGAAGAGAAGGCTCATTAGCCAAGCCAAGTGGAATTTATAATGTATGTGTGTGTGTGTGTGTGTTTATAACACAGGAAGTGGCACACACCGTATGTGTGTGTGTGTAGGTATGTGTGTGTGTGCGCCCTTTTAATAATTATGCATATTCTATATTATTTGAATAAATAATTTTGTTGATTTTTCACTTTATAATAAAGCAGCAGGAGCTGTGTGTTTGTTCATCTAAAAATTGTATCTAAGTTCATTTGTTGTTTGTTATATATATATTTGCAATAATGTTTTAAAGCTTAACCAATATTCTTTTATGCAGTTGAAATATTTCAAAATTTATTAACAATACAAATGAATGAATGAATCTTTAAAATGAAGATACTTCTCCTTTCAATTAATGAAAAGTAAGTTTAAAAAAAAACTTAGATACATTTTTTGGTTCACATTTGGTTCACTCTAATGCAACAGTTTTGCCAACTGCGTTCTTTGTATCTGTAACTGTGCCATTCCAGCATGTGTGTATGTGTGTGTAGTCAATTAATCAAACGTTGGCGAACGCTAGATGGCGTTTTGTGCTTGCAAAGTGCACTCAAAACTGATTAAGAATTGTTTTTCTTTAAGAGTTTTCTTTTAAGATACACAAATATCGTTCTTATAGATACTTTATTATATTTATATTTGATAATATGCTGTTGGGTTATAGAATGGAAATTTGTTGAATAGATTTTGAGTGAACTCATTTGCAGCTTGAATGGTTTAAATTGAGTGCAACGAGTGGCGCCACGCCCGCAGCCAAATTTCCCTGTGCAGCAATTCAATTTGCATTTTAGTCAAACTAAAAATGCATTTTGTGTAATGCTTCAATAGACTAGACTGGACTTCGCATCTTCTTTTCATCGTCTACATCCACAATCACATTCACATCCACATCTACATCATCCACATCATCATCATCATCATCATCATGATGATTGTTATCGTGATGGTTGTCCTTATTTGTTTATGTTGCGCAAAGTAAACAACTAATTTTAATTTGCCGCAGGAGCCGCAGACGACGACGACGACGACGACGATGACAACAACAAGAAGTAGATGATGACGACCAGGACGATAAGGACGACCAGGATGACAAGGACATGAACAGAGTTGAGGTTGAGCTAACACAGGATGCAACCCAAACAAAACTTTGGCGTAAGACTGAAACAGCAGCAAAGGATTGGATCAGTCGAATTAAATAAAAGAATGAAAGAAACACACACACAAACACATTTACAAAACAAAACCACAAACAAGCAAACCATATCTCTCCATCTCTCTCTCCATCTCTCTCTCTCTCTCTCTCCATCTCTCTCTCTCTCTCTCTCCATCTCTCTCATTCTCTGTGGCTTTTTAATTTTTTTTGTTCGCTGTGCATTTATGCTTTGACGTTTCATTTATGTAAATACGAGCAATACCATCGGGCAACGACAACTACAAATGTGCGGCCCAGTCAAATTATCTTTAAATAATTTAGATTTGTACATATGTGTGTGTGTGTGGGTGTGGGCGTGGCATAAATGAAATGCAAAGCGAGCATGGCAAAACTTTTGCAATAATTTCAGGCTTTTTATACCCTGAACCCCCCTTGAAACTGGATTCAAAAAGGGTATAATGGTGTTGTTGAAAAGTATGTAACAGGTTGATGAAAACAACTCGTATATGAACATGTTCAGTATATATATTCTTGATCAGCATCAACAGCCGAGTTGATATAGCCATCTGTATGTATGAACGCATCGATCTCTGAGACTAGAAGAGCTAGAGACTCCAGATTTGGATCATAAGCTAGCCCAATCCCTAGGCAGCACAAGTTTGTTTTCGATTTTTGATAACTCTTCCCGTTTTCGATATACTTATGCGATCGATAACAACAAAATGTTGAAACGCCTTAAGTTTAGGGTTCAGGGTATCGTCTAGTCGCGATTTCTCGACTAGAACTTTCTTGCTTGTATGTTACTGGCCAAAGGACAAGGCTGCCACATGCAACAGTCTGTGTGTGGGTGTATGCATGTGTGTGTGTGTGTGGTTGAACACGGAAACGGAAGTGCTTACCTTTAGCACACACACACACACACACAAATAGGGAAGGCATATGTGTACATGATTATACATACAGGAAAAAAAATTTTGGCTGCGCCTTCTTCAAGTGCTTGCCACAAAACTCGCGTCTAAAGGGGCGTGGCAAGTGGGCCACGTGCTGCTTGTAGACTGACACACACACACACACAGACAAGCTTTAAATATGTCCACAGAGGTGCACAGGCTGGAAACAGGAGCTGGAATTGACTTTCAGCTTTTGACTTTTGTGTGCGTGTGTCTGTGTGTGTGTATGTGTGCCAAACAAAACGAAACACACATACAAAATTGCCATTTGTACCGCCGGATGTTTGAATTCTTTTAAATATTCATAATATATATATCAATATGCATATATGGTTTAAATAGGTTTCTAGTTGCATAATCAACATAATAAACATAAGAATAATGATAAAATCTGCGAATTAAAGAAATTATTTCTTGAGGTTTTTAACTGAGGCTTTTTTAGGGTCTTGGCTAAGTTGAAAATCAATGTTCGTTAGCCAATTTTAAAGTCCTCAAACAATCTTTTTCTTTGAAATAACTCAAAAGAGGATATACTATATATATACATAGGAATACTTTACTTTAACTTTAACTTTATTAAAAAAAAGAATTCCTTTTTATATATAATATAGATATAGTATATATAGACATTGGAATATTCCTTTTACTTTAACTTTATTCAAAATAAAAATTCCTTTATATATTTAAAAGCATTTTCAAAAAGACTTTAAGTGTCAAAAGAATATAGTATATATCGTATATAGTGTATATAGTGAAAATGTACTTAAATTTAAGCTCAAACGAATTTCGACTCAGTTTAAATACTATATATAGTATATATAGTATAAATGGTATATATAGTTTAAGTTTAAGTACATTTTCTTTCTATTTTTCACATGACGTAGTAGCAAGAAACTTAAACGCTAATGAAAAGTCTTTGAACAGGCATCTTAAGACCAGCTTTATTCGAAATGTACCCAAAAACCGCGAATTTTCAACGGAAAGCGCAACTTGTCGGTTGGCTCTCGTTTTTGTATTCTCGTTTGTTGGATTCTTGGTCTGTTGCGTTTACTGCAAAAGGCTAATTGAAATTTGCCATTAATAATGTAAAAAGGTCTCGGTGAGAAACTTTAAGGTCCACCCCACATGCCCCATATGCCACACGCACACGCACACGCACACACACACACACGCACTGAAGTGCACATGTGTGTGTGCTATTTTAAATATTTCAAATATTTGTAACATTTGCCGGTGCTGCCGCCACTCAAGTAACCAAAAGTACACACAACAACCAACCCCCCCTACACCCAACCATCACCAGCACCCCACCCTGAACCCCAACCGCTCGCCTGGTTTTTCACAATTTCGGCCGTCGCCATTTACCGCACGCCAAAAACATCAACGGCGAAGGTGAATGCTTATTTTCTGGTCCGTCAGCCGCCGGCTGATGTCGACGTCACAGTCACCACATGTAAAAATGAATCCAGCTCACCGTTACCTGCCTTGTCACAGTCTCTGTGTGTGTGTGTGTGTACTTGCCGTGTATCGTCAGCGTGTGTATGTGTGTGTGTGGGGGAGGAGTGATTGTGCGCTTGAAACACTCGAAGAAAAGTGTACGAATTGAGCCTTAAATCAAGTTATAAAGCTTGAATGGATATTTGTGACCCTACTGAAAGGATTTGAACAAAACTTTACAGGAACATAGTTCATATATGAGAAAAACAAATAGGCTATAAGTTTTTCATTGTGCATCAGAAACTTCTTTCAGTGTATGTGTGTGTGTGCTGCGTGTGGAAGGGGATTGTTACGGCTTCCACTTGCCTTCCATCGTAAAAAGAGGGCTGCTGCGCGAGTTGTGCCGTGATTTCACGATCTGCATGTGTGGCAGGAGCAGGAGCTGGAGCAGGAGTTGGAGGAGTTGGCCAAAAGGACGCACAGCAACAACAGCAGCAACAACAACAACATGAACAACATATGCATCTGCCATATGAGAAAACAAAGTAAAACGAACTCATGATAAAGATGAAATGGTATATATACAATGTGTGCCCAGCTGGAGGTTCTGTGCTGGCCAAGATAGCGACCATCCAAAAAAACCAAAAAAGGGAGCTACGGCCTATGCCACCCAACCTACACACACCTACACACACACACATGAGTGACAGTGGAAATGTCGCGTCGTCTATTTTCGGCTTTATAGATATATGTACATATATAGTTGAACTTGAATAAGAACTGTCTTTAAGAAACAGAAGAATGCGCTACGAAAGTAAAGTTTCTTTAGAAGTGCTGGAATAATATCGATATGAAATTCAAAAACATCAAACTAATCAGTGTAGCCTTAATGTATGTTCATAAGGTACTCATTCAAGGAAAGCTTTAACCAAACAATCGATAATATCGATAAAAATCAATTTATATTCTATCCATTCTGACAAATATTCGAGAACCTTCTTAATTCTATTCGAATCTTAACTTATTGATGATTAAAAAATAACATTGAATTCAAAATTGTAGCGCATTCAAATTTGAACTGTGATTCTTTGCAGCTTACTTTTGAAGGATTGCCCTCAAACCTTTTTTTTTTTGTTTCTTTTATTATTTATTCCCGTTTTTATTTTGTTGATTGTTTTACAAAATAACAGCAACAACAACAACAACAGCTACAGTTAGGGTAAGCAAACCAAAACGAAACGAATGTCAGGTTGTTGTATTTGGGGGAGGACGAACGCAGGGGCTGCAAAACAAATGGAATAAAAATCTCTCGAGGCTACTGAAAACTTGCTTTTCTTTCTTTCTTTTTGTTTTGTTTTTTTTTTCGTCGGTTTTCGCATTGGCATTCCCATTTAGTTTTGTTTGGTTGCGTTCGTCGCTGTTTGCTGTATTTTTCTTGGCCAGTTATTTCTTATGCTGCTTGGTTTTTAGCTTTGCGCCTTGGCGTCCTCTCCGCAGACTTGGGGAAGGGGGGCCACGCTTCGTATACGTTATGTTCTTCGTTGTCGTCGTCTTCGCTGCTGTAGTTGGTGGTTTTAAACACATGAAACAATTATAAAGTTGCCAACAAATGTAAACCCAAAAGAGAAAACAATTTAATTGAATTTAAGCAGGGGTTGTCATATCCTAATGGATTTAAAACAACAACACCAACAACAACAACAGCAACAACAACAGTAAGAACATCAAATAAAGCATAATACATAAAAAATGAACAGAGGCCAGCGTGTGTGGAACGTTCCAATGGGAACGCTGAACAGCGAAGTAGTAGAAAGATGGCATTTTTTCTAACTGAGTAGAAGAGTGGTAAGGGTGTGGGTAAGGGTAAGGGTGAGGATGTGTGGGTGCGGGTGAAGTTGTGTCTGGGGTGTTGTGAATGTTGAATCTTTTGTTCAAGCACTCAAAAAAAAACTGCCTGAAGGGGTGTAGTTGTTGTTATTGGGGTGTCTGCTTGAATTTCATTTTTTTTGGTTCTTCTCAACTTTCAAATATTTGGGTAATTACTTATGCAGATACCTATATATGTTGTAAGCTGATTATATTAACTGTTGAATGGTTGTTATTGTTGTTGTTGTGTGTTTTAATATACTCGAAAAAGATAATTTGGTCATGCATGAAATGTGTGTAACGAACGCATAGAAGAACGCATCTCTGAACCCATAAATGAATGAATTAATAAATGAACGAATGAAGGAAGGATTGATTGACTGATTAAATGAATGAAAGTTTGAAAAGTGAAATGAATGATTGAATAATGAATGATTGAATGAATGAATGCATGCTTGAATGATTAATGAATGAATGAATGAATGATTGATTGAATGATTAATGAATGAATGAATGGTTGAATAAATTAATGAATGAACGAACAATGATTGAATAATTGAATGATTGAATCATTGAATGAATGACTAATTGAATGATTAAATGATTGAATAATTGAATGACTGACTGATTGAAATAATTAATGATTGAATATATTAATAAATGAACGAATGCTTGATGGAATGAATGATGAATAATTGAATGAATTATTGAAGGAATAAATGAATGATTGAATGAATTATTGAAGGAATAAATGAATGATTGAATGAATTATTGAGGGAATAAATGAATGATTGAACGATCGAATGAACTATTAAATAAATGTATAAATGAACGATTGAATGAATGAACGAATGAATGAATGAATAAAGTATCTATCTTTTCTTAATCAGTATGGCGAGAAATCTAAGATCCATCTACAAGCTATTTTGATCATTCCAAGTTCTTCAATATAATTGTAGCTAATAAATCATGCAAATTGAAACTATATGAAAGAATACCCTTACCTTGCCACGCCCACTTAAAAATGTCTTTTGATCAGACGTTGCACCACCCACTGGCAAACTGGTGCGTGCCACTTTGATTTGGCATTCAAATTGAAATCCACTTATTCAAACGGGCTCAAAAAATACAAATAATAAATAAATACCAATACGCCAAGAAAGGAAAGCAAATTATGTTCAGAGAGTGGAGAGAGGAGAGGTGGGGGAATGTGGGCGAAACAATATTTTCCTAATTTTGGCAAGAGCGCGTGCACGCGACCCAAAAATATATAAAAAGATTGGAAAAGACCCAAAAGCAAAAGAAAACTGTCAGCAACAGGCGGACGCTGTCACAGAAGCAGCAGGAGAATTAGCAAAAGCAAAAGCAGAAGCCCAAACAGCAGCAGAACCAGGAGATTGCAACGAGGAAGGTGGCTTTTTTAGATAAAAGTGGATGAGCGACAAAACGAGAAAGGGAGAGAGAGAGAGAGAGAGAAAATCCGATGGATAAAGTTGTTGAATGCAGCGAAGCAAGTTTTGCGTTGCGTTTGCATTTGCTTTATTTTTTTTTTGGTTTGCTTTCTTGCTTGTTTGTACGATATTTGCTGGCTGTTTGTTTGCCTTTTGTTTGCTTGTGATTTCCGTTGCTTCCGATTGCTTTGTTATTATTGTCGTCTGTCTGTGCGTTTGTGTCTGTGTGTGTGCTTCAGGTGACTACCAAATAGTACAACAACTGTCAGTTAGATATAGATTGAAGCAGAAACAGAAGCAGCGCATTTTGATGTGACACAAACCTTGATAACATCAGCATCAAATATATATATATATATATGAATAAACGAATGAATTTTATTTCATCAATTACCTTCTCGCTCTTTGTGTTTTGTAATAACAATTCAATTGGTTATAAGCTTCAGCATTATTTCTTGTTATACATTTGGTTTTGCAATCTATTTGCCTAAGCATTTGGTTTTGGTACAAGTGCAGCAAATACACACTTATCTAATTGCCAAACCATTTGGTATGGTACGAATGTACCAAATACGTACCTTTCCATTCGATTCATTCATTTCTTTTGGCATATTGTTGTACTTGTTGATTAGAAATCAATTAGAATATTATTTTATTGTTCTCTGACTCGTGTTTGTATTTGTTCTTAAGTGCATGGGTGTGTGTGTGTGTGTGTGTGTGTGTGTGTGTGTGTGAAGTCATGTTTAACGGCATCTCGAACTTAATTAATATCTTCAGTTTGAGCAGCTTGATGTGCATGTAAGTTGAGTGCCATTCAGTGAATTAATCCACTTCAAGGTACATCATAATCACAGCTAATCACCCTCTCTCTCCGTCTCTCTCTCTCTCGATTTCTATCTTTCTGTATGTGTGTGTGTGTGTGTGTGTGTGTAATTTATAACTGATAAACTATCAAATACCACAAATCCAATATGTGGCGAACAACTTTCTATATTTGCACAGGAATTGTTTTGCCTGGCAAAATATGAAATTGTTTTGCATATTTGAATTTGTTTTCGCATTATTTTTGTTATTGCCATTGCTTTGTGTTATTGTTATTGTTGTTGTTGTTGTTGTTTGCATGGCATATTGTAAAATTGATTTATTTATTCATTTTGAGTTTCATTGGCTTGATTGCTTTTATTTAATTTAATAAATTATAATTTCAACCAAATTAATGACAAAGCATCTAAAAAAACTCTCAAATCCCTCACTCTGCTCGATTACTTATCGATAAGTTTGAAAATTTCAACTAAAAATATTTTTGAGAGAACAAATCGCCTATAACAAATATTTGATAGAAAAAAGATAGAAAAAAAAAATAAAAATAAAAAAACCTAAACAGCTTAAGTTAAGTGCTCGAATATAGCTGGTAAATATATACATACATATATTATATATTAAATATATATATATTGCATATATACATGATTTGTGATAGTTCATTTTGAATGCAGGCATAATCCCGATCAGTTGCGGTTTGTCATTGTTGTTTTTGAGGCTAATACATGATTATAAAATCGAACAAACACATTTTTTGTGTTCGTTTAGTTTAGAAGTGAATGCAATATGGATTGAACGGGATGCGGGAAGCGGTGGGGGGTGGGGGGTAACTCAAAAAAAAAAACAAACAACAAATGTATCCAAAAGATTTGTATTTAATCTCCTGACATGACCATGGAACAAAACTTGCAACACACACAAATGGCAGCACATTGTCAATGTATGTATGCATTATATCTATATATATACAAATTTATATCCATATATTCATGTTTGATGTGGACACAGGTGTGTGTGAGTGTGTGTGTGTGTGTGTGTGTGTACGCATAAGCAACTGGCATGTTTTTTGGCTTTTTGCAGCTTGGCATCATGTATGTTGTTAATTTGTTGCAGCTGTGTATTGTATTATTATTGTTGTTGTTATTGTTGTTATTCGAATCCAGTGCTTTAGGGATTAAAAACACGCAACACACACACACACACACGCATATGGCATTTATGTATTTATGCAAATTTTATTTTATTTGTTTTCAATATATTTTGGTAACTTTGTCGCTGATATTTCCGCCATACAAATAAACAAAAATGCCAAACAGCCGTCAACTAGTAGACTGCAAATTTGTTTGTTATACACACATACACACACACAAACACACATACATACACATACATCATATGCCCATACATGACGGCGCATTATTTTCCATTTTAATAATTCAAATATCAATTTGTTGTTACATTAAATATTTAATTTGTACTCAAATGTGTTAAATTCTTTGGGGTATTAAAAACACATTCACACACACTACAACACGCACACGCACATGTGTGTCTGTGTGTGTGTGTGTGTGTGTAAAGGCATGTGGCAGGCTATTTATGCTTTGTTTAATTACAGCTAAAAATCTTTGATCAAAATGCAAAAACAATTCGCAAAACACAAACCAAAATCAACAAAATACCTATGCTCATTTTTTCGGAACTTCTATTTGCAAATACTAAATACTAAAACTAATAAATCCAAAAACAAAAACTCAATTTAAGTTTACGTATCAAAATCTCTATACAATTTATTGTATTTATACAGACAGTACTTTATTCATAAACATGCTTCAACAAAATTAATGATAATGAAATATTATATATAGTATATCTTTATATACAATAACTAACACATTGTCCGAAAAGGGCTTATTGTGCTTGGATTAACGGCAATAACGGCCAACATCAACTGTCGTCGAACAGATAAACATAAAAATGTGTTCAGAACGCAAAAGATAAAGCCGTTAAACCTATTGATCTGTTACTTTCAAATATATAGCTTGCGAGTATTTGATTGCTTTATATATTTATCGACTGTTTTCCAATTTGGCTTTGTTGTACACAACTGTACTTAAATAAAACAAAGTACAAAGGAGAAACTTGACTGGGAATACCCTTAAGATTTGATACGTACAGTTGTTGTTGTGTTTGTATGTGTACGAATACATTTCGATAACGCTCAATAGATATCGATGAAGTTTCGACTTTCGATATCGTCGATATTTCTTCACCGATTTCGATAAAAATTTCGATATTCGATGTCTTTGATATAGCTCAACCGATATCAATAGAATTTCGATATTCGTTATTGATAAGATTTTGAAAATAATCACTAATATACCAAAGTTTGACAAATTCAAGGTTTGATTGATATCGATTACATGTGTTGCCCGAAAACGGAAAGAGTTATCGATAATTTGAAGTGAACTTGAATACTTATATTGAAATTTTCATCTCCTTTATCCCTTATACACACTGAGAACGGACTGAAAGACTAGGTTGAGAATCCATTTTACCCATTTCAAGAGTTCAGGGAACCAGGAAAGTAAGTTTGTATAATTAGATGCAAACACATTCGAACAAATCCATATTATTATTTTGTTAATAAGAAGAAACGAGAGAAGGATTACAATTAGATTGAGTACTATTCTTGGTACTTGAAAGCAGCTGCACTTGTTGAATAATTGGCTTGGAAAATGGCTGTTGGATAAGTTTACACGACTCGCTTTTTTGTCGTCATATCGAACCATACGTTGATGATGATGATGATGCCGAGGGGTGGATGGGTGGGTTAGTGGCATCAACTGCAAATCCCTTCGGTATCACTTGCAGCAGCCAGACGTAGACGTGGATGGCGACGTTACCTTGACTATCAACTTGACTTTTAGTTGATTTCAGCATCAGAACGAAACGCAGCAAATGTTTATATTAGTTTTTTCATTTTTCATTTACTCTAACAGTGAGGCATTATAGCTGGAAAGCTTTGTTTAAGCCCTCAAGTTTAATAACTCAATGTTTGATTAGTTAGGAAAGATAATTGCTTTAAGCTATGTATATATATTCAAAAACATCATTAGATATCATTATGATAGCTATAACTTTTGCAAAACATATGTTTAGTACATTGACGAAGCTATTCAACAGAGTATCTAAACTTCCTTAGCCCCGAACAGTAATAAACTTTGATAAATTTTTCTTTGTCTCTAAGCGAGTGGAAGGAGAAGGGGATTGGGAAGCACTTCTCTTGCATCGATTGGCATCGTAGCAGTGGCTCTAGATTTTTTGTGCCCTACGTTAATTGGCAGCTTAGCTGCTGTTGTTGTTGTAGCTGTTACTCTAGGGTGGCAAAGTGCGTCATCGTGCAGCGTCATTTGAGCTTCTGGCTGGAACTATAGAGCCTCTGTGTGTATATATATATAGATTTGGGGATCCATCTGAACTGCCTTCTTCTCCAGTTTCCTTTCCCACCTTCCTTGCTGCTAGACGTGTCGCAATATGTGTTCAACATTTGCCAAGTCAACCTATGTGTTTGTGCTATGCCTCAATTTGCCAGTTCCAGGTGCGGCAAGCCCAGCCGGACCCAGCTCGGACTCGGACCACTCGGCCAATTGAATTGTCCTCCTCGATGGATGACGCACTGCGTTCGGTTCGGTTCAGTTCAGTTTGTTGTTGTTCGATTTTAGTTGGATTTTATGCCCTGCCCTCAACGCTCTCTTGCCTCACGATTCGTTGATGTTGAACAAATGCAATTGAGCTACGTGTATGTGTGTGTGTGGGGAGGAGAGGGGGGTTCAGGGGTCAGACAACTGTAATCAATTCTGCGCATATAACTGCATGCATTGATGATTTTTCGGCAATAGCAATAACAAAAGCAAAATCATCGGCAGAAGGCAGAAACGGTTAAAAAAAATAAAAAAACAACCTGAAGCCAAAAATTCAATGAATTTTTCGCCCGTCATTCAAATAAAAGTCGAAATAACTTCGAGCCAGCAAAAAAAAAGACGATAGCGGCTAGATTTTTTCGAACTGCGCAACAAATAAACTTTAGCAAAAATCCGAATTTGAATCAAAACTCAGCGAAAAAAAAACCCTCGCAACATCTTTCTGCCTGTTTACAACATGTAGCCAACTTTTAATAGCTGACTCAACGCATCAAAGTCAGCTTTTTAAATCCTTAACTCTCGCTCACTCTCTCTCTCTCGCTGTGTGGGCATTGTCTTAAGGCATGTCTTGGCAATTTGTGGCGCTGTCGTTTCTCAAAATCCACTTAAAAGACACATAAAAAAAAACCCAAAACCAGCGTGCCAAATTTGACTTAAGCTAACAGCTTTAATGCCAGCGAGAGAAGAGGGGTTAAAAGTAAGAGGCGTGGCGGGGGGGGGGGGGCGGAAGAGGCGTGACTTTGGCCATTAAAAAGATGCCAACAAGGCAATTGTCAAATGTAAATGGGCAAGCGTAATAGATGTCCGTCCACCTCCCTCCTGCTCCTCCTCCTCCTCCTCCTGCCGTGGAGAAGCTCTCAACCACGGCAAACGCAATAATTTGCAAATTTGCTCAAATAAATTCCCATGCAGAGACAGAGACAGGGAGAGAGAGAAAAGGCAGAAAGCAACGCTCGAGCAAAATATTTGCAATGCCGAAGCCAGAATTGTGCCGCAAATATATGCAAAGTCCCAGCAGGAGTTTGTAGTAGTAGTAGCGACATTTCTAAGGCACTGTCTCACTGCCTCACCCCACCCCCTTGTCAATGATATGCAAAACATTTGTAACGCCCCCCCTGCGCATCGCCCACAAAAGCCCAAAGCCGAAAGCCCAGCGTCAGCGTCAGAGATAAGCGGCTATTGTAGCCAATTGAAGGCGGCACAGCGTGGCATAAATAAATAAATAATCGATTGCAACAGACGCCAGCCGATGGCAGCAGCACCAGCAACAACAGCGACAAACTGGCCACCAGCCTGTCTACACTGAACAAAATTGATTCAAAATAGAACAGGGAAAGTATTCAGCAAATAATCGTATGTGGAATTTGGCTTAAGTTAAAACGATTTTCTATCTAGAAACCGAACGATATGTTACCCTAAGGACTTTAGAAGGAAGATAGAGATATTTTTTTCTGGTTTAAATGTTTGAAATCTTATTTTAAAGATTTTTGCAACTCAAAATACTTTTCGTTGCCTTCAAAACAAGGTGGAGTTTTGTAAATGATTGGAAACTCTGCTTTCCATTAAGCTTGTCTTTTGAACAATAGCTTGAAAATGCATGGAAAGAAAGAAGATAAACGCTAACCGATAAACGATCTTTGATATTCTAGATCACCGATTACAGCTCTCCACAATAACTTTTAAGAACTGTAAAGATTCCTCAAATAAGTAGTTCAACAGCATTTTTCATAGAGCTTTTCGCTTGCATACATGAATAAAGTTTGTGTGTACTTGCATATATGAATTTCGTTCAGTGTACACCTAGAGTCGATAGCTTCTGGCTCCTTTGGCAATTAATTGGCCATTTGTTTTGGGGCGTCTATCCGTAGACCAGCTACAGCTTTAGCTTCAGGTCTGCTGCATCTCTCCCTCTCTCTCCCTCTCTCTCTCTCTCTCTCTCTCGCTTTCTCTCTTGGTAGGTTGTTGTCACGCACGATGTTGGGGAAAATTGTTGTTTCACGCACGCGGGTCACTTGACAGGCGGCTACAAAACAGGCGACAAATCCCCAATACGCTGATGAGAATGAATGAGCTGCCTGTCCGCCCGCCTGCCCGCCTGCCAGTTACACATGTTTCGACTATCTCCAATCTATGCCCATCTATTTGTATGTATCTATGTGCATACAAATGTATCTAGCTTTCTGTTTGGATATCCACTTCGAATAGCCTTAAAGACAACCTACGCATACATTGACTACGCTGCTCCCTGTTTGTATTGCTTCAATTGTGCCTAACACAAGCATATTTTTTTTGTAGCTAGTTGTAGAGTGTGTGAAAAGAACGTTCATTGCTTGACAAACCTTTATCTTTATACAATCAGTATTTTCCATAATGTTTTTCTTTCGAATGATATCATTTTTGATCTTCTTACTTTAGTCTCTGAATCGTATGACAAAATACTGACATGATACTTCGCCGTCTCCCATTTAGGATGTACTACAACATACACAGAGCAACGCCAATCACACAAAGATATATCTACAAGCTATAGCCTATGTCTTATTCTGATGTATAAGCTATACAAGTGTAAAGTTTCATTCGATTCGAGTAACAAACAAACATTCAAACTGGCACAATTATAATATCAAATAGGATATACAAATATATTTTAGCTTTATAAGAAAAACAAAGTCAAACTTGGCGATTTTCAAATATGTTATTATAGATTCTTAATCTATCCTAAGTACAGCATGGATTGTCCAAAATACATTGCCATAAGTTGTTTCGGGATTGAGGGAAGCACTTGAAAGAGATTTTCGTGGTTTTCCCGGTGGTCTGTTCAACAATTTGATTCCATGTTGCTTTCAAAAGGTCGGAAGGGGGGATGGGTAGGGGGGTTGGTGAAACAGAACAGAACAGAAAAGTTTGGCCAACTTTTGGGCTTGTGGCCAGAAGCTGTGTGTGTGTGTGTGTGCGACTGCCTAAGTTTTGGGCCAGCAGCGATGTTGTCTCCGGCTGTGACGGCTGCTTTCGGCGGTGTTTGTGTGGGTGGGTTAGAGGGTAGAGGAGGGTGTGCGACTTGAGGACACTGCGGAAGACAGGCGACGATTTCTTTGCCACAGTGAGAGAGAGTGAGAGAGAGAGAGAGAGAGTATGAAGGAAGTAATTAAAACACAACTCAAAGGACATTTTAATTTAATCCCTTTTGAGCTTGTCTCGCTGCTGTCTCGTCGCCCATCAGAAACATGCGCCGGCCGCCAAGCCCGAAAACTGTATTTCCACGCCGGAAAGACGATGTCAATGGGAGCCAGCCAGACAGCCAGCCAGCCAGAGAGTTGGAGCTATGGCGATGGGGGGTGTATCGGGCGGGGGTCGCTATTTTTTTTTTTATTATTCTCCGGCTAATATCCTTTCTCGTTGGATGGAGAGCGAAGCAGGCGCATAAATCATAACGCTCTCTCTCTCTCTCACACTCTCTCCCTCTCTCTCCCTCTGTCACGTTTTGTTGTTGTTGATCCTGCTGCTGCTGCTGCTGCTGGTTCTTGCATTTTATTTATGCCGACAGTTTATTAATGTCAGGCTGCAAGTTGCAAGTTGCAACAAGCAAATGCCAAAGCGACCAAGCGTAAAAGGATGCCACCAACCAACACCAACCAACTAACAACAACAACAGCTTCCGAATTTTGTCTCTCTTCAGGCTACAGGCTTCAGGCTACAGGCTCAAAACTTTGCTTACACTTGAAGAAAAATCTTAGTTAAGCTAACAACTTCTTAACTCATTTGAAATTTTGCCAAATCAACATCAAAAATAACCATAGGGTCCGCCAAATAACATCTTTTTTTTTAAATGAAATAATTTTCAAAGTAATGTCGCAATATTTCCCAGCGTTGTTCAAACATATTCGGATAAAACTAATTATCTGTCATACCAAAGATGAGCTAAGTGTAACCATTCACGAAATAAGCACTAATTGAAAAAAAAAACGATAGATAGCGGACCCTATATAAAAAAAAATCTAGAACTATTTTTTCTTATTCCTGTTTAATCACAAATTTCAAGAAATTTCAAAGTAAACTCTTAAAATATATTAACAAGTATTATTTCTTCTTTACTATGAACAGTTATTAACAGTTTAATCTAAGATTTTACGTGCAAAAAGTTTCTGCAGTAATTTTCGGCGAACCTTTTATGTTTTTTTGTTTGTTAAGTTCATGAAATTATTGGAACGACTTTAAAAAGTTCCAGAAACTTTCAAATTAAATAACAAGTAAAACTTATTACTATGTGCCATATAGAAAATTCTCTTTTGAATCATTTGTAAGCTAAGTAATTATTTTTTTTAAGTGTAGCAATGGGTAAAATTGCCTTGCTTGACTTGTAATTGTATTTGTTTATGGCCATGTGGCTGCAAGACTTGTGCAACTGTGTGTGTGTGCGTGTGTGTGTGTGTGTGTGTTGTAATAGTTTGGGTGGCTCATTTCAATGCCGCAACTTCTGATGAGATAGAGAGAGAGAGAGTGAGAGTTGGGGAACTCTTGATATGGCATCGAGACCAGACGCTGCACAAACACCCACACACATACACCCACACACACACACGAACGCACACATAGACATATGTGCAGTTAGCCAAAGTAAAGTAACTGGGCTGGCAGCAACACTTGGCTCCGTTGAACACCCACTCAAACACTCGAAACAACACCCAACCACCGAGAGAGAGCTAAGCAATAGCTCCACTTTGGTTCGCTTTGTTGCTTGTTATGCTAATTAGTTTTCGTTTCGACGTTGACGTTTGCCAACAAACCAACCAACCAAGCAAGCAACCAACGCCGGACGACGACGTCGTTGACGCTGGCAACGATGTCTTTAATTGGTTCTCATATTGCCCATCGCCAGCGCCCATTTACGTACCACTGTGCACACTGGTCAAACAAAAATCGAAGAAGGCGAAATCAAATTCTAAAGTTTTCATATCAATGATCAAAACTTAACTTGTTTTCTTCTCTACAAAGCGTGAAAGAGAGAGAATGAGAGAGAGAGAGAGAGAATGAGAAAGAGAGGGAGAGAGAGAGGGAGAGGTTTTTTTGGTCGTGTTAAACCACAGTGCAACGGGATGCATCATTATGTGGGATGCCACAGTTGTAGCTGCTGCTGCTGCAGCTGGTGCCATTTGCGACTTGCAACTTGCCACTTGGCAGTTGCAACTGCCTTTCTCTGCCCTCTCCTCTCTCCGCTCTCCACTCTCTCCTCTTACATTTTTTCTTGCCACTTTGGCACTGGCAATTAAGTGCAAACTGCATGCAACTTATTTGATTTGCCATTGTTTGCAAAGCAGCTGCAATTACGAGTCCTGCCCCAACACACAACTCGCCAACCTCACCCCTCCACCTTGCCACGCCTGGCCTCACTGTAAAAGTGTTGCAACCAAATGTTGTACCCAATTTTTGCTAGAAATCGGTAATTTAATGCTAATTGTGTGTGAATCAAAAGGCCTTCAATATTATTCTTGAATTCGTTTGCTTTAAAACTTTCAATACATACAACAATAGTGCCTATTGGGGGGCAACATGATAAATGTAGCTAACAGGAAGGAGCTTTAATGCACGTTAATAATGTTTCCAACAGAATGTCAAATAGTTCTGTAAAAGGTAGAGGAGAGCCACTCTAGACCACTCTAAGGCACTCTTATTGACTCACTTACTTATTATCTTCTGTTTCAAAGCACAATTTTGTTGTATTGCATTTGATAATCGGTTAAGTTTAAAGGGAGCCACTCTAGACCACTCTAAAGCAATCTTATTAACTCACAAACTTTTCTTCTGTTTCAAAGCACAATTTTGTTATATTGCATTTGAAAATCGGTTAAGCTTTAAAGCGAGTTATGTGACTTCGAAAAGCTTTGCCTTAACTTTAATGTGATTTTTTTGGGTAGAGTGAATTTCGATTGAAAGTAATGTTGTAAACGGGAAATGCAATATTTATCTAGATGCCAAGTCCCGACTTATAAGCTGAAACATTCGGCAAGTTTTGACGTATCTTCAAGGTGATTTTTTTTGGGTATAAAGTCCTGACTTATAAGCTGAAACATTTCATAATCGGTTGAGTTTTAAGGGAGTGTATAAGGGTTGTAATCTGGAAATCCAATATTGATCTAGGTGCCAAGTCCTGAAACTTTTCATAGTCGGTTGGGTTATAAGGGTTAAGTTATATGAATTTGGCAAGTTCTGACCTATCTTCTGTGAAATTTGTATTAAAATCGATTGAGAAACACCTGCAGATATGGCGTATTAAAGTTTCGTCATCAATCAGCATTGGTGCTGAGAGTTTAGGGTATCTGCTAGTCGAGCCAACTCGACAGGAGCCTTCTTAGTTGTTGCCTTTGGCGAATGTCTTGTTTTGAAATTGAAGCGTTATTGATTTTAGGTTTTACAGCAGTTAGTTTGATTTCTAACAAATGTTTTGCCAATTCAGTTGCAATAATGTGAATTATTTGTTGAGTTAGCCAACACACACACACTCACACACACACAGATGCAAACGTTTGGTGCTAGTTGTGTGTTTTGCGGTTTGCGGCTTTAAGAATGCATTTCATCAAAATGGACTTTCGTTCTCGTTCTCGCTCTCGTTCTGTGCATATATATTCAAATTGTTCGGAACTCAAACTCCTCATCACTTGATGATAAACAAAACCCCTTTATCAGCTAACCACCTTACCCCTCCCCCTCATCACCTCATCACTCGATCATGGTGCTGCTAACCCGCAATTGTGTTTTGTTCTGTTACCCAAAAAGCTGTCAACATTTGCAGGCCCAAAAGCTGTCCAGTGCAAACGTTATTATAATCACAACGACAACGATGCGGCAAAAACATTTGTAGGGAAGGAGAAGCAGCAAGAGAGAGAGAGAGAGGGCGGGGGGGGGGGGGGGGGGGGGGATTGGACAATGATAAGGACGATGCCAGGTAATAAACAATTCCATTTACCGACAGCTGTCAGCAAATAATGAAAAATTTAATAAAAATATATATAGTATATATATATATATATACGCACACGAATGCATGAATCCAATGTCTACACAGCGAGAAAAATGTAAACGTTATATACTTAACATATATTAAGTGAAAAATATTGATTATTGATTAAAGCTAAATCTTTGAATGAATGAAACTTGAATTCAACTAAAAATCATCTGTCGAAAGTTTCGTAATGATTATTTTTCCCGATGCAAGGGAAAGCGAAAAGGGTTAGCAGGACGAGAGGCATCACTCAGCTCTGAGGAATGCTGATGACCACACACACACACAGAGCCTACCCATCCGGCCTGTCCACAAACTGTCCAAATATGTTTGGTTTGGCTTGGTTTTGGTTCGGTTTGGTTCGGTTTGGTTTGGTTCGGTTTGGTTTTATTGCCCTTTCAGTTGTTGTGGAGTGAAACGTAACGGAAACGGAATGGGATTGCCGAATTGGAAAAAGAAAGAGAGAGAGGCTGAGAGAAAAAAGGGAGGCGCAATGATGAGCGAAAAATTGACATGCATGTAATTAGTGACATAAGGACATAACGAGGCATTTGTTCACAATTTGCCAATTCGATTGGCAACCAAATGTTGGGCGACGTTCGTTGTCTGCCATCGCTTGAGGACCTCCACACACACACAGACAGACACACACACACACTTGCATGCATATACATATACAATATATCAATTATGCCGTTTATATTTTCGCGAACGCTCAATTTTTGACTTTGCATCTCGCATCTGTGTAAAATTAATTTTCGGTTATGCAGTCCAAAAAAAAAAAAATTAACAATATAAATACTACAAAACTACGACTAGTCGAGTAATCGCGACTAGCAGATACCCTGAACTTTATAGTTAACGCCTTCAGTCGTACTTGACTTTAACTTCAATGTTCCATATCTCCGATGTTTCTTAAACGATTTCAATAAAAACTTCACAAATTGTTGAAAGTTGGCTAAATGTTGCAAACTCTATCTGAAAGGGCTGCAAATTCAAGATTTTGATGTTATCGATTACATTTGTCTATCGAAAACGGAGAAAATTATCGAAAATTTAAAAGAAACTTGCACGCCCTCGGCTGTTGATGCTGATCAAGAGTATATATACTTTATACAAAACCATTAAACTCTTTTTGAACCAATTTTCAATGGGTTCGGAGTATATATAAGTAATCTGTTCTTTTAGTAGGGTGCCCTTATTTGAACAACAACAAACTATCAATGAACTACAAACCTAAATTGGGTTGAGCGGAAGAAATGAGTTCTTAAAATTTCCTTTCATTGTTTCATTCCACTGTTCCACTTAAGTTTTCTTCAGATCATTATACCATTTTGGTAACTCCAACAAAAAAGAAACATCTGGATAATGAATCTATAGCATTAAATTCTTCTTACTTTTCAACTCTCTGTGTCGCAATGTGTATGGGTTAAGGGTCAAGTGGGATGACCAAAGGCCATGGAACCGCTGTGTGGCATAGGGCATATCAATATTTAAGCGAAAATGATGACAGCTACAACAAAAGAGAGAGCGAGAGAGAGAGAGAGAGAGAGAGACTGGCTGGCAACTAACTCTGTCCAACCATGCAATAAACCAGGAAACCAACAACTCAGCCCCAATGTCTCCTGTCTCGTCAGCATCCGTTGGCAGCGACGCTGGCAGCGACGTTGGCATCTCAGTTGTCAGATTCACGTTGACTCTTTTGACACGTCGACAAATTGTCAACAACGCAACGTTGCCACACAGCATTTACCATGAAAGAAAACCCAAAACGGCCAACAAAGAAAGCACACAAAAAAAAGCTTCAACTCAAAATTTGTTTTAAACGCGCGAACCAGAGAGAGAGAGAGGGGAGAGGGTGAGGGGTGTAGGGGAATGGTCATTCAGTCAACTAGTATTTTGTCGTCTATTAGCTGCAGCATTTTGCACGGATGCCGGATGACGCAACATTTTATGCCGCGCTCAGTGGATTTGCAACACTTAACAGCAGCAGCAGCAGCAGTGGCAGTGGCAGAAGAGTCCTTGCTACTGCAACTGGCGTTGGCGTCTGCCACACATTTATCAACGCCTCGTTCAAGCCAACCGAGCAAGTGTTGGCTCTATATGTGTGTGGGGAAGGGGTGGAGAGTTTGGGGGTGGGGAGGGTTTTGGAACAACTATTCAAGCTACTCGCTATATAGACTCCTGCCACTCGTTGCTTCTATCCAAAAAAATAAAAATTTGTCTGCAGTTTTGGGCCAAAAATTTTGTGCAGCTCGCCGAAAAATGCAATTCAGCACGATTTGCATATTTTTCGGGGCTGTATTTGTGAGAGGGGAAGGGAGGGGGGAGGGGTCAAACACTGGCCACTACTTACACTGTGCATAGGTCAACCCTTAACCTCAACCCTCAAACACACACACACACACACACACAAACAATTGTATGGACGCGTGCCGAAAAGCGCAACTCAAAGGCAGCTTCAATGATGCGTTTAAGTTTCGAAGCTGTCCAACCAAAAATGTCACAATATTCAACAGACAGCAAGGAAGTGAGAGAGAGAGAGAGGGAGAGGGAGAGAAATGCCAAAAAGCATTGCAAAATACGAATGAAATATTTAATTAAAATAAACAAATTATTAGAGAGAAACTTTATCTCTTTTTATCCGAATAAATTCCGATATCATTTAGGAAAGCTTTGTAAAAATCCATCCTTAACCCTTAACCTCTACCAAGCAAACGTTTAACGGTAAATGAAATTAAAAAAACAACTTACAACAAATCGTAAGCGACTCTTGTTGAGTTAAGGTTGCAGACAATTGAAATATAATTATATATATTTATATTACTATTTTGTTTTGGGTACAAAATAATTAAGTGGAATTTGCCTCTGCAAGTCTGTCTCTCTCTCTCTCTTACTGTCTCTTTCTCACTGCATGACTTGCCAGACAGGATGCTTCACATATTTTATCACAAGCGATTTTCGCTTAAACCCCACCTTTCCCCCCCTCACATCGCTCATCCCCTTTCGCCAGGAACATTAATCAAAGCAAAAATGCAGGCAAAATTTCCATGCGAATGTGTTTCGAGTGCCTTTTACAGTTATAAATTTGTGCACACTCACACACACACACACACACACACATGGACACTCTTTATGCTACTCGAGGCATGCCACACGCACACACACACACACACATACATACATGGACACAGACATGCAGAGTCGCGCGTATAGGCAATGGGGAAAGTGTCAAGTTAATGCCAACAACAGAAGCACACCAACCGCCCCTTTTGTACAGGTGCAAGTGGGCGTGGCTGTGCAACAAAAACCCCGCCCATCTGCCCCACAAGCCATCAAATGACAACGTTGATGGCGCCAACAACAACACTCACACACAGGGACACACATATGTAAAGAACTTTGCACTTGGAGAAATCTTTAGTCGATTATTAAAACAACATAAAGTTGAGAAATATTTAGAATGAGAATAAAAGAGGTTAAAAAATTCACTAGAAATTCATTTTGAGGGTAAATTTCATCAGTCAAAAGTCAAAACGTTAACAAATCCAACTTTTTTCAGATATTTCACTTTGTTCTTAAGTTGTTCACCTGAATTGTTCATCAGAGTATAAATTATAATATATAATATATAAATGTCTGAAGCAAACGCAATTTGTTAATAAATCTCATAAAACATTATTTAATACGACAATTAATAACACAACGAAATTCATTTTGAAGATAAATTTCATTAGTCAAAACGTTAACAACTCCAACTTTTTGTAACACATTTCTCTTTGTTCTTAAGTTGTTTTTTACCTGCCTTAAAGCCGAGTTCTTAATAAATCTCATAAAACATTATCTCATATTACAATTAATATTATCGAAATCTTTTCACAAGAAATCTCACAACGTATCAACATAGATTTTTGTGTATTTTCAAAGAACTTATTAAAATTGTTTCAATTCGCCGAATATTGGATTAATGCTGATTAATTTCGATAAAAAAATCTTTACTACAAAAAGAAAATGAAGATTTTTATATTGATTATTTACGTTAAGTTTTCAACTAGATAAAGATTTGATTAAAGAAGGCTTTTTTAGTCAAAAGGTACTTTACTCCTTTATCGCAGCTTATTTTTTCAAGTGTATTTTTTGTGTTTTGATTATTAACGTAAGTTTTGAACAAGATAAACATTAATAAAAGAAGAAGGAGTAAAAAGAAACTTTATTGAATGTACAAATACATTCTTTGTGGCGGTTTTTTTTTCAAGTGCATTTTTTTTATTGATTATTTACTTAAAGTTTCCAACAAGATAAAGATTTGATAAAAAAAGAAATGCATTTAATGTATGGCAGTTGATTTCTTCAAGTGTACGCTCTAGTTTATAATGATGTTGATGCTGTTCTAGTTGTTGTTGCTGTTGTTGTTGTAACCGTCGCTTAGTTGCTAAGACGATGCCAACAGTTGGACGACGAGTCTTTAGACAAGTCAAGCGAACTCTGAAGTTGAGTCACGGGCACGGTTTTATGCACTGACAATGATATGTGCTGAAGAGTACGACACACACACACACACACACACACACACACACATGTGCTGTCAAGGCCACACACATACACACCCAGAGAGATAGACACAAAGTTGTTGTTGTTGTGCCGCCGCCGCCGCCGGTTGCAATGACACTAAGCACTAACTGGTTTAAAAGCACAAGAAGCAAGCGGGGTGGGGAGGTAGGGATGGGTAGCGAGGTGAGGGAGATGCTTTTGCACAAAACGCAGGAGATATTGTTGACAGTTGTGGCATATTATCATACAAGCATGCTTTTCCCAGGCGCGCGCTCGTCTCGTAATTGCTCAACATTGCTCACATCGCACCGCATTCAAAATCCCAACTCCTCCTCAGTAGTATGAATGTGTGTATGTGTGTGTGTGTGTGTATGTGTGTGTGAAAAATGAGGACGCGTCGTCGTTATGAATGTCTCGCCTCATAATAACTTTGCCAATTATCTAAATATAAAGTACGAACATATAACAGTTGCAACTAAACGTTTTTATTATTGAAGGGAGTGCTAAAGAGCGGGGGGGGGGGGGGGGGGAGGACAAAGAGAATAAGTAGATAAACAGTTTATATATGATTTATTCAAGTGCTTTCAAATGTAAATCCAATTTATTCTACTAATTGCCACAGTAGCGCCATCTGCCAACGAAGCTTGCCAATGGTTCAAAGTTGTGCCGCAAAAAGCTTCTTCCAGGCAAAGAACTTCTAATTGAAAAGCTTACGCAACAGAATATCACATAGGATAGAATTTTTAAAGCGGACTTAGCTGGCAATAATATAAGAACATATAAATAAATATAAATATATGAGACTGTTTAAGCAACTTGAATCAACTGAAATGGCGATTGGCGAATGGCTTTGAATCGCAAAAGAAAGAAGATCTCTCTTGGTTATATATATAACTTCTTACTGACCATTAGAGTCAACTAAAGAAAGTAGCAACGAAACTAAACTAAACTAAACTGTAACTGAAGTAAGTAAATATGAGTGGGCTTAAGGGTGGTTTAGAGTGGCTCTTCACTACCTGTTTCGAAACTTTTATTTAAACCTTTAACAAGCGTTTAGTTTGGCAAGGATTATTATAGTTCCTGTTAGCCATAGGAACCTGCTTTGTGACAATTATTTATCTCAAATATCTCAAACGAAATCTAGGAATCTAGAATGAGACCTATTAATGACCTTAACGTTTTTTTTTTTATAAATATTGACAGCCCAGCCAGACATATGTTAATACGATATAATTCTATCTATTTTGATATTGCTCCGAAACTATTTAAAGCTTTTTGCGTAGCTTTAAACGAACTTTGAAGCAACGTAAGCGCTTCGCACAGTGGCGCCATCTGCCATTTAAGCTTGCCAATGGTTCAAGTACACGCTATTTAATTACAAACAAAAAGTTCTGCGGCAAAAAGCTACAATTCAAAAAATAGGGAAATTATTGTTTGCAAAAACTTTATGGTAAGAAAAAAAAAAAGATTAACTAAATGTAAGGGTTATTAGCTCTTGTGAGGGTGTATTTGTAAGAGTATATCGTCGGCGTTGCGGAACTTTAGTGAGATGCCTTCAACAAATTGTAGCTGCTCCAATTGAAAATCGCTGTTGAAATCAAAGTTCGCCAACAGCTTGACCAGAAACACCTTCATAATGAAGAAGCTATAACGACGACCTAGCACAGAGAGAGAAAGAGAGAGAGAGTAGATGAAACGCAATAACAAACTTTAACTTACCTATGCAGGTGCGTAAGCCTTTGGAGAAGGGCAGAAAACTGTATGAATGTCGACGCTCCGAATCTCCCTGGAGATTAGTTTCAGTTCCGGTTCCGTTTGCGGTTTCGGCTTCGGTTTGTTCCTGTTGTTCCTGTTGCATATCGTGATGATGATGTTGCAAGAAACGTTGCGGCTCAAACTGTGTCGCCCGCTCACCCCACCATCTTTGGTCGCGTTGCATGTTGAATGTGTCCAGCACAATGATCGTATTTTGTGGCACAATCGCTGACCGCAACTGAAAATCTCGACTCACATGACGCAAATTCATTGGCACCGTTGCCAGCAGCCGCAATGCCTCATTAACAAAGGCATCGAGATAGCGCAACTGTTGCAACTGCTCGACGCCCACATAGCTGGCATCGTTGCCGTGCGGCAAGACGCTTTCAATCTCCGCACGCAGCCGCTCCTGGCAATCGCCCTTGTTTGTTGCAAGGCAAAGCAACGCTATTATAATGCTATTCGAAACCGTCTCAAACGACTGCCGAGAAGGAGAGAAAGAGGGAGAGAGTGAGGCAACTGGTTGTTGTTGTTGTTGTACTTACCACCAAGACCATGGATTGTGCCTCATCCTCAATGTCCTGGAGCGTAAGTTCACCATTTGCGGCAAGTTGAAACATTTGCTCAATAAATATGCGACGCTGCCATGGAACGGCATCATCAATGGGATTATCGATGGCATTGCGTAGCTGCCAATTGCGATGCTTGCGTTGCACAATCTGTGCCACAAAATCGACGAGCAGCTGGTTGCATGCCTCCGCCTCGGCATACAACTGTGGCGCCAACAAGCGATGCAACAAATCGATTTGCAGCCAAGGCTTAACAATTTTAATAGCCGAAATCTCGAGTAGCCTATTCAAAAATGTTCAAAAATCGCATCATTAAGTATGAATATATATATCTCTCTCTCTCTATATGTATATATATATCTTGTTAATAAAGCAAATGTGTTATTATTTCATTTCAAAGTTCTATGAGCTTATAAATTGATTGCTGAAATAACTTTTTTTGAAAACTTTTCTCAATTGCTTTGGTTACCAAAAATCTGCTCACTTTAACTTCAAAAGATTACATATACATATACACACACACACACACACACACATGTGAAGAGAGAGCACTCACCGCTTGTAGGTGGTGGCAATGTGGGCGTCATCAGCTTGCGTAAAATTTGTCGGTGTTCCCATAATGGTGACTGCAATAAAAAAAAAGAAGGTAACGAGCTGATAAGCTTATCAAACAGAAAGAGATACACTCGAAGAGAGAAAGAGAGGGAGATATACATTTATGTATGTTTGGCATTCAAATTAAGCCAGCTTTTCGTATCAACAAACCAAACATAATAACCAACCTCAACCCCCAAAACCGCACACCACACACCACATGCAACATGCAACATACACTTGTATCAGTCCTGTTTGTGTTGAGATCCTGCACCTGTTACCTGTTAGCTGTTAACTGTTTGCCTCTAGCCAACTGTTAATGGCCAACGCTAACCAGTTTTATAACCCAGCCAAATAATTCAATTTTCAGCCTAACCCCCCCAAAAGGCATTAGATGTGCGGCGTTTATCTAACTGAATTTACAGCGATTAGAAATGAAATTTACTCAACAGCTTTTCAGGCAGCTTAAAGACAAACGGAACTAAGTACTAAAAATCTATATGAAGTGCCACTCGAGTCGAGTCGAATCGAATCGAATTGCAGTATGATATGATAATCTTAAAGGCAGCTTAAAAACAAACGAAGCAAAGTACTAAAAAACATATATGAAGTGGCATTCGAATCGAATAGATATGAAAATCTTTTAGGCAACTTAAAGGCAAACGGAACTAAGTACTAAAAAATCTATATCAAGTGCCATTCGAGACGAATGATGACAAATCAAACGCTGCTTGCAGTATGATATGATAATCTTAAAGGCAGGTTTAAGACGAACGAAACATAGTACTAAAAAATCTATATCAGATCAGAAATGCATATTATAAGTAATCCTAAAGAAACCTCTTAAAGCTAAACTGATGACTAATCAAACGGACCTTCAATGATATGATAACTTTTAAGGCAGGTTTAAGTACTTAAAAACCTATATAAAGTGGCATTCGAATCGAAAATATTCATGAAGGTTTATGATTAGAAATGAATATTATAAGTTTAACTAGCGAAAGCTCTAAAAGATTGAACTGATGACAAACCAAACGCTGCTTGCAATTTTAAATGATAATCTTAAAGGCAGGTCTAAAAACGAAAGAAACAAAGTACTAGAACTCCTATATGAAGTGGCATTCAAATCGAATAGATTCATGAAGGTTTATGATTGAACTGAGATTGAACTGATGACAAAACAAAAGCTGCTTGCAGTATGATATGCTAAGAGTCAATGGAGTCGAAGAGAGAGAAATATTCCTTAGATTGTAGCGATAGCCGATACGATTGTGATTACGATTTAAGTACAAATAGTGATTTGGTTTGTTCTTTTCTGTTTTTCTGTTTTTGTTGATGCAATCAGAAATGCAATTGTCTATGTCTCTCGCTCTAATCATAATTTAACACTCAATATGCAAGCTAAGCAAGCTTTCCCCGCACGCCCATTTGTTAGTAGTAGAAGTCGGGTCTTTGTGTGTTGTGTGGAATGACTTTGGGTGGCCTTCTCCTCCTCTTCCTCTCTCTCTCTGTTTCGGTTTCCGCGTACGTGAGCCGCATGGAAACTGGACAAACGTGTCGTCGCCGTCGCTCAACAACAAACAAACAAACAGAGATTCAGAGAACGAGAAAGTAAATACTATTTAGTTGAACATATATGCAAATATGATTGGTTGGTTGGTACTCACGGCAGGATACCTCGAGGACGGCACGACTTAACATATCCTCGGCATCCTTGAACTTGACGGAATCGCCATGCAAGTGTTGTTGATTGGCAAACTGTTCAATCAGCTGATTGCCAACCGCATTGAAAACATCAAAGAAACTCACAACGATATTGTGATTGAATGCCGGATTCAATTGCTTGCGACGCAACTTCCACTTTTGACCTAACCAACAAACGAAAACTTTATTAACTTTGATTCGATTTCGGATCAAAAACTGCACTTACCCCTTGCATGAAGTAGGCCGCGACGGGCAAAGAAACCCTCCTGCATGAAGGTCTTGTCGAGACATTCGGGCGCATTCAATATACACTCCATGCCAGCCGGATCATCTATATAAAGCAGTGCACGCGTTCCAATCAATATTGCCAATGGTCTCTGAAATATAACCCTCATACGCGTCACCTTGTCAAGAATACCTGCAAACAAAACACAAAATGTTAAATGTTAAATAATCTGTTTTGACTTCTATTAAGTTATTTAGTAAAATTCACGATATATCTATATGTATATAGAGATCGTTGGAGCGTTGTTTTGGTTAAGTTTCATGAATAAGTACTTAGTTTTTTTGGGTTTAGTTTAGGTTCAATGACTAACAAACTTATTAAGTCAAGTTTCACGATAAAGTACTCAGTTTTTTCGGGTTTAGTTTAGGTTCAATTATAAACAAACTTATTGAAGTCCTAAATATGAAATGTTAAATGAAAAATAATCTGTTTTGACTTCCTTAATATTAAGTTAAGTTCACGAGATCTTTAGAGAGATCGTTGGAACGTTTTTTTTGTTTCGGTTTCAGGATTTAGTACTTAGTTTTTTCGGGGGCAATCTTTAAAAATGTTTAGGTTCAATATCTAACTTAATAACTTAACTTATTTTAAATATTTCTTTATTTTAAGTTAAGTTCCCGATATTTGTAGAGAGTTTTTTGTTTCGGTTTCATATTAAAAAAAATTTCTTTTGTGACTTTCTTAATATTAAGTTATTAAGAAAAATTCATATAAAGAGAGATTGGAGCGGTTTTTTTTTATGTTAAGTTTCAGGAATTAAGAACTTTTTAGTAGTTTTTACCTAGGTAATTTCGCAAAAAAAGTATAGTTTCAATAACCAATCAAATAATAACGTTATTAAGTTATATTCATAATGGAACGTATTTTTTTTTGTTAAGTTTCAGCATATAGTACTTCGTTTTTACCTAAGCAATCTCTAAACAAAGTTTAGGTTCAATAACTAATCAACTTGTTTATTAAAATTAAACGGTTTAGACTTCCTTAATATAACGTTATTAAGTTATATTCGTAATGGAACGTTTTTTGTCAAGTTTTATGATTTAGTACTTAGGTTTTTTCGGTTTAGGTTCAATAACTAATAAATTCATTTATTAAATCTAATCACAATGTAAAAAAAAACCTTTCAACCTTTCAACAGAGTCACAATTTAGCCAAAAAATAGAAACATAAAAAAAAAAACCACTCTTTTCACTATTTTGAGGGTTCGCGCGTTCAACAAGCGTTTAAAAATGTGTTTTTGAGTGTTTTCGATTGTGGTGTTGGTTGAGGGGGGCGGTTGAATGGGGGGGTTGAATGGTTAAGGCACTCAACTGTTTGGATGCAAATTGATGCAGAGAAGCAACCAGAGTAGAGGCTGCTGTGCCACGCCCCTCAAGCCATTTAGCTGCCAGATGAGGCGCCAACATTTTCGCTGCTGGAAGCCCAACAAAAGTGCCAACAATGTGCCACAAGCCCACATTGCCACATACAAGTGCATCGTTCGTTCGTCGTCGTTCGTTGTTTTTGTTGTTGACGTTTAATGCGATACTTTATAGGCAACTCAGTGTTTGTTGCTAGCTGGCTGGCTGACTGGCCAACGTATATAGCCAAGTTTATAGCTGCGCACGATTTTTTGCTTGCTTTTTTGATAGCTTTTCGAATGGATTTCGATCCATTCGCTTCGCCAACTCGAACACAACTGAACATGAACCGAACCCCAAACCAAAACGATCGAATCAACTGTGCTCAATTTTTTTGGTTTTTTTAATAATAAAGAAATTATTATTCATTTTGTTGTTTCTTTAATTACCTCTATCATTCATCGACTACCAATAAAATAAATGAGTTTGGCTTGCGACATAATAAAAATATTATTAATAATAATATTAATAATATTAAGCAAATATTATTCACACTTTTGCAATTCTTGGTATTTCAAGTTTGTTAACAAGAATTTTAGATATATTTATTGGAAATGTTAAATGATCTTAACAATTTCTTATCGTTTCTACCAACAACTGGAAGATCAATAAAAGATTTTGATTTGCATAAACTTATAAGTGTTTATATATATATGTATATACATGCATTTTTAATGGGTTCAGGGTATAAAAGTAACTAAAGTGAATCAGAAAAATATATATATAAATTTATATATATAAGATTATTTTTTTATTTTCTAGTCAGCCACTTTTTCTGATTAACTTTCATTATTTTTATACCCTGAACCCATTAAAAATGGGTAAAAAAGGTATAATGGTTCTGTGCAAAAGTATGTAACAGGCAGAAGGAAGCATCTCCCAACCCATAATGTATATATATTCTTGATCAGCATGAACAGCCGATTCGATATAGCCAACTGAATGTATGAACACGTCGATCTCAGAGACTATAAGAGCTAAAGACTCCAGATTTGGAACATAAGCTCGCCTAATCGCCAGTACACGTTTGTTTTCGATTTTCGATAACTCTTCCCGTTTCCGATATACACATGTGATCGATAACAACAAAATATTGAAATTGCAAAACTTTCAGAAAGCGTTTGAAACTTAAGCCAAAATAATGACAATCAGTGAAATTGAGTATTGAAATGGGTTAAGAAACACCGGAAATATGGAAAATTGAGGTTAACTCAAGTATGGCTGAACGTGTTAATTATAAGGTTCGGGGTATCCCCTAGAAGTAGAAGATACATGGAAGTAACTGTAATTGTGCTACGGTTGATTAGCCAGAGTTGCCAACATGGTTTATGGTGGTTAGAATACCACGAGAAATGTCTCTCAATAATTAAAGCTGAACTTTAATATTTGGAAATTCATATTTAATAAACGTGATAAATATAAACACTTTTTCTAATGCTTTGTTTTCTTATCTTAATTATCCTAATTATTATTCTATACATTTTTTTTGCAGGTAAGTCAATGTGAATGTCAAACTGATTCCAAAATGAACATAACTTCAGGTACGCTAAATGTCATTAAAATAAACGAAAATATGTGCAGCGTTTGGGGAATTTGTTGGGGAAAAAAACGTGCATGAAAATTCCTTAGCGCCCCCTCCTCCCCCCCCCCCCCACATTGGAAGCCAGGCGGCACAAGCAATAAAGCAACGAAAGTGAAAAGAATAAAGACCGCAAAAGAGAAAGCGGAATGTCAAAGTCGTCGCATTCATTATGAAATGGCACAAAATGTGGGTGGGGTGGGGGTGGAGGTGGGGGTGGGGGAGCCACAATGGGAAGGAACAGCATGACTTGACTTGAGATGGGAATCGGAGTATTGAGAATTTCTTGATTAAATTATAAAGAATGTCAAATGTTCGTGCGTATGTCGCACTCTCGCCCTCTCTCTCTCACTCTCTTTGTCTCTGTCTCTGGTTGGGTCAAGTCAATAAAGCATACTGATTAATGTCAAATTGTTCCTGTTCCTGTTGCTGCTGTTGTCTCTTTTTGCATAAATTATGCATAAATCGCAAACATTTCGCCTGATGCCAGCCAGACAGGCAGCAGCTTGTCCCTTTAAGAGTAAATGTCGAATGTTTCGCAATGTGTTGCGTCTCCCCAGTTCTTCTTCTTCACCTTCCTCTTCTTCTCCTTCGGTTCGGTTCTTGTTACCATGTCCGCAGCAGTTTTTCCACCCAAAAATGTTGATGGTACCAGCACAAGCATTTAAGCTGTTTTAAGTCGCTTAACACACAAACACACTGACACACACACACACACATCATTATTAATGTAATCATCAACTCTTGAATACCCTGTAACCACCTCCCCCCTTTTACTCGTTTGTGTTGTATATCCAAAGCAAAGCTTAATGGGTATATGCACTTACCGCCAGTCCTGGTTTGATTTTGATTTTATGAAGCGTCGTCTTTTCCAATTACACATTTTAAGTCAGCTGATGCTCGCGCGTCGGTGTTAAGTTGGCCGCGCTTGAGCGAATTGCAGTTAAGTTGGCTGCGCCACGGAGAGTGTTTTCTCCGCGCTGCGCTTTGGAGTAAAGTTGACTGCGCTTTGGAGTTAAGTTTGCTGCGCCATGGAGTAAAGACAGATGTGCCTTGGCGTTAAGTTGGCTGCACCTTGGAGTAAAGTTGTCTGCGCTTTGGAGTTAAGTTGGCTGCGCTATGGAGTAAAGACAGCTGCTCCTTGGCGTTTAGTTGGCTGCACCTTAGAATAAAGTTGACTGCGCCTTGAAGTTATACTTTGTAATTATTTTTGCTAAATCAAATTCAAAATTAAACATTAATTGCCTTAACTTTAAAAGGGTATTTGATTGTTACTCCTTATTGGTATATCGCTTGATGCTGAGAAATGCGGAAAAGCCGTCATAAAAAAAAAGGAATACGCGGAAGCAACAACAACAATCAGGCAGAGATATTTTGAATCTCTCTGTGTGTATAAATTTAATTTCCTACGCATTTGAGAATTTCACATAATCAAATTTTTTAAATGCAAGCGATTTAGGGCCACGCTCGTGAATCAAAAAAAAAAAAACCCGAGAGTGAGAGAGAGAAAGAACACGAGAAGGCAAACAAGTTGTTGAGTGGGTGGTGGATAGGTGTGGTGGGTTGTGGTGGGCTTTTGACTTTTGTGTATTGTGGATGATGAGTTGAACCGTTGTTGGCTACGGTTGACATATGAAATATTAACGGGTCCAACGCACATCATCACAACAACAAGGAGTCAAGTGCATGGGCGTTGCCAACTGGTGGGGGATTTGGGAGGTACGAATGGGATGATTAAGGTTCGGTACGCAATTTGCCATCAAGCGTGAAAAGAAATTTTCTTTAACGAGGCAAAGTCGCGGCATGTAACACCCGTGTTACGGTGTGTGTGTGTGTGTAACAGCGTTGCCAGACTTCAATATTATTAGGTAAACTAGACTAGTTAATGTCCTCTGACTAAAAAACAACTTCACATTTTAATGTACGCTTTAATATATAAATTTTGTTGTATTCTCAATTAATATTTACCTCGTTCGCCAATCAAAACTTCTTCCTTCCCACACACATTCATGTGTGTGCGTGTGTGTGTGTGCAAATAAATGTTTTAGTAAAATAAAGACGAAAAGCGAAATTGGCGTTGACATTGGCTCTTTGGCTTTTTGCTCTTTTAGCGTTGCAAAGACACTTTAATGATGCCACACGTTGTGGCACGCATCGCGGTGATTGTGTAGGGGGGGAGGGGGCGCTAGAGAAAGTGTGGCTCCTGATTAAATGTGCTTTGCTTGCTTGTGTATGTGTGTGTGTGTGTGCCAAATGCAATGTCAAGCTCTTCTCACGTATTTTGTTTTGCGTAACGTACGTTACGCTGCGTTACGCGTCGACCCTCGACTTTACACACACACACACACACACACATAAATGTAAAATCCTGAAGTCAGCTTTGTTCTTGTAACGCTTTGCTAGCTTTGCTTTATTATTTTTATGCGTTCAATTCAGTTAGTCTTTAAATATTTATAGATTACTTTATTAGCGGATTGAAGACAATTACTTAAAACAATTAAACATTAAGAGTATATTAACATAATAGAGTTATTTATTGCATTAGATTTGCATTTGTTCGTGACTTATCTACAAAGAGTTCAGTACAATTCACGCTCTCTTGATTTATTTATGACTGAACTCAACTTCAACTCATCTTCGTTCGATCAGTGTCAATCGAGAGTTAAGATGAAGCGGACGATTTTTATTTTGCTGCTCGTCGCCGTAGCGAATGCTGCGGCCTATTGTAATCTCTATCTTGACGAGCCGCGGCCGATTGTGGTGAAGAGATTCGGCAGCAAGACAGCGATCGTAAAACGAACTCTCTCGCGAATTGATATTTCGGTAAATGAGACAACAACGTTGCACTGCCCGACGGGCTTCAGCATCTACGAGAACAGCAAACGGACAATACCAAAAACGATATAACTACAAGACACGAAAATAAATTCCCCTCGTTTTTTACAGTTAAATAACGAGCTCTGTACAATAGCACCTATTTTCCCTCATACGATATTCGTATTTTCGTTTATTGCGTATCCATTTCTGTCTGCCGCCGTGTATGAATTTGTTTTTGTTTTGTGTATGGACTGAAGTAAATTTGCTTGTTACAGACTGAACCCACTAACAAGGGAAAAAGGGTATATTGATTTGTGCAAAAGCATGTAACAGGCAGAAGGAAGTAAAGGGTTCAGGGTATCGTCTAGTCGCGATTTCTCGACTGGTGCCTTCTTTCTTGTGAATTTTGTTGTGTCGATCAATGAGTACTTCTATGTATGTTTGTGTTAGTGTTTGTAAGCTCATTGGTGTCGAAGGCAAATCGTCTGCAGCTGGCCTGCTGCATGTGGCCTTGGTTCGTTTTTAAAACGAAAACCTCATATGTACATACATATGTACATATGTCTTTATCAGAGCTCACGCAAAAGCAACTTTAGAGTATCTCAAATAAAAAACAAACTAATTATTTGATACTTTTGGAATTGCTGGGCTGCTGGTTATTTTGCCTAAAATGGTATAGGTGCTAGAAATGTTTAAGTTGAAAATACAAAATTATGTTCTGCCGATGTCATGTATAAATCATACATTTATTTCATTTCAAACAAATGTTTTTTTAATTTTTAAATGTTGTTGATTTGCCGATCGCCAAACGGATTCAGGGTGGCTTAAGCCTAGGTCCGTATTTGTATGCACGTGAGTTTTGTTTGGATTTGTTATTGCTTTGCTGTTTAGAGTTTGTCGTAGGTCATGGTCTGTCTGTACATGCAGAAATTCTTTTTACTTGTATTGTAAGATTTTGTTGTTGCCGATCAATGAGTATGTACATACATACATATGTATGTTTGTGTTTGTATGCTCGTTGGTGTCGAAGGCAAATCGTCTGCAGCTTGCCTGCTGCGTATGGGCTTGGGCCGTCGTTTTGTGTATTCTAACGGGAAAAAGGCAAAACGCAAAAGAACAAACAACAACAACACGTGCCGGTTGTCGTTGCTGAAACGCAATCGCTGCTCAATGTGTTTTTATACCCTTTTTTACAATAATCAATACAAGTCAATGCAATTATTTATGAATATTTTTAATACACGGACAAGTATTTGAAAGCTAAATGTGTTTATTTTATGGTTAGTATTAGTTTTGTATTAAGTCATTTTAAACGTGTTCTATAAGTCATTAATGATCTACCTAACTCATAATATATACACACGTACATGTATGATAGAAGTCATAGTTAAGTTTATCACGATTAGCCATACAATTTTACAAAGTTCATATAAAGTCTATACTACCCACCCACTTGAGGCATAGCAAGCAGACAGAAACAAAAGTCGAATATTTAAAATCTCAACTTCGGCCACCACACAACGGCACAATGAAATACAGCAACAACAAATCTTCGTCTGGCCACCATACAACGGCACAATGAAATACAGCAACAACAAATCTTCGTCTGGCGCATCGGACGCAATATCGTATTCAACAATATCGTAATACGTGCTAGGTGCTTACTTACAGGTTTTATCGTTTCTGTTAACAAATAACAGCCTCTGGAATCCTATCTTGTATATTCCATTATCGTTGGGACAATACATAATATTACAACTACAGAGCTACTTTGCACTGAAGATGAAATACATTTGGATAATTTGAAAGTAATGCGTACTAACTCACACTTCAGTTGCGCGGACGGCTTCAAGCAGGCTCTCTATGAGAGCAACAGCAGTTTGGTTGGCTGCAATGGGGATGCGATGACGCTGCTCGTTGGCTATCAGCTGCAGTTTACGCATGACGTAAAGCTCCTTGGCATGTGTTACGATTTGAGTGAGATGCGTTTGCGTTTCGTAAGCTTTCTGGCGCATACGCCACGCAATTTGATCTTAGAGATGCGCACTGAGCACGAATTAGATGATTTGCACCTCGACACCTACATCGGCAGTTTGAGTACATATTTTCAATTTGTGAGTCAATCGCAGTTTCAGCAGCTGATGACCAGCAGCCAACAACAACAACAGCGAAAGCAGAGTTTTGGTGGTCTCTTTGATGAAAAACTCTTTGAGTATGCCAGTCTGCTGCAAGATTCGCAACAGAGTCGAGAGCTAAGTGCATATACTGATATGCTCAGCATTGTCTGGTTGCGCTCTCTTCGCTCTGGCAACTGGAAGAACTTTTTAAGCGCTTTGCACTCAGCAAAGAGAGACAACGACGACTTTTACATCGATGGCAGCGGCAGCGGCAGCTTTGATGTGCGTTTGGGTGTTTCGGGCGTCGCGACGCTGCCCTTGACGTATAACAGTAATGTTAGTCGGCCGCTGCTGATTGCGGGCAGTGTCGATGACAGTGATCAGGTGCTGCCGATACCGAAGCACATTTGGGCGCACGTTCGGGTGCTCCAGCCGACGGGCACTGAGAGCGATGAGTTTGTTGTTGTCGCACACAATTCACCATACGTAAGCATTTCTTAACCTCTCTCTCGCTCTGTTCTTATACACTTTGCTTTGCTTTTGCTGACAGTCGAATGTGTTAGAATTGAGCAGTTTCTGTTCAGACATCTGTCATAACATACCATGGCTGAGGAATACTCTGTTTGGACAGCTGCATTTGGTGCCCAATTACGGTGTTATGAACTGTTGTCGCCCTGATCAACTCGATAAGCTAACAGACTTTCCGCTCAGCAGAATGTCGCAGCCGCCGCCGCCACCACCACCGTTGCCAGCAGTAACAACAACAACGCCATCAACACCTCTTCTCTAGCTTTAATGCTAAGCGGGAGAACGACAGAGACAGAGAGAGAGAGAGAGCAGTTTAATCTTCGCAGCGTCTAAAAATAATTTCTTTTGTCTTTGTTGTGACGCTTCGTATTAAGCTTTCTATGTTGATCAAGAATAAAGCTCAATTGCTCGGCTCTCTTTCTCTCATTGAGTTTGTGTTTGCTTACACATATACGAGTTCAAATATGCATAAATAACGAGTGCAGCTACCATTAAGAACTCACCATACAAATAATAATAAAGAGTCGTTTTATTTAAGTGAAGGACGAGCGGCATTTAAAATGCGAGCATAATAATGATTAAATGTGCATACATAAAAAACATACACATACATACATACATATCTGGCTGGAACGGTCAAGTTTAGTTCAGGGGACGAAAAAAAAAGCCGTTTCACATATTTCTTCTTTTTTTTGCCCTCTTTCACTTTATGTGTGTGTGTGTGTGTGGGCCAATGAATATTAAAATATTTTTGTGCGCAGAATTTTGCTGTTGCATGATTTCCGCTTAAAAGTTTTTAATTGGATTGCAACCGCTTTGGCGAACGTAATTTTCGTCACAAACAAAAAAAAAAACGCTGCAACTGAAAATCAATTAAAATGCCGCTCAAACGACGCGTTCAAGGCTAAAACACACAAATTGGCTTATCGAATCGGCTAACTATTGTTTCGATACCCGATATACTATGCAGAATTCATCATGTAGGCAGCAAAGAAGAAGAACAAGAATTTAATCAACACTTTATGCTGTATGGAAGATAAGCTTTGTGAAGATCTAGATCCAAGTTTTTCCCTAACCTGAAAAGTATAAAAAAATTGTGCAAAATCCAAATAACAATAATAAAATACATTTTTTCTCATACTGGTATGGTGGTCATTTTTTATTATATAATTTTTTTTTTCAGATTTTTCTTTAGCATGAAGGCTTTTTGTATGTATATATATTTTGTTTTTATATATATATAAACATGTATATATAATTTGTTTTTTTTTTTTAGCTTTCGTACATTTTTGTCATTTTTTTTAGGATTTTTTGTGTTTTTTTATGTTTTATTATATATATATATATATAAATTTTCATCGACATACATAGTTTTTAGTCGTAGAACAATTATCACATCTTACACATATATATGTTTGTAGCTATACTAAAAAAACGTATCCATTAGATGTGTTGTGCGCATATGTATCTTGTGTTTTGTTCAACTTTTTTTTATTATCTTTTGGTTTTTTGGTTTTTTTCCTTTTTTTTTGTATATAAATCTTTGAAAAACTATGTAAAATCGCTCTTCTCGTCATCTTTCATTTCTTTCATTTCATCAGCATCATCAACAACTTAGAATCCCTCTAATATAAAAGAAACATTAAAACTATCGATAGGTTTTGGTCTTGAAAACCAAAAAAATGTTAAAGAAAGTTTTCAGAAATATTCAAAATCCAGTTAAAGGTTCTAAATACATTTAGGTATTGGCTTTTGTTCTGGGTTTAACTGCATTCATCTCTCAAACACTCACAACTTTGAATCATACTCAAAAGCATATGGTTTTCCAGCCCGAATATTATCTGTACCTTTGAATCTTTTGTATTCATTGCTATTTATACTCACACTCATTTGAATTTATTCTCCATGTTCACTCAATTTGACTAACACTCATATTATTCATAGTATTCATTTGCACTCATACTCATATCTACGTGCATTCATACTTCAATCAACTCTTACTCATATACCTACTTTTAGAATTCAGAAGTATTCATAGTATTCATTTGCACTCAAACTCAATAGTATTCATAACACTCATTCGCTGTATTCATTCGCACTCATACTCATATCTACTCAAACTCACACTTTTATCAACTCTTACTCATATATTTTTCCTATACTATTCGTTAGTATTCATAGTACTCATTCGCTTTATTCATTTGCACTCATACTCAATAGTATTCATAGTACTCATTTGCTTTATACACTTGCACTCATACTCATATCTACGTGCATTCATACTTCAATGAACTCTTACTCATATATCTTCCTATACTATCATTAGTATTCATTGTACTCATTCGCTTTATTCATTTGCACTCATACTCAATAGTATTCATAGTACTCATTTGCTTTATACACTTGCACTCATACTCATATCTACGTGCATTCATACTTCAATGAACTCTTACTCATATATCTTCCTATACTATCATTAGTATTCATAGTACTCATTCGCTTTATTCATTTCCACATTTCATATCAACGTTCATTCATACTTCAATCAACTCTAACTCATATATCTTCTTCTAGAATTCAGAAGTATTCATAGTATTCATTTGCTGTATTCCTTTGCACTCATACTCAATAGTACTCATTCGCTTCATTCATTCATTCACTTGCACTCATACTCATCTTTCTACTCATACTCACATCCCAATCAACTTAAAACTCTCTCATGCATTCTAAATAATATAAATTTACGTTGAATTTGAAACTTATTCACGCCTAAACGAATAATCTTCGAACACTATTCAGACTCGATAAGCATCTCTACTCCTACACACATTTATTTTAGCATTGATACTTTTGAATTCTGCCGCCAAATCTCTTTAAAATATATATAGTATATATATATAATTAACCTTGTACTATCGATAGTTCTTAAAGTTTGTTGCCATCAAATTGGACATATCGCCTGGCTGTTGGCTGTTGTCCAAAAGTTTTTTTTTTTTTTTTTTTTTTGGTAATTAGAGTGCTTGTCAACATTATTGTACTTTACTTCTCCTTCCCTCTCCTTCCTTCCTTCTTCTTGTTCTTTTCATTTAGTTGGTTGCTTTTCTCGGTCGCATCCTTTTTATCTTACGAGTCTCTTAAAAACTTCTCTCATTTATTTTGTATAAGCAGACACCCCGATAACTCAGCATTGCAGAATAATGTCAGGCTGCCAATGCTGCATCCTCTCCTACTCTCTTACCCCCTGAAAGCATTAACTAGCACTCGTTCATGATACCCTGTTCTCAATGTGAAAATGTCTAAGAAACAAGTATATATATAAATCGAAAATGCTTTCTTTAGCATATTTCATAACCATTTTTAAAGAGTTTCGGGTCAACTAAAGCTTTAACTGTCTCTCTTGAATAACTTTAGTTAGGGTATCTGCAGTCGACACAAACTTTTAAATACTATTGTTTATTTTCTATAGCTGGTTCTCATTTAATTTTCGTTACGTTTGTTTTCTTTCTTTCTTATTCTTTTTTTTTAACTCGAATTTTCTTTTGTGTTTCATTTTGGCACAACAAACAAGTGTATTAGTGTGTGTGTGTGTGTGTGTGTGTTGTTCAAAGGCCAACAAACAATTCTCATTAGTTATTTAAAGAAAGTTTTACGCTTTGCTTCCTACACACACACACACACACTCAGAAAAATGCCCTTACTTTTCTTGTTTTATTCAGTTTGATGACCTTTTTCGTCATTTCGCACATTTCAATAATGTTCTCGTTCTCGTTGATGATGCTGATGATGATGTTGACGATGACAATCAAAGAAAATAAAGCTTCTTACAAACCCCGCTTTCTTACCCCTTCAAAAATGTGTGTATGTGTGTGTGTGTGTGTATTGTGTTGTTGGTTTTTTGGTTAACCTCACTTTACTTACAGTCGAAGTGAGAAACAAATGCAATGCGTTCGCATTTTTTTTGGGTTTTTTAGTAGATGCATTCGCCAAGTAAATCGCATTCACCCTTCTCCAATGGCTTGAGCCACAATGGATTGTAGTTGGGGCAGAGCTTGCGATGGATGGGTATTTTGATTTGCACCGCCGTCGGATAGATGCCTTCCCAGTTGTGTGCCTCGAAACGTTGCCCATCCGATCTGTTGCATTGCATGCTTAAAGGCTCTTGGATGTACATCGTGTACAGCTGGTCGATGTGCGGTTGTGTCCATTCGATACTTCGATAATTCAACGAACGTGCTCCATTCAAATGTATGCCATGCTGATGCTCCTTCCTGCAAACCAAACAATGCCAACAGACAAAGAGAGAGATAGAGTGAGAGATTGGAAATGAACAAGCATTTGGGATTAAGTCATGTAATTGCATTTGGGGTTAGTTAACTCTCCCCTTCCCCTCCCGCTTTGTCGAGCGATTTCAATCAGCAAATTTCTATGTGTCTGTGGCCCATAAATCTGTGCTATGGTTTTTTTGTTTGCTTTAAATTACACCCAGCTTTAAGTAGAGCTTATGCAACTAATTGAAAAGTATTATACGCCTGTTTGTAATATATATATATTATAATTTTCTTCTTTTTTTTTCTTGCTTTCCACCTGCTTTTTGGCAAAAAGTTTGCAATCATCATTGCCCAACACCCCATAAATCATTATAAGTTTCGCTCAACTCTTCTCGGAACACAATCAGACGTTTGCCTTTTGTCTAGCCAGCAAGTAAGGCGAAGGCAGCTAAGGCAACGAAGGCAAGAGAATAGAAGAAGAAGAGAATAGAATCCCTTTTAAGGCCGCTTTTGAGGCCTTTTTTGTAATTTAACCGCAATTCACACCCAGAATACCCAGAATACAAACGCAGCCCTGTAAAAGTTGCCTCGCCAAGTCTCTAATCTAATAAACATTTTTCTTCTTTTCTTTCATTTCTTGCACATCCGAAACAAAAACAACAACAACAACAAACAATGCGAAAGCCTTTTCCAAGCATTTCAAGACTTGTTACAGCTTCTCGCTACACTTAACGAAAATTATGTATCTACCCTTTTTGTGATGTTCTTAACTTGTTCTTACTAGTTTCTTTTTTTGGCAAGTGTATTCTTGGTTGGCATTTGGCGTTTTCTTTGGTTCTGGTTTCTTGGTTTCCAGGCCCATTAACGCTGGCAATTAGCGTGCACCTTGGCGTCGTTTCGTTTCGCGTTGCGTTGCGTTTGCGTTTTTGGGACAGGCAGGAAGTTGAAGACATTTCCGTTATGAATACGCTTCGAGCCACATTAACCGGTAGGAGCGCAACAACAAACGCCGTCGAATGCCAGAAACTTTTTCGCCTTTGATGGCAAATGCCAAGCAAGCCGAAACACACAGAAAGACAGCGAACAAGGGGGAGAGGGGGGGGAAGCAAAGAGTAAAGGCGTTGGATTGAAAAGTAAAGCAAGACCTTGGCAAGAACCAACCCCAACCGAAAGCGAAGCATTTGCGCGCTTACCGTTTCATGTAGATAAAGTAATCCTCAAGCGTTTCCTCGGAGACGGAACTCTTGCACACCTCCAACTTGGTGGCCGGATAGTAGTGTATATAGTTGACGCACATCTCATCGCTGATTGAGAAGCCACCCAAAGTTGCATTCGTATCGGCGAGAGTGTTATAATAGCATGTTGTTACCAGAGCATCACCCTACAAGCGAAAGGAAAGAAGAGTTTGCAGTGAAAGAAGTTATCGATATGTTATCGATAAATATCAATCAATGAGCTACTTACCGGCAGGACACGTGGCTTGTAGTGCAATGTTCGCATCTCCTGGAACTGATTGGAGTAGTAATCATCGCGATTCACCTCGCGCAACTCCTGTTCACCGCGAAAATGTCGCGTTAGTACACGAACGCCGCGCAAATGTGTATGCAACTGTGATCCAAAGATAATGATGCCCGTCCGGGGTAGGGCAGCTCGGGTACAATCGGCGACACAGTAGCCGCTTAGTGGAAATGCCTGTTGACCGGGTGGTATGGCCATTTTATCGGTATACTCGAGACCCAATTCCATCACGCCGGCATCGTATTGGCGCAGTGTCTTTGATAATTTGATGCGCAATCCTGAGCTATCCACAAGACCTGCGGGGCGTATGATTAATATTAATGCAATTGCTAACTAAGCAAGACACAGAGAAGAGACTTTGTACACAATGAGAACACGAACGAGGAGAGGAGAGTGAAAGGCTGAGTGAGTGTTGCAGGCTCTTGGCTCAAGTGGCATCATGTAATGCGCAAGACGTTGCCACCAACCAACACACAAACATACACATATACACCGAGGGATACAAAGGGAATACAAGGACACTTCAAGCAGTAATAATGACATTTTGCTCTGGTTTGTCGCAGTTGCCCTCTTGTTGTTATTTATACAAAACTTTAAATGCAATCACCCCCTATGCTTACACCTGTGTTCGTGTGTTTGTGTGTGTGTGTGTGTGTGTGTGTGTGTGTGTGTGTGTGTGTGTGTGTGTGTGTGTTTGTATGGTGGTGAAGTGGTTCAAAGGTTTAAGAAACGAGTCACACAAAAGCAGCTCAACAATCATCAAAATCGAATTAACTCGCAACACACGGAGCGTTCCCACATTCCCATTGTCAGTGTGACCAACATTTCTTCTTTTTTTTGGGTTTGAATGTAAAGAATGTAACGAAAAGTAGTTGAAAAGATAATAAAACACAACAGCTAAGATCTTTCTAGTCTAGCTAGCTCGATAGGGAGATACCCTGAACCCTGAACCCTCAACCCTGGATCTTACCACCATTGGAAAGGTACGCACCAGTCTGAACCCTGGATCTTACCACCATTTGGGAAGGTACGCACCTGACTGTAACTCTGGATTATTGAAGTGGACCTCGAGTCGAACGTAGGGATTGAAGTCGGGACCCCCGACCGGTAGTCCAGCCTCTGGCGGATAGGTAAATGTGCTGGCACCCATCGCCCACAATGCCATCACCTTGGAGCACACTTTGGCCTTCGCCGGCAGCTGTTCACAGTCACCATTGTACAATGGTATCTCAACATGTGGACCGGTCTCGCAGTGGAATACCTCCATGTGATGCACAATGCCGGGTGTCTTGATAATCGGCTCAAATTGAACGATATGCAAACGATTCTTCACAATATCGTCCAGACGCTGCACATGACACCAATAAGTTGTCTCCCGATTCGGTATCACTGCTTTCTCCAATGTGATTTCAATTTGATCCAAATCGCTAAAGGTTCCATAGAAAATGAGATACCATCATTCATGATTGTTGTTGTACTACGAAGACTTACGTTTCGGGTATGAGTATTTTGTCGGCACGCAGCAGTTGCAACTTCTTGAGACCTGCCTCATGTGGCGCACTCACATTGGGCAGAGCAAACTGATGATCCTCTAGCTCTAGCTCTGATTCTCCACGTGCCCAAACCACATACATGGTGCCTTCCTGCAAACCAACAGGGAGTTAGATATAGATAATATTGAATCCTGATTAGTTTGATTAGTTTGTTAAGTACTCACATGAAGACGCAGATCGAGGGGATCACAAGTATCGAACTTGCGCTTGAAAGCCAATGTGAACTCGTCCATTTTGAAGACCTCACAGTCCTGCTGGTAGTCCTTGCGCACCCAACGACCATCGGGACTGGTATATGTATCCGTAACCACATTGAAGAAGCCATTCTGATTCTCAAAGAAACATATATCCGCATCGCCTAAACCGCCACGTTTCGAGAAGCCCAAATAGAACCAACGATGCTGCTCATTGAATGCATTCTGTAAATGAAATAGAACCTCTTGCTTATACCAATCGACCATCCAGCTCAACTTGATCTCCTTGTCATCCAAATAGATTTCATGCAATTTCGTATCCGATAGTCCTGTAAATGAACAGTTCATTTAGTTAGTTATAAGGGCAAAAACGATGTGAAAGATGTATCGCTAGAATCTTCATAACTTTCATCATGCTTTGGCCCTGTTTTGCGCTATTTTATGACATGGTCGGAATTAATGTTTGCAATTAGAGGCAAAAGTTACGAGTAACGCGAGAAACTTTGTACAAGATCAAGTTTGCCGCTGTTCTAATTAGCAAAAGCAAAATATGTAAGAGACGAAAAAGGAAGCGAATTCAATTTCTCTCCCTCTCTCTCACTCACTTATTTGTGTTGGCTGTGTTATCTTACTTTGGCAACGAACCACACAGAGCGTCCAAAGGCAGCAAGGACCAGGTCATTAGATTTATGTTACCAAAGGACTTCTGGCCAGGCATGAGAACATCAATTACAACACAAACCAAAACTGGGTAAAGTGGGTGGATTTGTATGGAGTCTCCAGACTCGAGTCTCGAGCCAGTGGAGCGGCAGTAACGAGAAAGAAAACCCAATAAAATGTCAAATCCAATTGGCAAACATACACCCAATGCACACAATACTATTCTCTATGTGTGTGTGTGCAAAAGTATATCAAACTGTTGGACAGCACTCGAATAAATAGATAGATAGACGGTATAGAAGGGTTTACTCAGCTAGCCAGCTGAGAGCTCAAACCAAAAGGGATAGAAAAATAATAAAAAAAAAAAACGAAGCAGAAAAGAAAAAATCCACTCGATTACAATCAAAAGTGACAGCGATTCGTTGAGTTTTACTCGATTCGCACTATCACAATCACAACGTGCAACGTGCAACGTACAGCGTGCAACGTGCTTCCACAAACCAAATCTCTTATAGGGACCGGATGGGAAAGGAAACTTGATTCTCATATCAATTTGGTTTGGATGCGTTTGATGCAACTCCTTTCACCACTTGGCATCCCCTTCAATGAGTTTTTGTTAGTGTAGTCAACTTCATTTTGAACTTAATATGAAAATGTAAGAGAAATGCATTTTACTTTCAGTTTGGTAAGCAACCAAAATTGAAACTTAAAACGAAATGAGTGCGTGATTAAATACTTATTGCTTCATTTTGTCTTCACCTTTAAGAGAAGTTCAATGAGAGTAATGCTTTAATGATAGTTTTCATCAAAGTTTCGTTCACCTTTAAGAGAAGTTCAATGAGAGCTTTAATGATAGTTTTCATCAAAGTTTCATTGTGTTCTGGCACTAAACAAACAAAAAACAAGAAAGAAGGCTCTAGTCGAGACTAGACGATACCCTAAACGTGTATGTATGTGTGTGTGTGTGTGTGTGTGTGTATCATCTATCTATCTATATATCTATCTAATCCATCTATCTATCTATCTATATATCTATCTATCTATATATCTATCTATCTATCTATCTATATATCTATCTATCTAATCCATCTATCTATCTATCTATATATATATATATATATATATATCTATCTATCTATCTATCTATCTATCTATCTTCAAAGAGTTATCGAAAATCGAAAACAAACTTGTACTGCCTAGGGATAAAGCGAGCTCATGTTCCAAATCTGGAGTCTCTAGCTCTTATAGTCTCTGAAATCGAGTGTTCATTCAGATGGCTATATCGAAACGGCTGTTGATGCTGATCAGGAATATAAATATACTTTGTGGATTCGGAGTTGCTTCGTTCTGACTGTTACATACTTAAGCACAAAACCATTATACCCTTTTTGCCCATTTTGAATGGGTGCAGGATATGAAGAACACAAACACAAAATGCATACACACATATATCACATTTGGCAAATCGATGTCCGGCAACAAAAAAAAAAAAAACACACGCAACGAAAATTTCCATTTTCACAAAATATGCTTCGTTCGTTTTTCATTTTCATTTTCATTTCGATTTCCTTTTTGATGCCATCAAGTGGAAATAGTTGTTCATCATAAACAACAAATTGCAATCATTGTTCACAATTTGTTGTCGTTTCGCTGAAACGAATGAATAACTGAATAATGCCACTGATTGGCATAACATGATGACATTCGTTCATATCATTTGACACAATCAATAGCAAAATTGGAATATTGTCAAGTTTTGAGATCGCAATCACATTTCTCTTTCGAATGATTTGCCATAATTGCATTTTGAATGAAACAGCAAAAAGGTAAATTAAAGTTTGGATAACTCATGTAAGGCGTTCCTTAACCCATTCCTGTACCAGCTCCAAAGGGGTTCAGGTACAATCAAAAATAACTTTTAAATTAAATCGAAAACATTTGAGATGTTTAATCTTGGCATGTCACAAACACACTCACACACACACACACACGCATACGAACACAAAAAGAAAGTTTTTATTTTGTTCAAATTCGATTTGTTGTGTTGCCTACTTTTTACTTTTTAGCTAGCGCCTGAGCCCAAAACAAAAGTCAACTCAAACAAAACAACTAAACAGTTCTACTCCCCATCCCCCCCTTCCCCTCTCTCCCCCATTTTGCTTCTCTTTTTAAGCCAGTTAGACAAAAAGTGAGAGACTTCCTTTGTGCTCCTTTGCACTACAATTTTTCTCGATTGCTTTGTCTTAACTTTTCAATTGCATTTTCATTCGCACTTAACAGCTTTCACCCGTCGGCAATTTAAGCTACAACTACAACTACAACAACAACAACAACAACACGACAACAACAACGCATTGCACACATAACTGTAAATTTAATAAACTTTGCCTGACTGCCTCTCTCTCTCGCTCTCTGCCTCCCTCACTCTTTAGTAGTTGTTGTGCGCATAGCACAAATACAAATACAAAATAAAAAAAAAAAATCTAAACTTTTTTTGAAGCCTAAGTTTAGATACCCTGCCGTTTAAACTTTACAGTTCATATGAAAGAAAATCGATTCAAATTACTTTTAACATATATACAAAGTAATTTTTCCAAGACTTTTTTAACCTTTTCACAATTGTCTTAAACTAATACTTAACAGCTCATAATCTAACAATAATCTCAAGCTGATACTTAACAGCTCATATTAAAGGTTTTCCATAGAGTCAAAGAAAATCGATTCAAATTACTTTAACATATATAGGAAGTAATTTTTCCAAGACTTTGTTAACCTTTTCACAACAGTCTTAAGCTGATATTAAAGATTTTTCCATCGAGTTGATTTAAGAAAATCGATTCAAATTACTTTTAACCTATATATTTGAAGTAATTTTCCCAAGACTTTGTCAAACTTTGAATCTGCAGTTGAATATTTATTTTCAAGAGGTTAAATATGCTCTGTTCGAATTTTTCTAAGGGCTAGCAAAAATATTAAAGAAACTTTCTTAAATGCATAAGTTTTCAATTGAATGCAAAGCTTAAGCTTAAATCTTCGAAATGAATTATTTTATTTTATTTTAGTTGTTGATATTCAAGAAGCAAATGAAGTTAAATATTTATATTCTTGCAATACGAGTATAAAGTATTTTTCTTCTTTTTTTGATTTGTTTTCAAAGCGTATTCAAATGAAAATATGAAAAACAAAAAAAAGGAAAACAAACTTTTTCAACCTATATATTTTTGTTTGGCACTAAACTTGAAATGCCAGTTTGCCGCTCATGTGTGTGTGTGTGTGGGTGTGTGTGTGGGTGTGTGTGTAACAGGATATTGGTAGTGGGGGTGGTGCGTTGGTGGTTAGCCTGAATGTAGTACGTGAATGTGGTGCCAGAGTTCAGCGCATAGTTTAACGTACTATATATGTTTTGTATATGTGTGTGTGTGTGTGTGTGTGTGTGTGTTTGCGCCTTTTAAAAGTGAACACGAATATGGACTATGGATGACGAGCATGACGACGTGACATTGATGATGAGCAGCACTCTGTGGCATGCCAAGGCGTATAGGAATTTTCTTATTATGCACAATGCACCATGCGGCACAAACTTCAAGGAGGACAACCCTACTACAACCCTACTACACCCTAGATTCCAACAATCTTTGGCTTGCAAAATATTTATAGTATTTGTGTAGCTGTGTGGGCTTTTTTTTGTTGCTGCTTTATATAATCCAGCTGATGTCATTATTCTAACCTTAAGTTGCACAAATCTTCAATTGCTATGCCCCAACCCCAACCTCCCCCCCCCCCAAACCGTTGCATAACCTTGCGAAAGTCTATGCAATGACAATTCATTTTTTTTCGTTTTCTTTCTTTGCTCAAGTGTCGCTTGAGCATCTTGGGAATGCTTCTTGCCACAACACTGAGAGAAATACAAATGCACAAGATTTTCCAAACGGTTTAAGAAACATTTTCTAATCAGCTTTTCATACCTTACTTTAACTAATTATTATTATATTGTTTTTGGTTATACCAAAAGATTCCTTAACAACATTTTGTTGAGTGTATAAACCGGTTTGTGCCTTTCCTCCGGGTCTTGGTCGCATCTTGTTGTATACTTTATTGAATTTCCTTTTTAGCGCTTCACCCCACCCCACCCCACTCTTTGCTCTCTCATCTGTCCATTTTCGATTGGCATGTCGAGTCCGAGTTTGAGTCCGAGTCCGATTCCGATTCTGAATTGAGTCCAAACTCAACTACGCTTCTTAATATAAATTGACTGCTCTGTTGTCCGGCTCTTGTCACATTGAGTTATGAAATGGCGGAAGCAGCCAACAAGTAATCGTGTGGCAGGAGGCAGGAGAAGGCGTGGCACACACACACACACACCGAAGAGTTTTTTGCTTGATTGAGACAAACATTTGTACAAAACGAAAAAGGAACAGAAATGTTGTTGTTTTTGTTGTTGTTGCGGTCGCCCCAGCTCTATAAATTATTGAGGATTTATTGTGGCCAGTCGTTCACATAAATCAGTCAAGTATACCTATATATACAATATATATAGAATAATTTTTATAGATTGACTGCATTGGCATTGAAGCTGTATTCCCATTTTGATGGACTGCCTCAAACGAGCTCACGTTTCATGGCCAGGTTAATATAATTGCTGTGCAAAGTGCTCTCGGAATTTTCCCAACCCCCCAACCCAACCCAACCCAACAACCCACCTCCCCCGCATTGTTATCCCTTCCACTATGCGGTGACATTTCTGAGTAATGGCATTCCCAAGCCAATAGCTTACTGCATAGCGAGAAACAGACTGACAGACTGAGAGATAGAGAGTGAGAGAGAGAGAGAGAGAGGGAGAGGGAGAGAGAGAAATGCATTTTGTGACCGCCTACACATTGCAAGAAAAGAAGGACAAAGAAACTTGACTTGCGAGTAGATAACTGAAAGATTTATTATGTGATAAGCACTACGAGAGAATGAAAGAATGAAGGAAAAGTAAAAGTACAGAGAAAAGCTAAACGAATAAAGAAGTAAACAAAGAAAAGATAAAGAATGGAAACTAAACGATAAGTGCGTTATAGGAAAGAATGAAAATTATGATCAAAAGAAACTAGAAGAAGCAAGATTAATCAAAGATCAATGCTCTAAGAAATGTAGGCAGAAGAATGACACTTAAAGACGGATACAAGGGACCGAAGATAAGATCGAAGATGGCTTAAGTTAAGAAAAAGGAACAACAGTGATGTAGGGAATTGGTTTAAAAAGGTGAAAAGCATCCCGAGAAACTAATTGGGAGAAGTAGGGGAAGGGAAGTACTACAAAACTTGTACAAAAGTTTCCAATGAAATACCAAAAAAACTAGCATATGGAGAAATGGGAAGTGCAGAGAAGTGAAGCGAAGAGTAACGGAAAGCAAAAAGTGATAAGTTAAGAAAGAGAAAAAGTCTTAAGTAAAGAAAGAAAAAAGTGATAAGAGAGGGATATACGAGAAAAGGAAGTGAACCGAGATAGGAGGAAAAGCGATATCAATAATAAGTAGAGAAATTCAAAGCAAACGGAAATCATTCTCGACATGTTAGAGATGATGATAATAAATGGATGATAATTCGCGTCTCCCAATGTTTATCGATAACAAAGAACTGCATTTCCAAATGGTTCCCTATTGGGCACACACACACATACACAGATGATATATTTATGAACGAGAGCGTAAAAACAGGCAGAAAAGCGATAGTTAACGATAGGTAACTGCTCATTCCTGCTACATCATAAATATGAGCTTGCCACAACAACAAAAAAATATTGGCAGGAACAGGTTTTTTGGTTCAGTTTGTCGGTTTTTGTTGTATCAGGTTCTCAGGGTCTGCCAAATGGCCGCCAGTTGCGGTTATCCCGAATCCGAACCCAGTACCGAATCCGATGCTGCTGCTGCTGCGGTTCTGTTGTGGCGCATTGGGATCCAATGATAAATAACGCGAAACGACAGGAAGTCCAAAAAACTGCCCAAAGCTCAACGCAACCTAATAAAGCTGACCACGCATCAGCAGGAGGCAAGCAGGGGAGTGGAGTTGCCACATGTGTGGCATACACCAAGCGAAAAAAAAAATTAAAAACCAGCGGCTTGTGGCCACGGTCCAGGCACAAAAATCTCTGTTGTGTGTGTGAAAGAGACGTCAACGTGGTAAGCGGGTGAAGTGAAAGGGAAGAACACGCCCTCCTCCCCCCACACACGCACACACAAACGAAATTGATACACAAAAAAATGAGCGAACAGTTTACAGCGGAAGGGTTGCAATGTTGAGTTGGATGGATGCAGTGTCCATGAGTACATTGTTGTTTGTTCGTCGTTGTTCGACGCCAAAAATGTTTGCCGTGCTTTTATGTTTCACCCACTCCTCCCCCCTTCCCACACACACACACGCACACATTGAAAGGGGTTAGGCAATGTACAGCCTTCGCTAACAAGCTAACATTATGAGTGAATAAAATATTTTTTATAAATATATAACTGCAACCTTTAATGTATATATCGAGATGAAGCAATAAACGAGTGAACAACTGCAGCGTGAAGCCAAATAAGAAGAAGAACTAACGAGAAATGAGTAATTATAATGAGAAAGTGGAAGGAAGAAACTTATTAACTTTTACTGTACCTTTGATGTAATGTATATCGAGAATCCAAATAAGAAGAAGAACAAACGAGAAATGACTAATTATAATGAAAGCTTAATAAAAGATACAAAGAAACAAGATGAGGGTAAGCAGAAGATAGATAGATTGTAGGAATGGGACATCTAGTAGTATCGATAGATGTCAGTAACTTTCTAAACGAGCTAAAAAATAAAGATATAAAATAGTTAGTTAGAACCGAACCAGCAAAATAATAAGACGTACAATAGAATAAAACTCGGGTCAACAAACAAGAAGCTATTTTATTGTTATTTTAAAAGTTCAGTCCTACAATTTTGGGAGGTACCTTTAATGCTTCTTAGTTACTTTAAAAGTTCAGTCCTACAATTTTGAGAGATACCTTTACGTGTTGTTTGTTACTTTTTACTATATGCTGGTCACACTTAAAGCACATAATTTGTTTCTTTCTGTATCATACCACAAAAATAAATGCTTTCTATATAGTGAAATCAAAATGTGACCAATTTAATATTTAATTTATTGCAAATGATGATTTGTAATAGTTAACTAATCGGCTTATGTGACACATTTGTTGGCCATAACTTTAAAATTGTTAACAGTGGTTCGGTTTTGGGTTTGGGTTTTGGGTTTGGTTTCTCTTCACTTCACTTCTGTTCTTTTCAGTTCAGTTTTGTTGTATTGCGTTGTGTACTGATTCAGTCTGTTGGCCACGTGTGGGTCTGTTCTACCGTTTTGGCCCTTTAACCTTCCTCATTCTCTACCCTTACTACCCAGTTAAGCTGTGGGAAACATTCCATGTGTATGTGCGTGTGCGTGTGTTTGTGTGTGTGTTTGTTGTGCCGGGTTTCCAAATTAGGTTTCATCTGCCAGTTTCTGCCTTTTTCACTCTGTTTGCAAACTAATTTGCCGTTAGTTATTGAGATTGTGTGTGCGTGTGTATCAGTATCTGTATCTACATATATATATGCATATACATATATATATATATATATATTACAATCTGTTTGAAAAGCGCAAAAAAAAAACACTTGAAGAAAAAATTAAGTGAAGAAGAAGAAGAATCTATGTTCTAGCATTTGAATAATTTACAATCTTTAATTTAAATTACACTGTAAATAAATATAACACACAATAATAAGTAGTAAAAAAAAAAGTAAAACCTTAAAAAATATCTTTTATATCTTCGAATTCTCAAAAATATTTTCTTAACTCAAAGATATATTCTTAAAAAAATTTTAAAAACATTTGTTATATATAAATTATGAAATTTTTTTTGAAATATAACCTTAAAAAAAATATTTTCTTTTTAAATTTATAATTATTTAGATTTTTTTCTAGAAATAATATCCCAAAATAAGTTACAAATTTCTCGTATATAAATTTTACCTTTCAAAAAAAAATACTTTTCAACTTAACGACATATATTCCTACAAGAAAAAATTCAATGCAAAATAATTTAAGTTTTTTACGAGTTCAGAGTTTTTTTTTTTCCTTATTCAAAATTTTTTTAAATTCAGTTATAAAATTCTAAATTTTTGAGTATTATTTTAAGATCATTGCATTCATTTTAAGGAACTTTTAAGCATTTATTTTTCTGGCTTATCATTCTTTTTTTTTCAAGTGTAACTTTCTGCTTGAGCAAGGTCTTGGGGCATGCATATGCTGGCCATTTGTCTGCCACGCCTCGACCATAAATTATATGCTCTTGGCGCAGGCAACAGAAACACGGCAAGATATGCTCAAAAGATACGCACACACACACACGCACACACACACACACACACACACACATACATACATGGATAGCAAGAAAGTTGTCACTTATAAATGTGTAGTTATTTCCATTAAGTTGTTGTCATCACTCTGACATTCCTTTAAGTCTCATCTTCTTCTCTCTCTCTCTGTCTCTTTTGCTTTGTGTCCTTCTCGCTCTTGTGCGGTGGAGACACTTGTCGGAAATGTTTTTGGTGGAGGTCATACAAGCCGCTAGGTAATCCATGCCTTAAGCGTAACGAGTTCGTGAGCAGGAGGCAAGGTATGGCAACGCTGTGGAAGCTGGTTGTGGAAGCTGGTTGTGGCAACTGCGTGTTGCGTTTGCGGGCAACCCAACTTAATCACAAGTAAACGACGATGACGCCTTGCCATTTGCCCGGTAGCTCATCTCACCCTCTCACTCCCTCACTCTCTCACTCTCTGTCTCATTCGCTTTGAAAACTCCACCGAGCGAAACGAATCTGCAGCGTCAGCCATTAATTTAGTTAATGACATTGTGTGGTGGCCGCTGCGCCAAAAACTTAACACTCAGCGAAATATATTCAAAGAGTTTTAGAATATATTTTTAACTAGCTACAAGTAATCCATGGCTCTGCCTTCTCACTTGGTTACTAGTAACCGATTACAAGTAACCGATTAACCCTTAAGTAATGTATTCCCAACAACTTTTACTACCTTACTTCGATCTCTGGCTCGAATGACAAAATACTGACATGACACTTTTCCGTCTCCCAAAAAAGAGTACCAATAACAAACAACACGGAGCAATACCAGTTACACAAGATCTCTACACAGACTTGTAGGCTATATGTTAATTTGATATTTAAGCTATATTATTGTAAAGTTTCTGCCTTCTCACTTCAGTCTCTGCTTCGTAATCCAAATTACTGACATGACACTTCTTTGTCTCCCGAGACAGTACCGATAACAAACAACACGGATCAAAACCAGTCACACAGCATCTCAACACAGACTTGTAGGCCATATGTTATTTTAATATTTAAGCAATATGATTGTAAAGTTTCTGTAAAATCCATTTGATAGTTTTTGCGTGAAAGAGTAACAAACAAACAAGTATACAAAAGGATGTGCCTTAATTATCAACTTGATTGTAGTTGTTGTTCTAGTTGTTTTTGGCCAGTGCAGCAGTCAAGGCAGAGTGTGTGTGTGTTTCAAGGGCCAAATGTGGCATCGTGGCCGTGTAGCCGTGTGGCCGTGTGGCATCAAAGGCCAAACCAGCATGCAAGCAAACAAATGTAGAGAAAGTATCTCAAAGATACTACTTATGCCAGCTAGCCAAAGCTCATAAACTTTTTTTTTATGCCCCGCCTCAAAGACTGACTGTGTGACATGTGCGATGGCCGGCGGTGGGGGAGGGAGGGACCGGGGGTGGCACGTACTCTTAGATCAACCAACTATCCCCTCGTTGCTGCCTCGTTGTTGTATGCAACACTTTTCGTTTCTTTCTTTTTTTTTGTATTTTGCATTCAGCGAGCATTTTAGCTTTTGCTTTTTGCTTAAAAGTATTATTTAAGCCGCAGCGAGAGAGTACGACATCAGCTCTTTTGTGCTAATGCAGCATGTGGCATGCCCCATACCACTCCCTACCCACTACTCTTCTAGCCACAAATGCCATATGTCCCCTTCGCGCCATGGGATAGAACAGACATAGCAAAAAAAACAAAAAAAACATTGCAAAAATGAAAATGGAATATAAATTTGAAAAATTAAAAGCAGGATGAAAAAATAATGTGAAAAATGTAACTAAATTAAATGAAATGAAATGTAGCTATGCACTGTGTGGTTAAATGTCTCTTAGCGTGTGTGTGTGTACACACATATTGTATCTGTGTGTGTTGTTGTTGCTTTTGTTTTTTGCATATTTGCATAACACTGGCTGTCAAAATAAATGTCGCACCATTTTTTTTTTTTTTTCTGCATTTACATTTCTACAAAATGTTCAATAAAAGTTGCAACTGTGTTCGTGTGTATGTGTGTGTGTGTGTATTGCCAGTTTGTGCCACTTGTTAGTGACGAAATTGAAATTGGCCAGTGTTCCATTTCAGCACTCCCCTGTGGCTTATGGGCCCGGCCCAAGGCTTTCACACAAAACCACAATCCACACTCGATATACTGAATTAATTAAGACCAAAGGTAAACAGCCTGAAACCACAAAGTTTACCACAGATGGTAGAGAAAGAAGAGGTACACAATATCGATATGGAATTTCTCTCTCTTTCCCAATAATTTGATATGAATTTTCTCTCTCTTTCCTAATAATCCATATTAAGTCAGACTTTCTAAAGAAAAAGCCAGACCTTCAGTTGAAAATATGTAATTGTTATCGATAACATGTGCATATTGAAAAGCGTGAAAAGCGACTGGCGAATCCAGTCGCTTGGTTCTGAATATATTTTTTAGTATATATTCTTCATTTGGTTTGCTCAATATTTGAGGACAGCATTGTGTATTTTTTTAAATTGTTTGCTCCAAGTGCGCCAAAGTGCCTTAATAACTGGCACTAACATTTACATACGATTATGTCCCACTAACTAACACACACAAACACACACACACCGTTTATATAAAACAAAAATTTGTATAAATTTTGTATATAGTAAAATTACTCTTCACAGGACCAAAAAAAAAGTATATATAAATTTAGTTAAAATACTTTTCATATATATAATTAAATATATATATTAGATAACATCTGCAACGGCGATCGTCGCCCTGTTTAGAGGAGGAACTTTTTTGTGGTCAAATATGTTAGAATTTTACAAAAGATTGATTGCCCGAGCCGACTATTGACGAAACCGAGATATTTAACCGGTATCTCATCGGGCATACTTTTTCAATTTATTCAATCACTTTAGGTGGGAAGAACAATGCACTCCCTTATAAGAAGTTATTTCAAGTTATTTTTTTCATTTGGCAACATTAACCATTAGCCTACTGAACAATTCGTTCGTTGAGTGCAACAATCAAAAGTTTGTTTCATGTTGAATGACAACTTAAAGAAGTTTTTTTTAACACAGTGAAATCAATTTCTGTACCATTCAATGGCGAGCAGGTATGATATCCTTTAAAACGTAAATGTAAGCAAATAAGAAGAAAATCCAATTGATGGAACCGACAAACGGGGTAGAACCTTCGGAAAGGATGTAATTCCATGACAAAAAAAATATATATAAAAAAAATGTATAAAAAAAATATTTATAAATATAGTTCAATCACTTTAGGTGAGAAGATTTTAGCATTATAGAAAAGATCCAAGAACATATATTTATATATTGCATTCGCCTTTTACTTTGTAAAGTTTTGATTAAGCAACGCTTAAAGCCATTAACAAGTCCCAAAACAAAATATATATTCTAAGTATAACCCTTTTCGGATCTAATGTGCATTATATAAAGACCTTTCCCACATATAACATGTAGAACCACTTTTGCATGCCTTTATAATACCTTAAAAGTATTGTCTTATGTCTATTTGTCTACATGTTCGCGATTGCTTGGGTCCGTTAACAAGTTAACAACTCTCTGCTTGGTATCTTTGGGCCACTTGAATGTTCTGTCCCCGTTGGTACTTCTACTTCCAGTAAATAGCCAACGGGTGGGAAGAAAGCATGCGAGTCTTCTGTGCTGCAAAAACAAATGCTTTTCCTAAGTTTAAAGAATATTTAAAACATATATAAAAAAAAAAAATTTAATTTAATAACTTAAAATTACTTTTCCCAATTCATATTGTGAAAAACCAAGCACCAGAATCTAAATGTGCCTCCTCTTAACAATTGGTAAAGTTGAATCGAAGATTGAATTGAGGATAATCTTAATATATTTCTACACATTTTGTACATTTCTCAATGCAACAACAGCAGCACCTCCGATGTTTCAAACATAAAGAGAGAGAGAGCAGCATGTAGTTTTGGGGATTCGAGCACAGAAGTACCGAAAACCCAGCAGAAGAGAGCTTCTGGGTCTGGTTCTGCTTCTGTTTCTACTTCTGTAACCAGAACGATGTCTTCGAAGGAAACATGTGAAGATGCGATTTGCAGTACGGGGTAGAAACTCCGGAAGAACACATCCAAAATCGTTCACATAAAAAAAAATAATAATTTAAAAAGAATGTATATATAAAATGCAACTTTAAACAACTAAATCAATGGCAGAACACGCTGATCCCAACAGATTAATAATGTTCATCATGTTCCTTGGCTTATAACGTTTACTGGCAGCCCAGGCCTTAATATTGTCGAGCGAATTGGCCAACTTGCTAATCTTTTCGGCTTCTTAATGTAGTGCTAGATTGGGAAATGACCAGTTTTAGCCGAGAAGGTGTATCTCAAGGGACATTTCACCGGATTTTCAGCAACAACTTTGTCGGCCATGGTTGTGAATTGTTAACTTCGCATATATAAATATAGTTCAATCACTTTAGGTGAGAAGCAGAATGCAAGATTCAAGAACACATTTAAGATATATTTATTTATATATTGCATTTGCCGGCAGCCATTTGGCAACATTGACCATTAGTTATGAACAATTCGTTCGTTGAGTGCATACAATTAGAAGTTTGCTATGCGAATGAAAACTTAAAGAAGTTTTTTTTAACACAGTAAAATCAATTTCTGTACCACTAAATGGCGAGCAGGTATGATATCCTTTAAAACGTAAATGTTAGTAAATAAAAAGAAAATCCAATTGATGGAACCGACAAACGGGGTAGAACCTTCGGAAAGGATGTAATTCCATGACAAAAAAAATATATTGAAAAAAAAATGTATTAAAAAGATATACACGTATATATAGTATATAGTTCCATAGCTTTAGGTGAAAAAAACACGCAGTTCCTGATAAGTTTTAATTTTATTAAAAAAAACAATGAAAAAATTGGCAGGCGATATTTAAAAAAAAATATAAAAAAAATATAAAAAAAATATAAAAAAAAATTGGCAGGCGATATTTTAGAAATCAGTATAAAAAAATTGGCGGGCGAGGACGGGTACAGACGCAGCCCGTCCTAGCTCTAAACCGATTTCCAGCCGGGTATACATTCTCACAGAGCTAGAACCTGTTGGGAATTATAAGGCCAACAGAATGAAAAATGTGTTGTAGTTGTACTTTACTCCTGAAAGTATGCAATGAAAAAGTGAACAACTGGAACGGCTGATAAAAGCAGCTTAATGGTTATCAGATGGTTTGTGATCAATAAGGATATATAGTATTATATTATTTGTATTATTTATTTATTATTCGTACCAAGCCAACTGGATCAAAGCGTATACAAATTGCAGGCAATCCGTCTCTTAACCTCCTGGTGCTTTTTGATAGTTAAATTGTTGCAGGTCTACTTAAATATTTATGTGGCAAAGAGTGAGAGAGATAAATTGGAGACTGTAACAATTGAGATGTCAAACTTTTGCAGGTTAAATAATATCATTCAGCATTTGCATACACACATACACACATACATACATACATGTATGCAATTGCATTTTGAAATGTAATTGGCAGAATAATCGTAATTACGTGTATAAAAGACAGAATACACACACACACACACAGAGATACACAGATGTTAATAGATGTGCTGTATGTAAATAAAAATCGCATATGAAGCACTTTGATTTAATTTAGTTCAAGTTTTTGTCGACCACACGACAATTGAGCCTTAGTAAATGACACACACACACACTTACACACACATACAAGTTTGTACTAATGAGTTTTCAAATGTGTGCGGATCTAAAAACCACTCCAAGCTTTCGCTGCTCTCGAGAATTTCTTTCATCCACTTTCGGAGCACTTGATGCATTGCACTTCAACGCTGGAGAATCTGAAGTGGTTTTTCACTTCCGTTCCTTCCGTTTCCGACTTTCTTTTTTTTTTTGAACGGCGGCGCATCGTTGACCCACATATCTCAAACGATTTTTCGGCACATCGATAAAAACCGCTGCATTTCAAGCCGACAAAAAAAATCCACAAACTAATAAATTAAAGTACAAAAAAAAATATAGATTTGATGTGAAGTAAAAATTAACATGATGATATTTAAGAAACTTTAATAATATGGCATTTATATTTTTAAATTAGAGCAGATAACAACTAAGCGTTACCATTGCTACGGAACCGATTACCGATTTAAATCGATTGTTGTTAAGGAACCAATTACCGATTTAAATCGATTGTTTAGTTGATTCTTTTTCAAAAGACAATTTCATAGGAATGAAGGCAAAACTTGCTTAAATTGAGAAAGCAATGATTATTTTGCATATGTCGATTAAAATCGATTATTTTCTTTCCGTAAAACTGTTGCATATTATTAACTAGATATTCTTATTATATTAACAACTGAATAAAACTTTATTTATGTTATAAATCCCCAGCCCAGCCCAGCAACTGTGGCAAGCCGCAACTAATGACATGAGTAGCACAAAAAAAAAGTGAGTTTAAAAAAATCCCTACAGGGATGTGAGAAAGAAATAAAAAGAGCGAGAGAGAGTGACACGAATGTAAATAAAAATGAAAATCAAATTAAATTGTGCTACAATCTGGGCAAAAACAAAAATATCAATCGAATAATGTGCTAAGAGATGCCCTCGCGATAATTCAAAAGCAAGTAAAAATCTTTTCAATAAAAGAGAGAAGAATCCATTCGAAATTTGATAATGTTTGTTTTTGGTAAAGAGTTAAACTAGTTAAATTAAACGATTTAGCTCCTGAGTTCAATTTACTTTTGGACTTCTTTCTGACCGAACCGAATAAACTAAATTACAGAACGAATGAAAGAATTCAACCAACTAATTGAACGAATCTTAGAACTGAATGATCAAAAGAACCACCAAACGTAATCAATTGAACTGGCGAGTTTTTAGCGATCATATTTTTTTAGATGTGTGTGAATAACAGGGTATTTAACAAGCAGAAGCTGAAGTAGAGGACGCTACACAAAATTTAATCAAGCAAAAATCAATTTAAAATAGATTCACTTTCCGCGCTAATTGTTGTGCCGACGGCAAATTAACAAATATTTGCCAACAGCCAGCCAGCCTGGCTAGGCAGCGAGGCAGCGGGGCAGCGAGGGAGCGGGGGAGCGAGGGAGTCAGAGAAAAAGCAACAGTTTCAAGAGACTATCTAGCTAGCTTGAAGCTGAGCAATAACAACGAGCGAGCAAAGCAGCTAATTAAACACTTTTCGCACCAAAAGAGACGGCCAAGAAGCAAGCGGCAGACGGCTGCTTCATTTGCTACTTTGGTTTAATATTATATATATATATATAAACAAGTATTTTTGACGTGTAGCAAATTGCTTGGTAACGGCATTTTGACACTTTGGCTTCCCTTTGATGCCGAACCCCCTTTGATATTAACGCTCAACAACTCGAAAACTCAAAAACTCAACTTAAACACATTTAATTACAGCAATGCGCAAATTTAATTGCCTTACTTTTGTGGTTTTACATTTAAATTAATAACTATTTTATTTAATGTTCTCTAATTGCATTTCGTATTAAAATTGGTGTTTTTTCGTATTTAAAGTTTTGACAGCGGCCATAACAAGGTGTGGCAAGGGTATGTTAACAACTTTAAATTTCGCTGAAATGCGGTAGAAACAAACGAAATGGCGTAAAAGCAAATATTTTCCCATGTTTTTTCCATCAGTTTTCGTTGCGCAAAAAAAAAGAAAACATAAATGTAAATATCGAATGTTAAAACCCTGAAGCCATTAAAAATAGGTATAGAGGGTATAATGGTTTTGTGCAAAAGTATGTAACAGGCAGAAGGAAGCATCTTCCAAACCATTAAGTATATATATTCTGGATCAGCATCAACAGCTGATTCGATGTAGCCATCTGACGATCTCAGAGACTATAAGAGCTAGAGACTCCAGATTTGGTACACATGCTCGCCTAATCCCTAGGTTTCTTTTCGATTTTCGATAACTTTTCCCGTTTTCGATATACACATGTTATCGATAACAACAAAATCTTGAATTTGGAAAACTTTGAGATGGCATTTGAATTATTAGACAAAATAATGACAATCTGTGAAGTTTTTGTTGAAATCGGTTGAGAAACACCAGAGATATGGGAGATCCAAGTTGAGTATGCAGTATGTGCTTACACACACACACACACACACACGCACACATACTTGCAAGTACTGAGTGTACGCGTTATGAATAGGGTTAAAGGGTATCGACTAAAGCCTTCTTACCTGTGTTTGTTTATCAAATAGCGGCGCATAAACCGATTACAGACACACAAACAAACAAACGAACGAACGAACGAAGGAACTCTGTTTTCTCAACTAACAACGTTGGTTGTGTGAAAAGCTCATGTCTGCTGTCATAATAAGCTGTATAAAGCTGCCATTACTTGTGCGTGAGAGTGTGTGTGACCCAATATATATATATATATATTGTATATAATTGACATGGTTGCAACACTAAACATATGTTAACGCTTCATCAAACAAATCTCAATTTGTCGACGAGACGAAACAACTTTTTTTTACCTGTTTGGCCTTGGCCCCGTTAAGTGGTTTCCCTAAGCTCCTACTAAATCCAACTACTAAGCTGCCGCAGCACACACACGCACACATAGACGTGGCCTGACTTCCTTGGCATCGATTTCGAACTAAGCACACACACACACACACGAAAAAAAGGAACTAAAGAACGAATATAGTAAAAAACATGAAGGTAATCTTTTTTTTGGATAGCATTTTGCTTCAGAGCACTTTAAGTGACAACGTCACGCCTCACGTTCCTTCTACACTGAGCGAAATGTGCACTTAAACTAACTAAAATGTTTCAATAAGAATGCAAATTACAAATCGGTAACAAATATTTAACACTGAAGCGGAAATATCTGACTTAAAGTCAAGTAAATTTATTCTCTTCTTGCACACATATGTTTTTCTGTGTGTGTGTGTGTGTGTGTGTGTGACTGGGCTGGTGCTTAATAAAGCCACACGAAGCGGAAATGAGGATGTAATGTTAACAGGAATGCGTTGAATGACGCCATTTTGTGCAACGCCAAACGAAAATCACGTTGCACGTTCAACAGACAAAACATCGACAGACAAGCATTGCAGCAGCATTGCAATATGTACTATATATACTATACCTAACAATATACTCATGAATTCAGAAAGAGAGAGAGGGGGGGAGAGGGTAGAGGGTAGAGCGAATGAGTACACATTGCTGTTGAAATTGAAATTGGCTTGGCTTATTTTAGAATACCCCAGAGCGGAACAGCAACAGCAACAGCATAGTGTTAAATTGTGTTGCAAACGAACGAGCAACCCAAACCCCCCCTCGTTTCTCTCTCTCTCTCCTCTTACACCAGCCAGAAAAGATATAAGTATATGTTTGTAAAATGGAAAGAAGTAAAAAAAGAAAGCGTTAAGAAAAATGCTTAACTGCAAATAATTATTCCTTTTAAATGTGAAAGTTTCTTTAAGCTAAAAACTTTCGAAACGCTTCAGTTCAGTATAGAGTTAGTAGTTGGTTACTAGTAACCGATTACAAGTACCCAATTACCCCTTAAGTAATGTATTCCCAACAATTTTTGCTACCTTACTTCGATCTCTGGCTCGTAAACCAATTTACTGACATGACACTTTTCCGTCTCCCAAAAAGAGTACCGATAACAAACAACACGAAGCAACGCCAATCACACAACAGTTCTAAAGACTTGTAGGCTATATGTTATTTTGATATTCAAGCTATATAATTGTTAAGTTTCTGCCTTCTCACTTCAGTCTCTGCTTCGTAATCCAAAATACTGACATGACACTTCTTCGTCTCCCAAAACAGTATCGATAACAAACAACAGGGAGCAATACCAGTCACGAAATATCTCTACAAACTGTAGCCTATGTGTTATTCTGATGTATCAGCCATATTATTGTCAAGTTTCATTCAAAGCGATTAAGCGATTTAGTTAACATTTCAACTTTCCCATTTATTATAGTATAGTTTTAATCAGCATTTAAAAAAGATTTTTAATCTTTGAAAATCATTACAAATTGCAATTTTGAAAATGATTATACCCAGAGCGCAAGAAAATAACGAAAACGGAATGAAATGGAATGGAATCAATTCGAATCAAATCGAATCGTATCGAATGGAATGGGAAAAGCTGCAAGGCAATGTTGATGCAACACACGAGGGAATTCCCCTGTTTGAACGTGAAAAGAGAATGGATAAGCTACGATGCATACATATATATATCTATGAATTGGACACACACACATACATATATATATATATATATATATATATATATGTATATAGATATACTCGTACATCATTGGTTATTTATTGGTTTCCACTAAATAAATCGACTCGAAATTGGCGAACGTCGCAAAATGGACATTATTGGCCTCCATATTGGCCTGCCACGTTTCATGTTGCACGTTGCACAAGCTCCCTCTCTCTCTCTCTTTGAGAACTGGGCCACGATGTGCTAGGAACACGTTCAACTAAATCAAAATGACTCTATCGACACACACGAGATCTACAAACTTTAACCCAAATTCAAGGCAAGGAAACTAAACATAAACGATATGTTGTCAAGTTTTTTTGTCGCACGAACACAATGTTTAAGTTTACTATATATATTTATTTATTCAGTCAACTTTTTCAAGCACAGTGGACCAAAATCAAACACACAAATACTTCTAGTTTAAGTTAATTAAACTTAAAATTCTTTGTTGAGTCAAAGTGAAACCTTTTAGCAAGTGTTCATCTGAATAAAGGTTTTAAATGTTTGGTATTATAAATCATTCTAAGTTGTATCGAAAACTTTGAAGCTTTGTTAATATTATGCATGTTTTGGAGTTACTTTGTTATCACCTTTAAGAATTATTGGATTTGGAGTTATTGCCTTTAAGATTTATTGCTAATTTTGTATCCTTTAATATTGAAAAGTTTTATTCAAATGAAAATGAAAATGAAACGAAGTATGCAAACTTATACATTTATTATATTAGTAGGACTAGAGGCTATATGATTGACTTTTGGCAGGTTGTTAAGATCATTAGTTTCAACTAGAAACTGGAGAATATGAGCATTATAAACAGATAACAACATAGGTAGAAAGCTTTCATCCAATCATTTCAACATTGCTGTTGATTTTGCCACAACAACGTTAGCATTTTGACCATTGTGGTTTGCCATCAAGTTGAACGCACCCACAAACACAAATACACACACAAACACACACATACACATATATATGTAAATAGTATTAGTTTAAGTGTGTGGTACATTTAGTGGCCTATTGATAGTCAAGCATCATCATCATCATCATCAGGAGCAGCAGCAGCAGCAGCAGCTGAGAGGAAAAGTAAAAGTCGAGATGGACAACGGCTCATTAGCCCTGTATATATATATAGAAATGTGGCAAGTAGTAGTACTCGTAGCTCATTTTTGTGTGAAGAGTAATTTGTTACGATTGTCGTCAGCTGATTGCAGCAATAGCAAAAAAATCTTTTGCATACTTTTAGGGGATTTTTTTGGTTTTGGTTTTGGTTTCTTTTGGTAAGCTTGTCGTAGTCCCCAAAGATTATGTGACCAGCGATTATTAGACAGCATTTACCGATGTCACGATGAAGTTGAGCCCAAAACCATGCCCCCTCCTCACCCCCCCAACTCCTCCTCTACCCCCACGAAGCCGAAAAAGTATAAAAGTAGAGAGAAAAATTTTTGTTTTGGGGCTACTGTCAAGGGATTTGGCTTTGACAAGCAAACATAGTCGATGCGAACACGATAAGAACGGCAATAACTTTAAAAGTCGCTGCGGGCTACCACTTACTCACCCTCTACTTGCCACTAACTCCATGCCCCATGCCATGCTATTCCCCTCAGCGACCATTGAGAAAGCGGACAAGTTTTAGGTGTCTCTGCCTAAATATATATCTTATCAACTTTCATACACTCAAACAAATATATAGGAACTTACGTACGTTAAGAAATCTTCTTTTTTATAAATATATATATATATGTAGTATCGAACTAATATTACTACTTACTATTGAATGAAACGTTCAAAAACATGGCTAAGATGTTTCTTTACCTTTAAGTAATCAGTTGATTTCAGTCCAACAACTTCAAATCCTTAACGTATTCTCATCGCATTTTCTCGCAGTGTATGTAGACTTTTGTGAAAATCATTGACCATTATGCTTATGTTACATTGAGTCATTGCCCAAAACAAGAGAACAGCTCATAAACACAAAAGCCCCAAAACATGATAAGCCCTTTCACACACACACACAAATACAAATAAAAGACTTGATGGGGGGTAAAAGGGAAAGAAAAGATCATCATATCATTATTCTTTGGTTTTTTGTTGAATGTTAATGAAGTGATTTACAGCTAGTCGAAAGCAGTTGAAATTTAAGTAAATTAAATAAATTTTAGGGGCAGAAAAAACCGATTTTCTTTTTCTTGTCAAAACTTTCAAGAAAGAAATGAAATGTTCTTAAATTTCCTTGCCAATTTTCCGCCCCATTTTTCCTTTTTTCAAGTTAAACCGACTTATTCTGCTCACATAAATCAATATCCTATCATAGTCGAAATGTGAATTTGGGGTTTCGGGTTTTTATCTCCATTTCCAGTTCTGTAGATAATAATAAAAATAATAAAATGAATGAATGAAGTTGCGAGAAACAGTTCAATCAACTGAAAATCTTTTGGTAGCCAAAATTCACTTGCCTCAGCTGTCACACAGCTAAACCATTGACCAAAATCTGAGTGGTAGGGGGGTACGCCCCCCTTTTGGAAGGGATGGGATGGGGTAGCAACGAACTTTAACGGGGATTTGAGCCAAGCCAGCTTAACGTCAGTCTAAACAAAAACACTTTGCAAACAACAACAACAGTAACTACAACAGTAAACACAACAAGTAAAAGTACTTTTCAATCGAGCACGAGCTCGACTACATGATACCCTGTTTTTTGGCCAAGATCCAGTTTTTGCTAGAGTTGAATAAGTTGCGATGCGAATTGGAATGGTATAGCCTAAGAATTGTTGATTTTCTTGTTATCGATTATCGATTTTGATCGATAGTAGTGCAGGAAGTAAAGTAAAAATGTGTTTTTGCTAGAGTTGAATAAGTTTCAATGCTAATTGTACTGGTAGAGCTTTGAAATTGTGGATTTTCTTGTTATCGATTATCGATTTGTATCGATATTGGTGAAGGAAGTGAAGTTACAATGTGTTTTTGGCTAAGATCCTGTTTTTGGAGTATTATAGAATACTGTTGAAATAAGTTTCAATACGAATTGGAGTGGTCTGTTGTCGGCTATCGATTATTATCGATATCATAGAAAGATATAGATCAGCATTTTGTTCGTATCGTGCGTACAGGGTATAATCAGGGTATAATCTTCAGAAGAAGAAGCACAAAGGAGAGAGAGTGCCATGCACACACACACACACACACACACACACACAGAAAAGCTGCAGCTGGGACCAAGGAAATAACAACAAAAACACCAACAACAACAAGTTGAACAAAAACTAAAGCATAAACAAAGGCACAACCCCAGGCTCCTCGGGGCACAAAGCAAAGCACGAACAACCCGCCCACCCATCCGCCCACCCGACCGCCCATTCGACCGACTGTTAAACATAAGGTTCGTGTCGTAAAGCTTTCAATTAAAATTAATACAAATTTACGTGAATTAAATAAGCAGAGCAAAGCGAGCGAACAACAACAACAAGAACAGCACACCTGGTGGACAGGTAAACAGGTGGGCGTGTTACCATAATCCACAGATGACTGAATGTCTATATGTATGTGTGTGTATATGTGTGTGTATGTGTGTGCCCTAACTGCCAGAATCAGAGAGTCGAGACTTTTTATAACGCAAAGAACTATTTAGGGAGTGTTCACTGTACTTTTAATTACTTTAAAGTCTTTCCATTTCGATTTCTCTTTTAACAATAAGTTGCTTTTGAATAAAGATCGCAACGATTTTAAATTTATTTCAATATTCATTATTAGAAAGCCAACACATTGATATATATGTGTGTGTGTGTGTGTGTATAAATTAACATGTCCAGCTACTGGTTAAAATAAATTGAATTGTTTGGCAACAGCAATATGGCTGGCTGACAACCCCGACCCTCAAATCGCTTTTCCAACGTAAACACAACGACACACAGTGGGAGTGAGAGAGAGAGAGAGAGAGAGAGAAAAAACAAAGGCAAGTTAAGCCGAAGCAATCGACGATGCACACAGCGAGAAATCGCAGACAACAAGAAGCAGCTACGCTAGCCTGGCTGGGATGGCTGCCTGGCAAACCAAGTCAATAAAAACAACAACAAAGTTCAAAAAAAGACACAAAATCAAAATGAAAATACAGACAGCACAATGCACGACTAGGCAATACCCTGTATGTGTTTGGGGAGAGAAGTTGGAGGCTGCTTGAGCCTCTCACTCAATGCGCTCTTTGCCGACAAGCTTTACGATATTCAAAACTTATGCTCTCGGCTATGTACTTACGATATGAATTTACGATTTACAAATGATCAAGGCTGCTTGAGCGCTCACTCAATGCTCTCTTTACGATATTCAAAACTTATGCTCTCGGCTATGCACTTACGATATGAATTTACGATTTACAAACAATTTAATGTTTAAATCAAATAACTAAAACACTTTTTCAAGTGTTAATGATCTCAATGAAAAGTTCCATTCATTAAAAATAGTAATTATAATAAGAATTGATTACATATATGTTTTTAATATATACAAAAATATAATTCTTACTATTTCAATGCGATTAATATGTGTATATATATATACCATATGGAGTGAAACTTAACTCAAGCTAAACTTTAAGATGCCGCCAGAAACACACACACCCATCGCCCCATTTGATGTAGGGTATATGAGAGAAGCGAGAGAGGGAGAGGGAGATAAAAAAAACGAAAACAAGACAGACAAACTATAAAGCAGTCAAATAAAATAGTAAAACTGAACTGAACTGAAACACTAAAGCAAAAACGAAAGCAAAGGGAATGGGAAAAGCGAAAGCGACAGGCAGGCAAGCAAGAAGAGTCTGTGATTTTGTTATGTACCATGTAAGTATGTAAGTATGTTAGTATGCAAGTATGTATTAGTATTAGTATAAGTAAGTAAGTTGAAGTTGAAGGGTCGCCCCGATGTTATTGTGTTTATGGAGCACTTTGACAAGTAGTATAGAGAGCAAAACCAACAACAAATTTATTACAAGTAGTCCGGCTTTATTTGACACTAATCAGACGAAAGCTCTCGCTCACACACACACACACACACACACGCACACTCAAACTTACATACAATGTTCACAGATATAACGAAATATTCATTTGATTTGCATTTAGACATGAAATTTGTGTATTTAAGTAGCTTCATTACATATATCTATATATATATATATACATATATATATATATATATGTAACTGCCATCAATCTCTCGTTCAACGTTTAATTTAGATATTCACTTGTTGCATTTATCGATTGTTAAATTGAAAGAGATCAATGAACGGGTTCAAGAGAACTAAAAGTAAAAGGAAAAGTTTTAACGATATCGATAGTGTATTATATATCGATCAATTATCATTTGCACCTACTAATGGTATTTTATAACCTTCACTCGTTACATTTATCGATTACGCAACAAAAAGTTATTAAAGTGAAAGGGAAAGAAAAAGTTTTAACGATAACGATAGCTTGATAAGTATGTGCATAGTTATCGATCAATTATCGGTCACACCTAATAAACACTAAGAAACGAAAGTTCATTAGCAAATAGCTAATATTATTCACTAAAAGAGTAACTATACAAATGGATTGCAATATTATCGCTATCGATCAATGTCAGAAAGCAATCGCACACACACACACACCAATACAGTAACAGACAGACACACCTGTCTCTGACGGCGCCACCATAAATGCTTTTTTGGTTGAAAGGGCGAATGATACATTTGTTCGGATTGTATTGATTTTAAAGACGCGCATCTTTGTTGTTGGCAGCCGTCCTCGTTGTCCTCGTTGGGTAACCAAGCAGAGCCAACAGCAACTACTTTCTCAGCTTGCTAGGGAAGCTGTCGCCGTGCTCTTTCAGTGTAGGTGTACACGTGTCACACACACACACACACACACACACACACGCGCACAGGAGTAATGAAAGCGCGACATTCTCAACTTAATGCCATACGCATGCTTTTGCATACAATATTGTATGACTAAGTACAAGGTGGTTCGGTTTACACCGTTACTTTGCCGTCATAAAAATAGCAGCAGCAGTCGTAATAAACTCCGAACATCAAAAGAAAGCTCAGCAGCAGCAGCAGCAGAGTTTGGAATGGCAAGCTGTAGGGGGAGACAGAGAGGAGGTAGAGGCTGCTTGAGCGATCACTCAATGCTCTCTTTGACGAAGAGCCTTAACGATTACGATATTCAAAACTTATGCTCTCGGCTATGTACTTACGATTTGCGTCGGCGATACGAGGTTGCGTTAGCAGCAGCAGCAATAACAATGCATATGCTTGCTGTAGATGCTTTGAACTAAACAGTTGTGATAGCTGCTGTTGTTGTTGTTGTTGATGTTGTTGTTGCGGTTGCTTCATCTTAATCTCCTGATGATGTTGTTGTTGTTGGCATTTGCCTTGTTGAGAGCCCTTCTTTGCCGACATTCTGTTCGGACTTATCGCTTATTAGTTTATCGTTTACAGTTCGCTGCTGTTGTTGTTGTTATTTTTGGTTGTTGTTGTTGCTGGTGTTATTATTGATTGTGAGAACTTTTTAAGTTAGTTGTGTGTGTGTTGAGTGTATATTTTTTATTGCATTGGCAATTGGCAACCTTTTTTAAATTTATTGTTGCCTTCTTTACAGCGTTTCGCAATTTAACGACTTGTTCGCTTCATACATAATATAACGCCCAGTTGTGTCTTTAACTTATTTAAAAAGTTTAAATGCATAGTACGTGTTCAAACAAAAACAACAAAAAAAAAACCCTAAAAAACTCATTTTATGACCTTCAAACTTCGAACAATTTCTCTCTCTCTCTCTCTCTGCTGCCCTCTCTAACTGTCCTACAATTGGCATACTACGCACATACATTCATACATCTATGCACATTTTCTCCCTCTCTCCCTCTCTCTCTCTCCTTGTGTATCCGTCACTTTTGCGGTGCATTTGACTGTGTGATGGTTGTAAAAGCAAATCAAATGCAGCCAAACAAGACAGGTAGATATAAATACACACACAAACACACACATACAAGTTCATGTGTCTTCACCTTTGATCAAGCCCTACAGGAAAGCTCTTGTCAATAAAACTAGAGTTGAAAAAAGCTTAAGTGCTTGCTCTTTCGACTGTTTGCCTGAACTCTTTTCGATTAAATTTGTAAAAAAGATGATAATCTTTAGAATCTGGAATCTGTGTATATCGAAAATGATTGAAGTTATCGATAATAAACTAGACATGTGAACTCTTTTCGATGAAATTTGTACAGAAGATGATATTCTAAAGAATATATAGAGACTCTGGAATATGTGTATATCGAAAATGGTTGAAGTTATCGATAATAAACTTGACATGTGCCTGGTATAAAGTCTTTACTTTTTAAGGTGTATCTGTGCTTGCTGTTTCGACGTTTGCCTCAACTCTTTACGATGAAATTTGAACACAAGATGATATTCAAAAAAATCTGGAATCTGTGTATATCGAAAATGGTGGAAGTTATCGATAATAAACTTGACATGTGCCTGTTCTTAAGTCTTAAGTTTTAATAGTATCTGCGACAGACAGATTTTTATCAATTTTTAATGGATTGAGAGTATAAAATGTTCAGTTTTGGGTTTATTCAAGTATCGAAAAGGATTCTCAATCTCAAGTTAAGCATATTGAATCCTTCGTTACTGAGAGCACAAAACATAATATGCAAAAAAAATTTAGTGGAAGTCGCCTTCAATGCACAAATATAATATACATATAGTATATATATAGTATATATATGTATATATATTTAATACCGCTTAAGCGCAACGCTTTCGAAAATTGAGTTCAACAAGTTGAGCATCGAGTTTGAAACAACATTTAGCAAACTTGTTAAAATTGTTTTGGATAAAGTACTTGAAACAATTAGTTTCGGACAATTACTTAATATTACGTTCTCACTTTAAACTTGTTAAAATTGATTGGATAAAGTATTTTAATGAACCTCTCTACGATTAGTTTCGGACAGTAACTTAATATTATGTTCTCATTTTAAACTTGTTAAAATTTTTTTGGAATATAGTACCAGAATAGTATAGAATTAAGTTTCGGACAATTACTTAATATTAGGTTGTCATCATTTAATTTGGTTGTTTTGTGGCAAACGAAACGAAATTGAAAGCAAATTAAAATGCAATTTTCAAAGGTTTCTTCTTCTTCTCTTCCTCTTTTTTTTCGTTTTGTTTTGGGCCAACTTTTGTGTGTGTGTGTGTGTGTGTGTGTGTGTAGGTGTGTAGGAAGTGGCGCCTTTCGCTCAACGAAATACTTTTGCAAGTACTTAAAATTTGAAGCAAGAACTTGGCAACATTTTCTGCGCGTGTTGGCTGAGAATGCAATTTCCATTTTGATATGCCAGGTTAGCGGAAAATCCGAGAGAGATTTTCATTCAACTTAAGTTTTCTTTCTTTGTTTTTCCTCTTGCCAAAATGACAGATTCAGACAGATTCAGACACTTGAAGACATTTGAAGACATTTGTGTTTAGAAAGAGATCTTCAATTCAAATGCTTAAAAAGAAGTTCAAAACTTTTTCTTCCAAGGAATTAAAAGTGAAAGCAAAGGTACAGAATTACAGTCAAGCTTCCACTTAACGAATCCCAAAAACAAAAAACTACGTAATACGGGAAATTCGTCATATTTATACATAGTATGGCTTTGGAAAGTTAGTTATAGGCAGCTTGGACTGTTACTGTACTGAATACAAATGCTTGAAAAAGTTCGGCTTTTAACTTTTACTTGAAGTTCAACTTTTTCTTGTTAAAGTTAGAAAAAATGTTAATTACAGCTAGGCAGATCTTTAGCTTTATTCTTCCACTAATATTTTTACTAGGTGGATTTTATCAGTTAGTTTGAAATAAGTAAATATTTCTTGAGGAAGAAAGTTTCCAAATATTATCAACTTCACTTTATTTCCTTTAATATCAATGTTGAATTTTTCACAATTATTTTTTCGGATGAAAATGATGCAAAAATCGCGTTTCAAGATTTTAATGCAGTATTATTAAAGAGCTCAAATCATGATTTTTAAGATATAACTTCCAAAAATCGGATCAATTTTGACGAAGTTATGAAAGTCGAAAGTTTTGAAAAAACGCGTTTCTAGATTTTAATGCAGTTCTATTATAGAGGCCAAATCATGATTTTAAAGATATAACTTTCCAAAATCGGATCAATTTTGACGAAGTTATGAAAGTCGAAAGTTTTGAAAAATCGCGTTTCTAGATTTGAATGCAGTATTATTAAAGAGCTCAAATCATGATTTTTAAGATATAACTTTCAAAAATCGGATAAATTTTGATGAAGTTATGAGTTTCGAAAGTTTTGAAAAATCGCATTTCTAGATTTTAATGCAGTATTATCTTTGTTGAACTCAAACCATGACTTTAAGGATATAACTTTTGAAAATTGGCTTCGAAACTACTTCTGAACATTTATTGAACAATTTTGTATAACTTTGATTCAATTTGTATGCAAAAAAAATGCAATTTTCCTGTTTTCGGGTTCGGATTTTTATGAATATCAATATCAGGTAAAAAAGATCCATAAATCAAGAATTAAATCATTTAACGATGAAATTTACAATTTTGTCGGTTAAAGGTCGAACGGATATTGAGCGAGAATTTGTTTATGGCCAAAAATGTTGTTGAATCTGCGATGCGACTTTTCGGCGTCGGCGTCGGCGTCAGCGTCGACGTCTGCAGCACCTGCTGCAAAATTTATAGCTTTGCCACAAAAAATATACCGTTTGTACAACAACAACAAACAAAACTAAACGACGTCGGCGACACGGAAATGCAACTGCAACACTTTTCGTTTTCCGTTTTCCTTTTCCGTTTGCAATCTTCTTCTACGTTTCTTTATTGTTGTTTTTTTTTTCTGTATGCACTTTTTGCACCACTCACAAAAACAAAAACAAACAAAAAAAACAGAGAGATAACAATTCAACAGACAAGACAACAACAAACAGACAAACAGACAGACACGAAGATACAAAATAAATTATTTGTTATTTTTGTTCTTTAGTTTTGTTTCTGTTAACGACACAACAACACAAACAAACACAAACACAAACAAGACTCAAAACGCCGGATTTATAATGGCTAAGTAAACAGAGCTCAATTCGCGCGCGCTGCGAAAACTCTTTTGCGAGAAGCACTTAATGCATGCCATGCCATGCCGTGTTTCGTGTGTTTGGTGTTTTTACCGTTTTGTGTTTTTGCGCGCGTTTTTACACACACAGAATTGTTGGTTTCTCTGGTACTTAGAGTTGTGCGCTCTATACGCCAGCCGCACATAGAATGCTGAACGGCATCGTCAGTGCAGGCGGCTTTTATAGGCGCGCTCGCCTCGTATCGCATCGCATCGCATCGCATCGTTGTTGTCGGTTGTTGGTTCGGGTTTTCGCTTGGCGACTCGGCTCGCTTTGCGTTTCGACTGGCTGACGTTTAGCATATGTCCATGTTGGCAGCGACGCTAGCAGTGATGTTGTTGTTGTTGCTGGACTGCCAGCATATATTTGCTTTATGAGTGTGTTTACCAGCAAACTTTTACACGCACACACAACGGAGAGTTGTGTGGAAGATGGAAGATGGTGTATGGTGCGGTGCGGTGCGGTGCGTGCGAAAATGCCAACACTCGCATTAATGACAACAAAAACAACAGCAATTACAAATAAAACAGCAACAAGAACAATTGTAAGCCAGCTACAGCTCAATTAACTATCTGTCCGAAACCCAAGCACATTGTCTGTGTGTGTGCGTGTGTGTGAGTCGAGTCGAGTCTGTGTATTCTGTCTTTTATACACGTAATTACGATTATTCTGCCAATTACATTTCAAAATGCAATTGCATACATGTATGTATGTATGTGTGTATGTGTGTATGCAAATGCTGAATGATATTATTTAACCTGCAAAAGTTTGACATCTCAATTGTTACAGTCTCCAATTTATCTCTCTCACTCTTTGCCACATAAATATTTAACTAGACCTGCAACAATTTAACCATCAAAAAGCACCAGGAGGTTAAGAGCCGAATTGGCTGCAATTTGTATACGCTTTGATCCAGTTGGGTTTGGTAGCAATAATAAATAAATAATACAAATAATATTATACTATATATCCTTATTGATCACAGACCATCTGATAACCATTAAGCTGCTTTTATCAGCCGTTCGAGTTGTTCACTTTTTCATTGCATACTTTCAGGAGTCTACAGCATTTTTCATTCTGTTGGCCTTATAATTCCCAACAGGTTATAGCTCTGTGAGAATGTATACCCGGCTGGAAATCGTTTGAGAGCTAGGACGGGCTGCGTCTGTACCCGTCCTCGCCAACAATTTTTTTTATACTGATTTCTAAAATATCGCCTGCCAATTTTTTTTATATTTTTTTTTAAATAAATATATATTTTATTTTAAAGTTCTTTAAACTTATCAGGAACTGCGTGTTTTTTTCACCTAAAGCTATGGAACTATATACTATATATACGTGTATATCTTTTTTACACATTTTTTTTTTAAATATATTTTTTTTGTCATGGAATTACATCCTTTCCGAAGGTTCTACCCCGTTTGTCGGTTCCATAAATTTGATTTTCTTTTTATTTGCTTACATTTACATTTTAAGGGATATCATACCTGCTCGCCGTTTAGTGGAACAGAAATGGATTTCACTGTGTTATAACGTTAAAAAAAAAACTTCTTTAAGTTGTCATTCAACATCAAACAAACTTTTGATTGTTGCACTCAACGAACGAATTGTTCATAACTAATGGTCAATGTTGCCAAATGGCTGCCGGCAAATGCAATATATAAATGAATAAATCTTAAATGTGTTCTTGAATCTTGCATTCTTCTTCTCACCTAAAGTGATTGAACAATATACTATATTTATATATGCGAAGTTAACAATTCACAACCATGGCCGACAAAGTTGAAGCTGAAAATCCGATGATATATCCCTTGAGATACACCTTCTCGGCTAAAACTGGTCAGTTCCCAATCAAGCACTACATTAAGAAGCCGAAAAGATTAGCAAGTTGGCCAATTCGCTCGACAATATAAAGGCCTGGGCTGCCAGTAAACGTTATAAGCCAAGGAGCATGATGAACATCATTAATCTGTTGGGATCAGCGTGTTCTGCCATTGATTTAGTTGTTTAAAGTTGCATTTTATATATACATTCTTTTTAAATTATATATATATTTTTTATGCGAACGATTGTGGATGTGTTCTTCCGGAGTTTCTACCCCGTACTGCAAATCGCATCTTCACATGTTTCCTTCGAAGACATCGTTCTGGTTACAGAAGTAGAAACAGAAGCAGAACCAGAACCAGAAGCTCTTTTCTGCTGGGTTTTCGGTACTTCTGTGCTTGACCCACTTCTATGCTTACCCATTCTTTAGAGGAAAAGGGTTATGCTTAGAATATTTATTTTGTTTTGGGACTTGTTAATGGCTTTAAGCGTTGCTTAATCAAAACTTTACAAAGTAAAAGGCGAATGAAATATATAATATATATTCTTGAATCTTTTCTATAATGCTAAAATCTTCTCACCTAAAGTGATTGAACTATATCCTATATTTATAAATATTTTTTTTAATATATATTTTTTTTATAAACATATTTTTTTTTGTCATGGAATTACATCCTTTCCGAAGGTTCTACCCCGTTTGTCGGTTCCATCAATTGGATTTTCTTTTTATTTACTTACATTTACATTATAAAGGATAGCATACCTGCTCGCCATTTAGTGGTACAGAAATTGATTTTTCTGTGTAATTACGTTAAAAAAACTTCTTTAAGTTGTCATTCAACAATAAGCAAACTTTTGATTGTTGCACTCAACGAACGAATTGTTCAGTAGGCTAATGGTCAATGTTGCCAAATGAAAAAAATAACTTGGAATAACTTCTTATAAGGGAGTGCATTGTTCTTCCCACCTAAAGTGATTGAACTATATACTATATTTATAAATATTTTTTTTTAATATATATTTTTTTTTTACATATTTTTTTAAATATATTTTTTTTGCCATGGACTTGTATCCTTTCCGTAGGTTCTACCCCGTAGAAGACGTCGTTGTGGTTGCAGTAGAAGAAGCAGAAACAGAAGCAGAAAGCTGAATTTAGAAAAAGAAAAGTATTAATTAATGATCGTTTTAAGAGTGATCTGGATTATTATTAGTAGAAAGAAAGTCTTGTGAGTTTGACTAGAACATACTCTTCTTTTTTTTTTTTAATCATATCTATTTTTTTTTTTTTTTTAAACATTTAAATTTACATTTTAAAGAATGGCATACCTCTCGCCTTTTAATAGTACTGACGGATTGACTTAACTGTGAAATATCCTCATTATTCATTTATTTATTATTTTCAATCAGCCGGAAAGTGATTTCAAGATGTTTATAACTATTCAGTTATAATACTAGCTAATGGCTAAGCACATGCAATCGATTATAACTGTTAAGGAAATTGTGTAAATGGAAAGTGCAAGGGCCAAGGGTAAGAGTGCTGAGTGTGTGGTGGTGGGGAGGGGGGCATTGGGGACGTGAGGGTGAACTAAAGTAAAGTTCAATCCTTTTACCTTTTTACCCCTCTACCCGTTTGCAAGGCCAAACCAGACCAGAACATCAATTGTGCAAGAGAAAGTTCAGCTGGAACCGCAATTACGGTAAAATTCCATTCCATTCGATTCGATTCTTGCTTGCTGCTCCTACCTCCACCCACCTCCTCCCGCGTCCATCATTCTTGCTTCGTGTTTGCTTGTTGTTCGTTCGATCGGGTGATGGTCGGTGTGATGGGGAGGGGGGGTGAGGAAGCCGTACATAGCTGGCAAATGTTTGTAATGGCTGCTGCTGCCAGGCAAAAAAAATAGCTAAGCATTTTTGCAGTTAACTTTTAATTAAAGCTGATTCCTTCAGTCTATCTTTCTCCCTCACTCTCACAAACTCGCACTAGTAAAACTATATCTTAAAACGAAGAATTGTCTTGACCAAGAATCTTTCGTCATAAATGTTATAGTTCCATCAACTCAAGCTCATAAATAGTTGAAAGCAAGAAAAAATCAAGAAAGAGCTTGACTACCACATACCCTTTACTTAACTTTAAAAATCATCAAAATGAACCTTGTCCACGTGCAAACGTTTCCCAGTCGCAATTGATACAGTTACGTTCTCTTATGCGCATCTGCTTCGTCTTGTCTCGTCAACGATGCTGCTACTGCTATTGTTGTTGTTTACATTTGTATTGCCCGGCAGCAGGCAAGAGTGAGAGTGAGAGAACGTAGTTGAAACTGGACGAAGTTCTTTTTTGCATATGTGAATATGTGGGTGAGTGTGTGTGTTTTTGCGTACAGTGCGTTCGCAACTAATTGGATTGACAGCAACAAACGAGAATCGCTCGTGTTCGTTTCGTTTTTTTTTATATTTTTGCTCTCCCAGCGACGCGCACTTGTATTTGTCATGATAAATTGAAATGCCCGAAGGTTCAATGCATTAAACACAACACAGAAACACAACGCAATTAAATGATCGCCTGTCAATACGAAACGATACGATGTTCTTCGCTCAATATATGTGTGTGTGTGTGTGCGCAAGCAAGAAAAAGCTGCATACGTACATGTTCGTAGTTGTTCGTAGTTGAATGAGCAGCAAGCATTTAACGCACGCTCGTAATGACGCTATGCTTTGCATGCTAGACTGTACGTGATCGAAGCATAAACTCTTTTAGTATTCACCATTTAAACTAGTTTAAGTTATCAAACAAATCTTTAATACATAAAGCTATAAACACCGCATTAGGCTCTCTCACTTCCATTCCATTCATTCATATTACGGTTAACGAGTGTCATACGATCTGACTGACGCCCATCTTGGACTCAACTTCTACAACGTCAGTTTGTTGTTGGTTTTGAAGAGAGTTGAAGTTGTGCCGGAGAAGTGCATTATTGTATACTCTTGTGATTGTTGACGAAAGGCAAAATGATTTGCATTGGAAATAGATTTTAATGAGTGAAGAAGCACTTTTCACACAAGGGTAAATTCTGCTCGAAAGCGTATTTCAACTTTGTTGCGTGGATAAAAGGAATACAAAAATAAACAGTAAACTCATCGCGTGTTGTTTTTACCTTTTGTTCGCTTCGCACAATACAAAAGAAATGTAAAGAGAAATTGAATGCCTTGGGGCCATGGGAAGCTGGACGCTGGAATCTTGGAGCTGGAAGCTGGATTCGCCATTCACTGCAGCCATAAAGTTTGTCGCTTTGACAAAATGCTTTGGTTTCAATGGCAGGCAACGCTGTTGCGAAATGTGCAACAAACAACAACAACAACAACGGCAGAAGCTGAACAATAAAAGGTACTGCGAAATAAGCCCGAGGTAAAAACTCAACTGGACGAAAAGGGGAGGGTATGTGAGGGAAAGTAGGCGGCACACTTGCAAAAACTTTTACTTAATTTTATATTTTTAAGATTTTTTTTTTCTATTAAACAATTATTAATATATAATTTCTCGTATTTTTTTTTAATAACGTAGGAAGTGTATTATTTTGTATTTTTTCATATTTCTTCCAAGTTTTTGAAACGATTAAATGGAAAGTTTTATTTAAGAATAAAGTGTTCTTCAGTCTTCGAACAGTGTATAACAAAACAGGGTATAATTGTACTGAAAAGTTGTCAGTTGTTCGTTCATTCGTTAAATTTCGTGAACTTCTCGATAACACATTAAGTGCAGCTCTTGTGTCATACTATTTCTCTGAGTGTAGTTGGTGATTGGCTTCATCAAAACATTGCCACAGCATTGCTTTACGTTTCTAATGGCAGTTTGCCCAAAGTCATCAAGTCATGGACCGGGTCCGGCTGTCAACTCCCATCGAGTCCCTTCCAGGCCCTTCTAGTCCCATCTGCAGGCGGGAAACGATGGCAACCGACCTATTGTTGCTTAATTGGCGCACTGGCCGCTCGAGCCGTTGCTGTTGTTGTTGCTGTACACTGGCAGAAAAGAATGGGTAGGGGGGGTCTGTGCGTCCCTTTTTACTATGCAACGCAAGTGGCAGCATCATTTTGTTGCCGTGTTGCGCACGTCCACACGCCATTTGCATTCCATTGTCCTGCGAGTATGCCACATAACGGTGGCACGATGGCACGATGGCAACCTCATTGTGCAACACAAAACAAGAGCAGAAACAGAAACAGAAGGGATCAGAACTGACAGCAACAAAACAACAATGTTGGCAAATGTGCAACGCGAGGCAAGTTTGGCACGTTGTACTACCGCCTGCTACACTTGCCACACAGACGAAGAAGACGAAGAACTCCACACTGCAATTGAGAGACATCAACAACAGCAAAAGGGTTGGTAAGGGGAATGATGAACTGAGGGGGGGGAGGCGGTCATTGCAGTTATGTCACATGTCTGACTTAATTCATTCATTTAGACAACTCTGACGATTGTAGGTGTCGCCTCGCCTCGCCCCCCTTTCGTTATCACTCAACTTGTTCGACGCAGTGCAGCAAAGACAACAACAAGCAATAAATAAAAGGCAAGAACAATGCAATATTTTTCCATACTCTGCTCTATTCGAATTGAGAGACTTTCGCTTAACATAATTCGAGTTCGAAATTCGGAATGCGAAACCAAATCAAACGAACGCACGATCTATACTAGTAAGCGGACAAGCGATAGTTGAATAATAAATTTCTTTCGTTAAGTTTAAGTTCACATCTACTCTCTCTCTCTCTCTCTGTGTTTTGCACTGTGAGGAACAGTGTATAAGAACTACTACTGCTGGCTGCATGGAAACCAGTGGAGAGCCATTATGGCACCGACATTGTCAATGACTGGCACTGGGCGAATTATTATTGCCTGGCGCAGGCAACGACAAATGTCGACCAATGTGCCTTGTCATTGTTACCCGTCCGTCCTGCTCCCCATTGTACGATGTGAATGCAAATGCAAGTGCCTGCAGCTGAGTAATATATACACTTGTATATGTGTACGTGTATGTGTTCGTTTTCGTGTTCGTGTTCGGTGTCGGCGTCGGCTATGACATGTGTGCTTCATCTTGTTATGCCATTTGAACCATTTTGCGTAGGTGGAACTGGGTCGAACACAACAGCAACTCTAGCTGCAACCATTTGTCAGCTAGTCAATCAGCAGCTTGGCATGTCTGCAACATACTCAGCTTATAACATTTTTATACAATGGATTATCATAATAATGCAAAATGCACACACACACACACACATTCAAACGAACGCATGCGAAAAAAAAGCTTTTGCTGAAATATTATTATGTGCGAATGGCACCAACAACAAATGCACGGAAGCAGTAAAATGGATTGCACAGCTTTTAGATATCATCAAATAATATTTTAAAATTCTTCTAAATATTGCGCGAACAATGTGAATCGTAAGGAAATATAAAGTAAAAACGAATAACTGTTTTTAAGCCAACGATCTCTTTCGCGCTCTCTTTCGCTGCGCTCAGCTGGTATATCGAGTATCGCTGGCTCAATTAAAAATACTAACACATATACGATACGATAGATCGATAACTGTGATCTGCAAGACCAGCTGTGAATACAAATTTGTAATTTAATAAATACGCACAATTGAATGATATGAAAATTTATTTATATTAGAATGTACTAATTGTGAGTGTATTAGTGTCACATTTATGTTAGTACAGCAGCTTAAATGCCGCATACTAATAAAATTCAAAGATCAACGGCAACATTGTAGCGTTTGCTGGCAACACTCCAGCTATCAAGCGTAATGGCAGCAGCGTTGCCAGACATTCATTTCGAATTTGACTTTTGCGCTAACGAACGTCGTGGATAACTCGCAGAACGAAGAAAACGACGCTGCAACGTTTTTAAAGAACGAATTTTAAAGTGAAACACAATCAATATTTAAAGTGCAAAGGAAGATTGAAAAATATATTGCAATATGCTGGGAACCGCTGTGAACCCACAAATAACAACAACAATGCGCAATAGCGCGAATGCCATCGCAGCCTTGGCAAACAACAAAGGACAACAACAACAACATGCTCAGGCACAAGCACAAGCAGAGAAGCAGACGCAGCAACAAGTGGCCTTGAATTTAACCGAGATAATGACGAAATTGCAAATGGATTATGGCAATTACAAATACACCGTCTATCGCTGTGCCACTAAATTTGTTGCATTACAAAAAATCTTTAACAGTAAGCATGAACTGAACTGAACAGAGTTTATCGGGAACTTACTTTTCTTTACTTTTATCACACACACATCTGGTTTGGCTTCTCAATTTACAGCTACCAAAATACCGTACAAACTGGTGCTGGCCATATTGGAACGACATGGAATGCCTGCAAGTGGCGGCAATTGTAATCTAAACCTAATGGTTCCGCCCTTTCAGCTCACCTCCCTGCTGCACGACATCTATTTTGCCTGCGAGAAGCTGGGACATTTCACAAAAACCGAAAGCAATCAGGTCGAAACGGCAACAACTCTATTGGCCAACTTCTTTTGGAACATCTTTGATCCGTGAGTTTCAAATGCAAAGTTGAAATACCGAAAAATCCTTATCAATCCTTTGTTGTTAGTCAACGTCATCATTCAATCTCATTGCTGGAAATCAAGGTGACATTTTTGCTGCTCTGCAAATTGTATAGCAGTGAGCATATGGTTGGTGACTTCTATAGTTTACTCGCGGATAGCCGATCCCAATGTGTATCCCGTTACGCCTTTGAACAGCTGCTGCTGACGCTCGCCAAGATGTTGAGCTACCTGGGCGAGTCGAAGGCATATGGCTTGCACAATTTACCAGCTATGTTGGAGCAATGTTTTGCCCGGTGTCATCATGGTGTCGCCGGTTTGGTGGAGCAACAGTTTCACAACTTGTGGACACACACACAGACACGCTTCCTCATCTATGGCAATCTGCTGGCACTGATCAAGCGTATCGAAGACACTGAGCATCTCATACATAGCAATCCGTGTGCCGGCTGTCGGATCGAGCACATTATCGGCATACGTTTCAAGTGTCAGGTGTGTCGCGATCTTTCGCTCTGTTTGCCATGCTTTGCGGCCGCAACGCATGTGAGTGGCAAGCATGAGGCATCGCATCGCATGTGCGAGGTATTTGTCGAGGATCAGCCGCACTCACGTCGCTGGACCCATTACCTAACGCATTTGTGCGGCTGGTTTGCGTACGCGCACAAAAGCCAACGTCGTGCCGATGCCGAGGAGGAGGAGCGACGTGGCTTTTGCAATGCACAGGAGAGCAGCAGCGGTGGCGGTGGCAACAATGGTGGCGGCATCGATCAAACAAACAATGCCACCGAATTGGCACCCATACCAGCCGAGACGCGCAGCATTCGCAGCAATTCCACTTTGCGCCTGAAAACGCCGCTCAATGACAAAATTGACATTCAACAACAACAACAACCCCAACAACAACAGCAGCAGCAGGAGTTATGTATGTCTAAGATTGTTTGAATGAAGTTTCGCTTCCTAATCTTCGCTTGTTAACAGGTTCTCTAACTGGTTTGGCCAGCAATGCATCGGAACGTTTGCAATCCATTATTGATCGTCTGCTAATGCAAAACACGTTAGTTTCAAATTCAATGATAATGTTAGCCTTAAACCCTAAATCACTTCTTCTAATCGAGACAGTAAGCTGGAGACGCAATTGAAACTGCTGTCGAGCACATCGAGTACACAAATCTCCGAGTTTCTCAGTGCACATCAAACATTCCTGCTGCACATCATCGAAGATATGCGTCAGCTATCGGTTGGTAACAAAACCAAACATAACTTGAGCTATAAACTTCATGTCTCTCCTCTCTCGTAGCGCGCCTCGTCTGCAGTTGCGCCGTTGATAAGCTCGACATTTTTGAATGCTAGCACACCGCAGAGATTGACAGAGTTGCCAGGCGTCTATGATATGTATGCGCCAGTTGGCGCCAACTTGACACATTCCCGTGCGTTAAGCTAACGAAATGATTTTCTAGAAGATTTATTGATGATTCTTTTTGGTATTATAGTTAATGGCGCCGAGCTTAATCGCAGCTATTTGGAGGCTAACAAATCGGATTACTCGCTTAGCGATATCAGCTTATGGTTTGATCAACGTCGTTCCAGTTTGCAGCAGCAACAGCAGCAGCAGCTAGCCATGCCACCATTGGGTGCATTGCTGGAGCAATCGGTTAATATGGATGTTCGCGAAACGGAAATGATTAACTTCAAGCTGCTGCTGCACAAGGTCAAGGAAATCGTTGATGACTCGTACAGCGACAATGCCGAACTGTCGGCTGCCACCCAAAACTTGGAGAATGTTCTCGACAACATCATCAAAACGGAGGAGCAACAGCGGCGCAACAGCTGCAGCGCCAGTGCTCGAAGCTCACAACGTGCAATGTCCTAAAAAGAAGAAAGAATTCATTCATTCATAATTCAAACAAAGTTTTCATCTTGTGTGAAAACAGCTTTAATCATTAAGCTAAGTTTCGTTTTTTGTACATAACAACATTGTTAACAATTGTTAAACTAAACAGGAATCATTGTTTGATAATACTACAACTGTGCAAGCTGATCCTAATCCTATATGACATATATCGGATTACTTATATACATATATATTTAACATATCCGTCCATGTTCAGCATATTTTTTTTTATACCTTTTTTTTTGTGAAATATAATTATAACCAAGCATTAAAATTATCTTAAGGATTGAGTTCTTCCAATTTTGAATATTGCTTAAGATAAAATTCAAAAAAGCTTTTTTATATAAACGAAATCGGCTTAAGGATTTAAATTTATGCGTGGCTTGTTCTTAAGATAAATACTTAAAGTTATAATGAGGAATTCTTGTGAAAAGTGCCTTAAAAAAACAAACGATTAAAAGAAAATGCAAAACGTTTCCCAAATCAGGATTTAGCCTTTTGGAATGTTCGAATTTGGAATAAAAAACCCAATTTTGAATAGAGTTAATTATCAAATGCAGAAAAGTTTTCTTTATATGAACGTTAATCCTTACAAAATCGACTTAAGGATTCAAGAATCATACAAACTTTAAGATATAATACAGTGATATATATACAGTGCTAAAAAAAAAGTATTGAAAATGCAAAACGTTCCCGAAAATGTTAACGACTGCTAGTAAAAATCACATAAACCTAACCTAAAGGTTTTCAATACAACTACACTCTACATAATGGAATATGGCATAGATGGTTTCAGGTAGATTCCGGCTCGTTTTGGCTATTTATCACAGTTAACAGTAAATCGCTTGACATTTCCAGCTGATGGATACGCTTCATGCAGCTTGCAGTAAGCGGGGATGCTTGTTGCTGCTGCAACAGCTCCGACTTGGCTTGAAGCTCATCACGCAGCGCCGATTCCAGAAACAATGCTGCATTTGCCGGCCGAAGGCATTCAGTTTCCAGCTCTAGTTCGAGCAGCGAGAGATTGCAGTGCAGCAGCAGGAGATCCTGGCGAAGGCGACGCAATAGCAGGCCCAGCTGCGTCTGGGTGCGGGCAAACATGTGCCAATGCTGGCCAGGATCATTGCGCAGCAACAACAACTCGGACGAACAATTATAAAAAATGCAATGATGCTTTCCATCAGCCGTTGGGCGATCATTGCTGTTGCTGCTGCCGCTTCGGCAACCGTTGCTGTTGCCGCCAAAGGCAAAGTCCTGCGGCACGCTGATATCATCTTCAAACAGCTCCGCACCTGCGAGAGAGATTACGATTCAGTTGAGTTGAGGGTTAAACATTTTAAACTCACGATGCCAATTCCGTTGCTGCTTCGACTGTTTGGCATCCGAGTCGGGCACCGTTGTGGCCACATAGCCCAGCTTGTCGATGAGTAGCTGCTCGAATTGCGTCTGCTGCTCCACAGATTGAAACTGCAGACGCAGGGCACAATGTGCCGTGTGGCTCATGATGACAGCAAGGAAATCTTGGTGCAATGTTTTGGCACTAAAGTTGGCCACATGCCGCTCCTGTTGCTGCAGCAGCGATGCCACATCGATGCTGGCCAGTTGTAGCTGCAGCTGTTGCACACTGTTGCCATGTTGCAGCTCGTACGTGGCAAGCAGTTGGATTTGATCCAGAGCGAGCAAATCCTCCAGTGGCAGGCATAAGACTAGCACCGCGCTGCGTTCCGGCGCCAATTGTTGGACAACGTTCGCCGGACGCCAGCTAAGACCTTGGCTGCTGTGCTGCTCGTGACACGCCCAGAACTGAGCAATTTCATCATAATCTTCCGGCGGCTCACCATCCGCCTCCAGTGGCAGCTCATACAAGCGATGCGTATAGTTGAGGCCAGATCCGTCGGGCAAACAGAGCAACGGACGCAATGCATGCAATGTGCTGCAGCGATTCGTGCCCGAAGCATTGACCAACATGGTGCCCAACACTAGGCACTCGCCGCTGATGCGCGTCCAGACATCGCCGCAACGTCGCAACAGCTGCTTCTCCTCCAGCAACGGCGAACGCTGACCGGGCACACCAAATGTCTGCAATTCGCGTGCTCGCTCGAAATCCTGCAGCGTTTGGACACGCTGTGCCAGCAGCTCGGCGCGTGCGCAATGGACACGCTGCAGCAGACGCTTAAAGCCCTCAGCTGTGGAGCTACTACAAGTAGAAGTTGTTGCCAACGATGCATCGGGCGTCGTCTCAGCAGTTTGGAAATTCGTGCGCAAACGCTTGCCATTGGTGAACTGCAGCTCCACATACGCTTGATATTTGATGGGACCCCTGACCAGCCGATAGTCTTGGACATTATCGTGCTGTGCTGTCAATAGAAAGCTGCTGCCCAGCTCCTTGGGACGCTGCAGTACGAGCAGCTTGTGCCAGCAGCGTAGCAGCAAATAGATATCTTCATTTAGCCACACATACTTGCCAATGCTGAGCGGCAAATCTTCGACAGCGTGCAGCATGCTGTAACTTGTTGAATCACCACTCACGTCTGCCACATCGTCGCGTATAAGGAAACTGCTAATGGGTCCGGCATACGACCGTAGCTCGCCAGCTAAATCCTTCAAGCACGTCTCCCTCAAATCGATGTAATGCCATAGCTCCTTTTTGCGAAACTCGTAAAACTTCAGTTTGCGACTGAGCAGCAGGCTAGATTTGGTTTTTTTTACATGCAGCTGGCTGCAGTAGGCAACTGTGTTGCGTTGCATGAGAATCTCCGGCATATCCTCTTCAATAAGCGGCAGCATTGCGGCAAAAAACAAAATGGTTAAAACATAAACAAAACCAAAACACCGCAAAAGCAGAAGAGATGATTGAGCGTTGCCACTTATCGCCAAATTGCTTGAGTTATGCGATACTTAGATATCGATCGCCACTTTCGATTAGTTTTCCATTTCACGATCGCTGCTAGATCACATTTAATTTTAACGGTTGTTTTTGTTGTAGTTTATTTTGAATATATATGTAAATTGCACAAAGCGCAAGTATTTTATGCTTACTAACTAACAATATATGAAGAACACATACTTAGGAACAAGGTAGTTGCATAAAAAAAAAGGAGACGGAACTGGTTCCACATCACAAGGCGGGCAACTTTTAGCTGCCCCCTCTCACAACAAAAAAAACAAGTAAGAAGGCTCTAGTCGAGATATCCCGACTAGACGATACCCTGATCCCTATACTTTACGCGTACAGTCAGTGCTTGCAAGTGTGTGTGTGTCTGTGTACGCGCATACTCCATACTGCATACACAACTTCAATGTCCCATATCTCCGGTGTTTATTAACCGATTTCAATAAAATTTTCACAGATTATCATTATTTTGCTTTATAATTAAAATTGCATCTCAAAGTTTTCCAAATTCAAGATTTTGTTGTTATCGATCCCATGTGTATATCGGAAACGGGAAGAGTTATCGAAAATCGGAAAGAAACTTGTACTGCCTAGGGATTAGGCGAGCTTAAGTTCGCAATCTGGAGTCTCTAGCTCTTATAGTTTCTGAGATCGACGCGTTCATACATACACACAGACAGACAGACAGACGGACAGACAGACAGACGGACAGACGGACATGGCTATATCGACTCGGCTGTTGATGCTGATCAAGAATATATATACTTTATAGGGTCGGAGATGCTTCCTTCTGCCTGTTACATACTTTTGCACAACTTCATTATACCCTTTTTTCCCATTTTTAATGGGATCAGGGTATAAAAAAAGAGTCGATGGAAAATGTTAAATTAACATTTGTTCGCGCGAGCCGGACAAGTGGAAGGGCTTTGGTTGCTGCACCTGCACCATGGAGCGTCGCAAGCGATTGCGTTGCATGCTCGAATTGCGCTCGCGCACAGATTGACGCAACTGTTGGCGACGTCCAACTGTTGCATCCCTTTCTGCAGCATTCATTGCTGCCAACAAATCGAAAGCAGCGCGTTTTTGTTCCTTTGTCCACATGTTGGTTAACTGTTGTTGTTGTTGCTGTTGTGCCTGTTGTTGTGGTTGTTGCTGTGTTGCAGGCAGCTTTGTGGCCAAAGGCGCTCGACGCTGTTGCTGCTGTTGTTGTTGTTTCTCTGGAACCGCCGCTGCTGCTGCTGCTGTCTGTTTGACACTGGGCACTTTGGCAGCGCGACTGAGTCCAAAGAGCGAAAGTATCGATTTGCGACGTGTACTGGAAGCTTGACTCTCGCCAGATTCAGTACTGGAAACACTTGTTTGCATGGGAACGACAGCTGGAACTGGAACTGCTGCTGTTGATGGCTTGCTAAATTTAGCTGGAGATTGAAAGGTAACCTTGCGTAGCGTATTGCTGTTGTTGTTGTTGGAGGAGAGCAGCTGCTTGGGCGCTGTGAGCAGAGCAAGATTCATTTTGGCCACAGTTGGCGATGTGTCGTTCAGTTCAATGCTGCAGTAGGTGTCATCGTGACGTGTCGAAAGTGGACGTCGTGGTGGAACTGGTGGAACGACTGGCGGAACTAAACGACAAGAACAACACTGTTGTTGTTGCTGCTGCTGCTCTGCCTGCTCCAGTTTGAGTAGAAGATCCCTTTCCAATTGCTTCAAACGTTGCTCCTCCGCTTGCAGCTCGCTGGCACGTTGCTCCAGCAGCGATTCCTGTGCACGTATCGCATGCAAACGTTCCTGCAGTGCATCATCGAATATATTTTGGGTTATGCGGCGCGGACTCTGCTCCCGTTTGATGCTCTCGTATAAGGCGGGATCAGATTTTTGCAACTGCTGTTTGCTGTTGGCAAAGATACGCCGCTTGGCCGAGTAGAATAGCTCGCTGCGCAAGTCCGGCGTAAAGACACCCGTAACACTTAATCTTCGCTGGCCGTAACCTTCATTGAAGCTATACTGTTCGGTGAACAGTGTGCTCGAGAGTTCGGGGCTATCGGGAAAGAGTTGACCAACGCCAGGCACACAGAAATCCTCACCAGCATCGACCAGACACGGAAACTGTCCGCTCATCTCGCATATGTTCCGTACCAACAACGGATGCCGTGTTATGACCTCAATGCCCGGACGCTGTTCATGATCCACGGCCAACATGAAGCCAATAATCGACTGCAAATCCTTGCTGTAGATGCCCGGTATGCAGCTAAACTGTCCGTGAGCAATGTTATCCGATAGTTGGGCAAATGCTCGACCACGAAACGGTGGACGCAGTGCACACAGTTCATAGATCAAACAACCCACGGCCCAGACATCGCTCTTGCGATCATATTGCCGTCCCTTGACCAGTTCCGGACTCATATAGTGCGGCGTGCCCACAAAGGAGGCGGCAAAACTCTGATCCCGACGCAAGACGCGCGCCAAACCAAAGTCACCCAATTTGACATTCCCAGACGCGTCCAGAAATATATTCGCCGGCTTAATGTCGCGATGCAAAATCGTTCCACTTGGTATTTTATTATGGCAAACCTGCAAATGAAGAACATAAATTTGATAAATCTTTGAATCAGATAGAAGAACTTGTGGATAAGCACAAACCTGCAATGCACGGCAGAGTTGAAAGAGGACGCGCCATATGTAGGGCTCCTCGAAGCGTTGGCGTTGCGTTCGGGCACGCTGTATGAGCTGGGCAAGATCACCGCCATCGCAGCACTCCATCACAATATATATGGACTTGGCTTCACGGTTCACTAGATGATGATAATACTGAACGATGTTCGGATGCTGCAGCTGGCGCAGCACACTGATCTCCGAGATAAGAGACTCACATTTCTCATCGTCCAGCTCGTCATAGTTCATGCCCTTCCAGGCGTATAGTACCCCGGTGGTTTTATCCTTCACCTTGTAGCAGGTGCCAAAGGCACCGTTGCCCATTACTGCAAGCACTTCATAATCCTGCAGCGTCTTGTTTGCAAATACTGTCGACATTTTTGTTGTTGTCACCTCTTCGCAGTTCTTTTCAGAACTCATGCTGAGGCTGCTGCTTCTTCTATTTTTCTTTACTCAACTCTTCGCCGCTCGTGTGATATTCGTGTTGTGTTTGCTTTGAATGCCGAAAACTAACTGATCTTTTGGTTAGTCTATGCGTTGCGTTTCGGTTGCTCCTGCAAACGAGTTTCGGCAAAACACATACACACGCACGCATGCGCACCTACACATACACAATTACCTGCAAAATCAACAACAGCGCGCACACAAACAAGTGGTGTGTTGTATGCATACACATGCTGCCCACACAACAGAGATGAGCACAAACATAACTGTTACTGTTACTGTGACAGCCGTGTAATCAGAGTCTAGTTAACATCAATCAATAACAACAATCAATCAAATCTATAATTTTTGATTGTGACAAAAAACAATCATGCCTAGCGCAATTGCGAATAAAACACTTTAAACGAAAGAAAACAACAGTTTCACCTAAGATCGCGTAAAAGTAACAGAATTACATTGTCACTGTGACCTCTCACAAAGTCACAGTTTCGCTCTTCTCTAATTGCATATCTTGTTACGTTCCTAGAAGGCTGTCACCCTCGCACTTAGACGCTCAGTGAGCGAGACAATCACTTTGCAAAATCTTTCGATGCTGAGCTGTTGTGCTCTGTTGTTGCCTTGAGCCTGTGTACAAAATAAAAGCCGTTGGATGTGCAGCCCAAAAACAATGTTTGAAGGGACGCAGCACGCCCGCGATTTGAACAATTTTCTATGCTTGTTGTCACACACTGACCATAAAAATAAATTACTTTTGTTGCATTGGCATTTCAATTTGTGTGCACGGCTGTTATTTCAGTTTGGGTGTGCATTTTCGCCGCTGTAGCGGATTATGTTACACATGTACATGCATGCACACATCGAATTTCATTTGCAGATGCTCTTTAAGCTGCTAAGTTATTATGAATTTCAAATATGATATTTCTTATTCAGCAAATCGCAAGCTGTCTGAAATCCTAACGGGATTTGAGCATAAAATTCATTTTTATACACTGATCTTAGTCGATAAAAACGGGCATATTAGTGCTTGACAATGAATGGCAAATTGTTTTCAAGTTAATGGCAAAACTCAATAATAAGGCGACAGCAGAGTATTTGTGCAGTCTGTTGCTTTTAAGTGAAACGGAGTATTTTTTGAGTGCTATCTCGTTCGTGCTTAAGGTGCAAAATGCTACATAGCTGAGATTTTCGTGTGGATTCTAAGAATGCTTATAGCAGGTTGCGTGTGTGTGTGTGTGTGTGCCGAGTCCAGGTAGAGATGGCACTGTAGAAACGAGTTATCTCGGGCTTATCGTTAGCCCGTGTGTTGTTGATGGTTTTATGGGTTTTTATGTGTAAAACAAACAATGGCCAAAGCAACAGCAGGCAACAACGCGACGCAATCCTTCGTAAATAAATATCTCAAAGCAATTTTCGAACGGTTCCATTGATTTGTGTGTGTGTGTGTGTGTGCAAGCAAGCATTGTTGTTTGCAGAGGCAACCGCAATCAGCCAGATTGGTTTGTTTATGGTACGCACAGGTACACGGACAATAGGTCATAGATTACATTTTCCCAGTTCGCGTAGAGTGCAAGAAGTAACATTGCACTTAGTTGTTAAGATGCTAAAACTAAGATTCGAGGTCGTTCTGTTGAAGTCAGAAGAGCAAAGAAATCGTTGCGTGGTTTTCACATAGCCATTTGACAGTTTATTTTTAACGACAGTGGGGAGAAAAAAAAAAGAAAACCAATATTAAAGCATCGAATGCAAACTTAATGCTAATCACCAGGATGGTGCCTTGTCCTCGGAGCCAGCGGGGCGACCGTACAAGGCGCTCTTATCACGAAACATGGACATACGTTCCGTTTCCTTCAGATCTAGAAAATGTCCAATGGCAAAACCAAGGAGCGGCAATGCTGCCCACATGGCACGCTTATCCAGACCGAGCACCATTTTTGATTTTGTTTTTGCTTTTGCTGTGTGTGTGTTGCTACTTTAGCTTTGGCTCTTCAGCGCGGCGCTTTGTGCTTCCCGCAGTTGTTGGCGTTTCCAGGCGCGTGTATGGGACCAGTCCGCGTAGATGGAGCCGACTGTAACAGTTGGAAAGAATATCACTGCACCGTACTTTCGCGCCAGCTGCGAGATAACGCTACTGCCCATATGAAGGTGTGTCTGGGGACAAATGCAAATGAACTGTAAAACAAAACAAACAAGAAATGAGAAATGCTGGCGCTATGCATGCACGAACAATGTTAAAAGTCTTTTTGTTTTGTTTTGATTGATATTATTATTAGTTTTTTTGGGTTACGTAATGTAAATGCAATCAATCGCAGTGTTAATTACATTTAACTGTGTTTAATGCCACCAATTGCTTACTCTGTGTACGCACAAAAAACGTGCTTATTCGTTTTCAATCGATTTTAAGTAAATAATACAGCAAAATTACTAAATTCGTTGTTGTTATTACCTTACGCTTATGCAAAAGGCTTGCTGATTAGGGATGTTGACTTCGTATCGATATATGTTAACGATGTGCGAAGCTGAACGAAGTGTTTGTTCTGTTCGTGACTATCGCAATATATTAAGTGCTGCCCTGCCTATCGATACAAGAGACCGCGTGAAGTGACGATAACGATTGGACTTTCAATACAAATTTGCCGGCGCGGCGACAACAACTGAGCCGGCATTTTGGCAACAAGTTGACCAATTACACATTTTGCACACTATTATTATTTATTTACCGATTATTTTTATTTTGATTTGATTGGATTGGTGTTGTGCGCGACTGAGATTGTGCATGCTTAAATATATACCGCAAATCTGGATGCATGCAATGAGATGATAGCCGTCTCAGAACCGCCACATGAATTCGTTCCCAGTGGTCGTCAGGCGGCAGAGGATCATCCTGGTCCACCGGAACCGCCGCTGCCCCGTTTCGTGCCCGCCGAGCATGTGCTATTGCAGCGCCTGCAAAACGTCAATATCTCTGCCGCCAGCGAGGAGCCACAAGAGTTCTGGTCCATACGCGAAATCTATGATGACTACGAAGTCAGCTATGCACGCGCCCAACGTCGCCAGCAGCTAATCGAACAGACCAAGAAATGCGGTCCCAAAGCAGCTGCCGCCACACAGCTGACATCGCTGCCCCAGCAGCTATTGAAGCCAATGCACACGCGTCGCGAGGATCCAATGTGCGATTACATTGTGAACAACGAGGAGGAGCTGTATGTGAATAAGAATACGGTGATTTGGACGCAGGGTCTTAACGATGACGATGATGGTGTACATAAGCGCATGTCCTTCACCTGCGATTCGCAGGTTAAGTTTGCCTGCTTCCTAAGCCGTAACTTTGTACGCGGTCGCTTGGCGCAATTGCGTGCGGCCGTTCAGCCGGAGGAGGATAATTTAACGGCCATTTGTGTGGTGGATCAGGATGCGTTGCGTGTCTACTGCGATGATGGCGAGGACTTTTTGGCCAATCTCGATTTTCCCGTCTCACATCTGTGGCAAACGGTACATGGTCTGCTATTGGAAAAGGATTCGGGCAATGCACTCATCTCGCATCTGTCCATACCAATGCCACGACTCTTCTCCATGTCGCATCCGTTGCACGAGGCATGTCCGGTCATATTGAAAACGACACGATCCACAACCGGTTATATGACCGAACCCGAATACAGCGTTGTCTTCACCACCGAAGATTCGGATCTGGTGCTGCTCTACGATGCGAAGTTCTTTAAGCATTTTCTGGCACGACTACGCAAAGTGACGCCCGAGGAGGTGAACAATTTAAGCCAGCACCAGGAACTGCTCAACCAAACATTGCTAGGACATCGTGATACACCCGGCACCAGTGGCATCAATAGCTTTAGCTCCACCAAACTAGCAGGAGGTACTTAGATACTCATTATAATATTCATGATTATTATTAATATTTGCGGTTTTTGTAGCTACAAACAAATTGAATACCACAACGTTTATGGGACGCAACAATAATCCAGCGACACCTTCTAACAATTTCTCTCGCTTTGGACTCAGTCAATCGCAATCGTTTAGTGGTGTCTTGGGTCAAACCAAGTAAGTATCGTTTCTTCCATATCGTATCATATCATATTTAAAACCTTTCTTGCAGTCGCGCCTCGTTGGGCACACCTTTGAGTCAGCTGCAGAATAGCATCAGTCAGCAAACGTCAGCGATTAAGGATATGCGCAAGATCACCCATGTAAAGCCAGCAAAGCCCATTGAGCCAGAGATGTGCTTGGATCACATCTGGACGGAGAATACATATGGCACGTAAGTTCGTTCACTTTCACACCAAGCAAAACATAATTAAACCTACTTTCCTTGACTTTTAGTCAACGTGAATTCTGTGAGATGGCATCGCATGCGTTTATCCATACGGATTTGGTGGGTCAGACGTATATGTGCTATCTGTTGCCACGCTCGTGCCGGCTGCAGTTGGTGCTGGTCAATGGCTATGATACGGAAGAGCTGCAGCTCTCAACCTTGGCAGCCACACTGAATGCCAAGGATGCAGTTGGTTTGCAGCGTTTGCATATGATTGCCGTACTTGATCCCGGTGGCAGTTTGATACTCTACACAGGCACTGTACTCATCTCCAAGGTGCACATAACGCCACTGCTCACAACTGCACCAACGCTCCAGGTCCAAATGACGACATCGAGTGGTTTGACCGCACCCGGAGTGCCACACCATCATCATACGCCAGGTGGCGGCATACTCAAGTTGCCCGGCGCTGTTGTGATTAGTAGTGGTAGCAACAGCTCCTTTGTGGAGGTGCGCCGCAGCAGCTTGCTGCCCACGAAAGTCGCCTCCGAATTCAATGCCTTCGACGAGGAGCTGCACATGCTGTCACCCATCCAACCGCAAGCGATGTCCTATGCCCAGCGTAAGGCACATAACGTATGCAAAGCGCTACGCGATCCGGCTGGCAATCGTGTGACTTTGGTCTATGCAACGGGACGCATGCTCCGGATCACATTGCCGCTGCTCAATGATACGCGTCTCACGACGCGCTGTTTGGCCGTGCTGCGTCAGGTATTGAATACGGGACAGTATTTGCGTTTCATTATACGCTGGTATAGTGCACGAAATCCGCCGGGTTCGCGCGACTATAGCATCGAACAGGAGTGGCAGCTCTTTCGGAGCACTCTGCTCAGTTTGATGGGCTGCATGGCGGCAACGGCGAGCGAGAGCACCGATGATGGTTCCTCCTCATCGTTTCCGGGTGGCTGTGAAACGCCGCCGCCGCCACACCACATGACCGACATGTCTGGCTGCTTCTCCTCGGCCGTTGGACAGGATGAGCCACAGAAGCGTCGCAAGTACAATGCCAGCGAATCCTATACGGATGAGGATTGGGAATTTCTGGTGTTGCAAACAACTTTAACATCCTGCCTGCACGATTCACCCCATATGTACAGTGTGGATGTGACGGCGCCATTGTTCCGTTCACTGCCTGCCATCTTCTATGGCCTCCACTTGCTCTATGAGGATCTCAAGCTTGATTCCATCTTTCAGAGTGGACTCAACTATCTGGCAACGGTGAGTGCTCCTTCTCCTCCGTGTGAGATTTGTTTGTGACATCTTTTTTTTTGATTGATTGATTTTAGTTCCTGCATCAGCTATCGATTGATATGCAACTGGAAAGCTATATCTTTCACTATCATCTGGACTTTCCGGAGCTAACGCAAAAGACAACCAAGCTGACCATGCTGAATGCCGAGCATGGTGCATTGATGCTCTACCAGGAGCTGCTCCGTATGCCAGCGCCAAGCATATATGCCCAGCTGGAGCATGTGCTGCGCGGCAGAGAGGAAGTGGCTCCCTATAGCTATGTGGAGTGCATCAATGAGCGCAGTCGGAATGTGATTCAGCTAATCTCGCTGGTGTTGCATGGCCATCACAAGCTCAAACACTGGTGGCATCTGCTCGAGCATTTCGGTGCGGTTCAAACCAACTATCCGAAGCGACCCAATCGCTCCATATCGGCGGATGTGCCGTGTTGCCATCAGGTGCTGGAACTGTTGCTGTGCATGCAGATGACGCGTCGCGATATATCGCGCCTGCCGGCTGCAGTGCATCTGGTGCTGGCCGAGGCCATGGAACAGGCACGTCTCACGCCGCCCGTCGGCAGCAGCATGGCCACCTATGACCTGATCCTGAGGCCAGAGCTTGCGGCGCATGCACAGTTGCCGTTTTTGGAGACGGCACTGGGTCAGCCGCACTGTGGACGCGTCTACAAGGAGGATTCGTTGTCGCCACGTCTGGCGCCGAGCAGCGGTGAATTGCCGATGGCTGAACCGGATGCAGATCATCTGCGACACGATGGCATGGACAACATGGATACGAAATTGTTGCGTCTACGCTTTCCGGACGACATGCGGGTGGAGGAAGTGCGTCGCCTGCTCAACAGCGCCGATCCCGTAGCCATCGAGGTAACACAATCACCCGGCATTACCGATCACGAGTTCATCGAGGAGCAGGAGAAGCAATTGTTTGCCCTCTGTGCACGGACGATGACCCTACCACTGGGCAGAGGTATGTTCACGTTGCGTACGTTGATGCCACGGCCCAGCGATAATATGCCCATGCCCAAGCTGTGCTTGTCGGGCCGGGAGCCCATCAAGGGCACAACCATTGAGATGCAACAGATTGAGTTTCCGGCCAATATGCATCAGTGGCCATCGTTTCACAATGGTGTCGCCACCGGCTTGAAGATATCGCCCCAAGCCTTGGACATTGATTCCACATGGATTGTCTACAACAAGCCCAAGACCCAGGCAAATAACGCCTTGGAGCATGCCGGCTTCCTAATGGCATTGGGCTTGAATGGTCATTTGCGATCCCTCTCCTTCATGAGCATCTTTAAGTATCTGGTGAAGTGCGATGAGATGACCAGCGTCGGTCTGCTTTTGGGCATCTCGGCTGCCCATCGCAGCAGCATGGACACAAAGACAACCAAGCTATTGAGTGTCCATCTGGAGGCACTGTTGCCGGCCACAGCCATGGAGCTGGACATACCACAAAGCACACAAGTGGCGGCCCTAATGGGCATTGGACTGCTGTATCAGGGCTCGGCTAAGCGTCACATTGCCGAGGTACTGCTGCAGGAGATTGGCCGGCCACCCGGGCCCGAGATGGAGAACAGTGTGGAACGTGAATCGTATGCGATGACAGCTGGCTTATCGCTGGGTCTGGTCACACTCGGTCAGGGTGAATCGCCAGCCGGTTTGCGGGATCTTCAGCTGCCCGATACACTGCACTATTATATGGTCGGCGGGGTGAAGCGACCCATGGGTGGCTCTCAAAAGGAGAAGTATCGTCTCGCCTCGTTTCAGGTGCGCGAAGGCGATAATGTCAACATCGATGTGACCGCACCGGGCGCAACGCTTGCCCTGGGTCTGATGTTCTTCAATTCGGGCAATGAGGCTGTTGCCGAGTGGATGCGTGCACCGGATTCCGGTTATCTGCTCGATATGGTGCGTCCCGATTTCCTACTACTACGCACCATTGCACGTGGTCTCATACTGTGGGATCAGGTTAGGCCGGACAACGATTGGTTTCAATCACAATTTCCCGAAACGTTTCGACCGCATCTACGACTGCCGTCTCGTGAGGATGTGCCGCCATTGGAAACTGATGTCGACTACGAAGCAATCACGTAAGTTCAATCCCAATCCCAATCGGTTACCTTTAACTAACTTGTTTGTTTGGTTCTTCAGTCAGGCGTATTGTAATATTTTGGCTGGTGCCGCTTACTGCATTGGCTTAAAGTATGCCGGAACGGAGAATCCTTCGGCATTTGCCACACTGCGTGCTATGATCAAGGAACTCCTTAGCTATCCGGGCACACTGATGGGCGAGTTTGCTGGACGCAGCACAACCGAGAGTTGCCTGATGGTACTGCTCATCTCCATATCGCTGGTATTTGCCGGTTCGGGAAATTGTGAAATCTTGCGTATCATTCGGTATTTGCGTTCCCGCGTCGGACCACAGTATCCGCACATTACGTACGGCTCGCATATGGCCATACACATGTCGTTGGGTCTGCTCTTTTTGGGCGCCGGGCGTTATACCATCTCGAAGACACCCGAATCCATAGCCGCACTCGTCTGTGCCTTCTTTCCCAAGTTTCCCATCCATAGCAATGACAATCGGTAAGTGACTTGAACTACTTTGCTTGGGTTTCTTCTAGCTTCACATCCCTGACATCATCCATCCATCTTCTCACAGTTATCATTTACAGGCGCTGCGACATTTGTATGTGCTTGCCGTGGAACCGAGATTGTTTCTGCCACGTGATATTGATACGAATCAGCTGTGTTTGTGCAACATTTCGGTATTGGAGGTGGGCGCCAATGTGATGCGTCGCTTGCCCATCGCTCCGTGCATACTGCCCGAACTGAGCACCTTGGAGCAGGTGATTGTCGATGATGAGAACTATTGGCCTGTTTGCTTTGAGAGATCACGCAACTGGCATCAGCTGGAGAAGGCGCTCGAACTGTGTGCTCCTATTGATATTAAGAAGCGCACCGGTTGCTTGTCACATCTCGAGGATCCGGACCGTTTGAAGAGCCTGCTCGCCCAGACCCTAACAATGGAGCAGAGCATCTGTTGGCAGGTCGATGTCCATGATTTGAAACAGTTTACCAGTGAGCGTTTGGTCAAACCGTTTCTCAGTCGCATCTTGGACACGAAGGGCACAACGCTCAACTATCTGGAGTTGACTAAGCGTCATCAGTTGATCCTGCTCTTCTACAATGCAGTTGTCAAGGATCGCATGCATCTGCTGCCAGTCTATTTAACACTATACGATGTGAGCATACACACATATATACCCTGTAATCAGTTCTTACTAATAACTTATTATTTATGTTGCAGCATGTAACGAAGAAGATGGCTAACAACAATGATGTGTGGCAGGTTAAGCTACTCGAAGCGTATTTGAGCCATAGTCGAAGTGATCATGCCCTAATCTCTGTGGAGCTAATACAGATGATGCAGGAGATGTTTAAGCTGCAGGTGGAGGATTGGACGCGTGAACAATGTTTGGCATTGCGTGAATATCTAACCAAGAAACGGCTCGAGCCGAGCTTTGTGGGCAGCATTAGTGCACAGGATTTGCAGCGCGTCTTCTGTATTATCAATTATTTTAATCTGATGCCGAATCTGTTGTCTAACGTTGATATGAGCACGGGTCCTGTCAATTACTTGCGCATCATGCTCGAATTTAACAGGTTGCAACTAAATCCGCACACCATATTTGGTTTACTTAAAATATTCCTGGCTCTCGCCTCCATTTGCGACTCTGATGATGAAGACGAAGAAATTGAAGTTGACGACGATGAGGAATCGATTTGAATACGCAATTAAGAGCGCGCGCAATCGCTAAGCTGCTGTTAAGTGTTATCGAACAGCGGCTTAACATAAGCTATCGATATCGAATTAACGCTTTGCAACACTGAGATTGACAATTGGAAATTGTCTTCATTTAAAAAGTTGAATTATATTACATACGTATATATATTATAAATACCCTCAATATATATGTATGTGTACATTAAAATATGTTTAATAAAAAATGGAAACTCATAATAAGAAGGCACAATGGCTTTAATTATAACCGATTATTTCCATTTCCAATTTAAAATAAGATTATAGTTTATAATTAACTTGCGTAGTTTTAACAAATGTTTTCAACAATAATACAATTCTTTAACTGGACGCTACTTTTTGTTAAAGCCTCTCCAACAAGATCAGCTTATTGTACTACATACAATTTTATATAGTATGTATAATATGTAATAATGTTTTTTTTAGACAATACGTTGACGCTCGGCAGAGCTTAATTCTTCGCCCAATTTGATGCCGCGACAGCGTTGATATAGATATATGCCCAGCAATGGGAACGGCGTCATAATGGCCACCGATACCGGCACAACGGTCGTCAGATCGGCTTGCGGCTGCGGCAATGTTGTGCGCAAGAAAAATATTGCAATGCCCGTGTTCTGGATGCCTGTCTCGATGGCAATTGTCAAAGCATCGGCAGCATTTTGATTCAACAGCTTTGCCGCCAGCCAAGCAAATGTGTATCCCAATCCTGGCAACGCCAAACCGGCGACGGCAATCTACAAGAGTGAGAGATGAAGGATATATATCAACAAGTTCAAAGACATTTCATACCTGCCACGAAAAGAGCTGGAAGAGATAAAAGTTGGTGACGATCGCAAAGATGACAATGAAGAGAATGAGGCATGCCGAGATGGGTTTCAGCAGGCGGACGAGCACCTGGGCGACACGTGGCAAGCAGCGTTGAATGCCCAAACCGATTAACAGCGGCACAATAAGGCTGGCGCAATAGCTGGCAATTTTGCCATATGGCACCTCCATGCCCGCCCGATCAAAGATCAGTTGGCCCAGCGTGAATATCCACAGTGGCATTGTGGCAAAGGCGGCAACATTGCTAACCGTTGTCATCAGCACAGACAGATTGATGTTGGCACTCAGCACAGCTGTCCAGGTATTGGAGGCGCCACCACTTGGCGCAATGCCCGTAAAGAATAAGCCCAGCTGCATGGCCGGCGATTGGGGAAATATGAAGACGCCCAAAGCATAGCTCAAGAGTGGCATGCCCAGTACTTGGGTTATGAAACCAATGCAGGGTCCAATCGGGCGTGTTAACAAGCCCTGCAACACCTCCACACTGAGTGCGGCGCCAAAGTTGATATACACCAGCGACATCAGCAGTATAATCGATCCAACAAACACATGATCAATGATCCGTTCCGGCCGGAGCACCTGCACCAGCAGTGAGCTATTGTTTTCAGTGCCTGAATTGTCCGGCGCAGTGCTGTGGTTGGTCCAAGCGTCAAAGAAACGTACCAAGATTCGTGTCTCACCCAGAAAATGACCATCGACCCGAATGATTCCCGTCCAGTTCTTTGTGCCGCTCAGCTCAAGCGCTTCCAGCGGTATTGTGGCATTATCTGGCGGTACGCTGGCCAACTGCGCATCTTCGCTGTACAGGCGAAAGCTATAGCGATTTGTAGCGCTTGCCACGAGCAGATCTGGTGATATGTCCCAAAGCTGTAGTTCCACTTGATCGCTTCTTTCCATTTGCAGTTGCAACGAACCGGGCTTAAAGCGTGATTTCCAGCTTACTGTTGGCAACGCTTGTTGGCCAACAATCAATATAACTATCAGCAGCCAGTTGTCGGTTATCCTCATCATCGTGTTGAAATTGTGAAACTAACTAAAATCTTTTCAATTATATCGCGTAATCAAGCGAACGAACATCTGTATGCACAACACAAGTACGTACATATACAAGCAAACGTGCATGCATGCATGCATGGAATGAGAGTGAGACTGAGAGAGCGCGATCTACAGTAACAGAGTAACAGTGTTTGCGCGCAAAGAGAGTCGCGATTACAAAAATGTAATGTTACACAATGTAAGCTGCAATTTACAAGAGAGTTGACAGCACTGCTCAAAAAGGAGTCGGCATTACAAAAAATAATAAACACACAAGTAATGAAATTTTTGCAGCTTTTACAAATGAATTAACTTGAGCAGATTGCTCATCTCTGTTAATGTGTGACGTCAAAAATATTAAATATTAACTATTATTATCTTTATTTTCAGATTTCCGCTCGATGGCTGATGTGACGAAAATGTTAACGATTATTCAATATTAAATGTAAGCGCAATAAGATATTTCCTTAATTCATTTTCAACAACAGCTAGCGTAAGTGCGAGTGCAAGCTTTGTTGTTGCTTCTGCACACTGAGCGTGCCAAAGAGAGAGAGTCTAAGCTCCAAGTTACAGTTACTGAGAGAGCGAAAAACAACAGCTAATTACACTTGTATGTGCTTAACATGTGCAGAGTGGTAAAGAAAAAGTAAATAAGTCCATTTCAAATTTTGATTTTATTGTGGCTTATGATAAATGCTGGAAAAAAACTAACATTCGCATTGGTCGTGATACTTTTGTACTGGGGGGGGGTTCCAAATTGTATGTATTTAGTATCTGTAGTGCTCGGGCTTGAAGGGACCCGTTTGTGGAACGCCCAAATAGTCGGCCTGCTTTTGGGACAACTTGGTGAGCTTAACGCCCAGTTTGTCCAAATGAAGGCTGGCCACCTCCTCGTCGAGAAGCTTGGGCAGAACATGTACACCGAGCGCATACTGATCGGATTTGGTAAGAAGAGCTCAATCTGGGCGAGCACCTGGTTGGTAAACGAGTTGGACATGACGAAACTGGGATGACCATGGGCACAGCCCAAGTTGACCAGACGACCCTCGGCAAGAATGATGATGTGACGTCCATTTGGCATCGTATAACGATCCACTTGAGGGCTAACATTCACCTTCTCCTTGGCATTGTTGTTTAGCCAATCGACATCGATCTCACAATCGAAATGTCCGATATTGCAAACGATCGAATCATCGGGCATATTAAGCAAATGCTCCGGTGTAATGATGTCCAGACATCCGGTCGTTGTCACAAAGATCGATGCCTCCTTGCTGGCCTCCTCCATGGTCGTCACCTCATAGCCCTCCATAGCTGCCTGCAGGGCATTGATTGGATCGATTTCAGTGATAATCACACGTCCACCAAATCCCTTGAGTGCCTGGGCGCAACCCTTGCCCACATCTCCATAGCCAGCAACGCAGCAAACCTTGCCAGCGATCATCACATCTGTTGCACGCTTGATTCCATCGATCAGCGACTCCCGGCAACCATACAAATTATCGAATTTGCTCTGCGAGTTGATGAAAAAAGGATAATAATAAGAAAAAGAATTTTGTGATGATCACGAATAACCTTACCTTTGTCACGGAATCGTTGACATTGATCGCTGGCACACCCAGACGACCATCCTTGAACATCTTGTAGAGATTGTGAACACCAGTTGTTGTCTCCTCGCTCAGACCCTTGATGCCCTTGAGGTATTCGGGATAACGTTCGTGAACCAAATTGGTTAGATCACCGCCATCGTCAAGGATCATGTTGAGGGGTTGGCCATCCGGAAAGACCAGTGTCTGTTCAATGCACCAAGTGTATTCCTCATCGGTTTCACCTTTCCAGGCATAGACTGGCACACCAGTTGCCGCTATCGCTGCAGCTGCATGATCCTGTGTGCTGAATATGTTGCAACTAGACCATTGAACCTATTTACAGTAAGGATTATACAGATGAAAATTATTTATAAGTTTCGTTTTACTGATCTGTATTCGCGATAAGAATTTATTTTAAAACTACAATTTCCTCACATGTTTCAATGGATTCTTGTGATGGCCCCTACTTTGACCCCTACCCAAAAATAGAGAGATAAGATGTTATCGGCACTCCTTGAACTTTCGTTTGACCCCCCGCATTGAGCATGAAAAAGTATAGTTGTCGTCAACAACAAAAGACATTGATAACAAAAGTCACATATGACGAAGTCTACAGGATGAATTGAATGTTGGACAATGCGTTTAGCTTAGTGTTGGAAACAAGGGTAAATCTAGAGATGACATCTGTTTAGTTTCTTACCTGTGCGCCAAGCTCGACAAGTGTCTCGATGAGTACGGCCGTCTGGACAGTCATGTGAAGGCAGCCGGTAATGCGGGCACCCTTAAGGATCTTTGAGGGGCCGTACTTCTCGCGGCATGCCATCAGACCGGGCATCTCGTTCTCCGCAATAATGATCGCCTTGCGTCCCCATGCGGCGAGACCGATATCGGCTGATAATTAAATAAATAATAGTAAACAAAATGATAAGAAAGCGGGTTGCTTGAATTTTGCACGGCAACAACGTGTTTTAACCTCAGCCCAAAAAACATGTGCGCCAAAATGACATACGTATGTATGTATGTAATTGTTAGGCGGCACATTGCGGCAGTACGAAGGCATTTTATTTATAACTCACCAACTTTGTATGCTGACTTAGTATTAGTAGACTTAGTAGACATCTTGCTGGGATAATTTCGTGTACGTATATATTTGGAGAGAGAGACACGGACAAGACGACCGTACTGACGACGCGCGCAACGTTAAGTGAATAATAATAAATGTATTTTAAGATCGTATGCAATAGATCGACTTATCGATTCAACCAGAGTTGCTCATTGCCGATGTTCCGATTTACAACTTTCAAGCGATAGTTGCACAAATATCGAAAGACCTAAGAGCATCCAAGCAACCCTAAAATTGTTGTCGAACATTAAAACACATCAACTGAGAATCCTTAGTTATTTCTATTCAGTTTAATCATACAATCAAGCACGCACAACATTTTAAATATTTCAAATAAAATAAGGCATTCGGATGCCTTGTGCTTTTTAAAATTTATTAAAAAACAATTTACGCGCCCTTCGTGTGATAGTACGTTCGGTTAGCAGCGCTGGTGGTAAGCACGATACAAAAATACATACAATACCCCCCACAGACATATCGGCGCCATTTTTTTTTTCTCGTCGCTCGCCACTCGTCAAATTATTATCCGCTACTCGTCGCACTTGGCACACACGCGTTTTCCAAATCGTGATTTTTTTTTTCGACCTAAGTTTATTTAGCGTGCAAATTAAATAAGTTAATTGATCAAGCCATCAATTCGCATACGGCATGTGCTAAGCGCTGTATAAATTCGTGTGTTTTGCGCGTTAACAAACTGGTTTGAGGGATGCGTTATTATTTTCTATGTGCCGAATGCAAAGTACGATAGCGACGCATAGTTCGACCGCAACGCGACGTCGTTGATGTCAGTTTGTGAGTGTGCTTGCGCGCGCGTGTGTGTGTTGTGTATGTGTGTGGAATACAAAAGCGAATTGCAAAAGACACAAAAAAGGCAACGGAAAAATAAAATATAAAAAAAAAAAACACTAGTGTCAGCAATCAAACAGGCAGCTGGCTGAAGGGAAAGAAAGGCAAGGCTGTGTGTGAAAAACAGAAAAAAGAGGCGCGCGCGGCGTGCAATGCGCTAAAAAAGCAATAACAAGCGGGAGAGGAGGGGTAAGTGTGCGTGTGTGTGTTCGTGCGTCGTGTGTGTGTGTAGCAGCGTGGCTCAAAAAGCCACAATATGTATGTATGTACATTTAAAATATGTATGTATGTCTGTACACCAATAAGCAAGCTATCAAAACTGTTTCATTTTTGAAGCATTTGTGTGTGTGTGTGTTAAAGTTAAAAACAAAAAAACTCATTCGATAAAAATACTTCCAACTTGTTAGAACAAACATATCTCGTTTTTTTTTTTTTTGCAGTGCAAGGCCAAACGACGTTGCAACAACAGTGTGGCTGCTTAATTTAACATTTTTGCTTTAATTTGGCGTTGCGACCGGCATAGATACCAATAATGTCCACAAATGAGGATGGCCATCCGCAACAGGAACAGCAACAAGCGTCAACAGTTCCTTGCCCGACGACGCACAATGACAACGTAAGTACAGAAAACAACAGATGTTTACTAGCGTCAACGCTAGATGGCGCTCTCGTGAATGCATGCATTAAATCCAATTCAAATTGTTTCTTTAGTCCATCATTGGCAAGGTTAAATCGCGCGTCTCGGGCATTATATCGCTAACCAAATGGTTCTCACCATCATCTGCGGATAGAAAAAGACAGCAACAGGATGAGCAGCAGGAGCCAGAGTCGTCATCTTCGTCGTCGCAGCAGCAGCAGCAGCTTAATGGAGGTGCATCGCAACGTAGAATAATGAAACGACGACGCATTGCTTTGGATAATGCACCCGATATGGCACTAATGGACGATGGCACCGATGCATTGGACTTGAACGAGGAGGAGGTTCAGCTGGCTGATAATATAGCTGAACATGATTTGGCCGAAGAGGATGAGCGGACGCGTCGTAGTGAATATAATGTTAGCTTGTTACGCAATCGTCAGCAACTTATTGCTGCTGCTAATGCTAATGCTAATGCTGATGATGACGACGATGACGATGATGATGATGATGAGGACGAGGATGCTGAGGCAGATGCTGAGGAAGACGACGATGATGATGATGATGAGCCCGAGAACAATGATCGGGCTAAGCGGCTGCGCCTTGAGGTAAAATTTATGATAGGCTTGCAAAATGGTCACCCTAATAATAATACTTGTTTGTGTTATGGTCACCCAAAGTTAGCTAAGACTTAAACACAAGTGGGAATACAATTTTTTATTTGATTTTTGTATTCTCTCTCTTTCTGCAGCCGACACTTGAACAATTGGCGCCTAGTCCCCAGTTAAGTACACGGCAACAGCTGCAACAACAGCGCAGTCGACGTCGTCCACAGCTGCACGCATCGACACCGGCTTCAGGCGATGCCCTTCGCCGTCGGCATGCGCCACCGAATCGGGTGTCAACGTATCTCAATCTATATGGCAATCAGTTGCAGCGTGAGCCCGCCTACAATTTCATGTCCAGCGCTGGCTCAAGTAGCGATACAGCCGCTGTTGCCACCAGCGGTGATTTGCCAACCAGGTAACTCAAACATAAAGTTTATTAATTGTTTGTAATACTAATTTGTTTATTGTTTATCGTTTCGTATTATAGCTCAAGACGCACGTTGAACATTGCACCAATGACTGAACGACGCGATTCAACGTTGCCCAGCTACAGGCGACAGGCACTGCTAGATCTTCGAAGACCCGCCACTTGGCGCACCTGTGTCACCATTAGCGAACAGGCTAGCGAGGAGCAACAGCTGCAGCACGAGGATCAGACTAACAACAACAATATGAACAACAAAAATAATAACAATGATAATGCTAACAACATGATTGAAACAAAACAAGATGTTGGTAGCGGTGGTGGCGGTGGTGTTGGTGGTGCCACAGATTCGCATTCAGAGTGTGGCAGCAGTGAGAGTCAAGCGGGTCATCAGCGCAACATCAACACATTGTTCTATGGCAATTTGCAGAGCCGCAAATCGATATTCAATACAATGCCGCATCATAATTCAACATTATCGCTGAACTCATTGGGCAAACGACGTCGATTCAATGCATCCATATATGGCAGCGTATCGGCGCTGAGCGATAGTCGTCTGTTGAGCAGTAATCGGAGCAGTGGTGCAACAACAGCTTCGGATTCACCCTTCTATCCGGGTCCAACGGCATACGGTGGTGCATCGGCCAATTATCGTTACTATAGCAATAAAATCTCTAGCTGCAGCAGTCGTTCCGGTGGCAGTTCGCCAGCTCCATCTACTAGCGACTATTTCATTTGCAACAGCACAAGCAGCAACAACAGCAGCAATATCAACAACACAATTAACAACAATCACAGTACAACACGTCTTTGGAACGGCAGCAGCATTGAGCCAACTGTGATGCGACCAAAGCCGCCTTCAAACAGTAGCAACAGCAGCATCAGCAACAACAGAGGCACCACCTATTTGCCAACATTATCGCAGACAACGCAACGTATACTCAATCTCATGGAGAATCATACAACACCACTCATGGAGGCAAGAAAAATGGGCAATGCGTTGCGTGAATATCAACATCAGCGTCTCAATCGCAGCAATGCTTCCAAACCCTATTCGTATTCACCAGCAGCAAAATCACCAGCAACATTTTCACAATTTGCAACATTTGCAGACAGAACCTTAAACAACAACAGCAGCAGCAGCAACATTTCGGAATCGAATAGTAATAGTGGCAAGTCATCGTTGGTGCCAACAATGTTGAAGCTATTGGAGGAGCGTCGCAGTCAACGCATACCCGGCACACAACAACTTCAAGACCAGCAATCACAAGAACAACAGCAATCGCAATCGAAACCACAATCGCATCAATATCGTTATCGCATATATGCCAAAAACGACTTAAACACCAATGCCTCAACAAGCACCGGCACTGCCTCCGCCTCCGCCTCGGCCACCGCCAGCGGCAGTGGCACGATGAGCCATTCAAATAAGATGCGCACACGAAGAACACAACATCAGACGCGCAAGGATGCACGCAGTGTGCAACAGGATGAGGAGTTGCCACCAGCGCCACTGGAATTGCCAAACATACCTTTCCCACTGATGGCCAGTGAGCCGAAATTCGATTTAATAATATCGCCACCACCCAAACCAACACCAACAACAGCAGCAGCAACAAGCAACATTAACTTCAAGAACAACTCAACAACAGCAACATTAACAGTTCCTGCGTCTCAGCTCAACAATAATAATAATAATATTAGCAACAATATGTATAATTTTGATGAACCACTTTTGGTTGTTTGCAACAGCAACAACAGCAACAGAACGTCGACAAGACGTAACTTTAAATTTGATCCACCATTGCCAATGCTGCCCAAAATAGTGCCCAATGGCGCCATCAACAAGGGCAACACAACAACAACAACTAATAGCAACAGCAGTTTAATGACCAGCGGCAGTGTGCTGGATGTCCTCCTGCCAAAGACAGCAACAGCAGCAGCAACAACAGTTGTTGATGGCTTTGGTGATCAGTTTAAGAAATCATCAGGCGAATGGGAGTGCGAGGCATGCATGTTGCGCAACAAGAATGAGGCAAGCAAATGTGTTGCATGTGAAACGCCTCGCAAATTGACAAAGCTAAACGCCGCCAGCAACAACAACTCCTCCAGCATTGGCAGTAGTAGCAGCAACAGCAGTAGCAGCAGCAGCAGCAGTTTTGCCAATAGCAACAGCAATAGCAATAGCTTGCCAGCAACAACAGTTGCTGGCTTTGGCGATGCCTTCAAGCCCAAGGCGAATACTTGGGAATGTGGCACGTGTATGATCATGAATCAATCCACCAGCAATAAGTGTGTGGCATGTGAGACACCTAAGCCGGGAGACACCACCAAATCTGTTGCGGCGGCCGCCTTTAAGCCAGCTCCTTTGGCTAGTGGCTTTGGCGATGCCTTCAAGCCCAAGGCGAATACATGGGAATGTGGCACGTGTATGATCATGAATCAATCCACCAGCAACAAGTGTGTGGCATGTGAGACACCTAAGCCGAGTGGCTCTGGAAACAACACCAAACCTGTTACGGGGGCTACCGTTAAGCCAGGTCCTGTGCCCACTGGCTTTGGAGATGCCTTCAAGGTCAAGGCGAATACGTGGGAATGTGGCACGTGTATGATCAGGAATCAAGCCAGCTGCAATAAGTGTGTGGCATGTGAGACACCTAAACCTGTTGCGGCGGCCGCCTTTAAGTCGTCAGCTCCATTGACCACTGGCTTTGGAGATGCCTTCAAGCCGAAGGCGAACACGTGGGAATGTGGCACATGTATGATCATGAATCAAGCCAGCTGCAATCAATGCATTGCCTGCCAGACGCCCAATCCAAAAGCGAACAGCAACAGCAGCAAACCTAGCGGCAGCAACGACTTTAAATTTTGTGTTATTGCTGGTGATGCGAAGGCGTTGCCATCAAAGCCCGAACCCGTATGGAGCTGTGAGGCGTGCATGGCCCAAAACAATATGTCGCGTCGGAAATGCATTTGCTGTGAGCAGGAAAGGCCAAGCGATGATTCATCGAATCCATCGACAGTGCCTAAATTTATGTTTGGTTTCACTCGTGCACCAGTTGCAGCAACAACAACAACGGCAGCAGCAGCAGCTGCAACAGTAACGACAGAGACGACACAATTGACAACAGCAACTGCAACAACACAATCAACGTTCGTTAAATCTGCATTTGCAACAGTTGTTGATAGTGCTGGTGCTGCTGCTGGTTCTGGTGCTGCTGCTCCAAAGCCTACGTTTAGCTTCGGCGCTCCCTCACCAATGTCCAACAGCAGTAGCAACAGCAACAACAGCTTCACCTTGGGTAATAGCAACACTAGCTTTAGCTTAGGAGGCAACGGCAACAGCAACAACAGCTTTAACTTATCAGGCAACAGCATAGCCACAACAACAACTTTAACACACAATTTTGGTGGCAGCAATACCAACAAGATTCAGCCAGCAGCAGCAACAACACAGGCAGCACCAGTTCTTAGTTTTGGAGCAATAACAGCAGCAGCAACAACACAGCCAGCAGCAGCTGGACTCAGTTTTGGAGCAATTACAGCGACAACAGCAGCAACAACAACACAAGCAGCAGCACCAGTTCTCAGTTTTGGAGCAATAGCAGCGACATCAGCAGCAGCAGCAGTAACACCAACATTTTCATTCAACAACAATAAAGCAGCTACAAATCCATTAACAACATCATCAACAACAACAACAAGTCTCGCCAGCAGCAACAAGTTTGTATTTGGTGCGCCAGCCACATCGCTAACAACAACAACATCGACAGCAGCAGCAGCAAAACCAGCTTTATCAACATTTTCTTTTGGCAAAACTGCACCACCTACAAGTGTTCCCAGCAGCAGCATCAGCAGCAGCAGCAACAACAATAGTTACTTATTCGGTGCGCCAGCAACATTGACAGCAGCAGCACCAACCAGCTTTGGCTCAATTGCAGCATCGAACAACATCAGCAACAGCAGCAACACAAAAACAACCACAACGACGACGCCAATGTTTAATAGCAGCAGCAACATTTCGTTTGGTGGCAATGCAACATTTAGCTTTGGCAGCAAACCCACAACACCAGCAGCAGCAGCGTCATTAACAGCAGCAACAACTACAACCAACAGCAGCAGCATAAAACCATTCGGCAGCACCAGCTTTGGTTGGCCAACAGCTGCAACAACTATTGCTGGTGCCACTACAGCGACAGCAACATTGCCCACTTTTGGCAGCACTAACCTCATGTTTGGTGGCAACAAACCAACAACAACAACACCAGCTGCACCATCAGCGTCCATTGGCAGCAGCAGCAGCAGTGTGTCCGCCGTTTTTGGCAATGTGAGCAATCCCTTTGGTGCAACATCTTCTGCGACAGCGGCGCCTGGTCTTGGCGGCAGCACCAGCTTTAGTTGGCCATCGGCAGCAACAACTCCTAATGTCGTTCGAACCAATCCTGCCACAAGTGCTGCCACGGCGACAACGTTGCCTACTTTCGGCAGCGGCAGCGCTTTGTTTGGCGGCAATACAACAACAACAAATACTTCATATTTTGGTATGGCAGCAGCAGCTGCAACTCAGCAACAACAGCAGCAGCAGCAGACGTCCAGTGGCGTCTCGACACTCTTTGGTAATGTTAGTAATCCGTTTGGTGCAGCAGCAGCATCATCATCATCGACAGCAGCACCACAACCAACATCGACGCCCACCGCATCACCGCTATCAAATATATTCAATAACCCAGCTGCAAACGCAGCATCATCATCAGCAGCAGCCGCAGCAGCAGCAGCAAAATCAACAGCAACAACAATTCCTAAACCGGCATTTAACTTTAGCAGCGGCGTCGCTGCATCAGCAACAGTAAGTGTTGTAAAACGTCGTCAAACCTTTGTTGTATATATTCTTATGCTCTCTCTCTCACCCACACACACAGCAGTCGCCAGGTGGCGTTTTCAGTTTCGGTGCAGCGCCATCAAATAATGCATTAAACAGCGGCGTTGGCGCAGGCGCTAGCGGAAATTTGCCAAGGCCAGCATTCAATTTTACATCAAATGCAGCAACAACAACAAACGCTGCTGCGGCGCCGCAAACAGTCGCATTTAATTTTTCGGCAAGTGGGCCAGCAGCAACAACAACAGCAGCAGCAGCAGCTGGCAAGAGTGAGGTAAGTTATATTCTGTACTATATTATAAAACTTAGATACTGCATAAATCCGTCCAAACATATACATATACATACATCTACTGCTATATAGACATAGTGATTAATATGTTGTGCGCCTGTCTATTTTCACTTTCTATTATTTGTATGTTTCACACACTTTCTCTCGCTCGCTCGCTCTATTTCATATTTTAAGTGCGTGTGTGTTATCGATACATCGATTAGTTTATAAAAAACAACATTGAATTTATGCTATTATTATTATTATTTAATTTGTATATTTTATTTTCTCTCTCTTTCATTTAAATATTATGTTAACAATAACAAAATGTTCATTGATGTCCGGCTCTCTCTCTCTCTCTCTATCACTCTGTCTCTCTCTCACTCGATTATTGTTTGTATAATCTAACAAACCTTTTTTTCGTTCGGGGCACAACAACGTAACGCGTATGTATAACTAATACTCTTTAATGGTGCTACTACTACCAATACAACTTTTAATAACTTTTACTAATCAATACGACTAAAAATATAACAAACAAACCTAAAGATATTCCCACAATCGGCACGACTTTTTCAATTTGGGTCCAACCCATCGTCGGCGTCGTCGTCGTCGTTGTCTCTGTCGTCGTCGTCGTTGTCTCTGTCGCAGCCAGCGCCGAATCCAATGTTTAGCTTTGCCGGCTCGGCGCACCAAATGCAGGTAAACAACAATAACAACAAAGAGTCTTATAACGGTAAACTTATATATTATTCGTTGAAATTTAACCCAAAACATACATACTTTTATATATATATATATTTTGTAGCTTATCATTAGTGTATATATGAGTAGTTAGCTTATTTATACTAGTTACTAACCTTAACCCCTTAACCTTATGCATGTCATCTGGATTTGGTACTGTACCTAATCCACAGCAATGTGTGTGTATGTTTGTATGTATGTACTTACACGTTTCTTTATGCATGCTTAGATCTTATTTGAAGTAATATACATACATACATAACCTCTTTATATATATATGTATATAATATTTGCATTTAACAGCCACACACACTAACGTACAAACATACATAACGGCAGTTCACTCTCTTCATTTACTGAGCGAACTGCTGCTGTTTGTTGCCATCTCTTTCCGTTATTACATCTCTTAGGTAGTTATCCACGCTTTGTTTTTAAATCTCTCTCATTTTACATACATACATACCATACATATACTACTACATACGAAAACATACTATATAATAGCTATAAAGCGTTGAACAGCAACAAAAATGATGTGCAAAATCTTAAAAAGAGCGAATTTTATGTTCTTTCTGCATATTTTCATTCTGTTTTTGTTTTTTGTTTTGTTTTTTTTTTTGTCCATTTTGTCATTATCATTTCTAATTGCGTCCACAAAATTAGCAAACAACAAAACAAAACCAAACCAAAATTCAGTAATACCTTTAAAACCAAAAACCAAAAATGTCTTTTGCAGTCAACGCCAAACACCGCTCCGTTCCAATTTAATGCCGGTGCTCCTGCGACCACCAATATATTCGCGTAAGTAGTCTGTGTGACACACTAACATCAGCAGCAGCAACAACAACACCACCACTACCACTAGCACTACTAGCACCAACAAGAACAACAACAACACCGCCGCTTTGCGCAGCGATGCTGTGATAGATCGATTGGAAAAAGTAGGGGGAGGAGAGTGTGTGCGAGAAGAGATCACGTGATTACCAAAGAGAGTGGGAGAGTGTGTTGTTTCGTTCAATTTGCCTAACCGTTGCATTTGTTGGAGAGCAGTACACGAGAACACAACAACAGCAAATACATTTACTCACACACTCACAAACACACACACACACATTAACCGTTTTAAAGAAAACTTTTGCATTGCGTACGTTAATCTCTAAGGCATTTAAATGTTAAAACATGTTAATACAAAAAACATATACATACTACGTACATATATATATTTAACATAACAAATACATATTGATGTTTTTGATGTTTTTCTTTTTGCACATTACATTACATTATTAACTGTAATTCCCATTTTGTGTGTGTGTGTGCGTGTGTGTAGAAAACGTGAACTTGTAGAAAACTCCTCCCGTTCAAGTTAAGGAGAATGAAATGCTTCTATATGAACACGTTTGCCTAGTGAAGAACAAAAACGAATGTACTAATTTAATTGGCAAAGGTAAAAAAAAAAAACATGTGTATGGTACCAAAAAAGAAGTTGGTACATGTGTACCACATACCAATCGTGGCAATCGTGTTCGCGTCCGTCTCTCACTCTCTCTATCTCTATCAAATCGTGTCTTTTTCATCCTACTCTCTGCTACACAGGGTGATTCAAGTTGTGCAGTCCGCAGTCGCGCATGTTTGCGTTTTGCTGCAATTGTGTTTTAAGTGTTGCACACCATTTAACATACATATGTATGTAGGTAGATACATTGTACTAATGTTTTTCATTTCTTTTGAACAGTTTCAATCCGCCAAATGCTGGCAACAACAATATGCAAAACCAACGCCGCAAAATACGCAATCCCATGATGCGTCGTCAGCCGCCGCGGTAAGATTACAAATGGCCGCCGCCGCTGCGTTAGGCTCTGCCACGGACAACATCGACTTTATGGACGACAACGACGAGGAAACGCAACAGTGTTGGTCATCACAGGAACTTCAAATTGAGAAACAACATCAACAGCAGCTGCAGCAGCAGCTGAAGCAGCAGCAGCAGGAGGAGCAGCAGCACCAGGCGCTGCGGCTGACGCATTTGAGATATAACAATATTTATGACGACAGCAGCAACAGTGGACAGATGATGACAACAGCAACAACAACGACGACAGCAGCGACAACGAAACAGAAGTATTCGCCAGTCAGACTGCCGCGCCCCACTTGGCAACACTGGCAACCCAGAAGCAAATATTCTTATGTGCGCCCCGATATACAACCACCAGCAGCAGCAGCTTCGGTGGGTGTGGGGATGGCGTTGGGCAGAACATGGACAGATGCTGGAGGAGGAGGAGGAGCAAGGGTAGAAGAAGCAGCAACAGCAGCAGCGGCGGCAATGTCAACACGATTTGGTGTTGGCAGACAGTTGACACCTAGCCGAAAAAAGCGCATAGTCTATTGCAATGAGAATAGCAATAACAATAGCAATAGTAATAGCAACAGCAATAGCAACAGCAACAGCAACAATTTCAATGACGACTTCAACTTTAACACCAACACCAACAACAATGATGCTGAACCCGAAGCAGAACAAATTGCCGAAGCGGAAAAACGACGTCGCCGTCGCTTTCGATTTGCTCAGTGAAAAGAGAGAACGAAACAACAACAACACACCAGCATCGATGACTGAATAAACACATAGACACAAATACATACAAAAACACATACATACAAACATGCAGCATAGGATCTTTATCGACATATACATTTAAATATAAGTGATGTTGTTGTTTGTTGTTCTTGATCGAGAAAAAAGTAACAACAGCAACAACAATGAAAACAAAATTATGTAATCGGTATCTAGTTTATTTTTATTTTTTTTTTTCTGTTTGTTTGTTTCATTATAAAATTTAATTAATTAATTAATTTTGTTGAGTTGTCAAAACCAACACACACACACACATTATGGATCATATATATATAAATAAAACTATATAAACTCGAAACGGCAAAACCAAACAAATACTACACAGAAAGAAAATACTACATTTGTATAAATTGAGCTGTTTTTAACTGTTTGTAACAAAATATTTAAATATTCTTTTTTATATTTATATTTTTATTCTGATGATGTTTTAGACACACACACATGCAAATTCAAATATTCATATACATACATACATATATATATATATAGAAAAAGAAGGAAAACAAATAATTGTAAACGATAATTAATATATATAATTGTGTGTTGTGAAAAAATGTAAAAAGCAATCAAATTCAAAATGGCAAAGATCGTGTTAAAAGGTAAACGAGAAACAAAACATAAAAAGGAACTAAGAATTAGCGCAAAAAACTAAATATATATACATACAAATATATATATATATATATATATATGGAATCATGTGTTTAGAAAATTTGTAAAAGCAAAACCAAGTCCCCAAAACCAATACATATATATATATATATATATATATATATATATATATATATATATTAAATATATACACCATATAGATAGAGAAGAACGAAGAGAAGGAAGGCGAGAAACTATATATTAAGAAGAAGAAGAAGAAGAGAATCATAATATAAACAAACACTTTTTACCGTTATAATAATTGTCGATAGATTTTTGTTGTTATTCAAAGTTAAGTTTCGATTCGTACACTTCCGTTTCCGTCTGTGGATCAAATATAAAATAATGGCAGGAAAAACAAAACACAAATTTAGCGATGTAAACTAAATCCAACAACAATTACACTATATAAATCTATATACATATAGTTATATGTATAGCTAAGTTAAATCACACACACACACACACAAACATACAAACAGAACAGAAACAGAAAGAACTACGAAACTTCAATTATTATTATGTGCGTGTTTTTTTTTTATATATATACATACATACATACGGTTAAAAAGCAAAGATAAAAACAAAAATAAATTAAGACACAAAACGTATGAATCAAAGTGAAGCGCCGAAGTCTTAGTGTTAAGCGTAATAAAACTATAACATACAAACAGTTTAATCAGAAAGTTGACAAATTGAAATCATAATGTAAATAAGTAAATATAAATGGTATGATAATTAAAAAAGAAACATGAGAAAATTATATAAACGCAAGTCCTTTTTCAATTTAACATTGTTTTGGCGCGCATCATCACGTAATTACGTAACGAAACGTTCAACATTCGGCTTACGTTGCAGTGGTTTTGTATCAGTTCAAAAAGTAACGTACTTTTTCGTTTAGTGGCATCGAATACTCAACTCAAATAGACTATTAGTTCTTTTGAGTCACTCTGCTATGCATTCAGTTCACTTAGTTCAAATTTAAATAGTAAATTTTTTTTGTGGGCAGCAGAAAGTCAGCGAGTAGTTAACAGTGCTGTTAAGTTTGCAATAGAAGTGCCGATATTTGATATATCTGATAGAAAGTATCGCTTACACAAGGCTCCAATATCGATAGTTATATCGTGGCGATATCAACATCCCCAGTTAACAGAAAAACGCACGACAAACATAAGTTCGTGGAAATTACGCACGGGTGTTTTTTCGTAGCTCAATAGTACTATTTGTTTATTTTTTTCGGTTCTAACATAAATGAAGCACACATTGCAAATGCAGGCAAATGCATTAATATATATATACAAATGTGTTCAATTAGTGTAATTTGTGTTAAATTGTAAGAGGCAAATGCAAATATTATATTTTAAGATGGATATCAGATGCAATCTGCGCAACAGTAGCAACAACTACAACAGCAACAACAACAAGAAAAAGGCTGACTGACTACACCCAAAACGCAATATACACATACATATATATACTCATACAAATATATAAAGGAATCAAAATTGGAAGAGAAAAAAATAACGACAGGAAAAATGAAGTAAAAGCGACAGCAGCAGCATCGAACGGCACTTCAGTTGCAGTTTGTAGTTGGAGTACATATTGAGCAACGAACATACACACATACATACATACTCACACACAGTCACACATCTAAAATACATACACAAACAAACGCATCATACAAAGAGACATTTGCATGCATGTGTGTGGGTGTTAAATCAGCAGCAACAGCAGCACCCAGCTCCATCGTACAAACTTCGTGTTCGGCAGTCGTCCGTCGTTCCTCGTTCGTATGTTCGTTCGTGTCGTTGGTTGCTATCGTGTTGTTGGAGTAACAGCATTCGCCTACGCAGCAGCAGCAGCACCACCACCACCACCACAACAACTACCACTACCAACAATAAAAACAACAGTGACAGTCAAAGGAAGCGGTTTAAGAATGCACGGGCATGCACAAAATACGAAACACGAAACACAAGAGAAATGCAAATTTTACAAAAAATTGAAATAAGTGCAACTGGCTTACAATTCCCAATTTCAATTCCACACAGAGTATTGTAATACAAAACGCAGTCGCAAATTTATGCCATACTGATCAGAGTGAGAGAGAGAAAAAGAGATTGCTGAAGTGGAGAGTAAAGCTTGGTAAAGAAAGCGGCCCTAAGGAGAGCGAGAGAGTGGGAGCTAGCGAGCGAGCGAGCGCCGTCGTCGTCGAATCAGATCACGTCCATATTGCCTTTGTTGCTGGATTTGTTAAAAACCCATCCGAAACCCCCTCCGCCCTCTATTGTTCCTTGTTTCTGCAGTCGTAATATGGATTGTGGTGCTCTTGCCGCGCAGCAGCAACAACTATTACAGCAACAACATCATCATCACCAGCAACAACAACATCATCATCATCAACAACAACAACAACAGCAGCAGCAGCAGCACTTACGACAACAGCAACAAAATACGCTAAATTGCCTTGAAGCAACAGCAACAAAAAATGTAAGTTTATCCCCACAAACACACAGACTAATAATCCATGTACATACACATACATATGTGTGTATGTCTCTATGCATGAACTAGTACATATATTTCTCTTTCGCCCCCACACAAATGCGTTGCGTTGCGTTTCGCTGCCAGCGTCGCAGTCAGCGCTCGTTTTGCTATGCTGTGCTGCTCTTCTTGCAGTTTATTTGGTTTTCTTATTAGATATTTTTCAAATGAGTAACTTTGACAGCGCAGTCGCCGCGGTGCGCAGCGCTGCGCTGCTTTGCTCGACGTGTTTGTAAGTTTGTTTGTTCGGTTTTCCTTTGCAATTGTCTTCGCCTGCGTGTGGGCTGACTGCCTGGAGGCGTGGCTGGTAGCCATGTGCATAAATAATTTAAGACATTCGATGTTAATTGAATGTGTATGTGTCCGTGTCCGTGTGTTTCACTTTGGGGAAGAGAGAAGCTGTTGACAGGTACAAAGTTCAAGCACTTTTGCACTTACGTACATGCATATGCGTATGCGTATGTATGTGTGTGTGGTCAAGTTTGCAAAATCGCATCAACTAGGAAAACGAATGACTCAAAAGACGATTTAAACAACTGATGATTAATCTCTGGGCAGCTGCTGCGCGCCGACTAAAGTAAAACAAGGCAAAAAGAAAAGCAGAAGAAATAAGCAGCTGTAGTCGAGTGATTAATACCCTGTCTTAATAAAATGCATTGCTTACAAATGTGAAAGCAACTTTTTATACTTATAGCACTTAAAGTGAACATGTGAATATTTAATAAACAACATAGAGCAAAGTACGTATGTTCAACCGATATGCCACTTTAGGATCGTTTGTGCTTATAGGGTATGCTATGTGGAAGAATGGACAGCAATTTGAATCGAGAAAGAAGTTCCACAAAAATTTAATTGCCGATTTGATGTACATATGTAAAGTATGTACATGGTTTTGAGAACTCTCTTTTGCTCATTACTTTCACCATGAATAAATTCTAAAGCAATAACAACAACAACAACAATTACAAACAACGCCATGGAATGAGTGAAATAAGTTCAAAATGAAATTGTTTATACAAAGCCAGGCACACACACACACACACAAATACATATACAAGCGGCGTACAAAGCCAAAAGCCGTTGGCGTTGACGTATTTGCGGCATGAGAGCAACAACAAAAACAACAACAACAGTAACAACGAGGAGCAAAAGAAACGCACTCTGTTGCTTGTTTTTTTGTTTTTGCGTTCTTTTGTTTTTACCGCATTGCTTAAATATCTTTCTCTCGTTCACTCTTGTTCCCACATAGTGCGTTTTGTCTTGCGCTACGTGACTGCAATAAAATTTAACTGCAAATACGTGTTCCATGCTTTGTTCTTCTTACTTCTTGTGCCTGTGTGTGTGTGTGTTTGTGTGCCGAAAAATTACAGAAAACCAAAATAAATGGTCAAGACACAAACGACAAACGAATAACATTGAATGCCTCAAGGATATGTACATACGTACGTATATATGCATAGACGCAGCATGCACACTAACGGCACATTTACACCAGGTCCTATTTCTCCTGCTGCTGCTGTTGTTGTGCGTGAATAATTTTGCCAGTGCTGCCCAGGTAAACTGTATGCCAATGGGCAGCACTTGCGTTTACCAAACGCATAAGAAGGTTGTCCACAAAAGAGCTGCAGCCAAAACGTGTTTTTCTTTTGTTTGTGTAACATAAGGTTAAGAATTCAATTTGTTTCTTATATAAAACATATTAAAAACGGGCTTAAAGTCACAAATTTTTATTTATTTCCATAAAAATAGTCGAAGATTTTAATGTGCATCGACTTGAAAAACATAAACAGTGTGACGTCATATGCTAAACGGCTGCTGCTGCTGCCATGCATTACCTTCACACAGCTGTCGCCATGCAGAGAGAGTGTATGAGAGGGAGCGAGGCTTAAAGTGAGCGCGGCGCCGTCGTTTCTCGCATTTACTGCTCGACCGATACGCGAACGAGACGACGACAGAGCGCAGCGGATAAACGAAACGAAACTCAAAAACCAAATACAATTTTTGTAACGCGCGCGTGAAAATTAAAGGCGACAAATTTTGTTAGTTGAAGTTAAGGTTTATATTTTTTCATATAAATTATAAGTACATAATATCTTGGTTTTTTTTTTGTGTCGCCCTTGTCGCTCTTGTTGTTCTAATTCGGTTTTTTTTTATTGTGTGGATGTGTTGTTGTTTTTTTTTTCGGCGTTTATTAAGTTCCTTGTGCAGTGGCAACAGCAATAGCAAAAGCAATTAGCTCCAGCTGCTTTTGTTTATACAAACACAACTAATACTGCAACACGCACACACACACTCACACATATACGAGTGCGTGTGAAATGAAGCAATAATCAAAAGTGCCTTTTTTAATTGAAGAACTGTATACAAAATAACAACAAAAATAACAAGGCGCGCTGCTGCTGCTGCTGGCAATCAAAATCAAATTGACGTTAACATTGACGCGGTAAGAGCATCATCATTTACAAACATACACACACACACACACACATATGTATAAATGTATGCTCATACATGTGTGTGTGTGTGTGTACATACTACTCCGGCATAGTACAACCCTGTTGACTTTCCTGTAAAAGCTCTGTTAGGCGTAGGCGAGAAAGGAAGCAAGCGAAGCTAGCAAGTGAGCGAGTGAGCGAGATAGAGTGATAGAGTAAGAGCTAACAGCAGAGTTCTTCTGTTTGTTTTTGTTTTTGGCAGTTAATGCGTTCGGTTTTTGCTTTTGTCTTTTGTTTGTTGTGCTGCGGGGGCGGTTGCACATCGACTTCCAGTTTATTTGCTTTTATGTTCCAATCAAATGCGGCACATGGTGTCGAGAGGGGGAAGGGAAGGGAAGAGGGAGGGAAGGGAACATAATTAGGAGGGATGGGGGCTTGCCATATGCCTTTTGCTTTTATTACTTTTTTTTTTGTTTACTTCATTTTCTTTTCATTCTGTGTCTTATCTTCATCGCCACGCCACTTTACTACAAAACCGCAAGCTCACACACACACACACACACGCACGGACATCTGTTTTGTGTGTGTGTGTGAGTGTTAGTTTCATTCAATTTTTCTGCATGCGGCAGCTAAAAATTTGCGTTTTTTTTTGTGTATGGCAACGCCGCCAAGTCTAGTCTTTTGCCGGTCTGCCAAGTCATATACATACATATGTATGGTATGTATTCTTAGTGTGCGCGTCATCCTGCCGCCACCCGCATTCGCACCTCCTGTATAACGGTCCGCTAGCTCTTCCAAACTCTCTCTCTTAAACTCCAGCTTTCGTTGTTGTGATTATTATTGGTGGTGTGGCCATTTAATTGCTTCTGCACGTTCGTCAAATATTTGCTCAACTCTTTTTAATTACATTGCCTGCTGCACACATGCACACACTCACTCATGTTTACATTGTTTTACAGTGTAACATTTTAAGTAGTCGGTGTAATAATATTTGTACTGTCTACTGGAAAATTCCGATAAGATAAGGAAATACTTCTCCTAACCTCATTTTCCGTATTCCAAAGAGACAGGCTATATTAAAACTTCTTTTTGTTAGGTTGATTAAACCTCATTGATATATTGTTTGCCCTGAACTGGAATGAACATTAGTGTTCTTTTCATATATGTATTTAAAGTTATAATTATGCTGCAGTGCTTCCAAGGCAAACAGTTCGATTCGATATGCGATTGATTTACAATTGGTTTTACTTAGTGTTGCAATAGTTTACTTCCCCATTTCATAATCTCTAATCGTAATGACTTTGTTGCCTATCCAGTTCCAGTTTGGCCGCCGCAAGGTTATGCCTTGGCCCACTGTGCACGACGACGACGACGACAACAACAATGTTGACGGAGGTTGTCAAAGCAAGAAGTTTAATCGCTAATTTGAGCGCATTCTTCTGCTTGTTGCTGTTTCTCTTGACAGCAGCCGCAGTCGCAGTCTCTGTAGACGCAGCAGCAGCAGCACCCATACGACTTCTGTGCCATGACTGTTACGAGTTGTTGTTGTAGCCGTTTCTTTTAGTACTTTAGTTTTTATGATTCTGATTACACGCCTTGCTGCTTATGGCTTATGACTTTGCCTCGCTTTGCTTTTGCTTTTGCTCTCTCGTTGCTTTAATTTGCTTTTCCTTTGTCTTTGACTTTGTCGTTGAGAGTGACGCTCACTGAGCTTTGCCTTTTAGTTATTTATGAGGCTACTGCGGATGAGAGAGAGACAACCAACGCGACATTTTTCGCTGCTGGCACGTTGTTCTTTTAGTTGTACCCTTTGCGCTCAATAAAGCACTTGTAATTGAGCGTATTATGTACGCTGCATATAATTGACAAAGAGGTTCCTGTACAGGGTATCTGAAAAGTCAACCATTTTGATGTAGTTGGTGTTGCTGCTGCTGCTGCTTGTGCTGTAAATATTTTATTATCGCTTGCTTCCGTTTAGGAACCAAAATGGGGGAAATAAAATTTGTGTGGTGTGTGCTCAAACACGCATACATTCACATACTCACGCACACACATACATGCATGGGTACATATTTAAAATTCTTTTTGTCGCCATATTCATTTCGAAATTATGTACTTGGGCTTGTTGCTTCACACGACGCTCCGTCGCGCATCGTCCATCGCTCACCCCTCCCCCTCTCCATTAGGCCCTTGTCAATTTAGCTATCGTTTTGTCTATCTATGGAGCAAGCATACTAACATTACATACATATATGAGAGTGCATGTACGTATATGTATGCATGTGCATTCATACATGTTATTCATTCCATTTCATTTCATTCCTCTCCCCACCCCCAATACCACTCTTTCCATCATATGATTGACCCTGTGCAATTCTTGGGATTTTATCTGTGTTGTTCTTGTTGTTGAATGGAACAGAAACAAAACGATAAAATTCTCTTTGAGAACAGTGGGTCGCTCTAAGATCAAAACTAAATCAATAGTTTATGTAATGCAATTTGCAAGTAACACATTACGACCCACTGTATGTACCGTTAAATTTACCGTTTTCCTTCAGTCCCTGTCACACTCTCGCTCACGCTCTCTTTTTTCGGCGTGTTGAAGCTGCTGCTGCTCTCTCTTTGCATTACAAAATTAGCGCAATATTTGTTTGGTATTTTTAGCTGCGTTTTTTTTTTCTTTTGGTCGCTGCCGCATTTGTAAAATTTTTTATGTTCATATATATATATACAATATTTAAACATGATTAGCTTTTGTTGTTTTACATCGCAGAGCAACGCATTGGATCTGATCGGGCTGTGTTACCAATATGTGTGTGTGGGTGTGCAGTGACCTAATTTCTCTAATAGATTGCATTTTGCCGCAGCTCTCTCACACTCATGCATTTACTCTCACACACACACACACTGAAATATATGCATATGCATCTTGCTGTTATTCAGCGCATTGAACTCTCTGCACAGTTTTATGCCCAGGCCGCTCTCTTTTTTTTTTCGCTCGCTTTTGCAGATCTCTGGCGTCCATTACAAAAACAAAACCGAAAACATTTTGCGCTTGGCATTTCCTGCCGGCTAAATGTTACATAAAAAGCAAAAACAAAAAAATATAATTCAAATAAAAACGAAACGAATTGCCGCTAAATGAAAGAAATTGCAAAATTGTCGCTATGTGTCTTACGTATATATACATATGTATGTACGTAAGTATGTACGTTTGTACATGTTGTCAATCCGTTTCGGTTCCGTTGCGTTTCGTTCTCATTTATGCTGTTCCCAGGCCGCCTTTTTGCTTATTAAGTGCAGCACTTGACTCTTGTCTCTTGTCTCTAAAGCTCGCAATAAACATCAACAAATTGAGCACAAACACACACACACACACACACATGCACACACACATATGTAGTTGTATAGCATGCTTAATTTATATGGTCTTTTAGCACATTTAGTGTTCCGCATTCCATGCCTAATTGCTCTTCCATGCGATTCCCGAAATGTAATGAGAACAAAAACAAACAATTAAGATAAATAAATGATGGGTGGACTTTTAGTTAGTTATTTTCTTTTCTGTTCTTTTCTCATTTTTTCTTCATTTTGAACACACAAAAATGTTTACGCTCATTTCGAACTTTCATTATGAACTCAAAGACAATAAATATACATTATGTTTTTCGCTTTCATATTATAAATTGTGAATCAGTGCAAGAACTACACACATACACATAAACAAATGCATATAGCATGTACGTATGTATGTATTTATATACATGTTGTATATCGTTTTTCATCATTTTTTTTTGCCAGCTGGGAAATGCTGAATCAGACGAACGACATTTGAGTGAGTTGCTCATATTTTGGGCACCCCCCACCACTCCTCACACACACACACACACACACCATACACAACCCTGAACCCAGCCAACCAAAAACGAAAATGTTTTGCCATCTCACTGCATGCAACATAGAATTTGGAACAACAACAACAACAATAAGTGTCTTTTAATTTGATTGAGCTGCAATAAAAATATGTCAGTCTGGCAATAAAGCAGCAAAAGCAGCAGAAGCAGAAGAGGACACCCCAATAAGCTTAGAAACTTGTTGGGTGGGGTGGAGGGGCACAAGTTGAGATGTATGGGTATATATATATATAAATGTATATGTATATGTTTGTACATATCTCTTAACATATGATTTATAATGCAGCGATGTTTTATAACAAAATGTTCGTTCGAAATCAACAAGTGATTGATGATGACACTCTCCCTCTCCCTCTCCACCCTCTCTTCCTCTTTTCAAATAGTTAAATATGTATGCACGTGTCTATGTGTGTGTGTGTGTGTGTATGTGTGTGTGTGTGGGCTAAGTTGTCCAACTAACCCTTAAAGCGAAGCACGACTTTGAGTATCAAATTTCCCCATTAAACATTTGCCGGCTGTCTGCACACAACACACACACATACATACATACATACATACATCTGTATATGCGGGTGCAAAAGAAACGAATCGATCACACTGAGAGAAAATCATAATATTATTATTGCAACATGTTGTTAACATTCAAAGTTAAATAACTTTTATCTTTCGTGTCATTCAAAAGGGTATTAACAATATATATATAAATATTTATATAGATTTGACTGCACTTAACGAATGTGCAATCATTTTGCCAAGTGTTGGCAATACCGTAACAACCATACACACACACATACACACTTACACACATACATACATACATACAAAAAGATAGAAAATGCATCTGTTTCGGGCACTTCTTCTTCTTATTGTTCTTCTGACGTGTGTATGTATGTATGTATGTGCATATGTATGTACTTAAATGACGATGACGCTTATCTTGATCTCATAATCATCAGTAAAATAGAAGTGAACAAGAGAGAGAGGGGACAAAGAAACAAAGGGAAATCGAACGCGCGTCATATAACCAATTTTGGGTCATTGTTGTTGTTGTTGTTGTTGCTGCTGCTTCTGCTTGAGCCAAGTGGCAGGTGCATCACGCAGCCGGTGTTGCCCCCTTGAGTCTTTTTTTTTGTTGAAGACAGACAAGCAACAACTCCTTAAGAAAAATACATACATACATACGTATATATATATATGGACATATGCATTGTAAACCCTTAAGAGTAAATAAAACCGAACCCCGATTTGTTGTTGTTGCTGCCGCTGCCACTACTGCTGGACACGCGTCGGTTGCACGCGTCACGAACGACAGAAACAGAAACAGGAACCAACATCTACAACAACAACAGCAACAACACTATAAAAAAAAACCAGCCCCTACTTCAGATTGAACAAGGAAAGCAAAGAAGAAGAATTTCAAACCGAAAGATTGCAGATTTGCTTTACTGAAAGCGACGACAGATGTTTTTCTTCTCCTTCTCTTCTTCTACTTCTTCTTATAATATTTATTTCCTTCTGTTCTTAAGGGTCGGTTTTCTTGCTTTCTTGATTGCTCGTCGCGTGTTGTTTCCTTATACCCTGATCCCATTTCAAATCGGTCAAAAAGGGTATTATGGATTTGTGCATTAGTATGTTACAGGCTGGAAGAAGGAAGCATCGGAATCTGAGATATTTGTATTGAAATCGGCTGAGAAACACCGGAGATATAGAACATTCAAGTTAAGTGCGCGTACACACACGTACATACATACATACATACATACATACATACATACATACATACATACATACATACCTACATACATACATATATACATACATACATAAATAAATACATAAATACATACACATATACATACATACATAAATACATACACATATACATACATACATAAATACATACACATATACATACATACATACACATACATACATACATACATACACATACATACATACATACACATACATACATACATACATACATACATACATACATACATACATACATACATACATACATACACATACATACACATACATACACATACATACATATAAACATACATACATACATACATACATACATACACATATACATACACACACATACATACATACATACATACATACATACATATATACATACATACTTGCCAGGACTGACTGTTCGTGTAAAGTATAGGGGTTCAGGGTATCGTCTAGTCGGGATTTCTCTAATAGAGCTTTCTTACTTCTTCCCATTTTAAATGGGATCAGGGTACAAAAATAGTGTGTAGGTATCTGATTTATGCCTAGAATATATGTATATATATAATATGCCGATACTCTCTTATAACTATCCTTATGCTGTAATTGTTTTTCTTTCTTTAATATCATTTTTCAATCTCAAAGTAATTTAAGTATTTTTGAAATTGAAAAAAAAGAAAGAATAATTGAAAATTGGTTTCAATTATTCTTGGAAGTAATGTGAAATGCAATATGTTTTTTGTTAATATATGTTATTGATATATATGTTTTTGCTAGATTTCTCATGATATAACTCTCTCTCTCTTCCCAGAAAAAATCAACTTGTTATAGTTTTTTGTTGTTGTTGTTGGTATTGAGTTTCTTGGGGTATTGGGTTAAGGCACGGGAGGGTGAAGGAAGGTCTACGGGGGAACGTCGCACTTGGCCTGCTTAACAATTAGGCTGCTTAACGAACCAAACCAAACCAAACCGAACCAAACCGAACCGAACCAGCAACATAAACCCAATTTGAAGTTTGAAATTTGAATCGAGTCGTTTTTTGAAAACGAGCGACAATAAAAAACAAATATTAACATTTGCAAAAACAAACACAGACAACAACAATAGCAATAGTAATAGCAACAATAATAATAGTAGTAGAAGATCGCATGGGATTGGGATTGGGATACACGACACAACGCTTTATAAGGTTTAATGTGCCACAACGCGTGTCGGCCATCAAAAATGCGACGAAAATGTATTTAAATGTGTTTTACTAAGGCTATTATTGTTGTTGGTGTTGGTGTTAAAGTGTTGCTTTTGTTATTGTTGTTGCACATACTCTAACATTAACTTATCATTATTATTATTATATCATCCTGATTATTACAAGATTTAAAAATAACCAACTTGATATGCAATTGATGTTATATATTATTATAAGATCCAAATAGTTATTCTTATACAGTGAAGCTTTCATTTAACGAATTTGAAATCGTTATAGAATTGGTTTGCAAATGTTTTGGAAATGAAAGTTCTTAAGAGAGAAGTTCGACTAAACATTCAATACATTAAATTTGATATCTGAATAACCTAGTCTTACCAATCGTATTCAAAGAATTCACACTCGATCCTTTAATAGTTATTTTTGCCTTATAATATAGATATATGATAGTTTGACTAGTAGCTCTTTACTAATTTACTATACTTTTCCGAACAAATTCCAACAAAATCCTTTCTTAGTACGCACTTTTAGTATAATAGAAACCTATAACGAAAGTTTTAGCTTCGTGGTTTATATGGTTTAGGCTGTGCATTAATAGCAGTCAGTCAGTCATTTGGGTTAAATGTGAACTGAGTTGCATCCTTAAGATCGATTATACTACATACATACTAACATACCATAGATAGCTCCATGAGAATGTAAACCAAGAGACGTAACCAGTCTTATACTCCGCTAAACATTTTCGGACATTCTTTTTTGGTTTAGGTTTCATTTCATTTCATTAGTTCATTGATAGCAGTCAGTCAGTTGGGTTAAATGTGAACTGAGTTAAGATCGATCATACTTGCATGATCCTACTACATACATAGCATAACATACCATAGATAACCAAGAGACGTAAACAGTCTTATACTCCGCTTAACATTTTTGGACATTCTGCGTAGTTATTAGCTCCTTTTCGCTTCTTCTTCTCTTACGTGCTCATTGCGCTGCCTTTTAGCTTATATTCTTAAGAGTTTACTCAACAGATTTATAAGAGTATTCAATATTTGCCATTCAAAGTTCGAAGCTTAACATATTTTCCATTGTTTTCCATTTCTATTAACATTTTGTGCATGCATAAATAGTAAGTATATATATAGAGTGTGTGTGTGTGTGTTAGGCGCCTTTTGCACGCATTCATTTTGGCTTTATTGCTTTATTAATGTTTTTAGTTGTTGTTGGTTGTTGTTGTAGGTTTTTGTGTTTTATTTGTTTGTCTGCGGAAGTTGCTGTAAAATGTCGACAAACATGAAAATATTTTCTATTCTCTTCATTATTATAATAATAAAATATAATTATGCAACCCATGCAGAGGAAGTGAACATTTTGCTGTTGTTTCTTTTTGCGTCAGGTGCGCCTCTTCTTCCCCCTCCCCCTCCCCACTCCTCATTCCCTCTCGTTGTTGCCTTGCCATTAGGAATGCACATGACGTCATTTGTGAATTAGTGAAGAGAAAATTTGTTTTTGCACGCAATTTAGTTGGTGGAAAGTGTTTAGTGTTGTTGTTGTTTAGTGTTGAGTGTTTAGTTTAATTAAAGCATTTACTTAGCTTAAGTATGATTATTTTTCTTATGGAGTCAAGAGTAATTACACAGAAATTACCCTCAACTGTTGCTTTCAATTAGTCAAATGTAAACACCTGTCACTTAGTCAACCCCCCATCTCCCACACTCTCCCTCCTCAACCTACCCCACGTTACGTTAAGTGTGCTCGCAGGTTAAAGGTCAGTTGGTCACTTGGGTCACTTCCTATCACGCAAACATATACTTAACTATAAGTATGTATACAACTAGCCAAGGTCAGGTTCTTAATCGAAAACAAAACAAACAAAACCTTAACCTAACTATTTCGTTGTTATATATATATCTTTACTCAATGTAATACTTAATCATGCTTAACTTATAAAATATATATATTTATATATATCTTTACTCAATGTAATACTTAATCATGCTTAACTTATAATTATTCAAGTGAAGGCTTACAAACAAAAAACAACAACTTTAAGTCAAGTTTTTGTCGACTTTAATTAGAGGTAGGCGACTTGCGACATTGCAACAAGATCATGTTGAAGGTCAACAACAACAACAACAATAAAAATTCGAACACAAATTGTTATTCAATAAGCAACAACAACAACAATAAATAAACAATATAAATGAATATTCGTAGTTCAAAGAACTTTTTCGTTCCTTCTACTTGATCAAGATCAATAGATATATACGTATATACATATGTATATATATATATATAAACACAAGTGCATAAGTGTTTGTAATTCAATTGTTGTTGTTGTTGGCACTTAGTTGTGAGTGCAAGTTGAAAAGGTTTAAATCAACTCGAAAACCAAGATGAATACAAAAACCGAATACTGAAAAGAACAATCAATAAACTATGCAAATAACAGATCATAAACTAACAACACATCTTCCAACTCAATGTCTCTCTCTCTCTCTCTGTGTATGTGTGTGTGCGTGTGTGATAACGACTACTGTGATACCCTGTAAGCTAAGAGTAAATGTTAAATGTTTGGACAATTCTTTTTCCAGCATCGAGCATCCTCATCTCGATTTCGAAAAGGCAATGATGATTGTTGTTGTTGATGTTATTGTTGTTATTGTTATTGCAGCAGCTGTCATTGAACTTTGAACGAATGCAAACAGCCAAAGAGTGAGAGAGAGACGGAGAGAGATGGAGAGAAGGGTCGGATAAGTTGTGCTAACGGTTAATATACTACATATTCATGCTTATATGTGTGGTCACTTACACAAAGAGAGCGAGAGAGAGAGAGAGGAAGTGAAGTGAAGTAGTTCTCGCTAGTTTATAGTACACTTGAACCCATAAATCAACGCAATCGTCCAACCGATCCCATTGTTTGTGCGTGTGTGTGTGTGTGTGTGAGTGTGTGAAACGACCTCGTTCCCCTTCAAACTGTGCCCCGCTTCGCCCCTTTCTCTTTCTTGTACTTGCTTATCTGCATATATACAATGTACAAAAGGAAGGCAGAGAGAGAGAGTATCAAAAAGTTTGTGCAAATGAATCAGTTTCAATTTAAACCTAAACAAAAACTATGAAAATAATAACGAAGCTCATTTGAGAGATTTATATTAAATAGATTTCCTTGAGGTGGAATATTTTGCATGGGAAACAAATCAAATCTTATTTTCAAATCAGTTTCCCAAAGTAAGAAAATCCAATTTAAGTTAGAGTATCGTCTAAATCATCATCATCATCATATCATAAATACTCATCAAGTTTTAAGATACAAAAATTATGTTTTAGAATGTTTTTCCTCTTCATTTAAGTGACATACTCGAAAGTCGATGAAAATTTTCTAGTTTGTTGAAAGGAGTTTCCCGCGGCGTTTTTCTTTTGTTATTTATTAACTGCAATGCGCCACTTGAACACAAAGAAAGAGCGAGAGAGAGAGAGAGAGATGAGAGAAGGGGAGCGGAGAGGTCAGTTAGTCAATCAATCAGTCAGTCAGTCAGTCAGTCAGTCAGTGTCATGTGTGTCAGCAAGTGGCAATTACCGCTAACCCTCCAGAAAAGAAACACAAAATAGAAGACGAAGACGAAGAGGAAAAAACCATAAAACAAAAACAAAATAAACATCTTTGATGACTCATTCAAGCGTTGCAAAGTGCCGCCAAGCTAAAGTTTTTGAAGTTGTTAAAGCTGTCAGCTGTTACCTACAAATACTTATATATATATATATATATATAGCTGTAAAGTATTATATTGAAGTTCAAATCATTATCACGTCAGGCAGTAAATCAAAAAAACCGAAACAAAAAGCGGCTTTTTTTTTAACAGTTTGTCATTGATTTTTGTCTATACTCTTTCTGTCTTGTTAGGCTTGTTCCTAGTTAAGTCTTAAGTAACAGGGTATTGAGAATAGTTGTTGTTCATCAGCTTTTCCTTTGCCTTCCTTTCGAGTACTTACAATACCAGAAATCAAACGAAATCGGAGTTTAATTAATTGCTTTGGTGTTTGACACAGTTTAAAACCCTTTAACCTCAACTCTTAATGTGGCAACCCTAAACCTGGAAACCCTAAGCTACCAAGGCAAAGGACAAAGGTTAAGAGTTACAATATGTTCGATTCATGCATTAAGAAAGTATTTTGTATTTTGTGATATTTCAACTGCAAGTTATTTAAGTTCAAGTTCAAAGCTTCTCTCTTCTCTTGAACACTTTGGATATGAAGTAACTTGATTTAATCAATAAACGCTTCCATTTAGCCATTCATTCATTCATTCATTCATGCATTTATCATTGATCTTGAATACTGTACAAAGTTTACCCAAGTTCATGTTCAAAACGTGACTCAAACTAAATGCGAATTCTTGTGTAAAGATTATAATGTGAATAGTGTTTCATAAATATAGTATCTCAACTCTTGGAATTGGCAGCTGGATAAATATTATTGTAAGAATGGAAAGAACTCTGAATGTGTTTCAAGACATCTTTATTTGATGTTGTTTTGTTTTCGTAGTTTGCCTTTTCCTGTTTCCTCTGCGTTGCTCTCTCGCTCTCTTTCTCTCTCTGTGGCCAGTTGCCAGTTGAGAGTGTTGCAAGTACGTGACTTATGCCTTGAAGTATTGCTTAACACAACTCGAACGACAGCCAACAACAACTCTGCAACTGCAACTGCAATCACTTTAAGCAACAACAACTTTTGAGGGCGATAAAATGATCTCAATCCAACAAGCAAAAGCAAGCTGGAATAATGCCAATCAACCAGCGATGGCAAGCGATGGGAAGCGATGGCGTAGAGGGAAAGGGAAGAAAAATCCATTGGCTCTTAGCTATGATTATTATTAATTTATACCATATATATATATATATATAAATATGCATTGTTGGTTGGTTAAATTCATCGAAACGGAAATGTGTAACGTGTTTTGGTTTTTTTGTCGAAGCTTAACTCGATTCGAATGCAGCTGTTGTTGTTGTAAGCTTTGATTGAGCTCCGATCAAGAATTAAGCACGTTCCGCCGATAAGTTAACTCTGAACTGATGGGTTGTTGCAAGAGGTAAGGGTGGAAGCAAGAGGCAGGGAGAGAGAGCGAGTGTATATTTGTATATCATACTTAATAGTTGATTCCTAACGATAGTTTTTTGTACACTTTATTCACACTTCTTGTTAAGCGACGGCAGTCAAATCTATTTTGGGGATCTATTTGGATGTACATCGAACGCTTTATAGAAACTACAATAGTAGTTTTAGGATCTGAACTGTCTTTGTGTGGGATCAGTCGTACTAACCTTACCCTAACCTTACTCAACCTTACCTAACTAAACACAACCTAACTTAACCTTTACTAACCTAACTTAACCTAACTAGCCTTACCCTTACCTATCCTAACCTAACCTAACTTAACCTAGCCTAACCCTAACCCTAATCCTAGCCTAACCCTAACCTAAACCAACCTAACTCAACCTAACCTAACGTAACCTAACCCAACCTTACCTAACCTAACTTATCCTAACTTAACCTAACTTAACCTTTCTAAACATATACTTCCCCAACCCTAGCCTAACCTCACCTAACCCTTACTTATCCTAACCTAACCTTACCTAACCAAACCTAACCTAACCTAACCTAACCTATCCTAATCTAACCTAACCTAACCTAACTTAACCTAACCCAACCTGACCTAACCTAACCTAACGAATATAGTTTGAAGAGTTGTATTACTTTTTAGTTCCATATAACACCTCGAAATTACTACTAAATCTTTTTTCTAACATCATAGTATATAGTTTTTTCCAATTGAATGAAATGTCGTTAATGATTATTTATTATTATTATTTTAATCGGTCATAAATTGTTATTTCGGCTGGACATCCCAACCTCTAAGATGCCAACTGAAAATTTAATTCAAAATCGCTTAAAAACTAATTTCCTTATAATCAAATAATGTTTTCATAATTTAACTTTAACTAATCAAATACTTATCTGTCTTTCGCCTTTGCTTACAGATTAATCAGCTAGCTAGCCAAGGGATCATCGTTGGCCTCGTTGCCAGCGAAGGATCGGAGGCATCAGTAGGAACAGGTGCAGGAGCAGGAGCAGGAGCAGAAGGTTCAACTGGTGATAGTCCACAGCACAAATTGCTTGGCTTGGGGGATCAATTGAGCGGCGCTGGCGCCGTCAAATTGCGCAAGCACAGTGAACGGACGACGACGACAACGACGACGACGCCGTCGGAGGCAGCAGCGCAAAAGGCCTCCTATCGCATATCGATGGCCAATCTGGAGGATACACAAGAGTCCGAACTCGATCTAATCTTGGGCGAGCTGAGCTTGCTCGAGGCACAGATCTCGTATGGTGAGGCAAGCTTCCTACCTGGCAATACGCCAGCTCCAACAGCTGGTGTAGCAGGAATAGTTGGTGGTGGTGGTGGATTGACAATGTCGCCACCACCACCGCCGCCGCCAGCAGCCATGTCCATGGCCTCCATATCGGCTGCATCGTCGAGGACACATTCACGCACAAACAGCAGCATATCCGGAGATGTTAGCACCACATCCTACTCATCGGGCATCTCCGAGAATGGCAATGGCATTGGCTTGATGATGTTGGGACAGGGAATTGGCAATGCAGGATCGATTGCTCCACTAATCGGTAGTGGTGGTGCCACCACCATGGGCATCACAATGGGCGTGGTGCAACCACGTGAACCACGTACCGAATCTCCCGACAATGATTCGGCATTCAGTGACACTGTCTCGCTGCTCTCAAGCGAATCATCTGCCTCCTCGAATACTTCACTCCAACAGCAACAGCAACAGTTGCAACAACAACAACAGCAGCAACAACAGTTGCAACACCAACAACAACAGCAAATGCAACAACAAAAGCAACAACATATCCAACCAATGTTGTCCTCGTCGAAGGCAGCAAAGATTCAGTTGGCGCTGCACAAGCTCGAAAGTGCCTCGATCCGTCGTCTGTTTGTGAAAGCGTTCACATCGGATGGAGCATCCAAGTCGTTGCTGGTGGACGAGCGAATGGGTTGCGGTCAGGTGACACGTCTGCTGGCTGACAAGAATCATGTCCAGATGCAGCCAACCTGGGCGCTAATCGAACATTTGGGTGACCTGCACATGGGTAAGTGACGAAAGATCCACATTACAATATCATAAGAATCCGTTTCATATCTCATATCTCTTTCGCTTTAAGAACGCCTGTTTGAGGATCATGAACTGTTGGTTGATAATCTAATGACATGGAACTCGGATGCCGGCAATCGTGTGCTCTTCCAGCAGCGTCCCGACAAATTGGCACTCTTCGCCCGACCCGAACACTATCTGCCCGGGCCACAGATGGCGCCAGGGTGCCAGCATGACGATCAGACACGTCACATGCTCCTCGAGGAGTTCTTCGAGACGCATGCCCAGCTGCAGCTGGACGGACCGCTCTACATGAAGGCCGATCCAAAGAAGGCATGGAAACGACATCATTTTGTCTTACGCTCCTCCGGCTTGTACTATTTCCCCAAGGAGAAGACGAAGAACACCAGAGATCTGCTTTGCCTGACCCTCTTCACAGGTCACAATGTGTACACGGGCATTGGTTGGCGCAAGAAATGCAAGTCGCCAACGGACTATACCTTCGGATTCAAGGCAGCTGGCGATTCATCGCTGGGCAAAACTTGTCGCTCGCTCAAAATGCTGTGTGCCGAGGATGGAGCGACCTTGGATCGTTGGCTAACAGCGATACGCATTTGTAAATATGGCAAACAGTTGTGGCACAATCACAAGCTTCTCATCGAGGAGCTTGTTGGATCAGGAACGAATGGCAATGGCAATGGAACATTTGCTGCCTCGATGCGCAGCGAATCGATAAGCAGCATCTCGTCGGCGGTGCCATCGCAATGTGGCAGCGTCTCCTCAGCGGTTAGCAGCATGTCCACATCGAGCAGCGGTAGGATCTCGCGTGCGAGCAGCTCCAGTTCGAGCGGCTGTCTATCGGATGAGAACAATGCCTTCGATTCGGAGTTCACGACCGGCACGATTAAGCGCAAACCCTCCATGAAACCCAATCTACCCTTGACCACAATGACGCGACAGCTGAAGGAAGTGGGTGAGATAACGACTGGACCGGTTGCCGTTAACACAACCACGTCTCAGGTCATCTCATCTGTTGTGTGCTGTGATCCTTCGGCTGCATCGCCCGAACGCAGTGGCACCTTGACGCGACGCCACAGTCGACGCAAGTCCCAGGAGAGCAATGGCAGCAGCGGTGGCACCTTGAAGCGTCGTCCCATTGTTGTCACTGTGGCGGTTGGTGGTCAGGTGGGGCCAGGTGGTGGTCCGGTCGCTGTCCGTGATCAATTGATGCATGCAACATGCAATGATGGCAACTCATCATCGTCCAGCAACTCAACGCCAACGCCCACGCCGAGCATCTGTGCCAAGCCGGCGCCCGGTCTCAGCGATGTTGTGGAGCTAATGTGTTCCTCAACCTTGTCGTTGGACTCGCTGCCACCGCCACCGCCACCGTTGCCCTTGGCTATGCATTCGGATGAGCAGGATGTGTATGGATCGCAGCTATCGTTGGCCTCGCTTCCACTACCGCCGCCGCCTGACGACAGTTATGGGGTGGTGGTGGAGCCAACGTCACCGCTAACACCAACACCCATGTCCATAAACATGACTATGGGCAGTATGGGCGGTATGGGATTGGGTATGGGCAGTATGGGTATGGGTATGGGTATGGGTTTGAGTATGCCCAATAGCAATGGAACGTTGCCACCCGCTGTGCCAGCGAAACCCATTAAACCAGCCGTTAAGCAAACAGCATTGAAAGCGGCACCGCCATACAAAGCACCACCCGACTATGTCGGACCCAGTGCATCTGCCGCATCATCCGGCACTGGTATAGCTATAATGCCAATATTGCCTCCGCCACCGGCGCCCATTCAAAAGAAGGTCTCCTTTGCCGATTCACCGGTTCTGTTGCGACGCAAAATGTGCTCACCGGAGCCACAGTTGCCCCAACGAGCGCCAAGCACAACGCTCAGTGCCAACTATCAGCCGCAACCGATCTATTCACCCGGACCGATGTTGCCGCCACGCAGCGATCTGTCGCGTCTCTCCAATGGCAGTGATGCCATGTCCGCGTCGGCAACCAACTCACCCAAGCGTCTGCAGGAGTCCGCATCGAATCCGCCACGTGACTTCCTCAAGGATCTGCAGCGTGTGATGCGCAAGAAGTGGCAGGTGGCACAGAAATGCAAACTGGAGCCGGCAACGACGCCGCACGAGGTGCTCGGCTTTCGTGACTTCAACAACGAGGATCTACTCGCCGCCCATAATCTCAATTCGGGTGCCAACTCGTCGCACTACTATCGGGAGACGGCCAATGTGAGTCACTGGGTGCAGGAGCACTATGAATACGCTCACAATGAATACGCTCTCTACGAGAATGTCCATGCCCAAACTAATGGTGCTGCAGTGGGAGCAGGAACTGGTTCGGGAACAACTTCTACTGTCCCAATTGGTTCTGGTAACGTTGTTGTTGATGCAGTTACTCCACCACCAGTGCCACCACCCACATCACTGGCGGATGCAACGGCAGCGTTGCGCAAAAAACGTCCACCACCGCCGCCGCCCAAGCGCAGCGATTCCACACATCTAACGCATCGTGTCTAAGAGGGATCCTGAAACAAACACAATTCTCTTTGAGAGTCGAGAGGCAGTGAGTACTACATACATACTATTTGCAACAAGTGCTGCAAAACATTATCGATTAATCGATTAATATCGATACGAACTAACATCTCTCTCTTTCTCTCTCCAGGTGCACACGCTCTCTATCTCTCTCTCAGTCTCTTTGAACTCTTTGGATCTCCCGATCGAACATTAAACAACAACTTTATATAGTACTATATCTAAAACTAAGTGCAAAAAACCGAAAAAAATAAAAACGATCAAACGAAAAATTCCTATCGATGAGCAAAAGGAAGAAGGAGCAAAAGAAGAGACAACAACAAACCGAAAACCTTTTAAAAAACAAAACAAAACTAGCTTAAAAAGAAACGAAAAGAAAGAAAGAAAACCAACACCAACTTCTCAAGTATTATATATTCAGTTCAAGTTGTGTTTATATATACATATATATAAATATCAATTTTAGTTGCGGCAAATGTGCATTGAATTTGATTTGTACCATATCAAAAATTTGTTAAGGTTACACTGCAAAAAAAGTTGTACTTGTCTTAAAAATTGTTCGCTTAATCAAATCTGAATTATGTTAACTAGTATTTATTTGTTTGCAGTGTACAAAAAGTTGTAATGCCTTCAAATTATTTAAGCTTTGAATTATTTTGTATTTGTATTTTTATTTTTTTAATTTGCTTTTATGATTTTTTTAATTAGTAATTTTTTTTTTAATTTCACATTTGCCGCACATTTGTGTTTTTAGTTTTTAAATCATTATTTGCAAAACCTTTATTATATATATACTAAATAGTTTATTAAGCTACTTTCTAGATTGTAAAAAAAGAAAGAAAAAAACAAGCCACAATGTTTTTGTTTTATACCATAAAATATATATATATTTATATATATATATATATATGTATGTACACCAAATACATAAAAATGCAAAAACATAGTTATATAAATATAATACAAAAATGCAATTATAAATATATTTTTAGTTTTTATGTTGCAACAATTTGTATTTTTTTTTTTCGAGAAATTATCTTTGTAATCGCATCAAATGCGACTGGAATAAAAACAATTCAATATATATATATAATGATAAAGATGAAGATGAAGAAGAACTATGTTGCAAGCAAGCCTTATACAACTATTAATCAATTAACGCATATAGTATATATATGTATGTAGTATATAAGTCTATATGCAACTATACAGATATAAGTAAAAAAAAAATAAACACACTAAATAGAGTATAGGAAATAGCTTTCGCTTTCGATTTCGATTATTAAAAATATATGTATGTATATGTATATGTATATCGCTGCCTATATATGTTATGGAATTGTACTTACTGCAAATCTGAACAGAGACACAATTAAGCCAATTAACTATATAGTTCTAAATTATTACTTATTGCATATACACATTGTATATCATACATCATTCATACGATTTGCGATAAATGTGCTTTTGTGTTTTTTTGTTATCGATTTTAGTACTTTTGTATATCGCTTTTTAACTATATATATATACATTATTGTTTGGCATTTAGCAGGCGCGTTCCTAACAAATGGTTCTTCTTCAAATCAAATCAAAATCTAGCAAAAAACCACAACAGAACCAAAATCAAACTGTAACCGTAACGAGTAACTGTAACTGTAACAAGTAGTCTGTATCGAGTAACTATATATATATATTTTGTAACTCTCGTTTGCCATTTTTTTTTGTTTTTGTTCGTTTAGAGAAAGCCATAAACAATGTTTATTGTATGTCAACTTTTAAAGCTTTTTTTTATATCAATTCCTTAAGAAACGAACGAAAAAGAAAAAAAATAAGTGTAAAAGTCTGGATTCAAATTGTTGGCTAATGGAATTTCAAGCATAAAGCAAAAGCTATTTATAATAAGCATATAGAATTATTGTTCTTACTTTTTTATATTGAACTATACTAAACATACATACAAACATACATATATATATGAATATAAAAGCGTAAATGTATGTTTGGGTATATTTAAAAATTGATAATTAAAGGAAATGCCAATTTTTTAATGCTTGCAAAAATCAAAAAATAAAAAAAAGCAAAAAACAAAAGAAAAACAAATATTGAATTTATATAAAATACATGAAGCTATTTTTTAGATACTATTATTCTATAGAAAACTCTTAACAACAACAACAACAACAACAAAATATTAAATGCTATGCTTAATAAGAAATGTGCCATAGGCGCTGGCGTGAATATATATATATTCATATATATATATATATATATGAACAAAACTTGCATAATGCTAAATCAATGTACTAAAATAAAATTAAAACAAAAAATATTAGCATAAGTTAAATTGAATACAAAACAAAAACAAAACACATTTATAGCATAATATTGAACAAAAGCAAAAGCAAAAGTAATTAAAGAAACGTACTAAACTAAATTTCGAAAAAACAAATACTTTAAGTATGTGCTAACTAAGCGGATTTTTATGAAATATACAAACATAAAAAATAAAAACAGAAAAAAAACTTTTGTATTTTTTTTATTTAAGCTTGAATTTTGTTTTTATTTTATTTTTTCTTTTTGATATGTGTAAACCTCAAGTAAATCAATCAAAATGGATTAAGATAAGTCGAATACAACAACACAAACAAATACTACAACACAATACTACAAATATATATATATATTTCAAAATAACAACAACATTAAAGGATAATATGCAGCCACAGACAACAAAGAAGAGACTTCAACAATACGAAACGAAATAAAACAAAACAAAACAACTTCATTATGAATATTTATACCTAACTAAAGTAATACCATATAATTATAAATATATATGTATGCATAACTACAAATTTACATAAACAAAACTACAACTACTACAACTACAAATATATAAATATTAAAAAATAAACAACAAACAGTAAAAGTAAATGTAAACAAAGGAAATTTTTTGCAGGTCTATTATATATTTATATATATAAATAGTGAATAATGTTGCCATTTGATACGATTTTTTTTCCCCAAACAAGACATTTAAAATATATATATATACATACATATATACCTTATATTCCGATTAAAATGGAATTTTTTGTAATTTTGATAGAAACATTAAAGAAAGAAATAAAAAAAAAAACAAACAAACAAACATAAATTTATAAATTTAAACTTAACACAAACAAAAGTGAAAAGCTGCAAGAAAAAGTGTGAAAAACAACAGGAATAATGCGAAATAAATGCAACAAAATGCCTAAAATCCAATAAAATGAAAAGAAAAAAAAAACAAATACAAATACAAATAAAAAGCCAAATTGCATTTTATTAAACAGCATTTTTTTTTGTTGGTCGTTGGGATTTGGTTTTTTTTATTATCCTTGAACGCTGTTCGAGACGCAACATTTCGTTTGATATTCCGTTGAGATTTGGCGGGGTAAAAAAAATGTTTTTGGGCCATTGATGTGTTGTATCCTTAAGGATCTTCGAAGGACACATGTTTTTGAGCTCACAGCAGCAATAGCTATCGATTTGCAAACAAAGATTTCCAGGATTCGATGAACAAATTTTCCCAACAATTTTTCAAGGGGGTAGGTCAGAAAAAATGTCGAAAATTCGAAAATCCTGTTTAATTCGGCCATTTTAAGCACTAAACGGATGTCCTTTGGACCGTAGATAGTCCTTGGGGTAACAAATCGAACGTTATACTCAAAAGGACCAAAGTCCTTTAAACAACTGAGATATAATGACTTTTTTAAAAATAGAAAATTGCTTATAACTCGCTTAAATCCTTAGCGATCGTGACGAGTCCTGTGTCAAACTTTTTGTTTTGGCCTGGCCTACCAACTGGCCAAAGGACATCCAAATCGTCCTTGTAGTTTCGGAGTAAACAAGGATTTTGTGATTTCGAGCCATTCTCAGTCGGCCTGGTGACCAATTTTTTACAACAATTTTCGTTTCAATCCTTGAATGCAGTTCGATAGAGCTTCTCCTTGTGATTCGAATGCATCATGTTTTTTGAATATCTGCAAGGATATGGCCGAAATATGGATAAAAAGGATCGTCGCCTGTATGCTACTTAAATAGTGCCCCTAAAAGTATGCTGCATTTTGTATAGCTTAATGTCAATTTGTCTTCCTAATACAGCAACCAACTTTGCGTAAGTGGTGTATGCATTTGCTATCTAATACAGCAACCCGGCAAAGAAAAAACATTAATATTTATTTATTTACTTATTTATTCATAACTTCATAACTTATAAGCAATAAATAGTTTTTCGTTCTAGCTTTAGCTTATGCATACAGGTGTGTCGTATCCCATACGATAGCTCCAGCTGCTGTTTGATCGCTGACTGCAGGTCCTGGAAGAAGCAGAAGCAGAATTAAAATGAAATGTTATCATTTTGTTTAAATTAAGCAGCTGTTCTTATGCTGATCAAGAATATATATATTGTATTGTCAGGGGAGTGTTGGAAGTTAACCAGCCAGGAGGCAATTGGGTGGGTTTTTGGTTACTAAAACATATGCAACTGATTCGAACCAAAACGAAACGAAGCGAATGCGACGATTCAATTGCTTCATATGTAAGAGGGGTGAGAGTGGGACGGGGATGGGTGGGGGCAGGGGGCAGCAAGAGAGATTCATGCAACGCACGCAGTGCCACCAATCATTTGGGCGGTTGGACAGGCTGTGCCAGGATGTCCCCCGGCGGCGCTTTAACTCGTTTTCACTTTCACTTCTTCTTCAGCGAAGACAGTGGTCGAATTTCACAATTTTCTTACTTCATTTTGATATTTTTAAAGTTTTACTTGATAAGAAACTTTGTGCTTGCTTTTGGTATTTGTGTACACAATTTATTAATCAAGAATCAATTAAAGAACTACAAATACTTTGAAGTACATTTGACTTAAGTTTCAGTTATCATAAACAATAGTTTTAGTTTTATGCCCACTGTGCCAGGACAACTAGGCGTTATTGACGATGCTGCTGTTGCAGATAGCAATACACACACACACACAGACACACACACACACACACATGTATATGCACAGAAATTTACGCATTTTAATGGGCACGCACTGACCAACGCGAGGCAACGAAGCGACCGACTGTCCAACCGAAAGCAGACACGAAGTGCAAACGACACGAAGAAGCAGCGGAAAGACGAGCGCATTCAAAAGCCGAGTCACGAACCACGAGCATCGGGCGACGTTGGCGACTCCATAATTTTGAATTTCTTTCTCTCGTGTAGGTGGACAACAAGGATGAGCAGAATGATAAGGAGTGGCAGGGAGGGGTGGCAAAAAAAAGGGTTGCGTTGCGTTGCGATGCGTGTGTGTGTGTGTTTGGTTTTTTTTTTCTTTATTTTACTTATTTATGCTGCGTGGTCGTCGTTACGCTGTTGCCAATCGCCGCAGCGTTTTCCATGCCGTTTTATACACTGCCAGCGAACAGCATTTGGGGCATATTAGCTTAACGCTTGAAGCTGGGATTCTAATCAATCATAGATCTTTTAACTTTCCAAAGAATCTTTTGAGAACTAAAAACTGCAACTATAGAAAAAATATCCAAGTTTTGGGTTCTACTAGATATAATAATCTAAAGATATTTCAGCAACTGATTATTGGCATTAGGTTTTAATTTAATTAAAATTTAAATAGCATTTTTACAAACAGTTTTAACACGCAAGTTATAACAAACTATACAAATTTGATCTACAAAAGTGAACGCAAAAAATATCATTAAGAGAGTTTATTCTCAGAGGTTAATTTAGCCAATGCATCAACCTTTTTTGTTTCCATACAACAGTGGCTGTGAAACCTAAATGCCAAAAAGTAGGCAACGATTTATGTGAATTATGTGATTGAGTTGGCTGGCCTTTGCCATATGTGTTAGTGTAGTGTAGTGTATATGAAATTCGGCGTGTTAGACATTTGCTTGGTTTTTTGTCGTGTCTTCGGTTTTTGTTGCTGTTGCTGTTGTTGTTGTATCTTCATCTGTTGTTGTGCTTTTTAAATTGGCAAGCGCCAGCGGGCAGCTCAGCAGCCATCAAACGCAACACCGCCCAACCACCCAACCACCCAGTTGCCCCATGCAACATGCCGCACCACGGCACCAGCACCATTAGCCAGGCATTGAAGCAGCCACCACCGGACGCTGCTGGCTCTGTCTCATCAGCAGTAGCATCAGCAGCAGCATGAGGAGGGGGAGGGGTATTCTGGACCTTAACCCGTTCGTGCGTTTCGGTTGCGTTGGCTGCTGCTTGCGTCCGTGCGTGCGTGCGTGCGTGCGTTGTCCAGCATTTTTTTGGGTGGGTGGGCTTAATTTAAGCGGGTTTTATTTTTTCTCAATTTTTTTGCGTTCCTTTCACGTTGTTGTTGTTGTTTTTTTACATGCTTTTTTTTTTTGTTGCGTGTTTTTTATTTGATTCTGCTTTATATATATAAATATATATGTATATGTATATATACTTAAGGGGTGGCTTTTCTCTGGACAGCACTATGTATGTGTGTGTGTGTGTGTGTGTGCGTTTGAATCTCGTTATGTTGTCTGTTGTTTGAAATGACCGCTGCGGCAGCGACGCCGCGTCGCAGTCAGCGTTCAATTTGCTGTAACTCTTTTTTTTTAAGCCTTTTCTCATGTTTTTGTTGTTGTTGCTGTTGTTGTTGCTGCTTTGCTTCTTATATTATACAATTTGATATATATGTATATATAATGTATTTGATGTGTTTTTATGTACTTTTCTCTCTCGATTTTTTCTTGTGCCTTTGCTTTTGTGCCCAAGCTAAACAATTTTAATTGAATTTTCTAACAAAAAAAAAAAAAAAAACAAATCCATTTATTTTATTTTAGTTATTTTTTGTTCGTTTCTACTTGAATCGCAGGCTTTGTTAAGTTACGAGGTAGATGGGGTTTGAAGGGGTGGGGTGGGGGAGATGGGGAGTGGGGGTTGGGGTGTGTGCATGCAATAGTCGTGGAAAAAATCACAATCACATAATACGCAGAAAACGTTGCCTACTTTTTGGCATAAAGAAAATTAATGAAATGTCATTTTAAAGTTTCCTTTCTTTTGTTTTTTGTTATATATCAATAAATATATGTTATATATATATATTATATTATATTTAAATAGCATAAAGATTCAATCAAAGTTTGCAAATTAATTTATTGTATTTTTACCCATTACAATGATTAAAAATAAACAGATCCAAACTAAACTTATTTTTAATATAACTTATACCTTAATATTCTTATATTACCATTTGCCTAATATTGAAATTTGATTTCGATTAAACCAATCCCTAGTCAAAAATCTTATTAATATATATATATAAATAAATATATTTTTTCAAAGAATGAATATATAGAAACGTAATGAAATGAAATCGAATGAAATGGAATCAGTTCCCAAAAAAATGGCTTAAACTATTTCAAACTTTAAAACTTGCATAAAAAAAACGAATCATAATCATAATATAGTGTGAAATTGGTTGAGAGAGTGAAAAGAGTGTGACCAGATCTCGCTCAATTAGGGTTGCCGTGGCAAATGAGGCAAATTGACTGGCGTATTGAAAAGGAGGTAGGGGAAAGGTTTCGAAGAGCAGCATCATCAATAAAAAGGAAGAAGAAAAGAAAAAAAGGGTAAATCATGTCACAAACTAAAAGAGTTCCCCCAAAATCAAATTGAATATACGAGAATCGAGATGCCAAATGAGCAAATCGAAAAGGGAAGGGGGGCAAAAGTGGTTGGGGGGTTGGGGGGAATAAAGAAATGTCTTTGATATTTAATATGTTTAAATATGCGAATCCTTTGAAGCGAGCCGAGGTCCAACCAACCAACCAACAAGAACAAAAAAAAGGACTCATCAAATAAAAAAAAAAATGAAGAGCTGAAGAAAAAGTGAAACAAAAAAACACACACACACATACACGTACCGGACAGCATAGTGTGTGTGTGTGTCAGATATATGCTGATATATAGTAGTCGTATCGAGGAGTGGGAGTGGGAGTGGGGTAGGGCTGGGGGTACAAGTGAAATTCATTCAAACGAAACGAAATGAAACGAATTCAATTGAGATGACGACGCGGACGAAAGACGCAAAACGAACGCCAGAATAATGCCAATGAAGAGTAAAAAGTAGATCGATAGATAGCAGCCACTACGCACACACACACACACACACACACATGTGACTAGCATGTGTGACCAGCAGGGGGGAGGGGGGAGTGAAGAGATCGTAATGCAAACTGTCAGAATGCGTAACTCAATTTACAATTTTGCTTTCACAAATTTTTTTTTTCTCTTTTTGCCTTTTTTGCACAAAAGAAGAAAGTGTGTGCCTATGTGCGTGTGTGTGTGTGTGTGTGTTGGTAAGGGTGAGTGTATGCTGAATTAAAAGAAAATGGAAAATGCTAAAAAAAAATAGGAAGAGGGAAAGGCATGAAGCTGGACACGAGGCAACAACAACAACAGCAACAACAACAACAACAACAATGTCCAGGACGAGGGTTGAGAGCTGCTTTTCAGTGCTTGCCGCTTGCTTCTTTGGTCGTTGGTCGTTGGTCTAAGCAGCTGCCCCATGATAAAGTCAGCCAAATGTGCGTGGCGTGTGCCAGCTAACTTGGCGGGACGACTGGCAGGGGCGGGGGGGGGGGAGGGGGGTGTGTGTGTGTGCCAGGTGGGTGGTGGGGTTTGGCTGGTCAACTGGACGACGTTTTTTTCTCGTTGTTTCGCACGAATCCTTTCGCCTGCGCAACCAACCCCCCACCCCCCCTTCCACTCCCACTCCGCCCACGCACAATTCTCCAACCACCTCAAGCCAACATCGCAAAAACAAAGCGAAACGTTATCCGACCTGTTAGATACCCTGTGAAAAACTATTCACAAGTAACATAAAGATTGTTCGCAATACTAAATCATAGTTAAAATCCTTTCATATATCATATGGTACTATGCTGATACCCTGTAACTGCTTTGAACATTCCATTTTGTTCCATTTCATTTCTTTGAAGCTTTAGTTCAAAGTTAAAGTTTCAACTGTACTGAATACAGTTCCATTCCATTTTATTCCAAATAATAACTTTCGATTTGTTGTTTCTTACCATGTCGCGTATTGGTAAAAGTTCCAATCTGTTCCATAGTGTTCCATCCCATAGCATACCATCCTATTCCATATCCCTTTCTCTCGTTTCTTTTCATTTCATTCCAATCCATACCATTCCATTCCGGGACATATCATCCCACTCTAGTCCAAAGTGTTCCATCCCATGGCATACCATTCTGTTCCATATCGCTTTGTCTCGTTCCGTTTCACTTCATGCCGTTCCGTAGCATATCAATTATGTCAAAACTTAATATTTCATTCCATTCCATAGCGTTCCACAACATTCCATTCCATTCCATTCCATTGCTAAGTAATTTTCTTCATATTTCTTTTCATTCAATTTTATTCGTTTCCGTTTCAATTCCGCTGTTCCTGTACGCTTATGAGTTCGTCCTACCCTACACTGCTTTTCTTCTTCTTTTTACGGGGTATGCATAAAAAGCGAACGAAAAATGTAACAAAAGCGGATGCTGTGTGGACGCTTTCCAAAAAAAATAAATAAAAGGGGTGCAGGGCGGGGTTAAGGGGTTGGGTGCGGGGAGGAAAGGGGGGGGGGCTGTGTGTGTGTGTTGTTAGGTAAGCAAAAGAATGGGTTGCCAAAAAAAAAAAATGAATGGAAAATCCTACACACACACACACACACACACACACGCACACACTCTTGTTTGGACAATTGGCCATGGCTTTCCATTTTTTTTTTGGCAACTCCATCCCCCAAACCCCTCCAGCCCCCACCCACTCACCGTTTGTTGTTGTGTTTGCGGAGCGTGCAGAAAAGCTGACCAGCACAAAAAATAAAAAGAAAAAAAGAGTTCGAAAGCAGAAGAAGAAGAAGAAGAAAAAGCGGCAAAGGGAAACGCACAAAATTACATAGAAAATCTTCGGCACAATGCACATAAAAAAAATAAATAAATAAAAAACAAACACAAAAAGCGGGCAAAAATCTTTGAGAAAAATGTTGCTAAAAAAAAGGGTTACGAAATTACGTCGACGTCGACGTCAACGTCAACGTATGACGCTTACCGCGCCGTCGACGTCAACGTGGACGTCAACGTTTGCAGTCAGAATTTGGAAGTAAAGAAATGTAAAGAAAATTAGAAAATCACCCCCTTTGGCCAGGCTTACATGCTTACAGTTATTACCGCGATAAGGTGAGGGTCTACACATAAGGAGGGAGTGAGGGTGGGAAGGGGGGGGGGGGTGGACAGAGTGGACAGAGAATAGTTAGAGAAGGCTTGTGAGCTTATCATCAGAGAGAGAGAGTGTCCGGAAATGAGTTGTGTAAGTTGCAAAGTTTATGAAGATTGAACATTGAAACAAGAATTATTTCGTCTAATAGATTAAAGTGCACGAAGAAGGCATTTAGAACGGAAGCGTTATAATGGTTAAATAGATTAACTCCTAAACGATTCGAAAGTGTTGAGAAAGATTTCAGTTGAAGTTATATAATTAAACGTTTGATAATCATCTGCGAACAGTTCAACCCACACAGAATAACGCCAATCACACAATATCTCTAAAGTATAAGCCATATTAATGTAAAGTTTCATTGAAATCCATTCAGTTGTTTTTTCGTGATAGAGGAACAAACATTCGAATATACTTTAGGAACTACAAACTAGTAGGACTTAGTCCCAAAAAGTTAGATCGTTTAATGGAGAACCTATTTCAATGTTGAAATCTAGCAGTTAGTGATAAGGAACCATCTTTGGTAATGGGTTCCTTAACGCTTCTCTCTTCTAATTTCTGTAAGATTTAGTAATCAATAACCTATTCTTTAGATTCTAGACATTCCATGATGAAATCTGACAGTAAGTGATGAGGAATTATCTTTGGTAATGGGTTCCTTACCCTTAATGGGAACCATCTTTGGTAATGGGTTCCTTAACCCTTCTCTCTATCTATATTCTGTTAGATTGTGTAATCGAGAACCTATTCTATAGCATATACACATTTCATGATGAAATCTGGCAGTTAGTAAGTAAGTACATAAGTAAGTACGTAAGTAAGTAAGTAAGTAAGAAAGTAAGTAAGTGATGAGGAACGATCTTTGGTAATGGGTCCCTTAACGCTTGTCTCTGTAGTCGAGAACCTATCCTTTAGCATTAAGACATTCCATGATGAAATCTGACAGTTAGTGATCAGGAACCATCTTTGGTAATGGGTTCCTTAAGTCTTTTGTCTAGAGAAGCTCAAAGATGTTCGATGGAAATCGTTGAAGATCATCTAACGGCATCTTAAAGTTGCTTAAAATGATTTACAATCCTTAAGAATGTCGATTTACAATCAATACTCGGCTCAAAAATGAGTTCTTCACTCAATAAACATGAAATTAAGAAGAAGAGAAAGAAAAAGGAAGAATAACACATAAGATTCAGTCAAAAGTTAACCGATTCTTAAGCTATATAAATCAAGAAATAATATTATTGTTGCTTTTTACTTCGTATTCTCTCTGTTTCAGTAACAAACTTTTAGTTTATTATCTATAATATAGTTTGAGACTAAATATTTGAAATTAAACATAACAGGAAGAATCGAAGAAAATCTCAATACACTTCAAAATATGTAACAACTCAGCACAGCTGTCACAACAACAACAACAACGACGTAAAAAGCGGAAGAAAAAACTCGGAAGATTTTGCTGTTTGGGCACATTAATAAACAGCTAGCAAAAGTGCTGCCCATGCCCAAACACACACACACACACACATGCGAGAGAGAGGGTAGAGTCGCACATGTTTATGCATATGCATAGATGTGTGTATGTTTGTTTGTATGTATGTATGTGTGTTCGTTCGTTATAAAATGTGATACAGATAACAATAACAACAACAACAACAACCATTCTTTCTCCCTCCCACACACACACTGGTCAAGCAAATCAAACGCAGTAATCAACCCTCGCTGAACATCCCCTTCCCTCCCCCTCCCCCTCCCCTCCTCGCGCAAAAGCGACCATCATCCACCTAACCATTTACCTATCACTCACACGCACTTTGCGATTTTTTACTTTTGCGCGCCAAAGTATGCTACGAAAAAAATTAGAAGCTGACCAAAGCGCTGCTCACGTCAACAGCAACAGCAGCAGAGAGACAGCAGCAGCAGCCAGTCAAAATGAAAAATTACATAAAAACCAAATTTATATACGCACACACACACACAGAGGCATACGTGCATGTGCATATGCAGGGAAAGCGAAAAAATGGATACAAAAAATCGAGAGAAAAATCTTCCCTTAACTTTTTTTATTTTTTTATTTCAATGTTATGTAGTTGACAACAGTCAGAGACGCACTGCCTAACCCGCCACACCCCCCGCGCAACCTGCCGCAACCCCTTGCTGTTATTTGTTGCTGGCTGTTTTTTTGTTAAGTACGAAATTGTGTCTGAGCTGTCGTCCTGTTCGTCCTGGCCCCGTTCGGCTCGTTCGCTTATCAAATGAATTTTCTTTTGTAAAACTCTTGCTGCTGCTGCTGTTGCCCGTCAAGTCGCAGCAGCAAGAAGCAGGACATACAGCAGAGACAGACAGGACACGACAGGACAGGACAGGACAGGACAGTAACTGACAACCCTTTTAGGTTCAGCTGTTTGGCGGTGGGGGCGTGGAAGGGGGTGCGGTCTAATGCTAATGTCGCATATACGCTTGTCATTCGCATTGTTTTCATTTTGTTGCTGCTATTGTTGTTGTTGTTGTTACGTGATTTTGCATGCGCTTGCTTTCATTTTCGTTGATTTTTGTCTCCGTTTTTCATTTATTTTTGTTGTATTTTTCTTCTGCTTTTTTTTGCTATTTGCCTTTTATTTGAGACACTTTTTCGTTTTTGGTGCTCTGTGTGTGTGTGTGTGTGTGTGTATGTGTGTGTGTGTGGATTTGGCCGATTTAAAAGGCATCAATTTAACCCAAATATTGTACGCTGACTGTGGGAACTAAGTCACTGTGTCTCTGCAACAACAACAACAGCAAAAACTATACAAACACACACACTCGCTTATTTGTGTATGTGTGTGTGTGTGTGTGTTGTTATAAATTGAGCATGCAGCTTTTCAGTTTTCAGGTTTTTGCTGGGGCGCTCAAAAGTATGCTACACCAAAATGCGACGAACCGTGCGAATGCCACGCAATCAAAAACTTTCGCTCTCCCACTTCCCTCCCTCACACTCTGCTGCTGCTGCTGCTCCTTGCTGTCCATTGCCCATCTACACATGTGCCTGTCTGTATTGGTGTGTGTGTGTGTGTGTGAAAGCATTTTGTTTGTGCGGTCGCAGAACTTGAAAACTAGTTTGCATAAGACAACAAACGTTCGTGCTTGCGTGTGTGTGTGCTTAACAAGAGTGAAGTATTGAGAGAGAGTAAGAGAGGTAGAGGAGAGTCCGAGTGAGAGTGAGAAAGAGAGAGAGAGAGGGTTATGTATAAATGGCAAATAGCCAACCTGCCCAACCCCAGCCACAACCACCCAATTCCCCCCAGTCATTCAGAAACTACACTGCCTTGATTATAAATTTCAACTTAATTACATAAACAGAGTTTTAATCCTTTCGAACTGTGTCGCAGCCGCTACTTAGGTATACATATACATATATGTATATGTATGTATGTGTGTATATTTGTAAATATATTTAAGGTTTATATGTATTTGTGTGGGTTTGCACTAATTTATGGGCAACATAACTATCACAACACAAACACTAAAACATCCAAAAAACGAGCGCACAGTGTGCTTGCAACAGTTGCATATGCAACAAAACTTAATTAGAGAATTTGTTATTAAACATTTAAAACGTTTTTAATTGCATCAACAATGAACCAAAATTTAAGATTAATTTTTAATATCATATTTTATTATTTAAGTTATCTTAACATTTTTGAGATTATTATTTAAGATTTTTGTCTCTTAAAAAAAACATTTTTGCTCTAAAAACTCTTAGACTTGATGATCCACATACACATACACCTTTACACAAGTCTTACAATCCAACTTGGGATTGTTCTTTCTTGTGTTTTCCATTTAAATAGGAATTGCACCACTGTGCAGTGTGGGACAAACGAAGGACAACTAAGGACGCAACTTGTCCATGATGAATATTCTAAACTTGTGCATTAGTTTTTGCTTCCACCCAACCCCAAAACTCCAAAACACACACACACACGCACACACACACACACACACACACACACACACACGCACACACTTATAGTTACGAGAGTCGTGTGAAGTGTAGCATAGAAATAGGCGTCAGGAACAAACATGCCCTACCCTTGCCCCTTAGCAGTCCTTCTATATATATTATATGTTGGCTGCCCAGGCTGATCAGCACAACATACACCTGCCCCTACCCCCACCCACCCATACACACACACACACACATTTATATACATACTTACAAAGAGAGGGAAGAAAGAGAGAGGGGGGGAGGGGAGGCAACTGTAGGCGAATGTTAAACCAATTTCCACACAACAATTTTAAATTTCCGACGCACAACTTAGATTTGTACGATTTGCCAATTTGAGGGCTACACAAGCCTCAAGCATTCTACGCACACACACACACACACACACGCAACTACACATACATTGCTGTTAACTTACAATGAAAACCATTTGGCATTGCCAGCATCGCCTTCCCTTCCCTTCCTTTCCTGCCTCCTTCTTTTGGTTGTAAAGTGCGTAAATTGTGGCGCATGTGTTGTATGTGTGTGTGTATACGTATGTGTGTGTGTGTGTTGTGACTGGGCACACTATTTTACATACATAATGCGAACTTCTGGGGGGGTGGGGGGGGGGTCTTTTGGTAAAGCTCATAAGCGCCGCTGGCTACAGCATCGAAATTAGCGTTTGGACCTTGCAACCTTTTGGCCATTCCATCCGGGGAGAATGGGTGGGGGGAAGGGGTGAACACAAACAACAAAGTGGTGGTAGGGGATGGTGTGTGTTTGTGTGTGTACATTCGAGTGTGTATGTGTATGTAGTTGGAGAATATTATATGCTGGAATGTTCAAGCATCTAAAATTATGTACTTCTTCTTGAGCTGAGCTTAGCTTAGTTTTGATTCCCGTATCAAGGCATCTTTCATTTGCTTAATGTGAAAGCCATTTTTAACTAACGTGACTATATCTAATTGCTAGATCTTGCTGCATGCGAATATTCATTTGCTAAACGACAGTTTTGTTTCTTCTTTTTGGCTATTTTGTAGCTCTTTGATAAAAGAGTCTGAAAAAACCAGAAAAAACTTACAGCAAATAAAGCTATGATTAACCGGATATATATAAGATCAAATATGACTGTGTATATATAAAGTATGTAATCACGAATATATATATAACAACTGCTTCATCGACACCTTAGATATACTTTCTATATTGCATACTTTGATTAACCTTGAAATCTAGAAAACTTCACTTTAACACCAAACATTTAGTCAGTTTTCAGTTAAATTGGGTCAGTTTGGGTCAGAGTTGAGTTGAACCCAAAAACTTGATAAAAAAAAAAACGAGAAAAAAGAGCCTACAACTTTTTCATTCATTTTGTTCTCGCTTGTTTCCTTTCTTCTTTATATGATTTGCATGTGGTATATTCTATTCATTGGTTATAATGTTTTAATGCAGCTTTTTGATGGCTTGTTAAGAGGAGAGAGGAGATTGGAGGGTTGGAGGGTGGAGTTAGGTCTAGTTTTGAAAAGTTTTCGCCTTCAAAGTCGTGTCAAATGCTGACTGATTGTTATTCAATTCCTGGCCAATAATCGAATTCATTTTTTTTCTTTTTTTCTGAATTTAAACTTTTAGGCAATGTGTAAATCAGTCGAAGGTTCTTCTTCTTCTCTCACATACATACACGCACACACGCACACACACACACAGACACGTGACGGGAAGCTGAAGTTGAGTTGATACGAAAGTCAAATGAATTACTTCGCCTCCCGAACATCTCTCTCAGTAACTTTGTGATGTCTTCTCTCTCTCTCGCTGTTGAGTCTCCTTCTTTGAGCTACGTCCTCTTCGTCTTCTTCTTCTTCTTTTTCTTCTGCTTTGGGATGCCGTTGCATGAATTTTTTAAAGGACGCAGGAGCAGGAGCATCATTTACTGGCAATTTCCTGTATTCGATTTGGTTTCTTTTCACTTTTTGCATACCCTGCAAGAACTTCGATTTGGTCATGTAGTCTGCTTGTTCGAGATAACAATTGTTTAAAATCGATGTTCACGTTTATCGATTATTGTTGTTTATTACTTAAACTTTGGGTTCTGCTTGAAGAAAAACTTTAAAGTGCTTGAGTTATCATAAGCCGGTTAAACAATCGAACGATAACAATCGATTAATCAAGTTTATCGAGTATTGTTGTTCATTAATTGAACTCTGCTTTAAGCAAAGATTTAATGAGCTTGAGTTATCAATTGAACCGATTGAACAATCATACGATAACAATCGATAAGTCACATTTATCGATTATTGTTGTTCACTGGATTAAGTTTTGGTTCTTCTTTAAGAAAAGTTTTACTGGACTTGAGTTATCATAAGCCGATTAAGCCATCATACGATAACAATCGATTCATTAAGTTTATCGATTATTGTTTCTTTAAGCTTTAATGAGCATGAAATATCATAAACCGATTAAAAATAAAACGATTACAATCGATTAATCACCAATAACTCAAATATCGATTGTTATAACGCATATATAACATAGATTTTTGGTATAGTCTTAAGTTCAGAAAGGTCTTCATTACTGTCGATTACTTTCTCAACTGTATACGACTCATAAGCCTAGGATATCCTTCGCGTTGAGCAAGTTTCAAGTTTAACGTTCTGTTTAGTTTGGTATTTTGGTTGTTGTTGTTGTTGTATTTGTTTACATTTTTTACTGGACGCCACGACTTACGTGCGATTACGTTCGTCTTGTAGATAACGTATGTGTTTATGTGTGTGTGTGTGTGTGTGCGTGTGTGTGCCACCCCCATTTGACTTTCATATGCGTCCTCCTTATCCCACACCTCAACTAGCCTTCACTTTGTGTGTTTTTTTTTCTCTTCTTTTTTACCGCCCATTGCGACGAAGCTGGCCAAAAGCTGAAAGCGAAATGCGTTCCTCTGTTTGTCTGTCTGTCTATTTATTTATTTGAAAACATTTTAGAGTAGCACACACGCACATGTATGTACCTGCATGTGTGTGTGCGTATGTGTGTGTGTGTGTGTATCTTTGCTTAGTATTTTGTATTCACTTTCATTTGCTTTTACTTTCTTTTGGTTTTATTTCTTGTTGCTAAAAAGTTAACAAATTAAAATTGGGCTTAAACAGCCAACAGATGGCGCTAAGTAATTAAGATGCCCATTTTCATTAATTTACTTTGAATATATATATGTATATTTTTGTACTCTTCTTATGCCTGACCTTTTGTTGTCAACTGTACTTTTACTGGCCGTTGCCATCGCCGTCGTCGTCGTCGTCGTCGCCGCCGCGAATAGCATTAGCGAAATGACATTGAAATATTACGAAAATTTAAAAACCATTATAAACAGACAAAAATTCTTACCCAGCCCCCCTATCCACCCACACACTCCCCTTTTACCCTATCCTTTCTCCTGTATACTCTACACATAAATTTCTTATGTAGACACACTACCTAAAGGGGGTGTGGGTCGAGGGGGTGGAGTAGGGGGGTAAGGTAAATTCTTAGCACTGAAAATTGCGCGCGAATAAAAAAAAAATCAAAAAGGAGAAAGTAAAGAAAAAACCTACACATATATATATATATATATATATATTCTCTCTCTCTATAAGTATATATATATAAATAAAGAGGAAAATCAACAGCAGCCAAGGAATATAAAAATAAAAAAAAAACCATCCACTTTTCGCAGTTTTTTTTATTATTTTGCTTTGTTTTGTTTTGTTTTGTCCTTGTCGTGTCGTTGTCGACGCTTCCTCGTTACCACCCCATCCCCCACCCACCCGCTTGCTCTAGACTGGACCGCTGTGGGCGGCTAAAGGAAAGGGGTTTTGGCCACTGCGTACTACCAATTTGCTAGTGACCATAATCAACCCCTTTTTTTTCGTTACTTTTTTTCTTGATTTTGCTTCGTTTTTTTTCCCGTTTTTGTTGTTGGTATGCAAAAAAAAAGTGCGCAAGATGGACGTAGAACGGGAAGCAGTAGCGGGGGGGGGGGGGGGGCAACGAGTGCGTAGTATAGCTGTACAAATCAAATGGGCAAAGCCGTCGCACAAGGGGGGTTGGGGGGTGGGATGGGGTGGTAAGTAAAGATAAGTGTTCTTAATGTTGCTACTGGGAAATGTGTACCACAAATACTATATATGAAACGAACAGAACGAAAAAAGATTCTATTCGTTTATTCGTTTTTCACTTGTCTTTGGGAACAACAAAAACTTTACACTCAACGAAAATGCAGCGAAAAGGCGAGACGATAAAATATTTCTAACCTCCTGACCATGGTTAAGTTTGTTTCTTTTTATTAACTTATCTTTTAATCAAGATTGGAATAAAACTGATCTGAATAATATCGTTCGAGAGTTTGTGGAAACTTCTTTTCGATCTTTCGATCTTGACAATCGATTAGTATCGATGTTTACGTTTATCGATGATTGTTGTTCTTTACTTGAACATTGAGTTGAGTTGATTAAACAATTTTACGATAACTATCATAAAGACTGGAATAAATCTGACCTGAATAATATGTTAGAATCCTTTGAATAGTGGCATTTTGTAATAAAGCTGTCATAGAAACTATCGTTCGAGAGTTTTTAGATACTTTATTTCAATTTTGACAAGACTAAATTGGCTAGAAAATTTCTGTACAAACAACATAAAGGTCATTGATTTCCATTTCCTCAAAACTACTCTTAAGACTGTTAAATTGCCAATCAATTCTGTCTCGACAAAATCGACATTGCCTAGTATACAGTTGTATGTAACCTTAAAACGATTAATCGATTATATGAACATCGATTTCAATCAATTTTGTTTTAAATCGAAATTCTCTAGTATACAGTTGAGTGTGTCGAGGCAATGTGAACAGTAAACTTCACGACCGTCCCAGTATCAAGAGTGCAATAACTTGGAACTATAACAAGTTGTTAAGAATGGAATTATACATAGCTCGGAACAATAACAAGTTGTTGAGAATGGAATCATACATATTTATAACACATAATCGTTTTAATTAACATCCAATTTTAACTAACTTCAACTTGACCAACCCCAACCCCAAACCTAACCGAACCCCAACATTTTTAACAAATCATCGGGCAATCGGGCTACGCACATGCCACATCGACTGTCTCTCTCTCTCTTTCGCTATCGCTATCTCTTTCTTGCTGTTTGGATAATAACTAACTGCGTTTCATGCATATTCAAATTTGTTTTGGCGTGGAACAATCACAGCAACGAAAATCAAGCGCACGCACTTAAAAAAAAAATAAAAAGCGACGCCAAGAAAAACGCCCCAATCAGAGCACTTGAGCGTCATTCCCCCCCCCCCCCCACTTAACTGCCCCCACCACGACCCCTTAGCCCACCACACTTTACGCTAAACCTTTTTTAGGCCATAAAAGGCGACAAAAAATAAAAAAAAGGGAAGAAAGCTAGAAAGAGACAGTGCAAAAAAAAAGAAAAAAACCAGCGAAGAAAAATTAAAATACGCACAAAGTTTTGACAGCTGAATTGGCATAATGATGGGGTTACTGCTTGTCGTAGGGTGGGGGAGGAGGAGGAGGGGGGCTGGTGAGTGGATGGGGAGTTGGTAGGCTTGGCCATTGTCTCTGGTTCATGGCTTCGGGGTTTCTTTTTTTTTGTGTCCACTTCGTTCCGTTTCTTTCTTTCTTCTTCTTTTGGCCGCCATCATCGTTAATTTTATCTACGCAAATGCAAAATAATTACTTTACATTTTCTTTGGTTTTTCGCCCGTTTGCCAACAGGATGGGAGGAGTAGATACCTCCACCCCCAACCCCCTTTCCTCTCTATGTCCAACCCTTTCGGGGCAACGGCTGTCGAAATTTATGTACTTTTGCCTTCGTCTTGCTTTTTTTTCCATCTTTTTTTCCGCAGTTTTCTGTATTATTTTTTTTTTTTTAGGTATATTGAAAAGCATTTTAAAATTCAGCGCCAGCTGTCCTGCTCTATGTTTATATATAATATACAATATACAATATACATATATATATATATAGAAAGAGAAAGGAATATGCATATATTTTGCATTTTCTTTTTTAATTAAAGAAAAGGGTTAAAAAGTTTTGCCGCGTTCTTTTTTCTGTTTTTTTTTTGGTATTGCTTGGACTTTTTGGTGGAAAGAAAAACGGGGTTAAAATCGCTGCTTTCAGTTTCTATTTAGTTTTCATTTATTTTTTTAAATGGAAAATTTTTAATAACAACGATAGGGTTGCACTCGGCCTCATTACCCGATATCTTCTATGTAAGTATGTACTTTATGCCCACTCTCTTCCCCTTCCCCTTCCTCATCGCATCGTCGCTTCTTCGTCCTTGTGCGTTTTGTGTCTTAGGGTTAGTTGGTAGTGGTGGGGGGGAAGAAGAACAAAGTAACAACAAGAAAGCACAAGAAAAATAAAGAAGAACACATTAATGTAATTTTTCTCTAAGGACGGAGATGGAGATGTTGTTTTGCATTTTTTTACTTTACCCCAACTGTCCGGTTTTATATTTTATTCTTACCGGAAGTAATGCAAAGTCGTCTTTATATACTATAACACTTACTTTAAAACCTATTAAATCGATCGGATCTTATCTTTACATCACTGAAAGGTAAGAAGGTTATGTTCAAATGGGAATAATATCAACTTTTATGAACCCGGAAACTCTACGAGTTAGAACTGTAGTTAGCAAGCAGTCTTTTCTTACCATACTTCTTCCAAACTTCCATTTAATTCAATTGAAAACCACGCGATTTGGTTTCATCAAAACACCAATTCAATGCTACGAATTTTCTCGATAACAAAGTGTTTGCTTGTCCTCTTGAGAGTAGTAAACTAGTTGTATAAAAGGGTATACTCTAGTCGCACATGCTCTGTTATCTGTTAAGTCTTATTTGCTGTTGTGTCCTGCTTTTGCTTTGCCAAATGGAAATTGTATAAATCTTTCATTAGAATCATTTTACTTTGAATCAAAATAGTTAAATGAATGTTAAAACTTTGAAAAACGTTGAATATTTCGTTGAGTTTGTGATTGCATGATTGCTGTTTATAACTTAACAGAGAGAGAGAGAGAGAGAGGGAGAGAAAGGGGGGAAAGTGTATTGCATGCTTGATTCAAACACTTTCAACAGGAGAACATAGAACAATGACAATTCATTGGAAAAGGGTTGCAAGGATGCAAATACGCAGAAATATATCCTCGCTTTCACGCAAACAAGTTTTGCTAATGCACAAAGCTACTTTTTGAATACCCAACAACTACAAATATAGTTTTGTTTACGAACAACTGTTTAAGCAGGTTTGTAAGTCAAAAATGTGGTTTAGTATTGATTTGTATCTATTACTGAAGCATGCGAATAAGCAAACAAAAACTTTCTAGTTGTATGAAAAAATGACTTCATTGAATGTCAAAATAAAGCTGATGGCTGCGATAGGTCGATCGATATAAATCGATAAATATGGTAATCGATAAATAGTGTGTTTATGTTATTTAATTTATATGTTTTAAGTTTTGTTTCTTATGGAGTTGTTTTTAGTATTGCAACAGCAAAACCGATATAAATCGATAAATATATTTATCGATAAACAGTTTTTTTTTTGTTATTCCATTTATAAGTTTTAAATTGTAGCATTTGTAGCTTATTCTACCTAATGGATTGGTTTTTAGCACACGAACAATCGATATAAATCGATAAATAAAGTAATAATCTGACAATCGAACAATAACAATTGATATTCATAATTTTTGCAGCACTTATTGTAACTGTAGGTTAAGTTTATGTAACAGTAAGGTTACAGCTCTAAAGATAGCTATTCTTTCTCGGAAAAAACATCAGCTATCGGCATAATGGTTCCGAAAGCTTAATAATTAAGCATTTATCCTTTATTAATTAACAAAAGCTAATGCATCTTCTCTTCTTTGAACCATAATTAGAAGCGTTTCGCATTATCCATAATCATCCAAACAAACTATCTCTCGCCTTTTGGTGGACTCGACAAATTTTCTCCTATGTAAGATATCAAAGGATGTTTTTTTGTTTCTTGATGTTCAAATCGTCCTCGTCCTTGGACAATTTAAGCCCACATGCAGTCGCATTTAATATTTTCTATTCAATTTGATAAAAGCCAAGCCATGTGTGCTTGTGTGGATGTGTGTGTGTCCTGGTGGACCTCGAACCCTCCAGCACCCGCAGGCAGCAGCTGTTCGGGCGGCCACAGTGGAGCATTTAGAGTGGACGCAATGTATCAACGGCTGCTACAATCCCCAATCCCCAACTTCAACTCTCACTTTCACTTTCAACTCCTCCGCCACGTCGCTACCCTCAACCCTCAACCCGATGCTGATGTCTTCTTCTGCTGCTTGTTGCCCACGCACTTTCACTTTCCGTTTTTTTACTTTCACTTTCAACTACCCCTTCCCCCAAAGCCCCAACAAAACTCTTTGGCAAGTTCGCAAGCAAAAGTGAAACTCATTTGCCCCTTTTTTCACTTTAGACCCAGTAACGCCTACCAAAACCAACGACAGCAGAAGAGTAAAAAGAAGAAAGAAAGACCAAAGAAACGGACGCAATAGCGCAAAAAAAAAAAACAAGCCAAGGAGAAGAAGAAGACGAAAAAAATACCCCCTTGAGTTTATAACTTAAAAATTCAAAGCACGGACAAAGTTCTAATTTAAACACCGAGCAGCAACAAAAAAAAAAAACGAAGCAAAAACGGAAGAAAATTCGGAAAAAAGCACGCGGCAAATACATGTTGAACAAAAAAAAAAACCCAAACGAAAAAATTGGACATAAAGTGCACGCCAGTCGAGGCGAGTAAATAAAACTAAAAAAAAAAAAACGAAAACGAAAATGTAGAAGAAAAAAAAGCAATGAGAAAGCGCCATGCCCCCCCCTTCCCAACCTACCGAAAAACCGAAGCCCAAGAGTCCTACATCCGTACATCCTTTCGGCCAACGGTCCACACAAATCAAGTAAAGGGGTGGCAATCGCAACTTCTTTGCGAATATATAGTATATACACACACACACACACACACAGAAAAAAGTAAAAAATAAAATAAAATAAACTGTTGGCGAAAGAGAAAAAACTGTGTAAAAAAGCCGGGCAAGCAAAGCCTAAGTGTAAGAAGAAAATAACGGAAAAAATACGACTTAATAATCAAATGATCGACCAACTAATGCCCTACGCTGGGTTCATTTTGAAAGGAATGAACTAGAAGAGTACAAAATTTTCGATTGTCGCTTAAAAGTTGTGAGATTTGATAGCAGGAGAGCGACAAACAATAACCAATGTCGGATCCTATAGGAAGGATTTTGGCATAAGGGAGAATCATTGGAAGGATTTTAAGATAAGGGATAATCATTGCCTAAACACACAACTTCAGCTCATTACAGGGAGAAAGACAGAGAGAGAGAGAAAGCCATAGAAAGAGAGAGAAAGAGAGAGGGAGAAAGAGGGACTTAAGAAATTCGACTTACATAAAGAATAATTGAGTTAATACAGCCTATAGAAGATACCTTATTGAAATAGCTTTTAATGGAAAAATAAACACAGAGAGAGTGAGACAGTAAAAGATAAAGCAAGATGTAAAGTACATTTGAAGCACACACCTTTTTCTACCTTTCTCTCTCTATCTTTGTCTCTCTTTCTCTGATTAAAGGGTGAACTGAACTTGAAGAACCTGTAAATTAGTTTAGATCATTTAAGTAGCATCCAGCAGTTGCTGTACTTGCCAAAGTAGTAGAGTAGTAGGCGAGTAGAACCCCAACAAGAAAAACAGTACCAACCCTGCGTACCTTCATGACAAACCCATTTTCAGCAGGCAAAGTATACACTTCCCCCTCTCACTCTCCCTTTCTTTCTTTACGTTTCCTTAAGCATAGATCACACTCAAAGTTCAACTTTCAAACAGTTTGATCTATTGTGACCTTCTGCTGCAAATAGAAGACGAAGATGGTAATGGTAAAGAAGAAGAAGAACTTGTGCTGCGGGACAAGACAAGGTCAATGAGCGAATGGCAAGCGTCTTATATTAATTAATATACTTAGCGCTATATGTATATGTATGTACAACAAGTGAAAGGTTTGGGGAGAGGGTCGAGGATTGAAGGGTATTGCTGCTTAAGTTATTTTACACCCTGTAAGATTCGAATGGGTCAAGAAGAGTATGCAAAGGAAAGGATTATAAGAATAATTTATGTATTTATTCAGATACAAAGTCAATCTGTCAATGGAAAGTTAAGCTTTGAAAACCAAATGAAAACCAATGAATTCCATTTTGTTCTTCCTTTGAAGTAGATATAAGAAAGAGTTCTACATATCACAATTTCATTATAATCGTATTCAGATTGTTATTACCATATACACCAGAGGTTGAAGAAATATTCACATTGATTCCAGGATATTCCTTCAATAAGTACTTTCAACTTTCGATTCGTTTAGCATCGATTTTGAAATGTATATAAAGGTCGATTTCCCTCGATTTGTGAGGGGGCGGAGACCAAGAGAGGGTCCAAGCTCATTATGTCCATAGTCGAAGCCCACTTATTTACTGGCCATCGCGCTCTATTCATTGGATCGATTGCCCTCTGTTGCTTCATAGGAGGTCAACAGGGTTGTTACATTTTTGTTTAATATCTTTTCGAATATATAGTTTTTGTATCACATATCAACTTAACGTTGTTTTCGAACTGTTTCAAACACTTTCCAACACTTATTTCTCAACAAATCATCAAGTTTTCATTTAATTTTCTTGTGAAGTGGTTTACTTAAGTATATAGTTTTTGTTTCATATATTAAGTCAAAGTTACTTAGATACTTTCCATCAAAAGACTTTTATTTCTTTACTTTACTGAAGTTGAACATATGAACATATAATATTCATATTCCTTATATGCTTTACAGTATTTTTTGATCCCATAACTTCCGGAGAGCATTTTCTAGTCGTGCATTTGGCTTTCATATTATTTATGCTACGAGTAATTTTCCTCCTTTTTCCCCCACAAAAGATGGGCAATAAGTTTTGCGCAACTTTTTATTTTTTTTTTCTTTTGGTTTTTTGCTCAGCTAAGTGGGCGGAGCTTAGCAGGGAACGGGGCACCGGGCACCGGGAACGGCCATGCAATTATGTTTAATTGGACCTTGTGGGGCCTTCGCTTTTGTTTTAAAACTTGAAAGCGCTATATAGATGGGTTGACTTTCTTCCTTTTTTTCACAAAGAGTGTCCTCTGAGAGGGTTAAGGATTTGTGTGGGTGGTGGGGAGGGGTAGTGGATAATGTGGGCGTTGCCCATCACTTAATAATGCTTAAGCTTTGAAATTATTGTTTTATAAGTGTTTTTTTTTCTGTGTTTGTTTTCATTTGTCAAATAAGCAAAGTGTTCAAGGATAAAGTAAGGATTTTCAATTAGTTGCAAAAAGATAGCTTACCTATCTATATTCAGAATAATCAGTAAAAATCAAATAATACTACATAGGTTAAAGATATTTTAACATGTAGTTTAGACAAGACAACACTTTTTATTACTTTATAACCAGATCTTAGTTTGGTTTAATCGAATTTCGCTTATAGAACTGATAAAGATTTGCCCCGAAAAGTCAATGTATGCTAGTTAGAAGGATAATGATGTTTTCTACCGAATGATATTACTTTTTACCTGCTCACTACAGTCTCTGCCTCGTATGACAAAATGCTGACATGATACGTTTCCGTCTCCCACCAAGGACAACAATAACAAAGAGCAAGGCTAATCATTTAAGCTTCTCTTCTGTTATTATCGAAGAGTTTCATTCAAATCCTTTCAGAAGTTTTTACATAAAAAAGTAACAAACATTCGAACAAACTTTCACAGATATAATATTGAAAGGTTAATCAACAACATCTAAAAAAAAATAGCGAATCTCAATAAGGTGTCAAAAGTGATTGAAAAGTTAATTAAGTTTATCTCAATTACCACACAACGAAATAAAAATAAAAAAAAAGAAGAAGGGGAGGAAAATAAATTGTTTTAGTTGTTATCGTTTTAATGGCTTAGTCCCAAATCGGTTCTAAGTAATCCAAAATGAAAGAGAAACAAATTGTGTTGGACATTTAAATTAAATGCCAACAGCAACAACAACAGCAATAACAATGACAATCAAAGTGCAACAATGTTTGACAAAAGTTTTTGATGGCTCAAATGAAAAGCACAGCAGCAACATGAAGCAGCATGAAGCAGCAGCTACCAGAAACAACAGCAAAACTATTTGAAACTGCCACATTTGCGTCACTTAAGTTGCCCGTTTAGCAGCAACTCACACACACCCACACACACACACACATGCAAACATATATATACACTAACACACGTAACAGCAACATAAATTAAGTTATTTTGATAATCAAAACTGAAAAGCGAACAAAGTGTAGGGCGGCAAGGGGCGGAAAGGGGGAGTAGTTGAGTGGAAAGGGGAAAATATGGGCATTCATTTGTAGTTTACAGTAGTTGTAGTTATACATAGTTACCAGCATAGGGTGGGGGGAAATGGATGCCTGCTGCTGCTTGTTGTTGTTTTTGTAAGGGTTGCTCTTGTCCATTGTTGTTAGACGTTTTGCATTTTACAATAGCAAAACACACACACACACACTCACACAATCGTGCCTCTAACCCCTTCCAGACCCCCCACCCCCAACTTACAACTCACACTTGCCAAGGCAAGCGCTGTCCCTGCCTGGGGCAACATAGTTAGCACAATTGTGTTGCATACTTATTTGGGCATGCGTCAAAGCGAGATGCCAAGTGCGTGTGTGTCTCCCCGCCCGCCCGCGCGCCTGTATGTGTGTTTGTCCAACAACTGCCCAAGCTGGCCTGGCCAAAAGCCTAACACATACACACACACACACACACTTGCACACACATACATACACACAAGCTTATATACACTAAGAAAAACAATTATTTTTTTATCAGAAGAATATTTTCTTCTGAAAAATTCGTCTTTTATTATGTAAAAATGTAGCTCAAGTCTTTGAGTTTAGATACATTGATGACACCTAGAAATACTTTGAGCAATTATCGATAAATATCAAAGCTTAATGCAACAAATATTGAAATGAAACTTCAGAAATCATTAATTAAATCCGATTAAAATACTTTTTCCATATCAATTTTTAAGCTAAAATTTTTCTGAGTGCAGTTTTGAAGACGGCTGGAAAGTGCGCACCACCTTTGCACACTCACACTCACACACACACACACTCTCACACACACACAGATATAGAGGCAAACTAATTTACCTACGCCAGCAGTTCTTGTTACTCACACACACACACTTACACACATACACACTCACTACACATATGCAAATTTTGCAATGCTTTATTTTTGGGGGTTGGATACATACATATGCGTGTGTGTGTGTGTGTGTGTGTGTGCGAGGGAATGGGCCAAAGCTGCGACCAAACTTGCCCCGTCATTGTACTTGTGCCCAGCATCTCTACCCCCCCCCCCCCTAAACCACCCCTCCTCTTATCCTTAACCACCTCTACCCCCCACCCCCCCTCCTCTTCACGTTCACCCATTCACCCGCATGCTACTTTCTCGTTCTTCGCAAAAGTCGTTAGGCTGCCTTTTGGCCATTGTTTGGACTTATGTTTCCCTTTCACATTTCAAGCCGCCATCAAGTAACCAAAACTCCCCCACCCCCCCAATACCCATTCGCAACCCCACCCCTTCTTGCAGACCCAAGCAGAGCGAAAACAGAGAGTGAACGAGAAGAAGAAGAAGAAGCCGAATGCTGCATACATTTTAATCTTTAATTTATGGCTTATTCAAAACTAATGACACTGAAAGTGTCCACTACCCGCCCTCTTGTTTAGCCTGCACTGGAGGAGGGGGGAAGGCGTGGCCAGTGTGACCAGGCAAAAAGGGTTTGCTGCCTGACACATGAGTAACGTTGAAGAAGAAAGGCTTGGACACATCAGGGAACAACATCATTTTTGCATTTCCATTTGGACATTTTTGTGGGATTCGAAGAAGAGAAGAGAAGAAGAAGGAGACGCGCCAAGGACACATTGTTCTTGATGCAGGCAAAAGGATTCATATGTGAACGATATAATAACTGATTCAAAGGAAGCACATCCTTACATGAGTACAAGAATGCATTCTTCCCAAAGTTCATTGATTAAAGTTCATATGAAATGCAAGTTGAGAAGAAGTAAAAAAACAAACTTTAAACTTTAGATAGTATTATTCAAATGATAAGCCAGTTAGTGCACTTTTGACAATGGAGAGTAAGACAGTGAAAGGTTGAAGAAAGTTAATTGAAATGTGATTTTGTGGCTGAGAATTTTAAACATATTGGAAACTTTAAACTCGAAAATGCGTATTCAAGTTTCATTAATTTCATTGAAGGGAACATGTTCAGAATCATTCTTATCTTCTATATACCTATACTCTATATGATCTATAAATTTCTATCTATTCTATATATTTCTATCTATTCTTGAATGTTATCTTGTATCTATATGATCTATATATTAATATATCTAACTATCTTTCTATCTAACTATCTTTCTATCTATCTATCTAACTGTATTTCTATCTATCTATCATTAAGTACTCCAAAGCTACCAGATACCAGATGAATATTGCATGCGAGTAGTTGGCTGTCATTAGATATGCTTGGCAACCCTTAAGCCATACACACGCACACACACACACCCACACACACACATGTACTTGTGTATGTGAAATTGTTTGCCATTTGTAAGCGTTGTATGTTTTTAGGCCTTTGCCTCGTTTGCTGTTGTTTTAAAATTAAAATGAATGCCCGCAAGCAATAACTACGACATGCCCATAGAACCCACCCAAAAAACTTCCTCACCCCCACTTTTCCCCTACCCCCCCAACTCCAAACACAAACACACACACACCGCTTGCTTGTGCTGCTGCTGCGGCTGCTGTCCAAGACAAGCCAACATCATTATGCGTAGCTGTGTGTTGTGTCCATATGGGTGTGCAAGTGTGTGTGTTTATGTGTGTGTGTGCGAAATAATCTCGTAAATTACGCAAAAAAGGAAACACACCGCCAGGAAGAAGACACACACACATAGGAAACGAACGAGACGAACATGGAGACGAGCAATGCCGAAGTCCAAGTCGAACAGTCTGGTTGGGGCGGGGAAGTCGTGTCTGTGACCGGTGGTTGGCTGCCTTTTGTTGCCACACGACAGCCACGACGACGACGACGACAACGACGAAGCACTACACACACACACACACACACATGTATATATGAGAGATGTGTGTGTGTGTGCAGCTTCGACTTTTTGGCCACTAGGCTAGGAAAACTAGCAACCACCGCTTGGCTTTGGCTTTGGGGCTGCTGCTTGAATAGCTTTTAAACTTGCAAAATCGTCAAAGATTAAGCGAAAGTTGTTAACTTAAAAAAAAATAAATATGTTTAACCAGGCGGACAATACCATACCTTATATATATATAAATATATACATGTAACAAAATTTGATTAAATAACTAAATTGCATAGAAAATTTTGAAGCAAAAACTTAACAAAATAAAAAGTCAAAACCAAATCACATTTCAAGCCTTAAGGAAAAACCTCAATCAAAATTTATGTGCTTAGTTTTGTAGCTTTTGTGGTTAGTCGATCGGGAAACTTTTTTAAGCATAAGATATATTCATAAATTCGATTTGATTATTGAGAATTTCGAACTCTTCAATCATCAACAAACTTTGACAAAGTTTATTTTCCTCCTTAAGTTTGTTAAATATGCAAATGTATCAACATAACTCTTAACTAATATTATATATATATCTAGGAATAAAAACTTTATACATAATACTTTTTGCAAAAGTGATATTGGTTCTTAATAGTTATTATTCCTAATATCCAAATAACCTACATGAAATAATATTAAAATAAAATCTTACAAACCATTTTCAATATAGTGAAAACTAAACTTTTCCCGGAAAATTGGTATACAGTTTAATATCTGATCTCATTAAGAGATCATTAAACATAAGTTTGAGTTCAATCTGTTGAAAATTCATAATGTACCAAGTTTACTGGATCGAATTATTCCAAGCATCTTCTTGAAAACTAACTAAAAGCCTAAATAAAGGAATCTACTTTTAAAATTTTTAGATTTTGTAGAAGTTTTCTTCTTCTTTTCTTCTTTTCTTTGGTTTGATTAAACATCATTCAGTGAAATCTCTTTTAAATACTATATATCCTTATTTATAATACAATAGAAGATTTACCATTGCACATTCTAAAATCCGTTCTCCCCATCTTCGTCCACCCTCTCACACCCACTCCCACACCCCGTTTTTACTGCCCACTCTTCGAGTTCGAGTTCGAGTTCTTCTCCATCTGCCATTCAATGTATGCCATACCAAAAATTGTAGACATAGGCATCGTGTGTCCATTCACAACACTTGCGACGCACAATATAACTCGCCCCCCATGCCTCCTTCTACCCCCCCCCCCCTGTTGAGTCTCCTCCCTGCCACCCACTCAGAATGCCAATGACGACGTCTGCTTTAGTCCTTTCGGCCACACACACACATACATATACGCACTCTGGTCCACTTATGATGAGTTTACATTTTCGAAAGCGAGACATGAAAATGAAAATTGGGCAAGGAAACTCTTCGCCAACACCAACAACAACAACAAAGAAAATCGCCCTAAGCAGTCGCACACGCATCTCTCATACATACAAGTTGGAAAAGGCCCATGTGGTAGGCGTGGCAAAGTGGGCGGCTGTCACACATTCAAAACAGCTCAACGCAAAATTTCTATATGTATGTATATATATGTGTGTGTGTGTGTGTGTGTGGTGAAGAGTGGGGTAACATACAGGAAGCCAAATGTGGCTCGTCGTCTATCGTCCAACAACAGTTACCGCACCCCCCTTCCTCACCCCTAACCCTCACCCCATCATCCCATCATCTAACTCAACTGACAGCCACGCTGCCCGTTACGTATGCATATTTTACACAAAACGTACGCGGGAAGGGGGGGAAGGTGTGGGGGAAGAGGTAGGTGGAGATGGGAAGGTGGTACAATGGATAAAATATAAGAATTATAGTATTAAAATTTTAATTTTTATATTGAATTGTTATTAACAACAAAACTTTACGCCACGTAAACCTCTTAAAGCTCGTAACTATATTTATTACTTCTTACGTTTTTTCTTTACGTTTAGCTAAGCACTTGATTAAGTTAACGCTTATCAGTTTACGTCCCATTAACGACATTTGGTAAGTATTTATCCTGAATCTGAATACTCTGAATACTCTATTTTGTGTGCCAAGTAAGCTATTTGAATCTTTAACCAAATAACCTTTCTGCCAACTAATTGTGGTTAATTTTGTCCCACTGTGCCACACACACACACACACACACATACACACACACAGAAACGAATACAATGTTAGCCAGACGACAACGTGGAGAACGACGCGTCGTACAAATGAGCTTGAGCAAGGACGCAAGATGTATGTTTGTTTGTTTGTGTGTGTGTGTGTGTGTGTGTGTGTTTATGCTCCCATATGTCTGTGTGTGTGTGTGTGTGTGTAGACGATGGACAGAGAAGAAGCAGAAGAGGAAGTTAAAGAAGGGGGCTTGGGTTGGAGGAAACCGGACGACGACGACGACGACGGCGGCGGCGATGCTGCTGTTGCGACTGCTGTTCCTGACTTTCAATGTCCACATGTAGACATTTTGCAATTTTCAAAAGTACAGTAAGCACACGTTAAAGACAAACTTTTTCACATCCTTCTTAGATAATTAATGAAAAGTTGGCATACATTTTTGTTACTCTTAAACTTAACTTAACTTATAGCTCATATTGTGGGATTGGCGTTGCTCTGCGTTGTTGTTGATGAGAGAGAGAGAGAGAAAGAGTTGAGAGAGAGACGAGTGTCAACACGGACAAACAGAAGACAATAAAATATCATGTCAGTATTTTGTCTTACGAGGCAGAGACTGAAGTGAGAGATCATTCGCTAGAAAAACATAGTTGGGAATAAATTGTGATTCTTACGTGCAGACTTTCGTTAACTATATTTGACTTAACAGCTTTGAGTTCTCGTTGTGTGAGGGATCACTGTACATGCGCAGGCATACACACAAACACACACACACACACACACATACAGATACATGAAATGCTTTTAACATTTTCTAAGATTCAAATTTCGTAAATTATCCCTTTGCGAGTTGCTGCCGTTTGTCCAATGTATGTGTATGTGTGTGTGTGTGTGTGTGTGTGTGTGTGTGTAGTAGGCCTTGTTGTACGCATGGTTTATCGATGGGCGTCTCATGTTGCGTCCATTGGCCGAAAACTACACACACGAGCCGCACGAGAGCCACGCAATTTTCATTTTCATTTCCATTTTTGAGCGTTCGTTTTTGCAGTTCGTTCTTGACGCTGCTACAAAGTCTTAGTTTTTGATGGACAAACAGACAGAGAGAGAGAGAGCGAGAAGGGGGGGGGGGGGTACCCCCTGTTATACACAGCATGCATAATTTCCGCTATGTTCTCTTAACTAAATCGAACTTTAAACAGGTTGCTTAAAGCATCTTTTTATCAAACATAAATTTCCATTGCATACATCAAGGCGTCAAATTTCTAGATACTTCTTCTTCGAATCGAAGCTTACAACCGAACAGAACTTAGCTCTAGCTTAGTCTCAATTACAGAGCATAGAAGATGTGATTGCTGCAACTCGTTTGTGTTGTTATAATAAAAGATAGAGTATTCTTTCTTTCTGTTTCTTGAATGGTTCTTGAATGACAACAAACCGATAAAGTCAGTTTTAAAGCTATATATCTTATTAATACCTAAAAATAACAGTGAGAATGAATAGGTTTGGTTAAGCTAAAACCTTTATAGATTTCATAGAAACAATTAGCTGAATTTTTGATTCATCTCTTTTTGAAAATATCAAAACTGAACTTTGATAGTCAAGTCGAAAATTGGGCTTCATTTAAGTTTTGGTTGGATTTTGGACTGTAACGTTTACTGTTTGGTTTCTCCATACCTACCCCCCCCCCCCCCCCACCACCACCCTCTCCACACTGCTGGCAAATTGCGACGTGACTACTATTCTATTGGCCAGTGTACGTGTGTGTGTGCGTGTGTGTGAGTGTGCATTGTATTTGCATACACACACTCGCCGGCTTTATATTTGAAATTAATTTATTTTCGCCAAAGCGCGACATACACACACACTTGCACACACACATACACATACAGAAAAGCGCTGCCCAATTGGCAAGTGAAAGTGTTGGACGTTTGTTCCTCTTCTCTCATTTGTTGAAAGGGGTGGGGGGGGGGGGGGGGTTCGCGTCTCTGCTTTTGCGCTCATCTTTTGTGGCCGTTGTCCGCGCTTTTGGTTGGCTGCCATCTGAACTTTACGTTGTCATCCGGCAATGAGCATGTGTGTGTGAGTGTATGAGTGTGTGTAAGTGTGTGTGTATGTGTGTGTAGTTGCCATGCGGTTAAAAAGGTATCTCAAAGATACTAAATACTTTATGCATGAATGTGCCAAATAGATTTACGAGAAACGAGAAACGAGAAAGCAGCATCAGCAACAGCAGCAGAATTCAGTACACATACTTGCTCCATCTCTTTCTCGCTCGCTCTCATTAAGTGCATGTTTGTGTGTGTGGTGGTGGCTCTCAAATACATATGTGTGTGTGCGCGTCGATATTAAATTTAAATTGGCGCTTGGATATTTTTAGAGTCAGCAGCGTAGAAGTGAAGGAGCAGAAGAAATGGAGATGGAGAACGGTCACGATGCCTTGCAATTAAGCTTTATGAGAGTGTGTGAGTGAGAGTGTGTGTGTGGGTATGTATACGGTTAGTTGCCCAATTGGTATGTATGTGTGTGTGTGTGAGTATGTTATGCCTTAAATATTAATAACAGTCACAATTTTTAATGATTAAAAGTTGGCGCATGTGTGTGTGAGCTTTACAAAAGTACAGTTAGACAACAAATGCCAGTCAAGTTTTGACAAGTGTCGGCCAAAAACGATAAACTCACTCCACACACACACACGCACACATACACAGAGTGCTGCCTACTTTTGGGTACAGTTAAATAGACAGCCAAAGCACAGTAGAAGAAGAGAGTAGAATAGCTTTTAAATAACAGATCAACTACTACAAAGAGAGCGAATTGTATAAGAGTTGCGCTTAGAGAGAGCAGAGCAGACTTACAGTTATATTGGCATTCCAGTTTCAAGGTAGATCAGCGTTCATCTGCAAGTGCAAGAAATAAATAACAGAATGTAAATGCAAACACGCAAAAAAAAAACAGCAAAGAATGCAAATTGCACTTGTTGCCTATGTTGTTGTTGTTCTTGTTTCGATTTGTTTACATTTCGTTCGATTCGATATATAAAATGCCAAAAAGGCAAACGAAACGAAAACACAAAACGCAATTTGCAAAAAATTAGAGCACACACAGAGCATATGTACGTTTGTATGTACGTGTATGGGTGTGTGTGTGTGTGTGTGTGGGTATGTGTCACACGTGTTGCACATGCAATGCATTTGCAAAATGCTCACAACAACAAAAACAACATCAACATCAACGAGAGTTAAAGCAGCAGCAGATTAGACACGCACACAACGGGCGCACAAACAGCAGGGGTAGCATCGCCGTCGCCGTCGCCGTCGCCGTCGCCGTCACCATCAGCATCACCATCAGCGTCGACAGCGTCTAGCATCTCTCACTCGCTCGCTCATCCGATGCATTGCTCATTTAGCCTTGCTCTTCCTCACGCTCACGCTCTTCCTCACGCTCACGCTGTCGTTTCAGATGTTTCATTGCCATTTTGTTGCAGTTGGCGCGCAATGCGTTGGCATGTTTGTATGCGTGTGTGTGTGTTTGTGTGTCTGCTCATGTGTGGCTGTTGCATTGTTTGCATTTCAAATTGAATTCCTTTAAAATTCAATTCCTGCGTTCTGAATGCGTGTGCATGTGTGTGTGTTTGTATGCTTGCGTGTTTGCGTGCGTTGTGCATCTGCTGTTTTTTTCTCTGTCTCTCTTATGCTTTTGTTGTTTTTTCGTCTGTCTGTCTGTTGTTGTTGTTGCTGCTGCTGCTGTTGCTTTTGCCGACGTGCATTTTTCAATTATGATTGAGCAGCATTTGTCCGTTCGTTTTGTTGTTTTCTTTGGTTTGGCTTAGCTCCTTTTGTGTATGTTTACTTACACACACACACATACATACATACATACATACGCACTTACATATGTACATATACATATTTTCACCCCACATTCCATGGGGTTTGTTTTAACGGGCGATCAACATACAAACTTAGATCGGAAACATGTGCAAAAAATAAAAGAGAACAAAACTAATTCCCCCCATTTCTATTATTATATGTATGTTTGTACATGCTATATGCAAATCAATTAAGACGAAGCCCTGGCTTCACGTTAAATAAGAAGCAGAAGAAGTGTTAAAAAAAACAAGAAAAGCCACGCCGAAAACATACGTACATAACGACAAAAATAACAGAAAACCAAGGCAAGATATTGTGCAAACGAAAACATCAGATCCCTTTCTTGACAACAACAACAACAAATGCACTGAGCGAAAAGAAATTAAACTGCCAGACAAGAGAAAGTCTCTCATCAATTGTATAGTTTTTGCATATACAAACAAAATTCTCGCTGTGTAATCGACAATTGCCGTCGTGTGAAGAGCAAATAGATCTACATGAGATGTCATATGTATGTATGTACGTATGTTTGAATGTATGTACATAGTGTATGTTTATGCCGAATAAACAAGTTGTCAAACAAACTAAAAAAAAAAGCTTCAGACACGCAAATCATTAACGGTAAACGGGTCCATTCTTATAAGAGTGCGCGAGGCGAAGTGAAGCTTTGAACAGAATAGAACAATGTAAATCAAAGAGAGCACTTGTATAAGAGTGTCATTATGTACTGTAAATCCGCTCAAAAACAGTTACATATGTGCATACATACATATATATAAGATCAGCGAATATCCATATTGTAAATATGTATATTTTTAACGTATTAATGTACGTATGTATGTATGTTGTGCCGCAAAGTCAATACCAACAATTAAAGAGAAAAAACAACAATACACAGCACAGAGCGCAAACTTCAAGCCGGCTTAAGCACAGAAACAGAAAAAACGAAACGAGAAAAACAACAACAACAACAAACGCAGGCGCAGGCGTAAAGAAACCACAACAAACGGCGCAGCCGCGCATCGCAGCAAAAATACAAACAAATAAAAGTACCGGGTATGGAGGGTGTGGAGGGGGAAGGAATCTGCCAACGGCTCTGGCCCTGAGCCAATGCTAACGTGACTCATTTGTGTATACGTATGTATGTATTTAGGTACTCACATGTGTATGCTAGCGAGAGCAACGCCAACGGCGGCGCCAACGGCTTTCCAGAGTGGCGCTCGCGTTACATAAGCCAAAGTTGAGCCAACGAAAAAAAAAAACACACAACCGAAACGAACCGACCCAGCGACAACGAAGTTCAAACTGAAGTTAAAGCTGCTGCGGCTGCGGCTTAAGCTCTTCTGTGTTGTTCTCACTCCCTTTGGCGCTCTCTCTCACACAAGTTCTCTCTGGCACAGCCGAGCGCACTCTCGCGCACTCGTAATTAAAAAGTAACGGCGCTGACAATGACAGCTGTACGCGCTCAATTAAAAAGTCATTAACTGCCGAACACACACACACACACATGCATGCACACATGAAATGAGAGTGTAGGCTAGCTAGAAAATAGAAGAAGGAGAGTGGACACGCATTAAGGACTTGCAATCGCTAGCTGTGATTGACGCTGACACGCAAGACCTCTCTGTTACTGTTGCTGTCGCTGTCGCTGTCGGTGCCGCTGCCTGTACACGCACCTTGTAATTAGAGTTGAGTTAGGCGACGAGGAGAACAAGAACAACTCTCTCTCTCTCTACCTGCGTCTGCACTGCGTAAGCGCCCTCACAACTGTTGCGTGTCATAAATGCGCAATAAAACTGCCTAATCCCGCTGCACACACACTTGAGCCGGCTGCAGCAGAGGCTGCAGCAGCGGCAGCATCAGCTGCTCAACGCATACAAATGAGAAAGCTTTTACTTATGCTCTGCTATTTAGTCGCTGCTGCTGTTATTATGATTATTGGCTCTTATACTGCTAAGTCTACATACTTAATGCTACTGCTTACACACATTCTTTTTAAATGTATGTATGTTTGTACAGTGAAGATTCTTTAGATTGAAATTAACGCTATCTTGTAACTGATTATAAGATTTATGTCACGAAAAATAACCAGAAAAATCTTTAAACAACTTACACACAATATTTGAACTTTCACCTACACCCATTGCTTTTAGTCACAGCTCACTGTACAGTGTACACTAAACACACACATTTGCACATACGCACAGATTTTTGTTGTTTTTCTTAAGTTTTTTCGGCCCATTGCTTATGGTTCTGCCTCTGCTTGCGTCTTTTCATTGCCATCGCCATCGCCATCGCCATCTCCCTTTCCCTTTCCCTTCCTCTTGCTCTTTGTTTTTTTATTATCAACGTCTTTTTTGTACGTCGTCGTTCGGCGTCGTTTTCTTTATTGTTTTATTGTCAGTTTAGGGATTTGACAATTTGCTTGCTGATTTTTTATGACAATCATGTATGTAAATTTTTCGTTGTGCCTTCTTCTCCGCTTCTCCGCTTCTTCTTCCTCCTTCCTCCTTCATCTTTATCTTTTTCGACTCACAGCAGCTCTTAACTCTTCCTCGAGGCCCCCGCAAAAAAGCGTACATGTGTGTGTGTTGGGATTTGTATCCGTGTGTGTGTATCTGTGTGTATTCGAGCGCCATTAGCTGGGCATTTGCCTTGCGAGATTTTTAAATACTTTTCGGGGCAGCCACAAACAACAACAACTTCAACTTCAACTCAAACCCTTTTTGGCGCAGCTATTTTAAGGCATCCACTAAAAACTGTCGTTAAGAAATAAATGTTAAGGGCAAAAGGATCAAGTTAACATTCGAATACGAACTTTCGTATAAGAGAGCATATAAGAAATTCATTTCCATGTTAACATGTTAACATATGCCATGAAGTTAACACTTTAGTAAAGGGTATCTGCCAGTCGAGTCAGTGCTCTTTTGTTGCTGTTCCTTGCCTTTTGGCAAGTATATGTTTTAAATATTTAACGTTAGGCTTCTACTTTTTATTTTTGGGTTTTTTTCTTCTCTTGTTTTTATTAATTTGAAAGCGTTGACAAATTTTATGAGCATCATCAAAAAAACGGCAACAAAAGAAACTAGGCCAGTAGTGTGTAAGATGTGTGTGTGTGTGTGTGTGATTCTTCAGGTTTTTGGTGAGTCAAAGAGGGAATGCATCTGAATACTAATGAACGATTTAGTTAATCAAAGAAAGAAATAAAACAGCTGTTTAAAGCGTTTGTTGGCCAACTCATGCAACGAATCACTTGACAATTGACTAATTGCAATGAAAAAAAAAAAAAAAAAATCAATTGTTTTGCGCTTCAAGCCAAGTTAATACTTACAAGCTCAGCTTGCAAGGAATCACAGCATTTTTTTGGACATTTTTATATGTATGTCGTGAGTACATCAAATAAAATAGATAATCAAAAACAAATCAAATGCAAAAACAAAGCAAAAAGAAAAGAACTAATGCAAAAACAAGGCTGCGCTGTTGGCAAAGCAAAAACAAATGCAGCCACTGACAGAACAAGAGAGAGAGACAGCAAAAGCGGCAGCGATAGTGACAGCGACGGCGACGGCGACAGCGGCGTCAGCAAAAAAAAAAAAACACATAAACGCTCGCTCTGTTGCTGTACATAGCACACACACACACACACACACACGTACGCACGCACAGCAGCCGCAGCAGCAGCAGCGTCGCAGTGGTTGCTGTCAACGTCGCTGCTTCTATGCGTGTGAATATGTATATATATATATATTTGTGTGTGTGTGTGTGCTGCTGCTGGTGCTGCCCAGAATGCCGCATGCACGTCGGTCATTTGTATTTGGAAACACAATTCCGTTCCGTCATTTGTATTTGGAACGCCGTAGCAGAAAGAAGGACACGAGCGAATAAGCGACGAAGCGTGCGAACGGAGTGGAGCGGCTATTTTAGCTTTTAGCGCCCTTTTTTGTTTCATTTTCTTTGTACATGTAAAAACATACATAAAAACAACAAAAATCTACAACAACATTTTTGGCAACATTTTCGGCAAAAAAAACAAACAATTTCGGACTTAAAAAAAAAAAAGAAGAAGTTTAACGAAGGAGAAAACCTTTAAAAAACAGCAAAAAAAAACACTTAACTAAATTTATAATTAACGCGTTTTATATTGTTTTATCCCCCACCCATTTGCGTTCGTAAACATTTTTTTTTTCTGTTCTGTTATTAAATCCAAAAAAAAACTAAAACAAAAAACCAAAATCGACAAAATAAAAAAAAAGTGATCGTGATCGTGCTGTTAAATCAATTGTAATGTAAAAGCAAGCAAAACCAAAAGTTAAGAGCGAAAACCGAACAAACACCAAGAAAGAAAGAGCGAGAGAGATCGAAACGGTCGAAAGAACTTACCGGCGAAACAGCACGTGAAAACGAGTAACGAAAATAAATCAAAATTCTAAATTCGAACAACGCGCAAAAAGAATCCAACAGAGTTTCTTCAAGTTCTTCGTTTCGGTATTTTATTTTTTTTTTATGTTATTATTCTTGAGTTGATTTGTGTTCTGTGACGGTGTGTGCGTCGGTGTGTGTGTGTGAAGAGACGAAGCGGCAAGAGCAGAGAGGTTTTGGAGTTTTTAGCACCAAGCCGCTAAACACACACAAAAACTGCACAAAGCGAAGGCGCAGATAAGTAAGCAAAAGCATCAACAATCACTACAACAACAACAACAACAAATACAACAACAACTAAAAAGATCAGCAACGATTACGAACATGATGGCGATGGCAATGGACAAATAAATAGTTGATCATCGTCATCTTGTCTGTCTTCTCTCTCTCTCGTTTTATATACATATATATATTTTTTTGCGTGCATGTGTGAGTGAATGCAAAACTAAACTATAAAGACAATGTAAAGAAATGTGAAAGCAATAGCAACATCAGATCAGCAGCAGCAAAAGAACAGCTGCATTTTATAAGAGAATGAAACTACTCTTAGTTAACATTAGGCAATAACAGCTGCAAGCAGCCAAAGACAAACTTGCATTTTTGCATATTTGCATTTGCATTTGTTTTTTTTTCATGTGTTTGTTTTTGATTTGCATACGATCAGTGATAACAAAAGTTAAGAAGAACAAAAATTAATTGCAAATGTTGCTTTTGTTGTTACTGCAAAGTGATCACGTTTATTTTATTTTTTTTTTTGGAACTTTGCAAAAACAATCTGTGTGTGTGTTTGTGTGTGTGTGAGAGAGAGAACAAATTGAAATGACAAACAGAAAGAACAATAATTAAAAAACAGAGAATCAGAAACAATTTTCTTAAGAGTTGATAACAACCAAGAACAATAATTTAAAAATATATACATTAAACCTAATGAATTATTTTAAATTTACAAAAATTTTTCGCAGTACAAATACAAATACAAAATAAATAAAAAACAAATATTAAAACCAAAAACAAAACAAAACGAAGCGGCAAATCCAGCCAACGAAAAATATACAAGCAAAAAAAACAAAAAAACAACAACAACAACAATTACAACCGTAACAGTAGCAGCAGCAAGAGCAACAACAACAGCGAGCCACATGAGCAGCAGCAGCGCGACGCAGCCGACGCCGACGCAGACGCCAACGTCGACGCTTAATGGCGAGCATAAAAAGTGAAATGCCGCCACTGCACGCGGCCGAGACGCTCGCCGCCGCCGCCAGCAGCAGCAGCAGCAGTAGCGGCGGCCCAACGGACAGCGGCGGCGGCAACAGCAGCAGCAACAATAGCACAGCACAAGCGATATCAACAACAACAACAGCAACATCATCAACATCATCGGTAGCAGCAACAACAACAGTTGCCTGTTCTGCTGCTGCTGCTTCGCCGAATGCGAATGCAACAATCAGCGCCGCCGCCGACTCCAGTGATAATCAGCCAGGCACGCCGCAGCCAACAACCACAACAACATCGACAGCAGCAGCATCAACGACACAACAACAGCAGCAGCAGCAACAGTCGCTCATCTCTGGTGAGACACAGCAGCAACAGTTGTCGTCAGGCATAACACATCAGCCGTATGCCACACACCAAATGTATGCCACCCATCAGCAACAGCAGCAGCAACAGCTCTATTACACCAGCGACATGCAACAGCAGCAACAACAGCCCAGCTATGGCGCCAGCAGCTACATCAACAGCTACGAGCAATTCTATCAGCAACAGCAGCAGCAGCAGCAACAACAACAACAGAGTTCTACTACTTCGGATTATGGCAGCCCTTATATTGACTATACGAAAATCTCAGCGGTGCGTTATCATCCCTATTTGCAGCAACCGACCTCAGTGTTGCCACCAGTAGCAGTAGCGGCAGCTGCTTCAGTATCTTCAGTATCAGGAGTTGTTGAGGATTCTGCATCGGCTGCAGCAGCAGCAGCCGTTTCTGTTAGCAGCACAGCAGCAACAGCAGCAATGAGTCCGCGTGTTGTTAGCAGCAGCAGTCCCACTTCCACCTCCTCGCACCTACAGTTGAGTAGTGCCACGCCCAGTTCACCGGGTGGCGGCAACACTTGCAAGTTACAGTGCAAAAAATGTGGCATACTCACCACCAACGAATCCGAGTTGCACGAACATATTGCCAATGTGCACGGAGAATCGCCGTACGGCAGCAGCGGCTATGCCAGTTCGCCATACATCAAGGAGGAGTTGCCGACGGCAGCACCAACCGTTGCCAGTGGCGAGCTGCTCGATTTGGATTCGCAAAAGATGGTCTATCACCAGCAATTGCTACAGCAACAACAGCAGCAGCAACAGCAATTGTCACAGCAACATGATCTTGTTGTTGCTGGTTTGCCTTTGGCATTGCCCGATCCTCTACACTCGATGCAATCGATGCAACAACGCGCTTTACACAGCTGGGAACAACAGCAGCAACAGCAACAACACCAGCACCAACATCAGCAGCAGCAGCACCAGCAGCAGCAACATCAACAGCATCTTCAGCAGCAACAGCAAGGTGTCGTCGAGGGTTTGCCAGCATACATGCAACCATTGCTAGAGAAATCGCCACATCATTATTACTCGCCCAAACAATCGCCATATCATCAGCCGATCAAGCAGGAGTATCTGATTAAATCCGAATACGCTGATTCACAGCATTATGTGGACAAATCGTTTGATCCAACAGCAGCTGAAGTGACAACCAGTCCGGCCGAGTATCCCAGCACGACAACTGGCAATCCAGCTGTTGCTGTTGCAGCCATCACAACCGATTCGGCTGCTGCTGCTGGCGGCGGCGGTGGCGGGGCAAACACAACAGCAACACCCTATCGCAACTTTGAGCCACCCAGCTCGAGTTCGGTGCTGCCCGCAAACAGTTTAACGGCCAAGGCTGCCACCTGGAAATCGAATGAGGCACGACGACCCAAGACCTACAATTGCACCGCCTGCAACAAGTGGTTCACCAGCTCCGGACATCTCAAGCGACACTACAATACGACGCTGCACAAGAATGCGGTGAAGTCGAGTGGCCAGCCGGATCCGGCAACGTTGCCCATCTCAGCGCATCATCATCCCGCCCGGGATCCCGTTACAAAGACGAGTCGTCGTGGCAATGCGGCCGCAGCAGCAGCCGCCGCGGCAGCCGCTGCAGCTGCAGCTGCGGCAGCGACTGTTGCTGATGTGCCAACGGCCCCGGAACCGCCTCGCAGTCCGCCGGACTATGGCGGTGGCGGTAGTGTTTGTGGGGCGACGGGTGTGCAGGTGGGCGCCACCATGTCGCATTATTCGGCATCGCCGTCGCCCACCAATGCTGCCCAACAGCAGCAGCAGCAACAGTTGCTCGCAAACAGCAGCAATGGCTATGCTGCCAGTAATGGTCATCATTATCATTACAACAACATGCAGCAGCAGCAACAGCAACAAGTGCAATCAACGACAAACGCTTCACCACAGCATGCTAATAACAACAACAACAACAGCAACAACAGCAGCAGCAGCAACAACAATTCCGTTATGAACGGTCACCCAAACGGGCTAGCAGGTCCCTCCGCCCCCATCAACAACAACAACAACAACACACAAATGCCGTCCTCCCAAATGAGGGGCCTGCTGAACAAAACAACAACCACCACCACCACCAACAACAACAACAACATAACACCAACAACAACAGCCACAATTATAAAGATCGAACAAATGGAGGACAGCAACTCAGCAATGGTCATGGATCAACAGCAGCAACAGCAGCAGCAGGAGGAGGAGGAGGAGCAACAGCAGCAGCAACAACAACACGTCTTGCACCTGCAGCCGCAAGCTCACCAAACACAGCAGCTGCAGCAGCAACAGCCGCAGCAGCAACAGCTCACTTATCACAGCAGCAGCAGCAACTCGCCGCTTACTATTTACCACCACCACCACCACCAACAGCAGCAGCAGGAGCAGGAGGAGTTGGAGGAGCAACATCAGCTGCTGCTGCCGCTGCAGCAGCTGCAGCCGCCGCAGCAGCAGCAGCAGGAGTCGTCGCACCACCACCACCACCTGGAGCAAGCAATGGATTTCTCGCGCACCACCACCATCACCACCACCCCGCCGCTGCTGCCGCCGCCGCCTATGGGAGCGCTGCTGCCGCATATGGGAATGGATTACAACATGCTGGCTTTGGATATGCAACAGCAGCAACAGCTGTCGCCGCACAGCAATATGCTGCAGTGCAGCAGCAACATCAGCATGCAGCAGCAGCTGCTGCCGGCCATTATTACCACCACCACCACGCCCACCATGCGCACCACGCCCACGCCCATGCCCATGCCCAGCATGCCGCCCATCATGCCCATCAATATGGACATGGCATGCACCACTATGGGGCACCATTACCAGCAGCTGTCACCAGCGCCACAACAGCAGCAGCAGCAGCAACTGTTGCTGGTGGACAACAGCAGCAGCAGCAACAGCAGTATAACCAGCAGCCATACGCCCAACAACAGCAGCAACAACAACAGCAGCAGCAACAACAACAACAACACACGCACAGCAGCAACACCACCGCTGCAGCAACAACAGCAGCAGCCGCACATCATCACCAACAGCAACAGCAGCAACAACAGCAGCACGTCTCACATCACCAGCAGCAGCAGCAACATCAGCAGCAACAACAACAGCAACAACATCACCACCAGCAGCATTTGTTACCAGCAACTGCCGCCATTGCTGGAGCACACAATGAGCTATCACACTATTATTGGTAACGATGCTGGCCATTATGATGCCTACACAACAAGCGATGTTGGCCATCATCAGATATTGCAACTGATGCCTGCCTCGCTCTTTGCACCATATGCAACAGCAACATCAACAGGAGCACCACCAACGACACATGCACATGCACCACTCTCACCCTATTCGGTGGCCGCACAGCGTTCACCGCAGGAGGGAGATTTGCCGCCGGTGCACACATTGACGCATGCATTGCAGGCACAACAGGAGGCGCAACAGCAACAGCAGCAGCAACATTTGCAACAAACGCAAACAACAACATTAACATTGCTCGCCACGCCCACACCATATTCGCCCACGGTGAGCAGCTCACGTGCAACGCCAGCCCTCGAGCTGGATATGGCAATGGTCTTAGCACAACGACAACAGCAGCAAGACTATGAACTGGAGCAGCAATATCTACAGCAGCAGCAGCAGCAGCAACATCTTGAACTTGAGCAACTGCAACAACTGCAGCAACAGCAGCAGCAGCAGCAACAACAACAACAAACAGTTGCTGTGCTGCCAAAGAAGCGACGTGCCGCTGCCGTCACAACAACAACATCGTCAACAACGACAACTCAACCAGCTAGCAAACGAAGACGCACCAGCAACAGCATTGGATCAACATCTCCACATTCAACGACATTGCCATCGGGTCGAATCAAGTGCTTGGAATGCGACAAGGAGTTCACCAAAAACTGTTATCTAACGCAGCACAACAAATCGTTTCATTCCGGTGAGTATCCCTATCGCTGTCAGAAGTGTGGCAAGCGTTTCCAGAGCGAAGATGTCTATACCACACATTTGGGGCGACATCGAACGCAGGACAAGCCGCACAAGTGCGAACTTTGCCCAAAGCAATTCCATCACAAAACCGATCTGCGGCGACATGTCGAAGCAATTCACACCGGTCTCAAGCAGCACATGTGCGATATCTGTGAGAAGGGTTTCTGTCGCAAGGATCATTTGCGAAAGCATCTCGAAACGCATACGCGTCCTCGTGTTGTTGGCAAGAAAGCGGCTGCTGTTGCCGCCGCAGCAAAAGCAGCAGCAGCAGCGGCAACGGCAACAGCAACAATTTCAGCAGCAGCAATTCAAACAGCAGTAGCAGCAGCAGCAACAGTTGCACCTTTGGCTCTTCTAAAGCACGAAGATGTTGCTGCTGATGATGATAGTTTGCTCGATGATGAAGATGATGATAATGATATTGATGATGATGATGTTGTAGAGAACGATAATGATGATGCACGGCATCAGCAGCAACTGTTGCTGAGCGGCGATCATCATTTGATTAAAAACGAATTTGTTGATATTAAGCACGAATACGAAGAGGAATTCATCGATGAATATCATCTTATAGAAAAGGATATTGAATTGTACTAAACGAAATGTTATAAGTATGGGTGGGGCGGGGATTATGGGGTGCTAGGGGTTGGGTTGGGGTGGTCTATACATTTTTTTTTGGTTTAGGGGTGGCGCGTTTTCAAATGCTCAAAGCTTGTTCAGAAAAAACAACAAAGTTTAAAAAATCCAAATGAAACTATTTTAATCTTTGAGTTTTTATATATCATATATATATGATATATTATATATCGATTTTCGTAAGCTTTCAGCATTTAAAGACACGCCGATCCAGCACAGCTGTCTTTTATATATATATATACATATATTTTCTTTGCCATAACTTAAAAACGCATATTTAGCAATTATATAAAGCGAAAAAAAATCAAAAATATTTATATTTATATAAATATATATATTTTTGATTTTTTGTATGTATTCGAAATTCCTAATTGTTGTAGCAGCAAATTTAATTTAATTCAAAACGCATGTTAAATTGTATTATTATGTATTAATTATGTATTAATTATTGTATTATTTTGTAATATTTTTTTTTTTTTAGTATTTTTAAAAAATTGTTTTGTAAAAATAAGTTTTAACAAGATTTAAGCGCCGCGCATACCTCAACAAAAAAAAAAAACAAAAAAAAATATATTAAAATATAGAAAAGGAAACGCTTAAAACACACACACATACATACTTACATACATACATACATATAAACACACAAATCAGGCCAAAACACCAACTATATAATATTAATATTATTGTTTTTTTTTTTTGTGTAAATTAGTTGTTGTTTTTCTGTCTGTTTCTGCCTGTAATAAAACCATAACGAATGCCATAAATACATATATGTAATGCCAATTATACAAATATATATATATATATCGATAACGATATGTATCGATATATCTGGTAGGATACAAACTAAAAACCTACAAAACGCCAAATTGTCAGCAAACAAAAACAAAACGCAAACAAAATCAGGGATTAATATTTTTTACTTTTAAACAACTATTATATATATATATAACTATTAAAAAATAATTATATATATACATATATATATAAATATTATTTTTAATTTTTAATTTATGCACTAAATAAAACAAAATTTCAATTTTAACTTTTTCTTTTCTTTTAATTTTTACCTTTTCGTAATACTCAAAAAAATAAAAATAATAAAGTATATTGCCATAAGCTTTATGTTCCATTGTTAAAACTATATACCTACTATATATATATATTTTATGATTTTATTTTTTTTTTTGTGTAACTAGCGCAACAAATTTTTACCTATATATATATACATATTGTATATTTAGAGATTTAAAATGCATAAGAATCGAGAACGAAGAACGAAGAAGAAAAAGCATTGAAAGACAAATATTCACAAGATCTATAAAAAAAAACAAATCAAATAAATTATTGAAAATGTTTTAAACCAAAACTTATAATTTTGTGCCTTTTTATTTATTTTACAAATATTTTTTTTATTTTTGTTTCAGTATTTTTTTTTTAGTTAAGTTTAAACCTTTAATCAAAAAGATTTATTCCTTGAAGAAAGGGCAAAGCGTATATATATATATATATGATATATATGTATATATCAAGTAATAAAGCATTTTAAGTTTGATGAGCGCTGAACTTTTTCTGCTTAATTTCTGCTTAATTATTTTTGTTGAAATTTATTTTGGTTTTGTGTAGGAAAGTTGTTGCTTGTTCCAAAGAAAATTACGTGCGTGCTTGAATATATATATATATATATGTATATATTTTGTCTCTTGTTAAGAAATGACGAACGAAAATCGCGAGGAAAGGCAAAGCAATATTTTTTTTTTTTTTGGTCTCTTCTCAAGAAAGATTTGTGTATATAAAGCCAAATTATATAAATAAACAAGTAAGACAAAAAGACAGGATTAAGAGTTTAAGTTAATGAGCTGAAGCTACAATTGGGTTGAAGAATCTGTAGAATGTAGATCATTCGACCATATCTTATGTATCTATGAAAAGTGCCTAGCAACAAATCATAAGCGAAAATATCTTTGGTATCTGCCAAAAATCCAAAAATCCAAAACCCAAAGACAACGCCAGCAACATAACACGCACACATGTTAACAGCTGCCTCTAACTCTCTCTCTCTCCTCCTCACGCTCTGTGTGTGTGTGTGTGTGTGTATATACTTTTTATTATTTTGGCTATTTACTGCTGTTCCTGCACACACACACACACACACACACACGCACAAGAACGGACAGAGACTCAGAGTAACAGAGTGGCAGCAAAAGACAAAGTAGAAGAAGAGACAAAAAGACGAAAAAGTGCGCGCCACAGCAAGCGGCAGCAGCAGCAGCAGCGGCGGCACGAAGTATCTCAAAGATACGCGAACAACAACAATAACCGAAAAAAACAACGTTCATGTTGAAGTTGAAGTTGTGCGCCTGCGCGGCAGCCACAACAACAACAACAACAATAACGTCTCTCTGACTATGGCTATGTCATCATAACATACAACACATCGTTTGTACACAGCACGAAAATAACTCTACATACTGTATACTTTGGAATTTTCCAAGATTATTTTTCTAAGGTGCCAAACGTAAAGCATTTTCGATACCGGTCAACATCCATATAGGTACTAGATCGGCTTAAGCAGGATCTTAGGATTGTGCGGTTTGTAGAGTGAAAGACTGCGAGAAACCGTTTAAGGAAACCATCAAAGAGAAATAATAGAATAGCTGTGACAGTTTCAGTTTCATTAATCGATAATGATCGATTATCGATTTCAATAAAATCATTATTGAGTGGGTAAAAAGAATTATTATGATCTTTTCTTCGTTTGGTTTCTTGCTCATTCTTTATAATTTCTTTGCTGTGCCTAAAATCGTTGAAGTACATTTCGATCAATGTCCATATCATATGATATATGATCGATATCGTTCAATGTTTGCTTGGATATCGATAAAAATCGTTGATACAATTTTAACGTTGCTTTTACCTCCTTTTGCTTACTTCGAACGGTAATCGACTTTACTGGTTTTTCTGCTATCGATAAAAATCGATAGCTGATTGCAATTAAGTCCAAATTGAGTTGGAAGAAAGTACTTTTGCCACCTGAAATTGTGTTCAGTGTAGTTTGATGTCTGTGAATTTCTACTTGCTGCCCTTTGGCTGTTGTTGTTGTTGTTGTTGTTGCCGCCGTTTGTTCTCGCTGTGCGTTTTTTTTCTTCTCTGTTCTTCTTCTTCTTCTTTTGCGCGGTTTGTTTGTTGAACATCCAAAAACTGGTTTCCTGTACATATGCTCATCCAGCAACAACAACAACAACAACCATCTGTAATTTTAATTTTTTTTTTTTTTTCGGCAAAGGCAGAGATTTCGATCGAGGCGTCGACGACGACGACGACGACGACGCTGCCCAGGTAGAAATTTGTGTACCTTTGTGATATTGTTTACTGTGCGTGTCTGTGCATGTGTTTGTGTCTGTGTCTACTGTCTTCAAGCTATCTGCAAGATACACACACACACACACACATACTCTTTCTCTCTCTCTCTTTCTCTCTGTATGTTTGTAATCCTTGCTGCCTTTTTCATGTTTTATTCTTCCTGCTTGCTTTCGTCTCCTACTTATGTGTGTATGTGCGTGTGTGTGTGTGGTTGCAACAACAACATTAGCAGTTACCATGATTCATAGTTGTTGCCGCCAGATACAATATACATATGTATGTATGTATCTGCTGCCTATGTATCTGCAGCTCCTTTCATACAATCGTTGAGTATAGAAATCGAGCCAAAATGTATATATACCATACTTTACTATACTATACTATATATATATCCGCCACACAATAGCTGAGCTGTCAAGGCTTTTGTCTTCTGTCTTCTCGTTTGTATCTGTGCAAATATATATATATCTATAGATATGTATGTGGCATACATTCTCATAGAGCAGCCGCCGCATGTTATTTTTTTGTTCTTCTTCTCTTGTTTGATGAATTCTCAAAATTTGCTTTTGCAGGATCGCTTTGGCTTTGGCTTCACAGTTTGTGGTTTTTTTTCTTTTTAGCTGCTGCTGCCCCAGTTCCAATTTCAATCTTTCAATCTGTTGATATATATATATATATATTTATATAGTCCAAGATTTGTCTCTTCTCCCTCTTTTAAAGCACATGTGCTGCTGATTTCCATTTTTTTTTTTGCCTTGCTGCTTTGATTTGTTGTTTGCTTTTGTTTTGTGAAGGAATCTTGAATTCCTTTGCTTTGCTTTGCTTTGCCTTTCCCTTGCCTTGCTCCATTTGGCATAACTGTTTAACTGTTCTTTGCTGCTGTTCTTGGGTAGAATCGCTTTACAATAGGGAGCAAAAATAGTCAGCAGGTTTTTTTCTTTCCTATGCATGTTTGTTAATCTTTCACGCAAAAGCTACTGAATGAATTTGAATGAAACTCTTCAAAAATATACATGGACTATAGAGTCTAAAGATATTGTGTGATTGGAGTTACGTTTCTGTGTTGTTGTTGTTGTACTGTTCTTGGTTAAACCGCAAACGGAGAAGTATCATGTCAGCATTTTGTCATAGAAGGCAGAGACTGAAGTAAGAAGGTAAAAAGTAATATCATTCGGTAGAAAAACATTATGCTTCTGTTGTTGGATTAATGAATTTAACTTTTAAATTGAAATCATGGCAGATTTTTTTTCCTCACATATATCTATATATATAAATATGCCTTGTTTAAGCCAAATGCCAACTGTGACACTTGATTGACTTCTTTTGATTAACCCATGTTGGGCAATGCATTACGCGAAATTAACGAGAGAGCAGAACAAAAAAAAGGAATAAAGCAAACAAAACAGAAACAGAAAAGTAAGCAAAAAAGGTTAAAATTTGCCTAATTCCGAAAAGGTCGACTCACAAAATCGACCCAACAACAAAAACAACAAGGAACAAGCAACAAAGAACTCTTGACATCTAACACAAAAACTCAATCAAATTAGCGGCAAATGTGAATTATGTCAAAGCCCACAACCCTCCCCCGCCCCCACACTACACACGCTTCCCCTTTTTGCACCACTCACACCCCCCCCCCCCCCCCGTTCTGTAACGTCTAATTTTTGTTTCCACGAAACTGTAAATTTTCCCTTTTTCATTTGACTTTTTCGATTTGTATTTTTTTTTTTTTGATTTTAATTACCAACAAACATTTGACAGCAACAGCAGCTCAGCATCCTGATGTCTTATAAAGTGTATAGACACACACACACACACACATATACACACATCGTGTCTCTCTCGTTAAATCTTAACCTTTTTTTTTGTCTTCTTGGCGCGTTTAGAACAAATCAACCCCTGAAATAGCGTTAGAGATATTTATTTCGGATTTTTACAAAAACCTAAAAAACAAGAACAACATTCAATGCCAGCCAAGAACAGCTAACAACAGCTAGTAGAAGAGGAAGAGGCATTTATAGCATGGCGGCCATGCTGCATCAACATCAACAACATCGTCAAACCAACAACAACAACGAGAATGAGAATGAGAACATTATCATCTTGCGTGTTGAATCTTGAAGCATCTGCCAAATGCTGCTGCCTCAAAATTGTCTCCCTCTCTCTCTGCCCTACTCTCTCTTCTCTCACACTCTCTCTCCTCGCCTCTCCTCTTCTCTCTCGCTTTCTGTTGCCCTGTTTTGTCTTGCCCCTACATATATATTTTTCTTAATTTGCTCACACTGCAAATTATGCTAGATACAAAAATTCATTCAATTAAATTCCATTAATTACATTTGAAGCTTGCTTCCTGATTTATTTCATCTTTAGATCTTTTTTTTTGAGAGTTCAGTGTCTTGAAGTATTTAATAAATCTATTTTTCATCTTATTTTTAAGGAAAAAGATATATCAGACAAGTATGAAAGTATACCAAAAAATATAAATAAATTTAATTTTAAAAAGAGAAAGAAAAAATAAAGTCAAATTTGGGTTAAAAAAATATTGCTTGGAATATCGAATTAGCTTTATAGTTGAATTTTAGTTTTTACAAATAGTTTTGAATCTTTCAACAAAATTGCTTAATGCAAAAGTATTCAAAGTATCAACAATGTTAAATTTTTCAATTATATAAAGATCATAAAGATAAAGATCATGTATTGTTTGGGCTTCAAAAAATCCAAAAGCCAAATAGAGTCAAAATTCCATACAGCGAATCTCAAGGGTTCAAACAAAACTTTCGTTATAGAGAAGATTCGTAACATAGAATGGTTTTTGGATAAAAGCAAATTTCGAATTCTGGAAATGAATAAAAAACTTCGTTAAACGAAAGTTTGTTATAAGGAAGTTGCACTGTTCACATATATTCTAAACCTATATTCTAAAATCTTTATCACAAATAGTTGGTTTTAATTTATGAAACTTGGTAAATTCTATATACAAGAAATTTATTTTTACAAACCCTTTCCATAGTATTCCATAATTTTATATGTAGGATAGTACAGTATACATATAGTACATATGTATGTATGTATATTAATGATCATTAGCAGCAGCACAACTTATTTAAATGCCATGTGAACTTTGTCAGTTTAGCGATCAAAAGAGAACAGAAAAAAAATATGTATTAAATTAAAATGATAAATTCTTAAGCAAATTTTTTAATGCATTATTTTGAAAAAACACAAAAAAAAACAGAATATATCTGTGTGTATATAATGATGTACCCTTTTTAATTATTATTAATTATTTCAATTTGATTCCAACGAAAAAACCACCCACAAAAATGCAAATCGCAAAATGTTCGTCAGCTGGCCAGAAACAAAAGACTTAGGCAACAAACTTGGCGTTTCACATAAGCAAAAAACCAAAAAAAAAACAAAAACGAAAAATAAAAAGGCTTGAAGAGGCTTCACACACACAAACACACATATACATAAACATATCCATATACATATGAACAACTATAATAAAAATGTAGAAGGAGCGTCAAATGGCGCACAGCTGCGACAAGCAACATGTTGCGTGTTGTTGCTGTTGTTGTTGTTGCTGTTGTCTCCGAAAAATTGTTGCTACATATTTTCTTGTTGTTGTTGCTGTTATTATTATTTCATGTGTGTCCTAATTCCAATTCAACAGAAATCTTTTTTTTGGTCCCACAAAAAACAAAACAAAATACTTAAATGTATATATATATATATATGTATATGTATATATCTATATGTATGTATGTATGTATGTGTACAAAGTAAAGCGAATATAAATCTTAGAGCCGTGAGGCAAGCAAAACGAGTTGAAAATAAGTTCAAAAAAACTGAGTTTAGGCTAAAAGTTTTGTGCTGTTGTTGTTGTTGTCGGCGCTTTATCCGATTTTGTGTTATTTTTGTTTTGTTTGTTTTTTGTTGTTGGTGTTGTTGTTTTTTATGACGAGTTTCCGCTAATTGCTGATGCGCTGCAGATTAAATGAACCCAACAACAACAACAAAAACAACAACAGCTGTGCTCAAATCGTTTGGCTAGCTTTCAAAAAAAAAGTTGAACAACGTAAAAAATCATTTTGAATCTTATAAAAAAAAACAAAAAAAAAAAATCTAGACAATAACGTTGTAGTTGGCAACCGATTTGTTAGCCAGGACTTAACTTAGTTAACTCAATATTAGGGTGGTTCATAATGGGTAGAAATCAACCACCACTTAAAAACAATTTGTAGCTTTCAAGCGGCTTAATGCTATAATGCTAATAAAAAAATGTTTATTTAAAAAGAGTCTTTAATATCATACAGTATTAGTTGAGAGATTTTTCTTGAAACTTCCTCACAAATAGAAAATAACGTACTTCGATTAAGTTTTAATGTACTTTAACTAAGTTTTTGCCAATTTTAAAAATTTGTTCTTGATTTAGGTGCGGATTACTTGAAATACGTACAAAAAAAAGTTAAATTAAGTAAAAAAATTCTTAAAATAAGAATAATGTATATCTTTTAAAGATTTTTCGGTTTATTCTTGATTTAATTACTGATTACTTGAAATACGTTAAAAAAAAACTTAAATCAAGAAAAAGATTTTTAATCAAGAATAATTTATAATTATTAAAGATTTTTCGGGCATCAAATAATTAATAAGTTCAAGTTAACAAAATCTCGAATCAAGAATTGAAGTGTACTTAAATCAAGAGCAAAACTAACGTGAAAAAAACGTCTTAAAGTCAAAAACGACATTTTCAAGCTTTGAGAGACATTAAGTTCGAATTGTTTGGTTTTTTAGTACAAAATGCTAGAATTGTTCTCTCTGTGTAAAATATTTTCAATCATAACTGATAATTTCACACGCTATTCGAAGGTGGGGCAGTGCAGAGAGTACAGTAAAGAAGAAAAAAAGATACAGTGAAACATGTCTAAGCATGATCTGATTTGATGATCGTTTCGCTTTGGATTGGTTGGCGTCAGTGAAGCGTGGCAGGCTTGTCAATCATGCGCTACATGCAACCATCTGTGGCATGTATTGTTAGATCAATCCAACTGTTGTAACCGTGCGTCTACAAGTGTGTGTCTGTTTGTTTCCAGTGTATTGGTTAACCAAATGTAAAGACAAACCCTTCTTGAAGCTAAAGAGTTTTAAACACTGAGCGAAACGAGACAAGGTTTTTGTGTTTTCAAAAATTAAAATTCAATATTCATTTATAAAACTATAACCCAAACCGTTTGGGTTTATCGTTATCGGCTTAAGCTTCTTCGCAATTCTTTATAATTCTTAAGAAAATCTTGAATTTTACCCTTTAAAAAATATTTTTTGATTGTTTTCACACACAACTTATAAATTTATATTGCAAGCGTTTTGATTATGAATAAATCAATGATAATTTCAGTTCATGCTCAATAATTTGTTGCAGTGTATTGCTCTGTTATACACATATACCGCAATACAAACCAAAAAATAAAGGGAGGGGGCAAAACTGAATTAAGGCGTTTCGCCGTTGCCCTTCTTCTTGTTGTTGTTGTTGTTGCTTAGATTTTGGGCCATCAACGAACATTGAGAAGCGAAAGAACAAAAAGGAAAGCAACCAAAAACAAAAACACGACAAGTAAGAAGGCTCTAGTTGAGTAATCCCGACTAGAAGATACCCTCAACCCGTACAGTCATACTAGACTTAACTTCAATGTACCATATCTCCGGTGTTTGCTAATTTTGTTGTTATCGATTACGTGTGTATGTCGGAAACGGGAAAAGTTATCGAGAACAAACAAGTACTGCTAGGGATTAGACGAGCTTGTGTTCCCAATCTAGAGTCTCTAGCTCTTATAGTTATATCGAATCGACTGTTGATGCTGATCAAGAATATATATACTAAATGGGGTCGAAGATGCTTCCTTCTGTCTGTTACATACTTTAGCTCAAAACCATTATACCCTTTTTACACATTTTCCATGGGCTTAGGGTATAAAAAGTGGTAGAAATTTATACGAATTAGAAGAATTACGCTGAACCTGAAGCTGAAGCTGAGCAGAAATACAGAATACATCTTGCTATCAGATATCAGATTATGGTGCTGCATTAGCCTAAGCTAATAATTTCTAAACCTCTCTCTGCGTGTGCGTGTGTGTGTGTGTGTGTGTGTGCATATGAGCATAATGAGCTATAATTGGATTAAAGATTTATTTATTGTTGTACGTTTCTTTTTCTATTCGTATAATGAACGTTTTTTAAGATTTGCCCACTGTCAGCTGCCAGAACTGTTAAATACACTCGAAGAAATAATCAACTGGAGATAGTTAAGTGATAAGATCGAGTTTGGCAAGAAAAGGATGAGCTCAACTAGAAGTTACCCTGAAACATTTGCTTGACTAAATTTTAATATATGCCATAACTCCGATGTTTCTTCATCGATTTTGATGATATTTTCACAGATAATCATTATTCTACTACTACTATCGATAACCTGTCTATATCGTTAACGAAAACTGTTATCGATTGTCTGAATCGAATTTGTTTGTGCTGCTTTTGGTTTGAGACACCTAATATAAATATATAGACAGACATAGCCATATTTCGATTCAGCTGATCAATTATATATATACATATACTTTATGAGGTCGGAGATCCTTTACTTATGCCTGTTATATACATTTTCATGGGTCAAGAGGACTAAAAACGAAATCAATATTGAAATTTTAGCTCACGCATGTAGCTTGAACTTTCTCACAGTGTATGCATTTCAAGATGATTCGAGATCCAAAAAAACAAACGTTATTGACATTGACTAATCAGCAGCGGATCTTTTTCTTCCTTCTAATACCGAACAAAGACGTTATGCATTAATTTCTCATTTTCTCTCTTCTTCCTCTTTCTCTCTCTCTTTCTCTTTCTTTCTCGGTCTCTCTCTAAATGTAGCTACAAGTAATCGCAAGCGTCAATATCAGCTGCAACATCAGATCATGCAGTATCAAAACCTCAATCAGAATCCGAATCTGAATGTGAACGTGAACCTGAATCTGAACCGGAACCGGAATCAAAATCCGAACCAGCAACAGCAACAATCGATGAGGATGAGGAACCAAAATGCCCAAAAACGGCTCAAAATTTAAAGCAAATTGATTATTTCGGCAAAAACATAAAAACAAAAAACAACAAAAAGTCCGGGGCGACACAAAAAATCTAGTATTATAATTATACCAACTATCTAAATTACGTATGTATGTACGATTTATGTATCGAATAGTTTTAATCTACAAACAAAACAAAAATCCCTCAATTCTTCCCCACGAACCCCAAAAAATCAAACCACAAAAATGTGCCAGGAAGTTCAGCGAATTCTTCCCTAGCAATTTGGCATCGATCTTTTTTTTTTCTTCGATTTTAAGCTCGACACACATATTTATGTAGTATATAAGACAAAGAAAGAGAAGTAAGAAACGCATAATTAGCACATGAACTAAATTTAGTACAGGCTTTGTTAATTGAATCGAAAGAATTCTTAAGTGTGTACTAAATTAGGTGTATTTTTTTTGTTTTTAGTGCACCAACATCAAAGGTTATTAGATTTAAAACATATACAGGTTGAAAGATGTACTAATAAAATTCAATTTAGTACATGTGCTAAGAATATGTACTAAAAAGCATTACTAACTTAGCTGAGCAAACGAAAACGTAAAATATGTACTAAAAGTTCAATTTAGTACATGTACTAAAACATTACTAAGAGTGTGCTAAAAATGTTTACTAAGCTTCCCAAATTACAAGCTAAAATATGTACTAAAAAGATCAATTTAGTACTTGTGCTAAAAGGCACAAAAGAATCACACACAGAAACAGACAAAAGCTGTACTAAAATAATTATTGGTGTTCTGATTAACGTACTAAAAATAAGTTGAATTCGATTTAGAAGATGTTCTATCAGGTATCACAATGAATGTACTAAGAAACAAAAGAATCGTTTGTGTACTAAAAGAAAAGTGTTTGAAACAAACGAAAGAAAGAACGAACGAACGAACGAACAAAACACGAACATACATGAGTCAATAATAATAATAATAATAATGATAATAGCTAGAAATGCATTGTACATATAAAATGTGTATGTGTTATTATTGAATTAAACAAATTATTTTCGAACGGTAACAATATACTAAATGTTTTTTGTTTTTTTTTAGTACACAAGCAAATAAAATAGCTACTACTAACCCAACCTGTATAGTATATACTATATGGATTTATATATATCAACATTGTGCATATCATTTTTTTGGGGCAAGTTAAAACAATAATTAAGCATAAATAGCAAAAAAAAACAGCACATGGCAATATAGTAATTTTTAGTTCAATTGATTTCGATTTCAATTGATTATTTTTGAATAATGTTTCAACTGTGCAATACAAAAATCGACAAAAATGAATATATAAAAAACTAATATTAAATACATTTTTTTTTTTTTTTTTTTTTTTGTAATTAGTTTTAAGCGCAGCATTCCGCAGATTACCTCAGAGAAATTACAAAATACAAAATCAAAGATACAATATTCAAAAGAGACAAAACGTGAAATTATATAGCACAAACTGAAGAAACTGAACAAACTTAGCAAAACTACCTCGTTAACAATAATAAATTAAATAAACCCAATGCTGACAAAGATATATATATATATCAACTCATATATATAATATATATATATATTTGAAAAGATATAAAATCACGAATACGTAAAGAAATCTTAAAAAAAAACAAGTTAAATTAAATGTACATTAATTTTTAAATTGTTTACATATATAGTATATATATACTTATACACTATATACATATATTTATCTATATATATATATGTATGTGTACTCCTCCCCCACACACACACACACTACCCTGCCCCATCCGCCCTCGGTCACGCCCAAAACTTTCGCGCGTCAGCGAAACTTTTTTCCACGTTGTCATCGGTTTAAATTTGAATATTTACACATATATGGTATACATATATATTTTGGCCAAAACATAAAAAAAAAAAACACAATTTTGTTGCACACATATGACAACTGGCGTGTCCAAAATGGGCGTGGCCGTGGCTGACACAAGGCGTGGCACAAAAACCAAAACCACCCAAAAAAAAAAGAAATGTTTTCTCATCCTTAAATGTAGTTGTAGTTGTGTGCATCTATATATATATATATATATATTTCAACAACGAAAACTAATTGAAAATTATTATAAATAAAAGCAAAAATTGACAAAACTAAAAACAAAAAAAACAACATTTATTAAATCACACTATGTTACAACAGCAAAAGGGACTAAAAAACACAAAGAAAGAGAGAAAGAATTGGAACACGAAGCAATATTCTTGAAACAGGCGAATTTTGTGTTGTATTTAACTCGAATTGACTTTAAAGCGAAACATATTTAAATTATGTAGCAACTACATGTTAAATTTTAGCAATTAATTTAAATCTAAAAAACCTAAATACATTATAATATATATATATATATGTATTTGAAAAACAAAAACAAAATACACATAACAAATAAAAAGTCAATCAAATTTGAGAGCACCAAGTGAAAAAGTAAAACGAGATACGATTAATGATTTCTTTCACCATTATGTCCGATTATTCCTATACGATATAGGTATCCGATTTGTTAGCTGTCCAAATACGTAATATTCGGTCCAAAACAAAGCAGAAGCTGTATCAAAACGATCACTTATCATGAATAGAATCGATTGAGCTTAATCGATATTTATCGATTATTGAAGTTTTGTCTCTGCAAGCACATTCGTTATATTCTCTCTTCTGCTGTACCAAAAAGATCAGATTTTCATAAATATCATCGATTGAGATTAATCGATATTTATCGATCATTAATGCGTTGTCTCTGGAAGGAGATTTCGTTATATTTGCTTTTCTTTGGAGAGAAGCTGTACCAAAAATCGATATAAATCGCTATTTATCGATCATCAAAGCTTAGTCTCTGCACGGACAACCCTTCTCTACACCCCCCCCCCCCCCCCCCCCACAAATATATACAAACGAATAACTAACGACAACATTTAACAATAAAGTAAACGACAAGGAAACGTGTACCTCTCAACAAATACAACAAACCTGACTAAGAGCAATTCGAATTTAGGATTCCGATTTCAGCTTCTAGTTGGTGTAATATTGTATGCGTGTGTGTGTGATTGAATGCTTGTGTCTGTTTGTGATTGAATGTGTGTGTATGTGTGTGTGTGTGAATGGAATGTATTTGTATATTTTTACCGACATCAACAACTCAACAAAATATATATATATATATATATAGTATATATTAAAATCGTAACAAGAGAGTTTCGAGTTGCACTCTATAAGGATTTTTAAAGATCAAACATAAAAATGAAAAACAAAGATCACATTTCTCAGTTGTATATCAAATTTTCCCTTTTTAAACTATATACATATATATCGATAAATGTATTTCCCAAATTATTTATAATGTGTAGTGAATGGCAAAAAATTACAATCCCCAAAAACGAAAGAAAATTAAAAGAATAATGAACATGAATTTATGGCAAAGGAACTTATATACCAGATATAAAAGATATACTATATATATATATATATATATACAAATGCCATATAAGTAGGTACATTGAAGTACGACTTAGGATCAGGCATATACGATATACCTACCACTAACAAAATGCAGATTGATATCGAAACCGATAGTGAAAATGCCAACGAGAGAAACAAATACATATATTATTGAAATTGTCAAGAAAATAAAATTATATATATATAAATATATATATAAATACAGATGTGTGTATAAAAACAAAAAGAACATATATATATATATATAAAAAAAAAAATGAGAGAACCGATTTTTTTTGAGCCGAAATAAAGCATAAAACAATGTAAAACTACAAAAAAAGAAATTGAACGTGTTTTGAATTTTGTTCTGGAATCTTAATTACATATTTTATATGCACATTTCTCGCTTGGATCTGTTAAAAATCTGATTTTTTAACGAAAAAATTTCATTCTGTTTTCCATTTTCTACCCTTTAAACACATTTTTTAGGGTTGTTTTTGGGGTTGCCAAACGAGAATTGACTAATAATCATCTTTGGCTTATAGATTGAGAGATGATAAGGGTAAACATTATAATTTTGTTAAATCTACCTAAGAAGATTAAGGATTAGAGAGAAATAGACAGAGAGAGTGAGAGAGAGAGGAATATGTGTGATTAAAGACATTTTCAAAATTTACAGCTTTGAATTGAAACGAAAGTCGAACACTTTGCCCACTTTTTGGGTATTATATTAACGATAACCATAATGATAATGATAATGATGTTGAACTTGAAACTCGCATAGATACATACATACACACATCACTATCATTCATACATTAATGCACTCGAAACAAACGCACACGAACACATATCGAAAGGGCACTTGTATGCGCCTCTTGGCAAAAGCAAAAAGGCCGAGCCTCGGCCCCGGCCTCGGCCTCGGCGCAATCACGCAGACCGTGTCCAATTAAAAGGCGCCGTACATCATTTCGTAAAATGCAGCACGGGGAAACGAGAAAATGGAAAAATCTACAGGTGGTGGCGACGACGACGACGAAAACGAAGTCGGCGACTTTTTTTTCCAGATTTGAGATTTGAGTTTCCTGCACGGCATGCAAGAACGTTTAAACCCCATAAAGAGAGAAACCAAAAAGTATATATATATATATAAAGTAGTAGGCGGCTATCTGGTGCTAAGAAGCACAGGATAAGCCAAAGACAGAGCGAGAGAAAGAGAGAGAGAGAGAAAATAGTCAAACAGACGGCATTTGCATTGTCAGCTAAACAGGTTGCGTTTACACACACACACACATACAAACACACACACAGACATAAACGAACACGCAGTCACTTCTCTCTCTCATTTGCTTTGAGCTCCTGCAGCTAGTGCAGCACATTTAGCTACTTAACAGCTAGATAGCTTTAGTTCTTTCAAAAGTATTTCTACGGCTAAAAGCATAACTTTGTCAAGAGACGCATACAAGTGCCCTTTCGATATGTGAACGTGTGTGTGTGTGTGTGTTTGTTTCGCGTGCATTTATGTATGAATGTTAGTGATGTGTGTGTGTGTGTTTGTATGTATGCGATTTTCAAGTTCAACATCATTATCATTATCATTATGGTTATCGTTAATATAATACCCAAAAAGTGGGCAAAGAGTTCGACTAAAAAGAAAGCTGAATATAATATACGATATATATATTATATTATTCTGTATATATAGTATTAAAGATCTTCTTGCTGTTTAAATATAAACATAAGAATTTTATGCACTTTAGCTTTTTTTTTTGTTATATTGTGTCAACACTGTGGTGCAGCAAGGACAGCTCTCTTCGACTATATCTCTCTCTCTCTCTCTCGCTCTCTCACTCTCTCGCTGTCTAGCTGAGTGTGTCCCCCCTCCAACGCTGCATACCGTTTTTGTATGTCAAATTATTGTAATTTATTATTGCATGCCAAGTTAATGAGTCCTGTGTGCGATCTCTCTATCTCTTTCGCTCTCTCTCTCTCTCTCTTTGGTCATGGCCAACTGCTGCATGAACAATGAAAATCGAAAATTGTTGTTCGACAAACCCAAAGACGAAGAAGAAGACGAAGAAGAAGAACAAAGATATTTCAGTGCACACCTTCGTGCATTTTAATCCAGTGGAAAATCAAGAATAATAATGCGTCAAAGCAACGACGAAGGTCAGGTAGAAAAAAAAAAGGTAGAAAAACAAAAACACTTTTCAATGTTCATGTTCTTTTTCTTTTGATTGCCTTTTTGTGTTTGTGTTTGAGTGTGTGTGTGTGTGCATTGATTGAGCACAGTTTGATGTTTCTTGATTGCATTCAGCCACGAAATGGAAAGCTAATTAAATTGAGGTTGGTCAAGAAGCAGAAAAAAAAAAGAACTTCAAAACTTCATTTGGCATATGACTTTTGCTCTCCCACTCTTGCACTCTCTTTTGTTTTTGCAAAGCTTAAGCAGCTAATTGAACTGGCCGCCAGGGGGCGCTTAGTTTTTTTAAGCAGGCATATGTTTGTGCCGTTCTCCCTCACGCCACAGAAAAACTTACATACTATTCCTTATGTTATTCACTTATGGACCACTCCATTGAATTGGGGAAACCTTTTAAAGCGCTTTGCGCTGTAAGCAGCGCCTAAAAGCAGCTTACACTTACACACACACAAACACACACGCACGCACTCAGCAAACAACGCATAACGGATGAAAAATTTTTGCATAGCAAAACAGGCAAAATCAAAATCAAAAGCGAAAGCGAAAGTGAAAGTGAACACAGATGCCCCAGAGAGAGAAAAGCGTTCTTCTTATTTGCTTGCCCTTTCAAATGGGTCCGAAAAAAAAAGAAAACGGGCACGGAGAAAACGGGAAAGAAGAAAAACACAGCCCAAAGGCACACACAAACACCCACCGAAGCACCCCCCCCCCCCCCCTCCCTCCACCATCCACAGCAACCCCCTCCTGGCATGACTTTAGCATATAATCACATAACTTTTCATTGTGCGAGTAATTCGTGTGCATGTTCATGGGTGTGTGTGTATGTGACAATTGGTATGTATGTGTGTGTGTGTATGTGTTGGTGTGTGGGTGTGAAAACTACTAGAACTTGATTACAAATAAAAGCCGATGTGCTTTGTTGGGAATTGAATTAGTAGCAGACTTAGTAAATATATCGACAATGCGCAATACGAACTTACGTATACTCTACACTATACAACTTAAAACATTCTGCTATACAGCATTACAACAAATACTACAATACAACTATTACCAAAGCTTACTAGCTAGACTCTAAAATCTTTGGATACCTTCAAAAGCAGATCATTTTAACTTAACTCTACACAACTCTCCACATCAGTAAAAACTCTTCACTGACCTCTAAGCCCTACCTGATATGCCTTAATTGCCTTCATTTGCTCTGTTAACACTTTGGCCAAACTCTACACAACTCTCCACTTAACTCTACACCACATTTAGTATGCCTTAAAATTTATTTCGAGCTCTGTTAACACTTTAACCAAACTCTACACAACTCTCCACTTAACTCTACACCACACCTGATAAGCCTTAAAATTTATTTCGATCTCTATTAAAACTTTGACCAAACTCTACACAACTCTCCATTTAACTCTACACCACATTGGATATGCCTTAACACTTAAAACCAAACTCTACACAGCTTTCCAAAGTCTCCAAGCCACACAACAAAAAATCAGTTAACTCTCCAATTGACAATTGCTTCAACCATGATTTATGGCTATCTTCGTGTTAAGCGCACAACAACAACAACAACTGAAATCGCATATTGATCCAATACAATAGTATTGTATGTAAATTTTTCATAGATTAAACATATTTACATGCCTTACCAACACACACACACACACACACCCACACGTACATACGCACAAATACACAAGACCTTGAAAGAGGCTTAGACCACCCGCCCATCCCCCACCCCCCGCTCTCCTTCCCTTCTTTCTCCACCCACATACTATCAGCTTACCACTGTCAGTGACAGGCATATGAAGACGAGGCGAAGGGAGACAGAGTCGACATCCTGCTTTCCTCTTTCTCTCTCTCTCTCTCTCTGTCTCCCTCTCTCTTTGTATGTGCGTGTCCAGAAGCTTTGCTTACGTTTGAATAAAACGCATTTTTCAAACCATGAGCTAAAAATGCCAATGTTAAAATGTTTGTGTATGTGTGTGTGTGCATAAATAATGTACATATGTATATGTATGTTTGAATTTACATATATGCACTTATGCCTGTGTGTGTGTGTGTGTGTGTGTTATATGCTGTCGCCGAAGGCTTTTTTTGGCCAGTTGGCAAACAGAAGCTGTTTTGCTGGCGGCCCAAGGGCTCAGTGCCAGTCAAACGCCCAACAACAACTCACCCCCTCCCCCTACCCAACCTTTCCACCCACAACTTCCCCAACCCTATGCCAATATTGAAACTTTCAACTATACACAAACACACACTTTTCTTACAGTGTTTATTCGACTTGAGTTTCATTTGAAAATAATAAATAAATAAATAAGAAATCGATTAAAAATGTTAAAAAAATTTATTCAAGTGTATTATAACTTTGTATAAACAGAAAATCACTCGAATCCATATGCAAGTATCCCATAGTCAGAGAACACTGTACAGTGTACACTCTCAATATATATGTATGTGTGTGTGTGTGTGAAACACTTTCATTTTTCACACACACACCCACACACATATATAGAGGTCCAGGCTGGTCGAGACGATAAAAAAAAGCTTAGGCTTATGCTTTCGCACATTTTAAGCCTGAAACACACACACACACACCCCCGCCCACACACACACACTGCAAAAGTAGCATAAGGAGCGTCTAGTGCAAAGCATGCGTAATTCTCTTCTAAGGGGAATGGACGATGCTGTATATATGTGTGTGAGTGTGTGTTTGTGTGTGTTTTGAAGGGGGTTAGGCAAAGCAAGTCGCAAGGAAAAGTAACGAATACAAACACACACACACACGCATACATATATGTACACATATTCGTACAGCGAACACATGTGCCCATGACGTACCAACCCCCCCCCCCACCCACATCGCACCGCTCTACTTTTTACCCTTGGCAGTGCCTGCGGCTAAGCTGTCCAGCTAAGAATTGCGTTTGGATTTTTTGCATTGGACTTTGGCATAGAAAAAAGCAAATTTATACGCTATTTTAAATGTAACGCACGTGTGTGTGTGTGAGAGTGTGTGTGTAGCTCATTTGATTTTTAAATTTTTGTTTAAGGAACGACTTTAAGCTTATGTTGCTTGGTCAAAAGCAAAGTACATAAATAACAGCAAATGGGGGGGGGGGGGGGTTATAAAATAAACCATAAATGTAAAAATTGGCTTTCTTGGCAATTAATCGTTTAGCCGCACAGCCGTTGAACCCGCTGGGTATCGTTTGTTTACCGAACAACATTAAATAAAAGGGTTGTTAAATGCCATCTGTTTGTTTTTTCTTTGCCGTTGTCTGGTTTCGTCAAGTTTAAGTTTCAAATTTAGCGCGCAACATAGCATATGTGTAACGAGTGCTGCCCATGCGCGCTTAAGTGTTGCCTATCGATGAGTTGTGAGTTGGTCGTTTACGACTGCAGGGATTTAGTTCCGCGCGAACTGAACTAAACATTAATTCATTTAATCAAACAAAGAGCTGTTCATAAATTTGCTTTTCATATTAGGCAGACTTTAATTTATAATTACCTGGAAGCAATAACAAAGAAAAAGGAAAGGTTGCATACCTCTTTTCATATGTTGCTCATAAGTTCAGATGATCAATGATTTGTTCACTTGAACTAGTTTCGTTATCGATATACAGAGCAAGCGAGAAGCGTCAGACGACTTTCGAATACAAAAAAAAACCGCGCTGCCGCAAAAGAATCGCATATCTGTGCAATTTTCTAACAAGATATATATATATATAAGTCGTGATTGATAAGAATGTCCACAATACGAAGTCACGGCAGTGGCAATCGCAATAACAGCAACACCAACAACAGCACTAACAGCAACAACAACAATCAGAATGGCGACTCGCCGATACAATTGCAGCAGCAGCAGCCGCAAAAGGATGCCGAATTGCTGCAAGCAATTAGCTATGTGCGTGAATTTAGCACTCAATCGGCAGCATATCATCAACTCAAAACGGAAGAATCCTTGATCCATCTGCAACGAAGCATTGCATTGCTGGGAACCAAAGTTTCACCACATTGCTATGGCAATAATGCTGGCAATCTGGAGTTGAGCAAGTTCTTTGTGGAGCTGCATGCTTTGATGAGTGCTCTCGACAACGATAGCGATGCACTGTGGAGCTGTGTATCGTTGCTGCAACACTGTTGCCGCAATCTCGAGGCACGCAACGCCATCGTTCAGAAATATTGTTTTGTTCCATTATTGAGCTATCTGCTGAAGCGAACGGTGCGGGAGGAGCGTGTGCAACGTTTGTTGCTGCTGCTGCAAGATCTCACGTATGGGATACGCATTGGTTGGGAGGAGCCGTATCTGGTTGTGCTGCTCGAACATCTTGTTGAGCTCGTGTACAGCGTCGATGAGGATGATCCGGATGTCAGCGATGTGGATTCCAATTCGCAAGCACAGTTGGCTCTATCGATACTGGTCAATGTGTGCTACAAGAACTTTGTGGTACTCTTCCTCTTTCTGCGCAGCGTTAACATATCGAGCTTCAGTCGTCGCATCCAGAACTATGGCCTGTTGGCCTACAAGATGCTAATCATTCTATCCGAGGATGTGCATGCATTGGAGCAGCGGGAATTGCATACGTTTATACGCACAGCTTTTGCCGGCATCGAGGATTGTTTGAAGCAGTGGCATGTGCCACAGCTGCGGCACATTGTTGACTTCCTGCTCGATGCTCAATGCCATGCCGGACTCCAACGTGCCATGCTCAGCTATAACAATTTCTGTTTCGATACCGAACGCCTTTTAAATGTGAGTAAAAAGTTAACTCAAAAGTTTGACTGAATCAAAAATCTTATTGTTTGTTGTTGTTGTTTGCAGCAAATTGAGACACGTCGTCAAATGGATGATTCGAATGAGGATTTGCGCAGGCATCAACAATACTGCATGCAACTCATCTTCACTCTCATCACACATATCATCCAACTGTCCGAGAACACCAGCCTCGATGCCATTACGCCAAGACTCTATGAGCTAATCTGCGACTGGCTGGAGTTCGAGCTGTGCAACGTGGCATCCATAGAGCTGTTGTCGTCGCTGTTGCGTTTTGGCAAACGTGATGCTGTCGCTCAGCTGGTGGCACGCGAACCCGCCAACGTTGTCAAGCTGGTCAACAGTGCCGAGCGGCATGATACAAAGCCAGCCCAGGTGACGGCCACACTGCGTCTGTTGCTTGTGTTGCTGCGCGAATCGAAGACCGAGAAACTGGTGCTATCCACAATATCCGAGTCGTACTTCGATAAGATCTTAGCGGGTCCACTGTCGTTGCAGCCACAGATGCTGAGTCGCCAAACGCTGGCCCAAACCGAAGTGGAGAAGTCTGTGTATTGTTTGCTGCTGCTGCTCAACTTTGCGAGCATTGCGAAGAAGGCGTATCTGGACAAGTGTTGTGCTCTGTTTGAACAGCCACAGCTGCAATATGCGCTCGCCCGTGCCATGGTCAGTGGGGATGAGCAACTGATTGCTGCCATGCTGCAAATTGCACAATGCGAACAGTTTCCCAAGGCAGCTGTAGCCAAGGTAAAAACTTTCTCTCTCTCCCTCAATCTTTCGCTCTCTTTATTGCCTTTGCTTATTGCAGTTTGTAGCGAACATAAGCAACAATACAAAAGGCAGCAGTACAAGCGATTCGGAGCAATCGAAAGAGTGGCGCAATTTGAGCGCAATACTCAAGAGTCATCGTACCTTCATTGACAAGGAGTTGGGACAACGTGTGAATGCTTTGATCGATAGCATTGGGGAGACATTGCGACGTAATGAATTGCAAGCGGCGCCTGTTTCGCAGGTGATTGAGTTATATAATCATCGGATAGATAGCTTAAGCTGTCAGATGCATCACTTGCAACAGCAGCTGGAACAGGCCAGCATTCAGATGAGCAACAGCACACAACTGACAAATGTACAGAATGCCGAATTGGAACGTTTTCAGACCAAGAACTTTGAACTGCTCATCAGTGAGGAGCGGTTAGTTGAACAGAGAACAAAATAGTTCCCCTTTTGATTTATCTTTTGTTGTTTTTATTATAGGCTGCAAACGCAATGCAAGGATCTGAAGGCGCAGGCGGGTCAGTTGAAAACGAATTTGAGCGATTTGCTTAAGCGCTGGTCGGAAACATCAGAACAGCTTCAAGCTAGCGAACGTCGTCTGGCGGTCAAGCAATCGGAAATGGCAACCCTGGAAAAGGATAGCGAAGAGTTGCGTAGCAAACTGAGTGTGAAGAGCGAAGAGCTGACAAAACTGGAAGCGCTTAGCAAAGATAATGTAAATACTTTCAAACAAAACTCTCACTCTTATACTAACTCTCTCTTATACACATATACAGTGCACACGCATTGAGAAGCTTAAGAAGACAGTCATTGCATATGAGCAGGATATCAAAGAGAAAGTGCGCACAATTGAGGAGCGCAGTTTGGAGCTGGCAAAAACGCACAAAGCGCTTGATGAGCAGCGGGAGGGGCGCAAGAAATGCGAGGATCTTGTTAGTGTGCTCGAAACGCAACTGCACGAGAAAAAGGAACAAATTGAGCATCTCGAAATGGAACAAAAAGAAACTGAAGATCTGCGCAAAACAATTATGAGCCTGATGGAAAGCAAAAAGCCGAAACGCAAATAATATTCCATTACGTTTAGTTATATCTACCTTTAACATATACATTAATACAATACTAGACATAGTATATTTTTTTTACATAACGCCCGCCTTTCGGGCTAAACTGTTTTTTTTCAAAGACAATTGCACAAAAATTAAAAATTTTAACTTAAACTTAACCATGATGAGAGTCTTCTTTTTGTGCATTTAAGCAAAGGTTTCACTTACCATCAGCAGCAGCAACAACAACATTAACATTCTTTTTTGCTTCATTTGGAGCTTTAAAGCTTTCAGCGCAAAAACGAGACTTCACTTTTCACTTTAAATAGAGCTTTCAGCGCACAAAGTGCAAAAACAACAACATCAATGCAAAATCAACCTCACTTCCGATTTGGCTCGCCTTGTCACTTTGTCACGCAACAATAAATCACTCTAATTGCAATTACACAGCGATTGTAATCACACTTCTCGCATACAATTAACAACTTTTAAATATAATAATTACTGCTTGCTTATTGTTAAAAGCAGCGCTTGAGTTAATAAACGAAAGCACACTAAGTTCTCGCTCATTGAGTTTGACATGAACGCCATTACAATATTTACCGTTTAGTTGCTTGTCAAACTCAAGGATCACTCTCACGCTCACGCTCTCGCTCTCAGTAGTTTCTGTCAGCAGTAGTCTTGTCCTTCATTAACATATGCGTTCGTAAGTGTATGAGTAAATGAGACTGCGAAACTTCATTCACGTATGTGTTCGTAAGTGTATGAGTAAATGAGACTGCGAAACTTTAAATGGGCATGCAGTTTTTTGTTGTTGTCATTGCCTTTCTCCTCTAACCCTCGGAAACAAAAGTCATTTATGTGTTGTTGCTTTTACGTTTTTACTGTGTATATAATTGTATATGTATATATATATATACATTTTAATGCAAATTTGCACTAACAAGCATTTACCTTACAATACAATGCATTTGATTGTTGTTTGCCGTGTAGTTAAATAAAAATCTTCCATTATAAATTCCAATTTAACCGAAATGAAAAAAAAAATAAAATAATTATATAGATATTAAATTTAATTTACAAAATATTGCCTAGTGTATACACATGAGGGAATGCGGGGGGATTTATGTATTATTTTTTTATTATTGTGCGTCGTTTTTATATTTGTTGTGTAAATTTACTAAATGTTGCTAGATAGTTAAAAATTGTCTTAAATAACTAACACCAGCTTTTTTTTTACTAAAATTACTCTATCAACAAAATAGTTTAAAAAAAAGAAGAAGAAAAGAAAAATACATATTACAAAAGATAGAAAGAGTCAAATACAAAGCAATATATAAAAAAAGAAAAAACCATTATTTTTTTTTATATATTTACATTGCTAAAATCTGGATAAGGTTTGGAAGCAGTTATCAAGGAAGTTTTTGTTGTGTGTGTGTTATATCATAATTAACAACAACAACTACAACAACGAAATGTGTCAAAGAGCTAGTAACTAAAAGCTAAGCGCTATAACACTCTATAGGTATTGGTTTAGGTATCAAAAAGTAGGCCTCCAAAATTCCATTTTCATGTTTCCGTGTATTGATTAAAGGGTGTTGTGTGTGTGTGTGTCTGTGTGTATCCATTTGCTTGTGTTTACGATCCAAAGTGCTCTTTGTCCTGATCGATGGTCGCAAACTCATAGCTGCCACGCCCATCGAATTGCAAAACGTAATCGTGATGGGCCCACAGCGATTTGCGATGCGAAACCGTAAAGAGCGTAATTCCCGCCTCCCGGCAATAGCTGTACATCTTGCCCTCAACATCGACAGAGACAGCACTAGTGCACTCGTCGAGAATCGCAAATTGCGGCTTATGATAGAAGAGACGAGCCATTGCAATGCGCTGCTTCTCACCACCCGAGAGCACATCGATCCAATCCTCGATGGCATCGAGTCCGTTCTCACGCTGCTCCAGATACGTTAGCTGGACAATGTCCAGGAAGTGCAAGAGATCCTCATCCGATTTGCCCAAACGTCGCATATCGTCGCGTGTATGCGGATAAATAATCTGCAAAAACGTATAAGTATAAGAGAGTTCGTTAGGAGAGCGTGCTTGCAATGGAATAGAAAGAGACAAAGCGAGTGTTACCTGATCACGCAAACTGCCGAGCGTCATGTAGGGTCGCTGTGGAATGTAGAAGAGTTTGCCACGCGATGGTTTTGTCACCTTGCCACCCCACGTGGGCCACAATTCGCCAAGGATGCGAAACAGTGAGGATTTGCCACAGCCATTCGGACCACAAACAAGCACATTGGTGCCAGATCTATCAAACAAGACATCAATCAATCAATGAGAAAGACAAAGCGAAAGCCAAACGAACTTACTTGACTTCAAAGGTTAGCTCCTTGAGCAGCACATCGCCATTGGGTGTGACCAAAGGCACCGCCTCGAAACGTATAATATTATCCTCGAAGCACATGATGCCCTTGTTGGGACCAAAGCTACCGCCCGTTGCGGACGCTGTGCCATTTTGCATAACGCTATTGCCATTCACCATTGTACGCTCGTAGGTGCCCTTGTTGAGATCGCCAAGCACTTTGATTAGTTCGGTCATGCGAGCCGTAAAGCCGGCCAAGCGTGACATCTCCCTGCCGGCAAGGACTAGACGACCAATTGCCTCCGCCAATTTGACCAACATGCGTCCGTATGTATAATAGGCTTGCAGGCGTTGTTTACTGTTATCGCCGGACAGCAGCGGATGGTTATCGGAGAAGAAGGGTATCGATACCGCATAGAAGCCAACAATCGATGCAAAGTCTACAAAAAGCAAATCGTTTAGTTACAGATTACGGAATACTAACTCAATGAATACCTACATTTGCCAATGATGTTGTCGATGATGCCCATGCTGACACGGAACTCAAGGAACTTGCGCAAATGCGAACGCAGCTTGGAGTAGCTGGCTAGAAGCGTTAGCTTCTCACGCACATTGCCTTGGTAGAAGGCAACCTCCTCGGAATTGGTTATCAATCTGCTATTAACATAACGGAACTCGCCCTCCAACTTTTGTTCCTCAACGGTCAGGCGACCCGTGGGACGACGCAAACGTGTTAGGAAAACGCCAGCAAACAATAGATAGAGCATCAGTATGGACGGTGTCTTGCCGCCCAAGTTGACCGTCAAGCGATACACATAGATGAAGATATCCAAAACTGGTTTACTAATGTTCGAATACAGATCCGTTGCACTCTCACAGAACTTATCAATGTCTGTGGTCAGCAGCTGATCAGCGTTCGCTATCCGATTGTCCAGATTCGACATTTTATAGTATGTATAGCCACTAAACAAAGAGAATACATCAATTATACAGTGTCTTATAGGGGGTTTACTTAAGGGGTTGACTTACTTGAGGTACTGACTGTAGAGATGATGGGTTAGATTTGTACGAAAACGTAGCTTAAGCTCGCCCAGACTCCATTTAAGGACGTTCGTAACGACAGAGATCTACAGGAAGAACACACACATGAAAGATATATATGGTTAACGATAGTTTGATTGCGACTTACAGCTGGCAATGCTGCTAGATATTTGAGTAATGCCGTCTTGAACTTGGCCCGATTCATATGTATAATTGTGCTCTCCACAACGGTTGCATTCTGTATCATCCAAATATCGCTGACCGAACGACCGATTAAAGCACCAGCAATAAGCATCAACAAACCGGTTTCAATGCACCAAAATCTCGGTATAAGTATGGCTGTCAAATATATACGTGATATATGATTTAATACGATAAGAGATATATGCGTAGATATATGTTACTTCAACTTACGCAAAAGTTGTCGCAACTGTTTGAAGAATACTGAATTCACATGCGCCTTGCTCGCCTTTTTGTCCTTCTTCTCCGATATGGTATATTGAATTTTGTCCTCATAGCCAGATTTTCTGCAAAACAACAAAAAATATCAATTATTTCAAATAATTCTTATATATCTTTATATTATTAAGTACGAAATCGAAGCTACTTAAAGTTCAAAGTTCTAAATTATCATAGGCAAAACCTTCGCAAACCGGTTCATAAGCAAAAAAAAAATGATGCAAATGAATTTTATTTTTGTTTAAGTATATATAAGTTAAGATCATAAGTATTTGGTAATGATTCAAATGATTAAAATGAGTTTTCTTTTTGTTTAAGTATATATAAGTTAAGATCATAAGTATTTGGGAATGATTCAAATGATTAAAATGAGTTTTCTTTTTGTTTAAGTATATATAAGTTAAGATCAAGTTAAGTTAAGATAAGTATTTGTTATTGCATTTTTCCGATAGTCTCAAAGACAATCCATTATCAACGTCATCAAGATTATTATAATTAATAATAAATATATATATATATATGTGTACGTATATTGTATATAGGAAATCTATCTACTTGACTTTGCGTTAACCGGTTATTAAGTTCTGCTTGTTATTGGTTATATTGTAATTGTATTTTAATTGGACACGAAGATTTGCGGACGCGGACGCGTTTGCAAGCAAGGCAGACGTTCAAAGGTTTTTTTCGAAAATTCATTTGCTAATCGCAAAAATGAACAAATATGTGGAACATGTGCGACATTGATTGTGGATTGTGGGTGTTAATATGTGTGTAGGTGTATGTGCATGTGTGTGTGGCTTTGTGGCTTTTGATGGCAGACAAAACAAAGTGCAAAGCTCGCATTTTATTTGGCACAAAGAATGCTTTTGCTTAGTCATTCTTTCGTTTCGTTCTTTCTCTCTCTCTCTCTTATATTTTTGTGATGATTAGTGATGACTGGCAAAAACTAAACATAATCAACATACATATGTATGTATGTATGTTTGTGTGTGGATTCATTCTTTTTCTTGTAAGACACGAATTTGTTGTAGTTGTGTAAGGAAGGGAAAGAGGGGAAGAGTGTGAGAGCGAGAGAGCGAGAGTAACACGTGATCGAGTACGAAAGGTCGGTCAAGGCGTTTGGTGATATTTAATGTATATATATACCCTATATGAACAGCCTACAAATGGGGTATTTTATGTTGGCATCGTAAAGTCAAAACAATATGAACATAAATCAATTTGGTTTTTTTTTTACCGTTTGCTGACAAGAAAAACGGTAAGCTTATCGCATATGCGCACACGTAGGGTTAATCGATTATCGATATATACACACACACAGACATAGTTCTCACATCGTAGATCATCCGGCGACAGCGAATCGTGTTGTCGCTGTTGCTAATCAATTTTCATATATGTATGTATGTATGTATGTCTGTGAACATAGTCCAAAAGGGCAGACACCAAAACGCTTTCGTTAAACATTTTAGGTATCAAATCTTATAGTCTTTGGGCCAGCAACAGGTTAACACACACACACACACACACACACGCGCGCGAGCACTCTCGCGCACCCAAAATGAAGCAACAAAGAAAATATGGACAGATTCGTAATGGGCAAAATTTTATTTTCATCGTCTGTGCAAAGTTCAACAAGGCAATACGCATTTGTTGTTGTTGTTGTGAATGTCTCATCGATACACACATACATACATACTAACATACAGCTGATAAAATGTTTTGTTATCTGTTTACATATGTACAATCAGATATAGTTTAATAGCTGTGATAGATTTGTTTCTAGGTATAAACACACATACATGCATACATAGACACAGACACACATACATACATACATATATTCCTAATGCATTGTAAAGTGCTGGGCAATTTAACAGCCCATCGTTAAATGTTGAAAATGTTGAAGTGTTCGTGAACGAGGTGCACATGAGTCAAACGATTGGGTTTTTTTTTTTTAATTACATGCGAAAATTGAATTGAGTATACAATTTAGATATGCATGCAATTTGCCTAACAGTTTTGCATTTTAAACAAACGCAAACGTTTCTGTTAAGCTTAGACACAACTCTGTTAAGTTTTCGACATTGAATCCTGCTAAATGCTGAATGCATTTAAAACTCTTATACACGTCGTTTACCGTTAGCAATACGACGTTGATTTGTTGTTGCGCAACAGCCGGCAACGAAAAATAAATATGTACATACATATGTATGTACGTATGTACGTACGTATGTGTGTTGCCATACCTGTAGAATGCCACGCAAAAGATAAACAACAATTATCATTCATTCTGGCATGTGTGCGAAATCTAAAAAGGCGGAACAAAGACGAACAATCAAAAACACTAAAATTAAGTGCCAAAATGCAAAGTTCATACATACATACATACAAAAATCTTTGTTACTTTCTCTATTTTGTATTTTTGATTTTATTAATATCAAGTTTATTGAGAATCAAATGAACTTTCAAATGCACTTGAGAAACAAGTGTACGTACGTGTATGTATGTGTTAGTACGTAAGTGTGCTGATTGTTGACTGTAAACAGCAAAAAATGGCAACTCTTAACGATCGCCTAGACGTCTTTGATTGCAATATAATGTTTAGTACGTCTGCACTTATACAAATAAACACACACACACACGCACATATGTATGTCGAATTATGAAAGCTTAGCTGCCTGCCGATGCTTCTTCTTCTTCTTTTTTCTTCTAATAGTTTCGGTTGCGACACACACACACCAACACGCACATGCACACACGTGCAAATGCAACCATGCATGTTGAGAAATGTAAACAAAGCGCGCTTTGCGGCCGGCAAAAGTGGCTTGTCATATACGCATGTACGTACGTACGTATGTGTGTGTGTATATATGCATGTGTAACATTGTAATTAAGTATGTACATACATACACAACGATTGAATTTGTACGCGCCGCTGTCAAAGTTGTTGCACTTTTGCACGTTCGATTTGCATAAAATGCCTATCGGTAAATTCACTTCACCTCCCCTCGCCATTAACCAACCGATTGCAAACGCCATGCAGCAATCAACACGGAGAGTGTTAAACGCAAAAATTGACACTGCAAAATCGATGTGTAAATGTAAGCGGAAAGTGTAGGGAAAGGAAATTAAGAAATAGCATGACTAAAGGGTTGACTAGACTAGAGTATTGTTGTTGTTGTGGCGACTGCATTAAAAATTACATTTCTCAACTATTGATGTCAGTCAAGAATATTTATGAGGTATAAAGAGCTATTTAACCTCGTATGTATATGTGTATAATGTGATTCACTTAACACTTGTTCTGCCGTTAACCTAATGCAAAAAAAAAAAAAAATAGGGTTGCCAATATCATTTACTGATTAATTGATTGGATAAGCAGACATGTACTACATACATACATACATACATACATATGTACATATGTACATATTGACAAGCAATAAGTTAATGGAATTGCATGTTTAACCTCAACCCATATAAATATAAATATTATTTTCTGCATGTGTGTAATATATGTATGTAAACCCTACTTAGTCTAATTGTAAATGTCATGCAAACGAACGGAGTTTGATCGCAATTTTAATTTATTATACCATATATACTATATATGGTATATATATATTTACAAACGATAACATCGCTTTTATGAACAACGTGTTTTTATTATCTACCCACTTAAGCCAAGTATTCCATTTCGCAACACGGACGATTAGATACGAGAGTTTCTAAAATTTAACAGCTGTTAAAAACGTACAACGAGCTCTTGAAGCCAAAGGTGTTGATTGTTCATTGCTAAGTCAGAGGATTCGATAGTCTACCTTACATGCATGCCCTATTTAACAGGTGGTTAACATTTAGTAGAGTGCCCATATAAGAGACAGAGAGAGATAGAGCCGGTAACCATCTTTAGCAGAGCATTGAAAGAAGAAGGCAATTGCGATCAGCTGAGGGACAACAAATTGGGTATCGGCTATCGACTTAATTGTTATTGCCCGTTGTCCTTGTGCCCAAAATGGGCCAATAAAACCAGTTAAGACCCACCAGCGTCACATCGTACGATCCACAACACACACAGACACACACACTGGCACAAACAAAACACATCGAAATTGAATAATTCAATGTCAGACATTTTTAGAGTGCAGCCAAGACCTTACCCAATGTTATCTTAACATACACATAAAATACAAACGTACATGCACAAACATAAACATGCACTCAGCTGTTGCAGTATTACAGTTAAAACTCACCTCTTGTTGTTTGACATTTTGCCATAGGCAATTATCCATAGAGCTGCCGTCATGCCCGCCACGCCGACCATGGCGCTTCGATTGTGCGCCAATTTGCTCAGAGCTGGAGCCATTTTTCTTTCGTTTCGTTTCGTTTATTTGGCGAAAGTACTCTTTCTCACTCAAGCACGGAAACAAATGCACGCACACACAACACACACGCACGCACTACTCACACTCACGTGCAATGCAAAGCGATCGAACAAAAAAAATTAAAAAAAAACAAAAATTATCCTACGTTACAGTCCTGCTTAACTGCACGAATAACAGCCCTGTTTATAGCTGACGTTTCGCTCGAATGCGAAACAAATCTATTTATTTGTGTTGTCGCTTTTTTTTTTGTTTTTGTTTTAAATGTTGTTAGCCTTTGACAATTATTGCGTTGCGTTCCTTATTTACATTTACAATATATATACATATATAATGCTTCCCTTTGGCTAGCTACAATTACACTGTGGTGTGTTGTTTGCTTTTGAAACTCGAACAACGCAATTGAAAGAGAAAGGAGTTAAGTGAGCTTTTGTGCAATACAACAACTGATCAACAATTAACAACAGTTTGGTATGTTAGTTGGCTGGACTTGGACAAAGCTATTGTGTCTTTTATAGACTTTGCACACACCCGCATTTAAAAAAATACACGTCCTAACTACAGCGTAACAACAACAAATGTGAGCATTGGTGATGGCCGCTGGCTCTTCCAAACCAACTAACGATAAGAACTAACACAAGTGCTATCGCTTTTCGATACGTCACACTGCAGTGTGGGAAAATATCAGTCGATGCTTGCACGTTTAGCAGCACTTTTATTATTTTCATTTTTGTCAGCTGATATTCACATTGTCTGGCATCGCTTAATAATTGCTCAAGTGCCACTGTTGGCAAAACAGCTGTTTTAAATTCCATAGTTGCACTCAAATTCAAAACAATGGAGCACACTGGCGCTATTTGTTGAGCGTCACACACACAAATAGACACACACAGTTTCGCAAATTTTTATTTACGAAAAATTTTAAGGTGTATAGATTAAATAGTAGGGTACGTACACACATATAAGTTTATTAATAATTTTTCCGCTTATATATACATTTCTTACACACACATACACTCACATTTGTTCATGTGTATGCAATAACTTTTGATTTCACGCCCAAAATCACAACAAACAAACAAATTGGATTAAAAATTCAGCCAGTTGACAACCAGCCAGCAGGCGGCAGGTAGCCATCATCAGTCGCTAACAACGTTAGATAATCGCACACACACACACACATAAAAAAATCACCTCACCACCAACACCACCTCAGCTTCAGTTTGTCAGAAAGGTGCGTAAAGAATTTGTCTCGAAAGCAGAAAAGTGTTAAGTGTACGCACTGTAAAATAATCGATTTTGTGCCAAGTTCTCTTCACACTGCTCTTGAACTTATTGCATACGTACGTATGTGTGTGTATTTGTGTGTGTGAGCACATATGGTACAGTGCGTATGCATGCGTGTATGTGTGTACACACTGCAATTGGCATAAAAAAAAGGTGTGTGGCAGGCTTGAGGTTAAGTTTAAGTGCGACGAGAATCGTAAATAATAATGTGCGTTAAATAGTTATAATTAATACGCTACCCCGCCCCATTTTGTTAACCGTTAAACGTTTTGCGTGCCGCAAGTCAATTGAATAGCGTGCGAAAAGCTGATGCCAACGTCGACGCCGACGCCTACACCAACACCAATTTTCCCAATCAGCCAAGCAGCTAAACTGTAGACAACAACAACAACAACATAAACATTGTACTTATTCTAATTGGATTTGTTTGGTGATGTGTCAAGTTGACAAGTTTGTTCCAATAAGCCGCTGCCATTTCACACCTCGAAAACCAGCTGGGAGCAGTTGGAACCTCTTCTGTTTAATTAATGTATTCCATATCTTTTAGTTCTGTTATCTTATCTTGCAAATGAAATATGTTTTATTTTTGCATAGCGGCACTTGCAATTTCCCATTGCATAACCTGTTGTCATTATATTTCCAATCAACATAAACACATGCACACACACACACACACATACATATGAACATATGTTTACACATGTTACAGTTACATTCGAGTACAGTTATCTATCTCTTTTCTGCTCATTGCTGAAATGAAAACATGAAAGTATATATATAAATGAGTTGATTATTGAGGTTCATATAATCAATTGATAGATATAACTATATATTTGTGTTCATATAGCACCACAATAATATTTTAACAACCTTTTTTTGCCAAGTGTAGCCAAGGTTTTTCTTTTGTGTTTCTTGGCAAACACTTTCACATTTCCTACATTGCGCAATTGTTTAAACTCAAAGTACAAATATTGCCAGCTAGATCTTGTTTTATTTTCATATGTTTATGCCACACACACACATACATACATACATAATGTATTGTAAATCTATATAGCATAAGCTGAGATCTGGAAACGTCACTGATAAGCATATCATTATTTTTATTGTCTAGACTTGGGATGAAAGTCAAAAGTACATGTCTTATATTTGTGTTTTTTTACGACACGTGTTCATCATAATCATTCGTACATAAATCCATTTAATCATATACTAAATCCTATCTGTACTATCTGTATGACCGAGCTGATGATAAGGACAGCAAAACAGATTTCGTTTTCAATGCCTTTCATTTTGTTTTTGAAATGAAAAATAAAAACAAACAGAATAATTGCAGTTGCTGTTTACGTTTTGAAAAGCGATCGTAACAATCGATGAATATCGATTTGGTCAGTGTAACCATATTGTGCCATTGTGAGTAAAATGCTTTCGATTTTGTCCGTTACAAAGCACAAAAGGATTTGCGCCCAATCATGATTTATTTCTATACACACTCACACACACACGTACATATAATCTCATTTAAATTTGCGTCTTAGCAGCATACACACACAAACATGAATATATTTGTAATAATTGTTTCGCCAGTCGCAAAACCGGTTGTTTTCTTTTTTTGTTCGTGCCGCTTCACTTTGAGTCAAGCACAATAATTAGTACGTATGCGAATTGGGCTATAAACTGCTTTTATGTGTTAATCTTATCGGGTTTGATAACAGGCTTCTCAATACAACAAAAATATTGTTCAATACCGATACCAATACCAATGCCAATGTCAACAGCCACCACACAATACACACACAATACACATAAATGGCAGCCAGCTGGTTTCGATACGTACAAGAACTCTTATAATTCGAGCTTAAGCGAAAGACACGCTCTTATACATTCAAGTCTGTACTCAGTGGTTGCGTTGACTGCGCTGCCTCGCTTTTTGCCCTTTTATTAATTTCGTTTTATTTTGTATGTGTTTCTTTGCAGGGTTATCATATTAACGAAAACAGAGGAACATAAACGTTAGGATGAGTCGTCAGCTATTAAGGAATACGTTGCCGCTGCAGCGCACTGCCAGCGTCTTCGGTGCAAGCTCAAGCATAGCTGAACATTACAGGCAGCCGTTTCAGCAACAATGTAAACTTACGTCAAGCGTCGTTATACGTCGCTGGAAATCGTTTGTACATAATAATAACAGCAGCGCTCAAACGGCTACACTCACAACGACAACGACAGCGACGCCGCGCCGCAGTCAAGCTAAAACATTGAACGCGCGTGGTAGCCATTCACCGTTCGACGCTCCTTCTCGGTTAGTAGCATCAAAAATACAAAAACACCATATATTTTCGTTTGTGCGTTTTATCGTTGTTCTCTTTTTGTGTTTTTGTGCATTTCAAAAAAGTTTGCAAATTTCAACATACGTGTCTGCTTGTGTTTCCTGTTAATAAGCGGCTCCTAACAGTGTTTTGTGTTCTTAAATTCCATTCTGTTCTTTTTCTTTTATTTTTTTTTTCGTGCCCACTCTTTGCAGTTGTTTGTCGACAAAAACAAGCCAAGCCATGAAGTCCCTTAATATAGATAACATTAACGCTAATTTCAAATCAATGGAATATGCGGTGCGTGGTCCGATCGTTATACGCGCCGGCGAAATTGAAAAGGAACTGTTAAAGGTGAGTTTCCATCGCGCCCACACTCAATTAAACATTGCGTGTTAAGCTATAGTCACACACACACACACACACATACTTACGCACGCTAACGAACAACATGTTTTATTTTGTTTCACACTCTCATACTATTTACATTTCGCTCACCTCATCTTATTCCTTCAACGAAACGTGCATGTCTGTAATTGTGTGCGTATGTAAATACTAGCCTTTGCTCAAAGTGGAATGTATTGACGTTGTGTATAACGTTTTTTGTGGTTCTTAAGCATATACTTATTCACTCGAGTATCGCAGCTTGGGAATATACTTTAAGAGCTTAATTGAGCCAATGTCAAATAGATTTGTATGTCTTAAGAATTAATTTTGATAATACACAAATCATTCTTCATAATCGTCTTTGAGATCGAGCTTCAAGTTATTATATATTTGAATTGTGCTTCTTTTGGCCCATTGCCCAGCAACAACGAATGAAGTCAAGTTCAGCGAACGTCCTTCAAAATGCCGGCAGCAAATTTGTTCCACAGGGTATTTCTCTTCCTCTTTCGACTTGCTGTCATTTTTCGCTTATATAAGAGTATAAAGGTGGGGGACTTGTTATGCCCGGATGCTGTTCTGGCATTCTTATCAAACAACAACAAACACTAAATATGTATATATATTTGCGCATGAGCAGCACATACGTACAAACATTAGCATATACATACATACATATATGTTTTAGTAAACATCTTTCTTCTTTTCGACTTTGAGCATTCTCTTTAATATATTTTTCCATTGCAACGTAAACTAAGTTCTCTTCGAATTTGGTACATTTATCCCACAGTTAACTGCCATATGACGCCCGTGCACTCAATTTACTGCAATAATGCTCATATGTGTGCGTGTGTGTGTCTCATTTTTCCATCCCATTCCAATGTCATTGTTCAATTGCACGCTCTGTTCCTCTGTTCCTCTTTTATATATATTGCGATGCTGCTGCGGTTGCTGACATTTTTCCCATGCTCACCCCAACTCACCCCCCCATCGCCTACACTTAGCGCGTTAGTATAAGTTGATTTGTTGTTGACAGGCATCAGCATTATTGCCTCTTGATAAACCAAATTTATAATCGAAATGCGCAAATATTTGATATAAACTCTTATCTTTATGCTGTTAGTAACAGTTTATGCTGATGTTAAATTAACATTTTTACATATTTTTTCTTATACTGAAGGAATTAAAAATCGAAATGTTAATTGTTAAACTTTTTGCTTGTAGTCAAGCTTAGCTCTATTTATTTCTTCTCTCTCTCTCTCTTTCTATCTCGCTCTATATCTAATTGTTTATTACTCTTATTCTCATTGCTCGATTGCCACATTAGCAAATGTACTTAAAAAAAAACTTAGCACAGATATACACACACATATACCTGTATGTTTATCTTATATATAACCGCAATAGTAGGTTTCGTTTACGGTGTTCGAGTGCAAAACCTAACAATCAATACTCATTTTTTACACTTAACTACACACAACGTATTTTTTTTATACATCACGATGGGCATCGAATGTGTGTAAAAAATATTAATACGACTTTAAATACCCTTTACTTCGTGGGTATCTCCAAGTCGAGCTTTCATTCTCTCTCTCTCGTTACGTAATACGTAACACGTTACGTGATACGTTAACTAATACGTTAACACGTTGCGTAATACGTTAACACGTTGTCTGATACGTTAACACGTTACGTAATACGTTAACACGTTACGTTGTGCGTTACGTAATACGTTACGTTACAAAATTTTAGTCATGTAATGATTTATTTTATATAGATTCAAGTTGATCTAGAATGTTCTTTTTTGGAAACTTGAAACTCTCTCACGATTTTGTATGGGCCTAGCAACTGCATAATGTCGGATATAGCTAAATCTGATAACAATATTGATTCGAAAAGCCTAATTAAATTTGACACTTTGTGTGATAAGACTTTTTTTTGATGGGCTTTACTTTTATTAGAACTTTATGTTTCTGGGAATATTTGTTTTATTATAGTCCAATATTGTTCAAGATTAGATACGTACGGCTTTTGTACATATTATGATATATACATATGTATATTTGATTCTTTTCTAGTTCTTTAAAAGTTCATACAAACATTTTGTAGCATCTGATTTTGTTAATAACTTTGCATGAGATATTCGATATTGTGGTTCGTGATTTTTATTTTTACTGTGCATTCATCCAAAGCAGAAAATTATTCATGCAATAAATGTTTATTTAACCCCCCCAAACCAACACTTTAACCCGCTTTTCCCCCCTTCAATTGCATTCTATTATATATTTACATGCACACATCATTCTATATATATATATATATATAAATGTATACTAAATTCGTTTCAATTGAATGCATTTTGAATGTAAAAACTTGAATGCCTAATATTTTAGTTTATGTTTAGTTTCCCTTAAAGACAAAACCTTTCACTCTCTCTCGCTCTATTTAAGAGCATTATACATGTATATCAAGATCAATTTAATTGAGTCTAATGTTCAAATTGCACTAAAAGCATTTCTTATGTATGCTGCATTCATTTGTGCAACTTGACTGTTAACTTAACATAACTTGAACCCAACATAACATAGATTCTATGCGTGCCAAAAAGCAGTTTCTGTTAAATAACATCAATGGAAATGGAAATGCTCGTCGTAGTGGTAATGGGCGGATTACAAGTATATCTGCCACGCCCACATAATTAGCCAATTATCATATTCAATGAACGCACATTAAAATCGCATTAATCTCGAATCAATTTGAGTCAACATTTCGTATCGCATATGTAATTTACCAATTATGGCTAATAAATAAAAAATAAATAATGACTATAATTAAACTATTCTTAACACTCTTTATTTTTGTGCAGGGTGTTGAGAAACCATTCGATCGGGTCATTCGGGCCAACATTGGTGACTGCCATGCAATGGGTCAACAGCCTTTGACCTATTTGCGTCAGGTGAGTTCATACACTGAAACAAAAAACCTACCAACTTAATAATAATACTTCGATTTCGTAGCTTATGGCACTCACCATGGAACCCCGTCTGTTGAACTCACCCGATTATCCCGAGGATATTAAGAAACGTGCCCGCGACATTTTGGCCGCCTGTTCGGGCAGCTCAACGGGTGCGTATACGGATTCAGCTGGAATTGAGTTCATACGTCGCCAGGTTGCTGCCTTCATTGAGAAGCGTGATTCTGGTGTTCCCGCCGATTATCAGAATATCTACTTGACTGGTGGCGCCTCGCCCGGCATCAAAAGCGTTCTCTCTCTCCTTAAGTGAGTGGAACCCGAAACAAATCCGTATCCCAACTAACTCCCTTTCCTTGTGTTGTGTTTAGCTTTGCTGTGGATGGCAAGCCGCCTGGTGTTATGGTACCAATACCGCAGTATCCTTTGTATTCGGCCAGCTTGACGGAGCTGGGCATGTCGAGAATTGATTATTTTCTGGATGAGAGCAATTATTGGGGTCTGGATCGCAAGGAGCTGCAACGTTCGTACGATGAAGCCAAAAAGACATGCAATCCACGCATGTTGGTTGTCATCAATCCAGGCAATCCCACCGGCCAAGTGCTCACCCGTGCCAACATTGAGGAGATCATCAAGTTTGCATACGACAACAACATGATCATCTTGGCCGATGAGGTGTATCAGGCGAATGTCTACGATAAGAACTCAAAGTTCTTTTCCTTCAAGATGGTCATGAACCAAATGGGTGGACCCCACAAGACCCAAGAGCTGATCAGTTTCCTCTCCGTCTCGAAGGGTTATCTCGGCGAATGTGGCATTCGTGGCGGCTACATGGAGGTTGTCAATATCGACCCCGAGGTCAAGGCCGTTCTCACCAAATCCATAACCGCACAACTGTGCAGCACCACAGCCGGCCAGATAGCGGTTAGTGCTTTGGTCAATCCACCCCAACCCGGCGAGCCATCCCATGCGCTGTTCGAGAAGGAGAAAAACGCCATACTCAATGCACTCAATGAGCGTGCTCAGCTCGTGTACGATACGTTGAGCAGCTTTGAGGGCTATACGGTTAATCCGGTGCAGGGCGCCATGTATGTTTTCCCCAAAATCGAGATACCGCCCAAAGCAATCGCAGCGGCCAAGGCCAAGAATATGAAAGCCGATGTATTCTATGCCTTCGAGCTGCTCGAATCGACGGGTAAGAAAACACACACGAAATCTTGATTTATTTATATTTATATATGTGTGCAATCCTTTTAGGCATTTGCATTGTGCCTGGCAGCGGTTTTGGCCAATTGCCGGGAACCTATCATTTCCGCAGCACAATCCTGCCGCAGACGAACGTCCTTAAGGAGATGATGGAAAAGTTCCGTGTATTCCACTGTGATTTCATGGAAAAATACAAGTAGATCTTGTATATCTTCTTCTTCTAACCACGATCCATCAAACCAAACACAATTTTTTTTTACGATGCCTTTAGCCATTTTTGTAATAAACAAAATAATGTTTTTTCAGCTTTTAGCTTACTCATTTAGACCATAAAAAATAAATTCAAGTACAGCTATTTTGCAGTTTCTGTTTGTTTTCGAAATTGAATGTTTGAATTGGAAGATCGGAAATTAAAGAAGCATTATACTTAAATTGACAATAAAAGAATTGTTTTCTAGCGAAATTAGCGGCTTTTTGCTTTGTTGCAAATATATATATATATATATTATGATATTGTTAAAGATATAAAGTATAAACTGAAAATTATAAACATATACACATCGTACATTTAATGTTCTTACTAAATGTTGAATATATATATATATATATATATATATTAAATGTATTGTTGTTATCATATTAAATAACTTACATATATAGAGACCAACGAATAAATTGGTTTTCAAAAATGTTTGTAATTGTAATAACTATTATTGAACAACTATAACATATTCGAAAAATTTGCATTTACACTGAAATTTTTCTAGAAACCAAAAACAAAACCTATATACACATAATAATGTTAACTATTGCAGCTTAAATACTAAGTTCAGTTGTTTGAAAATATACGTGTATCAATATTTCACAATAACGTTTTACTCTTGGAACCTTTATTTATTCGGGATTATTTGATTTTATATTTGGATTTATTGATGGCCAAATTTTAGCCTCTTTTTAATCGTCATATAAAAGTATGCTGTTATTTAGCCGTTACAGCAACCTTTCTATTATGCAGCATGACTATATTTTGTTCACTTAGGGCATTTTAGCCCATGCACCAACCGTAGTTTGTTCGCTAAGGGCATTTTAGCCCATACACCAACCGTCAACAATAATTTATTCAACACATTTAATAACTTTTAAGGAATAAAAGGCATTTTGATATTGTATTTAATAATTTTTTATTTTGTTCACTCTAAAATTTCAATATTTTACAATTTGTGTTGATAGATTACAATACAAAAAAAAAAAAAAATTAAGATAAACGGATAAAATAAGAATTGGAGTAACTCACAAAATACTCGTACCTCCTCTTCCGGCCTTCCGGTTAATCATCCTCTCTCACTCTCTCTAGTCAATCCGGTTGTTTGGATGTGTTCGTTTTGTTGTTGTTGTGTTTGTTGTTGTTATTTACCGTTGATCTCGTTATGTTTAATCTCTATGCACTTACATTCTAGATATATAATCCACATAACATTGTGTGTGTGTGTGTGTGTTTTTTCTCATAATTGCGGGTTGCCACTTGAATCAATATATATATATATACACATACATATATTGCATCCAAAAAAACTGGCTGTAATAGGAAAATTTCACTTTCTACTTTCTTAGGACGATTTACACAATAACATATATGTGTGTGTGTGTGTTAGTGTGTGTTGGTATATGTTTCAGGTTAGGGTTTGCAGAGCTGGCATAGTTGGTGGTGGTGGAGTAGCCCCCCTTCCGTCCGCTTCGTCACAGTCACCTAATGGCGATCCCTTGAGTCCGAGCGGCTGCGGCGATCCCGTGAGAAACTGCGGCTTCGGCTCCTCGAGCGTCTTGGTGTTCGTGATCTGTGAATAGATTGTGGGACGGGGGGGTGGTGGTGGTGGGCGAGCGAGTGGGTGTGGCAGGGTTTGGTTTGTTTTGGTTTTATTGTTAATTAAAGCATTTGGCAGACAGACAGAGTGAGTGAGAGAGTGCGAGAGAGAAAGAGAAGAGAAGAGAGAGAGAGAAAAAATACAAAAATTAAATAGATTTTTAAACATTTCGTTCGAACATTTCAACATTTTTTTTTCTTTGTAAATGTTTCTCCATTTTTGAATTCATTTCTTTTTTTTTTTTGCTTATGGAGGAGTTGAGAGGAGGTGGTATATTATTTTTTTTGTTGGTGGTTGCTTGTTGTTGTTGTTGTTGTGCCTGGCTGGGCTGGCTGTTGGATTGCGTTGCGGCTGACCTAAAGAAGCTGAACTGAGTTGAGCTGAGCTGAGAGAGCAGAAGAGAGAGAGAGAGAGAGAGAGAGAGCGGCGTTGCCAACACACACATTTTTCTTTTTTGCATTATTATAACGGCTTCCCCAAAGCAAGCACGCACACAAGCACAAGTTGTTGTTATTGTTGTTGTAGTAGTAGAGGTGGCTTGTGATATGTGGTTGTTTGTAGTTGTAGTAGTTGTTGTTGTTGGTGGTGGTGGTGGTGCTGATGGATGAGCATTGAAGAGCAGACTGAGAAGATTTTGCTGTTGTTGTTGTGGTGGTGTGGTGGGATTGGTGTTGATATGCTTGTAGTTGATGTTGTTGTTGAATTGTTGTTACCAAACGTTGAAAGAACCTGCTGATCAATCACACACACAAACACACACACAAACACACACACACGCACACAAGTTAAGGGTCAGAAGGAGCATAAAGGATTGAAGGATGGATGGTTGGGAAACAATCCACGTTGATTTTGCTGCTGCATCCGCGCATTGTGTGGTGTTGTTGTTGTTAGCCGTACTTAATAACATAGATATGTTGATTACTTGTTGTTGTTGTAAAGGTAGAGCAGACAATTAGCGAGATGGTGTGTAGGTGTGTGTGTGTGTGTGTGAGAGAGATGCAGAACAAAATAGAATTTAAAATATCTTCGATATTGCCGAAGATCTGAAAACGCCTGCAGATATATGTAAAATAGAAGTTTCTCCGATACCGATAACCGATAACACGATACACAGACAGACAGACAGAAATCGATAATTGTTTAGATTAGTTATTAAGTATGAAAAAGTTTTGAATCTCATTCTGCAAGGCATGTTAGAAACAACACGAAAACGATTAACGATAACGATAACAAAATATACAAATAAACAACGGAAAATATATGATGTTGTTGATGGTATTTTGTTTTCTGTTTTTTGAGAGCAATTTTACATACGCTTTCATTTTAGTTTGGATTTTTTTTTGTTCTTTGCTTTGCTTTACGAAGGTGGTTGATCGATTGATTGATTGGTTGGTTGTTGTTGTTGGTGACTATTGGTGGTTGCTGTTGTTGTTGCAGGAGCAGTTGTTGCAGTTGCAGTTGAAGAAGCACAAGGTGAGGAGTGAAGTGAAGTGAAGTGAAGAAGCGCAGCGCAGCTCTGAGAATTTTGAAGATTCATGAAGATTCATTCATTTGCTCTCTTCTCTCATCTCTTATAGATTTTGTATTGTGATTCGATGATGGTGTTAGGAAGAGAAGACCAACGCGACAACAGGGTGGTGGTGGTGGTGTTGTTGGTGGTGGCAGAAGGGTGCTCTTGGTGCAAAAACTGAGATGAGCTGCAGCTAAGAGGAGCTATATACACATATATATATATATCAGAGAGAGAGAGAGAGAGAGAGAAAGAGAATGCAACAACAATAATGTTAAGAAGATAAAAACAATACTAAATAAGAAACAAAACGCTAAGCTGTTGCAAGTTGCAAGCTGTTGCAAGTTGTTGTTGCTGTTGTAGTAGCTGTTGCTGTAGTTGTAGCTGTTGTTGTTGGTTGGTTGTTGTTGTTGAAGTTGGTGGTTGGTTGTTGTTGTTGTAGTTGGTGGTGGTTGTTGGCTGGCTTTTATAGATGACATAAGATGATATTTATACATACACATATATATACATACAAAAAGATACATATATATATATGTATATAGATAAATGGTGGGGAGAGAAGCATAGGCGTTGCAGAAGACGCAAGTTGTAGTCTAGAGTTGTTGTTGTTGTTGTCAACGAGTTGCTGTTGGCTGTTGGTTGTTGCAAGCGCTGATTGACTGGTTGGTTGGCTGATTGGCTGATTGATTGACTGGTTGATTGATTGATTGACTGGTTGGTTGGTTGGTTGTTTGGTTGGTTGGTGTAAATTGGAGTTAGATTTGATTGCAGCTGGGTCAAGTAGTAGTTGCACTTGTTGCTGTTGTTGTTGTTGTAGTAGAAGTTGTTGTTGTTCTTGATAAGTGTTGTTGTTGTTAATAATGTGTTGTTGTTGTAATAGAAGCTTTTGATGAAGAATGAGATGATTGTTGTTGTTGGTTGTTGTTGGTGATGGTTGTTGTTGTTGTTGCGACGATAGCTGCAGTCAATAATAGTTGATTGATTGATTGATTGAACGCCCCCGTCGCACTTGGTTATATATATATATATTCGGGTTAATGTGTTCGTGTATGTGTGTGTGCGTGTGTGTTGTGAGAATGTTTTTAAAAATGAAAGAAGAAAGTTAATAAAAAGTTAGAAAATGTTTGATTGATGAGTTGTTGTTGTTGTTACTGCTGCACCCTCCTCTTACGTAAGTACGTTAAGTAAAGAATCATATTCGATTACTTTGCAGAAGATGAGCGTGTTGTTGTTGTTGTTATTCATGGGTGTGTGTGTGTGTTGTTGTTATTTGATTTGCAGGCTATTGTTGTTGCTGTTGTTGTTGTTGGTTTTGCTTGTTGTTTGCTTTGATTGCAGTCAGCGAAATATATCGTATTTGTTGAAATCGAAATCGATATCGATCACAAAGCTGCACAATTTGTTTGGGCGTGTTGTTGTTGTTGGTGGTTGTGGTGGTGTTGTTGTTGGTGAAATGTGTGTAAAAGGAGGAGCAGGAGCTGTTGTTGTTGTTGTAGTAGTTGTTATGAGACGTGAAGTTGTTCTTGTTGTTGTTGTAGTAGTTGTTGTTGTTGTACTTGTTGAAGGAAGAGGAGGAGTAGTAGAAGTTCTAGTAGTAGTAGTAGCTGTTGTTGTTGTTCTTGTTGTTGTTGTTGTTGTGCTTGTAGTAGAAGTAGACTTTATCCTGAAAAATGATTGTGGAAATCACATTAAAACTGAGCCCCATTCGTTGATGATTTTTTTTTGTGTTATTTTGTTGTTTTAATCTATTTTTATATTATATAATATATAGTTTGGTTTTTTTTCTCTTTGTTTTACTAAAACACAACAAATTTGTACAACGACTCGCAGGCCGCACTGAGAAGGAGGAGGGGGAGGAGTAATAACAAGCAAGTAGGAACGTGGGGAGTTTCTATATCAAGGAAACGGGGGGGTGGGGGCGTTGGGTTGGGTGGGGTGGTGAAACAAATGAAGTACAAGTAGAATATATACATATATGTTTGCAGCAAATCAAAAAAAAACACAACAAAAATATCTATATATATATATTTATATAGCGAAGCGTCGTTTGTGTGTATTAAGCGCTTAACGCCTGATTATTATCGATAATCGAAACTTGTTTCTGTACATTTGTGCTATGTGTGTGTGTATTAGTGTCAGTGCTGCCTTTTAGTTTTAGCTGGCAACCAGGGCTGGAAACAACATCAACTAATAACTGCGAAGGTATTCGCTTCGCAATTTTATTTTCATTAATAATTTATTTAATTTATACAATAAAAACTAGAGACAACAATAATGCGTATAATACACATTTAAAAATAATAAACAATTAAATTAAATTAGGGTTCTGCTGTTTCAAAAAAGCCACAAATGTGACATATTCATGTCAACAATGAATATAACTTTAAAAGAAAATATTGTTTTCGAAATGTTTAGCAATATTTTATGGTTTTTTTTCATACTTTATGGTATGATTTTCTTTGGCTTTTGACTTTTACGTCCTGTTATGTAAAGGAATAGGCAACACTGGCATTTGTGTTTTAGTATTAGTGTGTGTGTCTGTTCGCGCTACAACCTGTACTACTGTAATATACATATTTTGTATCTACACGCACATTGGCGGTCGCGCGTTTTTCTCACTTCATTTGGTTTCGCGTTTTTGTTGTCTTTTTTTTGTTTTTTTGTTGCCCCACATCGATTTTTATCTTTGTTTTTTTGTTTTTTGGCCAGCTCATATGCAATGCGCAACGCTTTTGTCAAGCCACATACACACAGATACATACATACATACATATATACTTATAAAAATATATCCTTATGCATACATATGCGAAAAACAACAAGGTGGGTTAGGAAACTGGAATTAGGTTGAATATGCGAGGGGGGGTGGGGGGAATTGAACTTACCTATAACGTCCACCAGCTTCGCCTGTACGAGCAGCTGCGCCGCTACCGCTACCGCTGCGACCGCCACGACGGCTGCCGCCACCGCCGCCGCCACCACCTCCGCTGCCGCCACCGCCGCGTCCCTCACGCGAACGTCCCGAGGACATCTCAACACGTATCCGTGTACCACAGCAGCGGGTGCCGTCTAGGCCGCGAGTTGCATCCTCAGCATCGCGACGATCTTCAAACTCCACAAAGGCAAAGCCTGGCGGATTGCGGGCTACCCACACATTTCGCAGGGGCCCGTATTTGCTGAACGCATTTTCAATTTCATATTTGGAGGCCGAGGATCCCAAATTGCCAACATACACTTTGCAGGCCAAATCCCATTCTCGATATCGCGGCATCGTGTTACTTTATTTGTGGTTCAAAAGTGTTTTATTTAACTTTAACTGGAAATTTATTTATTTTTTCTATGTTTCTGTATCTATAAACTGCGTCGATAGGTACACACAATTTTTTTTTCTTCACAGGTAAGCACAACCACGCTTACGTAGGGAGAAAATTTATATGCAATGGCGTTGTACAAATGTGAAAAATAATTTGTATATCGATACTTTTATACACACGATTTAAGGGATGCATTGAGTATCGCACAACAAAATTGAACACAAATTAAATAAGTTCTAGCAAATTGCATTAGGAACTGACTATCTTTCTCTTTATTTAACTGATCGCATTTAATTAAATGTGGTAATTGCATGTAAGGATATATTATACAATAAATTATCGATGCCAAATACATCGTCAACGACGGCGTAGATCAATATGGCAGCCCAATGACAATGAGTATATAATACATGAGACGAAATTGGCACGCCCACTATCAAGAAATTCCGACTTGAAGATACCCTAAGCCCTATACTTATACTTGGCGCTTACCAATTAAGAAAGAAGCGCGGGTCATACATCAAATTATCTGGATGAATCCTGCATCGCACCTTTGCGCAGATTTATGAGCTTAAGCCAAGCTCAAACCCCCGTAGTCAAATATTTATTTTATCTTTTTTTATTTCATAAGTTTTTTTTTGCATATAAATGAATAATTAACTTACATTCTCATAATATACTTGGTATATTCGGCGATTTTCGTCTCTAGTACTTACATACTCATTGCTACCAGCTGTGTGTACGCAGATATAAGGTCACTCTTCGTTCTACTATCGATAAGTAAATATATTGCATTTGAAACAAAACCATGATGAAATTGAAAATAAACAAATAGCCAGAAACAAATCTACAAATTTAGCGAGGCATTTGAGGGTTCACAAAATGCAAGAGAGTGTTAAAAAAAACAACATGCATTTCAATCACATTCCTTTTTCCAGTCATCGTATTATGATGCGATATTACTATTCGTGAGGAATGGCAAACATCATAAAGGCAACAACCCTAGAATTGTGTTGTTGTTTTATTTTTTGTTTAATGTATTTATCAGTTGTTTGTTGATTATAATGCAGCATTAAAACTGTGTTACTATTTTTATATAAATCCTGGTAATTAAACACAATGTACACATTGCTGCATGGCTTTTACAAATATGCAACACAAAAAGATGAGTTCTGCGTCGTCATACTGGGCCTCGACAATGCGGGCAAAACGGTAAGCGACTCCGGCATAAACCAAGTAGCCATCACGACACGTCTGCAAATGTAATAAATTATGTTTATATTAGACTTATCTGGAGGCAGCCAAGACCAAGTTCACAAAGAACTATAAGGGTCTAAATCCAGCAAAGATAACAACGACTGTGGGCCTAAACATTGGCACCATCGATGTACAGGGCGTGCGTTTGAATTTCTGGGACTTGGGTGGACAACAGGAGCTGCAATCGCTGTGGGACAAATACTATCAAGAATCGCATGGCGTCATCTATGTTATAGACTCTAACGATCGTGAACGCATGGACGAGTCCAAACTCATTTTCGGTAAAGAAAAACAATTTACACTTTCTTTTTTTTCAAACACCTGCTGACTAATATTGGCTCTGTTACAGACAAGATGATTAAAAATGAACTGCTGTCGGGGGTGCCGCTGCTTATACTGGCTAACAAACAGGATCTGCCCGATGTGATGGGTGTTCGAGAAATAAAACCGGTGTTTCAACAAGCTGGAGCGCTAATCGGTCGTAGAGATTGCCTCACAATACCCGTCTCGGCGCTAACCGGTGAAGGTGTCGACGAGGGCATCAAATGGCTGGTGGAGGCCATTAAGCGGCATGCTGTAGTGCGTCCGCCACGTGAAAATGATTGAGCAGCTGCACAAAAGCCAATGATTAAAATGGATACAAAGATAGATTCCAATATAAAGAACTCAAAACACAGTGACAACGTTGTACATTGTACTGGCTAAAGGTTAGCTATAGCGTTAAGCATGTATCAAATACATAACACAAACATATAAATAGATGTATGAGAGATACGCATTTCAAAATCAAAAGTTTGCAATGTAAAGGTTATAAATTATGTTATGTTACAAATAGAAGCGACAATATATAGATATAAAATAAGAACTTCGAACGTTTCTTTTACGTTTGTGATGAAACGTTGAACCTTTCAGTGGAAATACTCATGTAAATACAAAATGGAAAATACTGTTAGCGGTGGCTTCAACCTGTCATTGACAAGCATTGAGACTTATCAGCAAGCAGCGTCGGTGGTGACGACTTTGCTTATCCATAAAAAAAACTGTTCTCACGTTTGATATTATTGTTATCAGCTAAGAGATAAGTATATAGTTTCTGTGTGTATTCAACAAACGATGATGGTATGCCATGTCTATGGCATGTATGGCAGCTATGCCACCAACCAATGTGAGAGCGTTTACTACGATAACTATATCTACTGTATGCCACTAAATGCACACGCTGTACATATAAGTTGGTGTGGTGCAACCGTCGATGAAGTCTAGAGGATTCCAACATGATGATTTCAGTCTATTGCTAGAGTTTCAATCGCGCGGGTTGCTTATTTTATGTGCATATACTTTGTGTGTTGTATATCCGCGTCGCCCTGGAAAACCGCAACTGGTTGATGACAATGATATGAGAGGGTATCGGTCTCGACGTTTTCATATATTATCCGTTAATATGTTTAGCCAGCTGGCCTAAACTTAAAAAATCACTGAAAAAGAGCGCGGCACGTTTGGTTTTGTGTGTATGTGTGTGTGGGATTGGAATCGTAATTACTTATAAATGTACATTAGATAACACATACGTTCGCTCGCTGCCTATGTGGAGCACCGTAACTGCTTATCATAATTCCAGTGTCAGTACCTGTGCGGAGTTCGTGTTTGGGTGTGTGTGTATTAAGTTACTGTCCACTGTTATTATTTAGTGGGTAGAAGCTAGAAAGAAGCACGCTGCAATCATGTATCCATATTATGAACAAGATTGGAGTGTTTTGCCACCGGAAAACAATCGCAGGTAAGTTGTTAACATTCGTATTTCAAAACCTTAAGTTATGCGCGAAATCCATTGTCATCTTCGAGTCGGCTAAAAAAAAAATATCGATAGCTGCATGCTGCGATAGCAGTGCTGCTAATGTCAAAACGAAATGTCAACCGCTTAATAGCGCTCTCTCGCTCTCACTTCTGGCAACAACTACTATTACTACTACTGTTGCGCTCATCATCAACATTCTACGAGCATTTTTGTCGCGTTGTTAAAATTTGCATTGCAACTCGGAGGCGGCAGGTGGCTACAAATCAAACGTTAAAATTAAGTTTTGTTAACAGTTAGGAACAAAAAAACAGCGAAAAACTGTGTTTGTGACAAACAAACGACTAATTAATGTTTAGGTTTTCATGTGACCAAAAAGGAGCATACGCTAAATTCAGTGGGTGCGTGTGTGCGTTCTGTGTACATATATATTATATGTATGTGTGTGTGTGTGAGCTTAGGCTGTCCAATGAAATCACATTAATCAAAAATATCAGAAAGTTACTCAGCATATAAAGATAAAACGTGTTTAGTAACAATATAAATGCATGCATACATGCAACAACAAATGCGTCTATTTTCTGTGATTAAATTTTTTTTTTCTGCAACGCATGCAATGCACTCGATAGACTGTCCAATCTGCCATATCGATATCGAATATCGATAAAGTCAAGAAATGACGGCAGCTGTTTTGGTTTTAGCCATGACTGGTGACTGTGACTGCCTTTTAGGACTTTAAAACAAAAGTTGACTCAGTTGTAAACGAATTATGTGGCAACTTTAATTGTGAATAGAACAACGTACAAAAGGGAGCATGTAAATAGAATAATTTTTCTTATTGCAATTCCAATTGGATTGTAGTGTATGCCTCTTGCTGTGTGTGTGCCGTGTACGTGTGTGCGTGTGTGTGTGTGGGCCGATGTTAGCTCAATGCGCGCTAATCGTCTATTCGATCCGAGGCTCTGTTTCAAGTGCGGTTTTAGCATTATTCACACAACTGGAATTAATCACATTTCATTTTCATTCAGCCGCAAACTGTTTTGCACATTTGTGTGAGCCTTCTTCAACTTTTTGTCGTCTTAATTAACACCCCACACACCTAGCCCAGTTTTTTTTCTGTTCGTTGTGCTGCGCTTCGTTGGCCAGCACTACCAACTACATACATACATACATATGTAACTGATGCCATTTAAAAGGTACTTCAATACATATGTACAAATATGTGTGTGTGAGCAGACATAGAGCATTTTGTTTGCACTGAACGGCGACGGCGACAGATCATGTGTACCTTTGTGCATGTGTTCGTGTGTTGTATATTTGTTTAAGCCTCGGCACAGTCACACATACACATGCAGCAATGCATACTGATGGGCATAAAGTTTCATAACAGCAGAAAGTTGATTACTAATAGTATTGTGAGACATTGAGCAGCATCCAAAGTGCTAACTTAACAGTTCTCTGTGAAGAGAGCGCACGAAAAGAGTTTGTTTGTGAAAGAGTGCAAAAAAATAGAAGAGAGCGCCGCAGTTGAATAGCGGCCGGCTGTTAATGTTGTTTGTGTTGTTGTTGTTATTATAGTTGTGCAAAGTGAGAAAAACTCAATGTTGTTTGTTGTTGTTGTAGCCGTTTCGCCAATGCAGCTAGAATAACAATACAAATAATAACAACAGTAACAACAACAACACTAAATTAAACATAGGCCGGCAAGTTGTAGAAGAAGAAGAAGCAGAACAGAGAATAAAGAGCCGTCAACAACAGCAAACAGCAGCAACAGCAGCAGCAGCAACATCAGCAGTTAGTCTGCTTGCCACAACCAAAGTGCTTCAAAGCCGCCGAAGCAACAGCCGCAACGCCTCACAATGAATTCCGAGCATGGGTATGCCTCTAAAATCGAAAATATATATGTACAGTGAAGACTTGAAAATATTATTTCAATCATTTGCAATCAAAACCAATCGGAACTATCAATTAAACTAAGGTTTTTTGAATTTTCAAGCGACCATTGTACATATATATTTCATTTTCATTTGCATTCATTTCAATTAACGCATATACATACATATTCCCTTGATGACACGACACCATATAATATTCTATGCCCAACAGATTCAATCCAGCTTTCAATATGGCCACCATACGGCAGGCGTTCACAGAGGCCGTGGAAAGAGGTAAGAAAGAAAAACATGATCGCATGATTGCTTTTGCTTCTTCTTCTACTTGTAATACTAACTGACGTTTTTGTTGTTTCTTGGTTCGCCCACACGCAGTGAGAATGCCAACGCCCACACGGCTGCGTGATCTTATACGACAGATACGCGCCGCCCGCACCGCGGCCGAGGAGCGAGCCGTAGTTAACAAAGAGTGCGCCTACATACGCAGTACATTCCGCGAGGAGGATTCCGTCTGGCGGTGAGTGGGCGAAAGGCAGACATTAAATCAATTTTAACCCATTTTTCGTTTTTGCTTGCAGCTGTCGAAACATTGCCAAGCTGCTGTATATACACATGCTTGGCTATCCGGCGCACTTTGGCCAACTTGAGTGCCTCAAGCTGACGGCCAGCACGCGTTTTACAGATAAACGTATTGGCTATCTGGGTGCCATGCTGCTCCTAGACGAGCGTCAGGATGTCCATTTGCTGATAACGAATTGCCTCAAAAAGTAAATTCACTTTCAGCTAAACTATAATATCATCATTAACATTATCTTGTACTTTGCAGCGATTTGAGCAGCTCGACACAGTTTGTTGTTGGTTTGGCGCTGTGTACGCTGGGCGCAATTGCATCGCCGGAGATGGCACGCGATTTGGCCAGCGAGGTGGAGCGTCTTATGAAATCGCCCAATACTTATATACGCAAAAAGGCAACACTTTGCGCATTCCGAGTCATTCGCCGCGTGCCTGAACTAATGGAGATCTTTTTGCCAGCAACGCGTTCTCTACTCAGCGAAAAGAATCATGGTTAGTTTGTGTGTGTGATATTCTTCAATCAATCATTTATCATTTAATGACTTTCAGGCATTCTTATAACCGGCGTAACGCTCATTACGGAAATGTGCGAGAACAGTGCGGATACGTTGATGCATTTCAAAAAGGTAAGTTATTGGCCAGCAAGACGAAGGCAAACAGGCAGGCAGGCAGACAGACTCACTCGATCATGTTATGTATATCAGTATAACAGTGCTCCAAAAATTCCATCGTTTGCGTTGGAAGGCAACAAACCCCCATTACAAATGACTGGGCGCCCGTATTACTCATTGTTGTATTTGTAGTTTCATATTATGATTTTGATACGTTTTTGATTTGCGGTCATTTTGTTGACGCCGCCGCCTTCCGCTATAACAAATGATATTTGTATTGTATTTATCGAAGTTGTTTTGTTGTTTCGTTCGTTGACTCGCTTCGCCATGTACTAATACTAATATTATTTCTAATTTTTTTTTGACACCTAACTCGACATTTTGTAATTACAAATTAACGCTTGTTTGTTTTTGATCGAATACCGCGCAAACACAAAATGAAATTTGTTGTAATTTGCTTGCCAGGATAGCGGAAATCGAGAGGTATGATTGTGATTTGTGCCTTAATCTAGAATTAAACAAAAATATATACATAATCCTGTTTGTTGATTATCTAATTATTGTACTTGTTAACTATTTGTTTATATACCTTTTATCTATATCCTCTATATACACGTATTGTTTTTGTTGTTGCTTTACACACGGTTAGGCCTACTATATGTATTGCTATCTGCTAGGCCGTACTTGTCTAGATTTTTTTTAATTAGTTAATAACCATTTTCACCTATTACTTCTTCCTACGCACCAAGCTAATGCTGTCTCGCTTTAGCACACACATTAGACTGCTACTCTCTCTATCTTCCTCTCTCATTTTCTCTCTCTCACTCTCTATTATAATGCTATATAGTTTTGCATTAAATTAACACTAACAACTCGATTCGATTTGTCTTACTTTGCCATATATAGATCGTGCCGAATCTGGTGCGCATTTTGAAGAGCCTTATATTGGGCGGGTATTCGCCGGAGCACGATGTGAGCGGGGTGAGTGATCCGTTCCTGCAGGTGAAAATTTTGCGGCTTTTGCGTATACTCGGCCATAACGATCCGGATGCCTCGGAGGCAATGAACGATATATTGGCGCAGGTTGCAACCAATACGGAGACCAGTAAAAATGTGGGTAACACCATACTGTATGAGACGGTGCTATCCATAATGGATATACGGTGAGCAAGTACTTAACACACTAACATTAACATTGAGTTAACTTATTCTTCTTCTCTTTGGATAACTTGCAGTTCGGAGGGCGGACTGCGCGTCTTAGCTGTAAACATACTGGGACGCTTTTTACTCAATTCGGACAAGAATATACGTTATGTGGCGTTGAATACGCTGCTGCGTACGGTTCATGCTGATACGTCGGCGGTGCAGCGTCATCGCACCACCATATTGGACTGCCTCAAGGATCCGGATGTGTCGATACGTCGACGTGCAATGGAGCTATCGTTTGCGCTAATCAATGCACAAAATATACGTACAATGACCAAGGAGCTGTTGCTGTTCCTCGAGAAGGCCGATGCCGAGTTTAAGGCACAATGCAGCTCGGGCATGATATTGGCCGCCGAACGCTATTCGCCAAATTCGCGCTGGCATCTCGATACACAGTTGAGCGTTTTGATAGCCGCTGGCAATTATGTGCGCGATGATGTTGTCTCCTCAACCATACAGCTGGTGTCGAGCAGTCCGGTGCCGGAGCAAACGTATATCACGAATCGTTTCTGGGAATCACTGCAAGTGTCCAATCACTGTGAGGATAAGCAGCCACTGCTGCAAGTCGCCGTCTGGGCCATAGGCGAGTACGGTGATCTTTTTATGTATGGCGCCAACGAAGATGGTTAGTTCAAAGCTTAACGAATTCGTACTCAAAGTTCTCAGCTCTAATACAAAAATATCTCTTTTTCGATTAGAGTTTGAGCGTCCGACGGAGAGCGATCTGATCGCTGTGTATCATAAGTTCTTAACTTCTGCTCAAGTGTCTACCACAAGCAAGCAATATGCGCTCGTCTCACTGGCCAAGCTGAGTACGCGCCTCCAGCAATGCGTTGAGTAAGTAATATACACTGGCAAGAGTTCAACTGTTCGGGGTTTAATTTCGACGTTTGTTACAGAGAAATCCAGGCGTTGATAACGTCATTTGGCAGCCATCTGAATGTGGATCTGCAGCAGCGCGGTGTTGAGTTTACGCAACTCTTTGGCAGCTACAAGCATCTACGTCCGCCGCTGCTGGAGAAGATGCCCGCGATGCAGATCAGTCGTATCAGTTCACAGAATGGCGAAAGCGGCGGCTCCTTCGATGACAACAGTCCGGATGTCATCGAGAATGGCGTCGACTTGGGCGGCACTGGTACGCATCATTTAATCGAAAGCAATATGAACACAATGGGTGACAATACGGTGAGTAACAACAAATCTCAGCAGCACCAGGAAATATATCTAACTTTTAACTTACAACCATTATATACAGAATATCCTGTTGGACTTGTTAGGCAGCACCGATCTGTCGGCGGGCGCAAGTGATTTAGCAATGGCCACAGATCTATCGAATGCGGTGCATAAAAAGAACACACGCAACGCCAACAACGATGTATCGTCGAATGCGGTGACGGTGTCAAACAGTCAGGATTTGCTTGATTTGCTCGATATGGACATGATGGCCGGTTCAACGCCGACGGCCGTTATGGGCGTTAATCTGGCAACTGATCATAGCAGTGCCGCCAACATGAACACCATGCTCGGTGGCCTCGATCTGAGCGGCTTTGGTGGTGTTGGTGGTGGTGGTGGCTTGGATTCAAATCAGCCCAGTAGTATACCAACTAATGGCAACGATCTAGCCAGCATGCTTGGTGGCCTAAACGTTGGTATTGGTGGTGTTGGTGGTGCGAACGCATTGAATACTGTGCCGTCGTCCATTGGCGGTGATGTCAACAGCAGCAGTCTGCTGGGTGAACTAAATCTAACGACAGCATCCAACAATGTGACAGTGCGTATAATTAATTGATAAATGAATCATTGGTATCATATCATGACCAATCCTTCCTCTTTAGCGTGCCAAACTTACGGCCCTGGACAAGAACGGACTGCTAGTGCAACTGTTGCCAGTGCCAGGCAGTGACTGCATGAAGATTTGCATCACAACCACAAATAGCTCAGACAATACTTTGGAGCAGTATTTGCTGCAGGTACGTCGATCACGTCTTTATCTTCTTATCACGTATTTCATTATTGTATCATTGGTTTTAAAGGCGGCCGTGCAGAAGAGTTTTAAACTGCAAATGCTGACGCCGTCCGACTCGGTGCTGCCTCCCGGTGGAGTCATCACACAGGAAATGCGCGTTGTGGCTACTTCCAATGTAAGTTTCACCTTACAACTAGTTGATCGTTAATAATCTTCCTCTTCCCTTCCTCTGTGTTGTAGGCCGTTTTGCGCATGCGACTTCGCATTCAATACACGCTTGATGGCCAACAGTTGGTGGAACAGACGGAAGTTAGTGGATTCCCCGAACAGCAGCCATCAAACGAATAAACGTGTATTAAAGCCAGCGCAGTAAGCGAAGGTTAAAGTCTTAAGACAACACACACACACAAACACTCCCTAAAAAACAGACGTTAGCACACACACACACATATATTGTAAAATAAGTTAACACACGAAAACCCATTCACATTCATATTGAAAGACGCCAACAGAGCAGAGAGTCCGTGTGCCGAGGATGAGATATATATATATATATATATGGAAAACAGAGCAGCAGCGCACAGCGTTGCCAGACTATCTATCGTTGTGCGCTTTTTCACTGCTTATTAAAACAGAAAGAAAAAAATCCAACCACAGAGCATAATTTATAGTTAATATAGTATATATACTTATATGTATACCTAATCCCCTCGATGATTTATGTCAACATCTTTGATTAGTGTCCGCGTTGCGTGTATACAATTGATTACTATTACTATTATTATTATTAATTTTATGATTATTATTGTGTACTGCTTTTTGGCTTTTTGTGCGTGTAAAAGTTTTGTTTTTAAAAAAAAGACAACACCATTCAGTTTTAATGTAAGACAATAAAGTCATTTGAAAGCGGCGAGCAACCATATTTATAGCCACAACTCTTAATTGTTAATAACTTTAACAGTTAACAATACAAACAACAACAACAAATGTATTTCATTAAACTCAAACACGCAACTGAAAATGTGTTGATAGCAAAAAAGCAGATAGCCGAGCATTTATTCAAGCTTCGAGAGTTTTCGGTTTGAAAGCAGTCGATTATCGATAACTGTCAATCGGAGCGCATAGTTATTATTATATGAATGAAACTTAATTTGTTATATATTTATGTGTATGTATGTAATATGTATTAAACAACATATTTTTTTTTTTCTATTATTATTATTATTATTGTTTAAGGCTTCAAGCGCTGATGCCGCCGCCCGGCTCGGTGTGATTTTGCAGGCGCTGCTTTTGTGGCAGCTGTGACGTCACACAACTTAAGCCGCTTAAGGACAATTACACACACACAGCACACCTTGTGGTCTTCATTCATACACCCAAACCCTATCACCCGATTTATTATTGTTATTTCCTGTGCGCACGTACTTAAAGGAGCGATTCGACAAAACTAAAATCAAAAAACTGCGACAGCAAATAAAGAACTGCAAGAGCAGGCAGCACTGTGGAAAACTAGATAATTATAATATATATACATACAAACTAAAATTAAACAAAATATATATATAATAAAAAAAAACTATGTAATTGATAACTGATAACAATTTAGTTGCGGTTCAATGCGTATTATGTTTAATATTTTAACGGGGGAGTAAAAAAAAAAACAAGCAACACTTATGTACTATTATTATTATTATTATTATTATGTATGTATGTATGATTATACGATTTATAAATATGTCTTGCAACAGAAAAGAACAGCAACAACAACATTTAATAATAAAAACGATAACCTTTGTACAATATCTTATATATACATCAATATATATATTTTTTTTGTATTCATCAAACCTTTGAGCTGAAATAAACACCAAGATTTTGTTTTTAATCAAATGAGATGCATTTCCTTACAGGCCCCAAAAAGTATGCTATAGAAAGAAGTTTAGCTTGTTTTTGGGTTCAGACACAATTATTCAATTTTATTGTCTTTTTTGGCAGAACAGTTAATTTTTGTTGAGTTGATAAGATCGTTTTCCAATGTACATTTGTGACGAGAGAGAGTTAAAGAAATATATCAAATATATAGATACATATATATATAAATATATATATATATGTTGGATATGTATGTATGATTGTACAACGGTACATATGCATACATACATATATATATTAATCTGTATAATAACTGCTAACGAATAAACGCAACTCTTTATAGTGTTGTTTCGATGTTGGTTGGTTGGTTTGGTTGGTTGGTTGACTATCGGGTCTATCGGGTTTTGCTATCGAGTTTAGTTTGATGAGCCATTTGGCTTGGCATCAACTTCATTGCTGGCATGCTCACCAGCATCAGAGATGAGTATGTCTTCGGGTGACGGCTTCCAAAACAATGCGGCACAAAACTTATTAAAGTCAATCAGTCCGGTGCCATCGGTGTCCACCTCATTGATCAAACGTTGGATGTCCTCGACACTGTTATCATAGCCATAGACACGCATCATTCTGCTCAGCTCGCTGGCGGTCAGATATCCACTTCCGGTCACATCCAATATGTTGAAGATATATCGGATCTCCTCCTTTTTAGCAGCGCTTATATTTTCCATTTTAACGCTACCGCTCCAATCGATCCTTAAATAGTTGTTTTATATATATATTTTTTTCTTCTTTCTTTTTTTTTATTCTGTTCAACAAATATGCACGAAAAACGGGCTTATTTTCCGTAGCCGAAACGAAAAGCAACTAATTTTATGATTTCTATATATTTTGAATTGAATTAACTATTTTATTTGATGTCGGTTTTTGGAAAAAATGTTTCGTACTGACTAAATTATATAACCAATTGCCAACAACATGCTTAAACTCAAAGCTTACCTGGATCATAACGAAAAATACTCATTTACCTCCTTACCACAGTAGACTTTTACTAATAAATCTTTCCTCTCTTAATAAGCGTAGAAATCGTAGCAATAACCTTTGTGAAATAGATCTTTCCGTACTAACCAACCACATTAACTTTGTAGTACCCATTAGAACTAGTAGAAAGTTTTTACCTATAGCCCTGCAGATGGCTATTCTAACTATGCTAACCATAACCCTTTTCGGATCTTATGTTCATTATATAACGTTCTTTCCCACCCTATAACTAGTACCACTTCTGCATGCTTACTGCATTACTTACTTGTCTAAATCAGTGGTCCGGGAACTTTTTGAATCGTTACCCCAAATATTTTTGTGCAACTTGACTTTACCCCAGAGTGGAGACCAAAAAAAAAAAAGTCAACAGCATAGAAAATATACTTTTTAATGAATATAAATATAAATATATACTTCTTTAATGAATTACCCCACAATATTGTTGTGGAAGTCGGCTTTACCCCTGAGATTAGCAAAAAAAAAAAAAAACAGAATAGAAAATGTGATATATATACTTTTGAATCATTACCCCCCGACCACTGGTCTACATGTTCGCGGTGCGACTTCTTGTACCTGGAAAACGGAGAATGGGTTCAAACTTCTTGCTCGCAAAACTGCCTAATAATTCTGTAGGCCATTTAATGTGGCTTATAAGCGCCAAGTCATTCGAAAATCTATAAATACTTATTACTAATGAAATTGTCCTTAGCAATTCGTCCTGCAAGTATGCAGTGTATTTTTCTTAGACTCCAACTTTAACTTTGTATTAATTTCAATCATTTTTGAAAATATTTATTTGAAATTTTTTAATTGAAAAACTTTTCCAAGTAAAATATGTCTTAACACAATACTATGTGTCAAGGATGTGTTAGCTTAAGCGACTTAAGCGCGTTGTAAGCTAATGTATGTCACGTATCGGTAACAAAAGAATTCTTCTTCGTTCAAGCATACCTTACCTTCATACAAACAAACACATACATACATACATGTACACTTACGTTAACCCACAAATCCGCCATGTGATTGATTGTCAGTTGAGAATGCAGTGATACATACATACACATATATATACGAGAGCTATTAAAAAATCACTCGTCAGAGCTTAAGGGCAACTGTCGATTGGAAGCTGCTTGCTGCTTGTTTGGCAGGCAGTCGCTGCTGCTGCTGCTTGGGATATTGCTTAAATGAGATTAACAATGACACATGCCCTTCATATACCAAAAGCCCAATCTGATTGTCTTTTAATAAGACAAGCCCGAGAATCAAGTGTAACGCAAAGCGAATTAGATGAAATCTCTGAGTATAAAAATGCTTCAACTGCTGCTGCTACTTCTTACTACTACTGTTGTTGTTGTTGTTGTTATGCTCTGTATCAACATGTTACCGCCCGTCACAGCTGTCAATTGCAATGGCAATGGCAAAGGCAACAACAACAAGAACAACAACAACGGCAGCACCCAAGAACCATTCGAGAACCAGGAGAGCGAATATCAGCTCATCATCATCTCCATAGATATCTATACAGACAGCTGTGACGGGGCAAAAGCTTCAATACGCGAACGCCAGCTGTCGTCGGCTAACCTCGTCGTCGTCGTCGTCGTTGTCGTTTTCGTTGTCGTTGTCGTGTTTAGCTCTTGCGCGTTCTCCGCGTATAACCTTTGGTAAGGTTAAATTTGAGCGCAATGTTCGCGAATTGTGCCAAGCAAAGAGCAGCACAAGCAGCAGCAGCAAAAGCAGCAGCAGCAACCGCACAAGCATCATCATCAAGAGCAAGGCAAAAGGCAAAGGCTGCCCATTATGTTGTGCTCGTTGTTGTTGTTGTTGCTGTCGCTGCCTGTTTCCTGCCCATTGTGAGCGTTGCGAGGCGAGGCGGGGCCGAGGCGAGGCGCCGACGCAGTGCAAAGCTATTGGGTTATGGATACTTTTATCCTTTGCATCGAACATAGCGCCTTCGAACATGTTTGGCCTTATCACGTGCAACCGACCCAGCGACAGCCCTGTCTTCATACATTTTTTTCTTCTATTTGTCTCTCTGTCAGTGTGTGCGTGTGTGTGTGTGTTTGTTTGTTTGTGGTACAGCTATAAACAGCATAAGCATCTCTATGTTCAAATGTATGTATATATGTAATTTTATATGTATTGAGTTTGTATATATGTATCTATGGCAGCACGGCTGTGAGTTGTATATCAATCGCCCTTTGGGCGGCTGCCTGTTCCCGACTTCTCAGCCCCACCCCGCCCCACCACTTCAGTCAGCCAAATACACCTATTGCCGCACCTCCCTCCCTCCCTAACGAACACACAGCGCCGCTGGCGTTGAGAGCGCAACGCGACGCAGCAGCCAACATTTGAAGCACCAAAAACAACAACGAAAAAAAAACCGAAGTAATTTTGTGCAACGATGCGACCCTTGGCCAAAAAAAAACAACAAAAAATTGTAATGAGAAACCTTTTATGGCACAAACACATGCTCGCCTTATTGTCTTCTTGTGCTTCTTGTTTGCTTGTTCTTGCTCATCGGCTTTCAGCTTCCACCTCCTCCCACCACCTCCCATCAGACAACTATATATCTAGAATTTCGCCTGTTTTGAGTTTTGTAGTCTAATTTTATTTGGCTTTCAGTTGCCTTTTTGTTAGCGTTTTCTCATTTTTGTTTTTCGTGTTTTGTTTTTTTCTACTTAAAGTTAATAATTTGAGTTGTTGTTTATTGTTGTAATACAATATGTTTTTGTTGTAGGTACGCGCTATATGCTTTTCGGTTGAAATTTTTCATCTTTACATTTATATATCATATATATATATATATACTTTATATTAATATCATCATTTATTTTGTACAGCAAAAAAAAGGAAAAAAAGAACAAAGAAAAAGCAACAATGTAAACAAAATGAAATCAAGCTGTAATTTATATTTTCTGCTCTTGTTTTAGAACACAGAAACACAGAAAAAGATAGAGGGGAGAGAGGTGTAGTGTAGTGTAGGTGTAGCCTCAGGGGCATTCGAGAAATCCAAGGCATCAAGCATCAGGCATCGAATTGGCCATAACATTGTAATTGCTTTTTGATAAATGAAGCACGCGCTGCACAGCTGACAGCTAGCAGCAACAACAACACACACAAACATCGTCGCATAAAACGACTCACTCAAGTGTTTTGTTCTGTGAGAGAGCGCAAGAGAGTGAGTGAGTGAGTGAGTGAGTGAGTGAGAGAGGCTGGGGCCACGCACTCGGCAAGACAATTTAAAATGTTGAAAAATGCCCAGCTAATTGGCAGTTGACAGCGTTGAGAGCATGGGAATGGGTATGGGAATGGGAATGGGGGTATGGGGAATGGTAATGGGAATAGGAATGGGTATTGTATGCAGGGGTTTAGTGGTGGCAGGGGTAGCATATAAATTTAATTTGGTTTATAAAAAGTGCTTGAGAGAAACGAGTAAAGAATGTCGTAGCAAAGCCAAGTGGCCAGGCAACCAACAAATGCCCAGCTTGTGGCAAGTGCTACGAGAGTTGAGATTGGATGAGAAGGCAGGCAGGCAGCTCGACCTCGAGCGCTTTTTATTTGTTGTGTATACATGGATGTATGTAAGTAGGTGAAGCCCAACCCCTTTCGTCTTTCGGTTAACTCCAAAATGGAACTTGAGATAATGCAACTTGAGATTTTTTCTTCGCTTTTCTTGTTACTTGTTTAGTGCGTGTGTGTGTGTGTTGTACCTTAAGCCAACCTTACCCCCAACATCCCCCCCATTCCAGCCACCCACCTAACGTTTCGTGTCGTATTGAAATTCAAAACAAATCCTCAAGTGGGTTCAAATCTGTAACGATGTTGAAGTCTTTTGTAACGGCATCTTCTCAAGATAACAAACACACACACAGACACACACAGACACACGCAGAAATGAGGCAGAAAAGAAAAGTGTTACATTGTAAGACAAATCATGTAATTGCGTTAAGTAGATGCCAGCGAAGAGTAAGAGAAAGAGCTTTCCATCATATATATCTATCTATCTACATACATACATACATACACACATACATACATACGTATATCTATGAGCTTAGTGTCATTTGGAATGTTTGTTTAGCACTTGAAAAGGAATGCTGAAATGAGCGCCACATTCCGCACAATTGAAACGCATATGTACATAAGTATTTCGTTCGGAAATCTGATCAGATACACTGTGAGAATAATGGTAATCAGTTCGAATTAAGCTGCCAATCGAAGAACGGAGCGTAAAACACTAAAATCAAGTACAAAGAGTCTTAAATCAAGTTCAATTTTACTTAAATTAAAATTGACTTACTTAATTTAAGCATATATGGACTAGTAATATAAGATCAAATACTCCTTGAATCAAGTTTAGCTCTCAATTTCAACAATTCTAATATCTAGAATCAAGAAAAATAGCAAAGACTATTCGAAAATATTCTTGAATCAAGTGAAATTCAGCTTAAATGAATTAAAACTTTACCTAAATGTTATGAAACTTTATCTCAACAATCTCAAAGTCTTTTATGTATAGCAAATAGTTTTAGTCTAAGAGAAAATAAACTTAAATCAAGTAAAACTTTACTTAAATCAAGTCAAAATCGACTTGAATTAAGTTAAACTCTACTTAAATCAAGTCAAAACCTACTTGAAATAAGTCAAACTCTAAATGCACACATAAAAAATGGATAAAAATCTCAACATAAGCAATGTTAGGCTTGCGGTAGAATGCACTTGACTTTTCGCTCAGTGCACTCAATGCTTAAACAAATAGAAAACTACCCAAGAGCATCAAATCCATTAGGAAACTTAAAAAACTATTATGGTCTAATTAATAGTTAATCTCAACAATTTTAAAGTCTTTTATTTAAAGCCAAAAGTTGACTCTAAGAGAAAATAAACTCAAATCAAGTAAAACTCTACTTAAATTAAGTCAAAATCAACTTGAATTAAGTTAAACTGTACATGGAAAATCTCAACAATGCAATTTGAAGCAATGTTAGGCTTAAGGTACAATTGACTTGACTTTTCGCTCAGTGCACTCATTGCTTTAATAAATAGAAAACTACCCAAGAGCATCAAATCCATTAGGAAACTTAAAAAACTATTATGGTCTAATTAAAGACATCTTGTCAACGTTGTTGAATTTGAATTTCAATGATGAAAACTTGCCACTAGAGAATGTTGTTGTTTTTTTTGTTGTTGGTTTTTTTTTTTTTGGTTTTTTGGGTTAAGTAAACGAAAAGTTTGTTGTTTTATTTTTTCGTTTTCGTTTTCGTTTCAACAAAGACTCAAATTATTCATACTCAAGAGAATAGTGAAAAGTATTCGAAGAAAAAAAAAAGCACACACACACACAAACACACACACAACACACACAAATATACACCAAAATACATAAATGTATGTAAATGTAAATTGTGCTGCAACACAATAAGTGAGGCAAGGATATGGCGGGGGTGGCAACGTCGAATCCCAGCTCTACTATAACTTGCTGAAAGCAGTAAAACTGGAAAAGGGGGTGTGGTGGGGGTGGTGGGGGAGGGGGGTAGGTTAAGCAAACCAATTGGATATAAAGGACACACAGCGCACACCCTCCAACAAAAAGCTCTTTCACTCCGCTTCTTTTTTTTTTGGATACCCTGAAACCCAACATTGAAAACGGGTATATTAGTTTTGTGCAAAGGTATGAAACAGGCAGACAGAAGTATATATATTCCTGATCAGTATGAACGTAAACTGAGTGTTGTCATTAGGTTCAGGAAGGGTTCAGGGTATCTTCAAGTCGACTAGAGTTTTCTTTTTATGCCCTGAACTTTCATTAAAAATGGGTAAAAAGGGTATAATGCTTAACAGGCAGAAGGAAGCATCACCGAACCCATAAAGTATATATATTCCTGATCAATATGCACACATACATACTTGCAAGCACTGAGTGTTGTCATACAGGGTATCTGCAAGTCTACTACTTGTTTTCTTGCTTGTAATTTTTTTTCTTTTCTTTCGTTTTTTTTGTATATTTTTATCGTTGGCATATTTTGCGGCTCCAATTTATATGGTAAGTGGTTATCCCATTTTGTTTTTTATCAACATCCAAGCGACCGCATCGCGAACCAAAAATCGATGCATGTTTACTATATATACATATATATGTATATATGTATGTATAGACATCATATTCCCATGCCAATCTTAACACAAAAAAAAGGAGTAAAAAATCCCAAAAAGCGTTGAAATAACAAATCAAATTATATTTACATATTCAAATCAAAATAATAATAATATTGTTAATAATAATAATAATAAACAATAATTTTCGTCTTAAACTTAGTTGAACAAAGAAAAAAAAAAGAAAAAAAGTTTTTAACTAGCATTAGTTTAGACTAAGACAAGAAATAGTATATATATATATATGTAGATCAGATACACATAGTTATAGTATCTATATAGTTAGTAATTTCGGTATGCACCGAATCTTGTATGCTCTTTTCCGGTTATTTTAGTTCTTAGTTTGATTCTCGTTTATATTTTGTTTATTGACAAGCTTTATAATTAATCTAAGCATCAGACTCAACGAAAAGTTTTGTTTTTTCCCTCTTCTTCTTCTTCATGTTCAACTAGCTACTGCAATTGTACGTTAGTATGTGTGTGTGCGTGTGTGTGTGTGTTAATCTAAGCTTCAGACTCAATGCAAAGTTTTTTCTTCTTCTTCTTCATCTAACTACTGCAATTGTACGTTGGTATGTGTGTGTTAATCTAAGCATCAGACTCAACGAAAAGTTTTGTTTCTCCCTCTGCTTGTTCTTCTTCTTCTAGCTACTGCAATTGTACGTTAGTATGTGTGTGTGTGTGTTAATCTAAGCTTCTGAAGCTCAACGCAAAGTTTTTTCTTCTTCTTCTTCATCTAACTACTGCAATTTTACGTTAGTATGTGTGTGTGTGTTTAGTGTTTTATCCGAAGTTCGTTAAGTTCGTTTTATGCTTGGAAGTTGATTGTTTAGTAATCTATCTATATCTTATGCCTGATTCAATTTGGCCGATTCTGTATGGAGTTGAACGCTATATAAATAGTAGCTGTATGTATGTATGTATGTATGTTTGTATGTCAGTCAACGAATATTAATGTTAATAATAAGTTCAAACAAAACAACAACTTTAAGTTGGTCCGATTTTTAAAAAGCATTTCTCAGTTTTGCTAGTCTTTCGATAATATAGTAGTACTATACTATATATATATCTATACGTATGTATGTTTGTATGTATGTATGTAGGTACTACAAAGTTGTAGTTGATTATCATAATGTTGTGTTGTGAATATGTATGTATATGTATCAGACAAACAGATAGAACATTCATTATATATATATGTATGCATGTACGTATGTATGTGTTTATTTCTTTGCCCTATATATATAAAGTTATATGTATGTATGTGTTTATGTTGCATCCTGTCCAGTTTGATTTGATTTTTTAGCCTCTTTACTGCTTTTAACTGGTTTTTCCTTAAGCTATATAGGATACTTTGACCTAGAAAAGAGCTTAATACATACAAACACAATATACATATATGTATGTGTATGTATGTATTTTCTTATTTATATATATATGTATGTTTTGTTTAACTCATTGACGCTTGAATATTTATATACAGGCATTTTGCGTAGCAAAGCTTCAAATATTTTTTTTTCTTTTTAGTTTTTTTGGTTTTTTTTTCATATGAATTTTTAGTTATGTTTTGTAATTTGTAATGCATTTTAGCTAGGTATAAACATTTAAAAAAATTTTGAAAAATATTTCGTTTTGATTTCAATTGATTTGTTGATTTTGTTTTTGTATCGCATATATATATATATGTGTGTGTGTGTATATATGTTTGTATATTTAGTTAATATATATATAGACGACGAATTTAAACATGCGATCTTTAAGATTTGTTTTTTGTATTTTTGTTTTTGTATTTTGTAAGTTTTGAAGAAGCGACGCGATGAGTTTTTTTCAAAAAAAAAAACCAAAAACATTTGTTGTTTGTTTTTGTTGCATTTAAAAAATTTGTAGCAATTTGTTGCATTTAGTTTTGGTGTATTTTAGTTGGTTGGCCAAAGCCCCTAGATTATGTATAATGTATAATAGTATGTATGTATATATGTAGATATAACTATGATATATATATATATGTAAGTATTTGATTATATATATATATATATATATATATGTGTATATATATATATGACTGTTGTTTGTTTGTTTGTTGATTGACCTATATACTAAAAAAAAACTTAAACAATATGATTTGAGCGAACTTTTTTTTTTTCTTTTCTTTTTTTTTTTTGTATTATTTTGGACTTGATGTGAGATAATTGTCTTTTTGATAACTACATACACATATATGTATGCTAAAGTGTATGTGTGTGTGTTTGTGTGTGTATGTTTGTTATGTACATTTTGGGTGCAGAATATCACATAGTCAGACATATACCTATATACGACTACAAGTTCTCTCATTTTGCTGTTTTCGGTTTTCTTGTGTTGGTTTTTTTTTTGGTGCTCTTTTGCTTTTGCTTGTTTGTGTGTGTGTGTGTTTAGACATGAAGCGTTGAGTTATCTATGGAAAGACGAGAGGAGGAGCGACGTCCGCTTAGGAGAGAATCAGTGTCCGCCTCGCCATCAGTTGGCCGCTTGCGTTGCGGACGCATCAACAGGAACATGACCAACAAAGCCAGGAAGAAGGCCAACGCACCAAATGCCGGATATACAACGCCGCTCAGCTGACTTGCCGTCGGCACTGCACTGATGATATATACACGGTCTGTCGGTCTAACACCACGTTTCAACACACTCCCAATTGTTGTTGTTGGTGGTACTAGTGTTGTTGGTGTTGTTGTTGGTGAAAGAGATACGGATATGGGGTGCAGGCTGGTTGATGCAACTTCGGACAGCAGCTGATGTGTATCCACGTTGAGCTTCAACGAACGTCGCATAAGACCCGTTAGCTGTGGTGAGAGAGGGGGGAGAGAGGGGGAGGGGGAGAAATGTCCAGAAAATCATTACAGTGTGACAATTACCTTTTGCGACCAATGCCAATTACGTACGGATACACAGAGAGATAAAAACAGTACAAACTTTCGCAGAAGCTTATAAACAACTTAAATGTAAGAGAAAATATTGAAGAATCAAGTTGAACACTTATTAAATCGAAACGAAAATCAACTTTAATCAAGTTATAATCTAAAACTCTATTGATATCCCCAAAATGATTGAATATCGTATTTAATCAATCAAAACTCCACTTAAATCAAGTAAAACTTATCTAGAATCTAGCTCAATCTTGATGAAACACGATTTGCTTAAGATCATTATCCCCAAAATGATAGAACATCATATTAAATCAAGTAAAACTAATCTAAATTCAAGCTCAACTCTGCTTAAATCAAACTAGATTCTTAATAAAAGTGCAAAAAAATTTGGAATCTAGTTAAACTGAACTGAAACGAAACTGAAATCGACAGCTAACAAGAAACTTTCTACTTGATTTTTCGAACAATCTAAAACTCTATTTGAATCAAGATTGATATCCCCAAAAAATATAATATAATATATCATATTTAATCACTCAAAACTCAACTTGAATCAAGTTAAACTAATCTAGAAGTCTATTTGAATCAAGATTGATATACCCAAAATGATTGAATATCATATTTAATCAATCAAAACTCTTTTGAATCAAGTAAATCTAATCTAGAATCAAGCTTAATCTTAATGAATAATCTAGAAGTCTATTTGAATTAAGATCGTTAACCCCAAAACTCAACTTGAATCAAGTAAAACTAATCTAGAATCAAGCTGAACTCTGCTTAAATCAAAATCAAATCAAACATCTTAATAAAAGTGCAAATACATTTGGAATCTAGTTAAACTGAACTGAAACGAAACTGAAATCGACAGCTATCAAGAAACTTTCTACTTGATTTTTCGAACAGTCTAAAACTCTATTTGAATAAAGATTGATATCCCCAAAAAATATAATATAATATATCATATTTAATCACTCAAAACTCAACTTGAATCAAGTTAAACTAATCTAGAAGTCTATTTGAATCAAGATTGATATCCCCAAAATGATTGAATATCGTATTTAATCAATCAAAACTCTTTTGAATCAAGTAAAACTTATCTAGAATCAAGCTCAATCTTGATTAATAATCTAGAAGTTTATTTGAATTAAGATCGTTAATCCCAAAGTGATTTAATATCATATTAAATCACTCAAAACTCAACTTGAATCAAGTAAAACTAGTCTAAAATCAAGTTCAACTCTGCTTTAATCAAAATCAAATCAAAAATCTTAATAAAAGTGCAAATAAATTTGGAATCTAGTTAAACTGAGCTGAAACGAAACTTTCTACTTGATTTTTCGCTCTGTGTAGAGTACGACTTGAGTAAGTATACCAAAACAGGCTTCGATGTTTGTGAGTAGAAGAACTTACCTTGTGCTTGCAGGTGACCTGAATGTTATAGACGGTGTCGGGCCAAAGGGATAGCTCGGCGCGTGCAGTGTCTGTGAGGAGGTTGCCCATAAGACCACCGCCTGACACCTCCCAGGTGATCAGGCATTGACGCGATGCGTTCGCAATCAGCTCATCCCAGCCAATGTCGGTTAGCACCAAAGCGCCCTGTTTCTGGGCATGATGGACGCGCAGCTCAAAGGGTGCCAATTGCTTCTGGCACTTTTGCCAGCACTGAATGAAATGGGGAGAGAGAGAGAGATGGGTTTATTACATATACGTAGGGAAGGATGGAGAGGGAATGGTGCCGGGATGGTGGAGGGGGTGTTGTAAATGGTGAAGATTGTTAGGCGTTAGGCGACGAACGCAAGTTCAACAAACATACAAACAAACAAACAAACAACAAACATGCATAGCTTTAAGTGTCGCTCGGTACACATACACAACGGATGAGAGGTGGGGGGAGCGGGGGTGCGGGGGGGTGCAATTGTGGTGGCCGCAAATTGGCAACGCAATTTCGACAGCCGCCCGCAGCAATCAACAGCAATAACAACAGCAATCACAAACACAACAACAACAACAACAACGAGAGCATTTAACCCATTAATGGACCCGAAAGTCCTTAAAAGCGCACAGCAATATGCAATACGCAAAGCAATCAATTCATAAAAGGCAATAATCTATATCTATATAAATTTGATTTTGAATTTTAATAACTATTGTTGAACTGATTGTTCAAAAAAATAATTTGTCTCGTTTTATTTCAAAAATTTCATATTTGTAAATCAATTTTATTTCGTTAAAAGGGTTTTTTCTATCATTTAAATGAATCAAAATAAAAGTTAGAAAAGTATTTGAAGCAATTATTTGTTAGTGCAAAGACTAAATAATAATGTTTGAAATATTTTCATTGTTTATTAAAGACTTGAAAAGTATTTGGACGACGATTTTAATGCGATTAGTTTAATGCGATTTTGTATTGTTTCAATAAATTGATATTTAAGCTCAAATAAACAATTATAAATTCATGCTTTAATTGCTGTTTTCCCAGTTACAACAATAAGAACAAAAAACAATTAATTCGAAACCTTCTTAGCATAACAATAACAATAACAATAATCATAATAAACAATACAAAAGTAGGAGGCGCATTAATGGGTTAACGGTGGCGAGCGCGAGGGCGAGGTAGGGGAGGTAGGCCCATAACAATTATTAACTGTTGCTGGACTGTTTAGGATAGCCGCGGCTTACGGCCATTCAGGCTGCTGCTGTTATCGCTATAAAGAATGGGGGGCAGGTTGAGGGTGGGGGTGGGTAGGATGATGGTGCTTTTTTTTGCCATAGGCATGGTACTTACATTTCTGCAATCAACAAAATCCGTGCAATAATGCCAATCCCTCGCAAACTGTACAGAAAAAAGAGAGAGAAAGAGATAAAGTGATGATGAGAGAGATGAGCAAGAACACACAGACACAAACGTACGAAAAAAAGTTAGTTAGTGGGCGTGGCCCTAATCGAGTTTTAAGTAAGCTAGAAAAAGTAATCAGGCACACAGCGCTGCAGGCAACTCAGCTCAGCTCAGCATCCTTAGCCATTATCAACAATAGACGCAAATTTGTAACGCAAACTGTAATGTACATACAAAAAGGCTATAAGAAACGAAGACTGCCTGCCTGTCTGGCTTTTATTATATACGTAAGTAAGTATGTGTGTGTGTGTGTGATGTTTGTATAAATGACCGCAAAAGTTGTATGGCGAATTGAAATTTTCACGCTGTCGGAGATAAAACTGTGGACTAAATGCGACTGCCTGGCTGCCTGCTTAGCCTTTGTCAACTGTCGCTTTAGTTACGCAGCAGCAGCAGCGACAGCTGGACTCAAGAACAACAACAACAACAACAGTAACTTAAGAGATATAATAAAGAAGCAGAAGAAGAATAATATATCCTGGATGCCCAATCGCGTCGCCTTGTCCCTTGTCCATTTAGTTTATGAATGAGCACGCAGACAAATGAATGAGAATTTGCTGATGCGAACAACAGCAACAACAACAACGACTTTAACTTCGACTTCGACTGTGACTCGAAAAAAAAAGTGATGGCGGACATCAGCAGCAACAACAACAACTGAAAGCAGAAGCAGCACTTTGTCATCATTACACAATAAGGCGGCCAGATAAACGAGCATGGCGAAAAGGAAAATCGCAAAGACAACATATTTTCCGCTCAATTGAATTTTTGGCCTTTTGCGAAACAACTTGGGCGATAAGTAACAACAACAACAACAACAACAACAATAAGGCGACAAATGAATGAACGGATCGAGTGAGTGAGTGAATGAATGAATGAATGTATGTGCTCAGGCCAAATACCAATTAGAGATGGTAACGTGATTTTATTGCTGCCTCTCAAATGTATGCCCAAATCTTAATCAAATCGTTATCGTAATCGTAATCGTAATCGTTATTGAAATTGTTATTGCTTAAATGTAATTGTTATCAATTGTGCTCCAGACGATTCCAACGGCATAGTAATGTTTTAATTGGCATTTGTTTGAGTTGATTTATTTGATCAAGTGATTAATAAGCAATATTCGTAGGGCTTTAGATATATTGAGTATTGAAATGATGAACAAAGTTCTTGGCTTATATGTTTAGACAATAATAATATGATCTAGTGATGAAAGAGTTATTTCAAAACCATACAACTAAGTTCCTTTTGTATCCAGCGAAGGGATTTTTGTAGCTGTCATAAACAATTTATTTGTTTCTATAGGGTTTTTTTAAATGAAATAATTTTCAATATGTCGCAATATTTCCCAGGGTTTTTCAAGCGTATACACAATCATATATTCGTTCAGCGGAAGGATAAAACTAATTATCTGCCAAATCAAACAAGAGCTAAGTGTTATCATTCACGAATTAAGCACTAGTTGAAAAAAAGAACGATAGATAGCGGACCCTATAGATTGTAAAATAGAACTGTTTTGTGCCATAAAAACTTGTCGTGGCTCGTGAGTCGTGAGTCTTAGATCTAACCTATCAATAGTTGGAAGCCAGCATGATGAAATCATTTCTTGACTTATATGTTGATACGATACTAATATGATTTATTGATGAAAGAGATATTTTTAGTATTTTTAACAACTCAGATCTAGTTTTCCTTTCCTTTCCTTCTAGGGAACGGATTCTTGTAGTTATATATAGCTGTGTTAACCAATTTATTTGTTTCTAGATTGTGAAATCGAACAGTTTTATGCCCAAAAACTAGTCGTGCCTCGTGAGTCGTGCGTCGTGAGTCTAACAACTAACCCATCAATAGTTGGCACACGCACACACGCAGCTCAATGAAAACGCTGAGCCGGCAGTTCAGTTCAATCGACATTGTTCGACCCATCCCATCCCATCCCATTCCATTCCGTTTAGTTTATGCTGCCCTGCCCTGCCTTTGCCCTTGCCCTTTCACCAAATGTTTGTGTGTGTGTGTGTGTGTGTGTGTGTAGCCTACCTGGCATAAGTAGTAGTAGTAGTAGTTGTAGTTGTTGTTGGCACATATATAAATTAAACGCAGGCAGCGGCAGACAACGTTTTACATGCAATTGCCCACGGAATTGAAGAACGCTTCACACCCAGGCCACATAAATTACCCATCCAGGTCAGTTTTGAGCAGTTTTATGAGCTGCCTCGACAAATCCAACACCAAAGCCAATGGCCAGCTCGAATGTGGCACGTAGTCGCCAAATGCTGCGCTTGTCAATTATTGAAGCCCTGTCGGAACACAGATTCCACCACCACCGCCACCAACAACACCAGCCAAAAGGCTACGTGCCCCGCATACGCATCTGCCACATTACATATTACACACCCATACACACACACACATACAGCTCACGTACACTAGTACACCCCCTCGAAAGAAAAGAAAGAAGAAGTCAAAGGAACAAAGTCTTTTTGGATGCTGCCAAGTTTTATGGTGTTAATTTGGCGCTGATTGAGCGACGTTCGGTTTCGGTTAGTTTCGTGCCAGAGTAGTAGAGGGGATTAGATCCGGACAGGCGTGAAATTAGCATTGCAACATCCCTTTGCATGAGGGTGGCAACCCTTAGTCTCAAAGGTCAAAGCATTGCATCTCTTCGAAGTCAGATCTAACATGGAACTCTAAATCAAACCAGATTTTTTTCCATTGAATTCATCATTTTTTGATTCCAACAAAAAAAAACAAAAAAAAAGAAAGCTTGAAAGTAAAACTTGGCTTATTGCATTAAGTCAACTCACGAACCAAAATATTGTTAATTTTATTAACATATCTATCTCAATCACAAAAAAGGTCTTCAAGATACGACAAAAAATAGTTTAAGCTTCCTCTATAAAGATACAAATTAAGATTCGTTTGGACAAGAAAAAAGTTCCTTTTCTTTAGTCAATTTATTTTGAGTAAAAACTATGTCAAAGACAACAAGATTTGACCTTTTAATGGTAGGATATAAGCTATCGGATTAATTTTAAACTTAAAAGTTGGGTAAGACAAAGATTATTAGTATTTATTATCAAATGGATTTGGTTATAAAAACTTTTGTGTTGAAATACTTTAAGCTTCGTCTATATACAGATACAAATTAAGCTCCGTTTGGACATGAAAAAAGTTTATTAATCTTGAGTAAAAACTATGCCAAAGCATTATAAACCTTTCAATGTATGGATATAAGCTATCGGACTAATATTACACTTAAAAGTTGGGCAGGAAAAAAGATTATTAGTATTTATTATTGATAACTGTCAACAAATGGATTTGGTTATAAAAACTTTAAGCTGCAATTTCTCGTTTTTTCAATTGAATTGAAGTTAGTTTTTTATTGTTTTTCCGTAAACTTTATCCTCAACTAAAAACTAAAAACTCACACACACACAGACACACCCAACTGGTGCCCTTTTGTATAAGCCCTCGTAACGCAAAGTTAACCTAATCTCTATTAGCAGCACTATATGACTGGCATGGACCACCCAACTGACATTGTCAACTGACAGCGACAGCAGCTACCTGAGAAGCACCGACAGAGACAGCGACAGCGACAGCGACAGAGCGACAGCGCGACAGCGATGTCAGCAAGCAGATAAAGGCGGGCAGCCGCATAAAAAAATACAAACGTTTTTTTTCCCGTTGCCCATACCCCATACCCCGATAGCCCGATACCCATAGCCATACTTATTCCTGACCCCGTCTGTCCGTCTGTTCGTCTTTCTTGTGTCTGTCTTTGTGTCAAGCCCATTGTCATTGCCCAATGGTGAATTCTTAGAGTTGAAGCGAATCGTTCCAAAACCTAACATTCCATTGAACTAATCTTCAAAGATTGTCAGCAAACACTTGTCTTTATCTTTTATTCAAAGAATATCTAGGAAATTCATTAAAACCCAATAAAAAGAAATATTTGATGTGAGTTCGTTTAAGTATTCATTATTCATGAACAAATTTTCATTTCCTCTATGTTCTAACTGGGTAAATTTGATTTCGAACTTCTTGACAGCTAAGTTTTGAAACTCAAACTCATTTCTAATCGTTTAGTTGATCATTAGATACATTATCTTTCAGCAATTGAAAGTACTGTAACGTAAGAATCTTAATCAAACCTTTCGTTAAGTAAACAAACACAAACCTAGACTGATCTAGATCACTGAACTAGAACTAGAACTAGCATTAGATAAATATATTATCTTTCAGCAATTGAAAGTACTGTAACGTAAGAATCTCAATCAAACCTTTCGTTAAGTAAACAAACACAAAACTAGACTGATCTAGATCACTGAACTAGAACTAGAACTAGCATTAGATATATATATTGTTTTTCAGCAATTGAAAGTACTGTAACGTAAGAATCTCAATCAAACCTTTCGTTAAGTAAACAAACAGTAACTAGCCTGATCTAGATCACTGAACTAGAACTAGAACTAGCAAGTGCAGCTCTGCTTTCCAACTGCTACTTATTTTATTTGTTGGCTGCTCAGCTCTAACCTTGAAGTTGAGCTCAACGTTTCAAGAGAGTCGACGTCGTCGTCGTCGTCGTATACAAGTGTCCATCAAGTGTTTCTCTTATCTGTTAGTGGCCTGAGCGGGGCTTACCTGCTGATAGCAGCTTTGGCGGCATCTGGTTAACTGCTTGCTGCCGAATAATGTTGCTGCTGCTGTTGCTGTTGCTGCTGCAGCAGCATTAGCGTCAGCCGACGCATCCTTCGGTGACTGAGCCATAGCTAAGAGTACCACTAATGCAATTGACTGAAACATTCTTCCTTCGTTTTTTTATTGTTCCTGCTGTGTTGATGTTGATGTTGTTGTTCCTGCTGCTGTTGCTGCAGTTTCAAGTGCGCGTGGGCGTAGACGTAGACGTTAGCGTTAACGTGAACGTGAAACGTGCGCCTGGGGCGTTTCAGAGATTGATAAATTGATTGATTTTGTTTGTTTATTTTTGTATCAAGTGCTGCTGCTGTTGCTGTTGTTGTTGTTTTTGCTGTTTGGATAGGTCCATAATACGCGACCACTGTGACGACAGCGACGTCAACGCTGACGTCGACTGCATTTAGTGAAGCAGCGCACGCAGCGCGTTTTATTGTGTGTGTTTGTATTGTATTTGTTGTTGTATTTATGTTCTGTTTATTTTGCTGTTGTTGTTGTTCTTGTGTGTGATTTGGCGATTGCTTATTGCGGCAACAACAACATTAACTGGACTACAGCTAAGAGCTTTAGCTCGCACATGCTACGTTTAATACACGACGCGCCAGACACACACACGCACACACACAAAGAGAGTGAGAGAGAGAGCGCGCAAGTAAGAAACTGACTGTCACAAGCATTTAGTTAGTTTTTGTTTTCTTGTTTGTTTGTTTAAGATTTACTTATTGGTAAGTAAGATTGTTTGCAACGAGAAGCGCACAAGAAAAAGGAAGACCGTGTTGGCGTGGCCCTGGCTGGCTGGCTGGGCATCTTGTTTGAGTTATATTTCTTGTGATATCAGGTATGTTGGCACTGGACACCATAACAAAAAAAAAAAACGCACAAACAAACAACACACGACAACAATAAATAAAACGTGCACACACAACAAGAGCAGCCAGCAGCAGAAGAGCGGCAGCGAAAAAAAAACACCAGCAAAACACACACGAAAAAAAAGAAATAACAACAGCAGCGACAAGGCGACAAGCGACTGCGACGGCAACGGCAACGGTGACTGCGAGAGTGACAATGGCAGAGGGCGAAGGCGAAACCAACCAACGTCGTCGAGGATAAATGCTGCACTAACGGAAAACGAAAACTGAACCAGAACCAGGCTGCGAGATAACACACAAGAACACACACACACACTCACACTCACACTGACACAGACGCGCGCGCAGCCACAGACATACGAACGCACACGACAACGTTTGGAGAGCAGAGTAATAAAAGGGCTGCTACAATCACAGCTGCTTTAGCCAGAAAATGGCCAAATATTTGCATTTAGCTTTGTATCCATATTTAAAATATAACACGTTTAAACTTTTAAACTATACATACTGCATAAACTTGTTATATAAAAACTGTTTGATCAATTCTTTTTTAAGACTGTTTAGGACTTAAAGCTTAAAAACCTTTAGCTTGAACATATGACGTCAATGCAAATGCCTTAGCAACACTTCCAACCTTAGCCTTTTTTTTGGCTAGTTGGCAAGGCCATGCCGAGCTTAAGCAGCACTGACCGCACATGCTTAAAAGGGGCGTCAGTCAGTGGTTGTTGTTCGAACACGAGTTCCAACACGACTTCAAACATCGCTAACGAACATGTTTGAATCGAATTTGGTGTTGCATTGGTAATGCCAGCGTGATTTAAATTGTTCAAGTGCCTTTATAATACTAAGCTCAACCAATTAATTGTGTTATTGTGGAGGAAAAATGTTCTAAAGGCAACTTAAATAAAATCGTTGTTTGATTTGTAAGTTTTTTGATCGAACTTTATGTGTGTTTAGTTGGTATAGTCGTGATCGTGTCGTATCGTGCTGCTGCTCTAAGAGCCCGTCGTCACAACTAAATTGCATGAGCACGGCGAAAAAGTCGCTGTTGGAAGTTGGGCCAACGGAGTCTGTGTGTGTGTGTGAGTGTGTGTGTGTTTGGTGGTTGGTTGCTTAGCCCAGAGTTGGGTTGACTTTGATGATGATGTTGTTTGGGGTGGTGGCGGCACACCGGGTCTTAGGCTTTGGCTTCGGCTTTGGATTTAGCTTTGGCTATGGGCTATATAGAGCTATAGCATAAGCAATAGCTATGGCTTTGACTCTGGTGGTGGCCCCGCTTCAATGTCCCCGCCCGGCCCGGCCCGGCCCTGCCCGGCATCGCGCGTGCATGCAGATGAATCAAAGCAGCCGCTGATTATAGCAACAATATGGAAATGCCGCGCTACCCTCCCTCGGTTTATATAGGGGCATTGTTTATTTATATGCCATGCACATGTGTGTGTGCGATTGTGTGTGTGTGTGTGTGTGTTTGGTTTTTATAACTTCCATTTGCCAAAGCATAGTAAATTCTTTCAAAGCGTGTACTACATTTATTATTTAAGCCACGCTGTTCTCACTCTCTCTTTCGGGCGCACCCCTCCCCTCCCCTACCCCCCTTCCCATCACAATGTATGCACATTGTTCTAGCCCAAAAGCTCTTCCTTTGTCTGTCTGTTTGTTTCTCTGACTGCTAGTGTATTAGCTGTCTCCCTCCCTCCCTATACTTCTACCTCTTGCAATAGCAATAGCGATAGCAATAACAAAACCAACAACAACAGAAACAACAACAACAAAATGCCTGCTTTATTTGCATATTTTGACTTTTATGCGGCAAAAATATTACTTGCTGCGCTGCTGCCAGTAAACAAACAGCCCGCATACTCCATTCTCTTCAGGTCACCCCCCCACCCCACCACGAAAGTCGTGGCAACGTTAATAAAGCGGCAGAGTATAAAAAAATAGAAGCAAAAGCAACCAAAAAAAAATCCACACAAAAATGAAAACGGCAAAAATTAAGGCAAAAAAAAAACTTTTCTTTTTTCCCATTTGGCATGCTGCCCTCACACGCGCGGACTACCTAACCCCCCCCCCCCCCCCACCATACCCCCCAACACAAACACTCTTTCACCAACCCCCTTGCAAACATAAATACATACATACATATGTATATGTATGTATTTTGTGTACGTATATTTGTTTGTACAATCCTTATTTATATAAGTCGTCTGCAAAGTTTGGAATTTTTGGGGTCCTGGGCTCCTATAGCTCCATTGCAACATGTTGCATGTTTGAAATTGCCAAAATGGCCAAAAGCCATAGCAACAGCAACAACTAATATAGATCAGCTATCTAAGCATGCATAGCATAAAATTCTGACATACTCATAAATACTTTTGAGCCAACAACGATTTTGCATATTTTTCGTTCATAATAATTTGTTTGGGATTTTTATTTTTTTTTTGCTTGTTTTGTTTTTCAACTTTTATGCGGTTACAAACTTAAATAATGTTAATTTGTGTGCCACATGGAGTATATAGTATATATATATCATAAGTACAGTGTTCACTCGCAAAGAAGACACTATTTCTTTATATACATAGTAAGCACCCAATATGTTGGAAAACGTTTTCAACTTTTATGCGGTTACAAACTTAAATAATGTTCATTTGTGTGCCACATCGAGTATATAGTATATAATGCCCATACATATATATCATAAGTGCAGTGTTCACTCGCAAAGACGATATATAGTGAACACCCAATATGTTGGAAAACGTTGTTTGATGGTTCTTAAATTCAGTTACGATTTCTCAGCAACAAAAAAATAGATCAAAAATATGAACATACGCTTTGAAGGATACGAATAGTATATAGTATATAATGCCCATATATATATCTCATAAGCACAGTGTCCACTCGCAAAGACGACACTGTTTGTTTATATATATATATATATAGTAAACTATTTGATGGTTCTTAGATTCGGTTACGATTTGTCAGGAATAAAAAATTTAATCAAAATTGAAAATATGGTTTGAAGGATAAGAAAGTGCATTTAGGGTCAAAAAATAACCCAGGCAAAAATTTTAGTCGTTATGCGACAACCTTAAGCTGCGTTTTGGATATTTTAAACCTCTTGAAAACTTATTCTATAAATATATAATTTACTAACTAACTTGAAAATGATTTCAATGTATTCTCAAGACTGTGTTTCTTTCCGTCTCGTCTCCGACTTGAGACAGTTCGACAGCAGTTCAGATAATATCTTTAAAATGTATAGCCCATGTGTTATTCCGACGTATAAGCTTTATTATAATAAAGTTTCAGTAAAATCCATTTAGTGGTTTTTGCGTGATACTCCACCAAAAAACATGTTAAAATGATTACATTTTTTTTTCAAGGAGACCAAAAATGCATTTGAAAAGTTGACTGGACATAAAAAACATAAAGACATAAAAACTGTATTTTTTATACCCTGAACCCCCATCAAAAATGGGTTAAAAGGGTATAATACTTTTGCACAAAAGTATGTAACAGGCAGAAGGAACCATCTCCCAACCCAAAAAGTGTATATATATTCTAGATCAGCATCCGTCTGTATCCGATCTCAGAGACTATAAGATCTGGAGACTCCAGATTTGGAACATGAGCTCGCCTAATCCCTAGGCAGTACATCGATTTTCGATAACTCTTTCCGTTTCCGATATACACATGTTATCGATTACAACAAAATCTTGAATTTGTAAAACTTTGAGATGGCGTTTCAAATTTTAGACGAAATAATGGCAATCTGTGAAATTGTTATTGAAATCGGTTTAGAAACATCGCAGATATTGAACATTGAAGTTAAGTCAAGTATGCAGTTAACGTGTACAGGGTTCAGGGTATCTTCTAGTCGGCATTTCTCAACTTGATTTGAATTTTTTTTGTATTGCAAATGACTTTTTCATTAAAATATATATGTATATATATAGTTTTGTGCATGTTGTTTTTCACATCAATCAATTCTGGGAGCGGTCACTTTATCAATTTCAATATATATAGTATATACAAAAAACATTTTACATGATTTTTATATATTTTTTGTGAAAATCCTTTTGCAACCCTGCAACATAATAATTCAGTCGAATGAGTTTTTCTCTCTCGTTTTTTTTTCCAAATAGTTTCTGAGTTATTACTGTGTGGCACGTTTGTAACATTTTTTACCTTCAAAGGACAAACACACACACACACACACACACACACACACACAAACACACATACGCGCAGACGAATACATCGTATGAAGTATGGAAATGCATAAACCGTATTTATTTCAAATTAGTAGTTTCGACCAACATACAAACAAACAAACAAACAAACATACATAAAATATATATTTTAACATATGTCACTGTTGTTGCTAGCTTGTTGCCAAAGTTATAAGCCCCCCCCCTCCCCCTTCGCATACCCCTGCACTTTTATAAAAATTATAAAGGGGTGAAGGAGGGCTGAAGGGGTGGGGGCAACTAGCAAAAAAAGTACTTTGAAATTTATGCGCCCATTGCGAGCCATTTCGCAGTGCAGAACTTTTTTTGGTTTTACTGAAACCAAAAATTTTCATTTTGCGGCTACCGCAATTGACTTTGTCGTTGCGGATGCTCCAACCCCACCCCACAGAGAGAGAGAGAGAGGGAAAGAGAGGGAAGGGGAGAGGAAGAGTGAATGCGGGCTGGACTGTGGGACTTATTAAAAGCCGTTTTACACAAATACTAATTCATGGGTTTTTGCCAGTTTGCCGGTTTTTGTTTTTAGTTTGATTTACGCATTTTTGAAGTATGCGGCAAAGTTGGGCTTAGGATTGGGATTGGGTTTTGGGATTGGACCAGCTGCAACTGGGCAAATGGAGAGTTTCCGGCTCTACAAACACACACACACATGCACACACACACACATTAGTCTTTTGGGTGATAAGTTAAAATGATGCACAATGAGCACATCCGGTCCAGCAATGAAGGGTGAAGGGGTGAAGGGTGGGGTCGGTCGGGGGGGAATGGATGAATGGCTGTATGCATGGGAAATAAGCAGCAATGAGCAACAATGACAAAAAAAAAAAAAAAATCTACCAAAAAATATGCAAACCAAAAAAAGGGGTTAGAGAAACAATGAGAAACTTGCTCTCCCTCTCCCTCTCCCTCTCTCTCTCTCTCTCCCTCTCTCCTTCTGTGTGTCTCTTTGCGTAAGCTAATAGGCAAACTATTGCCACAGGGGCCGCTGAGAAGCTGAGAAGCCATTAAGAAATTTGAAATTCTTTAAAATTAGCACTCGAAACAAGCCAAAGATCGAAAAGAAAAGCAAAGAAAGGAAAGGCAACAAAAATCTCGAAAGAATAATTAATGGAATTTTTGAACTTTCGGTGCAAATGTTTAAAGTCTGCAACACACACACGCACAGACACACACGCATACATAGATACAAAACACACGGCATTCATTACATTTTCATTGATGGAGAGATTGGATTGTTGCAATGGCGTTGGCTTCTTCCACTTGCCACTTGCCACATGGGCCACAAATAAATTTGTCGTCGTTTGCCGTTTGTTTTGTTGTTGTTGTTGTTGTTGCCCCCAGCCCCCTAAAATAGAGCAATTTGCATTATTCGCATTCGAGCAGATTCGTTTTAATGAATTGCGCACAACTTGCCAAGTATTTATTTTTTTTTTCTCTCGTTTTTTCTTTGTCATTTTCAAAGCGTTGCAAAAATATAAAATACAAAGCAAATTGCATTTGAAGTACAACGAAGTTTGTATGCACTTTAAAACACACAAATTGAGAGTAGAAATATCTACGCTTTAATGATATCCTACTATAATACTAGAAGTCTGACTCTGTCATATAATCATATTAATGTCAAAGTCTTTCAAGCAAAAAACTACTTAAAGGATTTGAACGAAACTTTACAATCATATAGCTTATACATCGGTATAACATATAGACTATAGTTTTTAAAGATATGATGTTAGACGTAAGATGTTTTGTATGTGTGTTTGTGTGTGTGTGTGTGTGTACGGAGTGCAAAGTGCATGAACGATAATAAGTAAGAGACTCTCATTTGGGGCATAGTGTGTATGAAAGAACATTTAACATACATACATATGCATACACATACATATGTACACAAACATGTCTGCATGTCTGCGAGTGCCACTTTGTCTAAAATACATTACGCACCCATACAAACATATATAAATGCGCATACATATATCGTGCACATCTGAAGCTGATTCCCGATACGATGCGAAATCCGCCGTATATGTGTATGGAGTGTCACATCAGGCATCAGGCATCTACCCCAGTCCTTGTATCTGTCTCCGTAATCGGAATGTGCGCGCTCATCTTCAACGTGCAACGTGGCGCGAATGGACCGAATGGACTCGCTGACTGCGTTTTGGCTGGCTGAGCTTGGGATGCTGCTGCTCTGCATGTTCATTCGCAATGTTAATGCAAAATAGCATTTGCATTCATGCCGATGTCGACGCGCTCCTCCCCCCTCCTATGTATGGTTGCAACATTACCACAGTGGCAGCAGCAACAGCTGTGCTGATTCGCAATTTTTCGTTGTCAAACAACACAAAAAAAATGGCCCATAACTCATGTCACCGTTGTGTTCATTAAATGTGAACTGACTCTTGGCTGTCCGTCCACCCGTCCCGTGCTTCTGATCCTTCCCACTCCACTGCACTGCTGCACCAGTTCTACCAGTTTATACAGTTTTGATTGTATCTATCTACGTTTGTTTGTATGTATGTGCGCATATGGTCAGCTCATTGTATAGTCGCTTATATTGCCATTATAATCATCATGTTGCTATTAATGCGACTCTTCTATTCAGATATGTATGTTGTACGTGCCGCATCATATCACAGTACACAGTACGTTGCCTGAACGAGAGAGGGTGGGTGCGAAATTGTTTTGGGACGTGGCCGACCTCCTGCCACGTTTGCTATTTGTCCGCCGTGTGGTGGGTGATGGGTGGTTTTTTCCATTTGTACAATGTGAGAAAATGTACTCTAATACTCGAATGCTCAAAGGCATTAACGCGTTAATGCACAGGATGGAAGGCGGCGAGGAATGCGCTAAGCTTCTCAGGCTCAAGCTCAAGTGCAGCTTCATCAAAATTTCTGAAGCAGGTGGAGGTGGAGGTGGAGGCTACAGGGAGCGTAAATTCCAAAAATATGGCAGCATTTTTTTCAAATTGATTAATGATTGACTCAAATTAAAAAGGTTCAGCAACAAAACAAGATTTTAATCAATTTCAAATCTTATTGCGATCCGCGCCAACACGAATAAATATTATCGAAAATGTGACTGTGCGATAAGTTGTGAAATGAGCAAAACATTATCGAAGCGTAACATGCAACCCTGTAACAAATACACATATGGCTGCACTTACCGTTCTATAATTTTGTTCAATTCTATGCATGATTAAAAGCGCTTGAACATTATATATGTTAGATAAGTGTGAATAAAGTGTATTATTGTTATTATTTGACATTATGCATATTGTAAGTGAGCAACTCTACAATAATCACTGTAAGTAATTATATCAACAACAAAAACCTCTTCGCGGGGACGTTTTTGTTGCGGCCAAAAAAAAAAAACGAGTTGAAAAATAAAACAATAGAGGACGCCAATGTGAATGTGTGAGTGCATGTGTGCATGTATGTTTGCGAATGTGCATATTTGCATATTTGTTCATATTTGTCAAATATCAGTGCAACAAATAGTGTCACGAAAATCGTACAAAAGGGAACACTCCACTCCCAAAAGTGAAGGACAGGTAATTTTGGTAGTTCGGCGTTACTGCTAGGCAATAGAGATGGGCGCGTGTCGAACTAGATTTAACAAGGCAACGAAAGTACGCAACATCGCACGGCAAATGCACGAAAGTGACAAATAATATAAATAGAACATTCAATTATACAAATATGTTTGCCAAAAAAGTGGTTTATGTGTCAAACAGTTGCCGCTTGTCTGCAAACCATGCTAAAGATTCATGTAAACATTTTTTTTGATATTTTTGTAGTCCTTATTTGGCCAGAAAACATTCGTAAAACCTTGTTAAGTCATGTTTGCGTTGCGTTCCCATTTCTGTTCTTAATAAACCAAGAAACTAATCGTTGCCTTATTTCAGAACCAGCCAGAATGAATTTTGTAGCCGGCGAGCCGCTGCCACCCGGATTTGAGGATGAAATGTCGTCGCGCACGGCTGTCATAACAAAGGCGATTGACAACTACAAAGACGGCGCCTTAATTGGCACCGAATACGCCGTGGAGCTGCATGGCAGCGGTCAAATGCGACCCGATTATTTTTGTGTGCTGTGCAACACATGCAATGACAGCCGCTCTATATTCATACACTGGACGTCGTTGCCACATCGCAGCAACTATCTAAAGACGCACTTTCAAAAGGCCTTTGAACTGCTGCAGCAGTTGCGTCGCGCCTCGGGCAATTCAAACGAATTGTGGGTTAATGTCACCAACAGGTTGGTGCAAAGTATTGAAAAGCATTTTGGACGCAGCACACAAATCTTGGTCGCTGCAAGCGATGATTTTCGTCGTAGTCGTCCTAAGATCTGTACACAGGTACGCGATAAATTTCATAATGATGAATGCGCCGGTCCAGATTTCGTGGACGAGGTGCGTCAAATGATAATTGAGTCGAAAAAGACGGAACAAATAACAAATAAAGGCAATGTCGCCGATTCCTCAACAATCATACTGGATGCCATTTCCAGTGATGACGAGGATAATTTTGCAACAGCCACGGGACAACTAAAACAAACGATGCTTACGCTCAACAAGAAGGCACGCAAGAAACAGGAGGAACAGCAGCCGGCATATCGTGCCATTAATCGCTCACCGCCCGTAGCTGGCGGTGATAAAGCCATAATACCGGGTGTTATCAAGCCGGCGGGCCCTAAGGGCAAGCTGCCAACGCCAAAGGAGTTGTCGATGCAGGCCTCGCAAATAGCTCAGGAGCGCTACAGATGGGAGAAATTTCGTTGCCTGTTGGAGATACAATTGAAACTGTTGCGCGATGACACCGAAACATATGAATCGAATCCAGAAAAGCATCCCGATTATTCCGAGGAGTGGAAGCAGTTTTGGAATCGACGCTACAAGCAGCTGCAGGAGGAGAAGAAATGCGATCCAAACAACTATGATTACAAGCCCGAATGGATTAGCTACTGGAAGGATCGACGCGTTGAGCTCTTTAACATATCGGTTGCCAAGATCAAAAAGGAGCTTAAGGAAAAGTTTAGCCTTGGCGATGAAGATGAAGAACACACAAAGGATCTCATGGAACGCTACAAAATACGCATCAGCAGTCCCAAAACTACATCAGATTCGGCCATAGCCGCCGTATCTGTCTCATCATCGACCAATGCTGCCTTTCGCCGCAAACCCAACTATCGTGGCGCCAAGAATCGTAATGGAGTCGCCGGTGCAGGCGGTGAAGCTGTCATCGACATAAGCGATGACGATCACGAGCAGGCACCGACGCCACCCTCCGCTCGTCCCAGCCGCCGTCCACCGTATGGCCGCTCCATGTCGCGCTCGATGTCACCGAAACGTGGACGACGTGACGTACCGGCGCGCATGGGTCGGCGTTCACGTACACGTTCGCCACCTGGCCCGCGGCGGCGTCAGCGGTCGCGCTCCAGATCGCGCTCTTCACATCGGCGCGGGTCGCGCTCGCGCTCGCCCTTTAACCGTGGGCGGGACAGATCGCATCAATCGCGCGGTCACGACGAATATATGGAGCGCCAAGATCGGGGCGAAAAGGAGAGGGCGCTCGAACGAAGCGGTGATTACTACAGGGAGCGTGCAGATAGTTATACACGTACCGCGCGCAACTATGAGCCCATGGGCACATTTCGTGTGCTCGATCCGCGCTCGTATCCGGAATACAGTCAGCATGGCGTCAAGCGTTCGTCATCGCCAACCAGCACAAGTATTGTAACAGCGTCCAACAAAGATGTGGAGCACACGGATGAAGCCGAAGGTCCACTCACGGTGGTTAGTGTGCTGCGCATGCTATCCGCATTGGAGGATCAGCTGGGCAGTCTCGGTCCCAAAGCGCTCAATTTGCTAAGCAAGGCACTGGCCATGGAGAAGGTTAAACCGAATGCCGCCGAGGATTTGCTATTGAATGAGGACAATTGTGTGTTCCTTGAGACCACCAAGGAGAAGCTAAAAGGCATTCTTATTGCCGAAGTGCTCGAAGATCCACAAAAAGTGCGCGTTGTGAAAAAGTTAGTCACCAATATTGCGACCATCATCTTCCAGGCCTCAACCAAAGGTAAGTCCAACACAAAACAAAAAAAAAAACCCCAAAACCCTTTAGACTTTCCAGATTCCAAAAACCACTCCACTGGGTATGGTAAGTATGTGGTGGCTTGTTGGGCAACCGGACCATTCCGACAGTTGTGCGCATATACATATATATTTTTGGCCATATATATATATATATCTGTGATCTAGATCCAAGGTACAAAATTGAATTTTGTAATGCCATTCCCTTATACGTTATAGCTGCTTTTATATATATATGTATATATATAATCCTTGTCCAACATGGGAATCGGCGGCCTTTTTGTGATCATGACACAGATATATATATATATTAATCCATATACTTTGTATGCGTTCAGGTCCGATTTGTCCAATTCTTTCGTTCGTTTTGTGCGGTTCAGAGTTCGTTTTATTGTTTGTTCCGATCGTGCTTTCGCGTGTTATCCCAGTGCTATATACTATATACCCAACATTTTCCGATTCGAAATCTAAATATATATACATATGTCGTTGTTGCTTATTTTTGGCATATATCCCCTCAATATATAATAATAATAATCTCCCAATAATAAATTTGAATAATCTTAAGATATGGCATTTGGGGTCAATTTTTTTTAATAAGCTTCGTCGTCTTCACTTTGCATTTTAGAATACAGTTTAACATATCGGATAAATGATATTTTTCGATTAAAGTTTAAGATACTATATATACGATGTGAATAACTTTGGCGGAAAGTATTTTGATTCACAGTTCTTTTGCGGTGTTCTCCTCCGAGCTCTGTTGCTTGTTCGGGTTTCTTTTGTATTTTTCAATTCTGTTCCGGTTTTTAAAAGTACACATATTTTTATTCTACTGTAGGTTCGTGGTTCAGTGTATTTCGAACCGAACAGTTTTGCCCCCAGGTTAGTTTTGTGCAAAAAGTGCCGCAAATGATGGAAAATCAAGAAAGCAAAAAAAACAAGCGAAATGACGCTAATCGGATAATACCAATTGCAGCAAAAAAGAGAAAAAAGAGATTCAAGAAAAAACGTGTAAGAAAAAAACAAAAAAAAAACCCAAAAAAGACGCCGCGTGCCCGTTTCCGTTTCCGTTACCGTTTCCGTGTCAAGTGTTCACAATCAAGAAATCAAGAAAATCGTTGCAGTATCGAATCGTACGTAACCGAACCGAACCGATCGTAATTCTTGGCGTATGTAATGGCTTTCATATTTAGTTTAAGAGATACAATAAATTAATTAATCGTATGCAATAATTATAATGTAATTAATGTCCTTTTCCTACCCATCCCCATCCCATCGATACACATACACAGATGTTCAAGAGTTGTCGCCGACTGAGTCCAAGCTGAACGAATTGACCAAAAAGGAATACAAATTGCCGTATGATCGTCAGATCGTTTCCTCCAAGTTGGCCAGCGCACTGATCAAGAATGGTGTGGACGATGTGAATACCGAGGACATGAATCGACTGATGCATTTCTTCACGCTGCTGGCACGGACGAATCATACACGACGCCAAACCGATAGTAGCAGTGGGCTCAACTTTGCCGAGGTGCCACTGCGTTTGGGTTTAGATAGCAAATCGACATTGGATGATGCTGCCGACGGTTCCAATTTGCGTATTGATTTGGTTGAACTCATCAAGGAGGTCGAGAATCAGCTAGCCGCCAAGGAGTCATCAACAACATCATCGAATATTGTTGGCAATGCCACGAAGACAAGTAGTAGTAGTAATGCCAACGAAACGAGTAGTGGATTGGAATCTCTTACAGATTCAGATATGCAGACGCTGTTGCAGAACTTCAAGTTTCTGTCCAGCGATGAGCAGGTGCATCTCATCGGTCATTTGCGTAAACTGGAAACGACAGATCCGCCGCGTGTCGAACAGTTGCGTAAATATGTTAAAATTTCCGAGCTTAGCGGCGATGGTGAATTGTGCAGTGACTATTTAAGCCGTGTCGTGGCCATCAATCGTCCGGGTCCCAACAACAACAACAAGAACAACAACGACGAGCGTACGGAACGTGGCGCCAATGTCAACTCACTGCTGGGCAGCAGCGTATCGTTAACCAATGCCGCCACATCATCATCATTATCATCCGTGAGTACAATGCGTCGCATGAGCACCGAACGTGATCGCTCCTCGCCATCGAAGCTGCAGCGACGCGGAGGAGGAGTTGGTGGTGGACGCAATACACCAAACTTTTTACTGGACGATGATGACGATGATGATTACAATTTTGATGATTTGGTCATGAAGGCAAACAACTCGAATGGCAAGAAATCGATTATGTTGGGCAACAACAAGAACAACAATCCAATAATACCCAATGCCCAGAAGGCCATAACGCTATCCAATCCTTTGACATTCAAGCCCGCAGCGCCAAAGATCTCACTTATGGATACGGAAAATATAATTGCCACTCTAATGGGCACCCTGACCAGTAACAGTAATCAGGCGAGTGCGGCCAAAGCACAGAAGCTGCAACAGCAGCAACAGCAAGAACAACAACACCAACAACAGCAGCAGCAAAAACAACACCAACAGCAACATCAACAACGCAACAACAATTTTCCAAACTATATGCAAAATCGCACACAACAACAGTCATTTGTACCGAATAATGGTGGTAACAATTATTATAACTATGGCGGCGGTGATCCTCCTTCTTATCTCGGCGGCCCGCCACACCAGCCCCAACAACAGCAGCCGCCGTTTAATACGGGCAACTTTAATGCCTATGGTCCACCCATGGGTCCCGTTGGTGGTGGTAATGGTGGTGGAGGTGGAGGTTACGGTGGCCCAATGAATCCCTGGAACAATGGGCCACAGCAGCAGCACCCATATAGCAATAATCCCCAAAGCTATATGGCGCCGCCTCAGCAACAGCAGCAACAACAACAACAACAGCCGCAGCAATACAACAATATGTATGGCGCCCATCAATGAAAACGAAAGAGACGACCAATCCATTGTAAAAAGAGAAAGAAACTTGAAGTAATTGAAACAGTTAAAATAACGATAACTAATATTAAGTCTATTATGAGCTGTGGACAGCTAAGAACCGTGTGTTACTATTTCATTTAAAGCAGATACTTTCCAGCACTTTCTGCACTTTTTTTTTTTTGCTTTTTCATTTTTAAACTTCCATTTAAATCATGAATAAGAGCTGTACATAAATTGAAATAAACATGCAGTCACAAATAAGTATTTACATAAAAACAAATTACATAGATGATTCTTAATTCCGATTATAATGATTCAAGTATATAAAATTTGAATCGGGTAAATCGTCAATTATAAAGAATTGAAAGCATTATTACATTTTTTTAGGTTCAGGTAAGAATTAATCAAAGTATCTTTGGGGAAAAGTAATATTTGGCGTAGTTTAATCAATTATTACTATAGCATTAACATAACCAACGATATGCTATCTAAATTAGGAATTAGAAATGGCCTTTTGTACTATATCTGAAGAATATCATGTTTATTTTCTATACTCCCTTTTAACAATCAGACTTTTGCATGTCGCCACAATGCCAATGTCGTTTTTATATGCTAACGAAAATCTATGTTGTATTGTAGTAGTTTTGGGCCAAGTCAGTTGTGGCTGTAAGGCAGCTGTAGGAAATTAACTGTTTGTCCCTTAAATATCTTTCCTAGCTCCAGTTGAAGCAGCTGGTGCAAAGATTCGCCGCTGTGCTTATAGATCCATTCGCCGGCATCTGTGCCTCCGCCGGCAACGTAATCGAAACGCTTTGGGCCACTTGTGGGTGAACTGAGCCAAATTTGTTTGTTGGGTGACTGTCGATTGATGACATAAGTACCGTTGCTTGGCCCCAGATTCACAGTTAGCACACCGTCCTGCACAAAACAAAGCAACAATAAATAAAATGATGTAACGCAAGTGCAAAACTAAAAAAGATTCATCAAGCTTACACCATAGGACACATCACTGCCGGCAAGTTCTGTGGCGTTTTCAGTTAGTTCGTCAAAGTAATCTGAGAGTGCATCCAACGTCTGGGAGCAGACACGGTCATAAGTGACGCTGTCTAGCGAGGATTCTGTTTCCGTTATGCTGCTAGATAATCTGCATATTGGTTGTGCCAGTATCGGGCTGGTGTTACTGGCAACACTTGTTTGGTTCAGATAAGGCCTAGTTGCAATCACTGTTCTGATATGATTTCTGTTTACAGCTGCTTTCACGACACGCAAATATAAGCGCATTCGATTCATTTTCAAGTCAATGTGTAAGGTTTTGCACACACGACTGTCTGTGTCCAGTGTTGCCAGTTAACTGAAGTTGAGCTCTCAGCTGACTGTATGCGAGCTGCCAGTTTTGCACAGAGAAAAATGTGATACTCGTTTTGTTGTTGGGTTTATTCAATATTTGAACGTTAAAAAACATTTTCCTTTCAGTTATATAAGTAACATAAAGTGTACAAAACGCCTTAGACAATTGTTGGCTATTTATTCGTTTTGGCGCGTTACCGAATTTTAGTGCTGCAAAGCAGTGCAAGTATCGCTTTAAAAACTATCGAGCGATTGTTGTGACGCGTGGTGTGTCATCGCCAATTTTCAGTATAGAGAAAAACCTATCAATGGCGTCCGCGTGAATTTACTACATATATTTTTTTGTTGTTTTTTACTTGAATATATAATCAATTTGTATTTGTACTTAAAAAAGGTTAAATAAAAAATCTACATTTATGTTACTGAACATGGCATTGCCCAGCAACTACAAGCAAATTGCGCCAACTGGGCCGGCGACTCCATTGCCCAGCGTCGGCGGTGGTGGAGGTGGAGGCGGCGGCGGCAGTGGCAGCAGCAGCAGCCGGTCGCGTTCTTCTGGCGGTGGTGCTGCTGGCGATCGGAATAAAGATCAAACGCCCATATTTACGCACAGCAACTATGGCAATCCAGCGTTCACACCACAGAAAGTGACCAAATCATCGAGCAGTAAAACGCAAAGCGAGTCCCGTCTGCCAAAGCCACCAAAGCCGCCAGAGAAACCCATACTGCCATATATGCGATACTCGAAGCGCGTGTGGGACAGCGTTAAGGCGCAACATCCGGAGCTTAAGCTTTGGGAGTTGGGCAAAAAGATTGGCGCCATGTGGAAGCAGTTAAGCGAAGATGAGAAAACCGAGTATATCGATGAGTACGAGGCGGAAAAGGTTGAGTACGAGAAGTCACTGAAAGCATACCATCAGACGCCCGCCTATCAGGCGTATATCTCAGCCAAATCCAAGGTGAAACCCGAAATAACCGATGTCCATGAAACGCCATCACGTGGCGGTGGCAGCAAGAGTCAACACGAGCGTCGTATCGACATCCAGCCAGCCGAGGACGAGGATGATCTGGACGAGGGCTATACGGCCAAGCATATGGCATATGCGCGCTACTTACGAAATCATCGTCTCATCAACGAGATCTTCTCGGAGGCGGTTGTACCCGATGTCCGTTCCGTGGTCACCACACAGCGCATGCAGGTGCTTAAACGTCAGGTTAGCTCACTAACGATGCACCAGACCAAACTGGAGGCGGAGCTGCAGCAGATGGAGGAGAAATTTGAGGCGAAAAAGCAACGTATGCTCGAGTCGAGTGATGCATTCCAGGAGGAGCTGAAGCGCCATTGCAAACCGGCCGTGGATGAGGACACTTTTTTGAAAATGGTGCATCGAATGTACGATGATATCAAGCGGGATCGGCAGCGCATCGAGGATACGCCATGTCGCGCCAAGGAGGAGCCACCGCAGCCACCGCCACAACAGCCGCAACAGCAACCAGCGGCACCCGAGGCAAGCGCTGCACCCAACAAACCGGAGCCGGCGAAGCAACCACCAGTTGTAGTGGCTGCACCACCGCCGCAGCCGTCGCAACCACAGGCGCCACCACCAGGACCAGTGCATGAGCTGGCCAGCAAAACAGATCCGGAGCCCATGGACATTGAGCCTTCACCGAAGCTATCGGTGCCGCCGCCACCGCCACCATCAACGAAGCTCAATGACAAACTGGAACTCATTGAGCCCATGAAGGATGCCCTAAAGCCGACAGTGCAGCCAATGATCGCTATTCAAGGCAAGAACAGTACGCCCACGGCAACACCTCCGCCATCGCTTAGCAATGAGCCGCCAACAACAACACCAACTCCGCCGCCAACGCAACAACAACAGCCACCACAAGCATCATCAGCGGCATCAGTGGCAACGGCGTCACAAATGCATCCATCACATGTGCATGGTGGACCAGGTGCACCACCCGGCCAGTCGTCGCATCCATCACATATGCCACCGCATCAGCAGCAACAACAACAACAGCCGCCACCGGGTGGCATGCCCGGTTTGCCGCCACCATTGCCGCACATGGGCTATGCTAACTATGGTGGACCCGGTGCTGGTCCCGGCCAGCATTCACACTCGCACTCACATTACTATCAGCCACAATATGGGCCCCATTCGAGACCCCACTCACAGCCCTACTATTCCCACCTGCCGCCCTATCAGCCCTATACGCCGCTGCACTTTGCCAGCGCTCGGGAGCAGCAGCAGCAGCATGGCACTGTGAATGCCCCAACAGCTGTGCCACCACCACCACAACAACAACAACAGCAGCAGCAGCAATCGCAGCAACAGACACAAGGTCCACCACCACAACAACAACAACAGCAGCAGCCGACGCCGCCGCCGCCTCCTCCTGCACCATCTGGTCACCTACAAGAAGCTGCAGCAGCAGCATCAACAGCGGCAACTGTTGGTGGTACATTATTTGGCGCACAACAACTGCAGCCAACTGCACCAACAGCACAACAAACACATGCGTTGCCACAGCAGCAGCCACCAACAGTACCAGCACCACAGCCAGCAGCAGCAGCAGCACAGCCTGTAGCGCCACCAGCAGTTGCAGTTGCAGTAGCAACAGCAACAACAGTCGCAGTGACATCCTCAGCACCAGCAGCAACATCTGCAGCGGCAACGCCAACGCCTGGTGGAACGCCCGCTGCTCAGCCGCCGCCACCACCGTCGCCGGCAGCGAGCAGTGACAGTGCGACAACAACAACAGTAACAGCAGCAGCAGCATCGAAAAACGATTCGGATAAACACGAAACGGAATAAAAGCCGAGCCGGCGAGGCCAAAACACTGAATATCAACAACAACTCGCACTTCGATGTAAAATGTCATTGGAAAACAAAACAAACAAACAAAAGAGTAACTAACATCATTAACAAGATTAGTTTAGAATTAAGCATAAACTTATATTACCATATTTTTAAACATAAATTGTCTTCAACTTATTTTTTTTTTTTTTGCATTTTACCAAATCAATTTAATGATTCTGCTATTATTATATTTATATCATATACATACATGTACGATTGAAAATAGATATTTTAAACAAATTGTATGCAAAAAACCGAATATATAAGTATGTCTTTATATATATATTAATTGGTTTTTATTTTTGCGCCAGCTTTTTTGTATCATTTTCATTAGGACGCACAGTCTATCGGCTGCTAGCCGATATAACAATCGATAATTAATATTATTGCATGCCGGACAGTAAGTTGTTTTGTTTGCATTTCACAACGTTTTATTGTATCGAACAAAGTACGTTTGATGCAATATCTGGGAAACGTAAGGTCGCTGCCCTGTCGTTGGCAATTTGCTAGCAATTTATTACTTGCTGCTGCTGCTGCTGTCACAACAGCAACCGCAACCTCTTGCACGCGGTCATCATCATCATCAATATTCGGTGTATCTTCGTCGTTGATTCATTTGCAGCATAACAGGAAAATGAGTGAGAAAAGCTCTAATTCAGATTATACAGCGGGGACCAGCTCTGTGGCGTTTGTGACCACACCGGACAAGGAGTCGGCCAAGAAACTGGCTCATGGCCTCATTGAGCGTAAATTGGCTGCATGTGTGAATATTGTTAGTAACATCGATTCCATCTACATGTGGGAGGGCAAAGTCAATGAGGATAACGAATACCTAATGATGATCAAGACGCGCTCGACTCGCATCGCTGAGCTAAGCAAATTTGTACGCGAGAATCATCCATATAGCGTTGCCGAGGTAATATCCCTGCCCATAGAAGCTGGAAACTTGCCATACTTGAATTGGATAACCCAAACGGTGCCAGAGAAAGCGGAGAGCCAAGACTAAAATTGTTATGCAAAATTCAAAATCAATTTAAATTTAAGCAAATAAACGTTGTGCATTGAATTGAGGTTTTACTTTCGCCGCTTTTAGTCTGGCGTTGCCAGACTGCGCGTTTCTCTTGAAGCAGGCAACAGAACATAAAATGCAAACAGCTGTGATGTCTAAAAGATATGGGGAATGCGTTCAATATTTACGCTGATCTTAATCGCTATTTCACGTTGTAAAAAGTGTTAATAATATTTTAAGTTGATTTAAATACTTTGTAACAACTCATTAGGTTTATTGCTTGTAAACAATTAACGATAGTTGGCTATCGGCATGTCTATCGATTTTATACCATCTCCAATGTGACTCGCGCATGGAACGTTTCTGCGCCAACAAAAAAAAGAAAACACTCAATAAACGCGCGATATAGGCATGTCCAATGATAATGATGTGGGCGTGCATCGCTTGGAGGGCACAGCTGGCAAGGAGCAGCGCGGCGGCTTAGTGCTAAAGAAGCCCAAGGACAGCAGCGCCAGCGACAGTTTTAAAGTACCGCAGCCCTCTCTGCTGGGCCTGGACAAATTGGCCGCCAAGCGACGCGCTGAAAAGGCGCGTGCCGAACGCCTGATATCATTTCAGGATAACGAGCATGACGACAGCGGCGGCGGTGGTGGTGATGGAGGTGTTGGTACACCCTCGAGCACACCCACAACGCCTGTCAGCGAATTCGCCTTCAAAAAGCCGGATACGAAAAGCTTTGAGAAGCTGAGCCGGCAATTGCGCGAACACAAGGATGAGACACCCTCGTACACCGGCGGCGTCTCAGAGAAGGCGCGCGAACGTCTTCGTGAGCATATCCAACGGGATCGGGATCGCCACAAGGGCAACTCGCACAAATCGCCGCGCGATGAATCAGAGATGAGGCGAGACCGCGGCAGGGAGCGCGATCGAGAGCGTGAACGTGACAGACAGCGTCGCGGTGACGAGCGACGCAAACGGGCACGTGAACAAGATCGCGAGCGTTATGGTGGACGAGATGGCAGACGTGATCGACGTGATCGTTCTTTATCCGAGCGCAGCTTGCATACGCCAAGAGAACCGGGCACGCCAGGTGGCACGGCCGGAGGTGTGTCGAATTCCTCCTGGGATGACGAAGATGCCGAAGGTAGCAGTAATCGCAAATCCGATTGGGACTTTCCGACGCCACACAGCTCCGGCTACGGTACAGCTGATAGGTCCGAGCGAGGTGCCAGTCGAAGCAGCCGGAATCCTAATGCTGCGGATGATTCAATGCGTGCGACGCCCGCTCATCGTTATAACCAATGGGCCCACGATCGCAAGCGCAGCGGTGCCACGCCCTGGACAGGCGATGCCGAGTCACGTGACCTATGGGAGGAGGAGCAGCGGCGTCTCGATCGCGAATGGTATAACATCGATGAGGGCTACGACGATGAGAACAATCCGTTCGGCGGCAGCACAAATGCCGACTACTTTAGCCGGCGCGAAGAGCAGCTGGAGCAGAAGCGCAAGAAGCGTATCAGTGCACAACAGCGTCAAAATAATCGTGACAACGAGCTGTGGGAGAGGAATCGTATGCTTACGTCTGGTGTCGTCACCTCGATCAATGTGAGCGATGATTTCGACGAGGAGGCGGTGGAGCGTGTTCATTTGCTGGTGCATCATATTGTGCCGCCATTTTTGGATGGTCGGATTGTGTTCACTAAGCAACCGGAGCCGGTTGTGCCCGTCAAGGATCCCACATCCGATATGGCGCTGCTGGCACGCAAAGGTAGCGCCCTGGTGCGCACCTATCGCGAGCAGAAGGAACGCCGCAAGGCCCAAAAGAAACACTGGGAACTGGGTGGCACCAAGCTGGGCAACATAATGGGTGTGGAGCGGCCGCAGGACGAGGATGATGCCAAATATGACAAGGACAATGATACCGCCGACTATCGCAAGGACCAAAAGTTTGCCGATCACATGCGCGACATGCAGGATACCAAAAATGGTGGCGGCAAAAGTGAATTCTCTCGCAAGAAAACGATTGTCGAACAACGTCGCTATCTGCCCGTATTCGCCTCACGCCAGGAGCTACTCAATGTCATACGGGAGAATTCGGTGGTGATCATTGTGGGCGAGACTGGCAGTGGCAAGACGACACAACTTACCCAATATTTACACGAGGATGGCTACAGTAAGCGTGGCATGATCGGTTGCACGCAGCCGCGTCGTGTTGCCGCCATGTCCGTTGCGAAGCGTGTCTCCGACGAGATGGACACACAATTGGGTGCGTTCAATACCAAATAACAACTACAACACTTTTCTTCTTAACGTTAACTAACTTTGCATCTGTTGCAGGCGAGGATGTTGGCTATGCAATACGTTTCGAGGATTGCACGTCGGAAAGCACCGTTATTAAATACATGACCGATGGTATTCTATTGCGTGAGAGCTTGCGTGATCCCGACTTGGACAGCTATGCGGCCATCATTATGGACGAGGCGCACGAACGTTCCCTCTCAACGGATGTGCTCTTCGGATTGCTGCGCGAGGTGAGTTTCATAAATGGTGGAGGTGAAAGCTTCACAAAGCTTATTAGTTAGACTGCAGCTTGGTGAAAGCTTGAGAAAGCTTTTAAGTTGTCCAACAAACTCCAATCTTATGTCCCATTTAAGATCAGCTGATTTTACATTTGTTATCTTTTTGGTGGCTAGTTGAAAGAATGCGTATTTCGGTTTCAAGAAGAAGAAAATATTCGGTGTCAGACGAATAAAACTCATTGGCAGTTGTTGTTTTTGTTGTCCGTTGATAAAAATTTAATTATATCCAAATATAAAACATGTTACAAATGTTTCATTTTCAAATTTCACATTTGCAAATTGATGTGTATGTAAATATTTCATAAATCGCTTAAGATACTAAAACAAAAAGTACATAAATTTCTATGTATATATATATTATGTATGTATGTATGCAATCGCATATATGTATTTTTGTATGTATGCAATCGCATATGTATGTATATATGTATGTGTATAGTTCACTTACAAACTAATTGCAGGATTGCAACTACTATCAAATTAACACTACGTCACGTAATGCATGAACGTATGCATGTATATATGTATGTGTAGGTTGTGATGCGCTTGTATGTTTGTGTTGTGGTGGATTTCATTGCACGCACACAAGTATGCTGTAAAATTTGTATAGCGGCACAAGATGCCGCCATGTTTGAATATTGTTTTTGTTTTTTTTTTCTTTTTTGGGAATTGCTTAAAGTTTATTGTGTATGTATGTATGTTGCTTTTGTAAACATGTATGTGTGTGTCGCGCTGCGCTTATATAGAATAAAACGAAGAAAAAAAAATATTAAAATAAATAATAAGAGTGCCTGCATATTATTTATATTCCTAATGCAACATAATAATATATATATATATTATAACAGGCGTATATATTATAATAGCTATAATAATACAATAATATTAATTATAATAATAGTTATAATAATAATAAAAAAAAAACAACAAATTGTTAATAAGTCTTTTCGAATTTCACAGTGTGTCTCTCTCTCTGTCAGAATATACAAATAGAAATACAATTCGTAGTTGTTAGATAAATGTTTCGTGTGTGTGTTTTGTTTGTGTATTATGCCACAGTGAAAACATGTGTGTGTGTGTTGTGTGTGTGTGTGTGTGATTGAAATGCACGCTGTTTTGGGCCACTATTTGTTGTTCTTGTTGTTGTTGAACGAAAGTTAAATGTTTTTCAGAGCCTGCTCTCTCTTTCTCTCCGTCTTCGTCTCTGTTTTTTTTCTCTCGTTGACATATTGATCATACATACATACATATGTAAATAAGTATATGTATACATGTATATGCATTTGTTGTTATTGTTGAACATGATTTATCTTATCACAATTTGCTTTCGATTTTGTTTGTGTTTCAGCAGAAGAATTTTAAAGCAGTATGTATGTGTATGTGTGTGTGTGTACATGTATTAATTAAAGTGAGTGTATAGATATTTGGTATGGTGTTGTTGTTGTTGTTGGTGTGTTGTTGTGTTGTTGTTGTTAGTTACTTTGAATAAGAATGGCATTTTTGCCTATTATTGAGCACCAGCAACATGCCCGCATTCATGCCAACGCTGCCCCATTTCACGCACTCCGACATCTGTAATATATATATATATATGAAAGATTTGAAGTTGTTCTTGTTGTTGTAGTACTCAAATGAGATGTAGATGGAAGATTGAAAGCTGAGACACAATTAAAATACAAACATTTGCTGCTATTTGTTTTTGTCCAAAATGTCGCGTTATGAAAATGTTATGCATACATATAGTGTATTTACATATGTGTAGTATATAGTATGTATGTATATGAATCTGTATACTCAGTCGAACACACGCACATATATATGTATATAATATGTATGTACATATGTATATATTCAATGATATATGGATATATATTCTGGTTTGCTTGTTCATTGTGTAAGTTGGCCAAAAACAGTTGTGCGTGTGTGTGCATAGGTGTGTGTGTGTGTGTGTTAAGTCTTTTTTGCTGCTGCAACTACAACAATGCGTGTGTGTGTGTTTGTGTTTGTTTGTGGCGGGCATTTGGAATATACATAGAGTTTGTAGTTATTGTTGTTCTTGTTGTTATTGTTACTAGTTAGTACCTATATATATATATACATTCACAATGATAACATATATAGGTACATAACTTATCAGTTGATCAAATGCAGCAGCACGTGATTAGCACTCGTGGTTACCTGTCGCTTGCGCACATCCTGCTGGCGACTGCCATAACGACACCAATACACAAAATGCTTATTATTGTTCCACAGACTCTGTCTGGCCTTGCGCGCCAAAGATACCTTATAAACAAAAAACAAACTTGTTTTAAACATACACTTTATATATATATACTTTATATTGCTTACCTGATTGCGTATATCCTTTTCAATATGCGGTGTTTTCTCTTTGTCTGCAAAATTATTGATACGCAATTCCCAGCCATGGCTCCAAATGTCCGCCAATGACATTTTGATCAGTTTGTATGTCCCATTTTCGCGTATTTTCACAGAAAATATCTCAATGGTTTCCGGTTTTGGTTTGTTATCTATCAAGCAAACGCATTAAAACATTAATATACGATTAATTCAAATGTAATTACTATTTGTGTGTACAACAACATTCGCCTGGCCACAAATTCAAATTTGAATTGCTGCAGCGTTGCCACATCTGTCACATCTGGTGTATGAGCGCAAATGTCTGTGTCTTATACAACACTAGTAGTTGTCATCGATTGTTTTAAACGATGTCGATTTTAATATTTGTTATGCACGACGCATGTATGCAATTATTGCATGTTTAGTTGAAATCCTTGTGAAATTGCAGTCCCATAAATCAAAAATCAAATGGAAAAATATTTTTTAAGGTTATTTTTAAAGTTTTGTTTCCTAAGCAATTGTAGTTTACAAAACTAAGGCAAAAAAATTATACGCAATATATGTTTCTAGAAAATTCTAGACTTCCCAAGAAAAATTCGAATTCGAAAATAATAGCTAACTGTTTCATGCTTTCCCTTTTAGTTTTTTTAGTTGTATGTTGTATAAGGCCTGTATTATATCATGTCGCTTATAATTTTCAGCTATAGTTAATTGCGTTTTACTTAAGTTGTTGCGCAATTGGTTTTGTTTTATGGCTGACATGGGCTTTAATCATATATAATTAACATCGTTGATATTTTAGCACTTAACAGTTCCTTTTTTTTGGTATGTACCTCTGCGATTTCGTTGTTGTTTTTGTATGGTTTTAGGTATTTGCCATGCGCAACTAATGTGCACGCATTCCACAAATTGTTGGGTGACGAGTTTGCTTTAGTGCTGCAATGGCTTCTACTCTCTTCGTACTGTTACGTTCCACAAATGTTGTTAATCGCACCCCTTCGCACATGTTTCGTCATCAGTAGGAAGAGGAAGAATGCATTGGCAGTGAGCTCATCTTAAGATTACTGCTCATCGCAGTAATCCTTTATATAACTTTTTTTTGTTCTTCTTTTTCTTGTGGTTCATTGAACGCAGTGCACAAAGCGACACCTGTTGAGACGCTTTGTGTGCAAGCGAAACTGATAAGCGCTATTTGTGACGTCACCCAGTGGGTTGAGTTTGTTTTATCAGCGATTTCAATTCAAATGCAGCAATTACAAAATTAACAATTGCAGTGTTTATCTTATCAGCGTGTCTATGGTGTATTTGCATACTTAGTGCGTATGTCCGTAAAAGTTGAGCAAACAATATGATAAATGATGAGTAAATGAAATCTAATATGGGTTCTTATTGGATTTGTCATACTTATATTTAAATGCAGTAGAGCAATTTGTTTTGTGATATCAATAACGGGCATGAAGGATAATCACAACATGGCATGCGATTAACAGCAAAAAGCTCTAGCAATTGATTGTTTCACACGCACACACACACAGAGACACACACTACAAACACCCAACCACCCCACCACTGGCTGCACGAGATGCAACAATCGTGTGAGCCGTGGTGAATGCCTATGTATAGTAAAGCTTTGAGCAAAAAGTAAACACTTGTTCACAAATTCACCACGCATCATCACAAGACTGAGATGGACTGAGACTGTTGGCAGAGCGGTCTGGCCAAACGGCAGCGACCGCAATAGAGAGAAAGAGAATAATAAAAGCTGCATGCGTGACTCAAGGCACATGATGCTAACTATGGGCAAGGCGCATTGTCAAGAGGTTTTTTTTTTTAATTATTCGTTTTGTTTACATTTTGTATTCGCGCTACACACACACATATACACACATTTGTAAGAGTGTATATCATACACATATTTGCACATTTATGTATGTATAACTGGAATGTTCTGGCAGCTGTCAACGCAGCGTTGTGAATGGTCATGTTGCAGTAGCAAGTGGGAGAGTGAGTTGAAAGCACAGAATGTGTGATGTGTTTGATGGGTGGGGTATGTATGTGTGTGTGTGTTTGTATTTGAGTACGTGCGTGCCGCGTACGTTCGCTGCTGCTGCGCTGCTGGCGCTTTGTTTTGCTGCCACTTCAAAGCTAAGAGAAGTGCCCATTGTTTTTGTCGATAATGTTGCTGTTGTTTTGCTGATTTTGTTTTTGTTGTTGTTGTGTTTTTTGATTAGATAAAACGAAAAGCGACATATATACATACGTACATATACATATGCACTGTACATTGTATATATGAATTTGTTGTTTTTATTTTTATTGAATGTCATTTTGAAATGAATATCAGCATTTGTCGAAGTTATGAGATAAGCTTAATTGCTCTGAAGTCCGTAGTTTGATATATCATCGTTAGACGAAAGAAAAACCAATTGAAAAGCAATTTTTAGGTCAACTACATTACCAAAACGCCAATTAACTGGGCTTAAATGATTAATCAAATAATTCATTATGTCTCTCTCTCTCTTTCAACAGTACTTATGGATATTAATATGTATGTTCATATTCCTTTAATATTGTTTGTTGTTGTAAATAACACAACTCACCACAAAACTCACACCCAAAAAAAAAATGGCAAAAAAAAGGCGAAGTTGTCAACACTAAGCGCTTTAACAGTTCGTTGTGAGCTTTTAGTCTCGTATCATTTGTTGTTGATTTTTTTTGCATTTGCATTTGCATTTTGTGCACTCTTTCGTACTCACCTTTGGCCACCTTGCACAGTACGATGCCGTACCATGACGCCACCGGCGTCTCGTTCTCGTCCTGCGTTTCGAGAAAGCTAATGCTGCTGCTGCCGTTGCGTGGAATAATCAGTGGTGGCGCCAATGTCAGGGCCGGGCAATCGATGTCCAATGAATCGCCATCGTTGGCAGCGGCTGCTGCTGCTGCGGCCGCTGCTGCCGCTGCAGCTGCCTCGGCTGCGGCGCTGCTGCGCACCTCTACAATAAAACCGCACTCGACGACGGCGCAGAAAATGCGCTGCTCTTCGGGCTTGAACCATTTGGATTCGCGCAGCTTTTGTACGGCGACGCTGCTGCCAAATGTTGCGTTCACATTGGCGCCGACGCTTAGTTTGTGTTGGTGATGCTGCTGCAGTGACGGCGGCCACATGGATGTGGGAGAGCTGGGCGCCGATTGTGAGTAGCCGGCGCTGCTGCTGCCGCTAGAGGGCGCTGTTGGCGTTGCCTGATTGTTGTGACCCTGCAGTGGCCACCATTTCAGTGAGCTGTAAAAACTGTTTGAACGGTTCATTGTGTGGGCGCTTTTGGGCGCTATGGGCGTGGCCGTGTGTCGTTGCACACGCGCGCGTAACTTTCACTAATTCACACACACACCGACACACAACACACTTGCAGCAGTGCGCGCGCGTTTGTCCCTCTTCTTATTTGTTTCTGGCTCGTTTTTACTGTTTCTGCAATGCGTTTCTTCTTGATTCGCTTTGTCCTATTTCGTTTGATCCAATTAGAATTTTGCTTTGCTTTACTAGATAACAACAAAATGCTTAAGTCGCGTGCTATACACTGCAAAAATGTGCTGCACAAAAATGTTTGTGTGTTTCAGTTACAAAAAAAAAAAAACAAAAACAAATATCAAGAAAAATGACAGTATCAAAAGGTCTGTGCCTGAGTGTCTGTGAAATCGCTTTTTGCCTGCCTGCCTGCCTGCCGTGTTTTGTTGTTGTTTTGTTTGGTCTGGTATCTTTTTCTTTTTGCTTTTTGTATTTTCTTTTCACACAGCGGTTTCGATTCGGTATGTTCGTGTTTTTTTCGCCTGAACGCCGTTTGTTGCTCTGTTTTCTGTTTTATATGAATTCGCTTCTGCTAGTTGCTGTTGCTGCTTCTGCACCGCAAGAGACTCGAAAGCCAAATACCAGCATGCCAAAGGTTTATTTATAACCAAAGCCGGTTTCGGTTTGTCAGCTCGCCAATGTGTTGTGTTTTGTTGTCGTCGTCGGCTGCGTCGTCGTCGTCGTTGTCGTAGCTTTGGTAGCGTTCGCTCTCTTTTTGTGGTGAGCTTCGTATGCTCTTGCTCTCTATCTATGTGTGTGTGAGAGTTTCTCGTGGTGAATTACGTTGTCGTTGTCATACCTCCCGCACCCCCGTTGCGGCTTCGAGCTTGTTGCACGTTCCGTTAGGCATTGCGCCTTTACATTGTGTTCTTTTATTTTTCTTTTAATATATTATCGCTTTAATTGTTGTTGGCATATCAATTTAATTATGTGTGCAGTTACTAAATCGCTCACCTAGCGAGGACTGCGATAACACAACGTCAAGCATGACTGCGACGTCAACAGCGACGGCAACGGCGACGTCGACTGTGACGGCAGCGTCATCAATGGCTGCGCCTGACCTTCTTTTTGTATTCTTATAAGAAATTGTGTGTGTATCGTTGAATATAAAAATTTTTTTGTTAACGTCGTAGTTTTTGTTATTGTTCTCATTGCCTTCGCGCCCTTCACACACGCATCAAAACAAATACATGCATACATTTACATATGTATGTGTGTGTGTGTGTTTATATCACATGTCAAAATAATCTTCGATATGATTGATTTATTTTATTATGAGAGAACTTGTGATGATGATTTTTATTTTTATTGTATTGCCAATTGTTGATAATTCTAATTACCAATTGATAACAATCATAAATCACATACATACATACAAACACACACATAAAGCATTTACATTTATACATTTTACAATACTTTAAGTAGCAAGATAATCTCACTGTTATCTCATATGTTTGTATGTTTGAATGTACATACATACAAACAAACATACTTAAGCTTAAGCTCTTAAGTTAAGTGCAAGGCTAAAAATACCAAAAATTTGCGAAAATCCAATAAACAAAAAAACATGCGAAATAAAAAAAAATATGATTATTATTTTTTTTTTTGGAGTTTTATTCATTTGCACTCGTTAATTGTTAACAGAGTGCTAAAACGTTTATAGCAAGTGCAACGAGCTGCGTTAAAATATGTTCTAATGTACATACATATCTATACATACATACGTACATATGTACATATGTCACTTCTCCCCCTTTTACTACTCTCTCCCTCTCTGTCTGTTTTCCACTTGATTATTCTGACATCTAAACATGCAATCTCTTTATATGTGTATGTGTGTATACGTTTGAATGTTTGTGGTTGAGGGTGTTCGGGGTGCGGGGGGGGGGACATTAATCACTCGTCACGCACCAAACCATAATCACATTATCAAGAATCCACTCAAACGTCGTATTGCGCAGGTCGATATTGTCGCTTTTCGCTTGTCGCCTGTTTGAGCGGCTTAACTTATCCCTATTATCTGGGCACTCAAAAGCTTTCGCGCACACACACACACACACACGCACAGAAGTAGACGAATCAAAGCTGTGTCTTAAGGTTAGTTTCGTTTGGGTGCATCATTTGACCTATTAAGTTGGTAAAGCTTAAAACTGGGCCAAGTCGTCGTTGACAGCGACGCCAGCTGCGACGTCGCAACGCTGCTGACGCTGCTATATTATTTGCTCGGTTCATTTTATATTTTTCATTCATTTCGGTCATGCATTTATTTCATTTCATTTCATCAAGTTTTTCATTGCAATTTCCCTTGCCATATCCACCACGACTATAGCATATGGTATATATATACTTTCAATTTAAATATATGCATAAAATGGATGAATGAACTTATAACTTTGGTTTTATATATATATATGTATATATATATATGTTTTTGTTTGCATGTAGGGCATTTGGAGTGCGGTTCAATAGACTAAAATCGATTCTTCTCTCTTCTTTCTCGATATTGTTTCAAGTTTTTCATTTACTCAGTATTTTACAGTCGTCGTTGATATTTTCGTTGTTGTTGTTTTAGCTGTTGTTGTTGCTGTAGACATTGCTATAAATACCCGCAGCTCTCCAACTTGTTGTTGTTTGGCTTTTGTTTTTGTTGTTGTTGTGTTTTGCTGCTGCTGTTTGGCATGTTATTCTCCATATCTATTTTTAGTTTAACCTTGCCGGGCCAGTCGGGTAGCATGTCAAGGTGTGTGGGGCAAAACGGGGGGGGAATTTGGCGAATAACAAGCAGCGCGTCGCAAAAAGGGAGAATTGTGCCTTGTGCGTGAAATAAACAAACATTATTATATGCCGTGTCGTATTTGTTGCGTTTAATTAACAACTCAGAATGTTTTTTTTTTATAGTTTTTGCAGTTACTGTAGTAACGGCACCCCGTAACCCCTCGCCTTACTGCACCGTTGCATTTATGTTCGAACTGTCAAAGCATCTGCATACATACATACATGTGTACATGTGTCCAGTTTACCGCAATGTTCGAAAATAAACAGTAACAAGTGCCAAAGAGCTTTTTGACATTCAATTACTTCTTCGGAAGAAGCTTTACCATACGATACCAATGTAGACAATTTGAGAGAGAAACATGCATACATACATATTTACAGCGTATCGCCGCGTCGAACTCTTTTGCAGAGTTGCATTCTCAATTGTTTTTGACATTTGATTATTATCGTTATTGTTTTTATTATTATTCTTATTGGATCGCTACAGTAAATTTATGATTAAGATAATCCTATATCAAAGCAAAACAAACTCGTTCTGCGATTCCGCTGCGCTGTTGTTGTTGTTGTTGCTGTTCATTTTACGCGAATTGCTGCAGTGTTTATTTTTCTCCGCTATTCACACACACTCACACACACACAGATTGCTCTCTCTTTAATGCACTTTTGCTGTCTCTCTGAGTTTAGTTTGTGTGTCTATGTGTATGTGTGTGCGTGTGTCTTTTCAATGGACAAATAATATAGCTAAACCACCTGTATTTGTATTTGTTTATATTCTATTATATTGTGTTCATTTTGCGGACAGGAACTGCAAAAATTATAAACTCATCAAGAAAAGGAAAACAAACAAAACAAAACACAATATTCAAAAGCCTGTGCTTATTTTGAATAATGAGCGAACGAACCGAAAGCTTCAAGTACATAAATAGATAGACACTAATACATACATATACACACATCTATCATATCTACATATGAAAAACAAAACGAAAAACTCGTTTTGTTTGCGCTGTTTGTCTTATGTTTTTTTTTTGCTTTTTGCCTTTTGTTTTTGTGTGTGTTAATTTGTAAGCCATTTTGATTAAAAAGGCTTTGCGGCTTGCGCCTAATGCCGGCAAATACCGTCGATATCTGGCCACAACCGGACTTTGGCTCCATGTCAAAACTTCTTTAAACCTATTTTCGTTTTTCGTTTCTTTTGTGGCTTAAGTAGATTTAAGTAAACAAGATCATAATAAAAGTCAATGCAAACCCAACTCGAACAGAATGCAATTTCACACACATGCATACACATACATACACATTTCATTCAATTGATCGTCTAGTCGATACATACATACATACAGTACATTCATAATGTAATTGACAATGTCGTGGGTCTAGGTCTGAGCTAGAGTCTAGGTCGGAATATTTGCGATAAATTGTTGTGCTTTTCACCGTATGTTACGTGTTGTTGTTGTTGGAGTACGAAGTTTGAATTGAATATTAAGCAAAGGGTCGATGAGCGGGATGAGCTTTCTGTAGCACAGATTTCTGCGAAAACCCGATCGATCTAAGCCGAGTGAAACATCCTGACTACAGCTCTTTCTAAGCGACGACCACCTGTCGCGGCCACTCGTATTACATACTTAGATGTACATAAGTGCGCGAGTGTGCGTGAGTTTGTTTGTAGCCCTAACTGCCAGTATCTTGACGTTGACGTCGACGTCGACGGGTCTGTCATGTGCTCTGCTTTTGAGCTATTTTTAGATTATCATAAAAAAAAGCGCGCAACATTGCGAGACAATAACAGCAAAAATAAACGTAAATATGTCTGTTTATGTATGTAAAAACTGCTACGATTCCTTCCTGTTGTTGTTTCGTAGGAGGGGGTTGAGGTGTATATCGTACGTATAATGTATAAGTTTGTGACAGTGTACATGGCACATGGCGGAAGAAAAGGACTTGAAGCAGCTGCTGCTCTTTTAGTTGTTCCTGTTGTTGTTCTTGGACAATGAGCCCAGTAAATAAACTAAATTGAATTGAAAAGCTGCTGAGCAAGCAGATAAGACATATGAACAATACGTACATGTATGTATGTATGTATGATTGTATGTATGTTCATATATCCAACGTTCAAGCTTCCTTTAACTAACCCACTCCCACCACTGCATCATTTTTTGTACTCATACTTTCGCTTTAACTCGCTCGCGCTCTCCCGCTACCCATCTCTTTCGATTCGTACTCATCTTTTTCTTTGCTGCGCTGCTGGGTGTTATTCACCTTCGGCATCGACAGCGTAGCGTCTTTTGCTTGAAAGCGTTGCTCATAACTCGTTTAGCGGCTTTATTGTTTGCCTTTGCCCGTTTGTTCTGTTTTGCAAATGTGCGGATAAAAACAAAATATGCAAAAAACGTCGAATGGCCATTGTTATTGTTTCATTTCGTTTAAAATTTATATGCACATATATATGTAAGTTTTGCGATTTTTGTTTTGTTTTTCGTATTTGGCGCTTTTGTTGCTTTATGTGTTTTGCCCGCATTCTTTATTTGGATTTGTGTGCATGTGTGTGTGTGTGTGTGTATGTGTTTTGTTTACATCTTGTTGTGGGAAGTTTTGCCAAAAATTTGTTGTTTTTATTACTGACTACGTCATATCAACGTTGCCACACCTCCAAATAGCAGCAGATTAAACTCACCACAGCAGCAGCGCTGCCCTTATCGCTCTCTCTCTATTGCTCTCTCAAATCAACACTTGGCGTTCTGTCGGTGCCAAAGCTGCCTGCACCGTTGTGAGCCTGCAGCCGAGTAATAATTTCTTATAAAATTGCTCTCGTACAAAATATAATGCACCGTAAATACAACAAGAACAAATGGCAAAAACAAAAACACCCGCTACCCAGTTCATCAGTTCATCAGACTCAAAGCAAAAGCTCTTCCAACTCAACCATTCCGACATTTTTCAATGCAAATGCACTGAAAATTGCATGCGGACATTAATTATATACATATTTGTCCCAGACATATCTCACATAGAATTTATTCCGCTGGCGCCAACAAAAACAAAATATAACGAACGAACTTTTGATATCTGAGTACAAATAGATAAGTAATCTATGTATGTAATTGTGATGTACATACTTTTGCTTATGCCCGAATTTTTGTCATCTTAAATATTTGTTGGCACAGAGCCCATCAAAATTCTTCAAATGATAAACATTCATTTATTTTTATACGTACACAAACATATATATATATATATATTTAATTTCCTTACTGATTTGTATTTACTCGCTTTATATTTTTTTGTCGGATTGTGAATTTTTTTGATTGCATGCAATTTCCTGCTAGATATGATGAATAATGTCAACAAACAAACATATACAGATGTGCATATAAATCATTTATATTGATTTATAAATCATACATATAAATGTTGATTTATCAATCCAATTGTCGCGTGCGCTAAACTTTTCGGATCATAACATTTACATTTCCTGTTTCCATACACATACACACACAGATGAATATATGCATGATAACAACAACAAGCATCGATTTCGTTTCGTTTCGATTCGATTGTTTACTATGCAAATATTATCGAAATCAAACTGCATCTTAAATACAAAACGCTTAATCACCACAAACACACACACACATACATACATACGTGTATATGTAAATATTTCAGTTTTAAAGTCACAAGCTTAAATCGAGTGGCTTACTACTGGTCGTGTTATCGCTATCAAGATTGATATACAACATTCCATATATTAAACGTATTTAATGAGACTGCTCTAAACAACAACAAAGATGGGTTAGCAAATACCTTATTTTGTATATAGAAAAATTATATCGATAAATATCGATTTGAATGAAAACGTGGGAAACGGAGTTAAGTTTCATTAAAACTACAACTAACAGAGAGACTTATGATACCCTCTTTATAAGTGGATAGAGGGTATAAAAACAAACTCATTGTACGTACATACATACATACGTACAAGATAAAGTACATTTATATTACATTCATAAAGTAGCCTACTTAATGGTTTTTGCTTATACAATTCGAATCAAATGTGACTTCTAAAGTGTTTCATCATAGCTCGTTTATTATAGCGATAGCCATAGTCAGTATTAGTCACAGCCATAATCCAGCTGATGAAATACTTTATGAACTGAATAAACAGTAATCCCTTAAACCGATTCAAATGCGAGCAACTCAAAGCTCATCCAATTAGTTACTCAAGCAAAGTGCTTTTTTGAGTGCACTTTCAAGGCTACATATGTATGTATGTGTATGTATGAAGTTATTCGATGTATTTCGTTCGAATCCTATGTAAGTGTACATAGTTGAATACGATGAATTAACGGCTGTTTGTTTATACTGCATACTCACACATGTACATATGTATGAAGGTATGCATGTATGTATGTTTGTATGTATGTTGAACTCCTCTGATCATATCGATGTGTCAATTAATATCGATTGCAGTTGTTTTCTTTTTGCTTTCGCATATTTAAAAGTATCATAATCTTAATAAATGTTTATTTGGTACAATTATCTGTATGCATGGTACATATCTTAAAGCTTTTATAGCTTTTATTTATATAGCTTTAACTGTGGAATTATGTCAACGTTATCTTTTGTTCTCATGAGCAATAATATACTATTTATTCAAGTATGTATGCGCTGTACACACATATGTACGTACGTACGTACGTACGTATGTATGCATGTATGTGTGTGTGTGTACACATGTACCATTTAAATTGTGTACTGTTTGTCAGAGTGCTATCGTAATTGCCGTGAATGGGACATTGTTTAACATCATTTGACTCTGGGCTGCTCAGATAAAAACAAAAATGAATCAATGTGTTGGCGTTGAAGCAACAGCTCCAACTGTATGTACATACATACATAACTCTCTCGAAATGCATACAGATGTAAACATGTACATTTTGTACACATTCTATGTGGTACATGTGTGTGTGTGTGTGTTTGTACCTGTACGCGTTCACGATAAGCCTCATAATAAACTTTATGGATTTGTAAATATGTATTTTGTGGGCTTGTCTCCCACCTAACACATTCATACATAAATATGTACAAAGATATAAACGCATATGTACAAACACATAAACCGCAATGTAAACTAATGCGCAGTTCGCTTGTTAAGTTGCCCGTGACTTAAAATGGTTCGCTGCAGCAACAGCATTTGCAGGTGCTGCAACGGCATTGTTCGTAACGGCATTATAAGCTTTTGCATTTTCTTGCCCGGGTATGCACCACACAACTCACCTTGTTGGCCCACGCATGCAAGAACACACTTACACACACCACCACAACTTACTTATGTATGCGTGTTTGTAAATTTAAATGAGAATACAGGATCTGCTGCACGTTCTCATCTTGAAAAAGCTGCGTACGTGAGCCGTACCAGGTTTTGCCCCGTTGCGTTTTACCACCCAACCACCCAGCTGGATTATTTCACTCGTGCGACGACTTGTGAAATCGTTAAATCGCTTCGAGTCGCAGTCGAAACGATGAGAGAGCGCTTCTCTGCGCTCTGCGCTCTGCCGGGCTCTCTTTGAGCGCTTCGTGTGTGTGTGTGTGTGTGTTGAGTTGAGTTTCGTGTTAGTATGAAACTCAACACACTTTGATGTAGGCACGCGTCAGGATTTTCTGCTACATGGATTTTTATGACTTTGACTTGGCAGACACGCTGTTTAGCTCAAAGCTCTGGGGGCCGCTACTCGGGATTTGGGTCATGCTCATATGTATGTACAAGCCCGGGCATATGCTCTTAGGTCAGCCTTATGTTTTAACTTTTCTCTCAACTTTGACATATGAAAGATTTGATATAACGTTTAGTTAATGTACTTATTGAATTCCCTACTTTGTCTTCGCCGCCTTTTCAGATTGTGGCACGGCGCCATGACCTGAAACTGATTGTGACATCGGCAACGATGGATTCCACAAAGTTTGCAACGTTCTTTGGCAATGTGCCGACGTTCACCATACCGGGACGCACATTTCCGGTCGATGTGATGTTTAGCAAGAATTCGTGCGAAGATTATGTGGAGTCGGCTGTGAAGCAGGCGCTACAGGTGCATCTGACGCCCAACGAGGGTGACATGCTGATCTTTATGCCCGGCCAGGAGGATATTGAAGTCACCTGCGAGGTGCTCGAGGAGCGTCTCAGCGAGATCGACAATGCACCCGTGCTAAGCATATTGCCCATATATTCACAGCTGCCGTCGGATCTGCAGGCGAAGATCTTTCAAAAGTCAGCCGATGGTGTACGCAAATGTGTGGTCGCCACAAATATAGCGGAGACATCCCTAACCGTCGATGGCATCATCTATGTCATCGATTCCGGCTACTGCAAACTGAAGGTCTACAATCCTCGCATTGGCATGGACGCCCTGCAAATCTATCCCATATCGCAGGCGAATGCCAATCAGCGTTCGGGTCGTGCCGGCCGTACGGGTCCGGGTCAGGCGTTCCGCCTCTACACCCAGCGCCAGTACAAGGATGAGCTGTTGGCCCTAACCGTGCCAGAGATACAGCGCACCAATCTGGCCAATACGGTGCTGCTGCTCAAATCTCTGGGCGTTGTCGATCTGCTGCAATTCCATTTCATGGATCCACCACCCCAGGATAATATACTCAATTCGCTGTATCAGCTCTGGATACTGGGTGCACTCGATCACACTGGCGGCCTCACCACATTGGGCAGGCAAATGGCCGAGTTTCCACTTGATCCGCCGCAATGTCAGATGCTCATCGTTTCCTGCCAAATGGAGTGCAGTTCCGAGGTTCTTATCATTGGTGCGTCATCAGAAAGTTAGTACAGTTGTGTCGTAATATACTAAATAAGTTTTGTTCTTTCAGTTTCTATGTTATCGGTGCCATCGATATTTTATCGGCCCAAGGGACGCGAAGAGGAAGCGGATGGTGTACGCGAAAAGTTTCAGGTGCCCGAATCGGATCATCTGACCTACCTCAATGTCTACCTGCAGTGGAAGCAGAACAGGTAAGCAACTCCTCTCTCTCTCTAACCCTGTCTAACTGTGTCTCTTTCTGGCTTTACAGCTATAGCTCGACTTGGTGTAATGAGCATTTTATACACATTAAGGCAATGCGTAAGGTGCGCGAGGTGCGTCAACAACTAAAGGACATTATGACGCAACAGAAGATGAACGTCAAGTCGTGCGGCACAGATTGGGACGTTGTGCGCAAGTGCATCTGCTCTGCGTATTTCTATCAGGCGGCACGACTGAAGGGCATCGGCGAGTATGTGAATTTGCGTACGGGCATGCCCTGCCATTTGCATCCGACATCGGCGCTGTACGGTTTGGGCACCACGCCCGATTATGTTGTCTACCATGAACTGATCATGACTGCCAAGGAGTATATGCAGTGTGCCACCGCTGTCGATGGCTATTGGCTGGCGGAATTGGGTCCGATGTTCTTTTCGGTCAAGGAGACGGGACGCAGTGGTCGCGACAAAAAGAAACTGGCTGCCGAGCATCTCAAGGAGATGGAGGAGCAAATGTTGCAGGCTCAGCACGAGATGGAGGAGCGCAAGCAGCAGGCGGCCCAGCGCGAGGAGCAATTGGCTGGCAAACAGGAAATTGCGACACCCGGCAATGCAACGCCCAGACGCACTCCAGCCCGTATTGGTCTCTGAGAACAACGTTTTGTCTTTTATTATTATTTTTGGAAATTTTCTAGTATTTGTATTTGTATAGACATTTCCAGTTTCAATGCAGATGGATCCATTCAAAATTGATTTTGCCTAATATGTTATGGTAAATAAAACGTATTTTTGTAGCATACTTTCAGGCTTTACTTAAAACGAATTATTTGCGTGCCAAATCCATTGCATACCCTTAGGCTAAGCAATAATTAGGAAACAAATAAGGTTCATGCATTGGCTAAATTACCCTTTAAAAATAATGTAACATACTTTTAGGCAAATCGCCTATAAAAAAAGGGAAAAAATCATTGCATACGACATAGGCCGTTTATTAAAGTCAATTTAATCCACTTGCTGCTGATTCTGTGCGCCTGGTACTTTGAGACAAAAACTCAACGAAAGCTCGGTGGGATTTTTTTTGGCGATCTCCACGAGTTTTGTAGTTTTTCCGACGCCAAGTACCAGGCGAACAGAACATGCAGCAAGAGCAATGGTTTCTATATTTAACTACAAAAGTATGAAGGACAATATGAATAAAAAAGCCAGCCTTAAAGTATGCAAATATATTTAATGAGAATTGTCATGTAACTTGTGCAATGTTTCTATTATTATTAAAAGGACATTAGATTTTAAGCCATAACTTGAACATTTCCTTAAGGATCTTAAAGCAAAATAAATTTTTGAACTCACAGCAACAAGATCTATCGATTTGCTTATAAGGATCTTCAGGATTCGCGAAAAAAAATGTTCGAAAAAAATTACAGGGGGTAGGTCAGAAAAAATTTTAAAAATTACAAAATCGTCAATAATTCGGCTATTTTAAGGACTATCCGGATGTCCTTTGGACCACAGGTAGGCCTAGGCCCGCCGAAACGAGCAAAGTATTGCAAAGGACGATAGTCCTTCAAACAGCTGAAATAAAAGGATATTTGTTTAAAACAGAAAATTGGTTATAACTCGGCCGAATCATAAAGGATTCGCACGTGTCCTATGTCAGTCGTTTTGTTTTGACCAGGGCTACCAACTAGCCAAAGGATATTCAAATCGTCCTTGTGGTTTCCGAGAAAACTGCACTTTTATGGATTTTTCTTATTTTCGCTCGGCCATAGAGTGAAATTTTTACAAGTGTTTTTTTTCTTAGATGACCCCATAATCCTTGAATGCAGTTCGATAGAGGAGGTCCTTGAAACTCTCACGCAACATGTCCTTTCAAAATCCGTAAGGATTTAAGTGACTTAGGACTATTTAAAAAAAAATTAAACACATTTTAGGTCAAAATTCGTCAACATCATTAAGGATCCATCGGTTTTGCAGGATCAAGGATGGTTGTGATTCCCACCCAACAAAGGAATAATAAGAGATTTTTGTATTGCTCGTATCGTTAAAGATCGTATTTATTTACCTCAAAAAGTAAAGAAGTAATTAACCCCGGTTCACCGACCGCAGATATATACAAATGGTATGTACACGTGTTTTTTAATTGATTGATTGTTTTTTTTTATATACGAGTATACAAAAGAGCGATTAAAACGAGTGGCAACGTTGGCAGAAAGCTGGCGAGCTGGTTTGAAGCTGCTGCAGAGATAAGGACGCACGCTGCGTTGTTGACCACATAATGAGTGGGTTGGCAACGACACTCGCCCCACATGCACCGCATGCTTGAGTTGAGCGATTGTTCGAGCTCCATTTGCTGGCAGTCCTCGTTGCGACGACAATAGGCACCGTAATGTACAACTGGTTCACACAGCGTGCTGTTTGTTGCCTCATCCTGATCTCGATTAGTTTTGGCATAATAATTGCTGCGGCAGCTGCATTGACTTTTGTGGCAAGTGCCGCCAGCACCGAGCTGCAGCTGGCATTGAGCATGTGTTCCACAGCTGGCGTTGTATGCCGCACTCGACACACAGGCTGTCAGGTTGTGATTAGGCACAGAGTTGGCGTCGCAGGCACATTTCTTAGCCTGTGGCAAGCATATCGAAGCACCAATGTTTTTGCAAAACGTGTTGTTGCTGCACCCCTGATCTGTGCGAACAATATACAATGAAGTCTGGTTTTTATAGATATTAAACGGCTTACCTAGGAGCGCCAGGCATTGGCCCCCATGCAGCTCGAAGTGGTCCTTGCATATGCAACGCTTGTGCGATGTGTGACACACGGCAAATGTGTCTGCCAACTGGCACTGACGCGACATCTCACAGTGACCGTCGAACGGCACCTGTTGCGGCAAGCAACGACGTTTATCCACGCTGGGCACTTGATCGGCGCGGCAGAAGCACTGTTGCATTTGGGCATCGCATTCAGCACCCAGTTGAGTACACGGACACGGGCCACCAATGATGTTAGTCAGCTTTTCATCTTTGGGCTGACACTCTGCGTCTTTGCTACCACGTGGCGTGCAAACACAATGCGATTCCAGACACCTTCCGTTCTCATATTTTTCGCACTGCGCGTCCGTGATGCACCCAAGTTCGAGCAGATCATGGGATAAGGCGGCACGCAGCAGGCATAATCCAAGCAATAAAGTTGATGTTACCCTCATTGTTAGCCTTTCTTTATGTTCATATTTTTATACATTTAAAGATGGCGCCATTTACCGTTATGGTTATCACATGTTGCCAAGTTTTTTAACCGATGTGGCAGCACTGCAACTAAAACCATTTACAGCACTGCAATAAGCGATAACGTAAGAAATCGATTTTAATTTTAAGCATCTCTAGTTTTGCATAAAAGCTTATAAAGCAAAGCAAGCGTACGTAGCTACACAGTTAAATTCTCGTACATAACTAAATAACTTGTAAAGTTAAAATTTAAATAAATAACAAAATCAAATTAAACAAAATGGTTCGCCGTGGACGTTCTGCAAGCCCCCCACCATCGGCCAGACGGTAAGTTACGAGTTTAAAAGTTATCTAAAACCGCAACAAGATACAATTGAACAAAGACAACGGACTTAAGGACGTATTAAAACACTCGGAAACCATATAAATTTAAAAAAAAGAAACTTGCTTTGGCAATAACTGTTTAATAATGACATATGACAATATGATATTATTGAGGTGCAAGCGATTTAGCAAAATGTAGCGCGATTCTGGAAGTTTCCGCGTTACGTAACCTTAAAACAGATAAACACGGAAGACGACGGAGACAACAACAACGACGACGACGACGACAGTGCAACGAGCAAAGTTCAAAAGCGTGGCAACAACAATAACAACAATATTTATACTAAATCAATGTATTTATATTTTTCTTTGCAGCAGCGTACCTGCACCCGCACCCGCCCGCGCCGCCGCACCACCACCACCGGTGCCCGCACGTGCCGCTGCACCAGCAGCACCACCGGCGCCAATGGCCGCACCACCAAGTGCTGTTGGCATGCCGGCACCCCAGCAGCCATCGATGTTCCAGCAGATGGCCGCCACCGCTGGAGGTGTTGCTATCGGCTCTGCAATTGGCCACACCGTCGGCCATGGACTCACATCTATGTTCAGCGGCTCCGATAAGGAAGCTGCAGCGCCAGCAGCTGCTGCCCCGGCTGCCCAACAGCAGCAGCAGCCATATTATGCACAACCGGCACAACAGGCCAATGAGCCTCAGGGCGCTTGCGCCTGGGAGATCAAACAGTTCCTGCAATGCGCTCAGGGTCAATCCGATATAACGCTTTGCGAAGGCTTCAATGAGGCACTGCGACAGTGCAAGGTGCAACATCATCTACAATAAATATCTATATATATAATACACACACAATAACAACTTAAAACAATAATACCTGCAAACGGCAAAAACAAAATAGACAAAATTTTTGTCGAAGTTTGAATAATGGCGAAAATGTTGAGCTAGTGTTAATATTTTTTGTTTGTTTCAATTAGTTTTACATATGTAATCAATTACTATATTGTCAAAAGAGCCAGCAAATTGTTTAATTTAGTCAATTGTTCAATAGAAATTCGAGCAGCAGTGTTCACCAGAATCCAAAGCTGTTGGCATTGCTGCTCCAAAAAAAAAGACAAAAAAAGTATTTTTTTTGTAAGATGCAAATTTGCAGAAAATTGTGAAATGCTCCAAGAGCCATTTGGGTGCCAAAAAAATAAGGAGGCAAAACACGTGAGAACACGATGACCTTGCACTTTGGCGACGCAGTGCGTCCCAAAATAGTTAGACTGATTCATGCTGCGGGGCGAAAAGGGGGCAATATGCGGATGACTGCGATTATCGCGTGCGACGCCACTTTATTTTAGTGTTGTCATTGTTTTGATTTTGTTCGCCAATAGAGGGTTGTTTTGGTGAAATGCTTTCGAGCTGGCCAAGTAAACAGAATCAATAATGATAAACATGTTGACGTCAAAAATATTCACTTATATGTACACTGATGTACATTAATACTAAGTATGTGTGTGCAATTAGTCACACTTATAACTCTTCCATCTATTTGACTTCATCTATATACTAACTATATACTAACAAATGGTTCCACCATGGCTGGAAACGACACATGGGTTATTATTGGCGGTTGTTTTTGAAAGCTGTCACACTTGATAGTCACAATTTATCGATAAAACGCATGTTCGAACGATAACTGAAATTAAATGCGTCGCACTTTCATTCACTATATTCATATAAATATTTCATACATTTGTGTTTATATGGTTAAACTATGTATTTACACGAAACAATGACAAACGATTGTTTTAATAATTAAATAATTCACAAACTTGCAACTAAATTAAGCTTATAGATTGTACAAAGGTTAAGCAGTGTTAGCCTTCGTAGCCAACATCAGCATCTGTGTACATTTGGATCGGTTGATCAGCCGTTGCATTAGTTGACTCCATCATTTCGACATCACGGCAATTGGCAGCCTGTAGCTCTCTTCTGATATCCGCCGTGATCTTTGGATGCGATTTCTTTCTGCAATGATTTCCAAAATTGTTATTTGTATATAAGTTAGGGTTGGGAAGAGAACGTACTTTAAAAGTTGCAGCAGTGCATCCTTTTGTTCCGAGGAGATGTCATTTTTATAACGTTGGGCGAAAGTCAGAAGGCTCTGATGCCACAGCACTGGCAGATCACGTCTGTCGTTTTCGAATCTATAAAGAATTAACAAATAACTAAGAGGAATAGTTAAGAGGAATATTGTGTAGCAAGGTACCTCAGGAAGTGGAAGACGGCAGCGTCGATGACACGATAAGGCAACGCATATCGTTTATCCAGGAAATAACGTATAAATATCGAATTGGCACCAGAATAGCTCATCTCACAGATCTTTAGCAGGCAGGCAGAAGAGTGCAGCACTGGTATGGAGCTGCGTGCAACAATGCTACCAAAGATAATCGCCTCACGCAACGTACAATCGCCCGCTTCCAATAGAGGCAATATAATGCCCTTCATGAAGGCAGCCGGCTTAAAGAGTGCACGTTTGAGTGCATTATACAAATGCATATTGAGTTTCTTGTATTCGCAGAGATCGTCGCGAACGCGCGGCAACAACACCAGATTGTAGAAGCGCTGGGCCATTGCCTGGGACAGAACGGAGCAGAATATGCGTGTGCCATGGAACATGGCAGCGGCACTCCAATTATGCGGCTCCGTTATGAACAATATCTGCTCCCAGTTCCTTAGCTTTGGTATGATCTTGAAGGCCTTGGGTATTTTACCACTGCGATAGCGCTTGAGTACATCGCGTACGCCCTCGTACATTTCCTTAACTTTGGGATCGATCTCTTCGATTTTGAGGGAGCCCTCATCGGACATTTTCGTATGGATATCGGCACCCTTCTCTTGAATCTTTTGCATTATTATTTCGGATAGATGTAGTCTGCGCTTGCCTTCCTGGCCGGATGGCTGTTGGAACCGTTCGAAAGCGGCGACATCGTCGTCATCCATGTCCAAGTCGGCCATGAAATCGTTTTCGTTGACATCCTCTTCTTCCTGCTCAATAGTATCCTCTACAAACAAACGAAAAGCCGCGTTAAAAATTTGATCCCCAAGCGTAGATAGTTATAAATTGAACATACTCAAATTAAAGTTGACATTTTTTCTGGGCGCCAGGCTTGGAAAGTTTTCTTCGTCAAGCTCCAATTGCTGTTGTCTGGCTGCTGCCAATATCTTCTGACTGCTCTTGGCATCGATATTCTGTTATACATATTAGATTTTTAAGCATTACCATTAACTTAACTAAAGCTCTATTACTTACTGCTGACTCCTCTGCACGTAATTTGACCTTTTCCTTGTTTTTGGCCTTGGTTACCTTGCCCTCGGTGATTTGCTTATCCAAGGTAGGATTCTTTATTATCGCCACATTCGCTTTCTTTGGCTTGCCCATTTTTCTGCGTTTAACAAAAGAAAAGGTATTCAATAACAAAGCTGAGAGAACACAACACGTGCTGCAATCGGTGTTTATCGTTAGGGGCCCTGTTGATTAAATAAAATACATGGTCACTCGAATTTTTGACAGCTGTTTTAAATAGGTGTGCTTTGATATATATCGATGTTCGTTAATTGTTTATGGTCAGCGTTATATTTAATTGCTTGACTTATAAAAGCAATATTTGCATTGTCAATTAGATAAATGCTGAAAATAGCTTACAAATTCAACAAAAAGAATGTAAATATGTAAACAGCCGCTATTATCAAGAGTTTAACAGAAGTTGGTCAGTAATCGATAAGCTGTTTACGGTACATCGAATGCGCTAAATATAACGATAGTTGCTGCATCCCTATTTCCTTTCCCTTACCTAGTTGGTATTTGACAAGACCGATTCTTTTTTTTTCTGTGTTGATTGCAGCAAGACTAACATAATGAAGGTGTGCTAAAAATTTGTGAAAAATACTATAACAAACGCTGTAAACATCTTGAAATATTGCAAAAAACAGCTAGCGAACATAATAAACTAGTGCAAAAATCAAGTGATGCATAAAAAACTAAAGTGATTGCGCTTTAAATTTAAGATAACAATTCCGGTCGTTTTGTGTATGGATGTAAACTAAACAAATTTTTTTTTTATGTGATACTTGCAGCTCAACGTTTCCTATCCCGCAACGGGATGCCAAAAACTTTTCGAAGTTGTTGATGAGCACAAACTGCGTGTGTTCTATGAGAAGCGTATGGGCCAAGTTGTGGAAGTTGATATTCTTGGCGATGAGTGGAAGGGTTATCAACTCCGCATCTCTGGCGGCAACGACAAGCAGGGCTTCCCAATGAAGCAGGGTGTGCTGAGCCACGGTAAGTGCTAACAAAACGTAAATTTTAATGTGAAATATTGAAACTTACTATTATTATTATTTGCGTTAGGTCGTGTGCGTCTGTTGTTGAAGAAGGGACACTCTTGCTACCGTCCCCGTCGTACCGGTGAGCGCAAGCGCAAGTCTGTGCGTGGCTGCATTGTCGATGCCAACATGTCTGTGCTGGCTCTGGTTGTCATCAAGAAGGGTGAGCAGGATATTGAGGGTCTGACCGACACCACAATTCCCCGTCGTCTGGGTCCCAAGCGTGCCAGCAAGATCCGCAAGCTGTACAACTTGACCAAGGAGGATGATGTCCGTCGCTTTGTTGTGCGTCGCCCATTGCCCGCCAAGGACAATAAGAAGGCCACCTCGAAGGCACCCAAAATCCAGCGCTTGATCACCCCCGTGGTGCTGCAGCGCAAGCACAGACGTGTTGCCCTGAAGAAGAAGCGCCAGCTTGCCTGCAAGGATGCTGCTGCCGATTATGCCAAGCTCTTGGTGCAGCGCAAGAAGGAGTCCAAGGCTAAGCGTGATGAAGCCAAGCGCCGTCGCTCTGCCTCGATCCGCGAGTCAAAGAGCTCCGTGTCAAGTGACAAGAAGTAAACGTAAAAAAATGTGTGAACGTGATGGCATCAACATCTTGTAAAACCTCCCACATCGCTTAAGAGACAAAATTGTACAAGTTTAATAAAACCAATGTAATGGTCAAACAATATCCCCAACTCAAATCCTTTTTTTTCTTGTGATCAAAATGTGTGAAACAACAAATTTCATCTCTAAAAGTTGTGAATTAGTGAAAGATATTATTTTTTTTTTAAATCTGCAATTGTAAAGTTGGCTATTAGTATTGCTCAAATTTAAGTGGATAACAGATTTTTATAGGTATATTTATTACATACATTGATATCAGTATATGAATATTTCTGAACAGCATCCAGTTCTTTATCTATACGAGTTTTTCATAGTGCTTCCAAAGAAACTTTCATTCACAGGATTGTTCGTTCTAGTAGATTTACCATCAAAGATATCTTGACCAGACACACAATACTACTAAAGAAGCATTATTTAAATTCATAGATTACTGATGATTTCAAATATCTTTTGTATCGAATTTTAAGAATTTACTGAGAAATGATTGCCTATTCTTAACGCTTTTGAATACAGAAAGACCTCAAGGGTTCACTTCTTACTCATGACAAGTTCGCAACAAGGAAACACTTCCTCGATTATTATTATCGATTATTATTATCCAGTTTCGTTCGTCTTGTTTTTTCATACACAATTTATTGACAACAACTAAAATTTTACAAACACTGCAGAGAACTTAAATGATTCTTCGAGTTAATCATTGTAACTACAAAGATTAATCAAAAGCTTAAAAGAAATTCTAATTCAACTTTATGTATATATATATATATATATAGTATGTATATTGGTTGGTATAGCCTTATAAATAGTATATAATGTATTGTATATATATATATATGTATAATGTATATATATGTAAAAAACAATAAGAATGTTTAATCAGGGGCAGTTGGCATTGAGTCGATCTTTTCGCACAAATGTATACTACACACACACACACATAGAAGAGAGGGAGATAGAGTATATGTGTGTGTGTTGTAAAACAATTCAAATCCAATTTTCGGTGCCTACATTTAACAATTTATCTATGGTCCGCTGCTGTTGCTGCTTCTGATGCTGTAGGCTCAATGTTAGCTGGCGCCGTTTGTGTTTCGTATTGAGCCAGTTTGGCCTCCTGATCCGCCAGCAGCTCAAGCAGATCCTCCTGATCCTTTTGTGTGGCCATCAAAACTTCATTGGCGGCATCGGCTCGCTGCTTTTCCGTGCTTAACTGTTGTCGCAGCGTTTCCAGCTCCTTAGTTAGGCGTATGTTCTCCGCGAAATATATGTTCGCCTGATAGCGTGCCGCATTCAAATCCTCTTGTGGCTGTGTTTGCATAGCTTGAGGCTGGGCCTGCTCCTGATCCGGGACAGCGGTTTGTACCGCTGCCGCTGCACCTGCTGTCAGCTGTGCCTTGAGCAGCGTATTCTGATCGGCCAGCTGCGACTTGAGCGACTGCTCCTGACTCAGCTGTTGTCTGAGGTCATCGTTCTGATCTTCCAGCTCTTTGTTGTAGACCTGCAGCGATTGTATTTGCCCATCCATGCCGCGTATTATGCTTTTGTATTGAGCAACCAAAGCTGATGCCTCCGAGCTGAGTGTCAGTTCAGTCAGCTCAATGCCATCGACATCAAAGCCCGACACCAGTTTGGCTATCAGTGCCTCCAATCCCTTGTACAGTTTGCAGTACTCATAGTCGAGCAGTAGCTCACTGGCACCCTTGGCACGAATCTGTGCCTGCTTGCAGGCCCTGCTATACGCCTCGTGGCGCGACACTTCGCCCAGCTTGTTGCAGAACGTCTCCTGGCCAATGCGCTTTATTATCAGCTGACTGATATCCTCACGACGCTGATTGGGCAGCGTATTGTCATTAAACTGTATGCAAAGGCCCATCAGAAAGGCGCACATGCCTTGGACAAGATACTCGCGCTCATCATGCTCATTGGCGCACAGCTGTGCCGTTAGATACGCCATGGTGCCTTGAGTCTCGAGCAGTGCTTTAACAGCACCGGGACAATGGGCGAGCCAGACACTGAGTAGCATTAGAAGGCCCACTTTACTCTGCAGTCGATAGCGTTCCTGTTGCATCAAATTAGTGCATTGCTCGAGCAGTGTTATGGGCCGTTGGCCACCTGGTGTGGCCAGGAGCACACGCAGCAATTCCTCCTTTTGAGCGACATTCTCGACGAGGGTGTGCATAATGGCTACCGCCGAGAACCAATTGGCCAACGTGTCGGTGGAGAAGAGTCCGGTGCAGAGCAGCTGTCCCGTAGATAAAGAACTCACGTCGCTTGCACTGGATGGCAGGAGTGTTTGGACGACAGCACGTTGACCATCCGAGTTACGATAAAGAAAACATTCAAAGCAATAGAGCACGGCACAACGCAGCGCCAAGAGTTGTTTCTCATTGATCATGGACATGAGAAGGACAACAATGGCGGGACGAGGCGGTTGACTGGGTGCCAGGAAGCGGCTTAGTTCATCCTGATTCTCGTGATCGCCACGCACAACCTCGGCGACAGCATTGATTGTCTCCGTCAGTATGTCGGCAGGGACGCCACTGCTCATCAAAATGTCGCAGAGTGCTTGTAGCAATTGGGATTTTTGCATGACACGCTGGCAGGCGCTGACCACCTGCTGCTGATTGCTGGGCGTCACGAGGGCGCGCACCACCTGCAGCATGCAATGAAAGTTGGACACTTTTTGTGGTGTCCAGCCACTGTCATCCAGTTCGCTGTTGAGTATGAACATGGGCGCCAATCGCTGTATGTAGGAACCCTCCTTAAAGAACTGTTGATTGCTGGAGTTATTTTTGAGCAGATTTAGCAGTAGAATGAGACAATCCTCGACAACAATGCCACCATCTGAGCAGCCCTCCTCCCGCACAATGTCGAACAGACGATCGAATGCATTCTCAAATGCCACAATCTTTTGGATATTGGAATTGCCTTTGGTCAGCTCAATCAAGAGGAGCAGCACATCATTTCTAATCACTTCACGACTGTCCGTTAGTAAATCCATTAGCTTGGACAGGCCCATGGGGCTGACAAGCACCAACTCCTGCAATTCCCTCGTCTTGTTTGCAATCAAAGATGTTATCAACTGGATTGCCGCACGTCGCACACGAAAATCATACTCATCTAGATAGCCCATGACAAGGGTGACATGCTCGGGACTCTTGATGAACATTTCGGTAAACTGTTCGCCAACGTTGACAGATACAACCGGATTGTCGGCCTCCTCGTCGAACTCCTCGCTGGTCACAATATTACAAAGCGTGTCCAACGCATAGCTAATAATCTCAGCGTCTTGGCCATCGTTCTGGAGTACTTGCACCAGCGGTGGCATACCCTGGGCGCCTACCTCAATACGATATTTGCGTGAGAGCGCCTTAAGTGCCCGGCAAGCATCGCGGCGATCTTCAAGCAGCGTCGATGAGTAAACTCGATCGACTAGCTTTTCAACGGTTTCAGCTGCGCTTGGCTGCTGACCGGGCTCGGTGCTGCCCAGCACCGTCTTGATGCCGCTCTTCAGGAACTCCATCCACTTTCTTATTCGTGTGTTTAACTTAACTACGTGTTCAATATGTTAATATAGCTATATCTAAGCTGGCATATGTATCTGACACGTCAATTTTTATAAAAACAATATACACGCCAGTGTGTGCACATCAACACACCTAGAATATATGTATATTTTACCGATATTTTAAACAGTCAATCGAATTTTTATTCAAAATTGTTGGATTTATTTGCGATTACTTGATTTGTGGCTGGCTTATTATCACTTTAATCTGCTTATGCAGAAATTTAAATATTGCAAAGCTTGCAATATCGATAGTAAAATTTTAACTTGGCATTTTTGTGTGCTTTATTATGCTGCATTGTTTATATTGAAGACAATGTATACTCATCAACTAAATCAAAATATTGCAAATTGCCGATAGCTGGAATATCAATTAAACATTGATTTAAATGTTTAAATTCTATCTTATTCTATTAGAATTAGTTTTTACAATCATGATTGTTTGGTTTTTTTTGTAAAATATGTCAGAAATTTCCATAAATCCGCTATCGATAGTACAATGAAAGTTTTGGTAATTTTTAGTCACAAAGTATAGCATTATAGAACATTCTGCGGATAGAGCAATACTGGTTGGACTTTTTTTGTTGTAAATTTTGTCTGTTTTTGTTTATTATGCATTTGTTTGCATCTGAGTTGTTAATAAAAGGGGTTGCCACAGATGCTGCTGCATAAATGAGCAACAAAATGAACGCCGCACAATTTCTGTGTCTATGTCTGTGGACGCTCTACGTTCTCCACACGCAGACGACCTTTGTTGTGCAGGCAATGTGCCCGAAAAAATGCAGCTGCAAGAACATCTCGGAAAACATTCAAAGCTTGCGTGTCCGCTGCGATGAGCAGCATATTGTTAATTGGAAGGAACTCAATTTTGGCGATGATGTTCAAAACATAGTCAGCATGTAAGTTGCAATTGCTTCACTCTCCTCTTCAGTTACATATATATACTCATGTTTTATTTTTCGGGTACTTTTTTTTAGCAATGCCAGCAAAAATTTGATAGCACAGATAACTGAAGAAGATTTCAAGAGCTTCACAGAACTCAAACGTTTGGATTTATCATCAAATCTACTTACCGAACTGGACAAAAAAACTTTTGGCAATAGTCTGCTTAATGTGGAGCGCTTGCGAATCGCCAATAACTCCATTAGTCATATTTATGAGGGCGCCTTCGAGCTGATGCCAAAACTAAAGCAGCTGTAAGTAAGCTTGTTATGGACTCTTCTTTTTTAAACTGTTTTTTTTTTCAATTTCACCTGTTTAGTGACTTGTCCAACAATCCCTTGGCCTGCGACTGTGGACTTATTTGGCTGATTGCATGGTCGAATGCACGCGATATTCGCTTGCAGCCGGCTCCCAAATGTGATTCACCCAGTAATTTTCGTGGCATGCCACTTAAGAAACTAAAAGTTGGCATCGACTTTCGTTGCGAATCGCTGCTGCAGCCGCTGCTAGAACTGGTGCCCAAGCAGAATCAGGTATGTAGTCAAAATCTTATAACCTTATCACTTAGTTATAGAATTTGTTTAATATTGTTCAAATATTTGATTATCCACAGATTGCTTTTGAGGGCGATGAGCTGCAGCTGAAATGCTATGCACCTCGCGTGGCTATCGGAGCGCCCCGTGATTCGGAGGATTTACCAACGCGCGCCTATGTCTTCTGGGGCTGGTCGAACAAGATACGACAGCAGAACTCAACCGATGACATCATTTATCGTGATCCCACAAAAGTTTTTAACGATGTGCATTTAGAGACGCGACACTCAACGGATTCGGGCATACTCAATTCCATTTTACGCATAGGCAGCCTTACCCAGAATCATACGGGCATGTGGGATTGCACGCTGCGCAGTCAGCAGGCAAATCTTTCGCAGTCCATAGTCCTGCATGTTGTGGCGAAAGGAACGCTCTATTGTGATGCAATCGTCTCGCAAACGAACAAGGGCAGCTATCATTGGCCACGCACAATGAGGGGCGAAACGGTGCTGCAGTCATGCGTCGAGGAGCCCAGCGATGTGACCCAGCAGCGACGCGCCTCCCACGAATGCGCCAGCGATGGCCATTGGCAAAACCTCAATACGGAGAGTTGTGTCTATGTGAGTGAAACGACGCGTATCTTCGAGCAGTTCGCCAAGGTGAATCTAACGCTTACCAAGGGTCAGAATGCATTGGATATTGCTCGACGTTTGCACAACTTTACGCACATACAAACGCAGCTGCACAAGATACGCGATCCCATGGATCTGGAGTATATAGCGCGTACGCTGCTCAAGTATCTGGAGCAATTGGAGGCGCATCAGCAGGAGATATGCTATCTGCTTATGGACATTGTATCGCAACTCCTGACGCTACCAACTAAACTGTTTGAAGCGGCACAGCTGCAACAGTCAACGGGTCACAAGCTACTCCACATTGTCGAAGCATCGGCCTTAAGATTGGCTACCACCACCAGCAGCACTAGCATCAGTGGCGCTGGCACAGAGACTGATTTAATGGCATTTATTGATTGGCGGCGTCAAATGTCACAACGAAACATCTTCGTTGAGTTCTTTAACATAAGTCTGGAGCAATTTCTGAGCATGTCGTGTGTCTGGCTTGAGGGCAGTCAACGTGGCTTGCAATGCAATAGCGCCAATGATACGATACCAATGTATGAACATGGTGACATCGATGCCGCTATCCAAGTGCCCTACCAAGTGCTCAACGAACAGCTACCCAACAACAACAACAACAACAGTAGCGGCAGCAGCACACAGCGAAATCTAAGGCTTATGATAACGTTGCATCGCAATGCCAAATTGCTGCCCAATCTGCAATCGGAGCATAATGAGACGCTCTCATCAGTGATCATTGGGGCACGTCTTTACAGCAGCGACGGTGAGGCTTTTGTCACAACCAGCTTAAAGGAAGCAGATGATGACGCCGACGATGATGATGATGATGGTGATGAGGTCGATCTGGATCAGGAGGCCATATATCAGCAGCGTATAACGATAATGCTGCGTGCACATCCGTATCACGATGAACGCAGCGCACCATTGCCAGCATGGTGGGATGCAGAGCAACAAACATGGAATACACGCGTCTGCCAGCAACACTATCAGCATCGCACCCTACTCATGTTTAGCTGCAGTCGCACCGGCTACTTTGGCCTGCTGCAACGTGCCACCTATCTCAATGACTATCGCAGCGAGCTGGCGGGTGCACGTTTCCGACACGCACCCATGCCAGTCTATTTGGGTTGTGCGATTCTGTTTGCTTGCGCCTGGTTCAACATTGTTACCTTTGTGGTCTTTGGCTGTGCCATACGCATCAATCGTGTGCAGCGACACGCTCTGGTTAACACCTGGCTGGCACTATCCACACTGTGTCTGGTCTTTGTGCTGGGCATCTATCAGACATCGAATTTACTGCATTGCCGTTTCTTTGGTCTGCTCCTGCACTATCTCAGCTTGTGTGTGCTGCTCTGGTTGTGCGTTAGCTTGAGCAGCATGTACAAACGTTTAACCAAATCGACAACGGCCACATCCTTGCCAACAACAGCTGCATCAGCAGCAGCAGCCGCAGCAGCTGGACAAGCATTGCAAATCACGCGCGAACCACCGGAGCCACATCAACGCAAACCCATATTGGGCATCTATTTGGTTGGCTGGGGCATTGCGCTGCTTATCTGTGGCATTAGCAGTGCGGTCAATATGAGCGAATATGCCACCTATAGCTATTGTTTTCTGCACAATGCAACCACACTGAATGCTTTGCTCGTGCCCGCTGGCATCCTGTTGATCTTTAGTGGCATTTTGGTGCTTTGCATCTACTATCAGTTGAGCCAGCAGGCGGTTAATGTGCTGCAGCTGCAACAGCATCTTGGACAGCGTCAGTATTCCGATAACAATACTCAGGCAACAGAGCACATTGATCTCGACTGGCTGGATGCGAATGGCACCAAGCAGGAGACAACGACGGCGGCGGCAGCGGCAGCAGCAAGCAGTCTTCAACTACAGCTACAGCTCCAGGAGCAATATAGCACATTGAGCAATCCATTGAGCAGCATTGTCGATGATTTTGAGCGCTCGAATATGTCGCATCTGCGTGGTCATTTCATCTTTCTGGTGCTGTACGTTGCCGCCTGGCTATCGGCTGCCTTCTATGTGCAACATGGCGATCAGATCTATGTCCTGTGCTTTGTGTGCAGCTGTATAGCCTTGGGCCTGTTCCTGCTGCTCTTTTACAATTTGACGCGCAATGATGCAAGGCAGGCGTGGACACAGCATCGATTACCGCGTCCAACGCGCCTCGTTGCCTACAATAATGCACAGAACGGCGGAAGAGCAGCTGGCGGCGGTGGCGTCGGAGGAGCAGCTAGTGGATCGGCTGCCAAATCGGGTGGCGCAGCCATGATTAGCAACTCAATTGTTGCCTACAAGGCAGCAACCGGCAGTCTCTATGAGGCGAACAATTCGGCGGGCTCACGCTCCAACAGCCAGTGCTCCAATAAGCAGCGTAGCAACAGTGCCCGAAGCATGCGCAGCCAGACGCGCAGCAATGGACACATGGACTGCACCACACAGCAGCTATTGAGTGGCAGCAATGCACCCAATGGCATCACAATCATCAACAATAATCACGGACAATCATCGAGTGCAACAGGCGGTGGTGGTGGTGGTGGAGGAGGAGGAGGTGGTGCATCAGGAGGAACACTCTCGCAATCTCAGTCGCAACAGCAGCAGCAGCCAGGCTTGTTGCATGTGGTGCCCAGTCATGAGAGTATACCCAGCGCCGACATCTTCTATAATCCCAATCAAATCAATGTCGCTCGCAAGTTTTTCAAAAAACAAAAACGTCTCGCCAAGCGCAACAATTTTGAACTGCAACGTCAGGCGCTGCCACTGCAGCAGCTCCACAGCCAGCACAGTTTAAGTGATGCCAGCTCGGAGCAGCTGTATGCGCGACATCATAATGCAATGACCCTCTTGGCCGGCGGCAGCAAGGTGAACAATACGAATCTGCATTATAAGACAACAACACCTGCTACAAACAGTACAATGGAAGGAGCACAACAACAGTCACCCATTTTGCACAAGGATCATCATCATCCGTATCAGCCGTCGGCTGTGAAACGTTTTGTGCCCACCTCGAAGATACTACAGGCGAACATCTATACGAATATACCGGAAACACTGACGCCACAGCATGAGGTGATTAAGTTGCGCCAGAGCACCAGGACACCATCACTGCTGGATGAGACGCTGCACGAGCACGACGATGAGCTGCTGACCACGCACGACGATGACGATGGCAGCTCTCTGGACGAACATGCGCCGCTCTATGCCAACACAATGCCAGCGGCAACGCCACCAGCACAATGTGAACTTAATTCGCACATCTTTCGGGAGCGTGGTGCACCCATTAGCTCCACTCCGGTTAAGCAGCCCAGCTTAGAGGCTATGAACAGTTTGGGTTTGCCAGAGCCAGATGCAGCTGCTGCTGCCGACGAGCCGCTGTTGCAAAAGCACGAGATCTATGTGTCCAATTCGCTTCAGGTGACGAACAGCATAAGGCTGGAGGATAACTTTCCCAGTGTGCTCATACGCTACAGCCAGCAGCATCAATCGAAATCCTTGAACAACATCAGCGATATGCTGGCGGCCAGTTTGGGTGGAGCAGCAGGAGGAGCAACAGGAGGAACAGGTGGAGCGAGTGGCAAGCATGATGGCAGCGGTATAACTGCATCTGGATTGGAAGGCAATGGCTTGGGCTCACTGGCAGGCAGTAGCGCCAACTCAATGCTTACCCAAATGTACTCCTGCTCCAGCAACAATTTGCCCCAGCTGCAAGCAACTCACAATGCACTTGGCCGTAATGCTGTTGTTGTGGATGGGGATCATTTCAGTTTGCTGCCCAGCAGCACACACCTTCTGTCGGGCAGTCCAACAAATGAGAGTGATCTGAACTATCAGAACTCGGAGATTAGCATACGCAGCCATGGACTCTATGCACCACAGACGGATAATGATTTAAACTTAACGCTCACCGATGATTTTCGTTGCTATCAGTCATCCAATGCCAGCGATGCGGATGTCGATATGCTCAATGATTTCGATGATGAGTTTGTTGCTTATGGTGGCAATGGCAACGGTAATGGTGGTGCCACTAATGGCGATGCACATTACCAGCATATGCAACATCTTGTGGGGAATAGCGGCAGCGGTGGTGAGGCAATTGCTGAAGCTGAACTTGATGACGATCGTCATGTGGAAGGACATGAAGATGACGATGACGATGATGATGATGAGGAGGCAATGAATAACTCCATTGATGAGCTCTATGAGGCCATCAAGTGTCGCAGTCCACTGAAAAGTTGCAAGCCGCAACAGCAACAGTTGCACGATGTGCATAGTTCACCATCCGGATCGGATAGATTACGCAAAATGCCGGAGCCAGAGCAGCAAACAAAAATCAATCTAACGACGAACAACACAAACATGAATCCTAATCCTAATCCCAATACCAATACCAACATCAATATGACCAACAATCATGAAAATCTAAATGAAACTGTCGAGGATGATAGCAGCCAGAGCAGCGTCATCTCATATATTGATCCTAGAGCGAACAATGAGCAAAGTGCTCGCAACAATCCTAGCTAGCTATAGAGTTCTAGTTATAGGTACATATATATATATATAGTATATAGTATATAGTATACACACTCACACGATTTACCCTCCGTGCTTGGCTGAATGCTTGCAAGTGCCAATGCCAAAGTATTCCTGTCCTCAATAGATCCTAAGGCATTATTATTATTATCAAATACTTTTTTTTTCTGTTAAAGTATATACATATATATATAATGTATTTGTACTTTTATATGCTTTGCAATCAACTAAAATTTGCATTTATTCATCAACTATTATTCACTTGACTCTAATAATCACATTTAGGCAACTATTTATTATGACTAAGTCTAGCCTGTAATCACTGTAATCACTTACAACACACAAACAATATTGAACGGCAAGAACGGCCAATCCTTACATACCATATAATATATGGTATACATATAGGAAATAAGATAACATCTCACATTATGTGAATGTATAACAACGAACAACGATCAACGAAATAACTCAATTATGTAACTGAGCTCATCTAAAGATAAATCAGTTCTTTTTCTAAGTGTTTTTAAATGTAGTAGTTAGTAACCAAAACTTCTGTGTATTATGTATTTTGTATATTTACCAACGTTTTTAGTGCAAAACACTGAAAATGTTTATAAATCGATATAAAAGAAAAAGTAAAAGAAAATTGCATTTTATTTAACAAATAAGTTGTGGACAACTTTATAAATACAAAAATCTTCTTATGGTTTTGTAAAGAAATTACAAATGTCTTTGTTGCTTTTTATTTTGGATATACAATGAACACATTTTTACAACAGCTACTTGCAAAGTAGATTACATTTCGTAAAGCATTTGTTAGCTGGACTTTCTCGCACAATTGAGAGCCCTATAATATAAACATATACACAAATAGATGTATACTATAAATTATTTGTTTGTATATGTTGTCATCAAAAATCTATATTTCTTATGTTGAACACTCGATTGGCTGAAATGTTATTCAAAGTGGAAAGTTTGTGGATTTAAAGTTTAGACGAATGTTTGCGAAGAGTTGTGTGTGTGTATAAATATTTTAACATATTACTTAGAATTTAACAAATAACGTTTTTTTTTTTAAAAAAAAAAAGTTCAATATACATAGAAATATGTTTAGGTTTTAAGATATTGCTGTGGATTAACAATGTTTTCGATTTCGCTTGTGCGTGTTTAGATACAAAATAACATTAATTATTCGATAGATATATATATAAATGTCTGTATATGTATGTATATGTATATGTATTCATAAGTATGCAACCATTTAGATTCAGGTTTTGATCAGATTCGTATTTAAATGCTTCGTATGGACTTCCAGCGTCGCAGCAAAAGACACGCCGATGTCAATCCACTGGCATATTGGCTAAATTCACTAATATCTATGTTACGTGATGGAATGTCAATTTTCTCTTTTAAAGTCTGGAAGGGAAAATGTTTTACATAAAGTCTAGTGATAATGGAAGTATTTACCCTATATGCTTCTGGAATTTCAACGGGTGATCTGTGTACAATTGTGCCATTAATATACAACATATTGGCGGCACTCTCCTCTGGCAGTGTTAACTTTTGATACGTAAAGCTTGCCTCACGCTCCATACGCTTGACAATCTCCTGGCATGTGGGACTGGTGCTAACGCACAGGACATCTGGTCCAGCCATGGTTACATAGTATTTTAAGCGCTTAGCACCATTCACCTGTAAATGTTACACGAAGAAAAAGCTGTCAGTTAAATTTTTTGATGAACGAAGAGATGAAAGACGGCAACGCACTCGAATGGGTGTTACAGGATATTCGGGATATGCCATGGCGACAGCACGAGCTCCCTCCTCGTTAGTAAATGCCGAAATGCCAATGAAAAACTCGCGACCTGCAAGAAATAAAATGATTAATAATCACAAAAAACCAATGCAATTCAGTTTTACCCGTAAATAGCACATCACCACCATCTAATTGGGCATGAGGTTCTTCGATTTCAATAACTGGTATATCGAGCTCCTTTTTCAATATGATGGCCATGCTTTCGGCCTCCTGGCGTCGCTTTGCATTACCCGAACGCCCAATGAGCGCAACTCCATTACAAACAACAGCACTACTCTCAACAAAGACGCCCTCGGGCAGATCATCGTCCGGCGGCAGCTCAATGACATCCAAACCGATTTCGCGCAAGAGTGTGCAATATTGTTCATGTTGTTGTTTCGCCAATTGCACATCAAAGTCGCCCGTCTCTAGTAGTGCATTTGAGATTCTACATAACGAATTGAAACGAATTAACAGCAATCAAGTGATGAATAAACCAATAAATTAATTCACGCTTTCACAACACACACACATGGGTTCAATGCGTGGGCGGGTAGGCGGGTGGGTGTAGAGTGTTAGCTCGCAAAAAAATGCTGTCACTAACCCCAACCCTAGGCCCCACCCAAAGCACCCACCACTTATTCAAAGCTAGGCAACAAACATGACCTAATTTCAATTCCACTGTTTTTATTGCCCATCCCCAGGTGTGATGCGCAGCTGCTAGATACTTTGCACTTGGCGCGAGCGGCCTCGACACTTACCTGGCCACAATTGCGTGCGTATATTTGGGTGACATTTTTTTGTGCTGGGTGGCTTGGTTAATGCACCGGGTCGCGGTTTGCTTCTGGTTAGCACCAGGAGATATACAACAAAATTCCAATGCTTCGTTTGTGTACTTGCTGAGGCATGCCATTCACGCGTATACGCGCACATTCTGTCAGTCACACACAGCTAGCTAAGCCGTATTTCATTCAAACAATAATCATTCTCGGCCAAAAACGATATAACTACAAGACACGAAAATAAATTCCCCTCGTTTTTTACAGTTAAATAACGAGCTCTGTACAATAGCACCTATTTTCCCTCATACGATATTCGTATTTTCGTTTATTGCGTATCCATTTCTGTCTGCCGCCGTGTATGAATTTGTTTTTGTTTTGTGTATGGACTGAAGTAAATTTGCTTGTTACAGACTGAACCCACTAACAAGGGAAAAAGGGTATATTGATTTGTGCAAAAGTATGTAACAGGCAGAAGGAAGTAAAGGGTTCAGGGTATCGTCTAGTCGCGATTTCTCCACTGGTGCCTACTTTCTAGTGAATTTTGTTGTGTCGATCAATGAGTACTTATATGTATGTTTGTGTTTGTAAGCTCATTGGTGTCGAAGGCAAATCGTCTGCAGCTGGCCTGCTGCATGTGGCCTTGGTTCGTTTTTAAAACGAAAACCTCATATGTACATACATATGTACATATGTCTTTATCAGAGCTCACGCAAAAGCAACTTTAGAGTATCTCAAATAAAAAACAAACTAATTATTTGATACTTTTGGAATTGCTGGGCTGCTGGTTATTTTGCCTAAAATGGTATAGCTGCTAGAAATGTTTAAGTTGAAAATACAAAATTATGTTTTGCCGATGGCAAATTAATGTATAAATCAAACATTTATTTCATTTAAAACAAATGTTTTTTTAATTTTTAAATGTTGTTAATTTGCCGATCGCCAAACGGATTCAGGGTGGCTTAGGCCTAGGTCTGCATTTGTATGCATGTGAGTTTTGTTTGGATTTGTTATTGCTTTGCTGTTTAGAGTTTGTCGTAGGTCATGGTCTGTCTGTACATGCAGAAATTCTTTTTACTTGTATTGTAAGATTTTGTTGTTGCCGATCAATGAGTATGTACATACATACATATGTATGTTTGTGTTTGTATGCTCGTTGGTGTCGAAGGCAAATCGTCTGCAGCTTGCCTGCTGCGTATGGGCTTGGGCCGTCGTTTTGTGTATTCTAACGGGAAAAAGGCAAAACGCAAAAGAACAAACAACAACAACACGTGCCAGTTGTCGTTGCTGAAACGCAATCGCTGCTCAATGTGTTTTTATACCCTTTATTACAATAATCAATACAAGTCAATGCAATTATTTATGAATATTTTTAATACACGGACAAGTATTTGAAAGCTTAATGTGTTTATCTTATGGTTAGTGTTAATTTGGTATTAAGTCATTTTAAACCTAATCAATATGTCATTTATGATCTACCTAACTCCTAATATATACACACGTACATGTATGATAGAAGTCATAGTTAAGTTTATCACGATTAGCCATACAATTTCACAAAGATCATATAAAGTCTATACTACCCACCCACTTGAGGCATAGCAAGCAGCCAAAGCAAAAGTCGAATATTTAAAATCTCAACTTCGGCCACCACACAACGGCACAATGAAATACAGCAACAACAAATCTTCGTCTGGCCACCATACAACGGCACAATGAAATACAGCAACAACAAATCTTCGTCTGGCGCATCGGGCGCAATATCGTATTCAACAATATCGTAATACGTGCTAGGTGCTTACTTACAGGTTTTATCGTTTCTGTTAACAAATAACAGCCTCTGGAATCCTATCTTGTATATTCCATTATCGTTGATTCTCGGCTTGCTGTGTTATTCTGTTAAATTCAAAACAGAGCTGCTCCACACTTGACAGAGCAACTCTACACTTTGCGAACAGCATTCGATCTCGGCGCTTTCGCAACAATAGATGGCGACAGTAGGTAACAAAAAATAAATTTAGGAAATAAAACCCCAATGCGAAATAATTTTAAAATTTAGATGGAAGCTATTGGAAAATTTGAACACTATCGCATAGTTCACTTTTTATTAAGTAACAACCTTTAAGCTTTACTAAATTCATTTCATGTACAAATAAGTATATAATATAAAAATATCCTAAAAATCCAGGTAGGCAAAAAAAAAATAAAGGAAAATGTAAATTTATAAAGCTGTAAAAAAGACCTAAAATTAAACATTAAATGTTCCAGTTGTATTTGGCACTGTATTTTGTTGGTTTTAGGCTTTACGACTTATCGGAATCGACACCAGTGTCAATGAAATCGTTAACCAATCGCATTGCTTTCCTTGGAATAATTCGACCAATTTTCTCTAAGGTAACAAAGTGGCGCGGTATGGCCGCCTCCTCCAGACCCTGTCGCTGTGCCTCAATAATAGATGCTGCTGCATCCTTGGGCGAAACCAGCTTAAATAGACTCTCGAAACGATAACGTGGATTCTTGCAAAAACCAGTATCGATCATATACGGATAAATGGTGGTGAGCTTAATCTGCAAGTAACAAAAACAATTTTATTCATTATAACGACGAACATAACTTTAAATGTAGCAGAAAGCGAAACGAAAACACCATTGACAGGATAACAGTGCTGTTATGTACATGTTATGTTTTAACAGAACACGTTCATGTTATGTCTTAGGCTCTCTCCGATTGTTTTAAGAGAAAAATGTTATCTCTTAAGTCTATTACAACAACTTACTTTAGACTGGGGATTGCTATGGCGCAGCTCCTCGGTCAGGGCAGCCATGTAGCCACGGACGGCGAATTTGGTGCCGCAGTATGGCACAAGATTGGGCTGGCCAAAGAGACCGGCGCAGGAGGAGAGTGCGACCAAATTGCCCTCGTTGCGTTCAATCATTTCGGGCAGGAAAGCCTGGATGATCTGTGGGTATACACAAGCACTCAGTTATTCTGATCGGCCAAGTCAAGTCTCATAACTTACCCAGAAGTGAGCAAAAACATTGATATCGTACATGAGACGAGTCTCCTGCTCGGTATGCTCGAGAAGCGGATGGCAAGGCATAATGCCGGCATTGTTAACCACAATACTGATAAAACCATGTTCCTTGCGTATTTTGGTTGCCAACTCGATGATGTCTTCACGCTTGGAAACATTGCATACATAGGCCCAGGCAGCGCCACCAGCCTGCTTGATCTCCTTGACGGTCTTTGAGTTCGTCTGCTCATTGATATCCCAACAGATCACCTTGGCCCCAAGTGCCGCATACTGCAAGGCCATCTCCTTGCCCATGCCATGTCCAGCTCCAGTGATAAGCACAAACTGACCGTTAACATTCGACACCGGTCGTGTGGTGAAGCTCTTAATGATATCCTCAGCAATCGCCAGCCAGAATTTCACTAACAGCACAACAATCTCCACGATGAGCAGCACAATGTTGTATATATCACTGTTCTGGCCAGCACTTCCGGTTGTGGCACCGCGACTGTTGCTACTGCAATTACCAGTGCAAACAATATATTAGGCGTATTTTTATTTTTTTGTGGGAGGTGCGGTTATAAAAAAAATTGAGGGGAAGTGCGTGACAGTTAATAATTAGTCGTTGGTCAAATCTATTATTAAGACATACACTATATACCCTTGCAGTTTCGTCGTTATAAACTTGTCACGATATGTGTGACGAGTTTCCATATATATATGATTATTTGTTTGAGTATTGTTTGGGTTTAAAGTGAATTTTGAGTGCTTTTATGAGAACTTTTTGATTAAATATTTTCTTCCAGCTTTCACAGAGACGATTTCAGTCACAAATGATATACTTGTTGTAAATCGTATTATAAATTACCGAGTGTTATTGAGTTGATGCTTAAGAATTAATCGCGAATTCGCATATTTGATTTAATTTTATAGTCTGTAAGGGTATTAAATCTTCGGTTATCCAAGTACTACAACTACTAATCTAGGTATCTATGTCAAATGTAACCTGTCCATTGTATTTTGTATTTCTGTTGTTTTGACTTCCACTTCCGAGCAAATGTTATTATAATAACTCATTTCGTATGCTTTTTGAACCTTTTTTTTATCTCTTTGACCAGTCGACCTTTTTGTCTTTATATTGTTTTGAGCTATGGTCAGCTCTTTTTTGTGCTTGACAACTGCTTCTGTCCCATATTAGCTATATGCAACAGTGTGCGCGATCTCGCGATAATACCAGAAAAAACATAACAAAGAGAAAGAAAAAATAATATTTGTATCAGTTTCTTAAGTAACCCTGACACTGAACATCTTACACCCTGGCACCACCCACAACTCTTACCTCTTGCCCAAAAAATAAACTTTACTCTTGACTTTGGCTGTTTCTTTGAACCAAGTTACAAGTTTCTCGTTCATTCTCTGTCTTTTGCGTTCATTTATCACGAACAAGAACATTTCCGTAATTATTAGCCAGTCTATTCCATGTCTATATATCATTAAAACGTGCTTAAGCCAGAAAAGAAAACTTAAGATCTTTTTACATTTAAGTTTTCTACACACACATATAAACATATTCACATATTAATTTTAGACCTTACACAACTTTGTCTAAGGATCTTTCTTTCTTCTACAAATCAATTTTATATGCTTATATTCACATTACATTCTTAGTAAGAAAGTTGTGTATGTAAATATTTAGTTATTGTTTATTTTGAATACGTTGAGACACAATTTATATTAATTATTACTTAAAAAGCGTAATAACACTGCTTTTAATACTGTTTTGACGAGTAGATAATTAACCTGAGCCAGGGGTATAAAAGGTTAAACGTAATTACATTGTAAATTATTGAAATTTGAACTCCTCTAATGGGAATTTTATTAATAATGCCAATCATCCAGGTTTTTGCCCTCAACCGGTTCGATAAGCCTAAGAGCAAACATTTCTTATTCATTTTGTACAGTTTAGCCAGTTACAACAATTGATAATTGTTGATTGGGATATATTCATTTTCTATGACTTATGTCCGGCCAAACATTCTAATCGTAAGGCATTCGGCTTTCCGTTCCTTATTCTTTACACTCAAAGATAACAAACTGAAGTTCGAGTGTTCGGGTCAGAGTTCCCATTTCACATTTCTTATCTAGGCCCCACTTCTAAATACCAAATACAAAAAACAAAAACACGCACATTAAGTGTCACTCAAAACATACATACATATGTTCATATGTATGTATGAAATGGTCTAGTCGAGTGTAACAAACTAGCAAACACCCTTTAAACAAACAAAGAATATTCGAATCTTGATTCAATAGTTTTTCGTTCTTAATAAAGGTTATACACAAGAAAACGGTTGAAAGATTATTACTTATAGATTTATTTCTAAACCTTTGCTAAAAGTCCGATATTTATAAAATTTCAGATCTAAGTAACGAGATGTTAAGAAGAGAAGAACGAGAAGAACTCTATTCTAAAAGTTATTAACTGAAGTATAAATGATGTAGTGCTAAATAAAATCTCAAAACACTAAGAAATAAACAAAGTTTATAAAGGGTTCCTCAAATTTGAACTTACTTTAAGAATATCTGTATTAAAAACTTAAAACTGAAAAGTTTAGGAATAAGAACTTATCAAAATGCATCCCAAGCTATAAAACTTTATATACTTTAGTCAAGAATTTGATCTCAGAAGGTAAATAAACTTTATATTCCTACTTACAAGGAGATATTCTTATTTGCATTCTTTTCAGATTAATGTGTGTACTTTTCTAAGGTAACCTTAACATTATCCGACACTTTCACAACTTTTACTACCACAAAAAAAAAAACATCTTTATGGGTAACGTGTACAAAAAAGAAATATAATAAAAAAACTGATTATGACTGTGACTGACTGTGTACATACACATCGATAAGATTATTATTATATTCCGTTGCATTTGGTGTTGCTAGCGGCGGTCGATTTGCTGCTGCTTCTTCCCTTGCTACGGTTCAATATATTTTTTAAGATTTTAAATTATGATTTGAATGTTTTTGTCACATGTTTCACTCAATGATTTTTGGTCACGTACTCGATTTTGGATTCCTTTTGCTTACTAACCTTTGATTGTTTTTCGACATATTTATTCCAAGGATCTCGTAGGTCTGTAAGTAACTTTTATTTGATTTTTTGTGGGGCGCACTTGGGGGAATTTAAACCGTTAGCGCCTGTTAACGAATTCGAACTGAATTCCCACACAGAAGTAAACAGTACGCAATGCCGGCAGGTCGTATGAGTGATTATTATTATTTTCTATTTCAAATATTCACATATGAGTAGCTTCATAAAACACACTCACACACATACACCCACAACCGCACAACAGAGAGATAGAGAGAGAGAGAGCTCGTTCTATAAACAATTTGTGTACATATGTTTTTTTCTCTCCCCCTTCTCCCACTCCACAATGTTGATCTATATAGAACTCGAGAGTCTCGCGACTCTCCACGCCGAGTGGAACAAACAGAAAGAAAATAAAACGTTGCCACAGATCAACGTATGTTTCTGAATCTGATTGCAAGTGAGTGTTAGTGTGAGTGTGAGTGAGAGTGAGTATGTGTGTGTTTGTTTGTTTGTGTGTGTGTGTTAATCAGTATCCGATGATTGCATGCGGCTTGTTGTAATATTTTTGTAAACAATGGGGACATTTATTTTGAACATGGCTCGATATATAAAAAGAGTATGAATGGACGATAAAGATACACAGATACGCGGTTAAATATTATACCCTGTTAAAGTTAAGTTTATAACAAGAACTTATTATTATCCTGATACTGATCGCTCACATACCTATACGTGTGTTTATGTCATAACTAAGGTTATATATAGAGAGAAAATAATAGTACTAAATGCAATGGGGCGTTACGAGTTTGTCACAGTAAATCAATATAACTGCACACGTATCGGTAACAAGGCAAACAAAACAACAACAACAACGTAAACAACAAGAAACATTAACGATCTCAAGCGTGATAAGATACATTTCTGGTTGCGCCGCGTCACTAAATATACACATCGATATATAATATAAATATAAATATAATATAAATATGAATTTTAGCTTTTAAAATGGGCGTAAAGCGAGTTCTCAATAATAATCGTATGCAATAACTAAAAAATTGAATTAAAAATTCAAGTTGCAACAAATAAAAAGCTGCATCAAGATCAAACAACCTTCAGAGCATGTGTGGGTGTGTGTGTATGATGTGTCTCATATTACGTATACGTAAGTGATTGTTTCTTGCCTCCATTAATGGTTTTTTTTTGCAAATGCAATTCAAGTTTATCCAAAATACGAACGAAAAGCTTGACGATTGTTGTCAACCGGCAAAACACTGAGTGCTGAATGTTTCGTCTATTTGTTTGTTTATATAAACTCAGCTAATCGAATTATAAAGCTTCAGTTTGTTTCAGTTGACCAATTGATGAGTTGACAGATTTTTCATTGTTTTCGGTTAATATCTACCCATAGATACAGCTTACACTGGGCTAATGGAAGATGTTTTGCTAATCTTAAAGGATTTGATTCGATGTCTCCACTCTCTCAAGATCGATAGATACGTAGATAAAGATACTTTGATATCGTGAAGCTTCAGTTAATACGATATCTGGGTTGCATGTCGAGCTCGTCAATCTAGTTTTTGAGGGTCATAAGCCAGAACAACTGAACGACCTTAACCATCAAAGCATTGTATATATAGTATATTGTAATATTAGCTATTAGTTTAATCGACAGTTGGAATTTGTTCGATTAGCGAGTTCTAACGGTCAGTTTCTATATGCCTATGCCTAATCGGCTACTTGTGTGGTACAATTATTTGTACAGCACATCGCTTAAGATTAGAGCCAGTAAACAACAACAAGATTAGAAGATACCCTTAGCCATATACCTTGCGCGTACAGTCAGTGCATGCAACTATGTGTGTGTGTGTGTTAGTGTACTTGACTTAACTTCAATGCTCTATATCTCCGGTGTTTCTTAAGCGATTTCAATAAAAATTTCACAGATTAGCATCATTTGAGTTTGAGTTTCAAACGCCGTCTCAAGGTTTTTCAAATTCAGGATTTTGTTGTTATCGATCACATGTGTATATCGAAAATGGGATAAGTTATCGAAAATTTGAAATGAACGAAAATTGTACAAGCTTAATTTGTTAAGAAGAGTTGTACCTAAATGTAGGACGCGCGTTGTATTGTTATTGGTTAGTGATTAAACAATTTTAATCCACATATAATATAATAATTATCGCAATCAACTCAATTTATAGTTATATTCGCTCTATCGCTTCAAAAATGTTTCATACTCACCATGACACATCATTTAAAGAGTAGACTAGAAATTTCAACATTGATATATTTGGGACCCCAAGCAAATTCAATTAACCAAGGAACTTATAAGCCCATTGAATATTGAATTGTATTGAAAACTATAACATTTATGTTTATTATTTCATTTTTTGCAAGATAGAGAATATTTGAAGTTTGTTTCTAGACCTGAAGCGTTGAGAAAAATGAGACAACGGCGCTGTCAGTTGGCAGGCACTGTCCAAAGGCCTCGATAAGCAGCGGCTCTGCGGCAACCGTGCCCATAAAGTCATCCAAAGAAACCTGAAGAATAAAAAGAAAAGTTTAAAAGAAATTACTACTTGATGGGGAAAAATATTTGAATTACCTTGCCATCCTTATCTAGATCGAATTTTTTCAACACAATTTCGACTAGATCTTTGACACCTTCGTCGGGATCCTCATCCTGCGGCTGCTTGATTAGGCAATTGCGCAACAGCGTAAACATCTCATCCTTGGTTATGAAGCCATCCGTATTGAGGTCATAGACCCGAAAGCAAAATGCGGCACGCTCTGACGGTGTGCCGCGCAAGAATGTTGACAAACCGATAAGCCAACCCTCTAAACGCAGTGGCAGACCCTCGTGTGCCTTGTCCCAGCTACAGAAGATGCGCTCCATAAGTATCTCCTCGGTAACAATATCAAAAGTGCTGTGCAATAGCTCCCTAAATACAATGCGATCAATGCCCTTAATAAAACAGATAAGAGGTTAGAGAGAGAGTTGAAAATTAAAGTTTAACTTACCTCGACAGCGGCATGTGGCTTGGCAATTGCTGCACTGGATGAACTTGAGGCAAGCGTCTTAGCCGCATACTGGCAATTGGACACCAGCTTGCGATAGATGCGGCACAGTGCATCCAACTCATCCCTGAAAAAATCAACATCATATTCAGCTTACGAACATTTCTTGTAGGTATTAACTTTATTTGTTTGCTAACTTCTAAAAAATGCCCAGAATGTTATTGGTTATTGGGTTTAGTGTTTAAGTAAATCTTCCTCTCTCTGTTTCGCTGTTCCAAAATGAATGAGATGAAGAGAGAGAGAGAGAGAGCCAGAGAGAGAGAGAGAGAGAGAGAGAGAGAGAGAGAGCCAGGGAGAGAGAGAGCCAGAGAGAGAGAGAGAGAGCCAGGGAGAGAGAGACAGAGAGAGCGAGAGAGAGAGAGAGAGAGGGAGAGATACGAAAAGAGTACTTTGAGAAAGCTCGAAAACAGTCACACACACAAACTCCTTGCACACTTAACAAATAAGATCAAATTCCGTCATGTCTTACTTGAATTTTTGAGAATCGCGTAGAAGGGCGATTTTCACGTGTTCAGTAAAATTATTGTTGTTTGTGTATATTTCTATTTTTTCAACCCATACACAGCCCATACACACACAAACACACATTAACACACACATATATAAGGACAAAATAAAAACTGTACAAAAATGAAGGGTAATAAAATAAACTTTTAGGTAGAATGACATAATTATAACAACTTACACAAAAATATTTTTGGGTAATGATTGAAAAGTTCCCCGACCGCTGTACTAGAGACTTTCACTTAGCTTAGAACCTTTAAGATGTTGCTCCGTACTTGAAAGGAAGTTTGTTGAATATTTTAGGAGCTTCACTTACGAAAAACTTCCATATACTTATAAATATGAGTTTATTGGTTAGAAGTTTAGATTCAGATTCTTTTCTATATGTACTTGACAGGAAGTTTGTTGAATATTTTAGGAGCTTCACTTACGAAAAACTTCCATATACTTATAAGTTTGAGTTTATTGGTTAGAAGTTTAGATTTTTCTTCTATATGTACTCACTTGGTGAAACGCGTCTTTTTGCGTAGATTTTCCAATAGCTTGGGATTTATTTTGCCGCTTAGTTCGTCCATTTTCCTTTGGCGCTGTTGGCGTTTGTTCTGCAAAGCAGCTGCTGCGGCCTTCGACTGGTTGCTCGAATTACGTTTGCCGCTGGCGAGGAAGACTGAAACGGTTTTCAGTATCGTTTTGTTCGCATGTAATGTGGATCTGGCGATGGCGGCGGCAGCAGCAGCAGCAGCTCCGCCTCCGCTCGAACTAGTAGTAGTAGTAGCAACAACAGCACCCCCAGTTGCCCCTCCTCCAGTTGTTGTCGTTGGTGGCGCCGCCGCCGCCGCTGTTGCAGTTGTTGGCTGCGCTCCATTAGTAACCCCAGCTCCTCCTCCAGCTCTAGTTCCAGCTGCTCCGCCTCCACCAGCTCCATTCTTGGGTGTCGGTGTTGGGGAGCGACCCTTAGCGGCGCTCGCCTTGCCTGCCAAACACATACATATTATTATGGGAGCAAAAATGGTTTTTTATGGTTTTTTTTTTTGCCAGGGTGTTCATATAAAACAACAACAACAACACTAACAACAATGTGTTTGTCTGTGTTCTCTCTTCATGTGTCAAAGTCAAATCAATCCTCAACAGTCGACGCCATCGACACGCAAAACTTAACCCCCAACCTCAACCCCAACCCCAAATCCATTCCAATATAACATTTTCTTCCCCCAGTTTTTCTCTTGCCTAGCAGTTTGGCCGTAACTTAGAAAAGGACAATATGTAAGTAAATTGCCACCGAAATGGATAATAAACATCGCATATTGCTCATAAAATGTCTCAAATAAAAATACACTGCAAGAAATTGATGTCTTAATCGAACAAACAGGGGAAAATGCAGGGCAAAAAGTAGAAAATTTATTTGCTGTTGTATGAAAACATTTAAAAACTATTTTTTCAAGCTTTGCAAGCAAAAATCAACTTTTTAAATACTTAATAATATAATAATAATATAAATATAATATAAATTAGTTGAAGTTTTAATGAATATAAATTATTAGGAAAACCAAATGTTAAAGAAGTAAATAAAAAATATAAAATCAATAAATCAAAGCATAAAAGAATAGTTTCATTTTAAGAAAAGCTTTGAAATCTTAGAGATTTTGCAGAAATATTATATCTCCTCAACTAATTAATATGAAAAACCAAAATATTTCTTAAATCCCTGCTAAAGATGTATAAAAAAAAGTTTACATTGATATTGGACCACTGTCTAGGAATCTCAAGGATTCTCCTTTTGAGTTGTTCTGTCCTACTTTTTTCTGTCAGTGTTAAAACATTTAAAGCCTTTCCCCATGCCACATAAGCTCCTTTCAATTGCCCAAACTTAACCCATTATCAATGTACATTGCTTTGCTTTGTTTGCTCATGTAATTTGCCAATTGTACAAACTGATGTCTTGATGTCTAAGGCCCCAACCACGCCCACAACCATAACATCCAACCCCTTCTTGCTCGTCCATACTTTGTTGCAAGTAGTGTGTTTTGTTCGTTTGTTGTCTATTGTTGTTGTTGGGTAGCTTAATTTTATTAGTACTTTGTACTTGTTTTTGGTCGAAATGTGCAGATATCTGCAATATGTGAATGTGTGTGTGTGTCCATGTGTGTGTGTGTGTAATCGAGAGCCCTCGAAAGTATGCAACAAAGGTTGTCTATACGTTATAGCCATATAAATTGTTTACACTCGTTTAAACCGTTGCCCCAAACAACAACAGAACAAAAATATGCGATATGGGGTAGGTGGGGCGGTAGGGCGGTAGATACATACGTATGTGCATATGTATAAGTAAGCTAACACGCACACACACACACACACACACACTCATTATGTATTATCTCATGGGGCAACCCTTTCGCTTTGATAGACAGACATTTGTTTTTCGCACTATCCTTTTGTATCCGGTACTGCTGCCCGAAGGGTCAAAGGTGAGCTACCGCACGTCTCATGTCTTAAAGCTAATACATTTTGAATACACATTCTTAACACAACAACAACAAAAAAGAAGGGTTAACAGTTTTTTTCAACACTTAAAGTCGTTCACAGAACTTTTCGCACTGACACACTTTCGATTTTGTGTTATATAGTATATAGGTTTAAAAATTTATGTTTTACAGTTTTTTTGATACCCATGTTATTGTTGGTCCTGTTGCTGCTGCTGTTGCCGCTGATGTTGCTTGTTGGCTGTTGAAAAGGTTGAAAAGTTGAAGCGTTCAGCGAATTCCTTGAGTAAAAGTAACAAAAATTAGCAACAACAACAACTTCTTGAGGCAATCAACAAACTCAAGTTTCCAAGGCGAACCGAACAAAAATAATGTGTGTTGTGTTGACAAAATCGTCGACATTTTGGCCTAAAGGTAGGTCGCGGGGCGTTGCGGAACGCGCAACTTACACATTTTTCTTCTTATACCCTGATCCCATTAAAAATGGGCAAAAAAGGGTATAATGGTTTTGTGTCAAAGTATGTAACAGGCAGAAGGAAGCATCTCCGATCCCATAAAGTATATATATTCTCGATCAGCATCAAAAGCCGAGCCGATATAGCCATGTCCGTTTGTCCGTCTGTCCGTCCGTCTGTCCGTATGTATGAACGCGTCGATCTCAGAGACAATAAGAGCTAGAGACTCCAGACTTGAACCTTAATCCCTAGGCAGTATAAGTTTATTTTCGATTTTCGATAACTCTTCCCGTTTCCGATATACACATATGATCGATAACAACAAAATTCTGGAATTTGGAAAACTTTTAGATGGCGTTTGAAACATTAAATGAAATAATGATGATTGAAATCGGTTGACAAACAACAGAGGTATGGGACATAAGACCTGCCCTGCCTTAGAATTCCCAAGTGGTTCAAGCTTTGAGTAGTATGGGCTTTGCTAAGTTTTCTAAAGACCTCTTTAATTTTTTTTTTTTGTATTATGTTTTTCCAACTAAATATTTTAACTAACTGTGAACGAGTGAAGTGAACACACACACCCGCACACACACTCACACCAAAACACAGTCACACACACCCACACACACCAACACACACCCACACCAACACACACCCAGACTAACACACACCCACACCAACACACACAGACACACACACACATACACCCACACCAACACACACCCACACCGACAGACACACAGACTAACACACACCCACACCAGCACACACAGACACACACACACACATACACACAGACACTAACACAGACACACACACAGACACACACACAGACACACATACACACTCACAGACAGACACACACACAAACAGATACACACATACATATACACATACTGAGTGTACACGTTAAGTATAGGGTTCAGGGTATCGTCTAGTCGGGGCATTTCGACTAGAGCCTGCTTACTTGTTTCTTGTTATTATTGACAAAACTTGCAACGAATTGTTGCGAATTGTTGAGCAGGGTCTCAACCTAAATCCAATTGAGGACAATATACAAACAAATATATAGGTTAACGAAACTATACCAAACTTTTCTTGCCTATAAGAAATTATTTTCTACTAATTTATTACTATTATCAACTATTTGAAGTTATGTAAGATTCGACACGACTTTCTTTCTAGAAGATATTTTCACTCAAAACTTAGTTGAAAGTTGGTTTTGCTCTAATTTTGTTCTATGGCAAACTGAAATTTAAATCATATTTACCCCAATTTGAACATATATTATATATGACATATTTAATTCTTGTCACACCCTAATTTCAATTGATTTTGTACACAAAAAATGTCGTATTGCTCTTCAATTTATTTTTACATAATAATTTCATAAACACTTTGTTAAACTTAAGCATAAAATATTTTGTAATGTTAGCACAATACATAAGTATATATAGTATATATATGTTTTTAAAAATTACGTTTTACGATTTACTTTCTCTTTCACTTGTGTGTGTTTTTTGTTCTTCTTGTTTGTTGTTTTTGTTGTATATATAATAATTATATGATTTTTGTAGGTTTTTTTGTAATTTGTTTGATTTGCTTAAAAACCGTTTTAGGTTTGCCAACTTTTCTGTTTTTTTTTTTTGTTCCTAATTTCCTTTCTACCTTTTATATCATCTACTAACCCCCAAACTTTTCAGAATGGTCTACAAGTACACTTCGTAAATATATATATATATATACATATGTATATATATATCTTTTATAATATATTTGTTTGTATGATTTTGTTTTTATATGGAGAGTTGTGTATTCTAGACAAAAAAAAAAAATATTAAAAACTGATCAGAATTCAAGTCAGGAAGTTCTTTGGGGCGGGGGGAGTTATGGCCTGGATGAGGGAGGAAGGTAACGTTCCAAGACTTATATCGATAGAAAAGCAGAAGACGCACTCAATATATATCATATGTAGTATGTACAACATTGTTAAATTTCTTTTTATTTGAACTCGTTTAGGTAACTAGAACACACAACTCTTTATATATTTTAACTATAATTAACTCTTTTCTTTTAATTATTATTATTAAATATTAGCAAATTTGTTTGTTTTCTCTTACTTAAATAACTGTATTTTCTGTTCTGTTCCTTCGCAGCGACTTATATTTAAACAAAATCAAAGAAGATCATTCACAATAATATTATTATAATAAAAAAAAAAAAAAACAAAGACGATAAGTCACATAAAACTGAATTGCATAAAGTTGTTTATACATTTATTATTATTTTTTTGTAAATATATATATATTTGTGTGTGTGTATAGTATATATATATATATATATATTTGATAGTCACACGAGTTAAGACGAAATTTTTAATTTAAAAATAATACACACAAACAAACACAATTTGAAATTCTAGTTTTAGAAGAAACAAAAAAAGTATTAAATTTAAACAACGTTTTTCAACTTAACATACATTAATTTAAACGTAATAATGTTATAAGAAAGAAGAGCTGCATTATTTATTATTGGAATTGAATTGCGATTTTTGATTTTCATTTTCCTTGTCAAATTTTCTTCTTTTCTTTTTTTGTTCTTATTATTATCATCGATTGACATTTTGATTCACTGATTAATTGGATAGCTTAAACGCAAAGGCGACTCTATATATATATATATATATATACATATACATATATATATATATATGTGTATAGTTTATGTACTTATTAGAACCATTTTTCGTTTTCAATTGCTTAACGTTTTAACTCTTTTTCCGACAGTTTCACTCTAAAAATTATCATCGTGATTTTTTGTTTTCTCGATTTCTTAACTCTTTTTTGTTTTTTTATCAGCTACTAAGTGTTATAATTATTAGAATTGTTTCAAAACTTTGTTGCTTATATGTAATAATGTAACTGCACATATGTGTATATACTATATACTACATGCATATATATATATATATATATATGTTCTTGTTTTTCGCATTCATAGTATGTGTAATTTTATTCGCATAACGAAATATCGTTCTCTCTTCGAAATCACGTTCTGTCGATAGTTTTACATATATATATATATGTATATAGATTTTGTTGTATATATATATAGATTTTTGCAATTTTAGTAATATTGGTTGGTTGTTTTTGCTTTTGCTTTTTCTCTTTTTTATCATACGAGGCGATTTGATTGTGGTGTATCGATAAAAATCAAATCAAGGCTACTTTCAATTTTTTTTGTAGTTTTTTTTTTTGTTGGTTTTTTTTGTTTTGATGAAGCAATAAATTTTGTTTTTTCAAGCTGCTGCTGCTCTTGTCTTGGCATTTGTTGCCTGCATTAACATAATTATTAGTTTAATGGTTAACTGATATTATAATTCCATATCTCTGGCCTCATCCTCACTATAATCGGACATACTCGACTCACTGTCGCTGCTCTCGCGCTGCTGCTGCGCCGCCCTCAACGCATCCTCGGTGGCATAACGTTGCACATAGTCAGCGACCTTGCGATGATACTCTTCCGGCTCGTGCAGGTACAATGCGGCCGCATCCCGATTTAGCGGATCAACGGGATTCGGATATGTGAGCAATTGTGGTAGAAACGATTCGAATATATTCGATAAATCGTACAATGCGGTCCACGCCTGATTAATAACATCGAGACAGACCGTACCGGACGACTCATCAATATTGGGATGATAGATCTTGTTGACGAATCCAATGCTCGGCGATTTGAATGGATAGTTGTCGGGCAGATAGACGCGTACTTTCCAGACGCCACCATCGTATGGTGTACCCGTTGGACCAAAGAATTTCACATGGAATTCGTTGAGGCCGCCCAGGATTGTCACCTCGTGTTTTGATTCAATAAGCTTGATGACGTCATTGTCCATGCGTCGCTTACCAGCGCTCGGAGATGACATTTTTTTTGTTTTCTTTGTTGTTTTTTGATTGCAATTATACAAATTGATAATTCTCAAGTGGTGTTAACTGTGTTTTTTGAAGTGCTTTTTCCAATCTGGTTAGGATGTTTAAACTGCTGCTAGCCAGTTTCTCATATGGCCAGAATGCATCAACAGAAGCATCAACAATCAAAGAAAAGAGTTGCAGCCAGTCGCTGTCTGCCTGCAAAAATAAAGTACAATATTCCAATTATCGATTTTGTACATGCGTACGTATGTATATATATATATGTTATCATTGTCAGTGGTATCCCTTATCAGAGAGATAGAGCATGCATGCATGCATGATGACCATGAGTGCTGGCTGCAGAAAAAATCCCAAACAAATCATCACTATTGCATTTCAATTAACTAGGTCGCATAGCTGCGAGAGAGCAGTTTGACAGACGCTATCTCGCTTGCAACCACGCTTGTGAGACGAGCCTTTATAATTGAAACTATGTCAGCTGCGCTGCAGCAGCGCAGGGCAGCAGCAGCATCAGCATCGCCAGCTGCACAGCAACAACTTAGTATGACGTCTATGCTGATGCTGCTGTCTCTCTCGCTCGCTCGCTTCCCTTAGTTGTTCACGTGCCCTATTTAAGCGAGCTATGCTGCTGTAGTCATTAGAAACAGAAAGAGAGAAGAGAGATTTTTATCAAGGACACGGCATGCAATTAAATATTTCCAAAACTTTGCTGCTGTTGCATACTTTCCAGGGCCAAAGCTAATTGGAATGGAATGGAACGAAAATGTTTCATTTCGCATTTGATTTAATTGCTTTATTCATTGCTGCTGCTGTTGCAATAGTTTCGCTTTGTTTGTTTTGTCATCTTTATATATACAGATGACGATGATGAAGATAATAATGATAATGACGCGCCCCATCTCAGTGGGCGGCTGTTGTTTTCAAACAAGCTCAGCTGTTTTATGCTTATAGGCTGGCTGGGCTACCAAGAGTGTGAGCGAGCCAACAGAAAATGATGAGAGAGAGAGTAAAATGTTAGCAGCAACCCCCGTGACTATTTGGAATCAACGAACGTACAGTACACCCAACCAATGTTGAACGCAGCTTAAGTATGACAAATTTTATACAAATGCGTAATTTCCAAAACGTTTTAAATATACATTTAAGTTATATTTATGGTTGATAGAAGGCAGTTTTTACGCAATATATGCTTAAAGCAAATGTGTACATGTTTCATTGTTTGCTTTATATATATCTATAGAGCTTGTTGACTCAACACGAAGTATGAGTAATATTCTAGAGAATTGACGACCAAAATACTATGTATATTTGAATACATATACATATGTACGTATGTATATTTGTATGCCCACATATGTATAAGGGGGAAGTTAACAAAATAGTGGACAGTAAACTGTCAACACTCACTGTAAGGCTACTATGGTCAAGCAGCTCTCTTTTGGATGAGCTAATTCAATTCACTCTCGGCTTCTCTTTTATTTGTCTGTGTGTGTGTGTAAGTGTGTGTGTGTATCTCTTTTGTGTTTGTGTACACTACTACACTACGCTACAGTGAAACTATTAAATGAAAATTTCATTGCGCTTTGGCAAGTTTCACTGTACACATTTGTTTTGAAACACATACACATAAGCACACACTCAGAGAGATAAAGAGCGAAACACACGCACGCATTGAGAGCGGGAAAAGCAGTTTACTGTTGTTAAGCTTCGTCGTCGTCGTCTGTATTGTTATTTGTCTTGCTTTTTGGTGTTTTTGTTTGGTGTTGTGGTGCTGCCTCTCAGCTGTGTGCTGTTTGTCACTATAAATGTGTGCGTGTGTGTGTGTACGTATGCCTGTTGGTGTATGGCCCACGCTCTCTGGCTCTGGAAGATCAACACAATAACAGCAACAACAACAAGGCAACGCGTTGACACTCAGCTGCAATACACACACACACAAACATCCATATACATACATACATACATTGTTGTTTTATATTTGCTATTTTGTTGTTGGTGTTGTTGTTGCTTTGAAGGACCGTGACTGTCTAATGATGTACACACAAGATACATATGTATATATATGTATATGCATATCTGATACGTATATTTATAAATTTTGAATAATTCGCTGAAGGAAAATACGAAATACGGCAAAAACCGATGGCAAATTATTGAAAATGAAATGAATTTAAATGTTGCGTTCATGCTTTCCCTCTCTCTCTCTCTCTCACACTGTATTCTATGACTGTCTGCTGAATGCTACCCTCTCCCCCCTACGACACCTAAGCTAATAAACACATGCACACACACACACATACACATATAAACACACGCAGCTGACTGCAATTGATTTGTGTTGCATTAACAGATAATTACGAAACTTTTTGAAAACAATTTCAACAATAGCACGCACATAGATAGAGAGGGCATGAAGCAGAGAGAGAGAGAGAAAGAGAAATAACACTTAGGTTGTTGTTATATTTTTTTTGAGTTTGCTTTGTGTCTGTTTTTTTGTTTCGTTGTTTCTTTACTTTTGATTGCTGCTGCTGATTATGTTGTTGTTATTGTTGTTGGTTGTTGCTGAGCTGCTTATTTATGTATGTATGCTCACAATTTGTTATTGTGCCATGCTTTAGGTTCGTTCGGTTTTATTTTGATTTTTGCTCTTTTTATTTTTTCTTGTTGTCTACTTCAACTAGTTACTGAAAATTAACTGGCAACAGAGTTTGGAAGCCCCTAGCGAGCAGCGCACGAACATCTGAAAGGCAGCATAAGAAGCAGCACTAGCAGCAGTAGCAGTAGCGACGCCAACAACTGCGAGGGAGAGAACGCGCACACAACCAGAGAACCGAGTGAGAGAGCGTAGCGTAGTGTATCAAGCAAACCAAATGCGAGCGCTACGCGAGTCACGCAGACAAACAGAGAGACAGAATGAAAAAAAATGAGAGCCTAGTCGCAGCGCAGCGCGCGCCAACCTGCTGTTAGCTAAAGTTAGACAAAGAGAGAGAGAGGGAGTGCAAGTGCAAGTGCGAGTGCGAGCGCGAGCGATTGAGAGAAATCCCCACAAAGCACATGTACAAAGAAAATCATAATAACAAAGCGAGAGCCAAAGCCATAACCAAAACAGCAGCAGCAGCTATTGCTGCAACAATAACAAAAAAAACTATACAAACAATATTGGGCAAAAGAGCAAAAGCAACAATAACACAATAGTAGCAGAAAGCAATAACGACAACAACAACCCGTCCACGATTCTGCCAAGCAAAGAAAAACTATAATCAAGGACAGCAGCTGTAAAGCACACACGACGCTAAGTGCAACTCACACATACATATGTATGTCTGTATGTATGTATATGCAAAAGCAAAGCAAAGCAAAGTCAAAAGTAAATGAAATAGACGAGCAACACCGAACCATTCAATGCCCTTCATTTTTTGCCAACGCAATTCCGAATGACGCACAAGCTCCAACAACACCCACAACAACCCTCTCTCCCCACTTGAGCCATCAAGCACAGTTTGTTTAAATTTTAAAACGGGTAGCTAAATGCAAGAGAATTGATTTAAGTGTGAATCTAACGGGGTCAAATGCATACACACCAACACACTCACATAACATATGTGTATGTGTGTATGTATGCGAGTGTAAATTTGTATATGCATGTTGTGTGTGTGTTTTTGTTTCGCCTGTGTTTATGCAGTGAAGTGAATGCGAACAAATTTTGTTATCGAGATTTTTTCTTTGAGTAATATTTGAACAATTTTCAAGATTTCGTTGTTGTTATTGTTATAGAACAATATGAAATTTGTTTTGTATTTAATTTTTAAATTTCATTCGAAGTTAGATGCCCTTTTCTAAATCATGATCAACTTGCACTGCTTGCTATATCACAAAAAGTTGCTTTGTTCCTGCTTTGTGCGACTAACCCATCTCTTACCCCTCTTGCTGTTCATGGGCAAAACGGTCATTGACTGCGCATTAAATGCATAATGAGGCATGCAAACAAAAAAAGGGCTGTTATATGCTAAGGCCAACGACAGTACAAATTTGTTACAAAAAAAAAGAAATTCGGCCGAAAGTCGAGCACACAGACACAACTGTGTGTGTGTGTGTGTGTGTGCGCATTGGTGTTAGTGTATGTAACAATGTTCCGTTGCTGCTGATAAGATTTAAAACGCAAAAGCAAAGGCAAAAGACGAAACAAAAAAAAAAACCATAAACACAACGCAATAAGCGTGCAAAAGCAAAGTGCGTAGTAGAAGAGCAGACAAAAACAAGAAATACACACTCACACATACACACATATACATAAATTCATATGTTCATACACATGCATATGTATGCTGTGCATATAAATGAGAAGTTAAGAAATGCCAAATCGTAACTGTAATCACAAAAAAAGTAAGTCGGAAGCAATAATTAAGATAATAGCAAGGATACACTCATGCATACACACACACACACACACAATGTACAAGTAAACTAACGGGTTTTCAAAGTGCACACATGATTACATATTGTAACGGTAAAATTCCTAATCTCTAGAGTTAAGTACATGTGTTGGGTACACCAAGCGACAAGGTAAAGCAAAAACAATTATAAACTATAATACAAAGGCTATTTTAGCTTTGCACGAAAGAGAGAGTGCGAGCGAAATCAAATAGCAACAGTCAGAAGGTAAAACAAAGCTGCAAGGGCTGCCATGCATAGATAGACACACAAACATATTTACATACAAATGTGCATACGTAAGAGAAATGCATATTTTCGAGACATTGGCAACAACAGTTAGAACTGTTGTTAAAGGAGTGCGGTGATATCTGCAGCTGGCCACACTTAGCGGGGGACATTTGCAGTTGCTGCTGTTGTTGTTGTTGTTAATTCAATCGCTGTCGCACCACTTACATGCATACATACACACACACACTCAAACACACACCGCCAAGGCACGCAAGCATATATACACATGCGCAGACATTGCACTTAATTGCAAGACCTTTGCTTTTAAATGATTCAAATATAATTTTGGTATATCGCAAATCAATTATATGCATTTTTTTGGCCGCTTAATACCTTTTTGTTGTTTCTCCTTATTCAATTTGTTGAAGTTGTTGTTGTTTACTGGTGTGTAGATTGGCTGCACAGCCTTTAAATTTTACGCTTCGATGCTTCTCCTCATTGTTGCATGCACCGACCGCCTGTGCATTTTATCGCGTTTGTTTTTTCTTACAGCGACAAATATAAAACTATTATTGTTTTTTTGATCTCGATACACATGGAAATGCAATGCGTTGCTATCGCTCCATCCGTTTTCTTTCGGTTTCTACCGTTTCTAATTGGGAAGTCGTCGGCCTTCCAGCTGTTATGCTCTCATCAGGCTGTTAAGTTAATCGATGTGAATCGATATGTACAATGTTTGGAATTTAAATTTAAAGCAAATTTATGTTAAAATCATCCCTGGTAATAAATTAATATCGATTAGAGCCAGGACAGTACGCAGCTCATGCCACAGCTGACTTGATAATTTATAAAAAGTTATTCACTAATTTGATATAAAACTCATTTATTAAATGCTAACGAACCTTGAAAATTAAATTCATAGGAAAAATTTTGAAGCTTTTGTAAACGTAAGTTAAAATCAAAACTTGCGCTGTGAACAGCAGACTGTTAAAAAAGCCAACAAATTCTGTTGAGTGTGGCGTAATTAGATAGTGTGGCAACGCTCTCATTGCACTGGCAACGCCGCCGAGATGTGCAAGTCGTATATACACAAAGAAAATTGATAAAAAATTCAAATTAAAATCATGAGATTTGTTGCAATCAACTGCTGATGCACACTTTCCACTTATCATCGCACCAAGCACAAAACCACACATACACACACATTTGAAACAGTGGAGTCGCGCTCACATACTCACACCCAACAACGCTAACAAAAATGGTAAGTCTAAGGCCAAAAAAAAAAAGAAAAAAAGAAAAGGAGAACGAAAACGCAAACGTAAAAAAATCTTAAAAACAAATACGTGCACAGTTTTCCTTAAGCTTCTCGTCAGTATTAATGCAATGCGTCATCATTTCACATCCCGCATAGCACGCCGCATCGATGACGTCGGTGGAGGTGCTGTTGAATGAGTTCTACCAATCAACGACGAGCAATGCAAGGAAACGTGAAATTGAAACTAATCTGCTGGCATTTAAGTCACAGCCAGAAGCGTGGCAGCTGTGCTTGCGTGTTGCCACCGCCAGCAATAGCTTTACCGAGAATCAATTCTTATGGTTCTTTAGCACATCGACGTTAGAGCATACAATTACACGCCGGTGGACGCAACTAAGCGCTGCGGATCGTTCGCTACTGCGGGAGGCACTATGGAACAGCTATGCTCAGTTGGTGGTGGTGAGCGGTGCGCGCCGGCATCGGGATACGTTGGCCCAACTGATCGCTCTGTTGGGCAAGCGAGAGTTTCCCGAACATGATCCCAACTATATGCAGCATTGCATGGAACTGACTAAAACGCGTTTTAGCTTGGGCATCAATCTGTTGCGCGTCACCTCCGAGGAGGTGGTTAGTAATCGTGGTTATTTGACCACAGAATGGAAAAATTACTTTCACTCTTGGTAAGCATTGTATATAATCGAATTCTTTTTTGCATGTGATTCCATTTGCTCCATTTTCTCTCTCCCCGTTTAAAAAATGTTCTGTTTGGGATTTTCTTGTATTTTAATTTGCCTGTGCGTGTGTTTGTATGTGTGTGTGTGTGTAGCATTTCTATGTGTATACCCGATGTTATGGACCTGGTCACCAAATATCTACTAATCGCCGTTTGTCATATCAATGGTCAAGACATTGGCTCCACCATACCCAACGCCTTAATGGACTACAGTCTTACCACATCGCTGCCAAATGACAATCAACTAAGGTATGTGTACACAATAAAAGTTCTCATCACAACTATAATTATATTGCACCTTACCTAAAAATGGTTTGACTCTGATTTGCAGTTCCTCTATACCGGAGCTGCTCAGCTGTGTGCAGCATTTGGTCTCATGGATACGCACCGAACTGATCTCTGAGTACTTCCTAATGAGCATACTCGATTTATCGCAATGGCGACAAGACAAGGAGCCCATCTCACTGGCGGCGCTCTCAGTGCTAAATGAACTGCTCTACTTGCAGAAACCGCTACCCTATGCGGGCACATTGATGAACGGTGTGAGTGGTCTGCTGGAGCAGCATAATCGCACCAAGGAGCAAAGTGAAATGTATAGCGATAAGTTTCGTGAACTATTGCGACTCTATACCACCAAATATGCGGGCAAATTTATGGAGGATCCCGATATATTTGAGCCATTTCTTGAACAACTCTATAGCTGTACTGTTAAATGTGGGTAGAAAAAAAACAAAAATATCGAAATTTATATTAATGTGCTATTTTCTTTTGTTATAGTGCACGGCGCTTTGGACTTTACAGAGAAGTTGGATATTTGGACGCCGATCATAAACGTGATTGCAGACACAGGAAGGACAGCATTTCATGAGCAGATGATAATGAAGCTCGTCGATGAGATTATGCGACGCACACAGTTTGATGTTAATAGACCAGAACTCGAGATACTGGACAATGAGCTAATGGAGGATGATGTGCGTAAATTGGTTTTCTTTCCGAACAGTTTTATAAACCCTATTCGTTAACTCTTTGCAGACACCGGCAACGGAATGGCAATTGTTTCTGGACCAGTGCTTTGAGTGCTTAGCGCTGCTGGCGAGTACACGTGGAGCACACATTGTGTTTGCCCAGGTCTTTGCCCATTGGTCGCGTCCGCAAATGTATTTGATTGCGTTGGAGCTGGCAATAGATCATGGCAGTGAACGTTGCTATGAGGCGGCACGTAAACTCAAAACGGCTAGCGTCGGTGAAATATTAAGAGACTTTGCGACCGTTTGTCAAGCGGTGGTGCGTCTAGCACCACTTATGGATCCGGCGATTGCCGCCGACAATGTCGTCCATACGGTGGAGAGTCAACTGCAGGTGCTGTCGGAACGTTTGCTCGAAACACTGCAGCTGCTGGCGAGCAATCGCATAACCGGAAACGAGGCGGAAAAGGCGACCATTCAGGCTGATTTGGATAACCTGTAAGTTCGGATCATGGTCTTAAACCTTAAGCAAATTCATATTGTTTGCTTACATAACTTAATAGTATATCTTTTTCAATACATATGTATATCGTTTTTATTTATAGTTACGCTCAAGTTTTGCTAGCCATACGCAGCATATTCCCGCTGTCAAAAACGCTTAACAGCGAACAGCAGCTGCATCATTTATTTGCCATATTGGGCAGCATATTTGCTGGCAACATTTCACCATCGGCTGCATCGCCGATTGTGCAGCAGGCGGCAAGTGAGGTGCTGCTCTTCATTGCGACTGTGATACGTCCCAAGTGTCTGCTGGATATACCCGAGATACAGAGCTTAATGCAGGCGGGTCCACGGCTGGGCAATTCGTTGCCGCGTCAAGTCTCGACCAATGTGCACATCAGTCTCGTCAGTTATATGGTGCTGCCATGGAAGAATGTACCGGAACAACAGCAAGACTATCAGCGTCGTCAATGGATGCTACGCGAGTATATCGATGGCATTGCACGCAATTTTCAGGAGCTCGACATAAGTGCTGCCGGTGAAAGTAAAGTGGCTGCCACAACGCTCGGACTGCTTAATATCTTAACTTCGCTTATTGAGTATTTTAAAGCGACTGGCGCCAATGCCAAGGATATGCTGGCCAGCACCTTTAAGGTGAGCAAAAACAATCAGTTTATAATCCTATAATATTCGATTAACTTTCGTTTATTCAATTGCAGCCCATCTTAAACAAGGCGCTGGTGATCTTCAATAGCTACGGCTTAAGCAGCATTGCCATGGCCATAACTGTGGCCGAGTTTAGTCTGAGCATGCTACGCACTTTGCCCATGCATCTGGGTGCACAATTCATTAAGGATATGATAACGCTCTTCATCGATGTCAGCAGCAGGTGCGTCATCATCATTTCAAGTCTTTTGTCTTTGTCTAATTGATGGTCTATATATATATATATTTTTGTTCAGGGAACAACTGACTTTGAGTCGCTTAGCTGTCATGGAAAAGGTGCTGCAAATGTTTCAATTGATTGTGGAGCAGCCAGGTAGCGTCTCGTTGGGCTTATTGCCCAATATCCTCGGCTTTAGTACGCAACAGATATTGCCATTGTTGCAACAACAGAATGCGGCAACGGACAGCAGCGAGATAACAAGTCTGCTCTATGCGCTCTTCGATAGGTGAGTAACTACACTATACTTACTACACAACAAATACACTATCATTGTTAATCTCTATATTTGGTACAGCGTGCTCACGTGCAAGTGGCAATTTTTCTACAAGAATCAACTGAGCAATGGCCATAACAATGGCAATGTTAATGGCCAATCGTCGCACAATTTCAATTGCAGTGATAATCTGCATCCCGAACAGTTTATGGCCATTATGAATGCATATGGCCAGATGCTTGTCAGCGGCAACGATCCCACCAATGTACGCAGCGTTCTTATCTCCATGCAGAACGTCAACGAACGTAGTCGCTTATATCAACGTGCACTGTTCAAGGAGCAATTGCTTGCATCGTTTCAACGGGCATTGCTCAACCTGCTGCTTAGCGGCGAAGGTGCACTACACTTCGATTTAATTGCTCAGGCATTGTATGCGATGGGTCAGGTCGATCGTCGACAGCTGCACGAGAGCTTTGTGAATGCAGCGTTGCCGGTGACACCAACATCTCTCGAGGATATATGCCAGACAACTGTAAGAATACCTTATAGGCATATGATTATCTTAAATGGTATTCTTTATTAATTTTTCTCTCTCTCTCTCGGTTTAGGACATTCCAACGTTTACGCAGAAACTGACACAGCTCAGTCAGGATGCACATTGTGCGCATCTTAATGAGACAACGTAGGCGACAAGCAATTCTAAATGGAAAACACCCACAACAAAAATGGCATCCATACAATCCGTCGTTTCCTCTCTCCCTCTCTCTCTCACTCTCTGTATCTGTCTCTTTCCTTTTTATAACTGTGCGTGTGTCATGATTTTTAAAAGTTTATATGTTTGTTTTCGCTTTCTGTACACTTTTTCCTTGTGCTCTGTTTTCATTATCCCTGCTCTCCCCTCCCCCTCGCGTCACTATCCCCACTTTCTGCCCTTTGGGGTATATATATATATATGTATTATTTTTGTTAGTTCTTCGATTTGCTGGAAAAACTCACGACATCTTTTCAACGACCCGAGACAAAACTGGCAAATGAAAAAGAATTGCAAAAATGATGAAAATACAACCAATTATAAAAGACATTGTTAGCTTGTAATGCAATTCCGTTATGTAACAGAGAAAACAAAAAAGAAAAACTTATATTATATAATAACCATATACTATTTTTTAAATCTTATTATAACTATTATTATTATTATTTAAAACGACATAATCACATGCTTCTGTGTCCAACGGCATAAAATTCGATAAAAGTCATATAAATATAAATAAAGCCTTTATACATATACCATATGTATAATACATATGTTTTGAAAAACTTTAACAAAACAATTATTAGGTTTTCAATAAATTATTATTATTTTTGTTCTTTTCGTACAACGAATTTATAGCTTACCTTTTGCAAAAACTTTTCCGATGCCCAGAAATAATATTAATTATTTTCTCAAACCACAAATCGTTGCCCAAGAACTTTTCCAATGCTCAGAAATAATATTAATTATTTTTCTCAAATACTTTTACACTTTTCCACCACAAATCGATGCCCAAGAACTTTTCCAATGCTCAGAAATAATAATCAATTTTTTGTTTATATATTTTTGCAGCTCTTTTGACTGCAGTTGCGTTTCGATATATATTTTTAATTATTTTTGGGTTTCATATAAACCATGTGACTTAATAAATATTAAAAAAAAAAAACAATATAGAATCACAATAAATGCTAAGAAAAAAAAGAGTGAATAAGATACACATAGATAGTTGATATTATTATGTAAGATATAAGGACACTAACCGCTTATACCAAAAAAGAAAAGTAGGAAACGAACAAAATTTTTAACTTCCTCTAAAAATTTGTTATATAAACGATTATTATTTTTTTTTTTGTAATTTTTTTTTCATGCTTTTGTTTTGAAAGATGCGCGCTTTACTCACACAAAGTTTGACTCTCTGGCTGACTGTTTAAGGGGTGGCTGGGGGGGAATGCTGCTGTTGGAGTTGCGGGGCTTGGGTGCAAGGTGGTACATTGGTTTGTTGGCTTCGTCGGATCGGGCAGGATAAATATATACTCTACGCGACCGTTTGATATTTACGCGGCTCCAGCGAAATATTGAAACCATTCTCCAGCTTCAGAATGATATCGGCCTGAAGCCTAAAGTCTGCCTCCTTGTCCGTGGAGTGCACAATGAAGTTGCGCACAATGGTGGAGAGTAGAACCTTAAGCTTCAACATGGCATACTTGCGTCCCACACAGCTGCGCGGTCCAGCGCTGAATGGAATGAAGCTGTAGTAATGCCTGTTGGCCGCACGCTCCGGCAGGAAGTTATCGGGATCGAATTTGGTTGGATTGTTATAGATATCGGCACGACGATGCACACCGTATTGTAGGACAACCACTGTGGTGCCCTTGGGCACCGTGTACGGTCCACTAGTGAGCTTCACATCGTGATCCAGACGACGGGCAATCAATGGTACTGGTGGATACAAACGCAGTGTCTCTAGGATCACACGTTCGAGATACTTCATTTCCATGGTATCGGCAAAGGTGCAATCGCGTTGCATTTGATCGCCAAAGATGGACTTCTGTTCGGCGAAGACACGGTCCTGGATATCCTTGTGGATGCCCAGCATGCATAGGGCAAAACTGGAGCCAGCCGATGTGGTGTCGTGTCCCTCAAACATAATCGTATTCACCTCATCCATAATATCCTTCTCGTTCCATTCGATCTCCGGATTCTTGGCCATCTCGACCATGGCATCGAGTAGTGCCAAACGACGCTTGGCACCCACATCATTCTCATCGATGTCATCCAGATCGTCGCGCAGACCTTCCTTTGCGACGGTAGCGGCAGCTGCTGGTGTGGAGCGTGCCAGCTTGGGATTGGGTGTCTCTACCTCATCGATGATGGCACGCGACTCGGACTGGAAGTTTTCCTTGCGATCCTTCACCACCTTGCGGGTCATGCCCAAAATGATGTTCATCATGCGATCACCCTTTTCACGCAACTTGGTAAACTTGTAGATCGAGTCCAGACGATACAGTAGCTTCACCTGACGCTTATGTATGATGTCGCACATATCGACCACAGCCTGAGCATACTCAAAGCTGGTATTGCCCTCCGGCAACTTCTTCACACCCATTGCCGTTGAGAGGAGAATATCGACAGTGGTCTGCGACATATAATCATGCACATCGAATGCCTTACCCGCCTCCTTGGACATGCGCGCCGACACTGCCTTCGAATGATCGACAAATGTGGGCACAAAGCTCTTGAGGATGCTCTGATGGAATGTGGGTGCAATCATCTTGCGATGATGACGCCAGTGGTGTCCATTACTGATCAATAGACCATCACCGAACCATGGCTTAAAGTAGCGATACTCCTCCGCTTTGGTCAAATGCTGATGTCCGCTCAAGACCAGCTCAATATCACTGGGATTGGTTAGGAAGACAATTAGGACATTGCCCAGCCAGGCCTTCATTGTTTCACCATATTTGTTTAGATAGCCAACGCCAACCGATAGAATCTCTGCATTGCTCAAACCAACAACCATGTGCGCCATGCCAATCAGTGGCAACATTGGCGGCGATGGTATGTTCGCAACCATGCGATATTCCCTCGAATTCCTGTGCCAGAACTCGTACAGTGCCATTATGAGTAGGGTGCCCACGAGTCCCGTGGTCAGTGGACTCAGAAAGAAGCCACCGCCCGTGCTGCTCGCTGCCTGTTGCAGCGTCTCCTGCACCGTTTCCACCGACATCCTTGTCTCTTTGTTTGACTATATGTCACTTGATACCTTCTCGACTATTGTTAATCCTTGGTATGGTTCGAACTTGATCGAACTATTGTGACTAGCTTTCGACTGTGTCTCGTTGGACTGCAAGTGCTCAACTGTGCATGGTCTGTCCATTGCTTTGCTCAATTATACCTTTTTGACAACAGTCTATCGGATTATGCAAGCTGACCCTCACCTCACAGTCCCCGCTACCCCCAAACACAAGCGGGCGCTGTTCAAGTGTCAAGCGTATGCTTTAAAGTGCGTCTTGATTACATTTGCAAACCAAATCGAAAACGCCTTCCTAATACCAACCCGTTTCGTTTCTTTCCCTTCAATTTCCCTCTCTCTCTTTCTCTCTGTCTAATTAACGCCTGGCCTTATGCTTGCCCTTTTCTTGTAATTTCACAATTCTTCAGCGATCGCATGTTGTGTGACAAAAGTTTTACGTGCATTTCGTGCTTTTAGAGATGGATCTTTTTTCCCTTTTGCTGAATTTCTTAAGACGCGTGCGTCTTTCAACTGCGGCGCGTGTCCCTCTCTCCCTCTCTCTTTCTCTCTCTCTGTCTCATCACTTAAAATCATCCACTTCCGCAGGATGCGCTTGTGATCTTTTTCCTCTGTGTATGCAAAGTAGGGACTTTACTTGTATGCCAAAAAAGAAGAAGGAAAAAAGTACCTGCAACGGAAGTGGGTGATATTTGCTTCCCTTACTTGTTCTGCTCTTTTATTATTATTATTTATTTCGGCTATTGTTGTTGTTGTTTTGCTTTCGCTTTTCATTAAAAATTCAATTTCAACATGTTTTTTTTTCGAGTATTCTCTTTTGTTTTCAACACCTGAACGCGAATGCAAAAACCGAAATGAATTTTTTTTTTCTCTGAACAATGAAAAGGAAGCTGTCGCTTTTAAAGGACTTGCTCCCTACAACTACTACACATTCCCTCACCCCTCTTGCTTACCATACATATCTACATGTCTTGTTTTAAGTGCACTTCTGTTTTCTATTTATTTACATTATGGATTGCTTGGGATTGGATTCATTTCGTTTTTATTATATTTTATTGTTCTGACAAAGCGTGTTCTAAGCGTGTTTCCACAGCTGACAGTACTTAAAATAGGTATCATAATAAGCCCCAGTATATATCCTATATCATAATATATCCTGCTGGTAGTTATATAAAATAGGTATCATAATAAGCCCCAGAATATATCCTATATCATAATATATCCTGCTGGTAGTTATAGATATATAGATAACTGCATTCAAAGCCCAATTAGCTTATTATTTTGTCCAATTGTCTTATGACGTTGCTTACTTCAAATGAATATTCAAACTATTTAAGGTCTTGAGGTTCAGTTTATGTGTAGCGAATAATGTAGATTGCATTCGATTAAATCGTTTTCGACTTTAGAGTTTAGAATGCATTTGAATATGGTGATAGCCTTCAGTTGTTGTTTGTTTTTGTTTTGTAGATGCGTCATTATAATCCGATATCGGTTTTTGGTTTTTCTTTAGCTTTACATTTTAAATTTTCAATCAATCAATATATATTTACATCTTTACAACTAGTTTAATACAATTTCGTGAAAAGAAAGCTAGTTATGTTCCCCAAAAAACCTGCATTATAAATTTGATAGCCTTGCCGCTCCCTATCAGAGTATTCCGCAGTCGGTTACATGCAACGTTTACACTTGTTTTTAGCTTAGCTTATTGTTTGTAGACTGAATGTATACTCTTTTTAACAAATCAATCCATACAACTTATTCTTCTAAGTTTCATTTTCGATCATGTAAAAGGGAGAACCAGGGAGTACCTTGATCAAAAATGAAGCTTGGAATAATAAATTGTAAGAATTGATTTCTTTCATTTTACATTTTGTCTGTATAACGGTACAATACTAATGTTTCAGCACAATTCAAACATATCCTTTAACCAATTTCAATTGATCATTGCCGATTTGCGATCATATCAGACCGCAAATTGAAACTAAAGTCGCCTTTGACCATTTAGATGCGAGGAGTTTATTTTGGCAGGTCAGTTGACATGCTTCATGGATGATCATCCATGGACCAAGCGAATCGAGGAAGGGTTTCTCGAGGTTAGGTTTCCCATTTTCGATGTGTGTGTGCAATAAAAAGCAAAACGAATGTACAAACTTCCGGCTCTCACTTAATGGGCGCACACAGTTTCCCGCCACCGAACAGGTAATAACTATAAAAAGAAGGAGAGTAATAAACAAAATGTTGGTAACCATAGACGGGGACCCGATTTTGGTTGCTATTTGCCTAGCGCAAAAAAGGACAATGACCAAACAAAAAACGTTTGGCGGCATGACGCCGTGCGCTACACCATGTCTCTCTGTGTGTGTGCGTGTGTGTGCAAGGACCTGCTGACGATCCTTTTGCTGGCCGCTGCACCCCCTTCATTAATCTTGTTAGCAGCGCTTGCTGGATTCGAAATGAATGAATGAATGAACGAATGAGCGGAAGAAACCGAAAGGATTTCCGTTTCGTAATACGATGCTTGCAGAAGGAATCTGGAAAATTGGATAAGAAAACTGGCCTAAGGCTTAAAAGTGAAAGCCGACACACGTACACTACATGCTACATACATATGTACATATGTATGTTTTCATGCAGAAACAAAATATGAATATGTACTTACATTGAAAAGTATCGTGAGCAGCAGTTTCGATGCTCCAGGTTTGCTCCACTCTCCCTCCACACAGTGTATTTTGTCTGCATTCCGTTTAAATGTTAAATGTTGTCGTTATTTAAACAATGGCATTTGCATTTATCAAGCAGTGGGAGCAATCGTCGGTCCACCAAGCGCTAGCGACAGCGATAACCTCGCCGATTAATCGCATTACAGACACCAAAAAAAAAAATGAGAAAAAAAAAACACGCAGGCCCCAAAACTAAATGAGGTGTCAACTTAACTTAGTGAAAGGTAACAGAACGCTGCTTAACATTAATGCTAACAAATATGTATATGAGCGTGCGCACACACACGCACGCACACGTATGTGTGTGTATGTTATAGGTGGCCTGAGTCTGTGGTGATCAAGGACAAAGCCACATTCGAGCCGCATCAATATTTTGACATTGTAATCGGCTGCAGTTGCAGATTGCAAAACATTAACGCACAAAGGAAGCACAGCAAGGGGAAACGGAAGGGGTTAGCCACTTTTTGGAATGTGTTATTAAAATAAGTTCACAACAATGCGCAAAACCTGCAACTATCGCAGCCATAGCCAAAAACTATGCAGCGTACTTTGCTATGCAGATCGATGAGACAGATATGCAAATATCGATTATCAATGTTAAATTAGCAACACTCATTAACAGTCTAATAAGACGCGTGCAGTTTGCGCCTAATTTGCTGAAATCATTTTCAAGTGCTGCATCCAAAATAAAAAGTGAATCTTTTTAAAATATGATCAGTGATGTGATTAATATAGTTTTTAATGTGAATAATAAAGTGATTTGTTTCTTATTATGTTTTTTAATGTGTTGCAATGTGTGCAATGTAAGTGTGGGTGTGCAGGGGTGCTGCCAAAGACAAGCCTTTCGTCAATGCAGTATTGCCGCCATCTTTTTAGCTAATTTGCTGAAAAGTGAAACTTGTTAAGATATGATCAGTGATGTGATTTATATAGTTTTCAATGTGAATAATAAATTGATTTGTTTTTTTATTATATTTTTTTTAATGTGATGCAATGTGTTGTGAGTGTGTGGGTGTGCAGGGGTGCTGCAAAAGACAAGCCATTTTTTTTTTCTACCTTGCGTCAATGCAGCGCCCTAACGTAACGTTACGTTACGTTTCTTTGTGGAATAGCAGTGTAAGTATCTGTTGGCTGCAATATTGTGTGTTATAGAAATTTTAAAGTGTATTGTGGACAAGTAAGAGTATTTTTATCAATTTGCCATTGATTGAGCTGTTTCCGGGTCTGTCATTGTGCTAATTGTAGCTCTATAGCCGTTCTTTCTTTCAAAGACCCCACACATTTTGCAAACAAATCTTAAAATCTTTCTTTTGCCAAATCTTTGTTTGGTGCATAATTAAATTGAAGAGACACAAAGCAATCGAGACAAGCAGCTTCAGGGAATACGAACGAAAATGAGTATAACTCAATCAATGCAAACAACGTAGATGCCTGGAGAGTTGTCAAAGACAATTGGTACATGATGACTCAATGTGCACCACCCTGTGCGCATTTGTCAAAACAGCAGCGCACACGTGTCGAACTGGAATTCCAATAAACAAGGACAACGCGAAGAGCAGGAAAAACATGTGCAGCCAGGTTTCTTTTTTGGGGCAGTTTCCACAAATAACACAAATCAAAGGAGCAGTTCGCCTGAGATCCTTCATACATAATCTATGGAGTCGGAAATATGTGCTACAACGTGCTTAGACATATCTTTTCTTGCATTAGAAAACAAATGTTGTCCTTATGGCAGCAGCTCTGACATCGTTACATAGTATGCATAAGATATATATATACATTCTGACATATGCAAATGAGGACAATATGTGCATCGTTTTTATGAATGAACTCTTCCAAATCTGCTTTCCCGACTGACTGAATGATTTGATTGTTTTTGGGGGGGGGCTTAGGGTCAACCGCAGGTCGTTTGTTAAGCGGTTTTTGTAAAGTGTTAAACCTCGCTCGTTATTGTCCTTCGTTGTCCTGCGCAACCTGCCGTCCTGCCGACCTGCGCTTAAGCGCTTAAGGATCTTAGGCACAAAGCGCACACTTAAGTGCCGCTTTGTCCGACTGAAGTGCAGCCACTCGAGTAGAGTTTGCAATTGGCTTGAAGGAGTACTAGAAGCGGCTTAAAAGTCTGAGCTGAGTATTGGCCGAATGCCTAAGCCCTTTCGAAAATCGTTTAATTAACACCGCAAACGTAGACAAATCTCTCAAATATTCAAGATCGCTTCTCGTACACTGAGGTTAACTCTTGGCCTAAGCCAAGACTTGGTTAAGAGTTTCATGAATGAAAGCCAGGTTAAAGATTATTTCAAAGAGATTTTGCTTAACCTAAATAAGTTTACGGCATTCAATTATAGGAGTATAAGCTATATCTTAAATATTTTTTTATATATCTAGAGCATCAGAAAGTTGAGATTGTTTAGGGAACTCAATGGAAATGTCGCAATCTTATAAGTTGCGCGTGTTAAGGATCAGATGCAAAGCACCTGGCTTTGGTGTAACGTTATATGCGCAGCCCAAAAAGCAAGAAACAGGACTGAAACGCCGCAAGGAGCTGTGGTGGAGACGGAGGCGGAGAAACAGAACACACGCCAAGTGAACGCTTCGAATAATGAGTTATTACATTGAAATGATTTATGAATATTCAATGGGTGACACACACACAAAAGAGCACGTGGAGGAGGATGATGAGGAGAAGGAGAAGGGGAAGGCGTGTCTCCTTCGACATAACTGTGCACAGCTTTACAAGAGAAACAAAACCGAAACGTAATCAAATACAGCGACAGAAGGTCAGAGCACGATCATCCTGGGGATGGGGTCACAGGATGAATGAATGAATATTCATGTGTGTGCCATCAGCCTTTGGCAATACACTAATAAAGAAGGGTTGAGCCATAACGGAACGGAATCAAATTGATTTTTGACAAGCAACGGGAAAATTCAGTTCAGCAAATTGAAAAATAAAAATTTTTGTGTGTGAAATTTGAGTGCGCCGAAATCGAAGGTGTAATAAGAGTGAATGAATGAGTCGGAGAAAAAAAGGCACCTCTCGCTACCTCTCACTCTCTCTCGCTCCCTCTCTCTCGCTCTCTCTTTGTTAAGGGGCGTGTCGCATTACCCAGGGAAAGAAAAATATTAATAAGCATAACGGTGCCATTGAGATCGCGTAAATCTGAGATTTTCCTAACGGCATTCCTGCAGACTGCAGATGAGAGATGAACAGTTAGCTCGAGGCACCCACAAGGGTACGAGCCTAGACAAACACACCTGGACCCTGGACTCAACTCGACTCGACTCGACTCGTCTCGTTTTTGACTGCCTGCCTTGCTGGGGGTTGTAGGCGCTTCGGCTCAGCCTCAGACAGACCGAAAGATTCTGGAATGCTCGTATTACCCAACAAATATATGCTGTCCAAAGGTTAGAGAGAGAGAGAGAGGATAACTGCAGATGCAACTGCATGCCGCATTGTTATGCCACACAGCGTCCCCCTCTTACGCTCTTATTCTTATTTCTGTTTTTCTTCTCGTTTTTTTTTTCTTTTTGGGCAAATGAGTTTCTTTTCTTTTCTCGGGCTATTAATGCTTATCTTGTGTGTCTGTAAATAATTTTGCATCATTTCTTTGGCTCGAAAGTGCGCCTTGAGCGCCAGGCTAAAACGACAGCTGCGCAACCCAGGACAATTAACAAGGACACTTTAACGAATAGCTGTACGATTTTAATGATGCATATTCATTTAAGTTTAAGTTTGTATGTGTAAGGAAAATCCTAGAGATCACCTTATAAAAAAACTCTCTCTCTGCAACTTCTCTCCAGGAGAAGTATTTAAAAATTTGCTTTTTTACATAAAGTATTCCTCATGATCATTCATTTAAGTTTAAGATTGTATAGAGAGCACTTTATAAAAAAACTTTCTCTCTGGAACTTCTCTCAACTTCTTCCAGTAGATTTATTTGAAAATTTTCTTTCTAAAATATATAGTTTTCCTCATGATCATTCATTCAAGTTTAAGATTGTATGTATAAGAAAATCTTAGAGAGCACCTTATAAAGAAACTCCCTCTCTATAAGAAAAAGCTTCTTTCAGAAAATTTATTTGAATATTTGCTTTCTTACATATAGTTTTCCTCTTGATCACAATATACACGTATATATATATAAATACATACTTTTATTTCATACCAAAACTTTTTTCATATCTCAACTATTTCTTTCATTGAAAAAGCCTTTATGTAGATTGGTACGAAAAACCTTTTCACCTCAATTAATATGCTTGTGCTCCTTGTGATCCTTTTAACAGATCCTTTGCGGTTATTTTGCTTACTCATGGCCCCTTTTTTCCAACTCATCAATATGCAAGCAGACAGTTATGATTGTTACCAACCGCCAGTCGTTAAAAGTTCGGGGCCACATGTTTCCAAAAATGGAAAACGGTACAAAAATCCTGGTTCGAAAACACTTGCAACAATTCCCATTCCCACGTTGTATGTGTGTGTGTGTGTGTGTGTCATTTATCAGGACATGGGCGACTCGAAACTCATTTGAATAAAAAGTAAAAAAAAGTAAGCGGGGTGCTCAAGCGCAGTGCCGTACCTCATTACCTCCATACTACATACCTAGTGGTAGTACCTCGAACATTACCAGCTCTTGGAAAAACAACCCAAACAGCAAACTTTACCCAACTGCTACTGATCCTTGGTCAAATGCGTTTGTTCGTTCGTTCGTTCGCTTATGCAAATGTTATCAAATGTATTCCGGGCTGTCAGTCAGTCAGTCTGCCTGTTTTGAACCCATAAGGTCCTGTGTGTATGTCCTTGCATGCTTCGCCGCTTATGAAAATGAACGTGATATGCTGATTTAATTTCTTTTTTTTTTTTTAGATGGGACTGGGTCTGACTAAGGCCTTTATATAGCCCATACAGCACATATGTGCGCTGTGCATGTGTGTACGCTGTGCATGTGTGTGTGTGTGTGTGTGTTTTAAATGCTAATGACGCTGCATGTTCCATGATCATTAAGTGAGATCACAAAATGGTTAATGTACGAAAAGAGTTCGACAAAAAAATTGTACTTCAAAACTATACACAGCTCAAAATTGTTGTTAAGTTCTAGAAATTCGACTTGAGAACCCAACAAAATTTATACCTTGAGAGATCAAAACTCCTTAAATTCAATCGCAGATTTTTTGAATATTTTAAAAAGATAAAAACTTATGAAACATTTTCCCTCTCTTAAGGGAAAAAACCATCAAAGTCATTAAGAAATGTTAAGTACTCGAACTTCGACTCGAGAAACCCAAAGAACTTATACCTTTATAGATCAAAACTCTTTAAACTCAATTATGTTATGGATCGAAGGTTTTTTAGTGTTTTAAAAAAGATGAAAACTTATGAAACATCCATCAGTCATAAGTTATCAGTATTTTCCCGATCAAATTAAAAAGCTTCTCGATTAAGTTTTCAAATATATATTTTTGTGTATATATATATATATTTCACTTATAATAAACCATTCTCAACATCATAAATATATAAACTAAAGCTAGACAAAAAAAATGCTTGTGTACTTAAATTAATCTAAAAAAAAAAGATTATAAAAAAAATTATATTAATTAGTATGCTCTTCGTATTGTAAAGTTTAACATTGTTTGAAGATTTTGGTTAGTTTTGCTTGACTATATCACTAAGTGGATAGCTACTATATATATGTATGTATGTATGTATGTATGTATGTACAGTGGCGTGCTGTCGTCCTACATTCCAGCGACTGTGCCCGAATCGGATTTGGGTGTATGCGCCTCCCACCAATCAATTGCATCGATCATGCTCTCATCGGATAGGCAACCGCCGCCGCCAACAACAGCCGCAGTTGTTGTTGTTGATGTTGCAAGGACATCGGTGAACTCCTTCTTGAAACTGGGCAAACCGACGGCAACAACAGTGTCATAGAAGGATGTGGCCGATGGTTCTTGGTCATAGAATGCGGGCAACACTGGTGAACACATCAACTGTTGTTGTTGTTGTGAATAGTTGCTGTTGATTGCTGGCGGGGAGCTGTTATTGTTGTTGCTGTTGTTGTTGCTGGTGACGTGCACAAAATCGCCTTCGCTATATTCCTGTTTGATCAGTTGCTGCCGCTGCCGCTGTTGTTGCTGTTGTTGTTGTTGTGCGGCACACGCCTGCAACAAGAGTTCATTAGCAATGGCAACGGCGACAGGTGAAACTGCTGCTGCTGCTGCTGCTGCAACTGCAACTTGGTCGCTCGGTGGTTGATGCAATGATGAACTGCTGCGTGTTGTTGTTGTTGTTGCTGTTGGCGTTGAGCTGCGACTGGTTGTTATTGTTGTTGTTGTTGGCACGGGCGATCGCGATAAGTTCGAGTTGAATTTTACACATTCACCGTTGTTGTTGTTGTTGCTGCTGCTGCTGCCGGTTGTTGTTGGGGCTGCAGCTGCTACAGCTGCCGTTGGACTCAGGCAATTTGTGTCAATTAATGCATTAAAATGCTCCTCATCCTCAAAACTGCTCGAGTTGTTGTTGTCCTGCAGCATATCCGGCGTGAGCAGCTGATACGTGCTTGTGCCCGGTATCCTTATATATTGTAAACCATTCAATGTTGTCACATTTGGCAATAACAACAAATCCTCCGGTTGTTCCGCCAATTGCTCTAATTGTTGTGGCAATTGTTGCTCCTGTTGTTGCAACAGTTGGGGCTGCTGTGGCTGCTGCTGTTGCAAACTAATGCTCTCCTCCAGCTCATAGTTGCTAAGCGAATCATCGAAATGCTCGTCCAGACCATCGAACTCATCCTTGATGAACATGAAGCTATCATCGCCACTCGATGAACTATTCGAATTGCAATTGAGGGGCGGAAAGTCAAAGCCCAGCAAATGTTCCAAACTACGGATATACTCAACGGCCATGCGCAACGTTTCCACCTTCGATAGCTTCTTGCTGGCGCCACGTCCAGCTCCTTGTGCCTCAAATGCCTCGGACACCTCTTCGGGTATGCGTTCCCGCAGCAATGCAAAACCATTGTTGACCTGCTTAACGCGATTTCGTTCACGTGCATTGCGACGTGCCACTGCCTGTGGCGGTGGCAAGCCTTTGCGTCCCGGTGTTCCCGGCGTACGATTCAGTAGCTCCAAGCATTTTGCCGCTGCAGGCAATTGTTTTTCCTGTAGCTGCAACTGTTGCTGCTGCTGCTGCTGTTGTTGTTGTTGCTGTTGTGCTTGTACTTGTTTTTGTGTCTTTTTGGTTAGCTTGCTGCGTTTGTTACCAGCTTTATTTTGCTCATTGTGCATCTTGGACTCGCCCAGTGGACGCTTTCGTGGCATGCTTGCCACCGTTGTTGCTGCCGCTGCTGCTGCTGCTGCTGCTGCACTTTGAACTGCGCCAAGCATGCCAAAATCTTTAATCTTGCGTATGATTGTATTCTGATTGCTAATATGCTGCTGCAGCGCATTGGCGCCACTTTCGCTGAGCACATTGTTAACAATTATCTTGCTAAACGCTTTGCTTGCTCCACCCAAAGGCGTTACAACAGCTGATCGGTTAACGCTATTCTCCTTGCTAGACGATGTGTTGCTGGTGTTGTTGGTGTTGCTGCTGTTCTTTGTTGTTGTCGGCGGCGGCGGCGATGGACTAAAGCTTAACGCTGCCATTTGTTGTTTTGCGTGGGTGGATGAATGGGTAATACGCAATCCAATCCAATTCAATGCAATCCTCCAAGGACAATCGCTCAATCGCTCGACTTGAAGGTGCCGTTCGCTGTGGAAGCTGGAACAGAGTAGTTGGAGCTAGGTTGGAACAGAGAAGTTGGAGCTAGGTTTCCCAAATATGCTCAATTCTTGCTTAGTGTCGACTTTTTGGTGTTTGTTGGTTGGTATTTTTGAGGTCCTTACGGCAGGACAGCTGCTAGCGTTCTGTGTCGCGTGCCCGACCAAAATGTCATGGGGCGTCCTTGCTGACTGCGTTCCGACTGCGACGGCAACGTCAGCGGTAGCAGAGCCTCTGCCAACGGAAATGACTTCGTTGACTGATGGCGCACACAAAAACACAAAAATACAAAAAAAAATAAATAAAAATTATAACGTATCGTTCGGTTATCCTTCGGTGTAAAAACGTTGCTGCTGCTGCTGCAGCGCCTGCGTCTGCCGCTTATGTAAAACATATAATGAAATGAAAACAACAAACGGCATTTATTTCACACACACACATGCGCACACACACTCATATATGACTTTTCATCCCCTAGGTATTGGGTGTCCCTTCTAGCAGCTAACAGCTCTCCCTTTCCCATTCCCTTTTCGATTCATACACACACACACTCGCACACCTCAGTCAGTTGGTCTGTCAGTTTCGGCTTTTGGGAAAACTAACATCTGATCGTAACGTCTGCCACAACTTCGACAGCGACTGCGACTGCGCCCGTCTCCTGTCTCCCGTCCCCGTCTCCCGTCTCGTGTCTACTGTCTCCTGCTACACATAAGGGTGGGTTTAATGCATAGCCCAAGTTTTGCCGCCTTTTACATAACCATAACATAATACCGCGCGTTGTGTTGTGCTATGTTTTATATACCGCCCCTTTGCCATACTATAAACACACACACACACACACAGACGGAGCATTATTGTATTAAGCTTTGGTGCAGCCCTGGTCACGAGATCTTTATTTCCCATATGTACATACTTAAACATATACGAAACGAAACAGAGAGAGAGAATCGGTGTGGTTCCCACACAGGCGTATAGATCACCTTATGTTCATACTGTATATACCTATTAAATATACAGATCGGCTCAGATAATCAAATAAAAATGCATAACTATATACATAAGGAAAGAATTTTAATAAATGTTCAATTAGGGTTAGGTTTTCAAGCTTGTGTTGTGAACTTTGAGCCAACATTGGGAGTTAAAGAGCTTTTTCAAAGGCATCCTTTGGAAGTCTTTTCTTTGTAAGCTGTTTTCTTCACATTCCCCAAATCTTAATGTCGTAACTTAACAAATCATTCCATTTGACCCGAACAAACCTAACCTAGTTCTTAAAGAGCTTTGGAAACTGCTAGGTTGGGCTTTTAAGTTTATGTTGTGAGCTTTGAGTCAACATTGGGAGTTAAAGAGCTTTTTCAAAAGCAACCTTTGGAAGTCTTTTCTTTGTAAGCTTTCTTCTTCACATTCCCCAAATCTTAATGTCGTAACTTAACAAATTATTCCATTTGACCCTAACGCTAGTTCTTAAAGAGCTTTGGAAACGACTGATGATGTTGGGTAGATTTTATAGTTCGCTTAATCTGCTAGTTTTGCTTTTTAATATCTGAATTTTTGTTCTTCATAAACCTGAGTGGCTGTGGAAATTTGTATGTGTGTGTTGTCTTGAGTTCATTGAAGACGTCAACTCGAGATAACTTTTCCACTTAATCACTTAGGCGCATTCGCATTGTTGTTAAAAAATTTTAGGCGCCGTGAGACTTTTGCGTCTGTCACCAACGAAAATTGGCATTCTAGTGATGTTTTCTGCGGGATATCTCGAGGGTTTTTCACTATTACTTTCACTTTTATGTATTGTATTGTTTTCAGTGTGTGTGTGTGTGTACTTTCTACCCCCTAACAGGGGCAGGGGTGTGCACGATCATAACTCTTAATCATTGCAGACATTTGTCTTTCTTGGCTTCTTTCTTCTCGTTCTTGTGCAAAATCATTTGCCAATTGTTGAGCTAATTAAAAAAAAACAGAAGAAAATATGGCGTTGGCCTTGAGAGAAAAACTTTTTCATTGCGTCTGGCAGCAGCGTCTTCAATTTGTATGGTCTATAAATTGTAATTAAAATTGACAGAGCCAAATTTTCTTTTTGGCAAATCTGCGTCTATTGATTATTGGTATTAGGCAATTAGGGTGCTCTGTGATGGGTCTGTGGGAAAAAAAAAATGCACACAACGTTGGGAAGCTGAAGATGAGAGATTGAAAACAAGTTTGGCGATGCTGTTGGGTTGATCTATGTTGTGTCCAAGGATCGATATTCAAACATACATATCTACTTATGTATATGTATATTTTAGAGCATGCTACACTTAGTCTTTTTTTTTTGGGGCTTTTTAAAGTTTTCTATATATATATTTTTTGTTTGTGCCAGGTAGTTGAACATAGACCTGGAACACACAGCAGCCTATGTGTGCGTGTGTGTGTGTGTGTATGTGTGTATGTACTTGCTACACAATTTATAAACTTGAGTTCACTTGAAAAGTTCAAGGAAACGTTTTACAGTGTTGGCAGAAGGAAGCAAAAAAAAGCATAAGGATGAGGAGGACTACCGGTTTGCCCTTGCCATCGTCTTGGTATGTACTCGTATGTTGTAGGCCTGTGCTAGGTCCTTTTTTCTTTTGCTTTTAATATACCCTAACAAAAGAGGAGAGTTTCGGTCTTATAACTTTATGTGCTACACAAATGAATAGACTTCATTTTGTAAGAGCTTTTTCTTTGTAAACACAACTTTTATTTAAGGTTTGTACATATAATATTGTTTCGCTTCCAGGCAAGAACAAATCTTTATAATATAAAGTTTAGCTAGAACATTGACAATAAAGATTGTTTAATGTTTAAGATTCAAACTGCACACACAAAAATTACCAAAGCATCAAAATGTTTTCATCGAAAGAGTATTTAATATTTAGCAATCTATATAGATCACTTTTTTCGTGTTGTTCTCTCTCTCTCTCTCGCTCAGGAGTCAAGAGTTGTATGTGTTCTAGGGATTGCTTTTGTTGTCGAGAACGAGTACTCGTACTCGTACTCGTACGATGACGACGGATGACGCTTTGACTTGGTTGCGTCCCACTTTGCCTTCGTCACCGCGCGACACGCCTTTGAATATATATGCTACCCATGCTATAAGAAAAAAGAAGCAGATAGAAGGTATAAATGTCTCAAGAATATGCATGTGAATAAAGCTTCCTATATATAGGTTCGTTTAAAGGGTATGTTTTCTTTTGATATGCTTTCTGTGTCTTATTGAGAGTCAAGTAGCGAACGCGAATGCGAACGCCTTTGGCACTAATATAAATAAATTGTTATAATAAATAAATAAAAAAATAGTTTTAATTTGGAAATTGTTTTTGTCAGAGCTGTAGATGATCTGACGATCAGTAAGCAACCCTTTTGAGGTTTTTTTTTGATCCAACTAGTTCTGGGTTCTGCAGGGTTGAAATCTCATTAATGTGCTGTCAAGTTGAGCGATTATTATGGGCATTATAATAATTATAATTATATGTAAGTTTTTTTTTCGTTCTTTTTATAATACAAACCATAATAAATTGTACAAATTTGGTTTGTTACATTTTTCTTATTCCAACAACCCCTAACACTATAGTTTATGTTGAGGCAAAAGTTCTAGAAATCTCATTCGAAAGGTTTTTTGAATGTTTCTGTCTTCATTTTCATTTTCTTGTTTGAATCTAATATCAACTTTCAATTCCTGAGCCTTTTTTCTTTGGGGCGCACATCCTGTCCCGATGATTTTGACTTTCATCTTTCAACGGCAGCGCGCCTTGAGAAAATACAACAAGATATGCAAACAGAATTAAAACGAACCTTGCCTTTCAGTGATTGATTTTCTTTGGGTTTTATTTGCATGCGATGCATCGATTTCACTGGGAATGGGAACCGAAATGTGAATGCGTCCATAAATGAGAATGAATAAAGTAGATGAAGAGTGAAATTTCGAAATTGGAGTGAAAGCAGACATTTCTATACACACAGCTAGCTAGCTAGCTAGCCGTAAATCAATCAAGCAGCGCATTTTGAAACATTTCCTTTCCTTGGCTCGTCGATAAAATTAGCTTTACATGTTGTACTTCTTGTTTTGGTAATACGATCGAGTTGTTGAAATATGTATGCATACGGTAGTTCCCAGTCTTTCACATCCTTACAACTACTTGTCGTCAGCTCAAGTGCTCTTTCACATATAGTAAGAAGCATTGTCCCTGTGTGTGTTGATTTACTTTCGGGCATCTGTGCGCAGTTGTGCGTACATAAATTTTTCAACTTTTCTATTCGAGGATTCCTTGTGAGTTGAATGAGTGCACAGTGTGAGGAATTATGAATTTATGAGTGCACACACTTTAGGCATTCAACTGCAGCCTTCGAATCTTGCAACGGAAGCAAACGAACTTCACCCAAAGTGTCTTGACTCAACCAAAAAGTCCTTGGGGGGTTTCACAACTAAAGTTTACCAGAGTTGAAACGACTGAAATGTGAAGTGAAAAAAGAAGGATATGGCAATGAAAAGCAACTAGTTAAGTAGCTGACATAAGTTAGTAAAATAATGCATATTCATAACTGGATCTGAATGGGCAAACTGGGAATATATTTTCCTCCTAGCCAGGGTTTTACAATGCGTTGAGGTCGATAACCAGTCGATATACATTGAGTTGCAAATCGATAATATCCCATAACTAAGCAATAGGGTTATTAAACTTGGAAGAATTAATTAATCGTAGAAGAGCGGCATGCGCCGAAAGTGTGCGTTCATGTGGAAAGCGATCTACGTCCAGTTCACTAGTCCTACTTTTTTTTTCCGCCAAAGAACAATGGAACGTGAACGTAAAAAAACGAATGGAAATTTTTCTGCATACCTCATACAACAGAGTCAGCATTCAGATTCCGATTACAGGGGGTGCATGGGACAAGCAGGCGAAGGCGCACGTGCGCACAGGATAATGGACTTGAAGTACAGCTACCTGATACATATACATATATATATACACTATATATGTACATTAAATGCCAATGGGCGCTGGGGGTTGACTAGGAGAGGAGAGAACATTATAAATGATCGCCCTCGTTTCGATCGAGCGAGAGTAAAAATCAACAAATGAATTTTTTGGTGTTTGGGCGCAAAAAGCATTGCATTTTGCTGCAGGACACGACGAGGACGAGGATGAGGATCAGGATCTGACCGGTTTTGCGACGCCAACAACAACAAATCCAACAACCAGGGGTTTATTATTATTATCTCTCTCTCTCTCTCTCTCTCTCTCTTTTGCTTGCTTGCTTGCCTAATGCCCATTGTTGCTGTGTCGTGTCCTCGTGTCCTGTTCGCCGTGTCCTGTGTCCCGTGTCCCGTGCCCAGGTTGATGTTGCTGATCATCATCGACCATTGCCATTGGCAGCCGCGAAAAACATCTGCTCCTGCTGCAATCGCTCAAAGTGCTCTCCCCTGCCCTGCCCTGTCCCTGCCCTGTCCTGGTGGCAATCAAAAACTATCAGGCTAAATGGTACGTGTGCAACCCCTATTGGAGTTTAATGTTGTTGTTGTTGTTGCTGTTGCTGCTGCTGTGGCATTTTGTCAACAACAAATGTCCACGAGGTCCTTTCAACGTATGTGTGTGTGTGTGTGCATGTGTGTGTGAGCGCGCGCGCCGTTTTTCTGATCGGCTTGACTGCTGCCTACGCTGCTGCACATTAAGTTTCCAACAGGATTAGTGACGCTATATACAATGCACGTGTATGTTTGTATGTATGTGTGTGAGTAGTCATTGCAAGAAATTGTTTCATAGAGCATTGGATACCCTTTAAAAATTATGAATTTCTATTTCGACAAGTTGTTGTTGGTCCCTTTTGATAGTAGATAGAAGAGTGAGAAAACAATTTACCCAATATGTTTTATGCGAGTTTTTAAATATATAATATCTCGATGCTTTCCCTTTAACTTATTCAATAAAAATCTAACTCTTAGCTAAGTTTTAAGCTTCTCAATTTGTTTGATGCATGCGTAGCCCATGCAAAAGTCATCATAGCATCGATATTAGAGTATTCACACTTTTGCCTTACCACCCTTATACACACACACACACACATGCACGGATTGTACATATAGATTTTGGCATGTGTAATCGCAATAACATCATTTTGCAAACGATTCGAGGGAGAGTGACAGAGAGAGAGAGTGAGAGGGTGAGAGGGGAAACGCTATAGGCAAAATTAATACGCGAACAATTGGAAATTGAAATAAAATCTATTTGAATAACTGATTAAATCGAAGTAACAAAAAACAAAAAAACAAAAAAAATAAAAGCTCTTGGGCGCAAACTTGTTGCCGTCGGCAGGAAGGGAGAGAAGAAGAGAAGAGGGGAGTGCGGTGTTGAGTGGTGCGCACGCGTAGCCAAAGAGTCCTTCATAAAGGATTTAATCAGCGGCAACAGAACATACAAAATTATGCAAATTACACACAAAAAAAAGCAACAAAAAAAAAGACAGCCGCCGGTTATTAAAATGAAACTTCAGCCACGCCAAAAAAACGAACAAAAACTGAACAATTTACAAATAAAAACGAAAAACTGAATAAAGTTTCCAGAAAAAACCAAAACCGAAACGAAGTTAACTTTGCCAACTTTTAATGTGACATTTTGTAATACGCTTCATTCATTTGACAATTTCATTAAGATTTTAATTTTTTTTTAATAAAAAATTTCTTTTCGTAGGCTAAAAAAACAAAGGAAAAGAGAACAACATTGTGGACATCACAAAGGATTCATTCCATAATGCGAAAGCATATCTAGTTTGGAATAACACCCGGTTTTACTCATGGAAAAAATCTACAATGTTGCATTACTGGTAAGTTGCAATTTATATTGATCTCTAATAAACACTTGACAGAACCAAGAAATCTTAAATATATAATAATATATATACATAATTAACTTATGAAAAAATTCGACAAAAAATAAAATCAAATTGAAGAAAGGCTTGAAAAATATAGATTTATACTGCATTTCCAGTTGTTAACCATAATTTTCTTATTTAACTTATGGAAGGAATGCAGTTTATATCGATCTATAATAAACAGTTGACAGAACTAAGAAATCTTAAATATATAATAATATATATACATAATTAACTTCTGAACAAATTCGAAATTCAAATTGAAGACAGGCTTGGTATATGGAATAATACTGCATTTCCAGTTGTGAACAACATTTTCACTCGAAAAATATAATAATAATAAAATATTCGAAAGAAAGCAAATACTGACAACATTCAAGTTGAAGTATATAGATGCCCGATGATTATTAGTGCGCATATATGTTTAATTAGATACAAATAACTTTATACCCTATTCGAAAGGGCATACGCATTTTTTACGCAAAGCAACAATAACAATAGCAAAGTGCTGTATAAAAATCAACCACTTTAATTTGTAGAACAAAATGACCTTGCAGAGCAGACAGGCATAGGAATAGGTAAGGCGGGGGGAAGGGAAGGGAAAGAGAAAGGGGGAAAAGGTGGTAGCCGTTTGCCGGACCGAGGCTTACATATTAATGAGCCGCGTGTGGCACAACAACAACAACAACAACACACACACACACACTAAAATCGAAATCAATGACTTTGCCTTCGTCCGCTTCGTCCGTTTCGTGTGTCCCCTATCATCTAGCACCTTTCCACTACCCCTACCCTTACCTACTGGGCAACTGCTACTGCCCCTACCCCTACCCCTTGCCAGTGTTGCGCGCACGCGCGTTTTGATGTCGCGCCGCTGCAGGTGTTGAATGAACTGGTTGCGTTACGCCTTATATATCATCTAGTAGTTGTAGTTGAACTTGCCCCGTTTCCAGGATTCCAACTAAATAAACTTCGAAATACTTTTCTTCTTGCTTAAGGGTTGGGTAAAGGGAGAACGGAAGGGTAACGGGTACACTCGAAATGGTTTCGCATTGATGCATCTTAATTAGTGCACGCATCTCTGATTCCCTTTTTCAATATTGCTTCGGTTCAACTTTTCTGTTTTTAATACTATTTTCCATGAATGTGACTAAAAGTTCAACAAATAAAATGCTTAGAATCAGTCCACCATTTAGGTGAGTTGTGGCTTAGATCATTCAAATAGTATATAGTCAATATAATGATTCCCTTAACTGACTACGATTACGTTATAAAACGCTCGAAAAGTCTCTTCTGATAAGTTTTCATAGGTTCTCTCCATTATAACTTCCTATAACTACTACTTTAGCTTTAAGATGCGCTTCTTTAGGGAAACTGCAAACTCTATTTGAAGATTTTGGGTATTGAAAAAGGAAGCAAACATTTTATATCTATGTATTTCTTTTTTTACTTTGATTCAATGATTTTGATTTGTGTCAAGCGTTGATTTCCTGCTCTACCAAATAACAAAAAATGTTGATGAACATAATGATGATCGTATGATGATTGTTTGATTTTTATATATATTTTTTTTCAACTCTTTTGTCCAAAATATATTTGGCGTAATTACCGCAACCCGTTGATCTCCATTGATCCATTGATTTTCGTGGAACTCACGCTTCGCTGCATCCTTGAGAATTGGCAAAAAAGGTTTGTTTTTTTTTTTGTTTTTTGAAATATTTACGGGCTGCTGCATTTAGCCGATGCGGTTAGACAGCCAGCCAGACCAGCTCCTGTTACTCTCTTTGTCGTCGGTCCTACTTCGATGAGGATTTAAATGCACTTGAATGATGATCGCTTGAACGATCCTCACAGCAAAACTCCCCTGAGAGAGTGCGCTGAATGCGTCAAAAGTGAATTGCAGCTCAAGGATTAAAGCGCTACTGAAGTATGCCGCTCGCTCCGAGACTCTCCTGGTCTCGACTAAAACTACTTGCTGTCGCCAAAAACAGAAGTCGCATTACAATTGTACTTAACCATATATATTTTTGTTATATGAATGCGTGTGCCATACTTTGATATGCTCTTCTATACACTTAGAAAAAACATTTAAGAATTTGCATTCCCCATTTCCATAAAGATACATCTCTGCTATAAAGATACATCTCTAACTCTAAGTGTACAGCTGCTTCAGCATCTAGTTTCTGTTATCGCTTGTTGCGCATGCTGCGGCAGTTGTAATTAGATGTAAAACTTGCAGGGGGCAGGGGGTTAGCCTGAACGTGCAATTAACCTATAATCGCTGTTGTAGCACTTTGGCATGCAGTCGACTCTTGCCAAAGATAAGATACCAACCAACTCTCTATTGGGCTCTCTCATGTCTCTTATGTCTAACAAAACTGCTCACGACAAATTATGGCCCTTTTGATAAGATTAGGAAGTGGAAGAGGACACAGCAGCTGCCTTGCTGCCTTGCTTCTTGGTCCTTGCTGCTTGTATTTTTGATCTTTTTTTCATTTTTTATTAATCACAAATTCTTGCTTTTCTTGTCCTGTGGCTCTTTGCTTGCTTTTCTTGTCAATTTCAAGGAATTTCATTGCCTGCTTGTTTTGTAACGACGTCAGACAGTAGCCAGAGGGATAGAAGAAAAAATCTGCTTGTTTGATTAAATGATTTGTGCATTCTTCGTTTGACCAGACTCAGGCCCCATATCATTGAACCTGTGAATGGACATTGAGATCACTCCCTAGACCTTCTTCTTTTATGGCCATGTTGCAATGTTTACTCAAAACATGCCCTCGCCAAACAACAGCAAAAACACGCCCCTATATAACAACATTTTTCTATTCACAAAACACACATATATATATTATGTTTTTTTATTATTATTTTTCTGGCGTATTTGCTTTAAGGACTATTTTTGCGCACTTGTTTGTATTTTTGCTCAATTAAAAAAGTTCGTAAATAGGTTTTGGCTCAGGTTTTTCTTCATTGCATTGTCTATGCGTGATGTTTGCTTTTTATTCTATTTTTCTTCACATTGTGACTTTTGGGTTGGTTACCTTTTGGGATTGCACAAAATGTGCCCACATGCTGTGCATTTGTTTCGATGTGAAATTGTGAACACAACAATTGAACGATTTTTCTTCGTTCACAGTTCACATTCTTTTGCATTCTTTGCGCATTTTCCACGGAAATTACGAATGACATCAACTAGTTAGTGCAATCGATCGATCGTCTTTTCATTTCATACTTTTGATTGACAAATTGTTCATTGGCTTTTGTTAAGTCTTTCATTGCAGTAAGGTGTACCAAAGAGTATCAGGGATAAATCTTTAAAGTTGACAAAAAGAAGTTAGGAATCAAAATAACAAGCCTTAATCAAGCCTTGTTTAATATCCTACTGCTTGTCAGTTAATATCCTACAAACGGAAAAAGAACCCCTGATAAACGATCGTTTAACGGAAATTAAGTTGTCTTGCGTTAAACATTTGTTCTACAGCCTCATTTGCCAAAAAAAAACCAGAAAAAACAAAGGAATACAGAAAAATTTCCCATACCCCGGAACATACACCTGTAGCTAAGTACCCTTTAAAGCTGATTAATTGAGCTGCTAAAGCGCTCAGTTAGCCAGTTTGCCATTTGTCGGTCGGTGAGTTGGCTCGATCGGCTTGCTGGTCTTGTCATCATTGAGGCAAACATCTTATAAACACGCGCTCAAGGTGGTCCCGAATGGCCAAATCTTTGACTTGGCCCAAGAAGTCAATTAGCCTAACAAGACAAGCAACCAAAATGAGCGAACGCAAGTCTTCTAACGAAAAGGAAAGAGTAGTAGCTACCTGCTAAGCAAGTAAGTAAGAGCTGCAATCGAATCGTGAGTTGAGAGTGGAGTGTTTGGATGCTATCAAATTAATTTCTCAAAGTCATACGAATGCTTCGAGGGCGCTGTGTGGTCTATGCCAATCAAGCACTTTACGCCCCAGCCTTCATTAGTCGCCAGTTGCCTTGAACATACTCCTTGTTCCTCGGTTTGGTTTCGGTTTCGGTTTCAGTTCCGTAGCGTTCAGTTTTTGAGCCACTGTTTATCGCCGACAGTCGCGACAGATAGCGCTCTGCATCAAACGGGGTGAATGGCTAACTAAACTAAGGACACGCGGGCGGTTGGCAGACAGCGGGGAGACTGAGCAAGAATGGCGTTGGGCCACTTGCAACATTGTTTGTTAAGAGAAGCTTCGGAAGGGAATGGGATGAAGGGATTCTCCATTATAAAAGTGATTTGTGAGTTCGGAATTTATGCGGAATTTTTTGTCTTTTTCTGTTCAGCAGTCTGTCTAGAATCCAAAAGCAATAGTGCGCTTCTGTCTTCTAGTACACTGCGAAAAAAACATTACTAAGATTTGGTTCGTTGTGAAAAATTTAAATAATTAATATTTTAAATATATTTTCAATCGATTTATTCTTTTGCTTTTCGTAAAAGTATTTTATTTGTTATCTTTTGGGTTGTTATTAGCTAATCGTACAGACATGATTTTCTCTGAGTGTAGTAGTTACGAGCTAAATGACTTAATTAGCTGCGATGCGAATTCTGCAGCCCAAAATGTTTATGAGTGGCAGCAGCAGCAGCAGACGTTGCAGAAAAGATACAGCCAACAGATACAGATACAGGTCGCTTTCGCTCCAAATACACACACATACAAACGTACATATATCTCACTCATTCGGCCTTATTAACAATTAAGTTTGGCAAGCGGCACACAACTGAAAAAAAACAAAATCAGCAGCAAAAGCAAGCATCAAGAACAAGAATAACATGCAACATGCTGAGAGAACAGATACCCGAGAGACCCGGTTGCGACTAGACATCTCGAGCCTCTTATCTAAATAGACGCGTCCCAGAAAGGAAGAAAATATGTTATGGTCAAGTGGATAGATATGCAAGTTCTCCGCCTGGGCTGCCTTGTCGTCTAATTTGTGCACTGTTAAATAAACAAACATTTTAAGGATCATCATCATCATCATCTGCATCATCTGCATCTGCATCATCTCGCTGGGAAGATCTTTGGCAACAAGTTGCGCAGACACTTGACTTGACATTGGCAACCAACTGAGCTGAGCTAAGCTGAGCAGTGCGTGGCGTTGCGGCAAAACATCTGAGAGGCGGATTTCAATTTTCACATTTTTTTCTGTTGTTACATGCCGCCGTTTCGATAAGAAGGTTAAGAGACCCGCCTAGTCGTAGAGTGTCTCTCAAGTGTCGCCAACCAACACACGCGACCAGCAGCAGGCGCAAATCTAGAGCACAAACTTATAGTTTACATCAGGTTGCTTCCCAATCGGAAGCATAAGATCCGAGAGCTCTTAACTTGACTAAGCTTATGAAATATTTAATTTGATGAGAAGCAAAGGATCTGCATGAAAAACCCGCAGCTGAAGCCAAAGTTATTTGAAGTAGATGCTAAAAATAGTTTAATGAAACTTATTTCAGCTTTTATATATAACTTAATTAGAGTCGCAGCTTAATATAAGATAAACCTATTTAAAGTAGATTTCGTCTGTTTGTAAAAACTGAAGAAAGGCAAAGGCAGAAGCCAAACCAATGTTGTACTTTGTTCATCCGTCTGTTGATATATTCAAACCTCAAACTTAAAAGATATTAAAGTTGGAATCGGAGTAGCTAAACTATGATCTAACAGTTGAAAACTCAATCCCTTCTTGAAAGAAAGGCAAAGACAGAAGCCAAACCAATGTTGTACTTTATTCATCCTTCTTGATGTTGATAGATTCCTCAAATCTTAGGATATCTTAGTTGGAATCGGAGTAGCTAAACTATGATCTAACAGTTGAAAACTCAAAGGTTCCCTTCTTGTATCAATCTTAAGTGTGACAACTCTTTATCTCTGTTCTGTTCTGTGTCTTTGGGCAGCTGTTAGTCTTATATATATCCTGGAACACAATCAGCTCAGCAGCGAACCCTTTAACATGTTCTGGCCATAACAAACAACACGCTTAATCCTTTCGCAATTCGTAGAAAACGCGCTTAGACCAAGACCAGGACAGAATTGCATAAAAAATCGATAGATAGAAACAAAAAAAAATGAAAAATCGCAACATTGCACAAATATCACGCACACAACAGCTCAGCTCAGCTCTGATTGTGTCTACATTTTTTGTTTTTTCCCAAAGTAAACGTGAGAGACAATCTCGAGTCTAGTGAAGGAACATTCCCAGAAGCTGGAACAACAGTGTTTTGTGCCAATATATAAATATATATATATATTTTGTGGTTTCTGCCAAAATGTGCAGTTGCCCAACAACAATGGCCAAAATATATATACACTACACTGCGATATATCACATTATTGACACAGCCTGCAAAATGTATACACAAGGGAATCTCTCTCTCTCTCCCCTTCTTAGTTTATATTTGCGCAATATTCTTGAGCTATAGCCAAAGAAAATGTTTTCGCTGCTACTCAAAAAGGATTAGTTCGTGCAACAACAACAACAACACCCAGTGCCATAAATACGAACGTAAACATTAAGAGAAGAAGAAAAAGAAGGCGCAGTATTGTAAAATGTTAAGATATCTCTCAGATATGTGCTATCAAATTGGAATAAGGATATGAATCGTTTTCGTTTAATCTTTAAAACAAAAACTTTTTATTTTGTTAATGTATAAGCTTTTAAAGCTTTCAAGCTAAAGTATTTTTCAGTTGATTGAAATCTACCGCCAAACAAACATAAAGAAATTGATTTAGTATAACAGTTTTTCATGTCTTAATACTTAAGAATTTCGGCAGCGATTTCAAGTTTAAGTACTTGTTTATATTGGCTAATATATCAAACTGAAACTGAAAGGTTGACAACAACAAAAAAGTCTAGAAACTCTCGAACTCGAACATGGGGCACGCCCCATTAATGAATGTAGTTAGAAACAAATTTTTTTTATAGATGAGCATATCAATGTCAACATATCAATTTCAATTTCAAATTTCATTGGAAATTGTCAACACACAATAAATGAAAATATAAAAAACCCAAATGAAAACGAAAACAAAAGCAAATTGATATAAAAGTGAAATCGTATCTGGGTCGTTCACATATAGGTTTTTGTTTGTGTTATTTATTTCTGGGTATCTAGGCAAACGCATCTAATGTTTTGGGCTACTGATTGCATAATAAAACGCCCAAATAAAGATTTTCAATCTTTGAATGTACTTCAACTTCTTTCTGTGTGCTTATAAATCAAATGTGGAGCTCTAAATATCACCCGTTGATAGGAGCAACAGCAAGAGAGAGAGAGAGAGAGGCGCGAGTGGTACCACCTACGGTTTTAAGGATCATGTTTATGTCATGTTTAGGTTCCATCTGCAACACAACACAGTAGTCAGTGTGTAGGAGTGGACACTACCTGAGTTTCTTCAGCTCGCCATCTATCTAACTATCTAAAACTGACATCTCTTTGGGTTAATTAGAAGTCAGTTAGGTTCTAGGCGACAAACTCTCTGCCCTTTCGGCAAAAGGGTCGTAAATTTAACCAGTTCCCTTCTTCTTCGTCGCCTTTGTCCACTGGTTTTTGTTGTTGGTGTTGGTCTCTATGGTCATGTAATCCCTATTTAATGAAAATATTTTCGTAACATAAATTACAAATATTTTGAAAGAGCTGACAAACAAAAAAGCGCGTTTCATTGAGCAAACAGAAAAGCCAAAAGGCATAAAGGATATTCGAAGTCCCTTAAGTGTCCAGTCGGCTCCTTCTGCTCCAAACAGTTGCATTTGTCGAGGGCCAAACGGTAAATGTTGCACCTGCAACATTGAGGCGCGTTGCATGATCCATGCGCGCATCCTGCGGACAGCTGCTTCTGCCTCTATCTCTCTCTGTACAGGTGCATGTGCGCAGGACATAACATTTACTTAAAAGTGTGTGTGAGAGAGAGAGAAAGAGAGTGAGTGAGAGAAATAATGCTGCAGTTCAAGTTGGAGGCAAGTGCATAATCCATATGACCCCCAAAAACGGTTTTCATTGCCTGATGACGTTGACGTTGTTGTCGTTGTCGTCGTCTTTATTATGAAACTTCCTGCCCCAAATGACGAGCGGAAATCACAAAAATGAGTTCGTTTTCCGGTGCAACGTTGCAGCAGACAAAAGAAAGGGGAAATCTTGTTGCCAAATTGAAATGCAATAAAATTTACACTTGCAGCAACAGATCAGCAGCAGCAGCAGCAGCAGCAACAACAATTACAATGCAATCGTAACACTGGACTGGACCTAGGCCCTGCATTTATGTTAACAACATGGCAGAAGTAACCAACAACAATGAATGCAACAAGTTTTTCATAGCAAACATATGTATGTACAAATTGTACACCAGACAAATGTGTCAAAATCAATGTAGGTCTTACTATCATACTTTCTCCTAGCGTCGCATCTTTTTTGCCTTCTTTAAAGTTATTCAACCCGTCTTGGCTATAAAGTTAATCTTATTGGATGTTTAGTTGGAATACACTTTGAATCCCTTCAAGAATTTCCTTCAGGGAAAGTTTATCTTTTATTTTATTTTTATTTAGTTGCACTTAGTTTAATATGGAAAACTTTTGTCGGCTGTTGTTGTTTTGAGTAAGGGGGGACACAAACAGTCAGACAGACAGACAATTCACATCGACATCGACATCGACATTACCATCGAAATGGACATCCAAATGGAGGAGAGCGAGAGAAGAAACGACGCTTTCCGTTAACATCAATCTTGAAGATCTCTGCGCTAAAAGAGAGAGAGACAGACCCCAATGCAAAGAGCCAAAGAGCAAGGGGACAAAGAGTAGGTCTATACTGCATATATATGAGTGTGTGTGTGTGTGTGTGTATATGATAAACTGCAAGTCTAACTAAATGACCTGAGGACTATTGTGATATTTTATTGTATTAAATCGCATCCGACACACGACCAAGACTATGACCACTAAGACGAAGATGAAGACGAAGGCGGCAGCAGAAGTGCAAGACGCTTGAATTTCGAGTTTTGAGGTTCGACGAACGATCGAAACAATCGAACATGATGATGATGATGATGATGATGATGATGATAAAGGAGGAAGAAGAAGAAGAAATGAGTGTGTGCTGCACACACAGGAAGCGCCAACTTGCGCCAATCTTTAAGCGTGTTATTAGTGTTTCGGCATATTTATTTATTATCATTTTTGCTAAAAACTACAGCAAGAAGAAAACGAGTGCAAGGCAGCACAAAACACAGAGCGAGAGAGAAATAGCAAGAGCGGGATATAAGATGACTGACCAAAAAAAAAAATCTTAAAGAAAAAGACTAAAGAGTTTATATTGAGAAGAAGTTCAATCAACGTTTTGATTACTTAACTTTTGCCCCACTCGGAATGTGGATGCTCACATTGATGACATAACTTTGAGCAGGCACGAAAAAAAAGAAGGTTGTTTTTATTGTTGTTTGAAGAATTTTGTTTTTAATTTCTACATTTAAAGTGCAAGTGCCGAAAAACTGAGAATTGGACACGAGGGATTTCGAAATAGGATCATTGACCGAAATGACGAAGATCAAACAAAAAACTGCGACGAACGAAGAAGCAGCAACAGCAACATCAACCGAAACATCAACAGATCCAGAACAATTAGTTTAATTATGTTGAGAGAACACACTGCGGGGCAATTTTTTGGGGCATGAGGTGACAACGATGCGACATGATGATGAAGAGCTTTCCTTGTGTTCTGAGGCAGCTGGCAGCTAAACCGCCAACCCCACCTTGAACAAAGTGGATGGGGATGGGGATGGAGGTTCATTGCAACAACATCAACATCATCAATTGGGTAATTTTAGCTGTGCAACTTGTTAGCACCGGGTCCCGCATGCCGCGCTACTCACTGAGCCTCCTGTCAACCCGTTGACGTTCCAAGTCAAGACTCCCCAAAAATGAAATTAACAAAACAAAAACAACAAAACAAAAACCCTTTTTTACAGTCGACAGCCTTTTAAATCGCCAGCTCTGTTCTGTTGCTAAGAGTTTCTCTCTCTCTCTACCACTCTCTCTTTCTCGGGAGTCTCTTGAGAGTCTCCATATCATTAGTTGTAATTGATCCTGTGTGATCTTTTGATTTTGCGTCAACGCTCTGACGGTTTTGCATATGACCAAAAATACAAAAAATAATAAAAAGAAAAAATACCAGCAGCGACTTGTAGCACGATGAGCTTGCCACCGCTCTCTCTGTTGTGCCCCCCCCCGCTCGAGTGTCCAACCCCTCATTAACATGATCATCAACGCTGTCGTATTTGCTTGGCTGCTTCTGCAAAATTAAAAACCAAGAAACACAATAATGAAGCACAATTATTTGCCTACGACGAACATCAAATACTCTTGCAATGATTATATAATATATTGATTTTTGATTGTGATTTTTATTGTATATATATAGAAATATAGAAAGTATCTGTCATAGATATATGTATGAATATATTCTCATGGTAACTTATTAATCCACAAAACTGTAATACAATTTATGCTTGAAAGTGTATAATGAGTGGCACGTTAGACTTGGTCTCCTCACCGCTCGGTTCCGTTCCGTTCCATTCGGTTCGGTTAGCTTTGCATGCGGAACACGTTGCGTCGTCGTGTGCCGCGTTTCCCAAACAAGATCCCAACGATCTCGCAGTGTGTGCCACAGTTTGTCTCCGGGTCTCCTTAGGTCTGGTGTTGTGCCCCCATGGGTTCTTTGTAAATTTGGGGCTGGGGCTGAAAAAAACCATTTTATGCTGGTGCTTACTTGGTAATTGCCTGCCTGGCTCTCCTTTGCCATCATTTAAATAGCTACTGCGGGCGAATATTTAACTAACCAAGTGCCGCTCCTCTCGCTCCTCCTGTACCAACCCTCCGTAGTACTTCTAAAGATCTTCACTTTACTTGATTTGCATTTTGTAACATTGAAGCAGTTTTGGGGTTCTTGTTCCTTAACTTAACCCAACCTCTTTCAGTTTTGTCAATAATGTTTTAATTTATGTGCTGCAAATTTTGGGCTGGCACCCAGAAATCGAATTGCCCCATTCCATAACCATGATCAATAAATGCTCCAAATGCTTTCAATATGCATACATTCATTCCATTTGAATGTGCCAAATGGCTGGCGCTGCCCTGTTCTGGACCTCGCCCCCCTGGGGCGCATTGAGTGTCATTTAGGTAATGGTCCCATAAATTGCACCGATTGCCAGACAATTTCGACATCTGAAATTTAAGATTCACACAGAATTTCACTAAAGTCATGGAGAGGCAGAGATATAGAGAGGTAGAGAGGGTAAGTAAATGTAACTGTGAGTTGATATTATTAGTTGAAGCGAGCGAAACGTCTTAAAGACTTGTTGATAACTATAATAAGAACAAATTTGAAAAGGCTTAATGATAATTGGGTATTCGTACTGAAGACAATTAATTAAGAGAATGAAGTCAAGAAAATATAGAAATTAATGAGGTTTGTCAAGGTTTGTTCAATAAGAATGCGTCCTTCTTTGTAACTACTTATCGATATATATCGATTGTCTCTAAACCGATCAAGCTTATCAGTGAGCTTAAGTTTGGATCATTCTTCTGCCTATTTTCATACCATTCTGATGCATTTCTAAAGTTAGAAACGTGTTTAATTCTATGATTGAACTACAACCCAGACCTGAAAATTTTTATTCAGTTAGTGTGTGTTGGATATTATACATTCATCAATCTGCTGAGCTATATCTTAAAACTAAAAATATATAAATAAATGATGATGCTTTTAAACAAATTAGAAACATTTTTCACAGTAAGTTAATATTATGTCAAGGTTTGTTCATTAAGAATGCGTCCTTCTTTGTAATGACTTATCAATATATATCGATTGTCCCGAAACCGATCAAGCTAATCATTGAGCTTAAGTTTGGATCTCTCTTCTTTTTTTTTCATACTGCTTCATTATACCATTCTGATGCATTTCAAAAGTTAGAAGCTTTTTTTTATCAATATAATTCTATGATTGGACTACAACCCACATCTGAATCTTTGTATGTTAACTTTGTGTTCAGTTTGAATATTATATTCATTCATCAATCTGCTGAGCTACTGACTACAGACTCAACTTACTGCTGGCCTCTAAACGGTAGCTCAACTTGCTGCCACATGCAGCAGTTAGGATGTTGCAGGCTGTGCCAGCTGTTTGTTCTTCGTCTGTTGATGCTTTTCCATGGAAAAATCAGTTGATGGCAAATCTGATGAAGCGCCGTTAGTGAACCTGTAGAATTGCCATTGGGGGGCGTCACAGACCGAGTCAAATAAAACAAACGGTACATTTTGCAAGTGGCAGAGTGGCAAGTGGCAGAGTGGCAACTGGCAGAGAGGCGCCTATACTATACTATCGACAGGTTGGATCAGTAAATTTGTGAATTTTTACGCTGTTGCAACACGCGTGTGTGCTCAGAAGCTTAATACGAGAAGTAATCGCCAGGGATCGACGTGAATCTTTCTCTCTCTACCATGCTGCTGGAGTGTGGCAAGTGTGGCAATGTGATGAGTTTTACCCAGTGCAACAACATCTTTACGTTGATGATGATGATGACGACCTGAACTGCAACTGGAGGAGAAGAAGGATGATTTTTGATGCTGATGGTGTTGATTGTGCGCCAGTCAAGTGTAAGCTGCACATTAGTCAAAAAAGCCAAGAAGAAGAAGAAACTACAGCGGCAACTGAAATGAAGCAAATAAATAAGTTCCAGAGCGAGAGAGAAGATGAGAGAACTTAAGCGGCTTAAGAAGCGCAGCAAAGAATGAATGAATGAATGAATGAAACCCATACTCGAATACAATGCGAAACGTTACGAAACTCGATTTGTGACCCTGCTTTATGTATATTCAACTCACCTCTCCCTCTCGTTGTGATCGTCTAAAATGGATGTGGAAATTAAGTTCCAGCATTTGTTGTTGTTGTTCGTCGGCACTCCAAGTGGTTTTCCTACATCCTTCAAGCATACTAACTATTTGTGACAGTTTGTCACGGCAAGAAGATAAGATGAATCCTAACAACACCGATAGTTTAGAATCAATTAAAAGGGGTTTTCTTATGTCTATCATTGCTATCGGCTTATCGGTGACACGAAATAGCTATCGATGTAAGAAATAACCTGATCTATGTGTTAGATACTTAAATGCATATGCCAAACTGCCTCTTTCTTTATTCTAATAATTTGTGTCTTTCATTGTTATCGGTTTACCGATGTTTCTCAGTAACAAGAAATAGCTATCGATGTAAGAAAAAAATTAATCTGTGTATTAGATACTTAAACGCATATGCCAAACCTAAATATATAACTTTCAAGTTGTCAAGAATATTTGATACGCAATTTCTCAACTTCTTTCTTTCGCAACTTCTCAATATAAAGAGCATTTATGATTTGGTTTGGTATATTTTATGCCCAGGCTCCAATTTTAATTATGAATAGCAGCAACAGCAGAAATACCTGTGCCGTTGCCTGTGCCTGTGCCCCTGCCTCGGAATCTGATTCTGGCTGTGTGTGTTTGTCTGGCTGTCTGTCTGGTTTGTCTGTCTGTCTGGCAGGGGTTTTGTGAGCTTCTTGGGAGCGCTGCTGGATCTTAATCCACTTGTTCAAACGCTGTTGATATTCATATGCTTTGTCAGTTGATTCGCTAATATGACGTCTGATGCGGCTGCTGTTGCAAGTTGCCGGTTGCTCGGTTGTTCGGTTGTTCGCTTGCAAAGTTGAGCCGTTTGGTTGGGCTGCGAAAATTTGCACTTTTGACTTGGGCGCGCTCCACACACACACACACACACACACACATGCACACACGTAAAAGTTTTAATTTTCGCGGATGAGGCAAAATAAATAAAGCTTGAATAATGGGCTAAGCTACCTCAGCAGCCAAGTCAACCAACCAAGTCAACCAAGCCAACAGTCAACAGGAGCAGCAGGTGGGAAGAGAATTAACTACGGATTGAGAATGGAAAGGTTGTTTGGCATTGATGGAGGAAACGTACGGTACGGTAGGAAGGGATAAGGGGCAGGAAAGGTAGAAGGTTTGAGCGCTAAAGTCACTCATTAAACACAATTTTGGACTGGGCTGCAACATTTTGCCGGGCGCTTGGCAATTTGTGTGTGCTGTGGGGAATTCTTTTGGACATCATCTAGAGAGAGAGAGAGAGGGAGAGAGAGCTAGGAACGAAGGGCAGCAGCAGGCGATGTATTTGATTTGTGAGCGATTTGATTTGGATGTTGCACGTGTGGCGAGAAGGAAGTGCGTCGTTGTTGCTGGTGTTGCTCACTCATCAGCGATAATGATGGGCAATTATATAGTATAGAGAAAGAGAGAGAGAGCGAGAGAGAGAACGCGGCTTTCACAAAACCAAAAAACAGATCTTGCAAGCATTAAAAGATCCTTCCCTCCCCACACACAAAAGTCCAGATCCAAATCCGTAACATTGTATTATAGCTGAAAGAAAGATTACACTTAACGAAATAGTCTAACCCGAAAGCTTCTTATTGCCTCTTTCAAGGTTTCGATTTAAACAATTTATTTACAAATTCTTTATGAATGTTTAATATATTATCTTAACGATCGTATGATCGTAAGCCAACAAGTTATATATTTAAATTTAAATAAATTGTAATATCTTAAGATTCTAACCTTAAATGTTTTTTGTTGACAGAAATATTAAAAAATTATCTTGAATTTCTATTAAAATTGTTTAAGTTAAAGAATATTTTTCTTGGCTATAGCTATAAATCTGAAGTATGAATTGTATTCACTACATTCGAAATACATCAAAGTACATCAGATTTGCAATCATGCCAAAAAACCGAAAACCATTTTAATGCTCCTTTAATGTGTTTTTTTTTGTTTTGGTTTTTTCTGAGTGTGGCGCTTTAAAGTGTGGGCTTTAAGGAACCACGCGTGGTTCATTCAATATATTTTTTTGTTGCTGTTGTTCAGAAGCTCCTGTTTTGTTGTTGTTGTTGTTGCGTCGTTTCTTTAGTTTTTGCGTTCTCGTTTTTAGTGTGTGTTGGATCACTTGTCAATGGTCAATTGATATATGGTTTGGGTTGGTTTTCGCTTGTCGTTGTTCTAATGCCGCATTACTTCATAAAGCGAGCGACCAACCAACCGACCGACCGACCGACTTTTAATTATGCTGCAACCCAAAAAAAAAGAGCGCAAAATCAAGAATTTTAATTTGAGCTCAGCTCAACGAACAGCCTCCTTCTGATCTACTCTCTATATGTGTGTGTGTGTTTGTGTGTGTGTTTGTGCAATTCATTGTCAGCAAACAAATGCGAATGCTGAAGATACCTTCACGTGATGAATGCGCTGCAGCCACGCACATCTGTGAGGGAGATGGTAGATGCTGGACAGGATTCTAAGGTGCATTATGCACACAAATTAATTTATGTATGTGCACTGGAACTCAACTTTTCAGCTCTTTCAGATGGGGTACAATCGACTTTTGAAAATATTGAAACATAAATGTAATCCTAACAATGAAAATACTTTGAAATAGTTGCACAAATATTTGTTTGAGGTTTTTTTTTTCATTTTCATACCAGCGCCATCTGTTGTTAGCACAGTTGCGCATGTAGTTTAATAGATGGCGACACCTTTTTCCTTTGGTTAAAGTAAATGTGTTAAAATTAAATACATTTAGCTGTTGAAGGATGTTTGATAATAGAAAGCCGATCTAAGCTTTAAATGCAATTAAATTTCCCTTTTTACAGGGCATTTCATGGGTCTTGCTGCATATATACATATAGTTAACGTTTCTCATTTCTAAAGCATTTCAACTGGTTAACACCACAATTTGTGATCTGGATTCTGGATTCTGGGCCCAGTATCTGTGTTTGTATTTGTTTGGTTTTGGTTTTGTTGGGTTTTGGGGCATTGGGCTCCCTGTGCAATTACGCGCTGCACTTTGATTCCTTTCTTTTTAGGGCCAACAACTCACACACACGTACAATTCGAAATGTTCGTGTTTAAGCGCTATTAAGTAGCAAAAATCGCGCGCGCATCAACTTTGCGCCCCATTTGTGTGTTGGTTGTGGTTGTGGATGAGCCACGATTAGTTTCTCTCTCTCTCGCTCTCTCTCTTGGCTGTGAGGATGTGCTTGAAAGCTGGATTGGTAAATGTTGACCACGCGCATGCTCAGTCTGAGGCTGTGTTGGCCGCCTGCGTGTTGCTTATAATTAAAAAAAACATGCCAAGAGAAGAAGCTCAAGAAGTAAAAGAAGTAGTCGCTACAAAAGAGGGAGGGGGTACAGTAGGGGTGTGTGTGTGTGTGTGTGTGTACGGGCGTGCGCGCGCACACACACAAACACAAACACAACAGCAAAATCAACTTATTTGCCTTTCCATTGAAATAATTAGTTCAAAGTTAAATATTGGCTGCTGTTGCTGTTGCTGCTGAATCTGCAAAAGCTGTGCAGAAGGGCGCTGACGTGTGAAGGGTGTAAGAAGGGAGGTAGGCTTATCGCATTTAGGCGGGGAATTAATCGATTTGCGTACCGGGTGCGAAAACATTGGTGCGGCTTTAATTGATGCGTGCACAGCACGACAATCTCCCCCCAACCCCAATCCCAATCCCAACAGCAGGGAGCAGGGTGAATTGTCAGTCGATGATTGGATAAAGTTGTAAAGCTAAATGATTAGAGCAAAAACCTGAGCTACGATATATCTATACACTACTACATAGATGTGTGTGTGTGTGTGTAAAGTTGTTTCTTAGCGTGTCAACAATTTAAGATAAGTTGGCTCTAAAGATACTTGTCAGTTAAGCATTTAATCTTAGACTTGCGTTAATTAAGTGATAAGAACTTAAAAAAAATGCCTGAACTGATTGAAAATTAATACAAAGGAACAATTACGAAGTTATGCTTTCACACAAATGTCAAAGAATATATATCATATGGCAGTGCTTAAAGTAAACTTATTTTAATATCGTTTGAAAATCAATTTGTGAAAATGGGGAAAAAAAGGTGAAGGACCACCAAGAAGACGAGAAAACAGCAGGCTGACCAGCAATTGGTATTGTGGAGTGTGTGGTCCTGGACAACAGGATGCGCTTAAGGAACAATGTCCCATGCCATGAATCGCATAAAATGTAATGTAATGAACCCAAGTCAAAGCGAACAACTCAATTAACTAAAGATATATATATATGGAGAGAGAGAGCGTACTGTGTGTGAGTACCAAACAACAAAGATGATGCATAAGTGTGTTTAATGTATAGGAAGCAAGCGGGAAGCGACTGCGTCTGCCAAACAATTTCCGGCAATGACTGACCGTACGTATATATATTGAGTTGTCAGCTCTAAATGAATAAATATATATATACATATACTTAGGGGTAAGTGAACTTTCCACTCAAATACATTTGGTTTGCTCTTTGTTCATTTTATGAATTATCTTAATATTTTTACCTCAGACGGATGTCCGGCGTACATAACACAAACGAACTGCAGCATATACATATATACTATCATATATATATATATATATTATTTTTGCTATTGAATTTATGACCCTATCGGGCAATAAACTCGATCAACACCAATCGATGCCGTGACACGCGTTAACATTTACGTTCGTTACATTTTCCGTGGAAAAACTCGAAAAGTAGAATTGAATTCTATTCTATTCAGTTTTACTTACCATTGTTGTGCCATTGTCTTGTTCTTTTTGTGTGTGTCTTGAACAATGGCCAAAAACCGTTTGGCCAAATACGTTTTCAATTAGAAATTTACGATTCAACACCATTGTCCCTATTGTGTTGTCCTGTGCGCAGCAATCCTAAACAAAGCGTGCGGCAGTGATTCCTTCAACTGCAACTGCAACTGCAACTGCATATCAAATTCATTAGGATTGCTTCGGGCCGAAACCGAATTGTCAGGGGCAAAGCTTTGACTTTTTACTGTCACACTTATCTTTTGCTCAAGGTTTTTTTTGTTCAGGTTTTCAGCTATTCATAAATTTGCCCAGAATTGTTGTTAGAAGAATGCGTTGTTGTCGAGGCACATAAAATACATTAATACTTCATCATAAGACAAAAGAGCGTGTTCGATAGTGACAAATCAGATCAGCAGAAAATAGCGTCTATCGGTTTCTCTGTGAACTTTTCGACTTCGAAGATATGTAAGTCTTTGCCAAATTATGGCCTAAATCTTGCAAACAAATTCAAAACACATAACTGTTTATTCCGGTTTAGTTTGTTTATTTTTAGTCTTGTCCTCAGCCCGTCTGCATCTCTCTCGCTCCTGAATGCTCGGGAGCCGCGTTTTCGCTCGTTTCGCACATAAAAATTAATACGCATTTTTTTTTTAATCGTTCGTGAAGCTGTGGAACGATGATTGGATACAGTACGTAAGTGTGTACACAGGTCTTCTGTCGCTGGTCTTCTTCTTCTTCTTCTTCGTCTGACTTCATCTCGAGTCTGATGATCGGTTTTGGTTATTATTTTGTTTCCTTTTTGCCTTTGACAACTGCTGGTCGCAAAAGTTGTCAGCGATTATTTGCCTTGTCTCTGATTTATGTCAGCTTCACAGCAGCCATCTCTCTCTCTCTCTCTCTCATTCTCTTTCTGTCTCTCTCTTTCTTTGTCTTTGCTGCTATACTGTCGTCTTGTTGCATTGCATTTAAATTTGTCAATTTAATTGAAATTACAAATTTAGAATTTTTGCGCGATGCGCTTCAAGCAATTCCCATTTTGTATTTTATAGAATTTTTATCATGATTGAAATGTGCATTGCTTTCAGCATTTTCGAATGTTTCGAATTTCGAAAATTCAGTTAAGACACTTAAATGCAAGTGCATTTTCAATATTCAATCAACATTGCATGCATAAAATTCGAATTAAGTTTTAAAGTTTTCTAGACATTATTTTTGTATATAAAATCTAAAGCGTAGAAAGACAACCTTGAATACTCTCACTTTTGTCTGTAATGAGTCATCCTTACATAAATCTTATAGTTAACCCTGAGAGGGTTATAAAAGTTAATGGCATATCCTATTTATGTGTCAGGGGCCACCCTGTACTTTTATGAACTGTCACTTCAGTTGTTGATTTCACTATTCTTTTTAGTTATCTTGCGGCTAGAATCAGAAACTAGCTACTAGGACAACTTTCACGTGCTGATAAAACCACCAAAATCTTTTTACGAGCATAACTAATTTTTCATTTCTTTGGTTAGACGAGGTTTGACGACTTTCACCTACCGCAGAATGGCGTTAACCCTTGCTGTGGGTCAATTAGTACAAGCTATAGATAGGCAACAAGGTTCGAGGGGTTGGTATATGAGTGTTGCTGCTATTACACAGTAGCTAAAGGTTGTCCTTTTGGTCCTTTTGGGCTATGTGTTATGACTGCGCATTGCGTTGCGATCTCTATCAAATCCAAGCGACAGGGTTGCTAATTAGAAAGGATCCGCCACAGCACAGCAACTTTATCCTTTTCTTGCTTCTTTCTTGCCTGCTTGCTTTCTTCGTCTTATCCATACGTTAATAGCCTCGCAACTGCAACTCTTTGATTAGCTACCTAATGAAATACTCAAAGGAGAAGTTTACGCTTCTGCTCCATCCACTCTCATCTCATCTCATCTCAGAGTTCCATCTGGGTACAATGTGGGTCAGTTGGTGTGGTTTAACTTAGTTCGTTAATGCCAGAGTGCGCTGACGGTATATCTGAGGTATACAATATTGTTACTAATTGTTTGTTATTAGCGCACACTCCGTTCTGTAACTGTTTTTTTTGACGGCTTCTCTTGGTTTTTGCTTCTTATACTCTGCTTTTGAAAGTCAAAAGGAGTTTAAAGGTTGTTTAGTATTGTGGTATCTTGAATATGTGCGTAAAACCTTCTACAAAAGTACTAAATATTCTATACTTGTGCTAAGATCGTTTAAGTTTAGGAATTTTGTTTGCGGTTCTATAACTTCCTTAACAGTTTTTAAGAACAGGTCATAAGGCAGTCGATTAACGCGCGTCTTTCACTGAGTTTTCTCAATGCAACGGTATTGGCTTTTTTTTTTGGGCTACAGGATTATGCGCACGCATTGATTGTAATCTTTGGCATCTTCTCCACGCTTTGCACCGCTTCAGAATCGGGAGTTTGGAGAGCTTCAACTTCAAGCATCAGCATCAGCTTTGATCGATAGCCATCACAACTCACTTGATGGTCCGCCGATCGTTGCAACTCGTTTTCAGCAAAGCTTTTTTTTTTATATCTTTTTTGGTATTTTACTTTATTATTACTTTTTTTTTTTTCTTTTTGCATAAAATGCGCCTCATTTGCTTTACATGCCGCACAAAAGTTGAAAAGCGTTCAGCGCCGGCGTCGCCAGTCCACATCAACAGGAGACTGAGTGAGCGAGTGAGTGAGTGAGTGGATTGAGTAGATGAGGGCCCTGTCCATTTTAAAAACAGAGACCACCCAGGCAGGCAGTCAATACCACTACCACCAAGGTTGTGCCTCGGTGGTTCACTCTGGTTGCTTGACTGAAGTGGCGTTGCCGATCGTTTTGCATTCATTTTGGGGGGCTGCAAATTAGAAAAAAAACCAAAAAAAAACATTATGTTGCCCCGAAAAAAATCAATAAAATACTAATGGCTGATCATTTTGGGGCGGAATAAGTTGAGTTAAGTCTGCCGCCTCCTTGGGACAACAATGTGAGATAATTGCTGTAAAATGTTGGATCTGCCCAATTCAAACAACCATTCAATATTACGTTCTTCCTCTCTCATCACTTACTATACATAAAGAGTTAAGAGTTCCTTAAAGAAATCAATTTAAGTGTTTTTTTTTAACTACACAAAATCAGTTAGTTTAGTAAATCTTACTTATTAAGATTTAATTTTATAGTGTTTCCTTCTCTCCAGTGGGAAAGTCTTTGGTTACTTATTCATTATTATCAAACAGTCTTTTCGTATCTGTCAGGAGTTATTTAAAACCTTTCGAATATGGTTTCGATGCTATACAAAAGCCATATCTATTCGAATATATTTATTACGTAAAGGATTTTCATGCTTCTTGCAGAACAAAAGTCTTCTCTATACCATATATTTGTCTGAGAGTTAGTTAACACTAGAAATCAATTATGTCTACAAGTGAAAAGAAATCTGCATCAGTTAGGAGTTATGATTGTTGTTATATCATTCGAATGCGATTGCACCACACCTCCTCCCACCCTTCCTCCCCACCACCTTCCCCTCTACCTGGACCTGTGCCGCTCGTGGAACCTAAGGAGGCTGCAAAACCATTGCGCAAAGCAAATAAAATTATCTCATTACAAATTATGCCCGCAAAAGAAGAGAGAGAGAGAAGAGCCCAACTGGCCAAGTTCAATGGAATGGTTAGGTGGAGGAGTTGGCAGTAAGGAGAAGGACGAGGATGTGGAGGAGGAGGAGTAGTTGCCTGAGGAGGTTAGCTGGTTGGTTGCATGCAGCATGCGGCATGCGCGCGTACGCTAAATAGATTATGTCAAATGATCGAAATCACATCATAAATTCAAAACGCAGAGCAGAGCCAAAAAAACAAAAAAAAACCAAACCTGGAAAGAAACCCAATCCAATGGAAAGAACTGAGAGAAGTTGCCGCCGGGTGTGCGATGAACGCGTCTAAAATCAAATAAGCCAGGGCGGAGGCGCACTGTGTAGGCGGAAAGGCAAGAGAGAGAAAGGGAGGGTGTGGGGTGGGGGTCGGCAATCAAAAGTGGTCGGATCTTTGGATCGTTTGAATCGGAACGGTTTTGTGCCTGCCTGCCTGCTGCCTGCCTGCCTGTTTGCCATGCTCCACTGCGCCTGCCTCTTTAACACGTTTTAAATGGAATGGCGGCATTGATTATTGTTTTGCATGTGGAAAAACTCTAAGACCCTCCACCCTCCCTACCCCCTCCCCGTGAACACCATACCTTCGTGAAACACGAGATGAGCAAAATACAGGAACAAAAAAAAAAAAAAATGAGAAGAAAATAATACACCGATACGATCCTCCACGCCAGGTCGGTAGCCAACGGCGCTTTGTAGGTGGAGCACAAGCTGATAACACCACCACCAAAAACCTGCAGAGAAGGTTGGGAATCCCAAAAGTGGTTGAACAAGGGGTAATTGAAGGGGGGGACAACCGAGTATCCCGAAGCTAAGCTGAGGAGGTGCAGAAGTATGCTTGTTTGCCGGCCAAAACAATAAAAAATATATATATATATATATATGTATGGGTGCACCAGCAACAATAAATTCAATGGCTAACTACAAAATCATCCAAATGCATCGATTGCGAAAGGGTAACGAGAAGAGAGAGACAGAGAGAGAGAGGGAGAATGACTCCCTCACACTTTGCGTGCAAAAATCGATCAGCGCGAAATGAAATTGAAGCTAAGAACGAACGAAAAAAACTTGTGCAGAGCCTTTGGCGCTTTAAAGCTCGATTTATTGGTACAGTGAACACTCCAAAAATTAATACGATTATGTAAGGTTAAGCTTGCGTATTTTGATCTTATTTGTTTATTGCAAATATTAATTATTTTATTTGATTTTTATATATTTTTTGTACCCTAACTGTGACTTTTTCTGCGAGCAACCACTGTAGATTAGTTCACAGCCCAAAACTCTCGCAGCCAAAAATGAAACAGGGCCAATGACTTCTTTTGCTGGCCACAACACTGTGTGTGTGTGTGTGTGTGTGTTTGTGTGTGTGCGTGTGAAAATGCTTTGAAATTGGATATAGTACAGAGCCGCCCGCCCGACTGGTGAGTTTCGCTCTGGATTTTTAGCACAGTTGATGTGTCTCATCATCGGCAGTTGAAATCAATTTGCAAATGCTTCACTGACTAGCCATGAAAAAACAAAAACAACAAAAACTCCGACAGCGACGCCCTTTTGTGACACATTCCAATGCGCACTCTTTCGCCCTCCCTCACTCTCGTTCTATGGGGTCAAAGTGTAAAAAATGCATTTGATTTGGCATAAGAAGTCATCATCTGTGGGTGATAAATTTTCAATTTGTTTGACTTGAGCTGGTGTGACTCACACACACACATATTCAGTTAGCGAGAGACACCCACAATTTGTTCTCCTCTCTCCTTCTCGCTTCTCTCTTCTTTTTGCCTATGACCTGCTGCTGCTGCTGCTGGTAGCGCAACGAATTTACAGTTGACACAGTAAGAAGAAGCTGAAACGCCGACATTGATCCCAAACTCTGGCCCATTGTGTGTAGTGCAACATTAGGTCATGCCACATTAGTTAACCACTGTGCCTAACTCTAGCTCTCTCTCTCTCTCTCTTTCAATCTATGTTTTTGTGTGAATATATTAAAAACAATAACTCTTTGTTTGCTACATGCAACCACTTGGTGGGTCCTACTCATAAATAAATTCATAGTCCCACAGTGCTACCGATCATGTGTCCATATGTGTGGATGGTTTCTATAGGTGACAAGTCCATTAGTAATGCTTGGCATGTTAATTAACATTTGAAAAACAGCCCAACTAAACATTTTTCATTCAAAAAACATCGAAATAAATAATCAATCTAGCCAATATTCAATTTTTCCTTAACCTTACCGAACTCATATTAGTTGGGGGATCATTCGATTTTTGTTTTGTTGATTGTTTGTCCAAAAAAAATTTCTTGACTTTAGCTTTATCTCAAGTTTTATCTCTGTTTTGATAATAACCGTTCATATCTCAAGTACGTATTTTATATTAATAGAATTAAATCAGTGTTTTTTTTCCTTCTTTTGTTTTGTTTGGCATTTAAATCGTGTCATAGCCCGATAAACTCTTCTCCGACGAAATAACTATAAACATCATATGGGAATTGGCACACGATCAGCTGATATGATTAAAATATGATAACTACGCCAACTCATTCCAAAGTTTAAGCACTTTAATATCTAATCTTGAAATATGTATAGGCTCTTTAAATGGGAAGGCTTGAAATAATTGGTTAAATATCATTAAACGCATTTAAATGTTTCAAATTAAAGCTCACCAATAAAAAATATTCAAGATTGGGTATATCAACTGAATATATTTCTGAGAATTATTATTGTTGATGCATAAACATATTCTCGAAAAATATTATAAAAAGCCGATTGTTGAAGTGACCTGTAATCAGTTGTTACACTTCTATGAATAATAACAAATAGGCTAAAAAATATAAATTGTCATTTAGATAATGAAACAAAAAATCACATTCGTTCAAATAGTTAAGAGGAAGAGAAATATTAATAACTTTTACATGCAGTGATAACAATTGGCGCACGAGTTCATAATTATATTTGTTAAGTAGGTTAGACAAGCCCTGTGCACACCAAAAACTTAAGACTGCAATTGGTGTGTAAATATGTGCATACTTTGTATACTCTATGCACTTGCTGGGGTACTTTCTTTTTCTTTCCAAGCTTACCATACACACATGCAGCTTGTCATGTACGAGTATTTTGCTTGTACTATAAGTTGTAAATGGTTGAGAGGAAGAGAAATATTAATAACTTTTACATGCGGTGATAACAATTGGCGCACGAGTTCATGATTATATTTGTTAATTAGGTTAGACAAGCTCGGTGCACACAATGCATTGATTTCGAAAAACTTAAGGCTGCAATTGGTGTATACTTTGTATACTCTATGCATTTGCTTGGGTACTTTGTTTCTCTTTCCACTTTCCATGTCGACTTTTCGAAGCTTACCATACGAACATGCAGTAATAACTTAACTTGCGTATCTTATACGCATAACTATGAGCTTGTCGTGCACGAGTATTTTGCTTGTGTACTTATTAGTTGTATCTTTTAGTACACAGTTCTTTGATTTCTACCGAATCTCAGATCCAACGCAAAATTAAAAGTATATTGGCTAAACTAAAATACCTCAGCAAAATGGATATTTGTGCATTCTATTTTCTTCACTTTTTTCGAACCTTACTTGCTCGATTTTTTTTAAATATTTTTTTTAAATAGCCAGTCGAAATATAAATTTAATACATAAAAGTTTTTTTTTTCAGTTGGTATTTATTTTATTAAGAAATTATTTCTTTGAATGAAATCTTAATGTAAAATAATAATAATAATACCTTATTAAAACTCATGTTACACGCATAACAAACTTTGCACAAATATCAATTTTCTTGTGGTATAAACTCCCAGTGGGTACTATCTGATTATACAAGAAGTGTGTTACAGACTCAAGTATGTAAATACAGGTCTAATAAATATTACAAAATTTAGTATTTGAATAAACAAATTTAAGTACTTCTGATTAAAACGAACTTAAATCATTTTAAAATATACTTGATTTAAATTCGTAAAAATATTTTCATACTATTTGAGGTAATAAACCTAATGTCTATACCACACACTAAAGTACATTATGAGTTTAGTGGGTTCTTCAGGTTCTCAAAGTATGGAGAGGTTAGTTTGTTGACGTTTAGACTTGAAATTGAAAACAAGCAAACCAGAAATACAGTTAAACAAACGTATGCCATATTTATAATATATATTAAATGGAGCCTTGAACACGGAGACGTCGGATCGTCACACCCCGCTTGATAAGCACACACACACATACACACACTAAAAATCAAATTGAAGATATTAAACGCATTATCTTGGGCAGATCTTAAGCATTGATTTGATTGAATTGCGCGCGCGTATTGCCTAGCCCAATATTGATAAGTGATTTTGGTATAAATATCAGACATGGCGCCTCCTCAATATTAGTCGAACTCAGTAGTTAGACACCCATTGACAAATATGCTCAAAACACTCGCAGTACTTGCTGTCGTCCTGGCCGTGGCCGGCGCCGAGCTCCATCGCGTTCCCATCCTGAAGCATGAGAACTTTGTGAAGACCCGTGAGAATGTGAAGGCCGAGAAGGCATATCTGCGGGCCAAGTACAACATTCCATCAGCTCGTTTAAACGAGGAGGAGCTTTCCAACTCCATCAACATGGCCTACTATGGTGCCATCACCATTGGAACACCTCCACAGAGCTTCAAGGTGCTGTTCGATTCTGGATCCTCCAACCTGTGGGTGCCATCCAGCAAGTGCTGGTTCTTTGATGTTGCGTGCATGAACCACGCCCAGTATGATCACGACAAGTCCTCCACCTACGAATCCAATGGCGAGAGCTTCTCCATCCAGTACGGCTCGGGCAGCCTTTCTGGCTTCCTGTCCACCGATACCGTTGATGTCAACGGTCTGACCATCAAGAGCCAAACCTTTGCCGAGGCCACCTCCGAGCCAGGCACCAGCTTCAACAATGCCAAATTCGATGGTATCTTAGGCATGGCTTACCAATCCCTCTCTCAGGACAACGTTGTTCCCCCCTTCTACAACATGGTCTCCCAAGGCCTGGTTGAAGCCTCTGTCTTCTCCTTCTACCTTGCTCGTGCCGGTACCTCAACTGAGGGCGGTGAACTGATCTTTGGCGGCTCGGATTCTTCCCTTTACACTGGTGATCTGGCTTATGTACCCATCTCTGAGCAGGGCTACTGGCAATTTGCCGTGGATAGTGCAACCATCAATGGCCAGACCTTGTGCGACAACTGCCAGGCTATTGCTGATACCGGCACCTCCCTCCTGGTTGTGTCTGAAGATGCCTACGATATCTTGAACGATCTGCTCAATGTTGATGATGATGGTCTCGTCGATTGCTCCACCGTTGACACCATGCCAGTGCTCACCTTCACAATTGGTGGCAAGACCTTCCCTCTGGAGCCAGCTCAGTACATCATTCAGTCAGATGGCGAGTGCCAGTCTGGCTTCGAGTATATGGGCACCGATTTCTGGATTTTGGGTGATATCTTCATTGGAAAGTACTACACCGAGTTCGATCTGGGCAACAACCGTATTGGTTTCGCTCCAGTTGCTTAAACTTCTTAATAAACGAATACTTTGAACGCTAATATTTTTAAATGTCGAACTCTTTAAATGATTGTTGCTAAAAAGGTTTTGACCTGAGGAAGTCTGGTTTTGGGTTAATTAAAGCGAATGTACACTGAGAAAAGAAGCTGAAGTGCTGTGTTGACAACCCTTCATTCCGTTAGTATATACTCGAGATAATAACAAACCTGTAGATGTACATATATTATATATTTAATTAATGTAATGTTTAAACAACACTTCAAAGTGGTTGGGCTTTTGCGGATGTAAAAATATTTACCTCATGGAACGGCTGCAAAACACCACACTAAGCCATAAACGCAAAATTTTTTTTGCGCCAAAACGGTCTTGGCAAGAAAATAACGAACAAAAACGTTCGACTGGCGCCTAATAGAACCCAAAAATATTGAAATCTGTTAAGTAAACAGGTTCAACACCATCGTGTGGAGAGGGTAAATAGAATTTGGTTGACAAGTATGCGGGCTCGTGCCAAAAGCAAGCGATCAGTTATAGCAATATCAGATTAAGCTGTCTTTAAACTGTTTGAAGAGTTGACATATTAAGAACGTAATGCTGATTAGAAGTATATATATTTATATATAAACATAAGAGGCTTTCAAATAGGGTTTTAATGTTTCGGAGTTTTCCCAATTCAAGTGTTGCAGACATCGGCGATAAGGCTGACCCATAACTAATGCCCTCTTCAGAAAATTGAAATCGAGTGTTTTTTATACCTATTAAAAATGGGTAAAAAAGGTATAATGGTTTTAAATAGTTAAGTATATATATTATTGATCAGTATCAACAGCCGAATATATAAACATACCTATCTATAGCCATGTCTTTCTGTCTGTCCGTCTGTATGAACCCGTCGATCTCAGAGACTATAAGAGCTAGAGACTCCAGACTTGGAACATAAGCTCGCCTACTACCCTAAGTAGTACAAGTTTGTTTCCGATTTTCGATAACTTTTCCCGTTTCCGATATACACATGGGACCGATAACAACAAAATCTTGAATTTGAAAAACTTAGAGATGGTATTTGAATAATTAAGCAAAATAATGATAATATGCAAAATTTTTATCGGTTAAGAAACACCGGAGATATGGAACATTGAAGTTGAGTATGCAGCATGCAGTATACGATTACACACATACACACTTACACAAGTATAGGGTTGAGGGTATCGTCTAGTCGGGATTTCTCGACTTGAGCTTCTTAACTTGTTTTTTTTTTGTTTTGCTTTACTGCGTCATCTTAAAATCGGTTTTGGGAGATAATAAGGCAATTGAATTTTCTTCGATTCTTTGAACTCGAATGTATTTATCAACAATCTTATCTATCTAGCCGACAATGGCAAGAAGGAGGAACCAACTTTAGTATAAATATGAGACTTAGCGGCTCTTAGGAATTAGTCGAATTCTAGTAGACCATTGATCCATTGCAATAATGCTTAAAACAATCACAGTACTCGCTGTGGTCCTGGCCGTGGCCAGCGCCGAGCTTCATCGCGTTCCCATCCTAAAGAAGGAGAACTTTGTGAAGACCCGTGGCAACATCAAGGCTGAGCTCTCCCATCTGCGCTCCAAATATGGCCTGTCATCCGCACCCACTGGCCTCCGCACCGTCGAGGAGGAGCTCTCCAACTCGCTAAATATGGCTTACTATGGCGCCATCACCATTGGTACACCCCCCCAGAGCTTCAAGGTGCTGTTCGATTCGGGATCCTCCAACCTGTGGGTGCCATCAAACACCTGCACCAGCGATGCCTGCGAGACGCACAATCAATATGACTCAAGTGCCTCATCAACCTATCAATCCAATGGCGAGAGCTTCGCCATTCAGTACGGTACTGGAAGCCTCTCCGGTTTCCTATCCACCGATACCGTTGATGTCAATGGACTGTCGATTACTAGCCAGACTTTTGCCGAGGCTACCTCCGAGCCAGGCACCAACTTCAACAACGCCGAATTCGATGGTATTTTGGGCATGGGCTATCAGGCAATTTCTCAGGATAATGTTGTGCCACCATTCTACAACATGGTTTCTCAGGGTTTGGTTGATCAATCCGTCTTCTCGTTCTATTTGGCCCGCGCCGGTACCTCAACTGAGGGCGGTGAACTGATCTTTGGCGGCTCCGACTCATCTTTGTACAGTGGTGACTTCACCTATGTGCCCGTCTCCGAGGAGGGCTACTGGCAGTTTGCCATGGATAGTGCCACCGTTGATGGCAACTCGTTGTGCGATGATTGCCAGGCTATTGCCGATACTGGTACCTCTCTAATTGTTGCTCCAGTCGATGCTTATGAGACCCTCCTTGAGGTCCTTAATGTTGACGATGAGGGTCTTGTTGATTGTTCTACTGTCAGCTCTCTGCCAACGGTCACCTTCAACATTGGTGGCACCAACTTCGATTTGAGCCCCTCGTCCTACATCATCCAGTCAGATGGTGAGTGCATGTCTGCCTTCCAGTATATGGGCACTGATTTCTGGATCTTGGGCGATGTCTTTATTGGACAGTACTACACCGAGTTCGATTTGGGCAACAACCGTGTCGGTTTCGCTCCAGTCGCCTAAGCTGCACCTGAACTACCTTTTTCTTCCCTTTTTTTTTTTCTTCAGTAAAAGCAAATAAAAATTATAAATTCCAAAAAGCAATCAATTTCTAACTTTATCTATAAGTTATTGGAAATAGTAAAATCAATTTAAACTATTTTTGATAATGCACTTATCACGTTTTGCCACTGTCTTCTTTTTAGTTTTTATCGCAGTTTGATAAACACCACCCTATCTATTAGATAGCGGTGTACATATATTTGTATCTTATTAGTTAACCGAGTCAGAAAAGTACAGTATAACTTGCGATTATAATAAACTGATAACCTTTAGAGATGGGTAAACTACAGTAAAGTTCTTTAAAAGGGAAAACAAAAACTCTTGGCGCTTAGAATTTTTACATGGTATAACAATGGTATTTTTTTTTTTGTGAATTTTTTTTGAGAAATTTCCTGAAAATGTGTAATCAAATATTTTGAGGAACATTATAAGCTTTATGAATTTACTTGGATCAATGCTTGAAACGTTTTTCTTTGTTTCAAAACCTTGTGACTTCCCCATGGTAACCGTTGTAATTTTAAAGATATTTATAAGTTTGCTGACTTATCTGCACAATATCTAATGTCTTGTGGCTGACGCGTCATCAACTCAACAATGCTCACGACGATGACGAACTCTTGGCCCATCGCACTTCCCCTTGTAGTAGCTACCTCATAACCCATATTTCTACATAAATAGTAAGTTTTGGGGGCTTTTTGGGCATTGATGTTGCTTAAAATGCAATCAGTGAGCTTCGAGTTTTAAGATATAACAAAATAAAATAAAAACTGAAGGCGAATCTTATCTAATATGTCAGATTTAAAGCTTTGATTGATTCCATTCCTGTGATAACAGCACTGTGGTGTCCCTCGTATAAATGAGCATGGAACAAGTGTTCTGAACTTTAGTTAAACAAAAACATTACGAACATGTTGAAGTCGGTTATCGTTCTTGGCGGCCTCCTGCTCCTGCTGACCATCAGCACCCTGGGCAGTGGCACCGTTGCCAACCGTGGTCGCCATGTCAACAATAAGTTGCATCGCGTTCCCATCAACAAGCATAAGAACTTTGTGAAGACACGCGCCAATGTCCTGGCTGAGGTTGCCTATGTCCGAAACAAATACAAGAGTCGAATGGTGACTATGTTGGAATTAGATGCTCCTAACTCAACGACCACAATAAAACCAACAACATCAATGCATATGGAAACTCTAACGAACGACCTAAATATGGAATACTATGGTAACATTACCATTGGCACACCAGGCCAGAGCTTTACAGTAGTGTTCGATACGGGCTCATCAAATCTGTGGGTGCCATCGAATCAATGTACGGCTTCCTACTGTACGAATCACAATAGGTACGATGCGACCAATTCCACATCGTATCAGTATAATGGAAAAGGGATCGATATAACTTACGGCACCGGTAGTATTCACGGTATGCTCGCTGGTGATGTTGTCAATGTGAGTGGCATGCAGATACAGGATCAGACTTTCGCCGTAGCCTTGACGGAGCCGAATGATGATTTTACGTATGTAGGCTTTGATGGCATTTTTGGCATGGGCTATCAAAGCCTAGCTGTACTAAATGTGACGCCGCCATTCTATAATATGGTCGCACAGAAACTGGTCAGTCCATCAGTCTTCTCGTTCTATCTGACACGCGACGGTAGCTCCGAAAATGGCGGTGAATTGATATTCGGTGGTTCCGATAATAGCCTATTCTCTGGCAAAATGGTCTATGTGAACGTAACAAACCAGGGATACTGGCAATTCGCAATGGATAATGCAACCCTGCAGGGCAAGACCTTGTGTACCAGTTGCCAGGCAGTGGCCGATACGGGTACCTCAGTAATTTTGGCACCATTGGCTGCCTATCAACAAATCTTAACCGTGCTTGGTATCGGGGAATCGGGCTACATCGATTGCTCCACGATTTCAAAGATGCCAGTGCTGAAATTTGCAATAAACGGTGTCATCTTTGGTGTACCTTCCACGGCCTATATGATTACTACGGATGCTGTGTGCTTCCTTGGAATTGAAAGCATCAACACCGATTTCTGGGTCTTGGGCGATGTCTTCCTCGGTCAGTACTACACTGAGTTTGATATGGGCAACAACCGTATCGGATTTGCATCGGTCAAAGGATTGAATTACCAAGCGGGAGGTGGAGCAGCTGGACTCAAAACGATGTTTTTACCTGAATTGGGTGTAGTTGTTTTAGCCATGTTCTGGAAAATGTTGGATTATTTGCATTGAACAAAAAACTCTTTCAACGATTTCATTTTTCCATTTACTATAAAAAATTTTTTTTTTTTTCTTGTTTGTTTGTGTTAAATATTAATGTATCATAAGTCTCTGATATGCAGGGATACTATTTGAAATAAACGATGTGCTTATACCTATTGCAAAGTGTTTGGATGAAATAGGCGATTTGTTCCATTCAACTGAACTACAGTGCAAACTGTATAACAGAGAACTTTGCTGATTGTTCAATATTAGGAAGTTGGAATCCAAAACTTTATGAAAACCTTACACAACCCATTAAAGTGGTATTCTTTCCAAATTTTCAATATGTCAGCATATTATTCCAAGTGAATGTCTTTTAAAACATTGGTGTTTTATTTTCTTTTGAATCATGCTTGAACTTGAGGCACATAGTTGTTTGCACCATTAACTTATAACAATAAAAAAAGAGTTTCAAAGAATGAACCTTTTTTTTTTTTGAAAGCTATCAGCTGATTAAGTTGCAACTGGGACTTAAAACCGTTGCACAACAAGGATCAACAGCAAGAAATACAGAGAAGCAGAAATAAACTTAATTGGGCCGCCGTTTCGCGTGATTTATTGTAAAACTCAAGAAGAAGAACAAGCAGCAGCAGCAGCAGCAAAAGAAGATGCATGAACAAAAAAAGAAAAAGTTTAACTCAGCTGTACACATTATTTATGTGTTGTTATTTTTTGTGCGATGCCGTGGATTAGGAATTGTACGCAAGTCTCGCAGTACTCCAGCTCCCACACAAAAAAAAAAAAAACAAGGAAGAAGAGCTCTCAGATTGGGAAACTTTGCTGGTGGGCCGCTGAACAAAACGAACGATCCTCTAATGAGCCTTGAACTTAATAAGTGCAATTGCCTGGAGAGAAAATGCACTGAGAGAAAGTAGTGTATATTAAAGCTTGATATATTCAAAAGTAATAAGTGAAATATGTAAAAAAAAGTTAAATTGCATAATTTTTTTGATAGTTTAAAAGAGAATTATACGATTCAATCATTTTTTGTTATCATACCATATCAAAAAGAGTTGAAAATTGTTTTAGTTAAAAAAATATTCAAAGTAGCGCATATATATATTTAATATTTAAGATTGTTAATCAAAAAAATTAGATATATTTTTTTTGTGTGTGTTTATCTTGAGCCTTGAGTTGAGTGAAGAGGTCCGTTTCGTTCAGAGTTCGTTTGGTAAAATTTATTGGCGAAGCGCAATTGCGCATTTCGACGCTCATCAAATACCAATAAAATATCATTTGTGTGTTGTAATTGAGAGCCACGTTTGAGGGCAAAGGACCACCAAGAGTCGAATTAACTGTTGACCCGCAGCCAGAGCCAGTTCGTCAGTTCAGTTCAGTTCAGTATGAGAGGATTTGCGATATTTGGTATGTGATCTGTTCTTGGTTTGGTTTGCAGCTATCTGTCTCATTAGAGTTGTCCAAAGACCGCTTGATTTATTATTGTTAACATGTTGTTGTTGTTGTCGTTGTCGTTGTCAATAAATCACATTAAAATATTTGCAAGAAAGCTGGCAAAAGGAGTTTGCTGCTTTGTTGTTTTGTCTTGACAAATCTTTAAACGGAATCAGTTAACAACTTAACTAATGATTATCAATGTGTGTTTAAACACTCACAAACAACAACAACATTGTCGATAAGAGGACGGCAACAACATATTCATTGAGTTAAAAGCCGCAACAGATCTGCGGCAATCAAATGCAGATATAAATGAATGTAGGTATGTGTGTGTGTGTGTGTGTGTGTTGCACATGCAACAAATGAAAACATCTTTGATAACGGATTTGTCGCTTGGCCCATCTGCAAATTGTGCATTTTTGCATAGTAAGTCCTTGGCGATTAAACATACACACAAGCAAAAATCTTGGTATGAAAAAATATATAAAAAATAAGAAACAAGATTTAAAATTCTGAAGATTTGAAATCTTTAATCGATTTACTTTAAATCATATGTTTTGTATGAGAGCAAATATTACTCCAAAAACGACAAAGTTACTTGAACAAACATTTTGCAACTGGTGTATAGACGATTAATGCTGCACTTGGCGAATCTTTGTTAGCGCGCTTTGATGACGACGAATGCCATGTCTTCAATATATTCGCTTATTGGCAGCTAAATATGCCAAACCCTTAACATCCTCCCTTCCTCCTCCCCCCCCTCCTCTTCGCCGTGCTCTCTTTCCTTACCTTTCTACACTCGCTGTGTGCCGTCGATTGCCTTCAAAATATGCAAATTAAATGTAAATAAGTTTGCAACTATTCGGCAAAACTTCATGGCATATATGTAGTATGTACATACATATGTACATACTGCATACGTTGTACATCCATCCAATGCCGAAAAGTCCAATGAACGAAGATCGTATGTCTTCGTCTGCGTTGCCAGATGTTAACTCTTTGATAAGGATGCCAAGTTTGTTGTTGTTATTGTTGCCCTCGCCGTCTTTGGCTGCGGTCTGTTGTAAAATTTCGCAGTTCTCACTGCGCAGATAAGAGTCAAAAGAAGTAAAGCCTCAACCACAATTTTTTCATTTGGCCTACGAAGCCGAAAGCAAGTAAGAGCGCTCTAGTAAAGTGCAACTCAATAGGGAGATACCTTTAGTAATTAACATATTTAACAGATCGTAGTTAGCAGACTTGCAAACTTGACGAATAGCGCAGAAACTTTCATTTTGTATAACAACTGTTAATCGATTATTATCGATAATATATGTCTAGGCTAAAGTTTGGCCTCTCTGTCTGTAATATGCATTCGCGAAACGTCATAATACCCCTTTTTGTGAACCATTAATGGTTAATAATTTTAATTTTGTATAACAACTGGTAATCGATTCTTATCGATTATATGTCTAGGCATAAGTTTGCCCTCTCTGCCTGTAGTATGCATTCGCGAAACGTCATAAGACCTCTTTTTGAACCATTAATGGTTGAAGGGTTTGAAAAAAAAGAAGCTAATAATTTTAATTTTGTATAACTATTAATCGATTCTTATCGCTTATATGTCTAGGCATAAGTTTGGCCTCTCGCAAAACGTCATAATACCTTTTTTTGAACCATTAATGGTTAAAGGGTATGAAGAAAAAAGAAGCTAATAAGAAGCACGTCACATCTGATAAAAAGCAATCGATAAATGTGTTGGTTGCTGACTGCGACGGGGATTCATTGGTTGTTGTTGTTATAATTGTGAAATTGTTTATTATGAATGCAATTAGTGCGGCGTGTGAGTGTGAGATAAATCAAAAGGATAACGGCGATAAGCGAGCGACTCGAATTGGACACTTGCAATGCTTGCAACGCGCGACAGCTTTCCCAACACAACCTTTGATAACCGATAACAAGTTTTGTTTTTCGCCCTTTTTGCCCTTTTTTTTCTTCTGTTGTACGCATGATGTGATTACAGTTTATGAGTTACTGTTGTTGCTACTTTTGCTTTTGCTGTTGCGGCTGCTGCTGCTGCTGTTGCTGCTATAATTATTATTGATATTATTTACTTTAATCTGCTGCATCGCGCTGCTGCAACTTAATTGCAATGGGTTAAAATTGTGTCTTCTGCCCCTTCGCTTGACCAAGGAGCGGAGGCTCGCATCTTTGTCCTTGTCCTACGCGTGCGGCAAGAGGCATGCGGCACACTTTTGCGCCCCGAAAAAATGTGTAATTTGTAGCAATTTCGTCTTGAATGTTGTCTCGCAAACTGGGTCAAACTTTTATAGTTGACCGCCATAACGCGATCTCTTTCCGGACTTGACTCTGGGGAGACCCAAAAAAGTGCTTCCAGTGGTTGGTGCCACAATAAAAATTTAGTTTAATGAAAGTGTTTTTTATTTTTTGGTTGAGTTTTGATGGCTTGATTGCCATAAGCTTGGATTATGATATAGTTAAGGTGGATCATTGCTCGATTACGATTACGATGACGATTACAACTACGATTATATTATGAGTGTTTTTTTTTCATTCATTTCATTTTGTTTAACCTCGAAGCGCGTTGAAAGCGACGATTCATGATTTTTGTTCGCGTTTTTGGCACTTTTATTTCGCCTTGGCGTTTATGGCATAATTTGGTCATCATTTGGACAAGTCAACATGTTAATAATGTTCATGCTGATTACGTTGATTATATAGATATATATACAATATATAATATAACAAAAAAATAAATCAAGCAACAGTAGCACACTCAGAAGCTTATGCTTCAGGACATAAACCAATAAACTGAACAAAAAATTAATAAATTTTAACATTTCAGGAGGGAAAGTTGTTGCTATATGCTCTTAAGCAAACGAAGCAAACGAATCGTATGGAATATTATAATTATCGGCAACATTAACATGTGTTTTTGGTATTATCGAAAAGTTCCCCTCTATCTAAGGCACTTGGCTTCAAAGTAATTCGATCGACCCTGACTCAGTCTCAATTGCCCTATCTTTAACGCATTTCACAACGAACGAATATCACTCTGACTCACTTTCCGTACAATTTGGCATACACATGGCTTTTCGTTTTTATAAGAAAACTAATTAATTGCATATTCCTTAAATTGAATTTGCTCGTGTGGAGGTCTTTTATTATACCCTGAGCCCATTAAAAATGGGTAAAAAGGGTATAATAGTTTTGTGCAAAAGAAAGGAGGCTGAAAGAAACATCTCCGACCCCATAAAGTGTATATATTCTTGATCAGTATCAATAGCCAAGTCGATATAGCCATGTTTGTCCGTCCGTCCGTATGTATGAACGTGAAGATCTCAGAGACTATAAGAGCTAGAGACTCCAGCTAGAGACTCCAGGCTCGCTTAAACTCTAGGCAGTACAAGTTTGTTTTCGATTTTCGATAACTCTTCCCGTTTTCGATATACACATGAAATCGATAACAAAATCTTGAATTTGGAAAACTTTGAGATGGAATTTAAAACATTAAACAAAATAATGACAATCTGTAAAATTTTTACTAAAATCGGCAAAGAAACACCGGAGATATGGGACATTGAAGTTGTGTATGCAGTAAGTGCGTACACACACACACACCCTACTTGTAAGCACTGACTGTACGAGTAAAGTATAGGGATCAGGGTATCGTCTAGTCGGGTTTTTTCAACTAGAGCCTTCTTACTTGTTTTAATTCAAAAGAGTTACTTTGTAACTAAATTCTTGTTACAGAATAAACTTCTTTCGATCAAAATCTCTTTAGATTTATTAATCAATTGCTTTAGATCGATCGATTTAAAACAAAAATTCGTTATTTTCACTGATATTGAATTTTTGCAATTTATCAACCAAGCTCAACAAGTTTCTCATTCGAGTGAGCGAAAGATAAGCCCAGTGACTTAATTAGCATGCAAAAAAGCAGCATTGGGAATCAATCAAAAATTAAACGTATTGTGTGCAATTTTCATATTAATGCCTCGAAACTTTCTACTTTTCTCGGCCTCCTCACATTATGAAAGTAGTTATTGAGCAAGGGGGGGCGGGTGGTGAAGAGGAGAGGTTTTGTGAGGGCTAAAAGTGGTAGTCAAAGAGCCAAAAGGCAACTCTGCTAATTGAAATATTCTTAATCAGATTTTTTGGTTACGCAGCCTCGCGATATTCGCTTGATGCATTTAATCCGCAATTACCAAAGCAGTCAGTGGTTGGTCAGGGGTGTGTGCGAGGAGGGGGGTATTGGGGTGTAACTGAACGCTGAACGCTGAGAAGAGATCTTCCGAATGATTGCCAGGTTGTGCGAGGCTATGGTTTAATTTAGCGTAAAACCTAAAAATACAGCTCAATGTGGAATCTGGAATCTCACCTTGTTAAACGCAAACTGCAACAGCATTGCAGCATCAGGCAGCAGCAGGCAGCATCAGGTTGTTGTTGTGGGCACGATCGATTGGCGGCACGCACTAGAGCACCACTGCACTGCACCACATCAATGAACAACAACAACTGTGGACCAGTTTCTTCTTCTGTGCGCTTAGCGCTTAACAAGGTAGGCGCAACGCGACTGGGACATGCCCCCTACTTTATGTGAAAGAAAGTGGCCAGCGCCCAAGTTTTCCTTTCTTTGTTCGATGCACTTAAAGAAAATGTTTTTGTATGATGTTTGGTTATACAACAACATGCTTTGTATGAACAAGTAGCATATTATTTTCTCTCAGTGTGTGACTGACGACTAACTAACTGAATGAACTGGAAGCTGTGCGACTTGTTACTGGAAGCTCTACGCGCCAGGTCGTTGAGATTAAAGAGCTGCCGTTTAGTGGCTACTTAGGCGGCGATAAAAAGCTGAACGTGAAATTGCATTAAACGGCTTTTGGCTTTTGGTATTGCAAACTTTTTTGACTGCACAATGGGGCATCATCATCATCTTCTTCATTCATTCATTCATTCATTTACTCACTCTCTCGCCAATCGGCAATTTTGTGCTGGTGTCCCACAGATTTGGGGCAAGCTTAACAAGCTTGTAAGCTTAAATGGGTTTTTAAAGAGCTGCTGCTGCTGCCGCTGCCGCTGTTTGATTCAGAGTTAAAGTTAAAGCTAAAGCCACGGCCAAAGTTAATGTTTAAGTTAGGGGCCAATGCGCCAAGTTAATAATCTCTGCACAGCAGCAAGCAGCAGCAATTACAAGTAGCTTGCTAGCTTTCAAAATTGCTGATGAATACACACACACATCCGAGATCCAGCTATGAAGAAATACCGCATCGATACCAGACCAACGCAATAATAACTACAACTAACAGAAAGTGGATAGAAGTAAATAGTTAAGTATGCTGCAACTAAGAAATACCCTGCAATAATCTATTTATCAAAATATCTTCACATATATTTTAACGAGGACTTTAAAAGGGGCAAGGAGCAACTTGCTGTTTTACAGGGTATACAGTTCAGAACTTTTTATTGACATTGCCCGCTGTGTGGATGTGCGCTTAACCTCCGCCTGCCTGCCTCTCCTACTGGCCTGCCTGTCGCTTCTACTGACCTGACTGTTCAACAATTACAACCCAGCTCAGCTAATGCTATTAAGCCTTCATGATCATCAACAGAGAGAATACAACAACAGGCAGCAGGTACATCACTCACTTTCAGCAGACCAAAGCCAAAAGACATGTAGACATAGGCTATCCAGCTCCTCCACCTCCAACTACACCTCCTTCTTTGCTCCTGCCTTTCTACTCGTCATGGCCAACAAACAATCTGTCCAAAAGCGATAAAGTTATAATGGCGCAAATGTTGGACACAGTTTTCTGAAATGGAGCCAAACGCATACTGTCTGCCTCAATCTGCCCCTGCCCCCTGCCGCTGCCCCTGCTCCTTCTCATGCCTTTGATGATCTTGCTTGGTTGATCTAAGTCGACGCGTCGTCTTAGGGCTTCAAGCAAAAAGCGCATCTTTATCGCGATGTTGCCAGTGAGAGATGTTGCTGTTGTGATGTGCTCGACTTTAGAAAACTGTTTACAAACTGTCTGACAGAGTTTTGACTGCTGTTTGGGCTGTTCTGTTGGTTGATGTCGCCGCAGCAGCAACGCAGCATGCCACATGTGTGTGCCCCATGCCCTGATGATAGACTCTGATCTCTCTGTCTCCTCACTGATCACTGCTCACTTTTGGTAGCCAGGACCGGACCGGACCGGAGTTGAATGATTGTGTTGTACTACTTAGCTTCAGGCGACGACACGCTGTGTGTCTGTCTGTCTGTCTGTCAGTCAATCTCACTATTTGCGTTCTCGCTCTCTCGCTCACATGGCTTAGGGGCGGCACAGTGGGCGTGTTAGGCACTCGGAGCGAAAAGCGCGCTCTTAATCCAATAATGCAACTATAATGAATATCATATATGCCATTCGGATTAGCATTATGCATCACTCAACTTGCATATAGTCTACATATCGCAGTAAAGTATTTTTAAAAGCTGTAACCATATAATTAAAGCTTTAAAGCTCAGGCAAAGCTTAAATACCTACATTATTATAAAACATACTATTATACAAATTGCTTGAATAGTTTGTGTTATTATGTTATTCGGAAAATGCAATCAGATATACTCTAAAAAGTTTGGTTTTTAACTAACTGAAATGAATAGAAATTAATTACATAGACAGAGTACACTTCACCGCACAAGTGCAAAAGATCGTCGATTGAATGTGGAGTGAGGTTTCGATACTTTGTCAAACTAATTATAAATTTAATCCCTTGCGAGCGCAAGTGATCCATTGAACGTGCTAAGACTTGATTGCTAGAAAGAACTGAACTGATCATTATCTGAGTTTCGAATGATCTTTCTTCCACAACGTTAAACTCAATCGATTGAGCTTAGGAATTATCTACAAGTGAACAGAGAGGATCACACTAGTCAATCAACAATCTAAATTTATGCTTGTAAGCCAACAATGCTGATCCACTGTGCCACGTGATCATCATTTCAATTACGTTCCACAAGCTGCATTTTTTGGCTTTAACCTGCATTAGAGAGATGGAAGGTGCGTTATTATTGCGATATGACGACTACACGCTGAACGATAGCTACGATCGCTCAATTGATCGATCTTTTTGCTGTGTCCAGCAGAAGACTGGAAGCGTTTGCATCTAAACACCTTCTGGGAACACGTAAGGTGCTGGTGTTTTTGTGTTTTGGGTAGATTCATATTTCCTCTTCGAAACGAACGAAACGCAATTGTCTTGTCTATAGCCTGAAGCTGCTGGCGGCTATTTGCACAGTTTGAGCCATTATTTAGGCGCGGGTGAGCCATATATCAAGACTCTGGACTCTCTTTAGATGATGCTTGCTTGGCCGGCAGAAGATTTTCTGTTCTAAGTGTCTGTCCGTCAGTTGCTTACCTCACTCTGTGATATATGACTACAATGTCCTAATGATAATGACGTGCCGAGCTTGCCGCGATTGTTCATGTTGTTGTAGGCGGGCAAACGACGATAACACAAGAGCTGGAATAGTACACTTTAAAAAAAATATATCCTACAAATGGTTACCACAACACTTTAACCCATTTTGGATTAGGAACGGTTTAAAGTTAGGGCCTACTGCATTTTTGCTGAGTGTAAAAATATTATAACTATAAAGTTGGGCAGCAGCTTATCTCATAGTAGTTTCCTTTTCTTTTTTTTCGTTTCTCTCTTCTTGTTTGCCGTGTATTTAACATATTATTGATTTAAATTTGCCGTTTGCTTATTGATCGACGCGCGCGTTTGACACACTCGGCAAATGTTTACTTTGAGTGGTTGTTGTTGTTAAGTGGATTGGTGGTTGCCGGATGGTTTGCTCGATTCGATTGCTTGTTGTTTGTTGTCACAGCACGCGACTCGACGCCTGACGCCCGACGCCTGACACAGTTATGCAAGTTCACAGACAACACCCACGCAAAAGTCGCGCAGTCAGTTGAACGAAGTCGAACTCAAATCCGAGTGTATTTACATAACAATGAGCTGCGACAAGCGATCGACAAGAAGAGCGGTAAGCGATCGACAAATTTCTGTGTGTGTGAACAAATTCCGTTGACTTGGGTCATTTGGCGATATCAGTTGAAAATCATAAAAAATAAAAAATAAAAAGGGAAAACAACGCGCGCCAAAATCTTCCTTAAATAAACCGATCGAACAAAATCCTCTCACTTTAACCCCTCTTGCAATCGCATACTTTCTGACTTGTTGTGTTGTTGGTTTGTTCAAGTGAATTTGTTGTGTGTGTGTGCCATGTGTGTAGGTGTGATTATCTATCTATATATATGCAATTGCATCTATCTGTATGTGTACATATATATATTCGTAATACCATTTATCGTATCTAAGTTTTACAACTCTCTCTATTTGTATAACCAAGTGATTTACATTGCTGAGGGCTTTAGAACACGGAAATAACTGACAAATAGTCCAAACTGTGTCACAACATTGGGTAAATAGTGCTGAAGAGCATTACGAACTTTAATGGATTGTTCAAATATGTTTTTATAAAATAAAATTATTAAACAACCCATAGGTGCTATTAGGGCAATCTGTATTCGATTTGTATATATTTTATTTCTTGCAAAATAAATACATTCAATCTTCAATCTCAAAATCCCGAAACACTAGCAATAATGCCATTGTTAAGCCTGAATCAAAAACAGCGACAATTTACGATGCGCCCCGCACAATTCAAATTCTAACAAACTCTTCATCATCTAAGTGACAGTTTTGTGGTTTGCAAAGGATTATGATCATGATCAGGCATGCATACCCTTAGTACCATCTACATACGTACATATATATATATATATATATATATATATATATCCTGTTTGTAGTTTTGATCTCAGCAGCGATCATAAACTATTTTGTCTGCTGTCACAAAAGTGAACTTCTCTGAATTGAATGTACAAATTTTCTTCTCTCTCTTCCTTACTCTCTCTCTCTCCCTCTGTCTCTGTCTCTCTCTTTCGTTCCATTTGCTGGATCATTTTGATTTTTGTGATATGTTTGCATTTTTGATTGATCGCTTTATACCGCGCGTAACCCAAAAATGAAAATGAAAAGAATGAGAGTACAAAATGTAAATTATGCTGCACAAAATGCATATATAGAAATACAAAAGGAATAAACCGTCCGTCCGTCCGTCCGTTCACATTGGCATCGATCATCATTTGGCGGTTTTTTGTGACGATCTGAACGTCAACAAATGTTGATAATCAAATCAAAGGTCCTGAGAACTACACAGAACTGATCGACAAACTGTGATTGTAGTCAAACAGAACAACCATCATAACTTTAACCTCCTTCACCTGTGTGTTGTGTTGTGTTGTTCGGGTGTTGTTGTTTTGCCTTTGTGTATTTTGGGCTCCTACCTACGCAATGGAGGATTTGAAAATGATCGGCAATCGTTGATATTGATGCATAATTAAATTTAAACAAATCAAACTGCCATTGCTGGCAAAGGAAACAGAAATCAAGTTGTACTTGGAGACCACCGCGATGCGATTGGCGCAAGTGAAATAATTTGCTGCAGACCAAACGACTGACCGACCGACCGATCATCCAAAAAGAAAAGAGATTCACGATCTTTCAACGAAGACGATCGACCTACACACATATCGCAGTAGCCAAGAGAAATACTTAAATGAAAAAAAAAAAAACAAGTACAACAACTACCAACAAGTTGTTGTATGGAGCTCTGGCGATTAAGAAGGAGCTGTGCCTGTCTCCGCTGATCGTTTAATCTAGCGCCAAAGATCAGGCCAGCGTCGTCCTACGTAGCAAAATATAAAAAAAAGAGTGGAAAAAACTGAAAAACTGAAATGATTGAATTGTGTCTTGCTGTCGATCAGTGCGTGAGTTCGCCACAAAGACAATAAGACTGTGCGACAGAGAGACAGACAGACGAAAGAAACACTGTGTCGATCGGTGGATCAGTCGAGATCGCCAGACATTGATATTGTACAAGAGTATTGATGATATTGATGCATGGATCGTTCGTTCGTTCGTTCGTTCGTTCGTCTCTTGAAAAAGAAGTTTGTATGCAAAACCGATCAACGCTTTTGCATAATGTAGACTCCGGTAGTCATCCGCATGCAAATCTCTCTAGTAGGGAGACTACTTTTGTTGTTGTTGTTGGAATTGTTGTGACTTTGAGTCCTGTTTCCGATCGCTGTCGCAGACTTTCACAGTTTTATAACAAATTTGATTGAATTGCTGCCCATTGCTAGTCGGTCGTTCGCTCGATCGGAGGGATCTCTTCTCTCTCTCTCTCTCTCTCTCTCTCTCTTTCTCTCTCTTTTGCTCTTTTGCTCTTTTGTCGTATGTCTTTTTGGGTGGACAATGTCTGCACCTTGCAAATGATTATGAATTGATTTTTGATTGCTTTTCTGCAGCATTTTATATGCGCATGCATATATTATAATGTTTTATATATGCATGGAATCTGAACGATCGATTTGCTTTGTTTGTACCGTTATTGTTACCAGCATGTTCACATCATTTAATCATCATCGAAATTGAAATGATCTTTACGATCTTTGTGCATCGTATCGTACTTCTTCTCTTATTCTTCCTGGTAATTAGCACACGTGTGCCTTGATCTTTGCATGATGATCTAGGCATATGTGTGTCCGTGTTTTCTTGTCGCATATCGCATATCGCAATCGTACGTTTTGGACAACAACAGGTCCTGTTGCTTGTTGCACAATGATTGAGTCATCACTGCATCTACATCTCTATGATCATCCATCATCCATATCGCATAGTATACTTTGTATGCATTTTGTATTGTTTTGCATAGATACCATGCTGTTTGTGTTTCCATCAGGTAGCCCAAAACTAGTTTTTAATGAAGTCATGTGTGTGGGTGTGTGTGTGTGAGTCCACTGTGTTATTCTCTTCATGTGTGGACGCAACTAATGTGCCTTAATGTTTATGCAAAATTATCGAGACGCGCGTATCTCAGGCGTAGAATCGCAACAAGAAAATCTTAGGACAGCGATCTTCTTTTCTTACTCTCCCACAAAGAAGTTTTTGCACGTGCTATGCTCAAGGGAATTCGCTATTGACAATGCAAACTAGCAGGTAGTTACAAATCTTTCCCAGAACAAATACAAACGTTCATAGTTTGTACTGGATTTTTACAGAGACTTACAAGTTCGAATAGGTGAAGAGAGTATTCTATATGAAAAGTTTAGTAAGTCACCAGAGTAAGAAATGGTTTGTTTCAGGAATAGAATAACAGGTTCGAACAGTCAAAGAGGAAAAGTTTCTTACGTTTTAGATTTTGGAAGATTTCCCATAGTTCGGATGTAAGTGAGTTAATAACTTTTTAATGTTAGATATTTAACTCTGTAAATGATGATCTCCCGCATATTTGGAGTGAATCGAGTGTTATCTATTGCTTGCATCTGCTGCTATCTTTAAGTTGAGTTAAGCACAAGCTCAAATGTAAGCACACATTGGGCATTGGCTGAAACTGATAAGCTTCCATGTAACTGGCAGATGGGGCCCAGTGATAGAGGCAAAAAGGAAGGTAGCTCTAGATTGAATTGCGTTTTAAATCGATTTCTTATGTTGCCGCGACCCAGTCGAACCGTCCAATGTGTGGGATAGGGAGGAATGGGAGGGAATGGCAAGTTTTTAAGATTAGCCAAGTGGCAAGTTGATTTTATTATCGCAGAACTGTGGCCCATAAGTTGATGTGTAAGATATATTAAGAGATAAATAACAGTGCCAGAAACAGATCGATGACGACGCTCCAACGACAGTCAGAGATAGAGAAAGAGACAGGGAGACAGAGAGAGGAGTGAGAGAGGAGAGAGCAACTTTATTAGAGCTTCTTTAACACGATGCCAAGTGATATAGCCTCCTTCTTCTCTTATTGAAGCTGCTGAAGCTGCTGCTGCTGCTGCTGTTGCTGCCAAAAGACATTAACAAAACTGGCAAACAGATCGGGCGTCTGATCGGGCAAAGGGAGATCTCAGAAAAGATCAGTGCAGATCAGCACAGATCAGCGCAATTAAAATTGTTATCGCTGTTTGTTGTTAATGTTGACGAGGCACCGTTCAGCCGCGCGGCAATTTCCTGTGTGTGTTTTTCTGTGTTGCAATACTACACAAACTACACTTACTCCAATTAAGGATTGTTGCACTTTATGCTCGACTTTGATATTGATTTCATTTTAAATAACGATATCAGTTTTATTTGTTGTACAAATTCATTCAATACAATTTTGTATTCATATTTGTTATTGGCTTAAAAAGAGTATTGATATGTTCGGTGTGTGGTGATGGCAACATCGCTTGTTGCTTCACGCCTTTGGCTTTTTTCGCTGAAATCTTAATTTAATTAATTGCGAAACACAAACAAATTTCCCATAAAATGCAGTTTTCAGTGTCCTGTTTCCAGGCCCATACCCATAAGTTAACTGTTCTTGGTGCGGTTCGGTTCGGTGCGGTGCCGTGCTGTTCGATCATCACTTAAGGCGCAAAACTTGAATAATTGGACTTGACTGCAGTTGGAGGCATTTAAAACTGATTCGTTTTACGAGCGCATTGCACTCGCCTTTATGATTGGCAATTAATTAGGCCAAAATGGCACGAAATGCACGAATGCCAAATGAATAAATATACGATCGTAGCGATAAATCGATATCGTTCTCTCTCTCTCTCTCTCGCATTCTTTTTCACAGCTCAGTTTCTTGGCCCTTGGGGTTATTTGTTTTAACAGCTACCGTATTTAATAGTTGGGTCTGTTCGAAAATCGCGATATGGTTGTCCGATTTGTTTGCTTAATTAATCGCAGCTGTAATAATAATAATAATAATAATAATAACTTGAACTGAATAGTCTCTTCTTTTTTTTTTGATATGTAAGCATCCATGAAATTAGTTTTCTTATGAAAAGAACTCGCTTTCTTGCCTATGGAATCGATTATCATGCGCAATTGCATTTGAATGGCAAATGTGGCGCATTGCTCGATTGTTTTTGTCCGGCCTTGGACACCCTTACGCCTAAGCCCTTACCCTTACCATTCTTTGGTTGTGATTCTCTCTTGGCCCTCACACTTGGCCATTGTGTCGCCTTTGTGTGGCGATTCGACATGGCAATAATAATAATACGTTCAGAATACAAAATTCAGCTCCCATTCCAAAGGAATTTCTTATAGCATGCTAATCCTTTGCACGAGAGACGTGTGTGGGCTGCGCCAGCGCGGGATTAGTGTGTTTTTGTGTGTGTAGTGCATTTTTTTTTTTTTGCAGTGCATCAAGCCCAAAAGAAGATCAAGTTGAGGAATACAGAACAATAAATATGTATGTGTATAAAAAATATATGAAAATTCAAGGCTAGTAAGAGAAGAGAATAAAAGATACCCTGCTAAAGAGAAAATATATATATGCATATATAAAATATCCAAATATACGTATGAATAAAAAGAATTCCTTTAAATAATAATTGATAGTTTTTATTTTCATTCATTTTCATTAACATGTTCCTAGATTGTCTTAGGTAAGTTCAAACTTCAATCCACATTCATTATACAGGGTTTGTAGGGTATCAAAATGCGTTTTTTTCATTGTAAAATTGCTCTCGACATTCAAAACTGTAAAGAAGTCGAACGAACGTGCCAAGCAAAGATGAGATCTTAGTGAGAGACATGAAGAGACCACCCTAATGAAGGAACCGCGTGGCCAGATACCAAAATTTATTGCCATCAGAGCAGTCAGAATAGGCAACTTAGGTATCAGGGTTCCTGTGAAAGGACCTTCTTCTTCTTTTTCATTTTGCTCACTCGCATGCCCAACACTTCATTACAATTTTAATTAGAGCACAGCTAGGGAACTTCTTTTGGGTCTAGGGAAAAATTGTCTCGGTTTTCTTTCACATTTAGATTTTCCGTTTTCGTTCCAATTTTAATTTTTTGAATTTTAATTAAAGTTAGTTTTAGCTCATCGTCGTCGTCGGCGTCGTCGGCTCATTTCGTTTGATTTTTGTGCCTGTCCAACAGCCAGTTTGCTCTCTCGATTATAATTAGATGGCAAAATGCCGCTGCAAAGAAATTGATTGTTAAATAATTTTCTTGTGCCACCTTTGCGGCAACTGATTGGCCCTGTTGCCAATGCAGCGACTCTTGAAACTCAAGGTGCGGACGAGGTGTCTGCAAGTCGTTTAGCTAAAGTAGCTATGAAACAATATTGAGTATATTTAACTACTCTATGCAGATCTATAATTGAGTTAACTACATGGTATTAACTCGTCATAATTGAAAGGTGCAAAGAGATTTTGCCTTGTAAAACAAAAAGTCGTCAATCAGCTTAATAAATAATTACAAATATTTGTCAGGTCATAATTTTTATTGAGTATAAGTGTGTATTCAATGTTGTTATACTTAATATTCCATAGCGCAAATCTCAAGAAAACTAAAAATAACTTTGTTACTTAAAAGATTCGATATCTACCAAAAGACAAAAGAAATCTTCGTAACGAAACATTTCGATTGTATATGGATAAAGAACACAACTATTTCGATTGAGACACTTAAGAGTTGTGGAACAGCCCTCGCATTAGCCACTTGCTGCACCCATTCCAGAGTTGTATGCAAAATATGCCGACACAAATCAAAAATAAAATCGCCAATCGCAAAGCTAACGAGGCAAATGGAACGCAACGTTCCAACAAACAGTCAGTTTCAGTAGAGAAGAAGCTAGAGGGTCTCAGATGGCAAGGCAAGGGTTAGAAGGGGGGGGGGGGGGGGGGGCTTCGTCTGCGCATGCGCATGCGCGGAAGCGCAGCCAAAGAAAATTAGGCGTAAATTTTTATTGGGGCGCGACAGTTGGCCATTTCGGACAGTTGGACAGTTGGCCCTTTCAACTACACTTTTGTACAATCGAGTTTTTGGTTTAGGGATTTGGGAATTTTGGAATTTGAGTTGCCGGATTTTGTTTTCACTACAATGCAAAGCCACTTAAGTGGTTACAGCCCCAGCAAACAGAAAGATAATAAATGTAGCCTTTTTATTTTTGGTTTTGGTATGTTGAGAAGAGTTTCAGCAGAAAGACAACAATAATGCAAAAGGGTTGAGTTGAGTAGTTGTAGAGTATTTGTTTGTGTTTTTGTCTAGATTGAGGGCGGACACACAGTAGCTTGACCACAAAACATCAAAATATCAAAATACTATATGCTATGTTCATCGTTTCAAATGAAAAACGGAAGAGTTAAGTATAAGAGTGATATGGATATTCCTGGTACTAAATGACAAATGACGATGATGAGCAGGAAGTAGATGAAGTAGATTCATTTACCAGGAACCATGGTACCATCTAGATACCATAGATACCAGCAGAAAAGGACACGCGTGTGGCGCGTGTTTGGCCCTGAGGATTTGGCAAGGGAGATGCTGGCAAGGTTGACCGCAACAAGTCCCAATAGAGAAATTAAATATGTCTCTTTGGCCAGGTGGTGTGTGTTGGCCAAAAATCAAACAAACAAACGAAATTCTAACCAGCTGGCAACTATGTCCTGCAGTTGAGTTTCTCAGTCGCTCACTCGCTCCCTCGTGCCATTTGCGCTAATTGTGTCTAAATATTTTGGTCAGAAAGCAAGACTCAAATGAGCAACGAACCAAGCAAAACATTTCCCTCTTATAATAGATATGTTTTTAGCTATTTGCTGCGACAATTAGAAACTGCTTAGCTTTTGTTTGTATTTTGTTTTGGGATGCGCAGCGCAGCATGCTAATAACAGTTAAGAACCCAAAACATACACAAATTTGTTTTTGTTCATGCGACATAAATATTTTGCTCATTTCAAGGTATTTTCTGCATGTTTGCTCGCTGTTGCACGTTGCTCGTTGCACGTTGTGCGGTCCCTAACTGAGTTGATATTTGGTGACCAGCATTGTTCTAATAGACAATGTTTTGACCGCATTGCCAAAACCAAAGCCTCCGACTGTGTGTGCGTGTGTGTGTGTGTGCGTGTGTGCGCGCAAAAACAAAAAGGTCATAAAACTGCTAGCTCAATAGCAAAAGCGGGCCAACAACAACAACACACATTCTGTTACCTCTATCCACGCTGTAGAACTCTTGGTCAACGCTTGGTGGTCCTCAATTCCATTCTCATCAATCCATTGTCTTGTTGTTGCCTGAGGTCGTTTTTGTGTCACCATTTGGCGAAGGCGCGTTTTTATATGCGTGACATCTCTATACACACTATTCTATCTCTCTATTATTGAATAGTATAGATTTTTTTCGGACAATATCATTTTTGGTGGGCGTTCGTCAATTGTTATTGAATTGAATTGAATTGAATTGAGTTCTCAACCAACGAATTTCAATTGTCATTCGCCAAAGAACACGATTCGAGATGCATTCCTAGCGATAAGATTCAGAACCAGTTGCCGTTGCATTTTAAAATTTTTCAGTTGTTTTTTTTGGTTTGGTTGCATCTGCTACCGCAAATTGCATTAACTTGGCCCATGGGCCAAAGACAGACACAAGACAATTGAGGCGTGATTTTGTTTGTTGAAGAAGGCGTTGTGTGCGGTAGCTGAATTTCCCTCTAACGACCGCAAATTCATTTTCATCCATTGTTCAAATTGCAATTGTTGTTCTGCACTGCAGCAGATCTCTCTCCCCCCCTTAGGGGAATACATATATACATTGACGAACTCTCTTCCAGCGAACGATCTTTATGGTGATGGTGTTGCCAACACTTTAGAAAAAGAAAGTAGCTAACCATCTAACCGAAACCGAAATGCCTTTAAATTTCAATTGAATTGCCAATTGTTCAGTGAAATTTAGAACTATTTTCTCTTGTTTAATTTACAATTGCGAGTTTCTTTTGACTTTTCTCAACTTTTCCAAAGAGAGGGTACAGATATTAAGTTTATTTTTGGTTTATCTCTTTATTTTCTGCTGAGAGAGTTTTAAAGTACGATGTCTTTGCTCCAGCATCGAAACCAGGTTGATATAGGCATATCCTGCCTCTCTGCCTAACTGTTAATCTGTAGCAGACCCTTTGGAATAGTCGCAGCATAGTATTAAAGGTATTTCTTTGTCAAGCTCTTGCGACATACTTTCAGATATGAAACTACTTTTCAAAGATCTCTTCATCATTCGTCTGTTACACTACAAAAATGAAAATGTGTCAGCTCGTTGGCTGTGCGCCTAAGCTGCCACGCCCATGCGCCCGTCCTGTATGTAGGTGCACTTAGCACTTCTGCAACGCGCGTGCTGACCCACGGCTCAGCACTCATTACGTCAGCCTAATCCGAGCGTCAAGCATGTCCACAACGGACGCAAGGGCGAGAGAGTCGGATCAGGATCAGGCCAAGAGGGGGTGGATAGGCGGGTAGCAGCGAGGCAAGCATAGCTGTTAAGAGCATTCGTCGCGCATGCCGCCCACGTCTCCTGGCTGCTTGCTTTCTACATTTCCAATTTTCCAATTTTTGTGCACACTACTCAAATATTAATTAGTTAAAAACTCAAAAAGGTGTTGGAAATCTCTGATTACTGCACGGTAATTGTAGACAGCGTGATCAGTGTGTGTGTGTGTGTGTGAGTGAGTATTGTAATGCGAGTAATTTTCCCGGCCTCAACTTCAGACACAAATTCTCACTTTATCTTTCTTAATTTTCTTCACTCAATTCCTTATCATAATCATATTTGCCACGCCAGTTTTTACTTGGGTATGAGTATGCAATTGTATGATCCTTGCACAGGACACAGGAAACAACTCAATTTGTACGTATATCCTGTGCAAGGTGTCGCGTCCTGCCACCCTCCCGCTCTTTCCTTTTTATTTTTTTTTTGTGTGGTTTTCCACATCGTTTTGATAGCAATTTTCTTTGGCCCGAAGGCGTGTTTACCCAAAAACCATTTTTCTATATTTTTTCACAAAATAAAATAAAAATGGAAGAATTTTTTTTTTTATATATTTTCTGTCGCATTTCCTTCCGCTTTGGCTTGTAATTTCAAACGATAATCGAATTCTATCAATGAATATCTTAAATTGTTGCAGACAACTTTCCAAATGCTGAAGACACTGGCTGAGAGCAAGTTCGAAACGAGACTGCTCCCGAAACATCTTCTGTCTTGTCCCCCCTGCCACCGCCTGTCAATGTCCATAGCTGATATCTAAATTTGTTTGCTCTCGAGGCGATGACAGGCTGTGGCGAGTCTCAGGTTTTTAAACGCCTGTTCGCCTGTTCGCCTGTTCGCCTGTCAATTATACGTCACGATATGCAGCTCAAAAAACTCTTTCCACAACAACCCAAACCAGACACGCGTCACACACTGTGACTTTACTCTCAGCTGCCTCAGATACAATATGTGAATGGTTGGATGCAAGTGAATACTATCTACAAGTGCAAGTCAATCATTCAACACTTTGCTATCTTTCACTTCATTGCGTGCACTTGCAATGTGAGATAGTTGTTGAAGAGTTTAACTCTATGTAGGTGAAGGGACAAGGTTTGTTTCAAACACGTTATGTTTGCTAAATTGCATTTACGTCATTTCTGGTTCAATGTTTTTCATGAAAAACTATATTTCATATTGAGGTTACACCCGTATCTATAGTTTATTGTTTTTTATTGTAGTTTATCTATGCAAAGTGTTGCCTTAGCGCCATCTTATGCTCTTGCTCTTTGTCTGGGGAGCTGCCCTGAAAACAACGCCCCTAGAACCTATGGGGCACTATTTCTCAATGAATCCTTGGCTGCACTTGTTGTTCCACGAAATGTGGAAATGAGTGCGCCTCAATTAAAACTGACGACCTGCTGCGATGTTGTTCTGGATGTTCTCATGCCATTGTTTAAATTGGCGGAAGCTAAGAAACGCATTCAAAAAATTTATATCAATTCAGAATTTCCCATTGTCTGCCTGTAGATGATATCGTCCGTCTATCGGGGGTGTAGCCGATGTTTGAGGCAAGTGTTTAGGACATAATTGTTCACGCCTTGGTCGCGTAATAGATGGCTTTGATGCGCCGGCGTTTTTTTGGCCTACACATCCTGCCCAGCCTCTCTTTCTTCTTCTTCTTCTTGTAGCTATGCAAAGCGACACTAAATGTTGAAGCGTGTGCCGTTTCTCTCTCTCTCTCTCTCTCTCTCTGTCTGTCTGTCTGTCTGTTTTTGATCGCAAGTCGGGCGCCGAATCGCAATCGTAAAAATCCGGGCGTTAGCTGATTTCTTAGGAAAAAACATGCCCAATTTGAGCATAGTGCCTGCTGAGCTAGATGAGGCGAGGCCAGGTCAGGTCAAATCGGGCTGCCCGCTGTTTGTACTTAATTGCAGTTACCAACATCAATGTATGTGTTGTATCTCTAGCTGCATCTATTAGACATGCATTTTTGGCGAAAAACCATCGGATGGCGACAAGAGTGTGATAAGGCAATAATGATAAGATAAACCCGCATAGCACAAAAACGTATCTGAGCGATACTGAGAGAGACGTACAACGAATTCAAACGGTGATTAGTTTGTCAAGAGTTGCAAGTCAGCAAATATGGTGTGCATTCGATATAGTATGTGCAGGTAGGTCTTAGATACAGAAGTATCGTAAGGATCAGCGTGAACTTTGGGCGTCGGGGCAAGGCACAAAGGTATCTTAAAGATACAAATGTATGTTGACGATATAGATGTTCCATAGATACAAATTTGAAGTCATGAACTCTAGAGATACAAATGTATCTTTATGATTTAAAATAAACTAAAAATGTATCTGGTGCATAAAGCTAGATATATGTTTAATCGAATCTATTGTGATTATTTATGTATCTCATGGAATGCACGTGCAATCGTTTCGCTCTTTCAGGGGCATGGCAGAATGGTGTAAAAATCGTTGCGTAGACAACACCCACTATTTTTTTTTTTTGCTAGTAGGTGTGGCAAGTAGGGCAAAGGAGTCGCCGCCGCCGCTGCCGCAAAGAAGAATTTATTGAATAGATTTTTCTGTTTCTCTATTCATAGATGACTTTTAATGTTGTCAACGCTCAGAGACCGCCGACTGTTGCCTACAACTAGTCTGAGTTGCTCACTTTGCTATTTGCTATTTGCTATTTCGAATGTGGGCCGTTGCATGCGACAACAATGCGTGCAACAATGGTGACAATTTCACATCTTAATGCACATGAATGCGCGTTAAAAATTGTGCCGCCTCCTTTGACCTGACCCAAAGAGCGGCTACTTTTCGGTTTTTCTTTTCATATTGACCGAATTTTAAGGATTTACTTTTTTGCAAAGCGTATTTTGCTTTTTTGATAAATCGATTATCGCATCGTAGGAGGCAGTCGCAAAAAAATACAATACGATGAGCTAAAATAGAAAAGTCCAGAAAAGAGAGACAACCCCCCGAACCGTTGCCACAATGCAATCACAGAATGGCCATCAACATCATTCTTAACCTCAAACATCTCATCGTCATCGTCATCGTCATCATCATAATCATCATTATCCTCATCATCGGTATTTGTGTTGTTGTTTTTTTGGTATTGGTCTTTGTGGTCGCTGAATGCAGATCCATCGATCGAAGTTGAAGCCGCAGTTGTGTGGTTGACATTTTTTTTTCTCTGTGTTACGGTCGGTGACTTTGCTTTGATGCCTGGCATGGCATGGGGCATAACCCCGACACAAACCCCGACACCGACCCCGACCCCTCGACTGTCTTTCTGATACCGATCCAGATACATATCCCAATATTGTTTTTAACTATGATTGTGACCCCGGCGCTGGTTAATTCCTCTGTCTCCGCTTTGTTTTGTTATTATTTTTGCTTTCGCTTCTCTCTCTGTTTTTTTTTTGCTCTACGTTTTTTGTCTGAATCTGATTTCTAGATGCGATTTTAAATAAATCTTTCTTTTTGTGTTGCCCATAGAGCTTGCCAAATTCCCATGGCGAAGTAGAAATAGCCGCTTAAGCAGGTCAAGCGTAGTTGCTTAGTTCTAATACATTATGGAACCGTCGCAGAACTTTTTGCGACCTTTTACTTATCATAGATTCATCTTCTTATGTTTATCATGGGGTGTGGCCCCAAGTAAAGCTTATCAACTTGCAAAAAAAAATTGCATTATTTTTCTTCAGAATTATTTGAACATAATATTTAATTTGTTTAGTTCTGGCTCATAATGTGCAAGAAGGATTCAGTATTGGTTATTTTTGTGATCCTTTGTTGTGTTGTTGGGCAAGACAGATCTCTCTTTGTCTGTTTCGCTGATCTCCCGCTAAACTCTCAGCTCAGTTGCGGAGTTTGGCCCGTGACATTGTCGCGCCTTTTAAGAAAACACATGTGTACGACGAAATTTCTGTCAGATACGGCCTAGAACTGGGCACTAGTGCTGGTTCTGGTTCCGGTTCCACTTGCCAAATAATGCACACTTGTGCGTTTTTGCAAATTCCGACTGGCGGAAAACCCCGAGGGTTTTTCTTCTTTTTTTGCTGCAGGTAGAAATCAGCGAAAGAAACAGCGAGAAATTTAACGATGCATTCGACACGCTCAATCGTCGTGACGAATGTCAGAATTGTCCTCTTTTGACAGTACCGGACTAGGAACACTATGCGCAATGCTAATGACCAAAAACTGAGAGCCGCCCCGCAGTCTAGAAAGAAAACTGTATGTCTGTATGTGTCGCAATTCGACTTGGCTCACCTGGACTGAGCAGCCTTTAACTACGTTGACCTTAGCGCTGACCTTTCCGATAGCAAACAAGTAAGAAAGAAGGCTCTAGTCGAGAAATCCCGACTAGACGATACTCTGAACTAAGTTGGGCGCTTTTATACAGACTTTTCTTTAGAAGCTTATCAGAATCGTGAGATGTTTACAAGCTGCATTCATTTCGGTTCAGCAGGTCAGCAACTGTTCATTTGCAATTCAGCGTTTAAAAAAATCAAAACAACCTTTGAATGGAGATTTCAATTACATTTTATTTGAAAATTTTTTTTTATCCATATTTTTGTCCATAAACACAAGTATCGACATACGACTTATAAAAAGAATTCGGTGGGCAAGGGCCTTGAGTATTGTACGGAAGGAGGCAAAGGCCGCCATCAGTCTCAAATGGGGGGTCGCATTCGGATGCCGAGACGACAATAGCAATCATTGCGAAGATAAAGAGACCAAACCACGAGAAGTTCATATTGTAATAAGCTAAAAGAATACAAAGTAAAAGTTTTAACGAAATTATTTAAAAACAAATAATTAAACATAAACAATCTAATCAATCTTTCGATTACAAAATCGATTTATTAAAGCATAAGCAGATTATTAATACAAAACAAGTAAGAAGGCTCTAGTCGAGATATCCCGACTAGACGATACCCTGATCCCTATACTTTCCGCGTACAGTCAGTGCTTGCAAGTATGTGTGTGTGTGTACGCGCATACTGCATACTGCATACAAAACTTCAATGTCCCATATCTCCGGTGTTTATTATCCGATTTCAATAAAAATTTCACAGATTGTCATTATTTTGTTTTATAATTCAAATTGCATCTCAAAGTTTTCCAAATTCAAGATTTTTTTGTTATCGATCCCATGTGTATATCGGAAACGGGAAGAGTTATCGAAAATCGGAAAAAAAACTTGTACTGCCTAGGGATAGGCGAGCTTAAGTTCCAAATCTGGAGTCTCTAGCTCTTATAGTCTCTAGATCGACGCGTTCATACATACGGACAGACAGACGGACAGACGGACAGACGGACAGACGGACATGGCTATATCGACTCGGCTTTCGATGCTGATCAAGAATATATATACTTTATAGGGTCGGAGATGCTTCCTTCTACCTGTTACATACTTTTGCACAACTTCATTATACCCTTTTTCCCATTTTTAATGGGATCAGGGTATAAACAGATCATTAAGTAAATAATACTTATTATTTCAAGTGAACTGATTATGGCAGCTAATGTTTTATTAGAATTCACTTTCTTTGTCTTTGTCAATTTCAATCACTTTGAATTACTTTTCTCACTTACTTTTTGTCGCTGCTTCAGAGAGATGTAGAAACTAAATTTTTGGACGGCTACCAACCTCTTTTATATGCAGTTGAGCATAGGAAGAATATCACATTAAGCCACGATTAAAAAAGATTAAAGATGATTAAAACCGGTAGCAGACAATGGAAACGTGTCGTCGTCGTCGTATTATTCATTTATTATTTTAAAAACGTGTATTTCTACGACCACATAAAACTAGGAAAACTAGTTAGTATAATGTTGCGTATGTTAATTAGTATTAAATTATTTTTGGCAATCAGGTCTCATTTAAGAAAGTTACGGCTCGAACAAAAGTAGACGTATGAGAAGCTGATCGCGAAGCAATATCAGAATTTGCAAAAGAATTTAAAGAAACCCATAAAGTTGCAGCAGCTGCAGGCGTTATTGGACTTGGTATAAAATATGGTGCAGAAAGTGTAATTGGTGTACAATATCCAAGACTGACTGATAGTCCAATAAATTTTGGTCAACGTTTGTACAAACTACGTGAACAACATATTAAGCAAAAGAATCAAAGTTCACAAAAACTATATACTGCGGTGGGAGCCATGAAGGAGACAGAAAAAAGGCGGGGGAGTCTTTAGAGCAAGGAGCACGCATCAGTTAACAATTTTTCTGCTTGTAGAAGGAAGGCCTCGCGCTACGGGAATGTGTCGTGATAATATCGTGAAAATAATGAAATAATGAAAAGTGAAGATCGAAAGGAACATATATATATATATATAGAATAATAGAAAAAAGAAATCACTTTTCATGCGACTGAAGCGGCAAAGTCCCCAGACAATGGTCACAGGATATTCCAGTGAATTCTATTCAATGAAATTTTTGCTTTTCGCTTTTGCCTTTGGCATTTTTTTTTTTTGGCCCCATTGTTGTCTAGTTTTAGGTCCTGGTTGAATATGCTCGATATGGCTTTTTGCTTGTGCTCTAAAAACGCTCTGACATTGATTGCCTGCGATGGTTTATTAGACCCCTACGAGTCCTTCTTTCACTCTCTCTCTCTCTCTCTCTCTCTCTCTCTATGATGAGAACCTGCATGAGAATTGGACACGTGAGCGTATGAGTGTATGAATGCAACTGCAACTGCGTCGCCGTTCCACACATTGATCCTTCTGCATTGTGATCCGTTTGGGCGCTTTTGTAATACCTGCGGTTAGTTTTCATCATGTCAACAATCAAGTCAAAGTTGAAACCCGCATCGCAACGCTCTCTCTCTCTCTCTCTCTATCAGTCTGTCTTTTGTGAAGGGTTGCATTTGGTAAAGTCATTTAACTACCGACAGACAGTTCACACTGTGCTAAATGTAGCGTGTGTCGAGGATCAATAAAACATAAACGTGATACCAAAGTGAAATGCAATATATATATCGAAGATTACCTTTTGCCTGTTTCGACTCAACACAACATAGCTTCTCTTCTGACAGTTGCCCAAATAGATAGTCAAAAGAGAGATATCAAGGGTTGTGTTCCTTGAAGGTTACCCGATAACGTTTTCTTTATCCAATCGTATTGTGCTGTTAGGCAAAAGCAAGTTTATGTACATAAAGTACTTACTTTCCTAATTTAATATCCTTTTTGAAAGTGTTCTTTAATGCTTAATGAGTTTTCTCGGTACTTTTGACGCTCAAGGAAGTCCAGAAATTGTCATTTTGCGAATGCAACAACTCATTTAACAAACTAGGTCTGAAGACTTATAGGATATATTGTCTGGTAGCACTTTGTGTCGCCTTATTAATGAGCTACTAGGAAAGTGGACAACTTCCACTTGACGCCTGGTTAAGTGCGAAATCTGACAACTCTCGAGGTTCGAGTGGATAAATAGAGCGAGCCATAGTAAGGACACTCTCTCATCTACTGGACTTAAATTCTCACGGAAAAGGAATTTTGAAGTTTTTTTCTCTGTTAAACAAGCGCTCTCGTATTTTGACACATGGCTCATAAATCTTGTCCAGCGATGCGCGCATGGCGACGCGACGCCGTCATAAAGTCACATTACTCACATATATATATATATATACTATAGCTCATATAGTGAACATGCCAGGATACAAGTGTCCTCGTGTAAATGGATGGTGTGTGTGAGAGAGAGAGAGATAGAGCGGTTGCGCCCAGTTTTCTTTGAATTGCGACATGATAAAATAACATGCGGCTCGGATTTCCCTGCAGCAGCAACAAGAAGAAGAAGAAAGGCGCACTACAAAAATAAATAAACGAGGAGCACTTCAGACAGACAGCCAGAGGACATGGCAGGACATTGTGAGTGTATATGGAGCCAAGAATTGTCTGCTGCCAGCCTGCCAGGACACACAGGACACAGGACAGAGGACAGCAGAGATGCAAAACAAATACGCACTTCCTGCAACAACAAAAACGGCGGACATGTCTCGATCTAAAGTGGCGCACAAAAGAAGTTACTTCCTGGCCCAAAAGGACCAAAAATATATAAAGAATAAGGACCAACAAGCAGAGAGAGAGAGAGAGAGAGGGAGACAGAGTGAGAGAGCAACTCAAATGAATTTATTGCAATTGCTTCGTCGTATCTTGTCTTGTGTCATTTGAGTCCTTTGCTCTGTGAAATCTTAGCTAAAATTGCATAAAACTCTAGCGATATATCCTGCGAGCGAACACAGAGCCGATCCGAGCCGATCCGAACCGAGCCTATTATAGGACATTGGCTTAGTCTCGTATTTTGACACCTACGCCTGACTCAAAGTCCAGTTTCCAGTCCTAAGGATTCTTTCTGCACTAAGCTTCTTTTGATATCCGCACAACTACAATAATGCAGAGGATTTCTCTTTCTGTTTCTGCTTCCTTTGGTTCTTATCCTGCCCGGTCGCATCTCTTAAGCTGACATACAATCACATTTCAGCATATTATTGTCCTTTCGTCCTCGTCGAGCAACCGTCCTGCAAGATCTCTGTCACTACCTACCTACCTCCTCCTCTCCGCATATCTTACTTCCTTACTTCCTTCCTTTATGGATAATTTTTTTTTTGAGGTAAATTCTCGCTTTTTACTTCTCGTTCTCGTCGTGTTTCCTGTCGCGTTGGCTGCCAAGGCGGGTCAGCTGTGCGGAGAGGCAACACCCATATTCCATATTTGCCAGCCCCTCCCTCCCTATTCCCTATTCTCCCTCAACTATCCATCATTCATTCAGCAGCAGCAGCAGCCGCAGTTTCTTTGATTTTGATATTGCTTGCACGTGTCCAGCACTGACATTTGCATATATAGAGAGTTTTATACACATTTTTTGTGGGCGTGTACAGAATTTTACACATTTTGTTCTAAGATCGCGTAACTCGTGCAACTCGAGGGCTTGATGATAATGAGACCAACCCAATTTTCATGCTTGCGTCGTGGCACACGCCCGAAAGTAAGCGACAAGCTTCATGCTTAAGGGTGTTGGTTGCTTGTGTCGTAGGTTCTAATGTTGGGTTGCGCTTCATTTATTAGGGGTAGTCGAGGCGAGGCGAGGCGCAAGACTTTCTACACCGCGCCGCCCTATAGAGCGGAAGTGCATTTTATGCCTTATGATTACCGTCCAGCTTTTTATTTTTTTTTACAGTTTGGGGTGCGCCAGACACGTGGGCCTCCTCTCCTCTCCTAGTAAGTAATAAGTAATAGGGAGCAGAGTTCTGTCCTTTACAGCTGCTGGTCGTCATTTTCTACTTTTGTAGCATGGTCCGCTTTCAGGCTCTCAGGCGTGTCGGCCTATTTCCGTCAGGACTCGTCGGCCTGTCTGTCAAGCAATTTATGCGCAAAATACCAAAATTGAAACTCGTTAAAAAACAACAACAACACTATTTTGCTGTTATTTCCGGTCGAGTGTTGATTATTGAGTGAGTGGGCTGCTTTACCCTAACACAATACCAAAACAAGAACGAGCAGGCGCCGGAAATGACCAAAGCTCTATCGCGCCTATGCTTTTTCCTCTAGTGACTCATTTAAGAAATGTGCTTATATGTATATATCTATATGACTACATATATTTATTCTCCTATGTTCGTAGCTGTAGCTCGTAACTATTTTCGAGTTAGTTAGTTTTTCTTCAATATTCATAATCAAAACCACTTGAACTTAAGTGCTATATATAAATCAATGCTTTTCATGTGGATAAGATAAGAAGTAGTTCGTATTTTTTTAAAAGATGCCCGAGAATCTAGTTAAGATCAACTGTTTAAGTGCTTGAGTATTGTCCTTCGAAAAAATAAGTATTTTCGATTAGATCTTGGGGAAGAAAAACTGTTTCCTTAAGCTTAAATGCTCAAAAGATTGAATTCATTTCGAGGCATTGATAAGACTAAGACTTTTTGTATATTATAATATTTATTTTTTAACTTTTGTAGAAATTTTTAAACATTTCCTTCATTTATCTTGTTTTTTAAAGGGTTCTTGGTGATTTGTTTATTTTCTTTTATGATGATTTGAAGCTACTGAAATTTTCAGCTGAAATATTTGAGAAACATTTTGTTTTGCAATGAAAAGATTTGGTTTGAATTTCGTTTTATAATTGTTGTTTTTTTTATTTTTTGTGTTTATTATTGCTTTTCAATAATAATAATAATAATAATAATAATACTTAGTTGCTAGTTTAGTGTCTTCCATGCTTATAACAATAACTTAAAACTATGAAAAAAAAGGTTGTATTAAGCTTATGTTTTAAATCATTGTCTTCCATTGCTTAAACTATGAAAAAAAAAATGTTTGTTGTATGAAACTTATAGAATCTGGGACTTGTTGTTGTTTTGTTGTTGTGTGTGTTTCTCCACTAAGGCAACAGTTTTGAAATATTTACAATTTGTACATAGGTTTTTTTTGGTTTTGCTAGAGTTTTAGCATCACTAGGACATCAACTCTCTTACTTTCACTCTCTCACTCACTGTTCCTGCCACGAGGAGATGTAGTCAAGCAGCTCCTCATCATCGGGCTGCTCATCGCTGAAGCTGTCAAAGGATTCAAACTTGAACTGTTGCTGCTGCTGTTCTTGTTGCTGTTGCTGTTTCTGTTGCTGTTCCTGATCGGGCAACTCCTGTTTCACATAGCTTGCAGATAGTTCGGAGGCGTCGCTATACGATGGTGTTGGTGACGCCGAATGATACGAATGATGATTATGATAGGCAGCTGTGTGCGATTGTGTGCGTGGCGGACTATCCAAACTATCGTTGTAGTCATCGTTGTAGCTATCGTTGCTGCATTCATCGGTCGAGCCGCTGCTGCCAAATAAAAGCTGTGCCCTCGGCTGCCCATCCTCATCGAGCATATCCTGCAGTCCGCGTATATATTCGACGGCAATGCGCAATGTGTCCACCTTGGAGAGTTTCTTGCTGGCGCCACGGCCGCCATTCGATAGTGAGTTGATGACCGTTTGTGGCAAATGCTGGCGCAGATTCACAAAACCATTGTTCACCTGCTTGACACGATTGCGCTCGCGGGCATTGCGACGTGCCACCGATGGCATCTGTTGCGCCTCGGCGCCGCCATAAGGCAGGCTTGCAAAGTTGCTGCTATTGTTGGTGTATTTCTTTTTGGCCAGCATGGGACCCACTCCGGATCCGGATCCAGATCTTGTCTGTTGCATGTTCTGCAATTGACTGTTACCCAGCGGTTGTTTGGGTGCAATCAGCTGTTGTTGCTGCTGGTGCTGCAGTAATTGGTGTTGTAGTTGGTGTTGTTGCTGATGCAGCAACATAATGTTGCCGTTGGTCAGCTGAAAGTGCTGCTGATAGCTGCTGCAGATGCTCGTCATGGTGATGAAGTAGAAGGTTCAAAAAAAAAATATATATAGTCCGTTTGATGTTTGCTGCTTTTGGTGTTGACTGTGTGGAATCAAATTCCGCAATGATAAACCTCGTCCTGCGCACTCGCCCTTAAGTACCCTTTTTTCTGCCCGTACGTTACTGCTGCTGCTGCTGCCAACGTCGACAGCGCTGCTACTACGTGGTGCTCGATCGCTACCTGCCTCAGCTTTAGTTGCCTATACAAGTGATCCGATCCTATGCACTCTCCCTCTCCCTCTCTCTCTCTCTCTGTCTCTGTTTGTGAAAGAGAGCGTGCACAACTAGGGGTTAGGGGTTATAGGGGTTGCAGTCTCTCTTTCTCCATGTGGGTGCTAGCTCTTTCTCGCTCGCTCGCTCACACTGGCTCCCTCTCTCACTCTTACTTGCCATTCAACTTGTCCTCAGGATCTTTTTCTTCTTCTTCTTCTTCTATGCGTTTGTGTGTCACAATGCTCAACGTTCTTTTCTTGCCTTGCCTTTTCTTCGTCTTCTTGTACGTTTTTCTTATATTTTTTTCTTTTTTGGAAAAACTACGTCGAAATCGAGACTTAAATCTTATGCACAATGCTCCTGATCCTTGTCACAAAAACGAACCAAACGAAACGAAATAAAAAAGTGAATATATATATATATATATATATATAGAAGAAGACTCGCTTTTCAATGCACTTCCACTTTTTGTCAGGCATTCAAAATCATAATAATAGTACAACATAAAAAACTGCGCACTCTACATTCATTGTGTGTGTGTGTGTATGTCTGTACGTGTGTGTGTGTCTTTGTGCATATAAATGTGATCCATCATTTGAGCTACACTAGCTTCTGGCACTTGTGCACCCAATTCCCCCCCCACCTTCTCCTTGCAGCGTCTTGACTTGACACAGCTCAAGGTTTGTGGGATTTTTTTCTGGCCTTGGAACGTTGCAGCAGCAGCAGCGGCAGCAGCAGACGGCGCAGACGCAACTGTTCTTTTGCATTAAGCACATTGCCGCATTGCCGCATTTGACACGTGCTTCCGATCTTCACTCTGATTAACATAAACCAACAACAACAATAAATCCCACAAGTGTGTGCTGCCTCATGCATATCAAGTGCAGAGAGGGCGGGTGAAAGGTTGAGGTGTGTGTGCTTGCCCCCTTGTTGTTGCATTTGCAACTCATTTACTTGAAGGCATTGTCACGAAGCTGCAACTTGACAAACTTGACAGCAGACACCCCCCCTCCCCCTCCCCCACATTTTTTTTTCTTAGTGTCTGGCTTTGGTCAAAGCTTCTCTCCGCATTATTTTATATACACTGTTATTGTTCGATCGTTAATGGTTTGCTATAAAATTTATATGCGGGTGTATTGCCTTTTAGTATATGATGTTGTTAAAGGTCTTAAGAATATTCCTCAGTTCTTTAAGGTTTGATATTTCATTAATCCTTCCAAAAATCATGATTTAGTTCAAACTACTTTTACTAATATATTATATTATTCTTGATTTAATGAATGTAGATAATGAAAAAATTAAAAGCAATTGTTAAACGGATTCAGGTCTGTTTGCTTGCTTAATGAATCTTAATAAACAAAGATTGATGATGGGAAACATAGAGTATTCTGCAGTCGGCTTGCAAGCGGCAGCTCGATTATGGGTTTCCTGGAGCTTCATGGGGTTTCAGTCCGGTCTTGGTTTTGTTTGGCGCTAGGCACAAACGTATCCACGTGTCCACGACTCATTCGCCCTGGCTATTTATACCGCCCGCAACAAGTAATATGATTTGATGTGATGTGATGTGAAGTGTAGTGAAGTGGGGCCCACATAAAGCATCCATAAATTTGTTATGGGCTGCAACTTTGTTGTGTTGCGGATCACGATCCGAACAACCGTTACAGTTGCGCTCTGAAAGTAACAAGATTGCGCCTCATAAATGCATAAAAGAATGAAGAATTAAGGAACGAACCTTGATTAACATTAAGCGCAGCTGCCACAACGCAATTGAGTTTGAATATGGATTGGAGTTAAGGTTCAGTTTGGCTTAATCGTTTTTTAAAAGTTGCCAATGATTGTGGATTAACCCAATCTCTACTTTCGATATATATACACGTACTTCGCTTTTCATTAATGCATTTCTAATATCCTGCCAGGGGCAAATGTTTTGCGTCATCGCCTACACGCCTCCACAATTTTGATTCAATGAAAATGAAAATTCCAACTCTTTCTATACTCCTTTTTTCTTAGCTCGGCAATTTTGTTCGACACACACCTACCAAAAAGAAAAATAGAACATAAAAAGCGAGCGAGAAAATGTTTTGGTAGCATTTTAATTAGCTCTGCATTTCGATTTCATGATTAATTGAAAGTGCATGTAATGCGACTCAAGGGCTGATCAATCGATGAAGGGAGCAACAACAGGTAGCTGCTGCTGGCAGGATTTACAGGATCGTTGCAGCAGAGTTGCCAGGTCATCAACGAAACTAGACCCTATATTGCTAGCTGGCGTCATCTATGACACATTCCCTTATCTAATTGGATGTAATTGTTGTTGCTTGGCCTTGACACAGCGCCATCTGGCGTTTAGTTTGGTTTCTAAATGGGATTTGTAAGTGACATTGTGGGATTCTAATTGGTGGATGTAAGGAAAACTCATTGGTTAAGCTGGAATCTTACAGGCGGAAGGGTTTTCTACACTTTTCAATACTACTTCTATAAATACTGAATTCTAATATTGAATCAAGCGTAACTTCACTTCGCTTAAGTCTTTTCTTTTCAATTGCCACTAATCGCTAGATTCTACTAATTTTCTCACTCAGTGTTAAGCTTGATACTAAACCAGTTGCACTTTATTTTTAACTATCACGCAACCTGTCGCTCCTAACGTTTTCCAAGAACTTAAATAGAAATAGGCCTGCAGCTTTGATTGGAATTTCTTAGTGCGTTCATAAAACGGAAGCACACTCCGAACCAACCAAACACTAACCATTTCTATCTATCGATAAACCAATTAATTACGTATTTTATGTGACAGTTTGGTTCCATTAAGACTAATTCGAATTCTATACAGCTAACAGCAGCAGTAGCTACAACTATTTAAAGCGAACAACTGATTTATATTTTGTTATCTTTATTCTGTTTCAAATCAAATCACGTAGCGAAGCGAACAAGTGTAAAACGTGATGGAGTAGGTCAACCCACGAGATTTACAGTTTGTTGAATTTTGATATCATGAGCGTGAAATCTGTCGCCTGGCGTTGGTTGTTGGTGTTGTTGTTGGTGTTATCGCAATCTTTTTTTGATTTTGGTGTGTTGACAACACATTAATTAGACTTTTTATTATGTTTTGTGTTGAGGAGTGAAAATGCGTCAGGGGGGAGAGATTGAGAAAACATCGGGCGGAAATTGTTCACTTTTCGGTCATTTGTACAATGAAGTGAAAAGTGAAGAGGCTGGGTTGGTAAGGCGAGGGGAAGGGGAGGGGGAGGCTTAAGGATTTAGTTTGTGTTTAAGTGAGAAGCGTCTTTTGAAATTCGCACGATCTACAGCTAATAACGGTAATTTACACGCACGCCACTTCGCACACACACACATGCATTGATAATTGCAACACAGGATATGGACTACGATTCCTTGCTGCTGTTGCTGCTGATGAGCTGAGTGAGATAACAGGCGCAGACTGCTGCTGCTGCTGCTTGCTGCTGCTTTTGCTCAGAGATCCCGCTGCAGCGGTTATTAAAACGCGGCGGCGGCGGCGGTCTTTTTACTCGTTATTGTTGTTGCTGTTGTTGTAGTAACCGAATACGCCGCCAAGTGCGAAAAAAAAGACAGCAGCGAAATGAAAAAAAATTGCTGTCCGAGGTGTGAAAAATAACTGGCCAGAATGGTTGTGCGGCAAGGGAGGAAGGGAGGGAGGGAGGGTTAACTGAAAGCTGGAAGCCTGTTCCTCTGAGCACGCATCGAAGGTGTTGAAAGCTTTGCGCTTCTAAGAAACGTTTGTCGTTGTTGTTGTTGTTGTGATTTTGGATGCTTGATATGAGAAAGCCGACATCCAGATAGAGAGAGAGAGAGAGAGCGTGAGCGTGAGCGTAAGCAAGAGGGAGAGAGAAGAGGAAGCTGACTGCTGCTGTTGCTGTTGCTACTTCTGTAGTGAGGTACCGAGGTGTGTGTGGAGTCAAATCGGTATGGTCGTGTCGTGGTCGTCGGGTTCGTGGTACGGTTCGTTGTTCGGTGTGAGAAGATGATATTTGTCGATGGTTGTCCGAGGTGTTAAAATTACCCCAAAGGTACATAATAATTACCTTAAATTGCAAAAACAGCGAAATAAATTTTGCACAAATGCCAGACACACACACACGCACACACAGAACCGGCAGCCCTAAAGCCGACTTACGATAGCCCCACCCCTCCACCAGCTCGCCTCGCTTCCCCTCCCATCATAAATGGGAAGAGCCGACCCTTTAACTGCGGTCACGTTTGAAGCCGATGAAGCGCGCAGAGCGCAAAAGCGTTGCCAGATCGTTTGTGTGTATGTGTGTGTAGGTAGGCATGCAAATGCCTTTGAATGGGGCGTGTGTCCTCCATAAAAATTGTATGCTGTTGTGTCGTAATTAACAAGGCAAAGCAGAGCGTAAAAAAAGGTGGTGTAAGTGGGGTGGGGAGAGGAGTTAAGGTAGAGGGAACACCTTACTACTACGTAAATATCGATGGGGACATTTTGGTGAGTGGCCGCAAGAATAATGACAGACGACGAAGTCTCTTTAGTTGTTGTTGTTGCCACGGGCTGCGATCTATTTAATTAATTGCTAACAAGTTGAAAATGTTTAAATGGTTTATGGCCACAAACCAGCAACAACCAGCGCAGAGCAACCGGTCGGGCCAGAGGAGGAAGTCTTTCGCCTTGAAAGCGCTTAGGGCCTTTGCCATAAAGACAAATTGTAGTCATCGCTGTAGCTTTGGGTGCCTCGTTGTGCGGCCATAAAAGTGGCTTTCAAAGCGGCAAAAAGATTGCAAATGAATGGCTGTGGGAAAGGACACACTCAGCAGCGTGACGATATCAGGTCATGGCGCATAGAAATAGTCTACTAAACAATTGAGATGATGATGCATCAATCAAAGAGGATTTCGCAAAAATGACTTTTCGCATTATGTTCTTTAAATCATATTGAGATCCGTTTCCTTTTCTTAGTGAGTTCCTGATGCTCACACGTGATGACAGTTTTTGGGGCGCATGCCTCACATCTGAATGTGAGAGGAAGCCAAGACTTCCACAAGCAACATTTCGCGTCGGTCGACATTGATGTCAACGCGATCATGATCTTAATGTTGGTGTTGCCGTTGCTGTTGTTGGGTTTCGTTTTGTGTGTAGCGCAAGAGAGAGATTCGTATTTATCACTGTGAGAAATGAGTTGTGAGGCAGCAATTATCATTAAAAGTAACATGACTGCCGGACCCGACTCAAACTAACTCAACCTGTGCTTGTATATATATATATATACATATATGTATATGTTATTTATATATATCATTGAAGACAGAAGCTCCCCAGAGAGATTAAGAGAGATTTAGAGATTGATCTATACCTAATTAATGATTAAATGAATCTCTCGGGTCGCCGCGATTGTGTCCTGTGGCTATTCACCAGCAATCTGCGGCAAAGTTATGCAAAACAAAACACAAACACTCCGTAGTGAACTCTAGGGATTGCCCAACAAAAACAAACAAAGCAAAGCTAATGAATTTGTGGTTCATATTGATAGCAAGACGATTTCTCTCAGCAGGAGGAAGACAAGTAGCACACTTCGTGTGGCTTCGAATTCACCGAATCGTCCTCTAATGCCAACTCTGTTACAAAATTTCAATTTCTGTAGAAAATATACAATGTTATTTCGTTTCGTTTCGTTCTTTGTTCTTCGTGTGTTTCTTGATTTGCTGTTCTTATTTTTTTTTTAATATAATTTTTCATACGCGTTTTCGATTCGAACAGATGCAATTAATCTAAATCCAATTATAAGACAAAGCGTTCCAAGGACCATTACAAACACACACACACACAAAGAGAGAAGACTGCGAAATTGTATCTGTATCTTTAGTTGGCTGCATTTGTATCTGTATCTGTATCTGGTGATATACGTGACTTCCAATGTGCAGCCGATTAATATTGAAATCAATACGCTTAACAGCCTTTTGTTTACTGGCCCTCACTGTTAACTTCCTTCTGCTGCTCCTACTCTGATCTGGTTGGGTTCCCCCTAAAGTTGCCTTCGGGGCAGCAGTATCACATTACTCCTTACCCAGGGAGTTACAAACTGTTAGCAAAGAGCGAGCTAACAAGATGCATGAAGTGTCTAAATTGGTGTTGAACCATATTACCCTCTGACTGACCAACATCTTAGCACCCCCGACTCTTCCTACTCTCCTCTTCACTTCCATTGCTGAAATTCGTGAGGGTTTTAAGCGAAGTGAACTGGATCTTAAGGTTGAAAGAAATGGAAACAAATGTAATTAAATCACAGAGAGAGAAAGTGACCCAATCTTGGTAATTATCTAAATACGATCCTACGAATATAACTTAGTATTGCTCTCAATCGAAAAACATCTGGCACAGAAGTAAACCGCTGTTATAGTCAAGGACCAACTTATGACAGTTTAATTTTAGATGCACCCACATACATATAAGCCCCATCGACGAGTGTTTGTGGACCACACAACAAAACCTATATTCTATCCATCTTTAATCTTTAATGTACTCCAATCTGATAAGTATCAATTGAGTCAATTGAGTCAACTGAGTCCTAAGTCAATACCACGATTTATGTGACTTAATTCCTCTGAAAACTGACAATTGCAATGCAACTGATATTTTCAATGGGTTAGATCGAAGGGGCAGATGAATGCCCCGCATGATTATGTTGTGTTTTCGAAAGGATTAAAGACAGCGCCCACGCGCGAACAATGGAATTAAATATGAAAAAAAAATTATTATTGTTGTATAATTTTTTTTGTTTTTTGATGGTCAGTTAAGGATAAAGTCAATGAAATTTATGACTTATTTAACGCGATTGTTGCTTCTAATCCTGTATTCTACCTAGCCCAAAATGACAATGCATTTTATCAGTCTGTGTGTGTGTGTGTGTGTGTGTGTCTCTAAGGGTATTTTTGATCCTGCGGTCGTTAATAGCGCATTAATTTCCTTCTTCAAGATATATATAGTTGTGTTTCTTCAACTTTTATTATTACTTTTCCATTTGCTTTATCCTACTTCGTATCTATATATATGACTACGAAATAAAAAGGACGCGTGATCCTGCGGTGTAGTTTTAATAATTTCATATTTCATTGTCTGTTGTTGTTGTTTTTCTTTTGTGTTTGGTCATTGCATTTTGTGGAAATTTACACCAGACTTTATCTTAGCTGAAATCTTCATAGCCTCCTCCACCTCATCGTTCACTTGTGATGATCCTGGCCCAAAAGTGTACTGGAACGTGTCGTTGTCCTCTTTAATTGCCATTTAAACGATCGTTTCTCAACCAGAACTTATCGAGCTATTATTAGAGCAGCTGAGAAAGCCTATAGTAATGAAAAAGTTAACGAAAAAGGCAAACCTTCAAACTTCCAGACTCTACGCTCTTCATGTCCAGTGGAAGATGACGGCCAGTCGAAATCTCTCGAGAAGAGCAGCTTAACTTAAGTTTAAGGAAAGTTATGCTACTAGTTGAGAGAAGTCTATGTGCATGTACTTAAAATTACCTGAAATGCAGCCAAAGTTGTCCTCTTTAAGGTTATGCTTGTTATAAGCTTGTAAGCGTGTCTGTCTGTCCCCCCATCCCTAAAAGTTAAGTCCCATTTCTCTGCGTTCGTTCCGCCTGCATACATCTGGTTGACGCGTGTTTAACTTTCACTGGGGAAGCGAACAACAGCAACGACTTTTTTTCAGCCAGTTAATTTGCGTGTATGGCAGCTATTTTTTGAATTTTGAATGCGAGCGCGCGATTGTTGATTGACTGGACACGCGCAACAAGAAAAGACAGAGAGCGAAAGAGAACGAGAGAGAACGAGAGGCGAAAAGGCAGGACGGTTGCAGTGTGTTGTGGGGGTCAAGACTGAGGCAAAGTGTTGATAACTTTATTTCAATTCACTGCAGAATTGGCTAGTTAAAATCTTATTAAGACATTTCGTCGGATTGATTCCTTTATCCTCTTGGCAAACGAGAAGACCTCACAGGGAAACACAGCGTTAAACTCATTTTAATTAGACTTGATTAAAATGCAATTTCCGAGAACGTCAAAATTCAATTCAATTGTCTTCCAAGCAAGCTTTCGCAAGCTGCTGACACGCAATAACTAAGAGCAGCGATCTTCTCACACACACACACATACACAACAGCTGCCCAAACACACACAACACTCAGTCTTCCAAGTAACAGTTAGCGATCCATGTTCTTCTTAATTTTGTTCGGGTTGCGCTGGTAAATAAAGTCATTAAATTCAAATCAAAATTATGTGTATATTGGCCTGCAATTTGGTTTTTGGGTGGCCAATCGAGATTATTGGCAGTGTTTTCAATTACGATGCATTTTTTTTTCATGGCCATTACGTTAAACAACAACAATAGCAACAAGAATAACAATTATTAAAATTGCAAAAAAAATATTATTTAATGTAAATAATACTACACGAACGAGCGATGGTGCTGGGCTGGGGGTGTAGAAGGGAGAATGTGGATATATAATCTTTCTTATCTGTAGAAATCGAATAGCTAATGCAGGCAAGTGGAAAATGTTGGCGTGGTGTTATATATATACACTTAAATTTGTACATTTCTTTGGGTGCATGTGCAGAAAGTTTGTTAGTGTGTAAGGTGAAACCCAAGGCACATGCCATTTATGTGCATTTTTTTTTACTTTTGGCATTTGAGTCGACTCGTCCCTGGCATTGATTACCCATTGCACATTAGGCACGGCTCATATGCCTCATAGAGAACAATTACGGTAGCATCACGTGGTTGGCTACTGTGCAACGAATCCAAACGAATTCGAATTGAATGTACAGCTGGTCGGTCAATCGGTCAGTTGGTCAGTCGGACAGTGTGACTAGACCAGATGTCCAAAGAAACTTGACCTTGCGACCAGAACTAAGTTGAGTTCAGTTGTTGTTTTTCGGGCACGTTAAAAATTGTCATGGCTAGTCTAAATATTGACAACGCAAACACAATACGTAAATGTGAAATGTGAAATTAATTTGGCTACACTTGCAAAAGCAAAAGCCGTTTGCCACACAGTTGCAGTTGCAACGGCTGCATCAGTTGCGCTGCATGGCGCCCTATCGCACACAGAGAGAGATTTCATACAAAACTCATTCGAAACTCATTTGAATCTCTCTCTCTCTCTTTAAACTGGCAACTGACATTATGTAAGTGCCCCCCGGTACCGCCTTACTTACTTACTGATGATGATCTGCCCCCAAAGTTGAATGCAACTTTATGAATGAAAATTTCGCACGCTTGAAACACGCTTCAAGCTGCAAAACTCAACTCAACTGAAGATCAAACTGGTAGAGGGTATTGGGGTGATGAGGGGAATGAGTGGAGATGAGTTGCTTGCTGCTGATGCTGCTGCACCTGATAATTGACAAAACCTGACAGCGCACTGAGGCATCTACCTCTACCTCTTCTTCTTCTTCTGCTTCATTTAACTCATTTTTGCCCACTTCTTTAGTAGCATTTATTTTTGTATTTTTATTTTCATTTTGGTTTTACCCGCATGGGAAGTGGGCAAGCCAGAAGAGTTGCTAAAACGAAAAAAAAACCAGATATGAAAACAAACTTTGTAAATACACTTAGAACTTAACTTTTGGTAGAAAATATTTGTATCCTATACTCAAAACCAGTTTGAAAAAGTATTTTAAAAACATTCTCAACATTTTTTTTTTTAGCTTCCTCTCTAAAATATGGTGTTACAAAGATGTTATAATAGCTGATTTAACCTAAGCAAAGTGCAGTCGAGTTGATTTCATTTGACAGTTTATCGTTGAGGTTTTTGCGGTTGTGTTGCGCTGATTGCCTAGAAACGAGAAAAGAGATAGAACGATAAAGTGTAAAAGAGCTAGAGCAAGCACTTAAAGTGCGTAAAAAAAGGGAATCAGTTAGTGAAGAGAAGAGGTCAATAGACGTATTCCTAGAACTGTCATAAACAGCAAATGTATCCATGCATCTATGTTAAAATGTCTCTTTGTGTGTGTGCAACATAATGTAACTATGAGAGAGGTTGCATGTCAAAATATTTGCAGCGTGCTCTCACCCTCAAGTGTTTGCTTTAGATGAAAGGATACAAAGAGCGGGTTACAAAAGGACATAAGATACATATATATATATAGTTATATATATGTGTGTTTAATCTGTCAGCTATATTGCATGCATATCAAAACAAATATGGACACAGGACAAAGGGGTTATGGGGGCGCACTTCAAAGGGATGGCACAGCACTCGAATAAATGTTTGGTCATTGCATGGCGCAATCCTTTTCGTTGTTGTTGTTCTTAGAGAGAGAAGCAGATACGAACTGAGTTTGAATAAGGTGATGGCTTAAAGAAGAAGCGCACCCAAATATACAGCAACAACAAAAAAAAAGGATTACGTTTCGTTTGCCGCGCGATAAACTTTTGAACTGCTTTTTGGTTGCCTTTTTTTTGTGGTAGTAGTGCGCGTGGCTTATGCGTTGCATCCTGCGCCAACGGGTAATTACAGCACATGATTTATGGGGCAGAGGGTCCAAAAACAAAAACAAAAAACAAAAAACGAACAACATGCAACAAGAACAACAACAACAACAGCAGCATGCTGCGGCAACAACAGCAACAATCGATCGATCAGTTCAGCTCTGTCCGCCCATTTTGGCCCCTTTGGGGCCCCAAACTCGAATCGACTCGGCAACAACAACAACAACAACACGCTGTTGCAGATGCGTCTTGGCGATATTTGTTTTATGCAAATATACGCGCGCGCGTTCTTAACTCTCCTTTCTACTTGCCCCTCCCGCTTCTCTTTTCACCTGCTTACGTTTTTTTTGCGTCGAGTGCTTGACAAAACTTGGCTGCAACAGCCAGACTTCAACATCTACACAATACTTATAGCAGATTGATAAGACCAACAATAGAGGCGGGAACCAATGTGAACAAGACAGAATAGCATTGAGAATAAGTTGATCGAAGACAAAGTTTTCATCCTTAACCCACTAACAATGAGTGACATTAATATTTCGAGGATCTGCAAATGAAGAAACATCTTTGACCTCAAAATGTCCACACATTTTATATATACAGTATATAATGATATCACCCATGACTGTCCTTTTGCATGTCTTTTCGAGCTAGATGCCTTAAAGTTTGTATGTTTCAGAGAAAAAGGTAATGAGATACAAAAAGAGCATAGTTTTAATTATACTTGTTCATTTTACTATCCAAACTTCTTGTCGAAAAACCAACTGGAAAAAGTGTCCAATCAAATCATATTGATTTTGGTTATTTCTTTTTTGTATCTTTCAACTATCACGAACTAGTTTAATGAGTTGATTTATTGCCAAGAGCTATCTCTGCCTGCATTTAGTAACGATCGAGCTGTATCCGCTGCTGCTGCTGCTTCACATATGATGATTTTTATTGCTGGATACTTCAAAAAACTATTTGCCGCTGCTTGCGATATTCAGTTCTTCAGCCTTACGTTCCACTTTATGAGCAAAATCCATATAATCCATCAAAGAACATCTCAGACGACTTCGCTGTACGTGTTTCGGAATTTCAATGCGAGATCGTTGCAACAACAACAACAAGAACAACAACACACACTCGGTTATGCTACGTGCCATCACCTTGAGGTTGCATCTCTTGAGTGCTGCGGGCAACTGGGTTTTTTTTTTTTTTTGCAACTGCCACTCTGGGGCACGTGTGGCAATGTCGCATGTTGTTGTTGTTGTTATTGTCATTGTCATGGTTCATAGTAAAATCGCACTCACATCTCAAGTGCTTGGCAATTAGATGCTGCCACAAATAATAATAATAATAATGTGAACAAAAATCGAATCAGTAGCTGACACTTTTGACCTTTTTGTTTTGTTATTGCAGCGCGAAACTGACCACGCCCAGTGTCCAAAGAAAATAGAAACTCCCATCAGATTTAAACTTAATCAGTAGTAGCAAAATGTTTAAAGTACAAAGAATAACTATTTAAGTCTTTAATTAAGACAAACAACAGTTCGGGTGGTCGTCACATATTTTCCATCTAAACTCTGGCTAAGAACTTCTGTTTCCAGGTATTCCATAACTAAATGCCTTTGTCATAACATTGCATAAGTTGAAGATGATTCTTACTATTGCTGTTAGAAACATTAAAGCTTTTTTCGGATTTTTATACTCTGAACCCATTAAAATGGAAGAAAAGAGTATTTAACGCTTCGATTTCAGAGACTCTGCGAGCTACAGACTCCAGATCTTGAACATAAGCGAACTGTATGCGTTAAGTATAGGGTTCCAATCATGATTTCTCGACTAGAGTTTTCTTATTTGTTAATACTAACTTCTATGATTTGCTTAAGTTTGCATTGGTTTCTTTTATGTTCTTTAAAACTCGTAATGTGACATTTTTTTGACACTCATGTTTACAATGTTGTGCCAATTGTCGAAGTATTTTATTAAGGTTATAAGCTTATAGGCCTTCTGAAACCATCCCAGGTATAGCTTCTAAGCTTAAACCCTTTTCACACCCTTACACAGCCGCCCCGCCAGGCAGGTGTAATCCCAAACTTGTCAGGTAGTAGGAAGGTGTTCTCGGTGAAGGTTAAGGATCAGTTTTGGGTTTTTTCTTGGGTTCGGTCGAGCTGTGCGAAGCCATTTGCCTCAATTGTAGAAAGTCAGGGTCAGAGGTTCGTTCTCGCCTACCCAAAATTAAAAGAATGCAGCTCAAGGAATTTCCCGAATGTCATAAAAGCGTTTTGAATGATTCCCAAACCTCGAGTCAAACGCTGAGCGTGGTCGCCTTGAGGATCATCATCATAATCATCATCATGAAGGATAAGCGCTCGCTCGGGTCGGACGTTAGGCAGGAAAGTTAAGGTAGTAGGGAGAGGGTATCGACTTAAGCGCCGGCGGCAGCAAACGAGCAAAGTTATCACATTGCGTATGTAACTACATTTATCACAACCTAATATGACAACTCGAATATCTTTTGCGCTGTCTTCGATGATAACTCCGTCTCTCTCTCTCTCTCATACTCATACGTTAAGTTGTCGCGACGACTTTGTTGCTGCCCCTTGTTGCAGTCGCATTATTTGAGTTCGCTAATTGGAACATATTTTGTATGCCCTTGCAAAGGGTACTATACATTTTGTCACTATACATGTATGTTGGCTCCAATGCAAGTGTATCACAAGTTCGCGATATCAACATTCGATATTATGTTGCATGATGTACGTGCAATCCGTTTGCGATTTATGCATCCTCTTTGTGTGTGTGCACAATGAAGATATCAGAGACGATTCACTTTTGGCCAAAATTGTAGTTGCGACTATCGAAAAAGCTAATTCTTTCCTCCCATACCATTCTCCCCCTCTCTGCCTCTCTCTGCCTCTCTCTGCCTCTCTCTCTGTGTTGCTGCCACGGCCGCCGCTATTGTACATCAATAATTCATAACGCTAATTAATAACGCCCAAGTTTCAAATCATGTTGCGTGAGAGATGAAAGCCAAAAATGCCGACTTATGCACACACATAACAGGATAATGAACTTCGAGACTACACGCCCCCGCGGCGCCCCCAAATTCCACCCCGCTCTTCCTTAGCCTTCAACTGGCTAGGTGCCTTATTGAAAATTCAAATAAACCTCTTCTCTCTGGCAACACGAAAGGTTTTTTGTTTTTGATTGCTTTTTAGTTGCGGATATTTTTACTCGTTTTGTACTTTTTGGGGTATCCTTTTGTGTTTGTTGTTTTTGGTATCGCATCACGCCTTAGGTGTAAAAATAAATGTTTAAAGTAACAACTTCTTAAAGAGCTGAATTATGGGCGACCCCGCTGCCCCCGGTCCCGCGAACGGGAACGGGGATCTCATGCCATCAATCTGTGGATCCTTGAGAGAGTAACTGAAACTGAAACCGAAACCAAAAACTCTTTTGGCCTGAGCCTATAATTTGTACAAATTTATTTGGCTGATTGATGCGACGGCGGCGCGTCTTTCGTCTTGCCACAAACTGTTTGGCCATGTGGCGCGCCGAAAAATCTATTAAACAACATTCTCAATTCACTCTAAAAAACCATCTGCCCCCTCTGAACAATACAAACTTGACAGTTGCTGTTTATCAAATGCTCATTTCATATATTGTTACTTTTCCCCTTTTGTTGTAGGTGAAAGTTCTTCCGGCCCCTTCTTTAATCCTTGCCTTCTATTATAATACAAGAGAGACAGAGAGAGAGAGAGAGAGAGAGCGTTCTTCCCATTCTCATCCCCATAGCCATACCCATCCCCATTGCCCTTTCATAGGAGAACAATTGCATTGAGTTGTCAAGTGTCAGCGTTGACATTGAGATAAAAAGAACTAAGAGTAGAATGGGAGAGAGAAGTTATACCCTTCACACTTTCTTTACCCAAAGCGGAGACCCAGTTCTACTTCTTCTTCTTTTAAATGTGCAACAATGGATTTCGGGTCCTACATTGTTCTATTGCTCTTAAATGTGTCAAAATATAGTCCAAAAAGAGTGAGTCTTGTTATTGTAATGCAAAATGATTTATTATTGTTTAGTTTAGTTGTTTTTTTTGGTTTTTTTTTTGGGCGTGGGAGCAACAACAGACTTATAAAAAAGGATTTGAATTTATAAAAATGTATGTGAACAGAGTTGAAAACACTTTCTATAGCGGCGATATCTGGGCTGTATTTTTAAATTCCCAATCTTAGATACAGTCACATTTCAGAGGAAAATTTTAAACAACAGCTCTAGATTGAGATGGCATGACTCTAGCATAAATCCTTAATCTAAGTATATGGTTATAAGTAATTCAAAGAGTAAGATTGATTTATTAAATATTAACCACAACATAATATGAAAGTTTTATCGATGAGAAAGAAACGATCAAAATGACAGATTAATGTCAACAAATAGTTATTTTTTTTATATCTTTTCGCTCTGGTTAGTAATATTTAGTTAATATTTATCATAACATACTCCAAATTTCTATATATTTTGTTGATCTGATAACTGATTTCAGATATTTGTGTTCGTCTTGTCAACAAATAGCTATATCTTTTTTCTGTGGTTATATCTTTTCTCTGTGGTTAGTAATAATATATCAAAACATAATCAAAATTTCCATATATATATTTTGTTGATGACGTAGCTGATCTGATAACTGATTTCAGATATTTGTGTTCGTCTTGTCAACAAATAGTTATTCTTTATATCTTTTCTCTGTGGTTAGTAATAATATATCAAAACATTTTGTTGATGACGTAGCTGATCTGATAACTGATTTCAGGTATTTGTGTTCGTTTTGTTATTGTTGTTGTTGCCGCCTATTTCCGTTTTGCAAAAATGTTCGAATTCAATTGAAATAGCATATCTTGAAAAATTTATTTAAATTGCTAGCAAGATAAGACGACTTCTCAGTACTCTACTACGACACTAGACACCCTCCCTCACACTCTCTCGCTCTCTCTCGCTTTGCATTTGCTTTTCAAGTGTTGTTTGAGCACGCGTCATTATTTTCATTATCAGCTCGTGGCGACTCTGAGTTTGCCGCCTACCTGCGCTTTCGTTTCTCTAATTTGAATTTGTAGTTGCGGCTCAAAGCAGGGCTCTCTATATTTCTCACTCGGCGCTTTTACTATTAACCCTAATCCTACTGAGCCACGCTACCTGTTGACGACGCCGATGATGATAATGATGAAAGGCGTGTCGATTGGTCGATTAGCTCAAGTTAAATACGAACGGGTTAAAAGAGGTTTTTGGGTAATTTTCTTCTACTTTGATTTGAGAGGGATGAAAAAGCGTTAATCCCCACGTACTTATATATTTCACCGATTTCTGTTTGCCCGTTGACGCGCATTACATACCAAAAATGATTTTTCTTACAATCAGACCATAAAACCAAATGGGCCCAAACGACCCGCACATCCTTACCATTCAGCCAGCCAGCCAGCTGTGTGGCACTCAGTTACCCAGGTCCAATCAATATTTATACATTTTGTTGCATGTAATGCCCAGCAATTAAGTTTTGCTAAGGTTCCCTTCTGGTTTTTGCCCAACAGGGCAGCAAGAGGCCCGCATCATTTGCTTATTTTTAGTTCCTTGTAACTTTATGATGAGATCTCAGTTAATATATATACTACAATCTCATCGCTCTATATAGTGAACACCTTTATGCAGGGTATTCGCAATTTTTTCTTTATTAAACAAACAGATGTCTTATTAAAAATATAATTTTTTCGTCAATATTTCTATCTTTCTTATTGCCTTATTAATTTGAAGGAAAAAAACCATTTAGCTATTTTTGTTTGATGCTTATAGATTGTGTGTGTTTTTATTTTCATTTACAACAACTAATTAACATTTAATAATTAGCAATAATAGAAAAAAAAATATTATATTATATTTACTGGGTACACGTTGCTTAAATTAAAAAAAAATTGTCTTAAATATAGCGAAAAAAATGTTTTATGCTTAAAAATCTATTTAGTCATATTATATATTTATGTGTCTAGGATACAAAAAAAAACTGAGTCTATTTACAATTTGAGGCACTTGGTTCAACTTAACTCAATCCACAAACAAAAAAAAAAAAACCATTGACTAGAAGGCAAAAATGTTGAATATATTATGTCCTATATTCACTGCTCCTGCCACAAGGAAATGTAGTCTAAGATTTCCTCATCGTCCGGCGTGCAATCCTCCTCATCCAACTGGAAGTGTTCGTATGGCTCAAACTTGAGCTGCAGTTGCGCATCCATTGTCGTCGTGGTGGAGACAGAGTGTGGCACATTGGGTGAGAGTTGTTGTGGTGCTGCTTCATAGGTGCCCGAGTCAAAGGACATGCTTGAGTTGAAGGACGATGTGGGCGAGTGGCAAGCAGATGTGGTGCCTCCAACTGTTGTTGTTGCTGTCGTTGCTGTTAATGTTACTGCTGCTACCGACGTGTTGCCATTGAGTGAAATGGGCGTCAGTGGATGATTGGGAAACTGTTGTCGCTGCAATTGTTGTTGCTGTTGCAACGGTGTGGGCGTGGCAGTTGAAAGAAGTGCACTCGTATAGTAGAGATTCTGGGCGAGATGTTGCTGCTGTTGCTGCTGCTGCTGCTGCTGATGTTGCTGCTGTTGATGTTGCTGTTGCTGCTGACTGCTCGATCTGGAGGAGATGGAGGAGCTGTTGCTCGAATGGCTGCTGTTGCTGCTCGTCTCATCCAAACAGAGATTCAATTGTGTGCAGATATTATTGCTAATGCTCGGACCACCATTCAGATCATCGACAAGATCCTGCAAGCGACGTATATACTCGACAGCAATGCGCAATGTGTCCACCTTGGAGATCTTCTTGTGTGGACCACGTCCGCCGCCCTTCGTCAGATCGGCAATGATCGATTGTGGTATATGTTGACGCAATCGAGCAAAACTATTGTTCACCTGTTTGACACGATTACGTTCACGGGCATTGCGACGCTGCACCGACTGCGATTGATCCACATTGTACGGCGATGTGGAGCATATGGATGATGTGGAGCTGGTGCTGCTGCTGCTGGAGCTGCTGCTGCTCGACAGTGATGCTGATAATGATGATGAGGCATTTGCCAATGCCATGCCACGAGGTGTATATTTGCGTGTCTTTATCAAAGATGAGCCGGAGTTGGAGCCGGAGCCAGAACCAGAGCCAGTTGTTGTCGATGTCGTCTTGAGCTCGGGTGCCGGCATTATGTGCTGATAGCGAAACATTTTTGTGGCACCACCAATTGTTGTGGGGAATAGATCGACGGAATTTTTGACGCCACCAACGGCGCCGGCATTGAACACCACACTGCTCGACATTGTGTAGCACAACAAAAACAAAACTCACACACACACAAACACGTTAAAAAAAAAAATATTTTCTTATTTTTGAATGCTGCTAAAATTTTCAAGTGATTTTTCTTATTGTTTTCGTTATTATTTTCTGTTCAAGTTGTTCAAGTTTTTCGTATTGTTAGAGAAGAAATGTTCAAGTTGATCGTTTGACACCTTGCACAAGAATGAGTCCCTTCGTCCTAAACCTTCATATTTTGTACCTTTCGCATTAAGCGAACAACGACTCACACTCGGTTTCGGATTCGGGCTCTCCCGCGCTCTCGTTAACTTGCACTCTCGCAACACTCTTTACCTGTGTACGTGCAGGTCGCGCTTGGCACTAACAACCACCTGGCAATTGAGTCGCTGCTACAGGTAGAGAGCGAGAGCGCGAGCGAATGAGAGAGAGGGTGAGCGTAAGTAAAGGGAATCGCACTCAACTCAGTTGCGCTCTCTTTTGATCGTTTTCTTCTGCCTGACAAAAAAAAACTGTTCCCATTTCACAGGCATGCAGGCAGGCGGTAGAAAAATTATCACTCAAAGCGATTGATTGAGTCGAGAGCGCAAAGTTTTGAGGATCGCTCAGGCTGGGCAAGACTTTGGGCAGCTGTCCTGTTCTGATTCAGCGCCTTTGTGGCTTATTCTGACTCGGGACTCTGGCTGATTCTGGCATGCCAGCTATTTGATTTCCGTGTTAATTAACTTAGCAAAACTCGCGATCGTCGTTTCTGTTTCTTATTTTTTTTTAAACAGCCCCATTTCATGTGCAACTCACGCACACGCCCCTATTCATTAGCGCCGCCGTTGCAAAGAGTTAAAGAAGCAGCAGCAAGAAGAACCACACTTGCGCCCACTAAAACTAAAAGGCGAGATACGCTTTGGCATGCGCGTGTCACCAACAACCGGAGACAGTAGCTTATTAGCTATGCAGAGTGAGGTCTCGATCAGGTGTTCGAACAATTTCACATATGCCTCTAATTAAACGATCAACAAGATCACAACTTTTTTCTGCTTGCATGCAGCACCAGTTAAAGAAGAAGAAGAAGAAGAAAAAGCATACTTCCGTTCCAACACTCGCTTGCGATTACCCTTTCCACTCACCCTCTCTCTATCTATCTCACTCTTTCTCTGTCTATCGATCTCTTTTGCTATGCGCGTTGATCAAACGGTTTTGGTTTTGCGTTTGGTTCGTTCCATGGCTCCAGGTGCGCTGCTTTTTGGTTTAGTTTTCAACTCTTTTTGGCCATTGTTTGCACATCATCATCATCACCATCATCATCGATTGAAAACCCGCAGCCAGCCGGCGGTTTTTCGGTAGCCGTGTCACAAACATTTTAACCATTTCTCTTAACTTCAATTTCCATTTCACATTTCAAATTTGACATTTTTTCGCCACAAAAACCTCTTTCTTTCTATTGTCTCAGGCATGACGAACAGAACGAAACGGCGCTGGTATGTATATACTTTGCGTATCCTTTGAACAATTTGCGTAGAGTGTCCTTGTTTGCATTCGCTTTTTGTGCCTTGTAATGCCGAAGGGACCTACTACCTACACATACATATGTTTTATGTGTATGTATGTATGTGTGTATGTTTGGAGGGAACCCGTTCTTTGGGACTCCTTTTATATTGGCATCATTAACACTTTTATTGTTCAGTCTCGCAGCAAAAATCGCAAAAATTTTCTACTTTTCGCCCATCCATCCATTCCCATCCTTTGACATCCTTTCGCTATTGAAATTGATTTGATAAATGCAACTCTGGCTTTGTGACATTCTACGACTACAAAATCCTGCTGAAATGTTCACAAAATGGGTTGCTTTTGTTTGTTTTGACCCACAGGAATGTAAAATGTTCCATTGTCTAAGTCAGTATTACACTAATACAAATACATAAATGCTTGTGTGTGTGTGTGTGCAGTTGAAGTGCATTTGCGTAATGATTGCCAATTGCAAATAATAGATCGGCTTAAAGTCAATTGTTTCGAGTGGCTCTATGGTTTTGGTCATGTAAATGCTAGATAGAATGGGAGTTGTTTTACTTATTTAAGGGTCTAAAATAACTCATCTTGTGTATTGATCGCCCTGCGATCAGTCTTTAATCGTTTACTTTATTAGAACTGTAGAATCGTCAGGAATATGGTTTTTAGAGACAGTCTTTCAATCGTGGAGTGTCTCCATTGAAGGGACTTAAATAACTCAGCTTGCGTATTGATCGCGCTGCGATCAGTCTTAAGTCGTTTACTTTACGTGGCCCTATGGTTTTGGTCATGTTATCATCAACATTATATAAATGCTAGATAGAATGAGAGTGATCGCGCTGCGATCAGTCTTTAATCGTTTACTTTATTAGAACTGTAGAATCCTCAGAAATATGGTGACAGTCTTTCAATCGTACAACGTTTCTTAACTATTTTCCAAAATGAAATAAGAATTTTTGATTGTAAAACAAGTCAAGATAACTACATACATAAATCAATACATAAAAATGTGTGTTGTGTAGATTTCGAAAGCAGATCTTGTACATCTGCATATGTATACCTACCTGTGTATGATAAGTGACCCTTACTCTCCTTGTTAGCTTAAATAATCTCAGGTAATCTTTAGATCTGCTATCAACCTGATCAACTTTTGATCTATGCCAAAAATTGAGCCAGTTTTTGCAGATCATCCTTTAGAGTTTTCGGGGTTTTCTTTTTGCCAGGCTAACTTCTCGTACTTTCGTTCGTTCGTCGTTTGTTGGAAGTTGTTGCCCCTGGCAGCCCGCTAAACAACAACACCCTCGCGTTCCATACTGCCCTTACCACACCACACACCCCAAGGGCCATTCGCTGTGTTTCCATATCCTTTTGCAACGCTTGAAAGATTTAAATGCGTAATTATTTTGATATGAAGCATAGTTCCGGAACCGGATCCAACAACAACTTAAAACAGGCAACAGACAGATACCAAGGCGCGTGCGTTAATGGCACGAGGAAGAAAGAGTGTAAGACAGAGATAGAAAGAGTGAGTGAGTGAGAGGGAGAGAAAGACTGTTTACAGGACGGGCTGATATCCTGGACTTGAAATATTTTTTGGAGCGCTTTGGCAAGCATATTCAACGCTTTTTGGTTTTATTTTTTTAACTTTTTAAGACCTTTAAAACTTGAAATGCAAAAATGAATGTTAATTGAAACAAGTTTAAAGTTAAAAGGACCTGCCTGCCCTTGTACTCCTCACCCCTCCTCTCACCACCGCTATGCACGTTGTTGTTGTTGTCCGGGGCAACAAAGCGAGCGAGCGAGTAGTTGTTGCTGTTGTTTGTGTTCCGTTTTTCGTAGTTAATATTTTAATTAAATGCAGGCACACAGGACTCTCTCGCTCTCTCGCTCGCTCGACTCTCGACCTGACGCGTGGCAGGTGTATTTACGCTACCAAACACCACACGGAATCGTTTTCTTTCGTTCGCGATCGGCTTGTTGCACACAAGCGGGGCACACTCTTAAAGACCATCCATCTCTGTCTCTCTCTGTCTCTACTCCCCCCTCTGTCCCTTAACACAATGCTGCAGCTGAAAATGAAACAGACATTTTTAGCTAGGGGTTGCTTTTTGGTAGTAGTAGAAGTCTTCTTGTATCCAAACAAAATCAACTAAATAGGGGAGCTAAGCGGCAAGCAAGCGGCTCATTGAACTTTGCTTAACAGAGCAAAGCACAAAAAGCAACAACAACAACAATCCATGGCTAAAGTTCAAGAAGCCGCCAAATCCAAAACCCAAAACAAAAATCAACTTTGCAACAAGCTCAGATCGACGGTTCAGCTTTTTGATTTTGTTTTGTTTCGTATACCCTTACAGCTTGCAGAGGTATTCAAGCCTAGGTGTGACGTTGGGAAGACTCTCAAGCGAATTATAAATCTGCTCAAATTAATTAATTTTATTCGAGCACCAAGTTTGTTTTCCAACGAACATTCCAATTCGAAAATTAAATATCTCAATATATTCTTAATAAGAAAATAATAAATTGAAAGAATAAAGTAGCTGATGTTTGATTTGCAGTAAAAACTTTAGTTAGGCATTTTTGATGGTAAAACATTTTTTTCTGTTTCAAAATTAGTTCTAAAGAAAGTGTATTAAAGATTCGCTGCTGGAATGCATAGAAAATAAGTTTAGTATTTGGGGTTTGCAGTTTGCTTTATGAGTTGTAGTCGCGGGCCAAAAGGACAAACCCACAAAGACAGACAGACAGACAGAGAGAAGAGAGAGGGACGGACTCAGCTGATAACTATCATTACCCGCAGCAGTAGAAGTAGTAGTAGTAGTAGAATATATTTGAGTGTGTGTTTGGCTTTTGTTTTTATATATATTGTATATATAGTAGTATATTTTGCTTGAATTCTGTGGTCTGAACCTGAGACAGTGTCTGAAACTCTGATCATCATCATGATGATGATGTGTTTGTTGGTGGTGGAATGAAACAACAAGAGAGCAAAGAAAGAGGAGGCAAGAGGCAAGTTGCAAGAACAAACGGCAGTAGCACGCACCATTAGATGCGGTCAACATGAAAACATCTGCTCTTCGGTGTATATATATATATATATAAATTTCTACTGCTTCTTTTTTGAGGTCAACAGCGACGCTACGTGTTTAGGGATAGGAACACACATATATATATATATATACATACAAATATACTATGTACAACAAACTGGCGCGCGCCATTTTCGCAAAGCAGACGTCTAAGGGAAAAGCCGTGTAGAAATGAAAAGTGTTTTGAAGCGTGGAATTGAAGTGGATCAACAACAACAACAACATAAAAGATGGTAAAGAAAGAACACACAAAACAAAAACATACAAAATACAAACACAGCTTTTAAAGTCATTTTCTGATTGAGATCGCAAATATCGTTTCGAATCTGAATCTGGATCTGTATCGAACTGCATGCAAATGAAGCCATTTGCTGTTCAATATTTATGGCTTACAGCACAGTCTGCTAGAAAAAGCAGCGTTCATTAATTTTTAATCAATTTTTTTGTTGCGTGGCGGTGATCGTAAATCGCTGTTTAGTTCAGGATTAGCGCATATAACGTTTAATTTTAAAAACGCATAAAATTTTTGTAACAATGTCTCGTGTCGCCTCTCACTCTCACTCTCACATTCGCACAGTAGAAGAATCCGAAGCTAGAAAGACATTAAGTTCGAGGATGATTTTGATTGAGAAGATCGTTCAACATTTTGCGCCTTTTAATGGGTTTTGTTCGGTCGTTCGGTCGTTCGGGAACGACGATCATCGTTGAATGTTGCTTGTTACTTGTTGGCTGTTTGCTTTAGCTCTCTCTACACAAAAACTTGTTTATGCCAATCGTCCTACTGCTACAACTACAACTACTACTTACTAGCCACAGCATACTTGCTGTCTGTGTTCCGACTCTCGACTCGACTTGGCGGCAGCCGTTTATTGATTTTTAATGAAGCGAACGAAGGCAACGATCACTTTTGATGTGATCCCGAAACCCGAACATACCAACGAACTTCAACTTCAGTAGCTCAAAGATCAGACAACCAGACAGACACACAGACAGACAGTAGGCGATCTACATATGCATATATATATATATACCCCATTTAGATTGAGAACACTTCCTGTCTAGCCAAATATTTCGGCAACAAATCATCAATCAGTCTAATCGATCTAATTTGTAGCAAGTGCCAAACTCGACACCTTTTTTGCTGCCTCGTTAGAAGGTGTGAAGAGATCTGCGATATATATGTGTGCTATATTCGTGCCAAAAGTCGCCTAATAGTGGCAATTTCCGTAGCCTGATTTACGCTACAGCATGTTCCAATTAAAGATCTCTAAAATGCCAAGTGAGCCTTTTAAAAACTCATTAATCACACGCTTAACCATCTACTATACGCTTGAGACTTACCTTACCTTAACCTTAACCCCAGTCACAGTCCTCCTTAACAAGATCGATTTCAAATATTGCAAAAAAAAAAAAGGTGCGAACCAATTTGCACCTCAGACGTGGCAAAAGTCCCTTTTGCGCTAAGTATCTACCCTACCCTGTATTGTTGTTGTTGTCGTTTGCCTGTTGCCTTTTTCGACCACAAGAGCGAGACACAGAAAGAAGTCCTGCCAACGACCAGACGACCGAAACGTAGCCAAACCCAAGTTTTGGAATTTTAAGTCGCTCTTTTCTATGAATTTCACGCCTACCAAACACACAGAAATTGTGTCTGCGTCCGTCTTGCCCGTGTCTCGTGTCTTCGTTCCTGTCCGGCGCCAACTAAATGGATCATCCATCAGTTAAATTGTGAACAAGGGGGTTGCTGGCTGCCATTCACACCTTTTCAAGGCCGGTACTCAAATAAAAATAAAAAAAAAACCCAGCTGCCCTTCATTCATTTAACTTTACTTCAGTTACAAAAATACAAATTCTTATTGCTTGGAATATTATAAAAATTTTCCTAAAGCATATTTTTGTATATTAAATTCTCTTTAGCCATTGGCACTTATGTTAAAACATTCTGGTGTTACTTGTGCAAAGTTTTCTGTAACTTGAAAATAGTTTTTTTATATGTTTTTCAGCTGGCTTTGCTTGGGTCCAATTAAGCCATTAAATCTAGACATGCTCCAATTTAGGTGCCTTCAAATTATTCAACGACCACACATTATAAATTTTACAAACCCAATGGCCAAGAGCCATCGCATCTCATTCTCATAATAAAATACTACAGGGCAAACATCAAAAGCTCAAGAAGAAGAAGCACCAGCATCAGCCGCATCCAATAAACAACTTGAAGCCTACAACAGCAAAAAAAAAGAAAAGAAGAAAAACACGAGACAAACTTTTGTCACAAAATGTCAAAGTCGTCCTTTGTGATTTACTTCTTTGCAGTGGGGCAAAAAAACACTTGATACCCTCTTGGCAAAGGAGTTGGTGCGGGCGTGGGGAAGGGTGGTCTCTGGGGTGTCTTCTCCGTTTTTGATTGCCGAGAAATTAAAACGTTGCGCTCGTTGACACAATGCCCAAAACGATATTGACATGCGGGATTTTTCGTTATTATTGTCTTCCTTATGTGTGCGTTTTTATGTGATTGGTTTTTTTTGGTATCCTCATGCTCTCTTTCTCTCTGCTCATCAATCAAAGCAAGAAGAACAACAACATCGAGCAGAAGAAGAAGAAGTCTTCTGTCCGACAGTCGAAGGCCAAAAATGCAATTCCTGCAATTTTTACTAATAAAATTGCGTGAATTATATGCAAAGCATTACTCAACAACAACATGCACGACTTGGACTTGGATTGCAACTGCAAGATTGGGTGGTGGTAAAGGGTACGTCTGAAGTAGTAAAGGGCGAGTGTAAAACTGATGCCTGCGGCGGCTGTTGTAATAATATACAACTTTCAACACCTTCACACAATATTATTCTCAAATCTTCATTGCAACTTTACGTTTTCGTCTGCTGTTGCCTTTCAAATTGTTTCTGATTAGCGCTCTGCCTCTTCTACTGAAACTGAACCCGATCTCCTTTGAATTTCGTTCCAGTGTTGCGTGTGCTGTTTCTCTCTCTCTCTCTTTCCTACTCCCTGTATCTGTCTCTGTTAGGTGATACATCAGACATTGCGATTCTTGCATATATAATTAAGGCGTTAGTTGAGGAGCTTCTCGAGTGATCCGAGTGCCCAATGTCGAATGAATTTCTCATTTAGAGATAGTAAGGAAGATAATATATTATAGGTACGATCGGATTACTGTAATATTGATATTCCTGCCCTGTCTTTGACTTTTCTTTCTACTACATTTCGAAACTTACTTTGATTTTTTAGCACATTTTCCACTTTTGTTGGCCAATTGACCACCAGGCACTAGGCTAAAATCAGAGCCCAAAAGAGCAACACGCAATGCTTCTACCAGTGTCTTAAACTCCCCTTCCTTTCCCCCTATGTTTGCTATAGACTCTTTTGACGCCCCCGCACTTGCCAACAAATATTTCTCACTCTCTCTCTCTCTCTGGTTGGGGTTTTTTTTTTTTTTTAGCTGTCTGCACTTCAGATTGTCATCACCACCAAACGCGACTTGGTAGCTGTACCTTTAACTCCACTTCCCCCACCACCCCTCTCTTCGCTTTTCGTTGGTGTTGTTGTGTGGACAGAACACAGGATGCGTTGCAAGTTTTGGGGGCATCGAGCGATCGACTAATGCAATAACAAATATTTTTACTTTTTGCGATAAATGTTTGCGTTGGTTAATAAAGCGATTTGTTATTTTGCTGTTTCGTGCTCATAATTTATATGCTCAAATTGGATTAAGTCTTCCCCCCACTCCCCCCTCCACCGTTCCCTTCCTTCACAAACAACTCTCGGCTTAAACCTATGTGGCGTTGCGGAGCCGTTGAGTTGGGTCTCCTGTTGAATTGCTAGCGCCGCAGGCTTCCAAGTCAACTTTCGTCTGGCAAAAGGTGTGAAAAAAAAATCAACAATAAAAAAAAAAAACAAGTAAAAATAATGTTAATGCAAAATATATTCTGTTTACCTTATGCCACGGGTTTTATTTTTATTTTTATTGTTTTCATTTATTTGTCTGGCCATTTGTTGGCTTTTCTCCTCTACTTCTTTCGTTTTCTTGGCTATATTTCTAAGTGCTTAATGGTTTGTAGTTGTACATGGCAAATTACTTAACCGGTAAGTTAATGACAACACCCACTACTAAAAACCACATCGAATGATCTCTTCTCTCTCTCTCTGTCCATTTTGATGATAGGTAGAGGCATTATGTATACTGTGTAGGTAGCTGTCTGGCACAGCTTGAGCAAGCAAGCGGTCAGTCAGCGGGTGCAGAAACAAGCAAACCAGCGATCATTTACAGCCGCAACGGAGATCATTTATTTAAAAATTATTGCCACATCGATCACTGAACAAGGAAACGAAGCCAGAGTCAGAACCAGAGAAAAGAGATTTCATTATTCTATAGCATCTACGCTGATTATTAAATCTTGCTCTAAAAATATACCCTGTACGCGTACAAATCGAAAAGGTTCAACAGATACAGCCATCACTCTCCTATTTCTGGATCCATAAAAACGATCGAATTTGATGTGATTTGCTCATAGTTTACATTGGATGTGGTTTGAGGGTATCTTTTAGTCGAACTAGAGCATTCTTAGTTGTGTTTTTGCACATTTGATGGACCAGAAACTGTTTGTGGAGGAGCCGGGGCGCAGATCTTTAGACCGACCGGACCGGATATGCTGCACACGCACAAACTGAATGAACTACATTTATTTATGGATCCGCCTGCCGTTTGTCTGACACTCGAATGCTCTCCTTCTGCTCTTACTCCCTCTGTCTCTGATCTGACATTCAGTTGTGCTGAAAAATCAATTGTAATCTTTGAGTTTGATGAATTGATTTCAGATTGCGTAGATTTTGATAACAGACGATCCTGCTGCTGCTGCTGCTGCTCTGTGTCTTGTGTCTTGTGTAAGCTGTCATTAGAAGTCCGCCTTTGCCTTTGCTTTGGCCATTGTTGATCGTCGCCTTGCAATCGCAAATCGCAAATCGCAATTAAAGCACACACACACGCACATGAATGAGAGATGTTAAGGTTCGGGGCGATAAGCATAGACATTATAGGCAATTTGTTGTAATTGAAAATTAAAGTGTCAGCCTGTGGCATTCATTAATGCAAACCAACCAACCAACAGCCACAAAACTCTGGGGCACGCCTTTCCCTCTCACTCTCGCTCTTTCGCTCTCTCTCTCTCTCTGTCTCTCTTCCTCCCTCTGCTTGTTTGGTGGACACTATGTGGACACAGTTTTGTCGTCGGGCATCGTCGACATGATCGCCTTGTGCGATAAGATGCGCCTTACAAACTTGGAACTTGGTCAACAGACAGACAGAGAGAGAGAGAGAGAGATTACGAACGCTTACATTAAGCTGATATGCAAATTATGCGGCGACGATGGTCGTCGTTTTTTCGTATTCCAACGAAACGTCGCCTGATCGTTTAAATTAGCGTTAGTAAAAGTATGCCAGGGGTAGGCCAGGGTCAGACTCAGCTCACATCCACACAGCCACGATGGAGAGATCCTTAGCCCAAGATTATCGATCGTTGATCGTCGATCTGTGTCTGTCGATCGTGTGCTTCAGTTTGTCTTGTCCTTTCTCCTCTCCTCTCCTCACATCGCTCCTATCCTCGTCTTACGCCTTACGTATTTGTATTTAAAAAATTTACAACTTTTGTGCCTGCGCCAACGTTTTAATAATGTTTTGATGAATTTTATATGCGTCGCTTGTCGTCGCTGATCATCATGACTTTGATCATGGCTTTCGGCGCTTAAACGTGGCTTCTTCCAATGCTGCGGCGGCTGCTGCTGTTGCTGCTGTTCAGAGCCCTTCTCAATCATTGGCAACGGCATCTCCTCTATACAGCGAGTGTCAGTTTATGACTTTCATTATATTTAAGCTCACTTTTTACTCTTCACTGCGGGGGCATCAGCACTTTCGTCAGCAACTAGTATACTTTAAAAATACTAGTATATAGTTTGTTGGGCCTTGGAGCAGATAATTTAAAAGTCTTGATAAAAGCTCACAGCTCGGATTTATGGAAGTATTACTTCGTTATAAGCGTTAATGATTAACCTCAACAAGCAAGTATATATTTGATTTAAAAAGAATGTAGAGTATTTTATTGGCGACCAAAAACATTTTATTATATTTTTAATAGGCAGTTGGGACCAATGTCGCGATTGTGAATCTATCTTTGGAACAATCGATGATTATGTTGTTGCCATTTTTTACGAACACACAGCGCCTAGCAGCTAAACTAAAATATATGCATATGGATGTACATTCATATCTGGGAATCTGATTGTGGATTGCGGATTGGGGGGCTATTTAAGACCTTTAGCTTGTCAGCCATTTGACAATGGACTAATTTACGAAACACCGAAGTGCAGATCTCAGGAGAGAATCGCTCCGATCGATGGTCGACGATCGTTAATCGATTAAACTGGAAGCTGCTGAGCTTTTGTCCTTATTCTCCATTATTATTGTGTTTTTTTTTTTGTCGCTAATAAAGAATGTGATAAATTACGCACACAAAGTCTCTGGCGAATGAGTATTGCAACCCCTTCAATCTTGTGTATATATATGTGGCTTTAGTTTTGTTTTGGGTGGCCATTGGAAGCAACTTAATTTCAATCGCTTATTGGGGGCTTATTGTTATTGGCCCTTAACAACGAAAACAATGGGAAGCAGCACACCCAAGCAGAAGGAGAAGCTACAATACAGCAACGCAGAAGCAAGAGAAGCAAAAGGTTCAGGAGCAGCGGGAAGTCAACAATAATAAGATTTTAGGATCTATCTCTCTCTCTCTTCTCCTCCTTCTGTTTCTCTCTCTCTCTCTCTCTCTCTCTCTGTTCGTTTAGTGTAGAGTTCATCCAATTATTGTATGCGTTGTTGCAATAAATTCGTTTATCGCCGTACTACAACAGCCAAAATCATTTAAAAGCGATCGGTTTTCTTTTTGTTGTTGTTGTAAAGTTTTTTTGACTGTTTTGAAATACTCTGCTAACAAAGCTTAAAGACATATACTTGAATGATTCTTCCACTGTCCTACGGACAAATCGATAACAAGTCTGTTCATCTAATCTAAATCTAAATCATCTAAAGTTGAAATCGATTGAAATTTTTATGTCTCCACAATTTTTCAACTTGTTTTTCTTTAGTTGCGAAAGAATTTCTTAGCAACTCTAACCTCAAACTTAAATTGTTTTCTTTTTTCAAGGATCGTTTCTTTAACCTATTTCCAGCTGTTTTTTGACTGTCTCCAGAGTATTAAGAAGTCGGTAAACACTTGTTTTTTCGGTAGTCTGTTGGCTTTCCGTTTTTTTTTTTTTTTATTATTTTCGATCAGTATTTTAGTTAAGATTAAGTGATTGGCAAAGTTTTATGTGCAGTCGGGTTGATAATTTTTCTGCGAGCTGTTTTTAAGGATTTTTTTTTTTGTTTTTGGTTCGCTTACAAATTGATTGAGTTATGTAATTGCATTGCAAGTCGGCTGCTTTACATGACTGCGCTTCACATTTTAATTAAAATTAAATGCCACATGAGTTGAGTGTGTGGGGATGTGATAGGATGTATTGGATTGGATTGGAGGGGCTTTTGGAGATTTCGGGGGTTTGAGTTGTCACAACAGCATTTTTAGGAGCGATCAATGCCATTTCACTCCATGTCGAACTGTGCACAAAAGCAGCCAAGTGCTTTTGACTGTGCAAGTTGAAGCACATCATAAATCACACACACATCGCACACACATCTGAACCACTGGCAACAAACCACTGAAACGCGAACCAACGGTGTGCGTCGTCGATGTTGACGTCGACGTCAACGTCAACCATCATCTCTTTAGCATTTCGCGAGCTTTTTGTTGGTGCTGTTTTGCACTTGTTGTAAATTTCGTCAGAAAACGGACGACATGCACAAGTGTTGCGGCCTGTTGCCACTGGGTTGCTTGCAGTTTGCTACATGCAACACACACACACACACACACACAGACACACAACAGAGTTTTGCACAGGTTGCCGTTGGCTTCTGGTCTGCCTGCTGTTTGCTGCTGAATGACGTGCGCACAATGCGTGCGCATAATTCAGGCTGCTTGCCTGCCTGCCTGCCTGCCTGCCTGCCAGCCAGGCTGTTGCATGCAACACGCCGCTGCCGCCCCATGATGCGACACTGTTCAAAATTATAGTTGCATTTGTAGGTGTCAAAAACTATTTAATCTTTTATAACCAAACTATTTGACTGAACAACTTTTACATAATCGATATAAAATAACGATAAAAATCGATTTATTTTCTCATTATTGTTAACACAACCTCGTTTACCTATACGTAAGTATATAGGATGTAATTAAATATGATTTGAGAATTTCTTTCAGTGCAGTTGCTGTTCGCTGCTGCTGCTTGAAGCTCGCTCATTCATTCATGCAACGACTGACAAGGCACAAAGCTCCTCCACTCCCCTTAGCTCAATATCCCCATTCCCGCCCGCCCGCCAGCATCCAGTTTTGGCTCATTGATTCACGGTGCACACATTCCTTTTGCTTGCCACTTGTCAACACTTCATTTCGTTGTTTCGTTGTTGTTGCTGTTCAGTCAACTACTCCTTTTGATAAGTCAATCATGCCAAGTGGCAAGTTCGAGTGTTGTTGTTGTTGCTGTTGTTGTTTTTTTTTGCTGTTGGCGCAACAAGTGGCATTGTGTTTCTTTTTTTCGTAAGCCAAGTTGAAATTTGTGTGCGCCTTTTTTCGGCTGGACTTCAGGGGGCCAGCCAGTTTTCGTCCCGCTTTGTTCTCTCTCTCATCAGCTTATTGTTTGTTTGATCCTTGCTGGCAATCCTTTTGATGATCTTCCATCGATTTGCATGACATGTGCATTTGTGTGTGCCTCTTTCTGCTGTCTTAAATAACAAGTGCACACAACAACATGCACGCCATGGGAACCAATCGTCATCGATTGAGTTGAAAAACAATCATTAAACACTCACAAATCTCACTCAGCTGACATCTTTCAACGTCCGAAAGCTTTAAAGGAACTATCTATCCGTTTAGCGAGTCCGAGTTGAAAATAGTTTCGTATAGAATATCTTCATGTATCTTAATTCGTCAACAGTTAAATGTTTTCCTAGTTTTGTGGCTTATAACTTATTCTATATGATTCTTATTCTTCCAACTAGTACAATAATAATTTACAATACTGATGGATTATTATTTTTTAAAGCTGCAAAGTTTTGTGCAAAACTTCAGATCAAGATTTTCTCATCACTTTCCTTTCGACTGCTCTTATTGGTGTGCCAAACAATTTGCTTCCACTTAGCCTTAAAATGCTTTGTTGATTAAGGCCACAAAAGTAAGGTTGGCCTCCTGCCGTATGTTTGTGGCATATATACATATATATATCTGTAAATCTGTAATCGGGTTTTTGGGGGTTATCTTTAATATTCTTCACGCACTGCTCCAAATATTTTTCACAGCTCATTAAAATGTAATTTGAGGCGCGAAATGTTTTGCGTTTTGCGGCCTTTTTTTCACTGCTCGCCGCGAATCGTGGCAGTAATAAACCGTTGCATTGATAATATCACAGTTGAGCCGTCGAAGGCTGGAAGATGTGGGGGAAGAGGTAACGGGGCAGCAAGCTAAATGGCAACTTAGCGTTGCACTTGCGCATTCAACAATTTAATTAAAATGAAATTTTTGAATCACAGAAAGGAGGGGAAAAACTCAAAATGCAACTGCGTCTCGCTTGATCTTGAACAGATTGTGTGTGTGTGTGCGTGCGTGTGTGTGTATGAGAAGGGGCAGCACTTGGGGTAGCGGAGCGAGGAGTAGAAAGGAGGTTTGTAATGCGGCCCAAGTCAAAGCTCTGAAGGTAAAAAAAAATCATTGCCCCTCTCATTTTGTCGCTCTCCCCCTTCCCGATTGCTGACGATGATCAATGATTGCAGCGCCGACGCCGACACGTGATCAAGATCACACATAGAGAGAGAGGGAAGCGCAGTCAACAGGAGAAAGACACTGTGAGAGAGAGAGGGGGGAGAATAGGCGGATGGCGGAGGAGCATGTAATGCGCCATGCATTACGCGTATCTGGCGTTGTCATCGCGTCGAAGCTGCCTCGCATATTATTAATTGGCTGCGCCATAGATGAGCGAGAGAGACAGAGAGAGAGAAAGAATCAGAGGAGAGGATAACTTCTACTTCTACTCGAGACTTGAATCTGGATCTCAATCTGGTTGCGCACAGTAATGTCTCTATATACTGAACTTAATATGTTTCGACTTCTTTAAAATTCGTTGAACTTCGATTTGTTTATGTAAATGCAAGTACTTTATAGGGAGTGTTCACTATTTTGCTTGTACACTATATCCAGACACGACTGTACACATATAAATGCACTAGAATTTATGTGTTAATTTGTCGCACCGCCAAGTTGCAATGGTTGATTTATTTCTTTTTGTTGCCCATTTTTTTGTAATTATTTTTTTCTTCTGCGATCTGGCAACCCGGGCAACGAGCCAGCAATTTGTAGCTACGTCTCGCGTATATATAAACATTTCTTTTGTGCGCCGCAATTTGTATTGTTCGCATAATTAAATTGACGCTTGGCATTCCACAATGCTGCAGACTCTCCTCCCCTCCCTCATCTGTAACTTCGCTGGCTCCACATTCAATTCTGGCCCTGGACCCTGGGCTAAGACTGGGCTCTCGGACTCTTCACTGACAGTGACACGCGCAGTTTTCAGGGCGCAATTGGAGTCTGCTTACAAAACTCTTGGCTCTTCAAGTTCCTTATGGGTATAATTAGCAACGATTAAACACTTGTCGTCGTCATCGTTGTGGTCGTCCCACCCAACAAATAGACCGCTAAACAGAACAAAAGCATTTTGCCGACTCTCCAACTCCAACTTGCAACTCGCAACGCACTCTTGACATTGACTTTGCGTCTATTTAGCTATTTTATAGAGTTTAACTCGATACACTTGCAAAAATCGAAATTTTAGCCATCTATTTCAGTTCGTAATACTTTTCAAAGAAAAATTCAAATAAAAGCCGATAAATTATTGTCCATATTCTAAAGTATCATATTTAGGAGTGCATTAAAGTTAAGAGAAAAAAACTCTTGTGTTGTTTTTCTTCTGTTTCTCTGAGTGCATTAAGCATTTTGTTCCTGTTGTATTCGGCCTGTGGCATTTTGGTTAGCAAGTTTTGGAATTTGTCAAGCGCAAGGACACATTGCTGACTGCAATTAGGTGTTCAATGCATGTGCATCTTCTTCTCCAACCTCTTCTTCTTCATCATGCAAGAAACAACGCTACTCTACTCTACTCTTCTACTTTACCCTACTCCCCTCCTCCACTGCCTGACTGAATGGGAATTGTTGTCAGGCTTGTTTGATTAGCGTGTAATTGGGCTGTCACTGCGACCCAACCGAACCAACATCTTAGCGAACAACAATCAACATGTTATGCACCTTCCCCACCGCCTCTACTAACCCCCCCTCGTCCACATTGTAAATACTCAATTTAAAAGAATTATTGATTTTAATGATTGTTATTAATTTGCAATATTTAAAAGAGGCGAGCGCAGCAAAAACAACATTGTTTGGGCCTATATCAATCAAGCGTCTCTCTTGATATCATCATCTTAATGATCAGCTTGATGTTCATTATGATTATCATCAAAAAAAACAAGACACAAGGTCGTCACTATCATCATTATAGTTATACGCTCGTAAAAACAGGCTGCCTTTCTACTAACTTTGACTTTGTCTTCAAGTTCGACTACAAGTGTCGTTTATTGCAATCTCTTTCTGACTCTAAATACAATTTCCACTCTGTAAAGTCCTTTGTATTACCATACATGCAAATTAAGCTAATTTTTTTTTATCAATAACCGTCACAGCTCGATCGAATAAACGCTTATTGCAGTTAATGACAGAATTGACATCGATCAACTTGTGAAAACTGAACAGATATTGATTTATATATAATATATATATGAGTATATTTATATCAAGAAACTTTTTCGCTCTCATCAATCGTTTTTTTTATTACTTAATCAATATGTTGATTTTCATCGGGCTTCAAGCTAAATGTCAATTGAAAGCTGTGCAAACATGCATAGAGGGCCCGAGAGCTCATAGTTTATGAAGGATACACAATATGCAAACAAATAAATAAATATTTATAAGGAAGCGCGCGCAACATGAGCAAAGAACCTAAAATAAAACTAGACTCTCGACTCTCGACTCTTGAGGACCCAACAACAAGACACAGGACAAACACGCGCCAGGCAAACCAAACCAGAAACAAAATAGACAAGCTGCAAAATTTTACGTGCATAGAGAAGTGAAGGGAAGGGAAAGAGAGAGACCCGTTACAGGCGGACCTGGCAACAGGAGCTAGGTTAGGCAGGGGCAGGGGCAGGGGCAGGAAGACGACGTCGACGACGACGACAGCAAAAAGTGCAAGCGCGTGCGCCAGGTCTTAAGTGATAAGGAAAGACACCAAGAAAATATTAATTTACACACGATTTGTTGTTGTTGTTGTTGCTGTTGTTGCTGTTGTTGATCGTCAATATCAGCTGCCACAGGACATTAAAGGGGAAAATCGCTGTGTTCCTGGCCAACAATCAAGGTGTGTGTCTGTGCATCTGCAGCGACGGCACGTCCTCTCGTCCTCTCGTCCTGTTTTGTCGCAAGCAAATATGAAACCCAAATGTGTAACCCTGTTGTGTGTGTTAACCCCATCGCACACACACACACACACACTCGTGCACACACATACACATTAAACAAGGCACACACCTTGCCTCTTGCACACGAAATCAAGAACCGAAATCAAAGGCAGATACTAAAAGTGCAGCAGTTGACAAGCGACGCCCTCGACATGTGCAACAAAATATGTATATATATCCATGTTTGCAGCTTGATCATTCATTGATGATTATGACGATCGCAACGATTATAATGATTATATGGTAGCCAGAAACATGTTGCCAGCAACACTGTTGCCAAAAGAGACACACTTCAAATTGCTACAACGCAACAAATACGACTATATAGATTATGAACTTATTACAAGATAACCAAGAAGAACCTGGGCTGAAACTAACCCGAACCAACTATTACAATATATGTATATGTGTAGATGTACATAAAAACTTACAGTTTATTCGATGTCTCGATGACAAATGTTAAAATCGTTGTTGAAAAAGTTTGTTATTCTTGGCATTCCTTTGTTTCTTTCATTTGGGTATTACATGCAGCTAAACGAATGAAGTTTTGTTCTTATATGAGTTAAGATCTCTTTCTTTAGATACATGTTATCATGATGTAGGCTTGTTTTTGCGGTAGATGTCATAATTGAGCCACTGTTTTACTGTGGTTGGTGGGCCAAATGGGATTTGCATTATTACGGCAGCCGCAAATTATGCAAAATGTTCTTAAAGATTTGCCGCCTTAGATTAGACACACACTAAGAGTGAAAGGGAGTGAAAGAGAGAGATCTGCTTTGGTCAGTATAGTCCTGGGACAGATCCTGTGGCTTAGCCGCAACTAAATGCGGCTTAAGAACCTTGTTAGGCGTGAGATTTGTCTGTGGTGTAAACTCAATTGTTGTTGCTGTGTGTGTGTGTGTGTGTGTGTGTTTGTGTCGGCAAAAATTCAAACACAACATAATTCTAGTGAAATTTTCTAGCGAATTTGAAGAAAGAACAAAAAAAAAACACACACGCAACACAATGAGTTAGTTTTTGTTTCTTCGGCCGGCTGCTGTGTGTCAGGATATGTTTGGATTTGTTTACATGCAAAACACACAGCAGAGCAGGAGCGTGTGTGTATGTGTGTGTAATCTGAGCCGTCGACACAAGTCGTGATAAACATCAGGCTTGAAGCAAAAAGTCAGATTTCTCCCTGCGCGCACCCAAAGTCAGCCTCGAGGCTATAAAATCAAATGCAGATATAGATGCAGATACAAATGCAGATATAAATATGCACGTGAGCACATATATATGGAATCCATCTCTCTGGCATGTCTGGCAGCTATATATAATAATGTTTGGGACGCCGCCTGCAGTTAAGCTTTAAGTTCTTATGTGCCTCGCGTCTCTGAGGGCCGGCTGCCAAAATAATTAAGACGCTTTGCCAACAATTAAATAATTCTGAAAACGGTTCTGATTCTGCTGTTGCTGCTACTGCTACTGCTTCATTCATTGAGTTGATGCATCTTGTTCAAGCGGCAGCAGCAGCAGTGAGGAAGAAGGGAGGCAGAGAGAGAAGCTTGCAATTTGTTTAATTGCACTTTGGCTGCGAGCGACAGTTTAACATACGAGACAACGCCTCAAACACACACAGCGTGAGAAAAGCCACCAAATATTGGTCGCAATGCTCAAGCGGGACATTCATCATGCAACATGGTTGCACAGTGAACACAAAATGGTTCAAGCTTACGAGATCTAAGCTTTAATATTTGATGAACATTTTCATATATATTCTGTTAAGCTCGAGTATACCTCGTCGTAAATTTCGTTTAGTTTCTAAGATTCAGGGCTTGATTGCAAATATTTGGTATTTTGTTTAAGCCCGGGCCCACTGTGCTGGGTTTTGGGCATGTCGTGGCTTGGCTTTCACTGCCGCCAGTGTTGTATCTGCTCGGCAGGTTTGAATGGCGTTGGCAGCCAGCGACTACTGTGCAACGCCCACTTTTTTGGGCGCGCGCATAATTACAATTGTATTTTTTGTTTATTTTTTATACATTCAAATGTATTTTTATTTTATTTTCTTTGTTCGCATGCGAATTCCAGGAGCTGTCACAGTCTTTCTCTTCTCACTCTTTCACTCTCAAGCTGAGAGCCTCGGGCGTGAGTGAAGACAGCGGTCAGCCCAGCGAGCAAGCAAAGGCAGCGGTTGCAACTGCTGTGGCTGCAGTTCAAGACCCCGAGGTGGTGCGTGCCGAGCGGCAATTGTCACATGTGTTTCTTTATTCTTGCATTGTTTTGTGTGATGTGTGTGTGTGTGTGTTTGACCATTGTCCAGGATCAGGCCACTTGAGTTTTGCTGGCATACAATACAATCGTCATGTGAATATTGTGGGCGTTATTTGCTGGGCGGACAGCGAGCCAAAAATCGTCTTTTAAGTCTCTTCTAGTTTGTCAAAGGCAATTAAGTTCCTCTTTGTCTCTCAGAGGCGTGCAAAGCGGTTTATCGATCAAGAACAAATACTTTGTATATGAATGTGAATGTGGCTGTTGCTGTGGTTGTGGCAAGTACAAGCTGAAGTCTGAGTCAGCGCTCTAGTTAGCAATAAGGAATTGAGCCAATTTTGGGTCATTTCATTGTCCGTTGACACACAGAGGAGGTTTGTCAACATTATCTTTGTTAACATCTACACACAATCTGTAGAAACTGTTAAATCTGATCTGATCTTTGCTCTCTCCTGGCTTGACTTTGTCACCAGTTACCTAAGTGTTAATCAAAATCGGATTACTTTTCACACATAGATTCATAGATCGGCTTACGGTTTGCGTACATGAATATTGAAAGTTAATCAGGAGCTTACATAAGAAAGCTGGCCATAGAATCCCTGAGCTTACTAACTATGAATTTTTGTGGTTTTAGTTTGTTTTACTAGCAAATGTTCGATGATTAAGCAAGTTCTATACTTTATATTAATTGAGCATGTTTGTTGCCTAAGTCATTTGTTCTTCTGGCCTTTTTCACAGTGTTTTTGTATAGTTATCGTTCTCTTGCCTGCCCTGTCATTCCAACATATGCATACATATATATATAAATTGCAGACATGGTCTGCATCAAATCAATCAAACTGATGCGCTTTGATGGACAGATCAACGACATATAACGAATGTGCCCCCGAAACGACGAAGGCATTAAAATATTAAACTAACAAAGCAGCAAAGCGAATGAATCAGAAAGGGAAATACTGTATAGGTTTGCAAACAGAAAGGCGGGAGTGAGGTGAACTCGTCTACAAGAGAATCGCCCCTTCAAAAAGAGAAAGATGATTTTAACATAAAAGCAATCATAATCCCCACACAGAGCTTGACAAAAAGTTGTCAATTAGGTTCATCAAAAAGCGCCCATGATGATATCCTTCCTGCTGCCCCAAAGACAGAAACGCAACAACAATCTTCCCTGCAATCTCTTTCCCTTTCTCGCTCTCTCTCCTCGCAGCAGTATGTTAATGTTGAGGCGGCCGCCCGAGTAGTCAAATGGAGTCATGATTGAAGCTCCTTCTTTCTATGCTGATGTTGATGTTGATGCTGATGCTGAGAGATCATCATTAACTCTACTATTGATCATCATGATCTACTCCGGTTGCGATCTTTAGCCACCCAGGCTGCGGCGCATTTATTATGATTGCATTTTTGGGCATTTGTTGTTGTTGCTGTTGATGCTGTGCCCCGCTGCTTAGCTAAATGAGACATCAACATGGGGACTCCATTTCAATTTCCATTTTCATTTCCATTTTGAGTCTTGGCATTGAGAGCTGGCTACCGGTTAGCGGTTTTAGAGTTCAACTTGCCATTTGGCTTGTTGTTGTTATTGTTAATAATGATGTTAAGTTTGTTGTTTTTGCATGTAACACTCCCTTCTTTTCTCTCTCTCTCTCTCTCTCTGTCTGTGTGAGAAAGCTTGTCTTGTGTTTTTCTGCCGAGATTTTGTAGATATTTTTTTGCCAGTCGTTTAATGTCTTCATTACACGCTGCTCTCACAGTAAGAGATCTCTCCACTCAGTCTACGGTCGGGCAACGTTGTCATCATCATCATCATCATCATCATCGTCATCTCATCATCGTGGTTGTTGTTTCTGTTGCTCTTATATTGTTTATTTATGAATGTCATTCAATTTATTATATCATTGTATATTTGACTTGAGAGGGAAATGAACGCATTTGTTGCTGCCACAAAAGGGCGCTGACCAGACACAAACCCATCCACAAGAGCAACACAGACAAACAACAGCAACCAAGACACAACACTAACGGGCTCTTGTAGGAGTCGTCGTTAGCGTTGTCGGTCATCATCTGCTTCTTTAAACTTGGACTTGATCGTCGTCGTCGATGATGTTGTTGTCGTTGTCGTCATATTTGCAGCATTTGCATCATTGGTAAGCGCTGAGCTGATCATCATCATCATCGTTTGCTCTTTCTACACACAGAGTCCTCTAAAATGTGTGTGCACTATGAAAATGGCATTACATTAGTTTTCCATTTATGATTATTGTATACATTGTCAATTTTTAGCCAGTTATTATTTGGAAGATCAAAAGGGATCATGGATAGATCTATTCTCACTTCTTTAGGGCATTTGTATATCGTATAGATTTTTGTAAAAATGTCACTTCGCCTTCTGGTTACTTGCTTCTCGTTTGTGGCAATGTTCTGATCACAAGCACTGTTCGATTATTGTATATCATCATTCTGTCGTCCACAAATTCCTCCCCTTTCCAGTAACCTCCCGCGTGCTGCATGCCTTAAGCTATAGTTTCTTTTTCTTCTTCTGGTTTTGGGGCGCTTAACAAGAGTTGCCAATGCTTATGAGTTGTGTGTCTGTCTCTCCTCTCTCTCTCTCTCTGTCTCGCTCTCTTCGATTTTGCTATAGCAAATGCATTGCATAAGATAATTGGTGATTTTCATATCGATTTATGCATCCGCCTGGTCGCCTGGCTGGCTTAAAACTCTAGGCTTCATCATCTTCAGATGAAGGAGCCTCTACTTGGTTTCTTTCTTTTCCTTTTTGTTTGTCAAAGACCCGATCAAAGACTGATAAATGTCGCGCGGGGCATTTAAAGCGAGCGTTTAGAGACACAGCGGGATAAAAAGAGAAACTGTGAGGCATTTGCGATTGCGGCTTGTGGCTTGATAAAAACAATAATTAAATCATAAATTTTCGGGGCGGTGCACTTTCGAGAATTTATTGCTCTATTTTGGAGGGGTGAAAGTGTCCCGTGTCCAATCAAATCACAATAAAAATAGTCACACGCCCACCACAAAGACGACAAAGACGACAATCAGGTGAAGATTGTGGGCGCTGATAGTTTAAGGTTAAACATTTTGTAAACATTTATTAATCATCGAAACTAAGTTCATGCTGTGTTTTGTATGAATCTCTGAAGGATCACGTTTACTTTCATCATGCAGCATGCAGCACTTCGGCTCGAAAGGGTTTTCTGCGGTTTTCCAAGAAGTCCTAAGGCTAACTTGTAAGTTGGCCATGGCTTGTTAATGGCATTTATGATGCCCATGCCGATGCCGATGTTGATGCCGACGCCCATGCCGCCGCCGCCGCCGCTTCATAATCAGCGCGATTATATTGCATTTTCCGAAAAAATTTCCAGAAAATTCCAAGAGCCAAACAAGTGTGTAGTGTGCCGTTCTTTGTAGGTGTGCCGACAGCTTGAGAGCAGAAGCAGCCAGAGTTGCCAGTGTCCTTATCCTTGTTATCCTTATTGTTGCGATGTTGCTGTGCAACCGCAAATGTGCTAACGAACGTTCGTTGCAGCCGGTCTAACAAACATTACCCAATTAACGCGAACTCCAAAAAACTCGCAACGAATACTGAAAAACTGGGCAACAGGCGTTAAACGTTCTCGCACCTCAATCGATGACTCGGCGAAAACGCAAATACAGTGCAACGAAATCGACCTCAACTTTTCACCAAAACTAGCATTTGCTAGCTAGTGTAAATACGGGCTCTTACCGCTTTCAGACTATGCTTAGTTGACTTTTAGTTATGTTTAGATGTTTTTACCACAACAGTTTCAACTGTATAATAGAAATGACATAATTATGACGAATACTTCAGAATCTCAATAAAATCGAAATTTTTATTGAAATTGCAAAGTTAGCTGCAGCTAACTTGATACAGAATGAATCTGTTCATGTTTTTTTTTAAACTGCAATAATTAACTCTCTCTCGATGTGTTTTGGTCGCTTGTTGGAGTTTATTGCACTGCTTGGGTGGTGTGTCCAGATCACAAGCTCAGTGTTGGACTCATATCGCATGTCTGCAAATGCGTGCGGCTTACAACATTGAGTAGTGAGCGACACTAATCCTGAACAGATCCGATTACTGACAGCAGCACCAGCAGCAGCAGCAACAGCAACAGCAGCATCTCTGAACACAGTCACTAAATTCGCTGAGTTCCTCAGTTCTGCCAAGTTGCTCTGAGTGGCCAAGTGACAAGTGCGAAACCGAAGCTTTGCTCTGAGCCGATTGTTGACAATTTTTAATCAATTGGGGGAAGATCAAGTTTTTTTTTTTGTTCAAGTCAATTTTACATTTTAAAGGTAACGATGTTAAGCAGAGAATCAAGGGTTTATGTATTTTATGAATATGTTTCAGAATCTTCTTACTTTTCCTATTACCTTTTTTTTCTATTTAGGAGAAGTCGCTTTTTCTTTGATAAAGTCATTATTCATTGTAGACAATTGTCTTCTTATTAGTATTATTATATAAGATGATTTTTAACGATCTTTATTTTATTGTATCAATCGCAACGCAAGTCCTGAGAGAGAGGGTGGGAGAAATCGTTCATCCTGCGGCTTGGTTCCAACAATTGTTGGTTGTGTATTTGATAGTCCTTTTGTTCGTTGCATCATCTCGTTGCATCGATTGTCATAAATCGCTTTCTAATCGTCGCGATCGTCCTGGCATTGTGTCCTGTGCACTGTGTGTGCATTGATCTCATTAGTACGCCCCATTTAACACCTTTTTGTGGCACACCAGATCAGGTGCAATGCGGCGGCGCGCTCTTTGATGCAACAACTCCACTTTCTTATGTATCACCTGTAATAATCACCTGTGACTGAACGATATATGAAACGATCTATTGTGTTTTGCGCGCCACAGCACGCCCCAATTATTATTTCTTGCTACTAATGATCATGCCATCATCCAGAGAGAAAGCACTTCCCACGCCGCCGTCGTCTCCTTTTCACGCTCTGATCAAAAATCCATCAATTGTTGCTAACTCAATTGCTTATCCTCTGTGTTTCTCTCTCTCGTTGACCAGGATGTGTTTTTGGCGGGCCAAATATTTGCATTTGCCTTGCAAGGAAACCGGAAATCAACCGCTAAGAATTCCTAGATTTCCCACACATGCTCGAAAGAGCCGTTTTAGCTGTTTTTCTACAGCTAAACAAACACGCAAAGATCGAGGCGAACGGCAAAAAAACAGACCCACATCAAAATCAATATCAATATAAGCAACAGATTTTCAATTGATGCGAATCTCGCCCTTCCGCACAAAATATTTCCCACCTGCTTTCTCCTTTGACTTGTTGTCTGACTCAAAATTGATTTTAACGCCCTCGCCCCGTCAAAAAAGAATCCATCAGCAGCTCATCAGCATAACAATCAATGCGAGTCGAACCCTTTAAACCATATTTCTACCCTTTCCCCTTTTCATCATTCTTTCGCTTCGTGCCTGCTAAGGAATTTGATTTAGTTTGTGCGCTTTGCGCTGCCACTTTTCACACCCAAAGAAGAGAACAGAAGCCGCATCACATTGTGGTATATATGTATGTATATTGATAGTGGTTGGTATTTAGGACCCACAGGTGCCTCATCCTCATCCTCAGACCATCCGCTCAAATCCATAAAAAGGACGTTTTTTTCGTAGAATCGCGCATCAGCATCATCGAAATCGATTCATCGATTCAGATGTGTTCGATTTGCTTAATTGAATTTTCGGTTTTTTTTTTTTTGTGGGAGGATCAACCTAAGCGATCAAACAAATTCATGGATCGATCGGCGGCTCCCTCTTTAATAGATTCACACGCACGCCACAAGGCTTAGAGTGTTTTTTTGGAAGAACAAACAGGAAGTACTAGGGCGTAGCGTTATTTTTTATCAAACTGTAAATGTATTTTTCGAACAGAATCAATGCGAAATGTTAAGTGGACCGGAAACTTGAATTTGTTTAATATTTTCTAATATTTTTAGGGTTTTTCTCCTTCTCCTATTCTTTCCTTGCCCCAAACTGGATCATTTATCAAAGTAAAACTCGCTTTCCCTTCAAGTGGATCTCACTTTATAGTTTTTTCCACAGAACCCCTAAAAAGAAACCCATTTGGATCATTCATTAGAGAGCCAACTGACAATTGGCCTAAATGGGCATTGTATTTGAGAGCTACCCACTGACTTCTGCTGAAGATGCGCGCCAAACTTAAAAGGTTTTTTCAGTTCAGTTCTGGGCAGAGTTTTTCTTGGTGACAGGGCTGCGGCTTCTGCTCCTGCCGCGTGTCGACAATCCAAGGAACAGACAGAGTAGCTCTGGGTCAATTAGAAACACATTTTGGGCGCAACCTCTGAAGAGGCTTACAAACGCCTTACAAACGCCTTTTTTAGAATTTGCCGAACCCAGTTTCCTGAATATACACTAAACGAACTGAACTCTGGAGGAGGTTAGACTAGAAGGAAGAATAGAATGACAAAGCGAACAAGGACGATCCTTATGCAATTTACGCCGACTACTTTTCATTATCATCATTGTCGATTGTCAATTGTCACAATGCACAATGCACAATGGGCCTCTGATTCCTGGTTTAGGCAATGTACCCATTGTACTCTTAGCTTTCTGTACTCTTAGATCTGTGCCCAGAGCCACGTGCACTGCAGCGCACGTCCTACAAAATAATAACTATAGATCCTGCAGAAAGGATGTTGTTTATTGTTGTGTGTTTTGTGTCCGAATCGGTTTCTCGGACATTCACCACACGCTGCGCACACCACATCACTGAGGCTCTGCATATATTTTTGTGCCCACAGTCCATTTTTATTTGTTTTTCGCAATTGTTGCAAAATTATATGCATAAATGTCTGCAACACAGTTGGAAAATGTGTGTGTTTTGAATTGCATTAGCCAGTCTGAGTTTTCACCTCTATTTTTGGAAGTCTTATGCAATGTACATAGCTTGTTTGCTGGTCTTCAAAGGTCCGTCGTTGCATTTAACGGAAGCCGCTTCAGCTGTTTGACTAGCCAGGCTTTGATACATTGATATGTTGGTTACAGGGTATCTTGAAGTAGTTCTAGTTTTTAGACTAGAAAGCACTCTTACTTTTATTTCCCGTTGACCTTGTTCCATGGAACGTTTCAGCAATATTTTTCAATTCTCTTACCCGTTCCATTGGTCATCGTCATCGTCATCCTCCTCGTCGTTGTCGTCGTCATCGTCGTCGTCTGTCATTCGGTGCGGTGCGGTCATAACATTTCATTGCCATCATTTCTTATGCAAATATCCTGTGGCAGCGTTGCGAATTTATTAATTACCCCCCCTTCAAAAAAAAAAATATATATATATATATGTCTGTATATGAATTTTGTTGGTCCAGTTGGTAGATCTGTACCGGCTACCGGTTCCGACTTTTGATTGCGGCAAGTGAAAACGGGGCGCCGCTCTTTGGTGGTGGCTTTTTGTATCGTCCGAACGAAATCTCTGAAACTCGGCGACTTGCTGTGTGTGTATAATTAAAATGTTCAAAAAAGCGACAGTATTCATTTTTATTTATACCCTGCAAACAAAACTGCAACAACTGTCTGTTAACTCTTAAGTTTGTCAAGTTGTAACAAGCAAAGGCAGAAAACTTACCCAAATACCTCTTTTCCCACTCGTTGTTGAGGTGTAAACGAAGTCAGTTAATAGTTGAACATTCGATATCTCCGATTACCTTTATGTTGTAAGAGAATTTCTACGAAACGGATGCTTGATACTTTTTGCGAGGGTATTTGCGCGTCTAATACGTGTTTGACTAGAGCAAATACTTGCTTACTGGTTCATCATAAATTTTCAAAAAGATTGCAATTTTGGCGGTGGATGAGTCTCGGAGTCGCGGAGTGAGCGCGCGCCTCGCCCATTTGAAGTGAGCCGCGGCGTGCGGCAATGACAACCAGCCAGCCAGCCAGCTAGCCAGGAGGAGAATGGCCCAAAAGCTTAATGGCAGACAGAGAGAGGGGTAAATAGGGGGGACCGACGGTTGGATACAATTTAAGTTGTTTTGAATTTTGGCGAGTTTTGGATTTCAGATTTCGGATTTGTATGCTCTGGGAATGTGGCGTGTGGACTACATTAAATTAAGTATGAGGAGTATAAAGCCAACTCGTTTTTGTCAATTTTATATATGTACTATATATAATAATATATATATATATATAAACATATATAAATTTATCTTTTTGGAGTAATTTTCAAATCAAACCAAGGTCCAAGGGCTGCTTGAGGCAATGCGCGTGTGCAGCGGCAATTTGATGAAATGCATATGAAATCAAAAGTGAATTACGACAGAGATCTTCTTCTTCTTCTTAACCCGTCCAACACCAACAACATCTGAGAGAGACGACGACAACTAATTGGAGCAGACACGCAGCGAATTGTAGTTTCACATTTTCATATATATGAATGCAATATATATGATCAAGTTTTGTAGATGGTAGACAGATAGAAGGATAGATGTTTGTCCGCCTGCCCTGCCTCTGCCTCTGTCTTGATGACACACGTCATCATTCTCTAGGCTCTGTAGGCTGCTGCTGCTGCTGATTCTGCTTCTGTTCTCTTGTAGAATTCTGCGTGCGACCCTTGAGGCACCGACGCAATTAAATATTGTAAATTTCATTATAAAAAGCTAAAACTAAAATTAAAGAATCGCAATCAACACGCAGCTATTAACTAGACAGCATTACACCAAGGAATAAACATTAACAACGACAGAGAATACCACACAGAATCAACAGCAAATACTAAAACTGAACAGTTTTTCTTCTCTTACTTAAGATTTGACTTTATCTAACTTTTAATATAGTTGTCTTAAAGCTTGGATACGTTATGGTTACAATTGCGCTTTTTGCTGGCACTTGAATATTAACAGCAAGAAAACAAAACAATTAAAGGAGTCTGTTTTTTGCGTAATTAATTTAACTAATCTCTGTGGCCCAAATTGTGTGGCAAAAGAGGCAGGGTTAAAAGAAAAGAATGCCCCCAGCTAATTGAGACATTTGTCTCTTGCTTGACAGTAATTAAGACTAAGAGCTTGAAGAATTGCTTTTAATTATATGTGTACATGGTAAAGTATAGATTTAACTCTCTCTTTTGTAAGTAAAGAAAGTTATCCGCCTGGTATATATATATATGTATATAATATCTTCACTTTTACTATACCTTCAAGTAGCATCTTTGGCCCACACATACATAATTGTCACACAAAATGTGTAGAATAAAAAGTGATCTCTGTTCAAATTCAATTACTTATATTTTTTAAGCCTCTTATAATCGTCTGAAAAAACTCGAAACTAAGTTAAACGCTTATGTCGTCATCCTTCTCTTCATTTAATCTAGGGTGAACTCAACAAGGAACGCATCGAACATATTATTAGTATTTCAGCTGCATCGAGTCCTAATCAGCTTAGCTAATGAAAACTTCATAAATTGTTACATATATATATATATATAGGAACTGTTCTGTTCCAATTGCAATACGACTAACTATGAAATTTGTTACGTTGCATGCAACACGCAATTGTTGTCCTTTTTCTCTTGCACAATGCATGGAACCGTCGTTGCCTTGTCCTTTTTTCTTGACACAAATTGTGGGCGTTTTAATTGTGTACTTGGGTACATTGGGGTAACTCGGAAAAATAATAGAAAAAATGTGGAAATTGTTGTAACAATGAGAAAATAATAGAAAACGCTATAAGCGTGTTTAATTTACGATCACAGCGACAAGTGGAAATCCTCAATAGAAAAAAAATGCACTTGTTCTGTTCATCTTCTTCGCTGGAAACTTGTGTGAAATTCTCTACGAAATTCTTGATACACTTTAGCTAAGATCTTTTGCCGTCTCAATTGTGTTGTGGAAAACGCCTCAAACTAGACAGTATGCTGCGTTATCGGTGCAAATATCTATAATTGCACTGTGGTTGACAAACTCATGCTCTTGCTCTTCTTTTCGCACTCTCACGCTCTCTCTATCTATCTCTCTCTATTTGGGTTTGGGTGAAATCGCAATAAAGAAGAGGAGGAAAACTGAGGCAAAAAAAATGTCAGCGTATGCTGCAACATAAATTACATTATTCTTTGTCAACATTTGTGAGTCAAAAACGTGTTCGCTGTTCATGTTAAACAAATAACTCACTTGAGCTGTGCTGCTTCTTCCTCCAGCTTGTTGTTGCTTATGCGGCTGTTATTTACGAGACATCAGTCAAAAAAAAGGGGTGGGGAGGGGGGGGGGGTTCTGCCATTTCAGGTCCACAAGATCTCTTTTCATTCAACGGCGTGTTGTAATCAGAGCATCCTTAATAAATCATAAATTTATTCGGGGTCCCCATTGCCTCGCTCCACTCACTAGCCTGCTATACATTCATTGCATGTATGTAAAAGAAGAGCAAGAAGCTCGATCGATCGACTCCTCCATCCTCTCCAGCTCCACTCCAACGGGGCCTCCTCCTTGCCATTTGTTTAGCCTTCGCTCGCTTTACTTACCGCCACATATTATTCTGCATACATACAACATATATATAGTGTGTGTGTGTGTGTGTTTCTTCCTTCTTTCGTTGGGGACCACTCTCATCGCCGTTCGTTTGGCTCTGGCTCTTGTCAAACATATTATGAACTTCACACAAAAAGCGTTCGATTTTGCACCGTTTGCTGTCGAGCCAGTTTTGTCGAATGTCGCCCAATGCGACCGCCACCAAAGTGACCCTTCTTGTCCTTCTCTCGCTTCGCTGGCAAACTCCCCAAACTCTCCCCATAATCCTACATCACATTGATGATGATATTGTACTTCATCTTCAGCTCTTCTGTCTGCATACATTAAACCTACATACATATCATGTTGGCTCAGAGACCTCAATGCAAAAATTCCAAAAAAAATATTTAGTTAAGCTCAATAAGCAGATACCCTTTTAAAACCATTGCGACTACTGTCATTGCATTCTTGCTGACTATAATTTTCCTTATAGATTTATAGGTGGAAAAACATTTCATGCCTCTTAACATCTTAAATGTTTATTAAAAACTAACCGCAAACCCGGAAACAATAATTCGATAAACACGCCATGAAGATGTTGCCCCCAAAAACTGAAACCCAGAGCTAAAACTGAGATGGAGATTGGCAGATTGGCAAAAACCGTTCGTTTTGCTGTTGGCTGTGTGACGAATTGATTGCAACACAAGACACCCAACAACAACAACAAAAACAATAAGCGAAATTGACTTTAAAACAAAACGACGCCCCCAAGAGCACCTTCTGCCTCCCTGTTCCTTCACCCAAAGAAACGGATATGCGTATGCCAATTCATTTATCTATTAATGAGCAGTCGCAGTGTGCAGTGTGTGTGTGTGTGTAAGAGAGGGAGAGAGAGAGAGAGAGCAAGTTGACCAGACCGGAAATACGCGTGGGAGTCTTTTGAAAGGTTTTGAGCGGCAGCAACAACAGGCAACGGCAACGGCAACAGCAACATGTCTTGTTAAAGCGGATGAAGCTTTTTAGCCTAGAACTGAACTGAAATGCATCCGCTAAATGGAGGACCTCAACTTGCAATCGTTGTTCTCGATTGTTCTCATTTGTAGTTGGTTGTTGGTTGCTGCTTATCTTAACTGAACCATCGCGAATCGCATTGCAGCGTCCCATTGTCGGCTTCCGTCGCAATCTCCCCCCCAAAAAACCCCAAAGCACACAGACAGAGACAGCCACAAAATCTTCCCCTCGTGTTTTTCATTCTTTATGTATTTTTATTTTTTTTTGTCTTTTGTCGGGGGCGCAATCTGTAAATTGCCGACTTTGTATATACATATTCTCTCGATATATTTCATTTTGGTTTTTTGTTTTTCTGGTTGCATTTTGCGCATATCTCAAAATTAGTTCGATTGGACAATCGATCGATCGATGGTTCGGAATTGGCGGCATTCAATTGCAAAACCAACGGCACAATAAATACAAAATCTTTTCCTTTCCATATGCAAAAATGCGTCAAGTAATTTACCTTATTTTTATTCTCCTGATTTTACCATCTCCGTTTCTGCAGAGCTTCCCTCTTTCAAAAATCGTTTGCATAATTTATTAGCTTTTTTTGTCGGTCACCATTTGTCGCAAGTACGGTTAAGGTATACAGTTGGGTTTTCTGATAATCGAATATGAAATGTTATGGATTGCATAATTTAAAATCCATTATAAGCCCTTAGATAAAAAGATATTCAACAAAAAATAAACTTATTTACTAAACTTGGCTTATTTATATTAATCATGATTAATAAGCTTTGATGAATATTTTCATCTATTTCTTTTTTTAAGCTTAGATTTTCTTCTGAAGTCTATTTAATTTTTGTAAAATTTTTCTTGTGCATCCGTATTGAATCTTTTTTTTCTAACTTTATCGGAACATTATAAATTTCTCCTCTTCTATGTGAGAATATTATTATTTTTTTCCTGTTTTTTGGTTAATAAATTTGCAAAGAATAAAAAGTTGTTTTGGTTTTTGTTTAAAGTAATCAGTTTAATGTCCTCCATGTTTGTATGTTAAGGATTCTTAAATGTAATTGTCTTCCATGTTATAAACTAGATATATATTAATGTTAAGCAGCCTTATAAACTATATAAAAACCAGGCACATTGAGCGCTCCTAAAATTAATTTGTACACATAATATTCTTGCAAAAAAAAATGGTTGAAAAAAATGTCTTAAAATCTAGAATAAATACTTTAGTGGTTGCTGAGGTAATAATAGTAATAATACTTTGCCAGGCTTTTGTGGGTTATGGTTACGATTGAGTGTGGGTCTGACTAGTTGTGTGGTAGGGGCGGCGTGTGTGTGTGTGTTGAAGAATGATTCACATATCGTCCTGCCACAGGGAGATGTAGTCAAGTATGTCATCATCTTCGGCACCCGAACTGCACGAATGATTGGGATAGTCTTCATAGCTGGCAGTGCTGGACTCCAATTTAGGTTCAGCGGGTTGAAAATAGTTGCTGCTACTGCTGGTGCTGCAGGTAGAGCTGTTGCTGCTGCTGCTGCTGCTTGGAGATATGAGCTGCAATTGCTGTTGCAACGCTAAGAATTGCTGCTGCTGTTGCTGCAACTGTTGCTGCTGATAGTTAAACTGTTGCTGCTGCTGCTGTGTTGGCGGTTGCTGATGTTGCTGATGTCGCTGCTGTTGCTGCTGATCGTTGTCGTCGATGACGCGTTGCAATCGTCGTATATACTCAACAGCCATGCGCAATGTGCTGACCTTGCTGAGTTTCTTATCGGCGCCGGGTCCAATACCACGCCGCCCATTGCTCAGATCGGCAATGATGGCAACGGGAATATGTTGGCGCAGTTGGCTGAAGCCATTGTTAACCTGCTTGACACGATTGCGTTCTCGTGCATTGCGACGCACAACCGAACCACCGAACGGTTGCTCCTGCTGCTGTTCCTCATCCAGCAGCAATTGTTGCTGCTGCGGTTGCTGATAGCATTGGTTTGGCTTAGTGTAGGGCGCCAAACGTTGCTGGTGATGATGGTAGTGGCTACGGATTTGATTTTCGCTGCCTAGTGCCATTTTATTAAGACGATTTTTTACTTGGTTTTTTTTTGGTTGAGGCTTTAACTTTTGACTTGGCTTGGTAGTTGGCCCTGCGAGCGTTGTCGCTGTTCTGATGCCCTTCCCTGCGCCGTGTGCGCTATTTATAGGGGACCACGAAGCTACGAATCTCACCTGCCTGCCTCTGCTGCTGCTGCTGCTGCTGCAGCTGGCTACCTGTGTTCCAGACAAAAGGTGCAAACACGCCAAACCAAAGAAACCGAAGCTATCCGAACCAACCAAGTAGTAGCAGCAGCAGCAGCAGCAACAGCAGCATCAACCACTCAAGGATCACTCAGTGTGAAACACAAAAAACACTCACTCATCTCTATCTCTCTCTTGCACTCGTTTCATCGCTCTCTTTCTCTCTCTCTTTGAGCTGGGAATAGTTTTGAAACTTGAGTGTTTCTTTGCAGACTGGGAAGAGTTTTGGTTTTCAGCTGCCTTTGATTATGCGTCTGTGTGTTCATTGACTGGTTCCCTCTTCTTTTTTTTTCTCTATTGCTTTTGCTCTCTTACTCTCTCACTCTCTCTCTCTCCCTCTGTCGCGTGCCGGCTGTGAACCGGTCTGTGGTGGTCGTGTGGCGACTTTGGAGCCCCAAAAGCCGACAGCAGCAGCAACTGCATACACATACACAGATATACTTTTAACGTTTAATGCATTAATAGCCAAAGCATCAGGGGTTGATCGTTGATCCTAGGGACCAACTATATATATGCATGCCTGCATATACCAATACATATAGAATACACATTCAAACGTATATGCATAATTTAGGAGCTAGCTGTTGCTACTCCCAAGGTCTTCTAGCTGCTGCTGCTTCTGCTGCTGCGCCCCGGAGGCAGTTATCTATTAACACTTCTAATGCCTCGATCTCCTTTATTGGCAACGTCTGCACGGGACGGGACAGGACTGAACTGTGGGGCACCCGTTGTCTGGCAAGGACAAGTTGCACAGCACTCAAAAGCATTTGAAAAGTATTTAGCATTCAGAATGTGCCATTTAGCATTTAATATATATTTGGCATTGTTTTGTTGTCGCAGCGAGAGTTGTGTCCTTTGCCATTCCGACTTGGCTGGTTGCACGCTAAGCCAAACCGTGTCAAAAGCGATTGACATTCGACATTGGCTCAGCTCTCATGCTGCGCCTCATTTAACACTTCGTTCAGCAGCGACACCAGCACCAGCATTGTGGGCAGCGGGATATGACATAGCATTGCATAGTTTGTATATTGCCCAGATGTTCCGAGTTGACCAAATGGTCAACAACAGATTCGCAACATCTCAGACCGTAGCATCATTGTTGATGCAATACAAATTTGTTGTGTAGTAAAAATATCTCAGGTTTAAATTTCAGTTGTGTATTAGTAATTTTGAACGTTTGCCAGGAGCTTGATAGTTCCCTTTAGTTTGTTTTGCTGTGCTTTGATTTGGTGCGGCACGCCTAATGCTGCCTGAACAGGCGACAATAGCGGAGTCCACAATTGACTGATAGAAAACGACAAGCGAATACGCTTTCCTTGAGGTCTATAAAAGCACCTCCACTTAATCATGATTTCTTGCTTACTTGAGAATAATTTTATGAAAGACTCTTTGTAATTTAGTGTCTTATAGTTTTTTGAAGTCTTTCGTGTAAAGTGGTAAAGCTCATGCCATAACCAATGCAGAACCGAGCTTGTAATCAACAACTGCAGTGAGGATGCCGCAGCCGCTCAAACGGCTTAAAGTTATTTGTGTGTGTGTGAGAGAGACTGAGAATTTGGGAACAGGGTCGCATAAATAAGCAACAACAATATCGAACAGCATGCAGATATATTAAGCGATCGACGGCAGCAGGAGCAGGAGCAGGCGCTATCATTATCTGACACAAAAATTTAATATAAATTATGTTGACATGTTGGCTTAAATATGTATGTATTACCTATATATGAGAGTGCAAAGGGGAAACCTTTGGCGGATAATTGAGCCAACGCCTTAGCAACCGCCACCACCAACAACAAACAACCAATACTATATTAAGTTCAATATAATTGCTAGTAAGACACGGCAACAAAATGTAAGCCCAAATGTTGGAATCGACAAATGAATCCATACATACAGCAACTGAAACGCTGGCGCGATATTCGCGCGAATGAAGTCGTCATTAATATCGACTTGGGCCTGTCAATAACTTGACATCGCATCATCATTTCGCTGCTGCTTCTTCTTTTTTTTGTTTTTTGGGCTTTTTCTTATTCATTTTTTGCTGTTTTTGCACACTTCTTCTTTACTCAAGCGGCTCCTGGAACTCTTTTTTTATACGCGGCGATCATTCGAATATTTTGCAGTTACACTTTGTTGTTGTTGTTGCTGTTGTAGTTGTTGCTGTCTTAAGTTTCTTCATCGTTTTTGGATGTTGTTGTTGCCAACTTTCAGACACTTTGCGGTACGATTTTTGACGCGCCCCAAGCCAAGGTCGAGCTTCCAGGTATTTGTTGCAGTTGTTGTTGGTGTTTTCATTACTGCACTGTTGCACTTTGCATAAGTTTAATGTTAATCACATTTCGACTGTGTCATCTTGAGTTTATTTTTTTATTTTCATGCATGCATCTACAGTATGTAATTTTAATGATGATGGGTAGAGAAACCGCAAATTCAAGAAGTCCAAGCAATTTTTGATTACCTTCTCTACTGGAATCTTAAATTTTCAAGAGTAGAAAGGAAAAAGAAGTAAAAAATCGCTTAAATAGAATTTCTTTAGAGGAAAAGTACGATATACTTTACTTACAATCGGGTGACTTAAGTTCGTAAATACTACAATTATATGCCCTAAATTTTCTGATTTTCAACTCTCCTGTTTGTTTCCTTCATCTATTTATTCGATTTCATATATATTTCTTATTTGGTTTTATTTCACTTTTACTCCCATTCATCACTCTTCCTCTTGTTCTTTTCTTTCTACTCCCTTTGCTTTAGAATTTTCTTCCTGTCTCTTTATTTTCAATTTGTTTCCAAATTTCGTTTCTTCCATCAAGCTATGGCTTTCCCTTTTACTTTCCTCTTTCTCCTTTGTCGCAATCTATTGTCTTGTTTCCCTGTACGTCGTCTTCCCCCTTTTTTCTAACCCACTTGCTTCTTCAGCTTTTCTTTTCGCATTTTAATTCCTCCTTTTCTTTCCAGTGACTCTTCCTCCTCTCATTTCCCTATCTCTACCTCTTTCTATTACCTATCACTTTTTCTGATCCTTTCCCCATTTTCTTTCTCTCCTTTTTTATCTACCTCTCTTTCAGGCCTGTCTGTCCGTCTTACTCCCTACATCCCTCTTTTTGTTTCTATCTTTCTCTATCTGTCTCTCTGTCTCTTTCTCACTGTATATTTGTGTGTTTATCTGATCATCAAAATGTTTGACATCTCGGCTGTCAACTGTTCATGGGCATCAAATTGCCGCCTTGATTGCCACATAAAAGCATGAAAGCCGCTCAAAAGCTAAAAGAAACATCTAAAACTGTAGATGAAACTGAAGCCACTCTCGCGAACTACTGACACCCACTCGGAATGGATGGTTGGTGGATTCTGCTTGCTGCTAACTGCTTCTGAAGAAGCTTGTTGCCTAACTGATTTATGTGCGGCTGTCAGCGGGCTTTTTGACTTCTAAGGTGCGCATTTTGACGCCGCCGCCGTCAATTCTATTTGGTCACATTCACAATGAAATATTTATGGCCAGACAAGGAAAGGGCAGGTTTGAAGGGTAACAAAGCGGTAAGCGGGTGCAGCAGGGTATCTGGTCTGTGTGTGGATTTTTGATTAATTGTAATGCGAGAACTTTGATTAATTGCGGCCACGTTTTATCGGCCCCCAAAAACATAACAATTTGTTTTCGTGTCATTGCATTAAATCAATGTGCAAGGCGAAGGAAGCCTGCCCTCAATGAAGGAGCTGCTGCTTGGTGAAACGCCTCAATTTTCTCCCTCCCTCCCCCCATTCCTGTGGAAGCGTGTGATTGTATGACCAACACCTCGTTGGGCACTTTTGGTATCGATATACTGAAGATATCGATAGTATTTATGAGTTGACTTTACAAATTTATGAATGGCCCTCAAACCTGATGAACGAACACAAACGATCCGCAAAACAGAGCTGTTCAACAGCTTCTTCCCTTCTTCCCTCTCTACTCTGCCTTTGTGCCTTCGTGCCTTTTCGGTGTAATTATGCAAAAAGTTGTCAAATGCGGCCGAGGTACAAACAAGGTACAGACTAAAAGGGCTTGGGTCTTGGAGGGGGATTCAGGGGCGGGGTTAGGCTCCTGGTCGCTGGGACTATCAACAGAATGTAATCAACAAAAACAACAACAGCGGCAGCAGCAGTCAAAAGTTGACAACACAAAATAATTCGGCTAAAAATTAACCAAAAAATTATACCAGTTTTTTGCTTTAGACTCGTGAGCAATTTACATGTCTATCTCTCTCTTCCTCCCTCTCTGTCGCTCACTCTGTATAGCTCTCTATCTGTACTCCAACTCCCCACTGGTTCTCCCTTCAGACCTCCTCGTCCTCCTTCCTCTTTTGAAGCAAAACCAATCAACGCGTCTGTCAGTCGCAGAGCTGTCTTCGTCGTTGTTGTTGTTGTTGTTGGTGTATGCCGCTTATCGGTAGCCGCGCTGAAATCAGCTTCTGGCACTCACGATCACGCAGCAGCAAACCAAACCAATCCTACTATCCCCCTCTCCAACCTTCACCCACCACCCCGTTGTAAGTTAAGTCAACCCATTGGACGACCCTTTTGGCGATCCGTGCTCGTTGCTCCTGTCACAATTACAACAGCAAGTGCAGCCGACTAATGACAACCACAACGACGATCGCACAGTGAAGCAAACAAATGTTTCAAGAAATCGTTGTCACAAATATTTGATACTCTCCTATACAAAATCACTAACTTAATGCCTTGTGCCCACTGTGCGAAGACTGTGTGCCCAACGTTGACACGGGGGAAACTTGATATGGCACACACGAGTCTCAGGTCTCGAATCTTGGCCCGAGCCCTGGGACTTTTGACTTGCGTCGTCTTGGCGTGCGCGTGCAGTGCAATTAACTTTGTTGTAAGGCAGCAACACTTTGACATTGACTGGACTTGCCCAGTGGCAGAGCAAAGGAGGGAGCGGGAGGGAGGAGCGTAGAGTGCAGGGAATAGTGCTTGGGTTGGTTGGTTGGTCTTTAAGAGGCACACGGCGACAATTTCACCTGTTGCTGCAAACTGCGAACCGAACGAACTGTGCGAACTGACACAGTAACTTATATATTATTTGCATGCGCATCTGCAGGTGAGCTCGATGATGATGATGATGATGATGATGTCGAGTCTGAACTTGTTTGACCAAGATTGAGGATTGAATGTGGTGCTGCCACGTGCATAGCTGGAAAACTAGAAATGACAAGTGGGTGGGTCAAACGGGTCAGCGAGCTAATTGGACCAAGCAACCATATCAGGTGCATTGTTGCTAAATCTTGTTAGGCAAACATCAGGAACGCCCGCTGTGAGAATTGCCTTTCGAACTCATCATCGCACCAATTAAATGTGGGTCAAATTGCAATTATTTGTAATTTTTTTTTTGTTCCCCGAGTTTGCAATGTTTGCAGCTTAGCACATCATTAGATGTAGCAGCAACATCAACGAGGAGCAGGAGCAGGAGTCAGGCTGGAGTCAGGCAGGAGTCTAAAGTCTCCATTTTTATTTTTTTATTATTGTAAAAATTTGTTGTTGTTGTAGTCAATGGGCTGATTGCGTGCGCCGGCGTCAGAGAACGTCAGTCAGTGCGTTAACTGATTTTCATTGATTAATTGCCATCATTAGCATATGGGAAACGACGGCATGATTGATATGGAAACTCAAAAAGGACGCCCCAAACATGGAGCTGTCGAGAGTTGAAGTTGAAGTTGCAGTTGGACCTAGTGACCAGCGACCGGACCACCAACGTTGCAATGTGGAATGTGGCTCTTAATGTGCGCCCCTTATAAAGGCAAACAGCAACAAGGCAACAAAATTTACTGCAAGTGTACTGCACCGAATGCTTAGAGACCTAAGGAGCATTGCATGCTACATAAGCTTAAAGGAACAACAACAGCAGCAGCAGCAGCAGGAGCAAGAGGAGCTGGCGCGCTAATTGTTAACAAATTGTTGGGCCCAACCTGTGGCAAGTGAATCGGGGCCAAAAGGCAACAACTGCAGCAAAGCTCAAACGTTACAAACGACAACACGCAATCTCTGGCCCAAGGAATTGGAAGTTGGGCTGGCTGGGGTTGGGCTGTGCATTGTGCATTGTGTGTTGGACACACGCAATCCTCGCGTAACTGAAAATCCATTACAGTCAAAGCCAAAAAGGGTCACGACACGACCAGCAGCAGCAGCAGTTACAACGTGCGCAACCAAAGCTGTGCACAGTAGCGACAGATTTGAGACAGACTCAGATTTGCAATCTCAACTCTATATTGCTGGCGGTTCTGCTGCTTTTATTAGATGGCAAACAACAAAGTTGCTAAGACAGCAACAGCAGCAATTGAAAATGGTTAATTTTATAGGGTCGAAGATGCTTTTTCCTTTCCACAACTTCAATTAAACATTTTTATTCCTTTTTTTTAATTGGCTCTGGGTATAAAAGTGAATTTATTGTTAGTGTTAGGATTTTGACTTTGTGAGTAATGCCATTGGGTTTATTAGCTAATTGCAGATTTACTAGCATATCTTCTATATCACTCTACTACTGTGGTTTCTTCATCTCTTTCACTTGTTCATATCAAAATGATTCCATTCGACTCCAATTGCACACCTGCAGATACTCAGAAAAAGCTGACTAAAAAAGTTTCTTGTTCAGAAATAATTTTTAATGAAGCAGATGATGTTTCGGCTTTAATCTCACCTAGAAAACCCATCTAGTCTATTAAATTTTAATCAAAATTCAATAGCACTAATTTCTAAGACCCATTGACACGTTCCCTTTTATGTTTCCTGTGCTGTTGATTTTTCATGGGCTTCGCTAAAGTTTCTTTAGCTTTTTTTTAGCTAATTGGCCGACCATAGGTTGTATCTTATGGGCATGTAAGTATGTTATCAATGGCTAGATGGCCGCCCCATAATCTGCAACCATCATCATCAGTATCAGTAATGATGAGAGGAGTATGAGAGGGAGAGGAGGGGTTCATAAATGCTGCTGCCAATGCTGGCGGGGTCCCAATAACTTTCCATCATGCAGTTTCAATTTCAATATTAAAAAGTGTAAGCGAAAAACAAAAACAATGCGATGCGACAGTGGCAATTGAACGATCGCTTCGACTGCTGCCTCATCCTCGTTCGGATGGGTAAAAGTGAGTAACTACCTGTTTTATATATTATTTTTGATGCTTGGGATGAGCGCAACAAGTGCATCGAAGTGCATCATCGCTGCTGGCTGCTGTTGAATCGATTGTTTTCTGCCGTGGGGCAACATTGGAAATTCATTTTCACTCTGGGCGCAGCCGCAAGGGATCCAACCGATGATGATCATCGTCATAATGAACTCGATTCGACCGCAGGCAAAAGTGTGCTCCAGTTTAATTGAAAGCGGTTTTCAAGTAACGGCCTTGATGGTCAACAACAACAACAACTGTGGAGCACATGCTTCGAGGTGTGAGCTCTTTGTATCAGAGCACTTGCCCCAGCTCTTGTTGTAAATGTACAAGTTATTGGTTGTTGTTGTTGTTGTTGATATAGTTTGCTTTAATATTGATTGTATTGATGAAATGGAAATTTGTCAATTCTCACCTGGCACAAGCTGAAACAACAACACAAGGGCAGGCGAAGAGAGGGGACACATTTTTGTGGTCTGACCCCAAAGATTGCTTGGATGAGCTTTTTCTTTGCGGCTAACTTTCAGTTTTGAATTATGCCCCACAGTCAAGGACGGTGGCCTGCAGGCAGCAGCCAGCAAGCAGGCCAGCATTAAAAAAAAGGGAAAACAGAGCAGGGAATACAACAAAAAAAAAAAAAAATGGAAAAAGTCTTTAAGATAAGTGAGAACAGACCTACAAGGGTTTAAACAACTCAATCAAATAATATGCAGCCCTATCTCTTTCTCACACATTCAGAGTGGCCTACTTCCTATCGGCCTTAGAGACAGACACGAATAACCTTTTAATTAAACCATGCAACAGTTATATGGCAAAGAGAACGATAACACAAAAATCGTTTGACGCTCTTCACGCGTGTTTCGTCATATCTCGCATATCGCGCATATAAAACTCCGTAAAGCGAAGCTAAGCGAAGCCTTAAGCCCAATACCCAAAAACCCGATCCGCATCCGTATCCGTTTTTATCGCTCTGCTGCATGGCTGCATGGATTGTCGCACGCAGCGTTTGTTGCACTTGCAACCAAACAACCCAACGTTTGTTGTTATCAATGCTTCCAAAAAGGCAACCAAACCAAACCAAACCAATTCCATTCCTATAAGCGAGTGAGCCTTTCATGAATGAGACTGTTGTGGCCGCTTGACATTTGCCAGCGATTAGATTGGCAGCGTTTCCAATACCCTATATATGGTAAGGGAAACGATAGGAATGGGGTGGACTCGCATCGATTGGGATCGAAAGTCTTAAAGTTTTCGAAAATTAAAATGCGAATAGCTTTTACAAGAATTGAGAATAAAATGGAATAAAACTTCAAACTTTGGGATGAACATTTTAATTTTAAAAGATAATCCTCCAGTTACTTTCTCTAACATTTTCGTGCGTAGTATATTTCAAGTCGTTCCAAGAAGAACGCTCTCTATGGCAATTCTGCATGCAAGCGTTCTAAAGTGTTGTGTGTGTGTGTGTGTGTTTATATCTCACATCTTTCTTTAAGGCCGCGATGGAGAGACAAGTACATTAGTTGCTGCACACACAGCTGCGTTGTGTTGTCAGCTCTTACCTGGCCGCAGCACAGAAGATAGCACAAGATACAATTGTATCTCTCTTTGACCAGAGTCTTGGGTTTTTGTGTGGCTACACGCAACACTTGTTGACGAACTGACTGACTAACTTGGCTGACGACTGACTATTGGTTTGTCTGTCTGTCCTGGCTATCAGCAGCAACAATTTTTATGCGTCTGCCACCAACAACGTCGCTGCATGAGGGGGGGAGGGAAACAAAAGTGGGCTGTTCGTTGCAATGCGAACAATTTCGTGTTGTCCTTTGAAGTTGCTTTCATTAAAAAGACATAAAATGTCAATCAAGATAATTTCGCCGTTTCTCGCTTCTGGCTCGCTTTTTGAGCCATTTAAATTGCCAACTTTACAAAAAAATATTTTTTGGTTTTATTTTCTTTTCCCCCCTTCTGTATGGGTTGTGTTAATTAAGCGATTAAGTTGCACTTTCTTTTTCCAGGATAATGCGCAAGTTATTCGCTAGTGTACTCTTGAGTACTTACACTCTCTTTTTTTGATCTTCTTCTTCTTCCGACGACGACGACGACATTCTTCACGCCTTCACTTTTTATTTATTTATTTTTTGAGTACAATCAATTACGACTCTGTTAAATGCGCATAAAATTTGTTGCATTGTTCGATAAAATTAGCGTCGCTTTTAATTGAAAAACGGTGAACGACAAACTTGTAAAATGACTTAAGCAACGAACTTTACAATCGAATGACTTAAGCAGCGAACTGGGCAACAAACTTAAAAGTAATTTTTTTTTCGCTGCTGCTTGTTAAGATTAAAAGCTGCTGCGACAGCTGCACAGCGTGTCGCTCAACAATTGTTGCAAAATAATAAAGAGAGAGACAGAGAGAGAGAGAGAAAGACGGATAGGATAGGCCTGGAGAGACCCCAAAAGAAGCAAACAATCGCCGCCCGCTGCTTGTTGGCGCCTTCAATTAAGTAGCTCTATTTGCAATTAGCAACATCAGCAATCCTATCCCCCATCCCTCTATCCGCCTGGCCTCCTTCTCTCTTTTTCTGCGTTAACCTTGTGCTTGTTGATCAGACTTGGAGTTGAAATTAATGCTGCCTCAAAACGGAAGCCATAAATGGCAGCTTGATATTAACGCCCGTCTAGCATAACATTAGCAGCAACAGCAGCGAATTTGTGCGTTTTTTTTTTTAACTCGAACCCCTTTTTTGGCGGATTTATTGCATTTGAATATGCGAAGCCGGCATAACTAATGATAGTCGTTTGTTGCTGTCCTGTCCTGTCCTGTCCTTGTTATCGTCGCGACTATCTCAATATTTGTTTAAGCTGAGAGAGATCACCGAAAATTTCTATAATTTGCATGTGCGGTTTTTGCTTCGTTGTGTGGCACTGTGTTTGTTTTGTAAGGGATCGGGATCGGGATTCGAGCGAGATCCCTTCTTCAAAATCCTTGTTGGCCCCTAACTATGTAAATCATCATTCGGGCAACCGCAAATTAGCCACACGTATGCATTGGATTTTAGCTTGTGTCCGTTTCTCGTTAACGGACAAGGCATGCGGCTGTTGCAGCAGCTTCTTTAACTTCTTCTTCTTCTACTCCTCCTTAATGCTTTTCAATAAATTGTCCCGAAGACCGAGAGTGCGAAAGAGCGAAAGAGATGTGCCAGCAGAAGCAGAAGCAGACGCGTTAATAGAGCAAGTGTTGTTTTGCTCACTTTTGGCGTTAAGTGTTTCGCACAGCAGCCAGCCAGCCAGCAAGCAAGCAAGCCAGTCAGTCAGTCAGTAGTAGTAGCTTGTGTGCGATGCGGGTTACGGTGGTGTGGGGTGGTGTGGGGTGTTGAAGGTACGATGTAGTTTTCGTATTCGTAATCAAAAAGTAAATAAATGCCGGCAGTCAACGGCTGCTGTTGATTTTGGTCTGGTTGTTGTTGTTGTTGTTGTTTTGGCTGCTGCTGCTGCTGCTGGCTTTCGCCTCGTTTGTTTGTTTTGCTGCGGTTTTATTTTTCTGTTGAGATTTTGCGCGAAAGTCACTAGTGGCCAGCAGCATCAGCATGCCACGCCCACAACAGCCGCCCTGCAAATGTACATATGCATACATATATAAATCATGAGCACAAACTGAACTGAACTGAACGAACCCACAGCTTCACAGCACAGTTCCCCTTTTTGGGCTGCCTTCTTTGCCAGCATCTTACTCTTGTAATTATGTGTGAATTTTGGCACAGCCATCATTTTTGTGGCACCCCTTTACAACTCCTCTCCGCCCTCCCCCTGACCGAAAGCACTCAGTCACATCTCCTCAGAGCGGGCGTGTTGCTTGCATGCAAATGAATGGGCCAGCCAGACGGAAACGAGTTTTTTTTTCATTTTTCTTATGCTGTCATCTGGAAAATAATGTTTGATAATATTATAAATAATACTTTGTATGTTTTGTATACTATGTTTTATTTATCAAGTAAATACCATCAATACATCTTTTTACCATGAACACCTACTGCAATTACTAATGTTTCTGCCTTACATTTTATGGTTTTTATGAGCAGCCCAAAAGTGTGCAATGAATTTTTAGAGATTATTAAACTGCAACTCAGCTGTACGCTAGGGTATTCCCTAGTAATGCTAGTAATAAATGAATTCATAAAGGAAAACTGCGAAAAATCAGTTAAATACACTTTTTTTTATTTCAAATTCATTTATTCGTAATACTTTACATTGAAGTGTAATTCTTGTTTTACTGAAAAAGATACCAGTCATTGCCTTAAGATGAGGTTTAAGCACCTTCAAACATAGGTAGCGCTGGTGTCTGAACATGTATCTTTAAAAGCGCCAATGATTGTTTGTAGATGGCGCTGGCAATTTAAGATGTATCCCGCATGGTTTCCCATATATAGAGAATACTTTTTAGCCTCTTTGTTAAATCGATAAACCACAGGTGGCGTTTTCTTTTTAAACGTGACTGAGTTATTTAAGGCTACACAACATTAAAACAAGTAAGAAGGCTCTAGTCGAGATATCCCGACTAGACGATACCCTGATCCCTATACTTCACGCGTACAGTCAGTGCTTGCAAGTACGTGTGTGTGTGTACGCGCATACTGCATAGTGCATACAAAACTTCAATGTCCCATATCTCCGGTGTTTATTAGCCGATTTCGATAAAATTTCACAGATTGTCATTATTTTGTTTTATAATTCAAATTGCATCTCAAAGTTTTCCAAATTCAAGATTTTGTTGTTATCGATCCCATGTGTATATCGGAAACGGGAAGAGTTATCGAAAATCGGGAAGAAACTTGTACTGCCTAGGGATTAGGCGAGCTTAAGTTCCAAATCTGGAGTCTCTAGCTCTTATAGTCTCTGAGATCGACGCGTTCATACATACAGACAGACGGACAGACGGACATGGCTATATCGACTCGGCTTTCGATGCTGATCAAGAATATATATACTTTATAGGGTCGGAGATGCTTCCTTCTACCTGTTACATACTTTTGCACAACTTCATTATACCCTTTTTTCCCATTTTTAATGGGATCAGGGTATAAAAAGTAAAAAGCCCAGGTTATCGCCAGCTTAAAACGGTTTTAACAAATTCCCAAAAATATTAAAATAGCCAAGCTTTAAAAAAATGTTATTCTTTATTTCTCTTAGCTAGCTAAAATAGCCATTTCTAGAAGACTAAAAGTTCATGTTTAAAATATTTTGCAAAAAAAAAAATATAATAATAAAGTATACAACTATAGATATAGTTTACTTGTGTGAATGTGTGAGAGTTGTGTGTGTGTGTGTGAGTGTAATGCATATCAGTTTTACAGAGAAAGCGAGATAGATAGATAGAGCGCGGCAGTTAGTAAACAGTTTCTAGCCCTAATGATGATGATGCCACCAGCCAGCTTGACGTGCATTCACATAACTCCTTAAACCCTCTCGCTGTGCACCTGGCTGATGGGAGGGAAAGAGATGGGGTCCACTCGTCTCATAGTTGAGTCCATTGTGCTGATTAAAGACATAGGCCTTGGGCACATCCAAGCCTTGAGATACGCTTACACTCGAGATGGTCTGACCGGGCAATGATTGCTGCGCAGCTGGCAAATAGTTGCGAGTTGGCTGTGGTGCTGGAGCCCAGTTTGTTGAGAGTTGTGGCTTGGGCGCCGGGCGCAGATAGGATGGCGTGTAAATGGGTGGTCCTGCTGGTAGGCTAGGCTGTTGTGGCAGCTTTGGCTGCTGTGGCAGCTGTGGCTTGGGCAACGCAACGGAATTCGATGGACCATACGCATTGTTGCGAAGATCACAAACCGTGTTCTCAATGAGAGCGCCCAGCGGGGCCGTATAAATGCGGAAATTGACATCATTATAGTCGAGATCGGATAGCAAAAAGACGGGCATACGATCCGATAGCACCCAAACATTCTTATTCTCATCGATCTTAACATCGGCTGGGAATACCAAGCCCACATCATCGCGATCCACAATGCCATGGAACTGTGGTGTATAGGGCATCGAAGAGTGCCAGCAGCCGACAGCATTCTGATCGATCAGATTGAACAACTCAACGCCATCGTCACTCATAACGCGTGCCGTTGTGTGAGCATTTCCACCACGCTCATCCAGAGCAATGAAGTCATGATAGCTATCCTCGGTACGCGATTCATCGCGAAGGATTCGTGTGGAGACCGCAAACTGACGATGACTGGCCAACGGGCTGAAGTACAAAGTGCGATAGCCATCTGAACGGATCGGCGACAGGGCAATGCCAAAGATGCCCTCCTCACCCCACTGGAAGTTCAGGCCAGCGACGTTGTAATCGCCACGCAGGGGATCCGGGAAGAAGTATGAGTGGGCCGAGAAGCGCCAGGATTTATTCTGCTCCCACGAGTAGGCAATCAGACCATAGCCAAGTTCATCCGAGAAGTAAGCGAAGGCATCGTCACAGGTCTTGCCAATATCGACAGCAATATTGGCAACAAACGTATTCGGATTTGTATCCTCGGCACGCAATTCATAACGTCGGATACGTGTATTTGTTGTCAGATCGAAGACATTAACGGCATACGGACAGGGATTTGTGGTCGTGTTGCCAATACCCACAGTGCCCGTATCGAGTACCCAAAGTCTTCCACACTCATCGACCTTGATGCGATAGGCAGTCGTTATGCCGTTGGCGCAATCTCCAGCCGTATTGCTACGCCAATCCGGATACGGTATCAGTTCGGGTGAGCCCGTCAAGCTATGTTCCATATTGATGTACGTCAACGTTGCCGGAATGCCTGCAAACAAACATTTGTATATATATATTAGTTATGTAATGCGGTAAAAGATTAACAAACACAGGAAATTCAATAAGTAACTGTGCTTTTGGGTTTGAGTTATGATGCTTTCAGAGGCGCAAAAGATTACAAATAAGTGTTTGACTTGTATTTATTAGCTTTTCATATGCTTGCGATATAATTGACGTGCAGATGTGTGACCAATTAACCTCCGTCCTGAGTCGCCACGTAAAATAGATAGTTGTTTATTATCCTTATGCAACACGCACTGGCCATTATATATGGTCTTTGGCTATTAGGCTGAAGCCTGCGACTCCAAATCCGGATCCTCAATATGTTAATTGACGACTGGGTCGCTTAGATAACTAATCTAGCTGTTTTATTGCTGCTGCTGCAGCCGTAAATAAGTAAATGTGAATGAACGATATGCTAAAAAAAAAAAAAAAAAGAAACTAAAGTGCCACTGTTGCAACTCCTCACATAGCCAAGTTGAGTGCTAGCAATTTGCGATGTCATTATCTACATTTGAGCAACCGAGTTCACATCCACATCCACATGTCATATCATCATCATCATCGTCATCGTCATCGTTAACAACGCCAGCTTTGGCAGCTTTTTAACGTTTCCGCTCCAGTTGACAAGGCGCCTGTCGGCATGCAGTTATAACCAGTTGCGGGCGTGCGACATCGCTTGCCACTTGTCTTGGCCAATTCTCTCGTAAAGTGCTTTGCCTGCCTTCATCTGCACCCCTTCATCATCATCGCGCGCATTGTCATTGCAAGCAAGCATGATAAGCAACAATTGGTTGCAGCATTAAGCTCATAAAGTTTGTTTTATTTTTTTATTTATTTATGATCCCCAACAAACAACAACTATTAATATTTGATAGCGTGGGTTAAGTCAGCTGTTACAGCTTGCAAGGCATAAAGTCGTATATCTTTGGTGTTGAAGTGTTCCATACTCTTTACATTATTTAACTTCAACTTTTAACTTATTGTGTTCACAAGGTTTTTAGTCTAACATTATTAGAATGCTTTTAACTTTTAATTGCAAACGCAAGTTGAACAACAAATGAGTACGCGACAAGATTATCTGAATCAATCAATTTGATTTCCACACAAAAATCGCATTCGCGAAATTGCACGAGTTTTGGTTTTTAGATTTTTCCTTTTGTGTGCAATTCCCGCCTGTCAGTTTGGGGGTATATTAAAATTGCAAGCATTCGGTTGTGACAAATGGATACCCCATTGCGATTAGCTATACGCTTTGCGTTTTTTGTCGTAGTTATTAACAGAAACAACTTCATTTGCCAGTCGGCTCGTCACAACGTCTGTCTTTCTGTCTCAAACATGGACCTGTTACCATGTTTTAATAAACACAGTAGCGCAAGAGCTCACTTTAAATCATTAACTTCAGTTTGTGCGCGTTTGCAAACTCCGAAGATTAAGCGAACCAAATAGTCAATTGGCAGAGCCAATGAGTTTTCCATTAGCCAACACTATACATCCAACATTTGCAGCTAGCCAGTTTGTCAGTCAAATCGAATGAGATATGTATCATTTATGACAAACAGCAGCCCACAGATAATGTGTATAACAAGAGGAGACGCCCAGTCTACAAGCATATAAATAATTATTCGTATAAATTTGTAATTCAATGGCTTAAACTCATTGTAATTGCCAACGACATGACCAAAGTTGACATGACTTGAATCGGCGGAGTTAATAATTGAATTTAAATCAGCACTCGATTAGGAACCGCTTACATTCGGTTCTTAAATTATGTGAGAACTGCAAATCGGTTGGCCGAAAACAAAAAAAAGTTGTTTGTACCGTATTGAAAGTACGCACAACTTACCAACTTATTATAAACAAACTGTACCAAACTAATAGCATAACAATGGTGTATTATAAGACAAAACTCTTTTCAAAGAGAATTTCGATGATGATTGATTAATTCTCCTTTTGCCCTTTCAAAAGTACCCAGTAAAAAGAAGTACATAGTAGTAATAGTAACATTGAATAGTCATTGAGTTGATTGAAACTGGCCACTTAGCTACCAGTTTGTCATAAGTAATAACTGTCAACTGGTTTCAGGTTTCGTTTCTTGTTGTGTTGCTGTTAATAATCAGATTTTCTTGAGATTAGCTTATTGATTTGTTTTGATCCGCATTTTGCGGCTTAACTTTCGCTCTTTCGCCTTTTGGCTGCACAAAATTAGCCATTGAATCCATTGAAGCGTAATGCTCTCTGTCTATCTGACTTGGCTCTTACCTGTTAGCTCTTGGCTGTTGGCTGTTTTGGCTTTTGTCGATTTGGACGACGACCTTCTCAATGCGCTATAGACATTGGCATTCCAATTTCAATTTTATTATTATTTGCCATTCTTGAGATAACTACAAATGTGTGTAATTTACAATTGACCAAGGCTGTAGGCTCTAACGTTATTTATATTGCTAGAAAGCTGTTTTTTTTTTGTGAGGTAAGATCAGTTTGCTTCCCCCTTCTTTTTATATTGCGTGTGAGTGGAAGTTTGTTAGGATTATCTGCGACTAAGCTTCAATGAATTGAAAAGATTTTTAGACACTCAAAGATTTAGTTAAGATACTTGTGAGACTCCTATTCAATTTGATTTAAGGTTTTGAAAGGTTATGTCTAAAACCTGGTTTTTCTTGTAATCTGAAGCATTTATACACAACAAGTAACTAAATTAATGAACTAGATTTTTATTTTTAGAATTTCAAGTTCGTTTATTTAGTTAGTTCCTTGACCATTTTAGTCTAATCCAATTCTCATACCGTGCAGAACAATATAAATAAAAAATTCACACAAAAAACAAACGAATCAAACAAAAACACGCACAGTTCAGTTAACAGTATTTTTACAATCGAGTGCACCGAATGCAACTCTCTCTTTTTTTTATTGTATCGACCAATTGTTGCCCATTGCAAGTTATTTGGCTCTAATTTTTTTTGTAAGTTTTATTGCTGATTATGTTGTAACGGTGAAGCATTAGTCAAGGCTGTAAAGAAGCCTTCAAAGCTGCCCCTTGTATAATTTAAAGATATCTAACAACAGTTTTTATTATTGATTTTGTTAAGCTACACTAACACAATTGTCTATTTGTTAATGCCTTCGATGTGCCGCACAAAGTTAGTTTTTAATTTTAAGTTTTATGTTAATAAAGTAAATGAATACCAATATCCGCAGGAAATTTCCTCCATTTCTAAAAAAAAGCACTTTAACATTGTATAAGAAGTTGTCCAATGACCAAATAAACAAGTTTATTTGTGATAAACGTGCCGAACACTTAACAGTGAAAAATCAATCATGAATACTTAAATTTCATCAGGAAACTGGTAAAAATAAAAAAGCTGTCTCCTGACTAAAGGAAAAATGTTAAATTTTAATCCAAAAAACAGCTTAAGGAAGCCCACGAGTGCAAGTTGTTAAGTCCTTAGAGCCAAGACAAAAAATATTGTCTCATTGTTATATTACCATTGTGAAAGGAACATTTTTTTAGGTAATTAATCCCGCAAATTATTTGTAATATTAACTTGACAAGGGACCAATAAAAAGCTTTTAATGAGTTTTGATTTACGTTCAACTAAACTTGCGTAAATATCTAAGCAAATATATTCAAATTCTTTAAGGAATGTGGTTAACATAATCATACCGAGCGAACTATATTTAATGGCCTCCAAACTGTCATTTGCTGCAATTCAAATAAGCGTATTGAGCCACAATCTGGTTGTGCATTGCATAAAATGTTCATAAGTAGATTCGATTGCATTTCCATACCCAAACGCAGGTGTCAATTAACTCAACAAGTGTTGCCTAATTGTAAGCCGACTCATTCGCTTGAGCAGTTGGTCAATTGGACAATTCTTTTGTCAGTTTGTTGATGAAATTTCCGTAAAGGAGATTCAACACATCTTAATTGAAACGTTAAGCAGCAACAAACGATGCCCAAAAGTGGAGGACAGTTGTGGAAGACTAGTTGCACTTACCATCACGCCAACGAGGAACGGTGACAAAGAGCCTATTGCCATAGTGTTCGACGCCAACGGGGAGTCCGTTCTGTGGTATATAATCGCCACTGGCAATGGCCTGCTCCTTGAGCCTTTGGTTCGGAAAGGCAAAGTCTAGTTGGTTCCAGCTATAACGCTCCTGCAGTTTGTAGGCGGCGTGCGTGGCACCTGCCAGGAGCAGGATCAAGCACACATTGGCAAACAGCATCATGGGAAATAATTATTTGTTAGATTTGCAACACTTGCCGCCACTCGGACTACGACAACAATATATAAAACAAAACGAGAAAAAAAAAATAATTGTCTTTGACAAATGCAAGTCCTTTTTTGTCAATCGAAAAGAGGCGTGGCTGTTTTTTGATGGACTATTGGTAAGATGTATCTGTCTCAGCTTTCGAGCGGCTGGCGCGCTAACGACTATTCTCCATAACTTTTCGTTCACGTTTTATATAAACTTGCGTTTGGCAGTCGCTGCAAGCCGTCGTAGCAGCAGCACCAGCAGCAGCAGCAGCATTAACAATTACCGAAGGCGCAAGCGCGTGGCTTCCTCTTCGGCGCTTCGGCGGTTCGGCTCGTCGACTTCGGCTTTTGACCAACTGCTTTGGGCTATTGTCTTTTCGCTCGCTCCATCCCTCCCCATGATTGATTTTCACGCATATTTAGATCTCGCACTCCCCTTGCGATTGCCCCTCCTCCTCCTCCTGCTGCTACTGCTGTTGCCTTCTGACAACTGTGGTTCCGATTAATGAATTTGCTTTTAATCAAAGTGGCTCAGCACACTGGACCACCCGTTCACGCCCCCAATGCCCCCAACGCGCCCCAACATTGCCTTCGCCGTCGCGAATGCCTTTCGCTGCGATTTGTGTTTAATTGGCCTCAAAAAAATTATGTGTGCGCGATTTTTTTTTCTCTTTCGTTTAATTTGTGTTTGGGGCCTGTCTTTTTTAGCGATGATTCATAGCCGAGGGTCAAATACGCGTAGTTTCCGCTTTAGGTGCTCTACTCATATTAACCGCACATGTATACCCTAACTGTGGTACACTCCTTTCATTGCAGCACACTGAAATATTTACTCCATACATCAAATAAATACTTTATACTACATATAGCCGTATCTTTTGATTGTAAATAAAGTTTTTCTCTTTTCAGCAATGTTTAGCCAACATTTAAAGCGGGTAAGTGCCGAAATCTTACATTTTTCCACATGGGAATTATCGCATGATGTTCACTTATTATTTATCTTTGATGGTTTATACTAAACTATCTTATTTTATGTTTTTGTTTCTCTCCATGCCGAAAAGCTTGGCAATTTAGTTTATTTAGACTGAAGCTTTATTATTTAAAAAATAATACTTGCACAAAATACCATCGATTTAGTTATGAAACAATGCATTATGAGAAATCTCGTCCTTTTTAGAAAGTTTTTTTGTATTTATAAGAGCAAAGCTAGCCCCAGAACCCATGTCTTACCCAACATTTAAAGTACACCTTAAACATACTTTGTATTTAGACAACCAACGCATGCCGAAATTACATAATCAGATTAAGCCAAACAGCTTTTCAGCTTAAAATGGAGCATTGCATGATTCTGTCTGTTTACTTTGCTGCACCGGCTCGTATCATAACAACTATGCAAATATTATATACTACCCTGTTGAACATTTTAGAGTATCTGGTGTTCATTATTTCACAAATTATTTCCCTTCATTTCAATAATAATAGAAATATAGTTAAACCAAGCCATTTTTTGATTACTTCAAATGTTTTTCTGTTACCTAGCCAGCTCCATATATATATAAATAATTAGGAATATTAAATGAGATCTCAAGATTCCTAAGATTGGAGATATACTAGAAGGCTTATCCGCTAGGACATCACTATGATAAAACATTTTTATACCCAGAAAAAGGGTATAATGGTAAAGTATATATGTTCTTGTCATGCACACACACACACTTACAAGCACTGACTGTAGGCGTAAAGTAAAATAGGGTTCAGGGTATCGTCTAGTCGGGATTTAATGTGGTTCTAGTTAAATCTCAAGCAATTCGCATGAATACTGTTTGCTCTAAAATTGTGTATTTATTTTTATTTTTTTTCTTATCTTAAGCCTGATTTAATATTTATTTTTTTTAAGTTATGTGTTGAGTTGCAGGTGTTGTTAATAAGCTTGATTGGTCTTAAGCCTTACTCAGCGTTTTATCAAAATTATAATAAACAATCCATAACCTATTTTAACTATCCAAGTTGGAAAAGTTGAAAATCGTTGCTGATGACTTTGAGGTGTGCGTCAGCCAAGGCAGATATGCTCTGTATGTGGTCTTGAGTCATATGTTTGTGGCCTTGGATTGGGTCTGCACGTCGGAATGAAGCCCACGCCTAACTAACTATGGACCGAAATCTCAGTGGTGGACCTGTCGGGCAAAGGCGTTGCGATCTGCTTAAACATAAGTCAAAAAATTTTTGCAGCTGCCAACATTAAATTAGCTGCCTTTTCCATTAGCCGCGATTGTCGATTTGCAACTCACAATTCGCATTTCGATTAGTGTGGCATGCAACAGAAAACAGTAAACAAGTGACACTAAGCCGAATACGCTGCAAGCGTTGCGTTTGGTTTGGTTTTCGTGGTGCGTATTGCTCATTAGACCATCTGGTTGGTTGTTACCCAGACGGCTTAAAGGCAACCACCGGCACCGGCAACACTGCCTACTGCAACATAATATGTGGTGTGAGTTTATTTTTGCCAAATTGCAACATAAATGAGACCTGATTTTTGTTTACACTGAACCCATGAAATTTGTAAAAAGGGTATAATGGTTTTTTGCAAATTTATGTAACTGGCATAAAGGAAGCATTTCCAATTCCATTAAGTATATATATTCTAGAACACCATCAATAGCCTGTCTCTAGAAACGCTACGATCGCAACGTCTATGGGAGCTAGAGCTAATTACAGATATTGAATATAAGTTATATTTTTGTTTATATTATTCATAACTCTTTCTTTTTTGGATATACACATAGAATCTTCAAGAATAAAATCTTGAACTTCGAAAACTTAAACTAAACTAAGACTTAAACTTTTTTCTATAAATTATAGATAAAATAATGAAAATCTGTGAAATTTACATTAATCAGATTTTAAACTTCAGAGATATGAAAAATTGAAAATTAGTTATCATGAATTGATGCATTGCCGGCATACATGTAAGGTCAAGGGCTTAGGGTATTCGGTAGTCGAGCTTACTCATCGAAAACCTTGTTACTTGTTTATATAGTCCACTTTTAACCAAACAACAATCCGCTCCGATATCTTGAGTAACACACACACACACACATAAATATAGAATTTAAATACATCGGAATGCGATTGCAAATCAGAATACGTACTAAATAACTACAAATTAATGTATCATAATGAAGTCAGCAATCGCAGCATATAACACAGTGACAAGAATATATATGTATATGAATGTTCGTACTTGATTTAATTATTATTCATTAATTTCAACTGGAAAATTCCATCATTAATATTATGTCTCGTAAGCTTTAAGCTTAAGTATAGAATTGTGTTTTTTTAATTTTTATTCTTACTTTATGTAAAAGAAAAATCTCCTTCGATGTGATTTGTTTTATCCGCTGAAATTCTTGTTAAATTTATAAGCTCACATTAGATAATTTTATTGTGAAATATCCACATTAAACATTTTTTATTAACCTTATTTAATTAACCTGGTTCTCAACGTTTTTTTTGTTTTAAATTAAAAAACAAAATACTTTTTCTCAATAGGAGTTTCTGTTATAGGAATGCCTGTTTAATATTATTTTTGAGTTCCTGAAAACTCAAATCACCTTATTTAGTAAACTAGTCATTTTTTAGAACGCCACGCGAATATTTTGTCTACGCGTTTAAATTAATTAATTGAATGTGAATTATTACAACATTTTCTATAAGTTTGGTTGTTTTTCTCTCCTCTTAAAATACCTAAAAAACAAACAAACATAACATAATTAATTACAAATGTATTGACAGGCACTCAGTGGCTAAGAGCAACAAGTAAAACCAGCATCGTTTTGTTATCTAAAGCACGCCGAACATTGCATACACTATAGTCGCTCTTTAACACTACACAACATACTTTTCTATACACGTACTCGTTCTGCAAGCGTAGTCAAGTAAGTAAAAACAAAAAAACCGCAACTTGAACATATTAAGCGCATCGACGCGTAGATAGATGGTGGATCAGTTGACGTTGCAAGCAACATGTTACCTGCTCAACAGGTGCTTGCGCATTTTAGGCGCAATAAAAGAGAGGTTGCTTTGTGGATAGTGAGGGGAGGGATTTCGGTAATGCTTAAGACATTGTCCGCACGATCCACGTTTTCCGATAGTATTGAATTTTTTGTGTGAATGTATTTATCGTTTCTCATGTGTGTCTCTGTGTGAGTATAATTTATGATTGTTGTGCCTTAACGCATGTCTTTTCGCTATTGCCGTAACGCGACAACATTGTGCCTTACCTTCCATTTCCTTCTATGGCTACACACAGTCTAGCCATGACTTTTTTTATACTCTGTGCAAAAGTATGTAAAACAGGCAGAAGGAAGCATCTCCGACCCCATAAAGTATATATATTCTTGATCAGCATCAACAGACGAGTCGATATTGCCATGGCTGTTTGTCCCTCTGTCTGTCTGTATGTATGAACGCGTCGATGAGAGACTAAAAGAGCTAGAGCTCGTCTAATCCCTAGGCAGTACAAGTTTCTTTCCGATTTTCGATAACTCTTCCCGTTTTCGATACACACATGGTATCGATAACAACAAAAGCTTGAATTTGGAAAACTTTGAGATGTCATTTCAATTATTAATCACAATTATGAAAATCTGTGAAATTTTTAATTGAATCGGTTAAGAAACACCGGAGATATGCAACATTGAAGTTTCCTACTGACTGTAGGCGTAAAGTATAGGGTTCAGGGTATCGCCTAGTCGGGATTTCTTGACTAGAGCCTTCTAACTTGTGTTTGTTTTCATCTTCGCTGAACATGTTTTAAGGCGATTTATGCTTGCGGGAAATACGTATAGATGTAACTAAATGTAAATGAAATCAATGCCAGTACGACTTAATTTATATATCAGATGATCAAAGAGAGACGGCCTCCAATTTGAAGATATTAGCAATATCAGTTTGTAAAAACTCTTTTGAAAGTGCCTTGTTTGAATGTGCAACAGCAATTAAAACCATTAAATGTGCTTGTAAAAAGTGTAAATGTACGAAAGTATGGGATACGGTAGTAGAAATATTCAAAAATCTTGTTAAATCGATTCTTTGACATTGGTTTTATATAAAATGATTTGCAGTCCATAAAGACAACTTTAGTTAGTCACAGTTTTAGCTGGCTTTGCTTAAAAATTGTTTGCAGAAACTACTCGATCGAAAACTGTAAAAGAGAGTTGAAATAACAAATCAATTACTAGATTAACAATTGGTTAGTGAGTTTTGGGAAAGGCTTTTAACAACATGGGTATATTGACCGATCGCTTTTGCAGCTAACAAATCCAGAAATCTTAAATTAACTTTTAATTGAATGCCGCCAATCCCCAATTGAAACAAGGAATGGACAACACAACACCAAAGTCATAGCAAATGAGTTTTCAGTGTCAACGTCATTTAATTTGGATTCGATTTCCGTTTTTATCCGGCGGGAATGCAGTTTTCACAGATCACACACACACACACAACACACACACGCAGATTGCCGTGGTGAACAAATAATAATAAAATTACAAAACTAATGAGAGCTATAGCTATAACTTGACTTGTTTTAGTCTCGTTTCTTTTTGGTCGATTCGATTTAGGTTTTGTTGTGGTTTATCATTGTTGCAGTTGCCAAAGTGCTTTGTTGTTTTTTCGGGCTGCTTATTATCTCTGTTTAAACTGAATATGGTAGCGTTCACATCTTCCGCTATAAGAGTGGAGTCTGGAAACTGGTTACTGCAAACCAGCAGTTGTCCAAAACTACCGTATTAAACTGCATCGACCAAGCCAAAACCCCTCCCCCCCTCCCAAACACCCACCACCCTACCATACTCAAGTTCAATGTCATTGGCCGTGACATGGCTTGCTGCGAGTGTGTTTCACTTCGGCTTTAGCTTTGTCTTATGTGTATTTGGTTTGTACGTTTCTTGTTGCTTCCTTTGTTGTCTTTTGGCCACAACAGCAAGCCTAGTAGTAGTAGTAATAGTAGTAGTAGCAGTATTGGTAGCCACAAGCTAAAAAAAACTGCAACATTGTTGCGTCTTGTTATGCTGAGATTTCCTGCTTTAATGCGACTCATAATGCTAATGAACAATCGCTGGTCCAATGAGAAAACGGGGTGAGTTCACATTTGGTTAACTGGCCGAACATTTGGCTAATTGCATTACCACACACACACACACACACACACACACATCATTTGTGGCAATGCAGTGCTTGTTGTAACTTTTCGCTCACTTTTTTTTGTTGTTTATTTTTTTTCTAGCTGGCAGCTTGCCGTTTTTTTGTTTTTTTGTTGTTGTTTCAACAGTTGCAAACTAGTCGCCAAATAGGTGGAAATTGATTGCATTAAACGCAACTCGTATTCGCCCACAGAGTTGACTACAGCAACAGCAGAAGTGCACAAAGAAAAAATTGCAACCATTAAAAATCAAGATTGTCTCATATAAATTCACACTCCCAACCAACTCTAGATTGTAGATCTTAATTTGAGTTAAACATACTTGCTGGTGGGAAAAAAAGCAATTCATATATTTGTGTTAATATTTCACTTAAATTTCTTTGTGTGTAGAAGCCGCCACTTTGTGCAGTCGTTGGCTTTGATGTCTTCTATTTGTGTATCGGAATTGTTGGCACAACAACCGGCAACACCAACAGCAACTCAATTAACTAAATCACACGACACTTTATACACTTGGACAGTAGAAGTATATGAACAAAAAGATACATATATACATACATATATGCATTATAATTTTGCTCTCTTAATGGCTAAATATTTTAGATTTAAACAAAGCGATCGTACGCAGTAAGCATTGCAAATTTGCTGGCAGTTCATGACAAAGCCACGAGCCAAAGTCATTCCAAAGTTTTGAAATTTGTGTATCGATTGTATAAAATTATAATTGATCCACTTTGAATTAACTTGAATTAACCTAAGCGGTAACAATAAAGTCTCGAACTTAATCAAGTAAATGCCAAATCAAAGAAGTCTTCTTGTTATAGATTTAAAACTTTAATATTTTAATAAATAATACATTTAAAAGAAAAAAAAAAGCAACAGTTAATTGATAAAAGTGATAACCATCAGGGACTCCTTAAAACCACCATGGTCTGGGTGGGCGTTCATAATCCTTGACATCAATGTAGTAATCTCTGGAGATCTCCGCCTTAGCAGCATCCGCCTCAACTGAGCCAGATTCATCCGCCTCATCAACAACCTCAAGGGGTTCCTCAGCATCTGCAGGCTCTTCAGCTGCCGCTAATGCCTCTGCCTCAGCTTCAGCATCAGCCTCAGCAGCTGGCGCAGGTGCTGATCGAGTCGATGGAGCAAGTAGCGCCATGACAAGAATAACGCCCAAAATAATGTGAAGTTTCATTTTTGACCAAATTCTTGTGTCGACTGCTCAGTTAAGGTCTTAAACGTTAATTGATGCTGCCTTTTTTGAAAACTATACGCTTTTATATTAAATGCCACCCACTCATTCGAGCACCGCACAGTCTTTTTGTTATTATTATTTTTTGCAAACTGTTTGCTTACTTTTGTGTTATCAGACCAACAACTAAAACGCGAGAGAGAAAGAGACCTTAGCTCCCTTTAAAACTGGGTTATCTAAATGAGGCTATTAAACTGCTGCGATCTGGAAACTTTGTGCACTACATTTGAGCATTTAAATGCAACAACAAAGAAAGTGTGACTTAATATTAATTAGCTAAATTATTGACATTAAAAAAACATCTTCATTGAAAAAGAAAAGAATTTGTATTTTGTATAATTGGATTTTATTGTTATCTATGCATGTTGTAAGTTAGTTAGACCGAACCTAAATCTATTCGGTTTAAGATTCTTATCTTTTGTTGTATGTAGCTAGCTTTTAATGTGTGGAAGAACTGTATGAGTAATCTTTTTTTAAATCTTTGAGTGCATAAGAGAGCCGCCGTTTAAATATATACATATATATTATATACTTTATCTCGGTGTTAAGCTACATCCTAAAGATAACATGTCCCCTCATATTATAATTTTGAGGAAAGTTTCAAGTTCATAGTCATGATCTTCACATTTACTTTTTTTCGCTTGCGCAAAATAATCTTTCTTGCTTTCTCTATAAAGTCATGTGGTTGAAAATGTTGTTTCTTTCCCAATAACGTCAATATATTAATGCGCTTATAGTTAGCCGACGAATCTATCCTTCAATTCATCATTCAAACATCAAACTGCTTTCGCAAAAAATGTTATTGTGCAATAATTTTCTTTCGTATTCAAATTCGCAGAAGGAAAGAAACTGTGATATATGCGGGATAAGATGACAGCCATGGCTGAAGCTGCTACAAATCTCTTGGCCGGCACTAATAAGGAATTTCAAAGTTTGGTGTTATTAACGAATTTTGAAATTTATGTCAAAATTGGACACTTTGCACAATTGGCGGTCCACTTGTTGTGCGTGTTTTCCTTTTCTTATTACTCAGCTTTTTGTGTTTGGTTTTTATAATGGTTTTTGTGTTTGTTTGGTTTTGTTTTTCATGGCTTGCTGCTTCCTGGTGAAAAGTTGTCATTGTTGCATGTTGGATTAGGAATAGTAGGGGGTGGGGTGTGTGTCAGGCAGGTTAAACTGTTTAGCTTGGCTTAGCGACAAGACGTGTCGTCTGTTTTGTCCTGTTTTGGCACTCATTCAGCTCAATTAGTTTTCAATTAAATACTATTTAAATCATCCGGCCATTAACGAGTTAAGTTTTAGTTTCAGTTTGAGTTCGAATTGACTTGTCTGCATCAAATGAAGTCCATCCGTCTCTCTGTCTGCCTGTCTGTCGACTTTCTGTTTATCCGTTAAGTATTTTGCCTGCAGTCGGTGGTCGGTGCAATTTTCAATTACATTTTCATTTTAATCCGTTTTCCGTTTCCTTCACACGCCATTTACGTGTATGTACACACACACGTCACACACACCTCCCGCTGTCTCGCAACGGGGAAACATGCCATAACAATAAACATTGTTATAAGTAGGAGACACTCGTTGAGTTTGAATAGAGCAAGATCAATCTTAAGACTTGATACAACTGTTAAATTGAATGTAAATGTTTTTATATGTGATTTTTATTGCTCTTTTGTTCAAATGATTCAAATAAATATGCCTCTAAGCTAGTCTTTACTTTGTATACTGTGTTTGAGAGACACAAATAATATTCCGGTTTAAATGTCTACTATTTGCAATCTATTTTTTTGCGTGTGTATTTCAGTCATTATCTCGTCGTCAAGTGGCTTTTGATTGAAGATCAGATCGCATTAGTAGATGATAGTTACATAGTTGCGCCTTCTCATTGGCGTAGCATTGATTTATAGAGTTGAGAAAGGGAGAGACGGATTACATTGGTATTAATGAATGAACAATAATTGAGGTGCCCTGCCGACAATGTGAAGGACTTGAGTTAGCTGTTTTGTCAGCCGTAAACAGCCGATTAGCCGCAATACTTTATATACCTAATTATGCATGAAAATGGTGCTCTTGTTTTTTGTTGTTGCGAATTGTGAAATTCAAATTTGCAATTAAGAATGCAAAGTGCAAAATGCAATTGTATTTTAATGAATACGAATTCAAATGCAATGGATTACGTGCAATGGGCAATCAAGAAACTGCCGCTGAAGAAACTACATTAACAAAAAGAAAAAAAAATAGAAATAGAAATAGACAACAGCAAACATTTAATTAAGAACTGGTCGGAGGTATTGCTTGCTACCTCTAATGCTTATTGCCTATTGCCCGAACTAACTGATCTAAATGACAGCTTGTTTGGCTAATAGACGTCGAGTCGTCGTCGTCGTCGTTACTTCTGTGTCGTTTCGTCGATGCGTCGTCATCGTTGTTGATTTCTGTTTGTACAACTGTGTTCAAGACAACAACATTTTAAACTGTGTTAATTGAAGTTCTAGCAACCGCCCCGCGCTCACTCACTTACTTACTTATTTACTTACTACACACACACAAGGGAGGGGAACAACAAACACACACACTCAAGACGACGACGTCTTTCTTGTTTCGACCTTGCCATGGTTCTGCTCTGCTTGCTTGCTTGCTTGCCTCTTTTGACAACGCCAGGCAACCGTAATTCGTAATTCGTAATTCGAAATTCAAATCTGAAATGCGAACACAAACAAAACTCTAGTTAATTCATCAATATTTGCAATTTTTGATCGCAATTCGCAAATGCAATACACATATACAATTTCTATACGTTGGGTATGCAAATAGGTTTGTAAAGTTTTGGAATGTAGAATTTTCCACATTAAAAAGTGCAATTAATTTTTAAAGCAGAACAAATCAAGACAAGCCATAATGTAAAAACTCGCTTAAAAAGGTTTAGGTTTCTTGTTAGACAGGGTATATTTGAGTTGTACAACTGCTGTACTATTGTCTCTAACTGTCTGATTACGTATACGCCCCAACGTCAAGGCTGACAATGAATAAGCAGCAACTCGTTGTTCTTTGATTTATTTATGACTTTGCTATTTTAAATGTTGTTGCTACGCCCAAATGCCACAAGAAAAGTTCATGCCGCAATGACAGAGTATCGATCGTACAATTGTACTGTGCAAATTGGCCAACAAAGCTAACAAAACCAACAAAAGTGCCAAAAGTGACCCGCGGTGTGCCCTCCATTGTGCCGATGGCATTGGTTTGTTTCCTTTTCTGCACTCGAGCCCCCGATTTTTGGGCAATCAAATTCATTTAACATTTCACTTCAACCAACAAGCAAGCAAAAAAGTAGACTCAAATTCTTTTAGTCGGCTACTTAAATACCCTAGAATTATTGTACTTATGTAAAACTTGGCATAACTCAAGAAGTGTCAGAAAAGTTTTGCTTATAAAATTAAAGTTTTAAGTTGGTTTTTATTTTTTTCAAATACATTAGCCATTTTAAAAGTGAATTTCACAATGAAAGGGTATCACTTTTAAAGTTTACTTGCGTACGCATAAAAGCTGCTTGCTATGCGCACCACTCGTGGTTGGTGTCTTGGCTAAGCATTAAATTAAGCACAGGAGAAATGGCGCAACTTAACTTTAAAGCTTAAAGGCTTGACAAAAAAAAAGACGTTTATAATACTTGTGAAGAATGAACGAAAATTGGGGACAGCTTGACGAAACGTTTATTTAGAACCACCAGACAGGTGAGTCTGGCTCATGATCCCTGACATCGATGTAGGTGGGATTGACGTTGTCTTCCTCGGTGGATGGATATGTGCCTGAACGTGGCTCTGCCTGCTGAAAGGCAGCTTCCAATGCAGCCATCGCTTCCTCTGACCGCCTGTCGAGCTGTTTACTATTCGTACGCCACTTCATACGCTTGCTGTTCAGTCGCTGCGCAGTCGCAGGTGGTGCGGGTGCTGTCAAATGGGTGGAGCCGGCAGGGCGTTGCCTTAGACGCTGCAGTTCGGCATTATTAATCGCTTGAACGGCAGCAGCCCACAATCGTATTATTTCTCGATTATCCACATTCGTTACAGCTGCCGCTGACTGGGTGTTGTTGTTTGTGGTAGTTGTTGTGGTGCAGGTGGTGTTGCTGCAGCTGCAGATGATTATAATCAAGCCCACAATAAACCACTCGTATTGCATTGCACTGAACTGTTGATGACTTCTGTTTGCCTCTCGACGCTGCTACTTGACTTTTATATGCAAAGCTCTTCTTGCCGCCGCTGCGTTCGCGGCGTATGTGTGTGTATGTGAGTGGGTGGTGCGTGGGAGGTGTGGTGCAAACAGATAAATAAATAAATAAAAATAATGCTCGAACATATTGCAATAATAGTCTACAGCCTATTGGGCCCAATGTTAGTTAAGCAACACTTGACATCATTCAATTCTAATATTTAAACTGTATGTCGAGAATTGAGAATGGAGAACACGACCCCCTCTCCGTTCCCTCCATACCCACCTCTTCGAGCATAACTTCATCAGATGTTTCTACGACTTGTTATTCTTGTTCTTGTGTGGTAATGTTATTTACAGTTCTGGCGCTTAGTTGTATGGCATTTGCATATGGAACAACACTTGCATACATTTACGTAACAGCCAATGTGCTTGAAGCACGCAATTTAATAGGTCAAGATCAAGATACTTTAGCTTTAACTCGAAGTCTGCGTAGCTACTGTCTTTGCTTTAAAAGTGTTTCCAAGCTTAACACATTCCGTCCAACACCCAAAAGTTGGCTACAATATTTTAATAATCTATTTTCACCTGATATCTTGCTTCGTGTTGTGTTTATCTAGATAATGTTATTATTATTGACTACTTTACAGATATTTTAGCTCATATTGTAATAAATTTCCACTGTCATTTTCATTTATAATGGGATGTTTGCTATTTGCCGTAATCGTAACGGTAACGGCTTAGTTTCCACCAAATTGCAGCACGTGCTTTACAAATATAACGGTAAATTCTCTCAGTAGCTCAACTTAACAAATTCACTCAATGAAATCACTCAATTTGCTGCCGCGTTGCTTAACACTGCGCAGAATCACAAATGTTGTTGAGTGCAAAAACAGAGGGAAATTGTTCGTCGGTTTCTTATTGTTTATGAATTGCAAATTTGCCGGCACTTTTGGCCCGCCGTTGACTTCCGCGTAGGAATGTGGTGTGCTTTACGCAACTCGTACCCAAAGGGGCCAATGAATGCTGGGCACGTGTTGATTTCCTGTTAACGGGGACAAATTTTGACTAATGGTGCTGCCAACTTGACGCAGCTCCTACTCGTATGATGGATGAGCAGAATATTAGAATATTTTAAGGGGTATATTCTGGTGACGCTCGAACTCTCCCAACAGAATTCTTGCAAATATAACCAGTGCTGCCAACTTGTCTTAATTTAATAAATTTTGACTAATGGTGCTGCCAACTTGACGCAGCTCCTAGTCGTATGATGGATGAGCAGAATATTCGAATATTTAAGGGGTATGTTCGGGTGACGCTCGAACTCTCCCAATATAACCAGTGCTGCCAACTTGTCTTAATCTAATCAATTTTGACTAATGGTGCTGCCAACTTGACGCAGCTTCTACTCGTATGATGGATGAGCAGAATATTCGAATAATTAAGGGGTATGTTCTGGTGACGCTCGAACTCTCCCAATATAACCAGTGCTGCCAACTTGTCTTAATCTAATAAATACATATATTTCTTTAGTATTTACTTGTTTTCGTTTTTATTTAAAAACATATGTATAATTAAAAGTCGTTTGTTTACGTTGTATCAAAAAAAAAAAAAAAGTAAATGATAAAAGAGAGAGACAGATTAAGATATATTATAATATATCTTGCTATTCACTTCACACACACGACGGACGAGTGACGCCAAATCTTGATCTTTATGTTGCTATATATAAATCAAAATACATATGCATATGTATGTATGTACTGTCAGCTTAAGTATCTATAAGAGGCTTTGCTTTTTACGCTTGCAAGTTGTTTTTGTTTTTTTTTTTTGTTCTCCTTCGTTTTGTTCATTTCATTCTTTATCATATTTTTTTTATTTTTGTTTTTGATTTTTGTTTTGTTTTTCATTTTGGTGACTTCATGTTCGCAAAGGGGGGTTGGACTTAAATAATAATATTTCGATATTTTATATTAATTATTGTATGTGTAAAAAGCTAATCGCGTTTTTAAGAAAAAGGACATAAGAAGACAAAACTATTAAAAACACACGTTTTACAAGGAGACGACAGAAAATTGTTAAAAAAATTTTATCGCTGGGTTGGGTGGCTTGACAAACCACCACAATTAGGAGCATAGCAGCAAAGAAAGACAGACAGAGGAAAATAGAGAGAGAGAGAGAGAAGGGGAGGAAAAGAGTTGGCAGGAGCAGTTGGCTGGGCAAGGTACAAAAGTGGGTTGCATTTGGGGAGACATTTTAGGTTTTGTTTGGAATGAGAATTTAGGGCAACTGCAGCATCCGCTAGAGCTTCATTTCCGTTCCAGCCTTAGCTGCAAGAAACGAACCCAAATAGAGGGAAAAGGACTGTGAGGAGGAGGTGTTGGGGTTTGGGGGTTTGGGGCTAGTTGCTGCTGTTGTCGTTTGACTGCGTATATTCTGTTTTTCCCCCAAACCGATGTTTACAGTATGGTGCCGGGCTTTCGCATCGGCAGACGACGACGCTGTCCGAGTAGGCCAAGTCCTCGCGCCTGTTGCTTGGTGGTCGCCTCAGCGGCTTCAGTTGTCTCCTCCCCCTTTGCCGCACTGTCCCCGGCGGCCTCATCAGAACTGACAGTGGGTGCAGCCTCATTCTTGGCCGACTGTTCGCCGGATCCATCTGATGCGACGCTGCCCTCAGCGGGTGTCTCTGCAAAAACAAACGAATTATAAATTCCTGATTCGAGGTTCATTCGTTCTCAATTTATTTCCTTACCTGTTGTCGAGGTAGCTGCCGTGCCACCCAGATGGAGGCGACGCTTGGCCAGCAACGGATTGATTTTGCGTGGGCCAGCTTGCGAAGCGTGGGAGGGAGCGGGAGCGGAAGCGGGAGCAGCGGCACCGGCAGCGGCTGCCTTTTGCTTGGCCGCGTCAGTCTTGTGCAGCGCATTGAGGCGCGGTCGGTTCTTGAGGCGATTGAAGCCGGTTAAATGTCCGGCTCCATGATTGGCAGCTGCATTGTTGCCAGCGGCATCGCCGCCCTCATCAGTCTTCTCCTCAGTCTTCTCACTGGCGTTATCCGCCTCGTTGCCCTTCACATCATTGTGATGGCTGCTATCCGCCGCTGAATCCTCGGCCGCTTCCTTTGGTGCCTCGGTGCTTACGCCGGCGCGTCCCAGCTTGCCGCGAGGCAGCAAACGGTTGCCACCAGCACGATGCAAATTGAAGCGAGATGGACGCACAGCAGGCTCAGCGGCAGCAGCCGCTGGCGATCCTGATTTACCCTCATCGGTATTGGCGCTGCTGCCCTCCTCTGCACCCTCTGCTGCTGGCGCCTTGGTGGTGGTGGGACGAGTACGTCCACGCAGATTTAAGCCGGGTCGACTACGTAACGAACTGCGTGGTGTGGTGCTGGATACAGCATCTGACGATGCACTGCCACCATCTGCACTCTCATCAGCTCCAGCTGATTTCTCGGTCGTGGTGGTGGTGCTAGCGCCGCGCAGATTGAAGCGATTGCGTGCTACAATTTCAATTGTGATTACATTCTCTGTGAATATTCATTGCTTCTGTGTTACTTACGTCTTCCGCGTCCAAAACCTGAGCTAACGGGTTTTACTTCCTTGGCGGCGACAGTCTCCTCCTCGGCAGCGGGCTCAGCAGCGGATGGCTCAGGGCTGGCGGTTGTGCGAGCTCCGGGTCTTGAACGGCCGCCAATTGAAGGACGCGAGAAGCGATCTAAATTCAGATGTTAGTTATGAATATGCAAAGGATAAGAAATATTTCGTAGTTCCTTTTTACTTACTTCTGCCTGTTTTGGTGGGTTCCGTTGGTGCCGACTCAGTGGTGGTGCTTGTAGAGGCACCGTCGCGCAACTTAAAACGATTGCGTCCGGCTAAGCCGCTGAGACCTGAACGTCTGCCACCGAATAGAGATGGTGCTGCTGTCGTTGTTGTTGTCGTTGTGGTAGGTGCCTCTGTTGTTGTTGTAGTTGTCGTTGTTGTTGTCGTTGTAGTTGTTGTCGTCGATGAAAGTTCCTGCTGTAGGGTGGTCAAACTGTCATCTGTATCAGTGCTAGCAGTATCTGGGTTAACTGTCGTCTCATCATTGCCATCGGCTGCGGTGGTCTCATCATTATTGAGATTCTCATTGGTCAGTATCGCGTAGAGATCGAGTGCAGCCTTCTCCATTGAGGGTGTCGTCTGCTCAGCATCTTCATCCAGTTTAGCTGTGATTTCCCGTTGCAGTTGTTCCTCGCGCTCCTTGGCAACCTTTGCTGCGGCGGCTGCTGCAGCAGCTTCCTGTTCAACAGCAATAACTGGTTTCAACTCTTTGTCGCCGTTGCGTGAACCCTTCAGCTGTTTCTCATCCGTGTTGAAGGTCTGGCTGTCGACGAGCTCAAGGCTGGGTCGCTTTACGCTTATCTTCTTGCGCTCGGCGGCAGTTTCCAGCGAATCTAGCGCTGGCGTCGGCTGCACATCGATGTTCTTACCGCGACTGGGGAAACGGGTGTTCAGCGGCAAACGTTCCGACTCGATGTCTTCGGAATTCTCGCTTATCACAGCGTTGGAGGCGCGTCCTTTAGCCTTACCACTCTGCAAACTATTCTCGCTGGGCGTTGCCGGTGTGCTGCGATCAATGTTTGAGTAACGCGTCTTGCCGCGCGTATCGGGTGTGAGATCGGCTTCAGCAGCGGCGGCAGGGGCTGCAGGAGCTGCAACCGCTGGCTTGGCCTTGTTGTCGACAGCAGCATCGTCATCCTCCTCGTAGTAGTAGACGTATTCGTATTCGTAGTCCTGGCCATTGGGTCCCTTTTTGATCTCGATGCGTGACTTCTTGTTATTCTCGCTACCGGCGCCATCGAGCGCAAAGTTCTGATTGACGAACACTTCGTGAGGATCAACAAGCATATCATCATCGTTGAGGTTGTCAATCTTCTTTAATGCCGACGGCGACTGTGTGGTCAATTGCAGGGCTGGTTGCTCTGTGACGAAGTCACCAACGTTCTGTCCGTTCTGTGTCAGCTTGGCGAGCTCAGCTTCCTCAATTTCGCGACGCACTTCGGCCAGTTCCTCCTCTTCGATGGCACGCTTCGCCTCGATGCTTTTCATCACATCCTCGTTGATGAGCGCACTTAGCACAGGATTTAGTTCGGGTCGTTCCTTGGTCGCCAGCAAATTCATCGAATAGTCAGCTGAATCTGTCGCACGTATACTTATTCTGTGCGCCGTGTGAAAGCCCTCATCGCTCAAAGCACTTGCATCTGGCACCTTATGCGATGTCTCAAATTCGCCTGTTGTCGGCGCATTGGCAATCAACTGCTTTGGCTCGGAAGCTCCTACAGCCAGCTCTTCGCCGGCCACCAGTACGCCCAGGCAGACAAGTAGACAACTGAGGAGAGAGTAATGAAAATATTCAAGATGTCAAAAGAGAATACATTCAATTGGCAATGATATTTGGGAAATACATCCTTTGTTATATCTACATGATCAAAATGATCTTTGTTATGTGGGACGCACGATTCAAGATACTAATTAACTCAACATTATTGAGGGACAAGCCCTGAGGTCTGAATATCTGAGTATGAAGTAGGAATCACAACCCATTTGATCGACATTTGAACTTAAAATTTACTCATTTCATTGAAAGCAAGAAATACCGAATAAAAGTTGGTGTGGTTTTCAGCTTTTGAAGTGATGATTGATTTGGCTTAGCCTAAAGATTATCATCGCGTGCTATAAATGACCGATCATGTTATGTTTTGATGTGGATGGACGGGAGGGGATCGCGTCTCTTTGTGCTGCATCATTTGATGATATTGTTGTTGCTATTTGCAGTTGTAATTGTGAGAGAAACCATGAAAATAAACCTTTCACAATTTCATTAGCTGTGTTTTGGGCGCCGTCTCTGCAGCTGATTGCGCATGCGATCTTGCCCCATGTCTTTCGATCATGAATCGTGTATAGTATAGCTTTGTGTAGTAGACGGTATGGATCGTGCAATTGCAGCAATACTTCCAATCCAATAGTTCATTGGGCTTTGCGAATCCGCATTGCGATGCATCCACCATCTCTTAAGAGATAGTAAATATATGTACAAATAAAGAGGGAGAGATAGAGAGAGAGAGAGAGGCGAGGAGTGCGGCGAAAGTAAGACGGACAAATGCTCAAGGCAAACCACAAAATGTAAAACACAAACAGACTCGACTCCGTAATTGACCATTGATAGGGCCAGCCAGACAGACAAGCTGTTACGGGGAAACTGAGACAGGAATCGATATAATATGTATGTAACTTTGTTCGTATGTATGTTCGTATGTATGTATGTACTTATATGCGTATTGGCTTCAACCGGTTTTAACATATTTTAATTTTTTTTGTGAACAAAAGGTGTTAACCCATTTCGATTTCAATTTCGATATAGTATGTAGTGTTGGCAATTTCAACAGAGCTACAGCTTCAGCTCCAGCTTCCAGTCAAACCCAAGCCCAGCCCTGTTCGAAAAACCCACCAGACGACGACGAGCGGCTCCAGAGCCGGCAAAATACAGCACACGACTGTTCGATATTTAAAGACCAGAGACTGTCTTACGGGTCGCTATATCTGCTAGCCTATCTATCCACACTCCCCTCTGGGGTTAGCCCCGCAGCGCATAACTCGTCACATGTTTTGCGCTCTTGACGATAACTTTTAACATTTTGAATTATGTGCAGTTGGCATCGCGTTATTTGAAGCCATTCGCTTAACAAATTTATTTATTTTTGTTGGTTTTTTTTTTGGGTTTTTGGTTTTTGTTTTTGTTGGTTTCTTATGTTTTTGTTTTACTCAAACAAGTTTCGACAACGGCAACAGCAGCGGCAGCAGCAGCAGCAGCAGCAGCTTGTTGTAAAGGTAGACAACTTCAACTTATTTTAATTGCAACAGTCAGAAACAGCAAAAAGCAACAGCCAACAGCCCAAATAGCCCAAGCAACAACAATGGAATGGAGGAGCCCAAGAAAAGTTATAATTATGTCTACACACATTGCAAATTGCCAACCAGACAGCCAGACAGACAGACAGCCAGCCAGCCAGCCAGCTGCAGCAAGACTGATAGGGGTGGGGGGGAGGGGAATGTAAGCAGCAAAGCAACTTCTTTTTTGTCTTTCGGGGTCCGACTTCTTGGCCATGTTATGCATGAGGTGACAATGCGCACATCGCCTCTCTCGACACCAAACGGACACCAACAACAATGACGACAAAAAGATTCGCATAATAGCAAAGCGAATGTGCAATATTGGCAACAACGCGTCTTTCGCACAGTGGACCGAGCCGAACACAAAAAAACAACAACATAACGTTTGCAACACCCACCAGCAGCTGGCAAGAAAGTTATAATTATAAAGATCATAAATGGGTTGATTGTTGCGGAAGTAAAAACTGCGTTGGAGCAAACAATAAATCAAATTTGTAGCTAACACATTGCTTCAATAAAATTCCATTTTTAGATACTTTCCTTTCGGCAAGCTTGTTAACTTCAAATATTATTATGAAAAATAACAAAGATATATATGAGAAAAGTATTATGTTTATGCAAATCGAAATACTTTCAAACAATTTCTACATAGTACGCTTGACGCTTTCAATTCTGATTGATTCAAGGCTAACAACGCACCCTCTTATGCAATTTGATCGATCGAGCGAGCTTATGTTGTTGTTGAGTCATATGTTATGCACTTTACTTTCACTTCCTCTTTCTTAAGTTCGATTGATTGGACATTCTAATTCTCTTCCATATAGCATGAAGGCAGTTTTTTCAGGGCGCGTATTCTATTGGCCTTGCCCCACTGTGTGTCTGTCTCTCTGAGACACAATGTCAGAGAGCACTTAACAAGTGATGTGAATGTGAATGACTGATTAACTGCCTCTGACTCTGACTCGGTTATGGCTGTGTGTATGTGTGTGTGTGTGTGTGTGTGTGTTTGTGCCAAGTAACGGGGCACTGATTGTTTTACGAGTATCTCATCGTAGTTTTAGGCAAAGCGAATGTGCAATTGACTAACTGAAAGAGTGCACGAGTGTGAACGAAAGAAAGACTAAATGACTGTGACTTAAGCTCGCTTTAGGCCCTCATCCTCCTCCTGCTCTATGGTCGTCTTCTTTTTGTGCTGCGTCTGCTGCTGATCACATTTGGAAAGGCCAATTGTCAGGAGAAGTTTTTGGGGGGTAGAAGAGAGCGAAGCGCTGTGGTTGCGGTGGGTGGGAATTGCTGTCTTTGCGGGTGTGGCATGCAATTTGTATTTCATGTTTGGCAATTCATATTCAGTTGGCTGCCGCGCATGCGTTTCTATACGTTTTTGGCCATTTGATGCGGCTGCTGCGTTGGCGTTTAGCTCATTGTGTCTGTGTTGGTAGACGCCGCTGGAGGCCATTGACGTCGCGACAAGCGTTGAGAGCGCAGTGAAGCATACACTAACAACAATAACATTAATAACAACCAACCAACAACAACAACAACCATAAGAGCCATGAAATGTAAAATACGTTTCTTTCTTGGTTTGCAATGTTGGTGATGCGCCTTTTTTGCTGTTTGTTGTTGTTGTATCTAAAAGGTTTGTTGACTTACGCTTTTGGCCATGTTGCTGCTGCTGCTGCTGCTGCTTGTTAGCCTGACCTTTTGTCACACCTTTCAAGCAGTTGCCAATTAGCTGCCTCTTGGCCTTTTGCATTTAGTAGCTTTAGCTATCTATCTTCCTCACTCCCTTTGTTCCTCTGTCGCTGCACAGTGCAGTCATAATGAAATTGATTGACTGGCTGACTAACTGACTGAACTGATTGACAGACTCTGCTAGCGAGCTGTCCGTTTAGAGCCGCCAAGTCGCTCTGTGTTTTATGTTTTATGTTTTAATGGCCAAGCAAAACTTGTTAACCAAGGCCAACAATCTGCATGAGAGCTGTTTTCACCTCCATACGCCATACGCCATACGCTTCGCCACGCCCTCCTCCACTCACACACACAGACACACAAGCACACACACACACAGAGCTACGCCTTAAATGCCAGCAGCAGCATCATCTTTAGCTCCCATTTTGTTGGTTACAAACAACAGACGCGGGGAGTAGGGAAGAGGCATACTCTGCAGGCGCATTAGCTTAAGCTTTTAACATTGTTGAGCACAGGTTAAGAAAGCCGTCAACCGCTAAAACAGAGCAGCTCCTGCTGCTACTGTCCGAGGTGGAGTTGGGAGCGTAACTGCTGGTATAAACTTGGTCCTACGATGCGTATACGCAATGTAGCTACTTTGACTTAAGGGGTAAGGAAGTAAGGGACGTGTATAGCTGAATTATATTTGATTTAACCTTCTTTTTGCAAGGAGCGTATAATATATATATATGTAATTAGTTTGTAAACAAAAACTTGTATTCAAATCTCACGCACAAGAAACTTTGAATAAATAAAAAAACATCCATCTCGTAATCAAAAATGTGAATAATCAAAATGCTGATCACCTTGTCGAGGGTATTATACTAATTTCAGTTACGAAATCTTATAATGGAATGCACGCTATATGCATATGCATATAGCATATAGCATTGAGCATTAAGCATTGAGTTTATTAAGTGTAGGCAAACATAATAATAATAATAATAATGATCAGCTTAGTCTCTTTATAAAATCTTTCTGCTTACGAAGATCTTACAACAGCTACTACTTAATGACAGTATTATCTTTATAAGTATATCATCTATTCAAATATTTGTAATGAGCATTATCAAATTTGAAAAAACTTCAATTAATCTGAACTTTTAGGTTTGTTTTTGTTGCCAATAAATTGTGCTGTGTTGCATGCGCTCGTTTAAAAAGAATCTTTGGGCTAGAAAACTTTTTAATGAATAGCCAATGTAGACCATTTACCCCACCAACCCTCCCTTAGATGAATATAACTTCACTCTCTCTCTCTCTCTCTCTCTCTCTCTCTCTCTCTATTGGTCTTACATTCTCACATTTTGTATACTCACATTTTGAGCAGCATTGTTGCAAGTGTGTGTTGTTTGTTGTGTTGTGGCTCCTGCAGCAGCTTGTTGCTGTCGTTTGTTGTAGTTGTTGTATTGAATTGGCACTTTTGAAAGTCAAATGTTCAACTATTCAGAAAAAAAAGTAAATAAACAAAAAAAATATATATATATGATAAAAATTGAATTAAATTTGTGTTGTTGTTTCGTTTCGTTTCGATTCGATTGGTTTGATTTGATTTGGTTTTGCCATGCGATTTGTTGCTATTTGCAATATTAGGCAACTTTTTTTTTGCTGCTGTTGTTTATTTTGTTTGTTTATTTCGTTAACTGTTTTGTTGTTTACTTGTTGTTATTGTTGCCGCAGTTTTTTTGCTCTTTTTGTTGCCTATATATATAGATAAATATATATATATTCACATTGTTGCACTTTCACTTTTCACTTTATTTACAATTTAGTTGCTTTTGTTTCGAGGCACAAAAATCAATTACAAAAAATCTCAAACTTTAACTTCAGCCGCCTCACAGCAACATTAATTGCATGTGTGTGTGTGTGTGTGTTTGTGTGTGTGCTGCTACAATTTTTATTAAATATTTAACTTAAAACAAAAAACAAACAAAAAATAAAAGTAACAAAAAAAAGAATTGAAATATTTTATTTATTGCACTTTGCCGCTTAAATTGTTTGATTTTTTTTGTTTGTTTTAGTTTTGGGTTTGTTCGCGTCGCATATGCAATGAAGTCGCGGCACTTGTGGCAGCTGCCTTTATATGGCCAACACTCACACACACACACACACACACACATAGATACAAATGAAAAGCTTTAATACCATGGAAAAAGGCTGTTGGTAAGGTCTTCTTCTTTTTCCTGCTGCCTGCTTTTTCGCTTTATTTATATAAAAACTATTATTATTATTATTTGTATTACTTTTCTTCGGTGTTTTCGGTTGGTTCGGGCAGTGGCGCTGTTTGTTGTTGTTGTTGTTGTTTCGTCGTCTTCTCGATCTTCCAAAACAAAATGTACAAATATACTAAATATATATTCAAGCTTCGTTCGATCTTGGGCTCGCAGCTCACGGAGCAATCACTTTCGATTTCGCTGCCAGCTGAACGTGAAATGGCAAAATGATGAACGCAACAGCAATCGAAAACCGTTGCTCTGTGCCAAGCCAAGCCAAGCAGCAGCAGCGATCAGCAGCAGCAGCAGCGAGCAGCTAACAGCAACGTTAGCAGCATAAACCGGAGCAACAGAGACAGCAACAACAGCAGCTCGATTGGCAGGAGCTTTGGCTTTGCTTATGGCCATGTTAACACTAAATCATTCACACCTGCCCCGCCGCAAACCGTTGTTGCTAGTGGTTGTTGTTGTTGATGTTGCTGCTGCAGTTGCTGCTGCTGCTGTTGCTGCTGCTTGTGTTATACTTTCTGAAGCGCAGTCGTTTTTTTCAATGGCGCTGCACCATGACTAGGAAGTTCAGTTCAGTTGAGAGATGTGCAACACTTGCTAATTGTTGTTACTGTTGTTGCTCTGATTGCTGTTGTTGCTGTTGTTGCTCTTGTTGATGTTGTGGCAAAACCCAGCGACATTCACTTGCATTTTGGGGGATTCTCTGCACAAATCATACTCTTACATTCTCATTCTATCTCTCTCTCCCCCTCTATCTCTCTCTCTGTCTCTCTTTCCGTCGCACCCTCGCTCGCTCTCCCTGTGTGTCGTGTCTGTCTTTCTTTGCTGGTATGTATTTCATAAGCGGCAAACTGGTTAACAGTTGCTCTGCTGCCTGCTGTTTGATGATGACGATGCCAAACGGCCTTGAGGCCAGCAGCAGCAGCAGCCAGCAGCCAGCAACAACATCGTTATGACGATCATTAACATGATAATTATAAGCATTCGGCATCGTTGATTAACCGCATTACACATACAACGCGTTGGCCGATGCCGATGCCGCCGCCGCGCTTTTAACTGCAATTAGCAGGGCACCAAAATGCCGAATGCCAAATGGCCGGACGAATGGCAAATCCCACAAATACGAACCACACTAACCAAAAACCCGTACTCGAACCCGATGCCGATACCGATGCCGATGCCGAATCCGGCAACGGGGCAATCAGCAATCAGTTGCTCGTCGCTGTAAATTATGCCAAAGATTTGGCTTCAACTCCGGCGCCGGCTCTCATTTTTTATATTTTTATTTATATTTTTTTTTTTCTTTCTTTATGTTGACCAAGTTGACCACTCGCGCAATCTCTACCAAATAGTTGCCGTTGTTGTTGTTGTGGTTGTTGTTGCAGTAAATATTATTATTCAATCTTTTCGGCTTATTGATTAACCGTTGTTCATTTGCCTATTTATGCAATTTTATCATTTATGCCACAGATTTACTTTTGTTGCGTTTTGTCTTTGCCTCTGCTCGCAACAACTTCCTTTCTCTCACACTCTCTTTCGTTCTCTCTCTCTCCCATTCTCTCTCTCTGTCTCTCTCTCTCTCTCTCTCTTTCTTTCCCTCTGTCTCTCTTGGTCTCTTTCTCTTGCATTTGGACAAATGCACTTTCAGTTCTTCTTATATCAATTAAGATATGATTCCTTAATATCACTATTTTTTTTAGTGATTTGAAAGAGATTAAGACACAACAACAACAACAAAAGAAACGTACAGCAGATACAAATTTTGAATGGTTCAAGTATTAACCAAATCAATCAAAATATACATATGATCAGTGTCAATAATAAATTTAATAGGTTTAGCTTCCATCCACTTTGCAAACTTTTTGGTATATTTTTGAATATATTATTTTATTACGACGCCCTCTTCCTCTTTCTCACAGCTCTATTTGGCAATTGCATAAGTTTATTTTTGGGGTTGAGGCGAGATTGATCAATCGTTTTATTAATTAGCACTGATTGATAAATTTGCATTAGTTTGCTTTTTTTTTTCCTTTCTGCCTTTTGCAATTGAATAATGATGAGAAATATTTTGCGAACACCCTTGTTGACATCGCGCAAATATTGAAATTTTTAAGGTCTTGCAAAGAAGGCGCAAAAAATGCTGTTTGGGCCAACGAACCGGGAAACGATCCTTCAAAGTCCCATGACAAAAAACCCGGAGCAACTTAAATATGCCCAAAGCTGGTCATGTAATTAAGATACTGGGTTTTTACCGCCTTATTTCTTATGATATTCCTGCACGTTATTGCGACGCTGTTTTTTTGTGGCCTTGTCGGTGGCAGATGAAGTTGCCAGGCCGATTAAATTTCAAGTGATCGTCGCCTGTTGATTGCCTGCCGCAAGCTGTTGCTCTTGTTGTTGCTGTTGCTGTTATGTTGGACCCAGAACTCGACTCTCGACTCAAATCACACAGTTGTGCAAATCACAAGATGAAAATGAGTCAAGTCAAGTTTCTTTTTTGTCCGAGGTCACGTTGATCAAGTTACCAAGCTAAAAAAAAAAAAAAATCTGATCAAGCAGCAGCCCCGAAACGACTCTCGTTAAACAACAATCGACATTAAAACAACAGAAATTGCTATGGATGCGTTGTAAAAACAATTGCAAACCATTTTGCAAGCCAACACAGACAAAGAGAAGAAGAGAGGAGGGTAAAGGCGCAGGTGTGGCGATATGCGAAGGACACCTTTTAATTTGTCTGCGTAAGGCTTTCAGGCGGGGCGCTTCAACGACATTAATGGCAACAAAATGTGGCAGATAATTCAATCGATGTATCTGTCAGAGATTTCTGTTTAGTATGTTACTAAAATCTTCACAATCCCACAGCTCGGGAAATAATTGATTAGTTGGACAGTTTGTTACTTTAGATCGAGTTAAGTCACCTTTTGAGCTGAGTTGATGATTTGTTTGGGATTGGGTTAAGAGTTTAGTGTTTTATTTATGGTATTTACACAGTGTCTAACTTTTATACAAAGTTTATTATCCACACTTAACACCCTGCCCACCCTGTGTTTGTTCCACATACTCATTTCTCGAAACATTTTTCAACTTTTGTCAACTCCAAATGACATTCAAATTGTTTTGTGTACATTTGGTATGCGCTGTGTTGCCTGTTGCTGCCGTTGTTGCTGCCGTGTGTTGTCAAACTTTAAAGCCACCCAAAAGGAACTTACTTGCCAGACACAACAAGCTCTCTCTCTCTCTCTCTCACACACACACACACACTGAGAAACACAAATATATTTACATACATTTAGAGTAAAAAAAAAAATACAAAATAAAAAAGTTGTTATAAAAAGTAAAAAGTACAAAAATCATAAAAATCAACAACAACTGTTATTCAACAGTTTTGGAAGATATCTGTCTCTGTGTGTGTGTCTGTGTGTGTTAGTGTGTGTGGTGTATATTTAAATAAACAGGAGTGGCCAACTTGGAATGTTAATGCGCTGCAATCGTTGGTGTTGCCGAGAGCCACTCCAAAAAAATACAAAAAAAAAAAAGAGTCGCACGTAGGCAAAACCAAAAACAAAAACCCCTCTCTGTCGCCGTCAACGTTAGCTGCGCAGTCAACGCCAACGCAGCTGAGAGACCCAGCACTGCAAGTGAGCCCAAAAGTTACGTGAACTTTTACAAAGACAAAAAAAACAACAACAACAACAAATGAAGCATACAGCTTGAGGGAGATAGGAAAAGGGAGTGAGAAAGTGCGATTAGTGGCCAATGTGACCAGATACGCATGAAGAATTAACCGGCCCGAAAAGTATAAAAAAAATACAACAAAACGCAAAGGGGAGACAACCCCACCACTTAACCTTATTCTGACCACTAGCCACTGCCCTTCCCTTTCCCTTCCCTTTGGTTTTTTACGCCTTGTCACATGCCTCATTGCATGTGAAGTGAAGTAAAATTTATAACTATCAATTATTATGCAAGAGCTGTGAGCAGCAGCAAAAGCCGACGACGACTTCTTCGTCTTCTTCTTCTTCTTCTTTTTCTTTTACTTCACATCTCTCAACGCTAAAAAGCAATTCAGGAAATACCCGAATCCAGCTAAACAGCCGCACTTGAGAGGTGGAGACGGCGACGCAGATGAAGACGAATACGGGCCAAAGCTATAAACACTTTACCCAACACACACACACACACATACATACACACGTTTAGTTATCCAAAAATATTAAGTGCCCCCTTTGAACCAAGTACCTGCCTGTCCCTCCCTCCCCCCACCCCCTAACGACTCTTCCCTCATTTGACCGCTTCTTCTCCATCTTCTGTACTTGAATAAGAAGCATGCCGCAATCTACGCAATCCACTCACATAATCGAAACACGTAGTATATATATACCCAATACCTTTTATTTCATTGCCTCCCCTCCCTCTCCCACCCACCCAAACGCACGCTTGCCCATCCTTCTCCATTCCCGTTCCCGTTCCCGTGTTCATTGGGCAATGTTCGTTGTTCCCGTTGCCAGCGAAACGCCTCTTAACAGTTTGTCTTTCGCCCTAAAACACCTTTATTCTTATGCGCCTATGAATACCCTTTACAAGGCTAGCCGCCACATAATGGCAACTAAAAGTCTCATGTTTTATAGGGTATATTTTGGTGCGAGCACAGACACACTCGCCACGTGTTGCGTGACCACGTCAATTATTTGATGACTCTTTTTTCTGCCTTTTTCTTTTCTTACAACACTTTTTTTTTATGATATGTACATTTCTGTTCTGGTTGGTATTTAGTGCCGCTGTTTCTGTTTGTTGGATTGGGAGTGCCTCGGACAGAACCGTACTGGACCCGTCCTACCCTACCCTACCCCACTCTCCCGTACTGGGTTCAGTGAACGTCAATTGGCCAAGCCAGGCCAAGCCGTGCCGTGCCAGGCCTAAAGAACCTCACCTTGGAGTCAGGCACGAAGGCAACGCATCGAATCGAATCAACGCAAATCAAATAGCATCGCATCGCATCTCGCGTGCGTGTGTGGGGCGACAATTGACAGAATCATACAGAAAGACAAACAGAAACAGAAGCAGCAACAACACGAACAATGATTATGACGAATTTCATGTAGGTTGTTATTAAGTGATTCAGTATGCAACAGTTTTTTTTGTGACAAACCTATGAAACATGGAAAAACCAAGAAATATAACTTAAAGCTGATTCTGAATTGGCAACTTTGACTGAAATGAGTTGAACTGTGACCTTCATTAAGTGTTTCCACGATTTCCGGTCTAGGAGCTTTATTGTTTTGCTTTTGATTTGCTGTGTATATTAAGTATTATTATTATTATTCAGTCTCCACTCTTCTTTAAAGTTCGAGTAGTGCATAATTAAGTTGGAAGTAGTTTCAACTCAGCTCAGCTCAAGAAGGGAAGGTCTTCTTCATCATCTACTTATTTATGGAGCAGAGCTCGTTTTTGTGAAACTTGAAAAGCAACAAGAACTTAAAAGCAAAAACTAAAAAGCTACACAAAGGAAACGAAATGAACTGCATACTAAGCACACATCGACCGAGAAGGACAAAGATCTAAACGGCTATGGAAAAAAACTAACTTCCTAGTGCAGTTAAAAATATCATTTAAATATACGTAAAAAGCAGAAACAAAAGAGCTCAAAGAAACAACATTTTAATGATTAAACAAAACAAAAAAGGCATATTAAGATGATATTTGAAAAAAAAGGAATATTATCTCGAATATATTGCAAATATGTGATATAATTATGATTGCCAAATTCCATAGCCAACTCATGATAAATCGTTAAAATTCTTTAAGCCATCAAACTTGTTACACAGGATTCGTATATATGAAGTATTTTATGTGAAATTCCACAGTTCCGAAGAAGTAGTATTTAGTTATGATCGTATCTGATTACATGAATCATCCGTTTAAGTGGAATTTTTCATTGGGTCAAGCATCAAAGTCTGCAAATTATTGTTATTGTTATGGATCATGAATATTAAAAGACCGTCAAGCAACTAACTAAACACTTCCCCTCCTCATCCTCCAGCCTCTAGCCTCCAGCGCAGCAGCCCCCTGCTGTCTAATGACTGTCCAGTTGCAGTCTCTTTCGCTTTATGGCTAGCTGGCTAGCTGGCTAGCTGGCTGGCTGGCTGGCTGGCTCAATCGGGCCATCAATCAATCCATCAGTCAATCAATGCGCCATTGAAACTATGCAACAGACCAGCCTCCGAGCAACAAATCGTCTCACAAGCTCTCGCCCCTCTCGCAATGTCTCAATTCCAAGTGCAAAAAAAAAAACCCAAACACAAAACTCACTATTGATTATTAAATTATGATCAAGTTGTGTTGTAGTTGTTAATGCGAATGAATACGTATTTTTTTTTTCAGTCAGTATTTTTAATCGCGTTGTAGTTTTTGACCCACTTTAAGATTTTGTTGCTGTTGTTGTTGTTGGTGTTTCCTTTTTTAGCTGCTCTTTCATTACAAAATTTGTTTAATTTAAAATTGTTTAACTTGAAATTGAGTCACGCTGGCTGACTGCGCAGCTGGCGACAACCGACGCCGACGTCGACGTCAACGTCAACGTCAACGTCAAAGCTGGCAGCGCGCAGCCTCGAAGTTACATAAAATGGCATTAAAACGATTCGAAGATTGAGTTGTGGGGACCAAAGCATAACTGCAAATGCGAGTTGGAGGAACGAGAGGGAGATCGTGTGTTTGTCTGTGTGTATGTCTGTGTGTGCTGCATGAAGAAGCAGGGGGTGGGGGGAGTCCCCCTTTGCTGAACTGGGCGAAAAACCGGATGCGAACCAAAAGACGAACGGGCCATTTGGCATTTTGCATACTACACTCGATTATGTGTGTGTGTGTGTATGTGTGTATGTGTATATCGATCAGGTGGAACAACAAGCAAAAGCAAAAGCTGAAGAGGAAGAGAAGTTGTGGCAGTATTAAGTAGTAGTTTGCCAGTGAAGAGACAGACAAGTGGACAGAATGACAGATCTGAAGCAAACTTTGAAACCGATCAAAGAAAAATCTATTACTTCTTCAAGGATCTAAGATAATAACTAAAACATACTATGAATTTTTGATCTATTAGTTTTTCTCTCTCTCTTTCTAACTGTTGATTTTTCACAGTGCACCTGATCCCCCTGTTCGAACCAAAACTTTTAAAGGTGAACAACATTCGTCGCCCCCTGCAGTCAACCTTCCTCAATATTCCTCCGCTCCTCACCTCCACCAAGCCGCTGTTGAACATAACAAACAACAGTTTAGTTGTAAAGTTCACTTTTCTCGCATTCGCTGCCTTCTGCTTTTTTATGACATTTAACACTTTGGCATTATTATTATTGCTACAATCACTGACACTCACACAAATTACGATCGTCCGCAGACGCAACGTCATCAATCGAAATCAAAATCTTTCTCTAGATCATGTTGCATTCCATTCCGAAAAGTTCCCCCTTCGCCCAGTGATAATAATAATTCAGAAATCTAGCGACTCCAACTAGTTTATTCAAATTATGTGATTTAATTCAATCTGTTTTGTGTGTTTGTGTTTGATATTTGGTAATACCCGAATGGTAATTTGCATTAGCTGGCCAACAAATAATGATGATGATGATGAGCATTAAGATCGCATTGTGGTCTATTTTGAATGGTCTGACCAGGCAGGCGCAAAGTTAAAGCTGAAGCTCAAGGCCATTACTTAGATGTCAGACGTTGTCGTCCGAGCATCAACCTTAGCAACCAGATTCGTATGCTAACTAACTAGTTGAACTAGATACATTAAGGTGGTTGTTGTTGTTTTATAGTCAAGATCGATTGGATCGATTTACACTCTCGATCTCGATCTATGTTTCTAACTGCCACATGCATGAAGAACATTAAGTGTGTGTGAAGTGATTTGAAAACATATTCAGATTATTATATAGATCAACGTCTGATAGAGAGGGAGATGTGAATCGAAAGTCAATGAAAAAGAAACCAGAAGCCATTATCATCGCGATGATATAAATGGTGGATAAGTTTTAAGGGGGTGTTCGTGATCTAGTTGTCAACACCTACACGATTTTTTGGTGATGTCGAGTCGATGGTTCCGGTTTCCATTTGCCATTTACCATTTACCGATACGAATACCACAAGTGCTTTTTGCCGCTTGCCGGTTTCCATTTTGCCGTTGCCTTTGCTGTTGCTGTTGCCGTTGCGGTTAAGTGATCGCTGATCGTCAGAGTCAGGTTATGCATTTGGCATGCTGGCCATGAGTGTTAACTAATTAAGTCTGCTTCTCTGTGTGTGTGTGTGTGTGTGTGTGTTTTTGTATGGAACGCACTTTGGATTTGGCTTAAGATTTGAATATTTGTCGCTGACGTAAGAAATGAAATGAACAAAATTGATAAAAATGATGGGCAACAACTTGTTGTTGCTTGCTTGCTCTTTTACCATTTATTATTATTACTATCACAGTGTTCACTTTGCGCTTTGGCGCTTGATTGGTGAAAAGTTCGTTGTAAGTTTTTTTTTTTGGCATGCGCTGCATGGAATGGAAAGTGAGCGAGTGCATGGCAGATAATAATTATGTGTTGAAAGTCTAGCGAAAAAGATGAGCTCCTCGGGGACAAGCAATTAGCGACGCACAACACATACTAATCGATTAATTGCATCGTTGATTGACGACGATGATGATCGACGTCGATCGCGATGATCATAAATGATCATTTCCTTGCCTTTTTCAAAGTTAGATCACAACAAAAAGTGTCTTTCTCTTTTGTCGCTTTGTTAGTTAGTTGTTAGTTAGTCGGTTTTTACCATCAAAGAAAAAGAAAGCATTATGCGAAATGCGAAATGCAGTAATTGGTATCCTCGTTTCAAGAATATACCGAAGATGATGGCTATGAAGTTGAATATGGTTTTGGAATTGTAACTCTTGTGCTTCCACTTCCAGTTCCAGTTCGCACTGCAAGTTTTCAATAATTGGCATATCTGCGAATCACAAAGCTCACATTCCCGTGCACAAAAAGCGTTGTTGACCAAGTCTGGACATGCAGTCTGCAGTCTCTCAACGTGTTTTTCCTTCACAAAAATGATGATGAAGAAGAAGAAGAAGAGCGACAGACAATTTCAAGGCTAAAAACAAAAACGAGGCCTTGCAATTGCTATTGGCCTGGTCAGACAAAGAGAGAGAGGGGGGAGGCGGAATGGAGTGGAAGATAGTTGCAACTAGTTGTGGAATTGTTAAAAACAAAAACTAGTTGCCAAACAACGACAATGCAGACGACTTTCATTATTAGATTGAACAATCGATGAACGCTTTTTTTTCTTCTTTCTTCTTTTTGTTTGGCAACTATTGGGAAAAAGCTGCAAAATTGCCGGCATTTAATGCAATAAGCAAGAAGAAATGCAGTTTATTGGCAAAGACCGTGAAAATAGTAAAAAGCATAAAGAAGATATGCCGCAAAAGGTCAGCGGGTCATTCATTTAATTAAATTTTGTTAAATTCCTTTTACATTGATTTTTCCCCTATGGGATATTTATGGTTTGTCTATACTTTGTTTTATTTTTGGATCAGCTTCAGTTAGTTATCAAGTCTTACCATTTAGCCACCGTTTGGAAGACGTGTGAAAACAAATCTTATTAAGCCACAAAACACAAATGCAACAACAACAATAATAACAAGTTCAACCAAAAAAAAACACTTCACTTTTTATTGCCACACTTTGGCGATAAACAAAAACATGAAAAAAAACAGAAATCAAATAAAACTTTAATGCATTCGTTTATGTTATGTTCGATGATGAAATATCTAATGTGAATATAGTTTTCTATTATTTACTTTGTTTTTTTTTTGATTTTGCACACACACTTTGTACTTTGCTTTAATGAGTTTTTGTTGTCTCTCTCTCGAGTTTTTAACTTTTCCAATTCCTTGTCGAGCTCTCTTTTAACGCGTCCAATTACCTCAACAGACTTTCCGTTAATGTTTCGAATTTCGAATCAAAACTATCAACTGAAAAACTAAAAGCGCAGAAAACATAATAAGTAAACAACAACGAACTCTAAAAAGAAAAAAAGCTCAACACACACACGCACACACACACTCACACAGACAGGTAATAAACACAAGCATAATATATTCGTAAAGTGTGCAACTGGAAGACTGAAACTTGGGACTTGGGGCATGGGGATTTTGGATTTGGGTTTTGGAATTGAGCACTGGGATTGCATTTAGCAGCTGGGTGGGTGTAATGTGTGTAATGGTGTGTGTGTGTGTGTGTGTATGGGTGCAGTGTGCCATGAAATAACACACAGACATTGAAAGAAGTCTGGAGACAGGGACTGGAACGACGACTGAGACGCTGGCGTTTAAGCAGAGACTGAGACCTAAGACTTGGTTGACTGCTTCAACGGACTCTTGTGGCAAGCAACAAACAGCAACAAAATACAGCTAACAAACTTATAATCTTACCTACCAGCTGGCAACTGGCCAACTGTTGCACACATCGCCAACGCTGTCGCGACCAAAATTGTTGATTTTGTAATTGTTGCATTTGCCTTTTTGTTATTGTTATTGTTATTGTTGTGCTTTGTTGCTTTGTACATTACTTCAGTCGTCTCGCTCTTTTGCGGTTTCTCTAGGTTTTCTTTTGTCGTTTAGTTATTATACCCTGATCCCATTAAAAATGGGGAAAAAGGGTATAATGGTTTTGTGCAAAAGTATGTAACAGGCAGAAGGAAGCATCTCCGACCCCATAAAGTATATATATTCTTGATCAGCATCAACAGTCGAGTCGATATAGCCATGTCCGTCTGTCCGTCTGTCTGTCCGTCTGTCTGTCCGTCTGTGTGTATGTATGAACGCGTCGATCTCAGAGACTATAAGAGCTAGAGACTCCAGATTGCGAACTTAAGCTCGCCTAATTCCTAGGCAGTACAAGTTTGTTTCCGATTTTCGATAACTCTTCCCGTTTCCGATATACACATGGGATCGATAACAACAAAATCTTGAATTTGGAAAACTTTGAGATGCAATTTGAATTATAAAACAAAATAATGACAATCTGTGAAATTTTTATCGAAATCGGATAATAAACACCGGAGATATGGGACATTGAAGTTGTGTATGCAGTATGGAGTATGCGCGTACACACACACACACACATACTTGCAAGCACTGACTGTACGCGGAAAGTATAGGGATCAGGGTATCGTCTAGTCGGGATTTCTCGATTGCCCATTATTATTTAAACTGACTACAAAAGGGTATAAATATAAGAAATCGAATTGATTTCAATTTGTGAAAACTTGATGAGCCAAAGTCGGAAAAGAATCTATATTGAAGCCGATTGAATTATTTTATGCCAAGAATTGTAAGGTACGAACTTATCATAATAAGAATAACGGATGATCTACACAATAAGGAATTCAGTTTGATTAGCTTTTGTAATTAAATTTAAAATTAAATTCAAGTCATTCTATATATATTTTTTTATATTTTTAACTATGGCGGAATTATTGCATAGCATTGCAGGTGATCATTTGCTTCCAGTGCCATAATTTTAGGTAGATCTCTCACAATAGGTGGCGCAAGCCACATTTTAGTGCACTAAAATTTAGAGGGCGCCAGCCAAATGCGTAACTATGAATGTATAAAAATTGTTGCATAACCTGAGGCGTAATTTTTATAAGAATATTTTTTACAAATGCACTACAATATAGAGGGCGCTAGCCAAATGCGAAACTATGATCGAATAAAATCCTCGTCTAATTTGAGGCAACATTTTATTATAAAAATATTTAAATCGGCTTTAGGTGTTGCTTAAGTGTTTTTTGCTTTTTAAGCGAACATCTTTCCATAGTACTTTGGTTGTTATCACGGATAAGTTCTTTCCCAATATCATATTCTTTAATGATTTTTTTTGCATATTTGACAATTGAGCGGCGTTTGTCTTGGCTTTATTTGAAACGGTTAAAGATGTGTGTCTTAATTAAAGCTTTTCACCATCGTCAAATGTTCTAAAGAAACAATTGTGTACTTGCTAAGCATAGACACACACTTCTTAAGACCACTGAACATTCAACGATTCGTTAAAAGAGAACGAAAAGGCCTTCGTTTAAAGAGCGAACGCAGTTTAGCATGGACACCGAGAAGCTTAACAAAGCTGAACAAATACGTTCCACGTTTGACGAGGCGTGGTTCGAGCTTAGGCTAACATTGGACAACATTTTGTAGCACAGTTTTAGGCAGTAACTAATCTTGCTGAAAATGAATTCAATTCAACTAACAATCAGTATATATCAGCGATATGATATGGTGTGGACTTGAAATATGCATATTTCAATGCAGTGCACGAAACTTTGAGCAATTATATGCGGATCAATCGAAATTTGTTGCAATTGATTTTATTGCCAGCCGTCTCTTGATAATTGACCATTAGCGGCAATTGGTAAGACATTAATATATTAGGTGTACCGGTTGATTCGTGTGGTTTTTTTTTCGAAAATCAATGCTTTATTGCGAAAAAATGATTACAAATTTAATATTCAAAGTATTGCCCATCGTTGACCACAACTTTTTCCCATCTTTCTGGCAATTGACGGATACCATCTCGAAAAAAGTCAACCGGTTTGGCGCCAATCCACGAATCGATCCAATTTTGGACTTCATCATAATTGGAGAAGTGCTGGTCAGCCAGGCCGTGTTGCATCGATCGGAAGAGATAGTAATCCGACGGGGCAATGTCTAAGCTATACAGCGGGGGGGGTAGAACTTCCCATTTCAGCGTTTCTAAGTATGTTTTGACCGGCTGTGCAACATGTGGCCTTTTTTTTTGTACCGTTGGAGCAGTTGTTCGCACGTGGAAAAACGGCGTTCGACGTCTCTTGGCTTCAATTTATATGGCACCCAATGTCCTACCTTTCGGATCATTCCCATTGCTTTTAAACGATCGGAAATGGTTTGCTGAGCGACTCCAAGTGTATTCGCAAGTTCTTTTTGCGTTTGTAACGGGTCTTCATCGAGCAATGCCTCCAATTCTTCATCTTCAAACTTTTTTGACTGTCCGGGACGTTCTTTGTCTTCCAAGTCAAAATTACCACTTTTAAACCGTGCAAACCACTTCTGACACGTTCCCTCAGCTAGAGCATGGTCACCATAAACTTCCACTAAAATGCGATGACTTTCGGCTGCTTTTTTCTTCATATTGAAATAATGAAGTAAAACTCCCCGCAAAAACACTATATTTGGCACGAAACTGGACATATTCAGTTAATTAAAAAGTATTGTTGTTGACGCTTCAACTCAATGACACATAATGATTCTCAAACTATATGACAGTGGCTTTCCAACGAATATTGGGAAAGGGGATTCCCCGAAATAATAATCAAGTAACGCCATCTTTTGTAAAACCACACGAATCAACCGGTACACCTATTACATTAACTATTGATGGCTGACAACAGGCAAAACTCAACTAAACTCAACACACCACTCAACTGGTTTTCCACAGGTTATGTTGTTTTCATCATGTCTTGCTGTTGTAATTGTCATTAAAGTATCTTATCCCACAGATCAGACAGTTTGTGTGTGTGTGTGTGTGTGTGTGTGTGGGGAATGAAATGACATCATTCGTTTTGAATGAAATCGATCGCATGAATGACCTAATAAAAAAACAAAATGCCACAAATGAATGCTATATGAATCAACTCCAAAAGCGCACAATTTACAATCCACAACAACAACAGCAACAACAATTGCAACGATTCCTAAATGATATTGCACCAAAGTGTAACTATTCCTACACCCCCCCCCCCCCTGCACCCCTTCCCCCTTGCCGGCTAACGTTTCTTTTTATCTCCCTCTCGCTTATTTGTTTTTGTTGTTGTTGTTATTGTGTTACTCACAAAGAGAATTTCATCAGAAACAGACGCGGTGTCGCCAGTTCCGCCCCCTAAATGTCAAACCCCACCGCCCACTTCACCCACCCATTCGTTCGTTCGTTTGAGCACCCTGTATTCAATAGGGGGGCGTGACGCAAGCTTGAGTTCGTTTCGTTCGTTTTGTTCGTTTTGTCGTTTTGTTTATTCATTAATTGCAATCGTGGCAATAAAAAGTATAACAATAATTATCCCAACTCGCTTAATCAGTGTCAATTGCGTTGCGGGGTGAAGCGTGCGAAACGATAGAGGTAGCTGGGTGGGTGTGTGTGTGTAAGTGTGTGTGTGTGTGTGACTTTATTACCATTCAAAAAACATTAATTTCTTACTCATCGAGAGATATATGGTGATGTTTATTAAACACAATCTCTTAATACCTATCCACCACCCATTCACCCACCCACCACCCAACCACCCACTTAACCATCTCATTCTGATTCTCATTCACATTCATCCAGACAGCTCATCAAAATATAATTCTTCAAATATTCTATTACGCACTTGGCCGTCTTTTGTGACGCCTTCATTTCTCTGCCGTCATTGTTTAACACACACGCACACACATCTGGCACACACACACTGAAAGAGTTCATCACTATTGCTTAAACAGATTTCGATTATCTGCAATAAAGGGTACGCAAAAATAGAAATGCCTAAACGAATCACAGATACTCTGCGCAAGAATAATATATGAAATTATAACAAAACGGAAAACAAGTTAAATTATGCAAGTTCTTGAAGGTTTTTTATCTCCTGTTTGTTGTGTGATTCCCATACTTTTTGGTACTACTATTATATATAACGATATATACATCCATCAATCCATCTATCTATCCATTCATTCAACTATCCATATCTCGTTCTAGTTTTTGGTTTTATCAATAAAACAAGAAATTTAAAAATTACCCAAGCTGTTGTTTCGCGTTTTTTAGGGAATTTCCTTAAAGCTAATTGGTATTCAATGTTAATGATTCATTAAATATTTAACACAGAAATAAATCAAGGAACAAATAATTGGATAATCCAATATATTGCTATTATACTATTTATATACTATACTATATACTATACTATATACTATACTATACAACTACAACAACAAAGCTAAAGCTGGATAAGCACGAAGATTTGTTCCTCCATCTTAACAATATGTTCTTTATTCAATTGAAGCTGTTATAGAATCGAAAATCCAACTTGGATAAGAAAAAATTGCATTCTTAACGTTCTTGGTGACAAAATACTATAAGCCATGCCCAACCTAAGCTCGCCTTTGCCCTGCCCTCTTTCCGTGTCTTGCAACAAATACTCAAAAGAAAGGGAATATTTAAGTTAAGCACAAACTAAGGAGAAAGAAAGAGAGAGAGAGATTGAGAATTCAAGCAGTGCTTTTTATGTCGATTTCATGATGTGTGATATATGAAACGCAGTAATGTGGCAGCAGTAAACGACACACACACACACACACATACACACAGACACACACACACAGACTGGTAGACAAATTATTATGCAAATGGGTTTTGGCTTTGTTTTATGGCCACATAAACTGCAATTGCAACTGCAGACAAAAACAGACAGCAACAACAACAAAATGAAACATGTTCGACGAGCAAGAAGGAGAGAGGGGGGAGGATGTATGCGTGTCTGTGTGTGTGTGTGGGGTTGGGAGGGGGGGAGTTCACAGTTCACATAAACGTGGATTGCTGAAAAAGGCAGGCAGACAAATTAATTGCAGCTAATTACAAGCAACAGCCGCAAGCCAACAAGAGGGAGGGAAGAGCAGGGAGCTTGCCACACAGTGCGTAGGACCACACATGCTGCTGCGTGTGGCACACTCCAACTCCGACAAGGCACTTCGACCCCCTGCAGCCAAAAACGTAAGAAAGCGAAAAGAAACCCGGAAGAGATGATGCAGCTTAAAACTTAAAGCTGACAGAGAGAGAGAGAGAGAGAGCGGGAGGGAGAGAGAGAGATAGAGAGAGATGATGCTAGAGAAATGACATTGCGTTGATTAAAGCAAGTTGCAACATTTCAAAACATTTGCCGCATTGCAACGCAACAATAAATGCAGTTTCATTGAAGTTAATCAGCTATCATTCCCAAGAGCTAAAGACTCGTAGAGTTAAAGAGTGGAAGAGTTAAAGAGTGGAAGAGAGGAAGAGTAGAAGAGAAGAAGATGGCGCCGATCATGTCGACAATTTTGCATAAGTAAGCAACAAGCAACAAACAACAAGCAACAAACAACATCTGCAGAAAAAACAAATTAGCAAATTGAATGAAGCATTGCGTGGAGAATACACTGCAAGAAATCATATGGAAGTTATGCCCAAGCCAAATGTTAATTCAAAATCGTTTTTGTCGAGTCTTTGTAAGTCATTTCTTTAAGTGTATATTGTATAGGATCGGCAGTTCAACTTCTCTCTCTCTCTCTCTCTCTCTCTCTCTCTGTCTTGTTTAATTCTTCCGCTGCGATGCGTTTTCATATAAATTTGATTGGAATTTATTATGGATGCATCATATTTGTTGCTCTTTGCTGTTTGTTGTTTGTTGTTTGTTGCTGTTGCATTAAGAGTAGAAGATGCAACAGCTCCGATAATGTCATTTGGCTCATTCAGTCTTCTTCTTGTTTATATTGCATATGCATACATATGTTAACATATATATACATACATACAAACAATACATACATACATACGAACGTATGTGGCATTTGAATGCAAATTGAAATTGAAACTGAGAAATTGAAATTGAAATGACTTTGTTGCAATGTCGTCCAATCAAATTCACATTTCGCCTCGCCCCACCGCTCCACCACTCCGCGGCCATTGAATGCCGCTAATGCCCGTGGTTCTGGCATTTTTATAGCACTGATAACATTAAGTATATATATTCTCGATCAGCATCAGTTCGGGGCGATTTAAACATGTTAATTCGTTCTTTCCATCTTTTAATTTTATGCATTTTCAAGTTAAATTCAGACCCTTGTTCCATTCCTTAGATTTCTATCTGGAACTATCTGCATGTAGGAATGGGACATCCAGTAGGCTATATCGATAGATGTCAGTAACTTTCTGAACGAGCTAACAAATAAAGATATAAAATAAGTTAGTTGGAACTGAACCAGCAAAATAATAAGACGCACAATAGAATAAAACTCAGTCAACAAACAAGAAGTTATTTTATTGTTATCTTAATAGTTCAGTCCTACACGCATTTCTTTCTCTTCAATAGAGAAGTTAGACATCATCGACTTATCACTATATGCACTATATAGATATCTGAAGTATATTTTCGGTTTTCTTCCCTACCAGGAACAGCAGGAGTTCGATAAGGCATACGAAATGTATAAGGAAGCAATGGGTTAAGGTAAAGGCTTAATCCTTTTGGCAAATATTTGACATATACATAGATATTAGAGATGAGTCTGTAGGCATTATGCCCACATATGGTATCGTTGGGTCACTTGAATGTACTGTCCGTTAGTACATCTACGTCCAATAATAATATTTATCACTTCAAAATCAATGCTAACGAAGATGCGTTTCAATTCGAATTCAATGAAATTGAATTCTCATTATAAAGTACAGAGATATATTAACAACTAGCGTTATTTAGCCAGGAACATCCGAAAATCTTTAAGGAAAACTAATGCTTGAAGGAAAGTAAAGAAATATTTTAACATCACGTTAGGATACCCAATTTTGGTATCATTTCTTCAATGCCTTCGCAAGACAAAGTCAATAACAAAACCATCTGTCTAGTTTCCACATTCCCCACCATCCAACCAACCCTCCCTTTCCTTTCCCTTCCTTATCTCTTGCTCTCTTCCTCATTCGTATTGACACCAAAAACTGTTTATTGACACAAATCGTCAATAATCAATTCGCTATAAATAAGTTCAGTCTAAGCAATTGTTCGATGTCGATGGCCTTGCAGCACGTTGCACATTGCACATTGCTTACCGCCTTTCACCCCCTCCGTTCCCCCCCACCCCCCTTCCACTCTTCTGATCGTACGCATGCAAAAAAACCAAACGAAGACAACAAGAAATCGACTTTTTCCGCTTTTCCAAACGCATTCGATGATTGGCAGCGTACGTGCGGGCGTGCTGTGATCTGGTCCCCATCAAAGGGGGGGGGAGTGTGTAAGAGTGTGAGAGAGGGGGTGGGGGGGTTAGGGAATTGTTGCTGTTGGCCAATTGCCTTTGGGCGTAATTTATGCATTGCAGCCAATGCAAATATTTTATGTTGCATGACGGTTCGAAAGGGTTGGTGGGGGAAGGGGGGGGGGGGAGGGTTGGAAATCGAATGAATGGCTTGAAACGATCTATCGATGGCAGCGAGCCATCGATCAATTTGAAAACAAAGTCGAGAAGTCGAACCGAACCTAAATAAATGTCAAATAAATAAAATGAACACACAATAAATAAACAGAAAGTGTGAGAAACGGGGTAGGATAGGGGGGTAGGGTGTTAGTGGTCAGCACTCTTCAAACGAAGGTGTAAATGTATGTGCAACACTTTTGTTAAATGAAAACAATAAATCTCCATCACACAAACCGAAACGAAAACGAGAAAATTAAACAAAATGCGGCGCAATGCAAAATGAATTTGCAAGTGACAAAAGACAAACGACAAACGACAAAAGACATAGCGACAAAGCGACAAAACGATCAACGGCATGTGGCAAATGGCGAACAGGGCTGCCACACTCCCCCCTCTTTCTCTATCTCTCTCTCTCGTTCAGTTTGCTCACAATTAATAATTTATTGAATACAAATGCATTTACAATTTGCAAGTGTTACAATTTATGTCCTCCACTTAAAGCAACACACACACACACACACACACACACAACCCTATCACGTCCAACACTTTCAGTTCTTCCTCCCCCTTTTCTCTCTCTTTCTGCTATCTATCTATTTGTCTATCTGTGAAGCGGAAGCATCAAATTTGATCAATTTATTGCAAATATCTTTTTTCTAAAGGAAAAAATATCTAACTATGGGAAGAAAGTTAAGGTACTTCTAATCTTGCGACATTGACTCAATGAAGAGCTGATAATTATGCAACTCAATTGCCATTTGAACCTTGCTTGAAATGTCACATTGAAGGATTGAAGGACATCCATGTTAGCACTTCGATCTTTTAATCAATTCTTGATACCTTTTCTTATGTTCATTCAATTAATGTGATTTGGTTTTCAAGGTTAGTCGATCAGCGATCAATCAATCGATTACGAAAGCAATCTCTCCCTTTCTCTCTCTGTCTCTCTCGATCTCCATGTATATATTTTTGAATGCGCAGCGTTCCAGAGAATATGCTGTCGTAATCGTAATCCTCAGTGGCATAGGGAAGAAGCAGCAAGTGCTGTGGCAACAGATGATGCACGTTTTTCGGTTTCGGTCTTCGGGAAAAACCCAGCGAAATGTGTTTTTCTTGAAAACGAATGCAAGGAACGTGATATATTTGGTGCAAAAAGGCATCAGCATCTTCTTCTCACGCACAATACGACCATATGGGTTAAGATTCAGGTTTGGAATTTCCCGAATGCCAAAACCCGACCGAAACCACCGAACAGGTAGTCAGTTTAAGGTTTAAGGATTGCTTCTATTCTATACTTTTTGGTTTCGGTTTCGGTTTCGTTAGAGATATATAGGTTTCGCGCGATTCGCGCATGAAACGCCCGCCAAGAAGCCAATTTAAATAAGCAGCATAAACAAAGGACGACTGTGTTTTATGACGCCGCTGCCAACATTTGCTTCAAGGATGCTGCCACACACACACACACACATACACACATAATACAGGTTGCTGGCAGCATTCGTCGCTTGCTTGGTTGGGCTTTTCCCACGGCCCACCCGCACTTATCTTGAGTGCCCCTTTTATGAGGCAGCTCAAATCAACTCGCCTCACCATCCATCCCAACCATCCATCTGTTTCTTCACACTCTCCGACCGCCTGTCTGTTGTTGATTTTATGATCTATGTTTCTTTTACGTGTTTTCAAAATAAACACAAAAAAAACGTCATAGAACATACTTCAAGTTTAACTAGCGTTGATTTTGATTACAGTTCAGAAAGAAGTCGAAGCTAAATATCATATCATAGCTTGACTTTTCCATTTCCAATGCGCCAGACGATTTCGGTCTTGGCCCATTTATACTATTCGTTTACTATTTGTGTCTATTTGTGTCACACACACACACACACACACACACACCTTTCGCCACCCCCTGATGTGCTGTTGTTGTTGTTGGCTTTAAAGCTGTTGGCGCCGGCGCCGAAAACGAAACGTCGAACTCGTCGAGACTCGTCAATTTTGTAGCAAATTTTTGTTTGAACGACATTTTGTGTCTTGCTGTCGATATCCAAATAACAAAATTAAAAAATAAAATCACTCTAAAAGTTGATTGGCGCCAGACGGGCGTAAAAAAAAAAACAGCGCAAAGCGCAAAGGAAGCAAATAAAATAAAGCTAGCTGCTAATTATTGTTGCAAATGGATTTTGGTTTGTTTTTTAATGCTTTTTCCTTTCAGTAACAAGCCAAATTCTTCGCAATTCAATATTCAATTAAGTGTGATGCGATTTGCGATGCGATCGTATTTTATATCTGCGTGTTAATCAATATTCTCTTCGTTGAAAATAAAATTTCATTCAACCTTCATATTTTCTTCATTATTTGACGAAATTAAACGAAAATTTCCTTCAAGCTGCGCATTTTCTTCATTATTTTCTTCATATTTTACTTTAAGCATAAGAAATACATGAAGTAAAGATGTTAATCATAGGGCATCTTCCCGTCGAGCAGCTTACGGTTATAACATTTTGTTTTTGTTTGCGGTCGCATTTTCAAAGCGCTCGACATTACTCGAATTTTGCACAGACATCAACAACAACAACAACAAGAACAAAACGATGAAAATTGCTGGGAAAATAGAGTAAACAAAATGTTTTTTGTTAATCGTCTAGAAACGAAGCCAACCCAGAGAGATGATCTAATTATTGACGCACGAATCCGAAATGGCCAAACAACAACAACAACCAACAACAGCAACAAAAAGGAACTAAATGTTAGCTAAGCAATTTTCCCAGTCAGAGCCAAAAACAAAGAATCGTGAGAAGGAGATGGGGATGGGGTTGGGGTTAGGGTTGTTGTGGTTTAGATGGCAAGCGAAATGAACGAAATCAAAAATCATTATCCAAGTCATTAGCTTTTTTAACGGCTGTTCTTGTTGTCGCTATAAAATCGGCAAAAAAGAAAAAAAATAATAACCATGCGTTTTGCGGGCGTTTTTAACCGCCATTAAGTGCTAAGCTTGTTGTTGATTTTTGAATGCCAAGTGCCTGAAATTGGTTCATGGCCAAAACTATAGCAGAAATAGTTTCTGGATGAGTTTTATTTTCTTAACCTAACAAACAACTAAAAAAAACAGAAAGCTGATAACGCACAGATAAATAAACTAACTACTAAATATAAAATATGAAATTATGTGTCATATATGTGTTTTCATTCGTTATCGGATTTATTTCTAGGAAAAATGACTTGTTGTCAGATCATTCACATTCAACTTTGAACTATTCTTTAGAGACGGAATGCTCAGAGCCTTGAACTCGGTTCGATTTTAACAAGTTGTAGGACTTCTAAAGCAATCTACCAAATAATTTACTTGATCGATCCGATTTGAGAGTCAACAAAAGTTCTGCGAATTCTTAAATTCATTTTGATCATCGGCTCAGCTGAATCGCAGGTCTGGAGAAACTTGAATTGCTCCTCTTCAATGATAGTCAAATAAGTGAGTTAATGCCACCAAGAACGGATTCACGGTGTTGTCAAAACTGATCAACTGCAATATTCATTTTTGAAAGATATATATATATAAATATATAAAAAAAAGTTAAAAATTAAGGGAAACAACATATCAATGATGAAGGCGACAGACAGCAGCGACAAGACAAGTGATAAGATCGAAGAGGAGTCTCTCTCTCGCTCTCTCTCTCTCTCCTCTTTGAACGAAACGTATTTCGAATAGCCGCCGGCAAAATCTTGTGTGTGTGTGTGTGTGTGTGTGTGTGGTGTGTGTGATATGTCTTGGATGGGTTTTGGGATTGCTTTGGGATGATTCGCTTGGCGTGCGTATCAAAATATAACCATAATAAAAATGCTCGTAATGATGCATCATAAATCGCGTCAAATGCCGGCGGCGCGCGCGTTTTTAGCCGCCACAAAATTGCACGATGCTGCGGATGGTGTAAATTGAAGGAACGAACGGGAAAGGGGCGAGGAAAGGGAAGAAGAGCAGACAAACACACAGAGAGAATGAAATGCAGACAAAAAAGAAAGATGAATAATTTAAAATATAATTTAGTTGGTTTCTTTTTGCCCAGTGTACGCACAGCCATTTTTCATGCCACATTTGTTGCTGTTGCCGCTGCTGTTGCTGTTGCTGCTGCTGCTGCCTGTCAATTCAGTGTAAATTTCAACTATTAAATGCCAATTTATGGCGCGTAGCTTACAATTTTTTATTATCGTTTTTATAACACCTTCGCCAAACGCCTCTGATATATATACATACTATATATATATATATAATGCTTGCGGTGGATTGTCAAGGGTTAGGGGGGGAGCGGGGTGTGTCGGTCTGTGGCATTGGGGCGGACACCGTTTAACAAAACTGAGGCCCTTCCATTCCTTCCGTTCCTGTTTTCCCCCGCTTCTAGTTTGGCTTTTTACATTTCTGTGGCGTGAGAAGAGATTGAAAAAAGGAATTTACAGATAAATCACACTAAATCATTTCAATGCTGCCCCCGGTACAAGGCGCATGCTGCAATGCAATGCAACACACAGACACACACACACACAACACAACAGAAATGCACAACAGCAACAAAAACGTTCAGCGCTGCGAATTTTTGAACGCCGGCGCGTACTAATCACTCGCATTGTTACACGATCACGAATCCGAACGCGCATACAAGACAGAGAGAGACAGACAGAAAGACTGAGAGAGAGAAGTTATTTCGAGTTGCTGTTTCCTCCTTCCGATGCAGACAAGCTAGAGGAGTCGCAAGTGTATATGGTATGGTATGGTATGGTATGGGAAAAGGTATATATTATAGTATAGATCGAAAAATTCGATATGGTATATACAAATTGTGTATTCCAGGGTATAGAATGCAGGTTGCATCCACGATTTGAGCATATTTCACAATAGACTCTAGTACCTTTAACTTCTTATCTTTAAGCTCTCTTCGCTTCTCCTCTTATCTCCTCTCCATTCCTAAGTTAAATTGTCAATTAGATGAACTTAAATTGTGCCTTAAGAGGAGCAGGCAGAAGAAACATCAACTGTGAATGCACTTCATCTGATGATGCTCAACATCAAATTGCACTAATAGAGTACTTAAGCAACTCCTAAAGAACTGCCAGCTCCCATTGGTGGATTGTGTGGTAGGGACGCGCTTGGTGGTGGTGAGGGCAACATTTGGACAGCGCCCAGGAGAGATTGAAGACTGGAAGAGACTAAAGAGAACAACAACAACTGTCAGTGCAGTGACAACTTGCCCCTGTTGCCTTGCCTTGCCCCCCCTTTCAATAGTTGTTTGTCAGACAAAGCGGCACACACAGCGCATAGAATAGAGACACACAGAGAGAATGGCTCCTCTTGGAAACTTGGGGACGCTGCGAGGCAGTCAGTATTAAAATTCCAACAATTAGGGAACATTTCACATGCCTTTCTAATAGCCAACAACAACAGCAACAACTGCCTAACGAGCAATTGCTGCGAGAGAGAGAGAGAATGATAGAGGGGAGTGTGGTGGGGCTAGTTTACAAGAGATGCAACAAGCTGATTGTTCAATGCTTGATGCTCATGTCCAAAGCTGCTCGTCAGGCGGCTTTGCTGTTATTGCTGTTGAATACCCTGCACCCTGTTTGGAATGCAACAAGGAAGTTAAGTTGCAATTGAAGCTACTTGAAATCATCAACAGGGTAACTTTAAGTTGTTGTTGATGCTGTTGGTGCTGGTCAGGCGCAAAGCCATTTGCAATTTCATAGCAAAGTTCTCACATGCGCGCAACAGATCTGCCCCAACTCTCGCAAGTTTTTGGCCCCAGAGAGCAACAACATGTTGGCATGTCAATAATCTTGTTGTGGAAGAAGCCGAACCTCATGCCACAGCTACAGCTACAGCTACAACTCAAGGCCTGCCTGGCTGCTCCTCATGGTGGGAGTTGCCTTTGCTGTGTTGGCCAAGGAAAAAGCAAAAGTGCGCAATGCAACAAAAAGATAGTGGAAGGGGAGATGAAAAAAAACAAGTTGTTGTTGTTGTTGCCTGCGATCGCATTGCTCTTTCAGCATAAGAAATTCTTGTTGCACACACACACACACACATACACACACACATCCAAGGTTTATTGGAGTAGGTGTGTGAATAAGTCATAAAAACTTGGACACATTCAGATAGTTGAAAATCTGATTTTCGGTTCTCTGCATTCTGGCATACTTTTGCTTTGCTTTGCTTTGAACAATTGAGTTGGGCGTATACGTACGTGACTTTTGATTTCCGCTAAACTTTCTTATTGCATTTTTCTTCGAAACTACCAAAAAACATTAAATTAATTTGAGATTTGAGCGGCAATCGCCTGTCACCCATTAATCAATTATTTTCGCACTCGCAACTCACGCAACTGGCAATCATCAACATCATCTGTTTGCCTAGGCCTATACGATGATTCCCATACTCCCACACACACACACACACTCGCACACACGCACATATTGAGATTTTCGAACGTGCCAAACGAAACGAGCACGCACAACAACAAAAAAAATGTAAAATTGCATTAAGCAAAAGAAGACTTGAAAAACCAACAACATGAACTCAATAGCATGGTACGGGGTACGGGCTACGCGTACGGGTCCGGGGCCACCTTGCTTGTTAGTTTGACAACTGGAACGTGAGACGTAGTCAAATTTGTCAAACAATGTCCCTCGCACGTCCATCCGTCCGTCCAACCGTTCGTCCCGTCCGGCTGTCCATCTGACAAAATGACAAACAAAAATCTATTTCAAGCAATTGTAAAACGCATACCGAGAGCTATTTTTCTTTAAGTTGTGATGGATAGCGATAACGATTTGAGCAACAATAATTTTATTATTCTCACCCTTGGAAAATCATTGCTTGCATAACTTACATAATGGACTTAACGTCAATGTTCCATTTCTCCGATGTTTCTCAATCAAATTCAATAAAAATTGCACAGATTGTTCTTAATTCGTGTACAGTTTCAAACGTTGTATCGAAGTTTTTCACTTGCAGGATTTTATTGTTATAGATTTCATGGGTAAATCGGAAACGAGAACAGCTTAGGCGAGCTTATGTTCCAAATCTGGAACCTCTAGCTTTTCTAGTCTCTTAGAAACATTCAGACAAACAGACGAACATGGCTCTATCGTCTCGGCTGTTAATGCTGATCAAGAGTATATATACTTTATGGGTTCACAAATGCTTCCTTCTGTGGGTTGCGCATACGCCACAGTAGCCAATGGAGAAAAAAGCATTTCCGACAATCTGCGCGAAAAAATTTCATCGAAATAATTGCATGCACATTGTACATAACACTCGCATTTGTCATAAATACAGCAAATAGATAAATAAAATAAAATAAATAATTGCCCAACCATTTTCGTTGTGTGCTGTCTGCAAAACATTGCGATTGCGATCAATGATCAGTCGAGCGAAATGCTGCTTGCTCTAAATGTTTGTATCAACGTTTGTTCGTGTTCTTCGCGCAAACACTCAACGAATTTCTATCAACAGCACATAGTACATAGAAAATGTCTTTAAGAGCCGTCGTATAAGTTTTCAAGTGTATTGGCCCACTATTGTCTTAATTATGCGCTGCTGCCGCTTCTTCTACTTCTTCTTCTTCTTCTTCTTCTTTGTTTCCCAAAAGGCGTGACTATCTAACGCCAGACAGCGGCAGCAGCCGGCAGTCGGTTTGCTTACTCATCGTCTCATCATCAAACCCCAACAATTTCCTCTTTCACCAAAATCATCGCCACCTCTTTCCCACACCCCTACTACTCCCCTTCTTTAAGGCGACTCCTCGCGTTGTTTGGCTAGCTTTTCCATCCGTTCCGCTCTCGTTGCGGTTTGCTTGTGTTGCCTTTGCCGTTGCCTTTGCCTTTGCCGTTGCCTTTGCCTTATTGCTCGACGTACTCTTACTCTGACCACCAAGCAATGTCGTTCCCTCATCTCTCTATTGTTGCTTGATAATGATGATGATGATAATTATGATGATGATGATGATGATGTCGTCGTCACCGTCGGTCGCCACTTGTTCATTTCTAAGTATTTGGCGCTCTCGCTAGATCACGCGCCGCAACGATCGCTGATAAAATATTGTTTTTATGTTCGGGTGCGGTGCGGTGGGGTGGTGTGGGGGGCGAGGATACACAAGATGCTTGAGGTGCTGCTGATGGTGGTGGTGGAGGAGGAGTGAAGCTCTCTAATCTGCGAGTGTTCTAATTAAAAAACACGAATTTAGTATAATTATTATTACCTAAACAACAAATAAATGCTAATATATTCCGCTTATCTTTTGCGAGCAGATTTCAAAGCTTATTTTTTTGTTCCTTTTTTAAAGCCTATTATCGTCGTGTGCCTGATTTGTAATACATATGCGCTTCCAATGGTTAATTACGTATACGTAAGTTAGTCTATTTGAGCTTGTTTGAATTCAACTTATTTATATATAGTAGGTAACTTGGGAGTCGGGAACTCCGATCAGGAGTGAAAGGAAGGTGGGAATGTGTATGTATTTGTTTGCTTTTGCTCAACTAAACTTAAAAGCTTATTGATGTGACATTTTCTTATCCCAAAAGTGGTTCAATCAGCAGCTGATTTGAATGAGAGAGATTAAACATCAGTAAAAATATATTAAAACTTAAAATCATACAGTAGATTCTCGAGTAAGTTAAGCTTGTTAAATACTTGTGTTTAAGTGTAGTTTGGTATGAAAATGTCTCGCAGTTCTTTTAGGTGGTTAAACTGTGTTTGTCAACGCGTTCTTCCATGAGCAAAAAACGCGACTATTTTTAGAGATCTCGAAATGCAAACGTACTTGAGTACACATTTGTATCTAAAACTAAATATGCCTAGCATATATATTTGGAGACGAGAGAGGGTTGGTTGACGATGATGGATCATCGAGAAGGCATCTCTCTCCAGCTAAAACAAACAAAATGACGTCAGCATCTGCAGTAAACTAAAACGGAATTCGGCAAATAGACAGAGAGTCAAACTAAAACAAACTAATTTACAAAACTATTTAAAAATATATTTTTGCATATACGCACATAATAAGACAACAACTTGGCATAGCCAATACCCTGTACAAAAAATAAGAGAAGACAAACGGATTTTTATGATTTTTGATGAGGGTCGGATAGTTCATTTAACTTTCTTGTTTAATGATGGAAAATTTTGTTGGTGTAATTATTAGCTAAATATCCCCTTCATAGCTAGTTATGACTACAGAGTATATATATATATAACTTATGGCTTCTGCTTCGTTTTCCAAATGCGGGCAACAATAATTGTTCACACATTGCGCATACGTCGCGTTCGCCAATGCGACGTTGCCTGTCCTAGGTTAGTTCCGCCGCTCCAAAGAAATATCTAAAGGGAAGGTAAGGCGTGGGCGGGAGGGAGGGTTAGTATTACTATACATACTGGATTGTTGGGCTATGAGCAGTACTAGGCTGGCCAGGGCTGGGCTGATCTGAGCGCACGCTTCAATAAGCAACAACAACAGCAAAGAATAGCGGGGGTTGGCTTTTATGTTATGTTGGGTGGGGCAGCGTGCGCGCATTAGGTTAATAGTGATAGAGACAAGCATAAGACAAAACAAACAAACTAAAATACACATCGTTTGTTATAGGTAGTCAGAATCACCACCACCACCACCACCGCCAACAACAACAAGAACGCCAAGAAGAGGAACAACCATAGGCAACGAATTTAAAGTCCACATAAAGCCAAAAAACAACAACAACTAATCCAGTAAATGAGAAGCGCTCGATCGCGTCGTGCACATTGACAAATGGCAAAAAGCGCAAACAACAACAACAAAAAAGCTCAACAACGGCGACAGCGACAGCGACGTCAGCGTCAGTGTCAAACAGCGCAGCTGTCTACCGTTGTCTATTTGCCTATTGCTCTGTGTATGTGTGTGTGATTGTCACGAAAAACACAGAGAGAGAGAGAGAGAGGGAGAGCGATGAGAGTGTGAGGTGGCGTAAGGTGAGGTGGCGTTAGGCATTTATATTCTATGCGCTGCTGCTGCTGCTGCTGCCGCTGCTTGCCGGCGTGCGCGTTTCAACGTCGTCAATCGTCGAACTTCAGTTTGTCCAAGATCGCGTCGACTGAACGACGGAACGACGCTCGAGAAAGAAGCACGCGCGAAAAACGACAATAACAACGACGAAGACGACGACGACGACGACGACGCGACGTCCATGTGACAATAAGAACGACAGCGAATTCGAAACACAAACGAAAGCCGAAGACAGCCGAAACATTTAAGAAAAATCGCTTACCGATAACCGTTAACCGCTAACCGTTAAGGGCGAAAAGATACACTCCAGCATCGTTCTGCAGGAGCAAAAACAACCAAACCAAACCAAAAAGTGAAACAACAAACGTAATGAACCCAAATTTGTTCTTACGCTGTGTATGAATAGTATGCAGTTACAAATGTACTGTTAGCACTTAATGAGATATATATATATTTGATATATATATGCCATTTGTGCTCTTATCAAACTGATGGGTTGGCCATTTAAGCATGTCATGTCAAAATATGTATCATTTTAAGTATTTTGATCTTCTTTTGCGGTTAACTAATGATCACTCATTCTAAAATATTGCCGGTAGTCATTTTGTAGGTAAGATTTGGGTAAGTGGATATTGAAAACAGATGTGAAATGAATGCATTCAAGAAACCCAAATAAATCTGATTTGTTACGATATAGAGAAGAGAGGAGAGAGAGCGATATGCTATGCAATAATAATATTCAGAGACATTCTCAACTAATTTCAACTGCCAACTGCCGATCAAGTTATTAACTTGCGGAATGCGAGCGAACCCAGACAGAATTACAGCCACAGCCACAGCCACTTAGCCAAGACACAAACCCCCAAAAAAAACAAATGAAGCACAGATTCACTTTTATTACTATTATTATTATCATTTGCCCAGACACATTGCCAAAGAACAACAACAACAACAAAAACAACAAAAGGGCGACCCAAAAATCAATCGATCGGAGGAGGTAAGAAGGTAAGGCAGCGTCGTAATTGGGCCGCTGGGGCAGCGACAATAATTTTAAAATTTACAATTTAATAGCTGCTTGAAATAGGAATCGAAACGCATCCGATTCAATCGAATCGAAGCGGGTTTAGTGTGATTTACACAAACAGCAAAGTACTCAAGACTCTATACTTTATAAAGAGGCGTGGCAGCTAGTCAGAGTAGGTGGGTGGTGGGGGAGGAGGGTGGCTAAGGTACCGAGGGAATTGGCATTAAATAAGCACATAAATTGCTGGCGCCGTGATGACGCAGCGTTCAACATTCCTTTGTTGTTGTTGTTGTTGTTGGCATTTGCTAGTGTTATGTACTATATAGCATCAGCAAAAGAGCTACGATCATTGCAAATTGATAAATATTGGTTGGCTTGACTGTACTACGACACAAAAATTAAACACACACACACCCTTGTTGCACTTCAATGCCCCACGAAACAACTTAAGATGAGAGTATCGCTCTCTCTCAGTTAAGTAAATGATACACACACACACAAAGACAATCGGTAATTAGCTCTGTGGGTGATCAATCGATCAAACGTGCAAAGTCGATCACAATTGATCGATCTGTGGCATCAAAATATCACTCAACAGCTTAACAGCTTTAAGATTCTTGTCACTCGGTTGTCAACAGCCAGTGTTATCTCCCTCTCTCTCGCCTCTCTCCCTCTCTCTCGACTTAAGCTTTCCCAACTTTAATTGCTTAATGCGGTCTAAACACATGACGTATACTTAATTTTGTTTAATATTCACATACAGAGGGAGCAGGAGAAAAAAAGTATGTAATACAGCCTTCAATCAAATATCATTCCTATGATCCATTTTGGAGAACTCTCTCTCTCGCTTTCTCTCTCTCTCTATCTCTCTCTCTCGCTCTCTGATAGACTCAGACGTCAGTTGATGTCATAGTAGCTAGGGAAACTAAACCAAAACAATCTATGTGGTTTTCGATTTTCGAAAAAAAAAACTAGTAACAGATGTTGCAAGGCAATATAATTGTTGCTCTTGTTGTTGTGTAGTGCAGTGGCATTTGCCATTTGCCATTTGAATCAGGCACAATTTTTCTGTGATTTACTTTGATTGGCATTTAATTTATGATTGACAGTTACAAACAAATGTTTTGCCCCCTCGTCAGCCTCGCGTTGTCGAGAAACGATCAAAAAACAACATTTGAGCCTACCGCAAATGCTTGAAACACACACACACACACAGATAGAGAGAGAGAGAGAGAGACATCACGTATACGTAATAGATACCAGGAAAAGTAGTCGAAGGAAGGTTGGCGAAGTGGGGGTGGGGAAACACTGATTTCAATTAAATGACTTTGATTCACGTTGTTTGTTTATGGTTTGATATCTTAGATTATTTGCGGTTGACAACATTTGACAAAAGAACTAAAACAAAGTAAAACTAAAACAAAAACGTAACTCTGTGCAGCTACTGTTCTCCCAAATGGATAGTTAGCCCACAAATCAATCATTCGTCATGTTACCCGCCTCCCTTTGGCTCTGTTTCTTTTGAATTCCGTATGCGCAATATTATTTCAATCCCTTATCAAACCCATTACGAAGTAATCAACATTCGCACTAATAAACACAGCTGCAAACACATTATTGTCTTAACTTGGACAATGCGCAAAATCAATTAGATAATCGTTGTCGTATAGCAGATATGAACTGAAGTGATCTATACTATATACACGATATCTGTAAAGAACAAACTATACAAACAAAATGTTGACAAACAATGCGATAGATAATCAATAATAGGAAAGTTGTAGAACTGTTTTCGATTCGTTGAATCCTAGTAAGAAATTGTCTATTAAACCCTTTAGATATTTCAATTCTAACTATCGGATCTCAAATCGATCTTGCTCTTAACTATGATTCGGACAGGTGGCAGTGGCAGCGACGTCAACGTTTTGACGCTTTGACGTTAACGTTGACGTCGCTCGCTAAAACTACATAAATCAAAGGAAAAAGCATTTTTCTGCTTTCGGTGCCTGTTGCTCGTTTTTCTATTCTTCAAGCGTGTCTAGTCTGTTGTTGTTGTTGCTGTTGTTGTTGCTTTTGCATTAGCATTTTGTACGCATGTTTCAGACATTTAACATTTCTTTTTCGTATAGACATGAGACAGATATCGCACTTATACACACACACACATACGTACATACATACAGATACATCTCAATACATACAGTTGTTGGACCTCGGAGAGACCATGAAATGGGTATAATGGTTTTGTGGGACACAAAATCATAGACAATTATCGATAACTCTTTCCGTTTTGAATACACACATGGTATCGAGAACACTAAAATCTTTCATTTGATAAGCTTTGAAGTTTGCTGCAAATTATCGATAACTTTTCTCGTATTCGATACATATATCGTATATCGATATGTAATCGATAGCACTAAAATTTGATAAACTTGGCAATTGTTTTAGAAACTAAAGACGAAATATTAAAAAATATGTACAGGGTATCTCCTAGTCGTGCTTGTGTGTTCTTTGTTGTTGTTGTTGTTTGTCGCAGGCGCGGGCCGCGAGGCCAAAACATTTCTAGGTATATTTCAAATGGCAGACAACGTCGCAGTCGCTGTCGACGTCGACGCTGCTGCGGACAGCGCATTAAATGGTGCTGACAAAAAACACAAAAATGATAAAAGAAACAAACAATAACTAAAAATTTCTAGACAACAAAAAAAATAAATTACTAAAAAATAGAAATTTGAAAATTAGGTGCGACTAGAAGCAGAAAATAAACAATGTTTTAGAGTTCACGACAGTTAGATACACTTTAAAATTTGGGCTTAAGTACAACAAAAGATATCTTTAATAAAATCTATATAAATAAAAATATTTAAATATTATTTTGGCATTTTAAAAGTTTTTAGAGATCTTGTCTTTGGAAACAAAGTTGAAATACCCTTTCGATTGGCAGGGTATAAACGCATGTAAAAAAAAATATTGTTACTGTTGCCATCTGCCTATTTTCGTGCATATTATTTCATAATTTTCCTTTTGCCATTCTCCTCTATTATTTAGTTTCGATTATTGTTGTTTTTTGGCTTTATGTTTTTTATGTTCTAGTTTTATTTTATTTTATTTTTTATGTGTATGTTATGAGTGTTTGCAACTATTTTAATTTGTTATATTTTTGCTTAAAGAGTGACAGATATTATGGCTAACGATATCGCTAGCGGTTTTATGGCCAACGTCTGGCGCTACATAAAATATAAAAAAAAATAACATTATTTGCGTCCTAATATAAAAATATATATATATTTTTTTTTTGTTTGTCTGTCTGTGTTCTATATCTTTTGTAGTTGTTGTTGTTGACAATGAAATTGACAAATTAATTAACTAAAACCTTCAGCCTTCCATTAACTTTTTCGCATCACTTTTCTCTCTCTTTCTCACTCTCTGTCTGCATTCATTCTTTGCACATTTCGTAGCCAGTTGTCAGGTTGCTTTTTGATACCCTTGCAGATGGGCTTGCTTCAGTTTGGTCGTAAAGTTAGTTTAGTTAAGTTCTAAATGGATATCAATGAAACTTTTCAATGAACTTGCTTATACATCAGAATACATCAGAATAACCTATAGGTATAATTATTTAATATGGTTACGATTATGATTTACGTTGCTCTGTTTTGTTATACTTTCCTTAGTGGGAGACGGAGAAGTATTATGTCAGTATTTTGGCATACAAACAGCAGGCAGAGAAGTCATTGCCAAACGAGGTAGAGATTGAAGTGAGAAGGTCCAAAAATCATTCGGAGTACTTTGGTAACACATATGGTTCAGGGCAAATGAAATCTAATGACAATGTTATCAGTTAACTTGTGCAAAAGGGTATATTAGCTTCGGTATAACAAAAATTGTTATTTTTCCTCCGTGGTTAAGCAAAGAGTTTGTCACATTGTTTTTTGCACATATTTGCAAATATTTATTACTAATACTTAATATATTTGTGAGCATTTTTTTGTTTTAATTGCGCTCACACGTGCCTCAACCTCGAACAACGCACAACAAACAACAAAAATCCATCAAAAAAGAGAAAACAACAAGAACAACAAAATGTTGTTGTGGCTTTAAAATGATATATCGACGGCCATAAAGGGATTTGTCGCCAGCCACAAGAAAATATATATATACACATATCTGTGCAACTAAACAACAAGAAAATAGAAGGCAAAAAAAAAAAATATATTAAAAGGAGAATTTTCGTTTTCGTTGGCGTTTTTTATTTTGTTTTCTTTGCGAAAACGTTTCGTGTGCTAAGAAATAGTTTAATGATTAATCTTATGTTTTAGTCATTCCTTGAATATTTTTTATTTATTTGTTTTATTTTGTTTCTAGCTAAAGTTAATTGATCGTATAGCGGCAATAAATTAGCAGATTTTCTAAACATGACTTGCATAAATATCACAGCTCGGCTAGGAAACAAAATCGCATCTCGAGAATGATAGAAAGACAGAAAGAGACAGCTAGAGAGAGAGAGAGAGAGAGAGTAATCCTTTTCGTAAAGTCACAAGAATTGCTTGTGTTATTATATTAATACCTTCTTCCATTGGAAATTGTGAGAATCGATTATAAATCCTTAGATTAACAGTATAAATTAGTTGATAATATTTTGGAAACTTAATTTTAAAGATCAGAAAACTATTGAGAATCAAGATTTTTCAGCTATTTTTCGAGTGTATGAAAAGTAAAGATGCGTCCCCCTCTTTTCATCTCTATCTGTCTCGGTTATGGCAATATTCGCGATTGGCAGGATGCACAAACCTCAAATGTTGCAACACCATCCTATCCCATGCCTAAAGCACTGCCCCTTCCTCTCTCGCCCACACACACACACACACACAAACACGTACAGAGAGTCACCATCTTCGCTTGCCTTAAAATCACGCCCACGCAGAGTCAAGGCAATTTGCACAAGCAACATGCCAGGTAGTCCAGTTAGTAGCTAGCCTCAAATGTTGCTATTGCTTTGTCAACATGTTGCTGTAAGCATGCACGCATGCGTCGCTGTCGCTACTTTGGCTGCTGCTGCTGCTGAGGCGCTCATTCAACTTTGCATCGGACAAATATCTTGGCGACACGCGACTCAGCAGCAGCAACAGCAACAATTGCAGTCTCTGCAGCAGCAAAGCGCAGGTTTTGCAAACGGCAAACAATAACGACAACAACAACAGCAAGTAGCAGCAGCAGCAGCAGCAAAAGAAAATTGCTAGCGCGTCGTTCGTTTCGTTTGCTGCTGCTGCTGCTGCCAAAACCGCTAGCAAAACGACGATAGCCGAATGCGCTGCACGATCAGCAAACGACGCACGACAGCAACCGCAGCAACTTTGTTGCTCTCGTATTGCGCACTCTCTCTCTCTCTGTCACTTGCTCTGTCTGCAATTTTGTTGTTGGTGTTTTTTTATTTTGTTTTTGGTTCGCCTCACCTGCGTGCCTGCCTGCCTGTCTGGGCTGCACTTCGTGCCGCTCTCGCGCTCTCTCTCTCGCATGTTTGCCTCTACTCTCATTGGCTCTGCCTCTGCCTGCGTCGCTGTTAACGTCGGCGTTAGCGTCGCTGCTGTCATCGTTTGCGCTTGTTGGGTTTTAGTTTATTTATTCAACCGACCGATACCGTGTGGACATTATTTTCTGAAACGTTCGTAACCGCACAACACACACACACACACAAACATACACACACGCACGTCGTAGCCGTCATCGTGAATACACACACACACACACACACGCGCACACATTGAAGTGAGCAAGCAGCGGCGCAGCAGCCACAGAGCTCATATACACGGCGTGTGCGCCCCGTGAGCTATCTAGTAGATAAAAACTCGCCGACTCGCCGACAACAGCAACACAACAAGCCACAAACAGCAACCACCAGCAACAAACAAACAACTGTGTGCAACATTAACAACGACTGCTGCAACAACAGCAGCAAATATAATATAATATTTTTTTTTTTTCTCGGGAAAGAAAAGTCTCTTTTTGGGCAAATGGCAAAAATGTGCAAAACAAACAACAACGAATCTTAAACAAATCACAACAAATTTCTTTTAATGTGTGAATGAAATAAGAGTGGCCGCAACAACAACAACAATAAGTAAAGGTGTTTAAAATAAAAAAAAAACCAACGACAAGCAAAGAAAAACACGCGTGTGTTATCTAATCTGTAACATACAAAAAAAAAAATAAAAATAAAATAAATAAAGTGCAAATAAAATTCAAGAATCTTCACAAAAAAAATACATAAATTCGGAAATTAAGATATCGGTTCGGTACGGTTCAAGTAATAAATCTCTTACATACGAAATACATTTTTTTTTTCCTGTTAACATTTTTTGACACATCCAAAAGCGAGCAGCAAGAGAAAAAAAGTTTATGTACTTATTTTTTTTAAGCAATATATATTTGTATAGTTTTATTGTTTTTTTTTTTTGCTGTAACAAAAGTAATTGAGTTGAAATTAAGAAGTGCGCGAAACGAAATATGATCAACAACAATTTAACGAATGTTGCCACGGCCTTGGCGACGGCCACAGGCACCGTGCAAACAACATTGGACAGGCAACATGGCAACAGTTCAGCAACAACACTAACAGATGGCAACGTTCGAGGCGCCCCAACATCACCAACGAACACAAACAACAACAACTGCAATATCACATATCATTATCATAGAAAATTGCAACACCTGCTTTTAGTCGCGCTGCTCATCTGCCTGTCCACATCCAGCCTGTCCAATTGCTGTTGGCCCCAAGCGGTTCAAGCGCGACGCCACGCGCCCCTCATGTTCGAGGAGGCAGATACGGCCAGGCGTTCCAATCGACCAGCGGGTAAGTGTTTGCATATCACAATTCTTAAGGTTTCTCCAAAATGGTTGTTTAATATTCAAGGATTCACTTCGGAATCAACGTTTCAAGCCTTAAAATGTTGCTTATCTGAGAACTCTTTTTCGATAGAACTTATTACCAGTTTAGCTAGCAATCGTTAACCAAGAAATCATGAAGCGTGTTTTTTGTATTTAGTATTTAGTTTAGTTCCTAACTGTATCATATAACCCCCGACCTATATGTGTTATGCAAGAAAGACGCAAATTGCACATACGCCATGATGCGCTCAATCGCCATAATAAATGTGGGTTCAGTTGTCGGCTGTCGGTTTTTCAAAAACGGCTTTTCGGTTTTTCCCCGCAGGTAGTTTTCTATAGGGTCGATCGATGAGTCGGTGCTGCCTCGAGGCGGGTACTTGCTCGCACCCTTAATCCCCTCAGTCACCCTCATCCAGCGGGTAACACAAACACACATCGTTTTCAGGCCAATCTGTTGTCCTGGGTTTTTCAGCACTTTTTATGCTTGTGCTACTAATCCGGAAAATGGGAATTCCCTTCCGCTTGCGCGCCTGTTGCCTGCCTCTCTGTCTGCCTGCCTTCGTGTCTGTCTACCTTGCCCCTTACCTTTCCTCTATATTCTACTGCTGCCCTCGCAGACACAGCGTCGGCAAACAATGTGTGTGTGTGTTGAAGAAAGTATCTCTCGCTTTTGTCTCTAAGCTGCTTAGAGAAACCTGAAGTTTCAATTCTCTCGATTATGAGTTTTCTTTCTTCAAGTTCTTGGGTTCTAGTTCAATTTGTTGAAAATCACACGCTTGATTAGCTGCATTTCCTGTTTCTAACAATAAACACTTTTCTCTCGCTCTCTTTCTCTCTCTCTCCCTCCTTTCCCCATATTTAAAAGTATTATTGGTTGTTTTTTTTTATCAATTAAAAACCGATTGCGGTTTTATTCGCAACGACTTTGAGCTATTTCTCAACTTACACACACATACACACATATATATATGTACACCCACACACACACATACACACATTATGGTGTGTGAACTGATCTGTGTACTGCTTGCTGCTTGCTGCTTGCTGCACCCAGGAAAAGCCGCAGTTAAACAGTTAAAATAAACTGCCGCTAATAGCCCAATAGCATTTATGTCGATTGTTTTATATGATCTCGTATGTAAAAACGTAGTTGTATATTATATACATATATACATATACATATGTGTGTGTGTGTGTTTTGTGATATTTGTGCTCATCGTTAAATGATTTCAAGTTTCATTGAGATCTCAGATCGTTAACATAAACAGCTATATGGTCGCATCTCATATGATCGTTAAATCTTTATGTTTCCACTTTTTTTTTTTAATCTTAGTGCAATATTTGTGTTTCTGAACACACATATTTATAGCATACAAATATTGTTATCGATATAATCTGGCGTTTGAAATTTATTGCAAAAGCAAAAAACAGAATCTCTCTCTCGTCTCAAATTGTTCGTAGGATATCTCGATTCATAACTAAACTAACTATGAGTTTTTATTAACGGGTTTATTTTATTGCGTCTTTGATTTGTACATCTTAAACATATACACAAAATTATCAAAGCTTATGCAATCAAATCAACAGCTTAAGATTGGGCTTAAACAGAACTAAACCAAAAACAAAACAAACATAATCAAGGGCTTACAACCCCCGCACATATACAGGTAGAAAGAGAGAGCGATAGAGAGCATAGTGCTAATTAAAAGCTCAGCATAATTTAGTCGTTGCACAAACACACACACATACATACATACGTTTTAAGTAGGCCCCAGAAATGACAATTCGACAGACAACAAATTCGGGCAACGTTAAATCCCACCACCAAACATTATTATTATTATTATTATTTTGTTGTGTTTTAATGAATGAAAAGCCAACGCACACACACACACACACACATACAACATCAACCGTTCTTTACACTCGAGGAGGTTCAAAGGGGGGGCGGGGCAGCAGGGGGAGCAACAGATTGGGCTAATCAAACATTAAAACCAACGCACGTTTTCGAAAGAGATGAGACAGACGACAGGGGAACGATTGAGTGGTGGAGGGGAGAGGGGAGGAGATCGAGCCAGCTACTAACTACCAATTCGTTTTGTTCATTTCGCATTTAATTTAGCTGATTAACAAGCTAGCTGCTGTCTGCCAAGTTGTCGTTGTTGTCGTTGTTGTTGTTGTTGGCCCCCTTTTTTCGACGACGGACGACGGCTTGAATCGGATCGGATCGGAATGGTTCGTAGATTGAAACGTAGCTAGCTGCCTACGTCGTCTCTCCTCCCCCCCCCCCCCCTCCACTTACCTTAATCGTGGTGCCCCCTCTCTCTCTTTCCTTGTTGGCAAGCCATTCGCCATTCGTCAGCATAATTCATTTATTCAACTGTCTGCCGCCCAGTTAGGTGTTAAAAAGTTGTTAACTTATTTTTAATGAATGCGTGTAAAAGACAACAACAACAGTAACAACGACAACGAGACGTCGACGAAAATCAAGATGTGCCTACGTAAAGCAGCAAACGAGACGACAAACAGACAAACAGACAGACAGACAGAGAGTGGAGAGACTGTGTACGATGCCGTTTGTGGCATCTCAGCAAACATATCCATGATCTTTTGAACGAAAAATACGAATATACTACAAGAAGATGAAGAAACAACAACACCAGCAGCAGCAACAGCAACAGCAGCCAAGAATGAAGGGGGGAGGGAAACATGTTAAAACGTTAAGTCCCAGAGCCACAACAACACAGTCGAAGCCACAACGACGTCCGTCAGACGCCAACAGCATTTTTTTTAGCCTTTTTTTTCACGAAGTTTTTTTTATGCAACAAAAAGGTGCTCACAATTTCTTATAAGTTGTGTGAATGCAAAAAAAACCTACTTATGCAAATAGACTTGATTAATAAGATTAAGAACTTAAAAACAAAATGAACTAAAAATAAAAACTCTTTCCTTAATGTTTCTGCTTATAAAATGAGGCGCAGGAACAGCTAAAAACCACTTCAAAGTAATTATATAGATTATTTGGCTTAAGTAAGAGTATTAAGTTTGCAGCTTGGCAAAAAAAGTTTTTTTTGTTGCTGTTGCTTTCTTTATGGATGTTTTTTTTGTTTGTGGTTTGGTTTGGTTTGGTTTGGGGCTGTGTCGCGACAGCCTCCCAAAAACGAATCGCCATCGCCATCGTCGTCAGTGTCAGTTGCATGTCAGGCAGTCGAAAACGAAATGCAACCAATTTGTTGCCAGTTGCTGCAATGGTTGCTGCAACAACAGCAACAACAACGTTGCAACCTTTTTTGGCTTGGAGACGAGGCGTCGCCAGCTTCGTCGCCAGCGTCGTCGTCGTCGTCGTTGCAATCGCCAAATCGTAGTCGTCGGAATTGAAGTTGGAGTTGGAGTCGCGTGTGGGCAGAGGAAGCACTTAATGCCCACAAGGTGTCAAATTGCAGCACAGAGAGCTTTCGAGTTTCGAGCTCGAGCTCGAATTCGAGATCGAGTTCGAGTTCGAGTTTCGCCCACCACCCTGGGGCCGACGCGTTAGCGAAAGAAAAGCCAGCAACAACAGCTAGAAAAAGCCAAACATTGTATGCTTGTGTGTGTGTGTGTGTTTGTTAATTAATTTGGCTCTTTTCTGTTGCTTGACTGCAGCAGCGTAGGCAAATAAGATACAGATACAAAGATACATACATACAGCCCATAGATACAGATACGCTTCACAGATTTCGTGGGTTGCTTTTCAGCTTCAATTTAGTTTGGGTTTTGTATTATTATTTTGTTGTTTTTCTCTTCATTTTTTTTTTTTTTGCATTTGTTGCGCATTTCCGTTCCATCGAAGTAGGTGAGAGACACACTGAGAGATTGAGCGGCAAAGAGTGGGTGAGAAAGAATTGGATTTTTCGGTTTTTTTGTTTGTTTGGGAAGTGTCGCCGCTGTTTGCCGGAATGAATGCAAATGTATCGAGAGAGAGTTTGTTGGCTCGAACTGGGGAATCGAATAATACTTATGGTTGGTTTTTAGTGCATATCCTCAAAATTGTTATGCCAAACGCAGCTTAAGAATATTCTTTTCGATTTTGTAGGTTATGTAATCTTTTTATCCACTCGCCACTTCGCCATTCGCCACTCGTTGCTGTTCTTCACTCGTTTGGTTTTGCGCAATTTCGCATTTGGCATTCGTGCCATGCATTAATTATCAGCAAACAATCAGCTACAACAGCCGCTAAAGGTGCCTTTCCCCTCCTCCCTTTCGCTGCTCTTCTTCGTTTAGCTGCGAAAATATCTGAGAATTCGCGCATCATCTAAATTGTGCATCGCTGATAGGCAGCACGGACACTCGGACAGTCGGACAGTTTGATCTATGTGTGCGCGCAACTGTTTTCGAGGCATTCACAAAAAATAAAAAAAAAATTCCTCGATGCAAGCAAATAAGAAAAAACCTCTTAAGTTTTGTTTTCTGTTTGGTTGGAAAACTATTTCTTTTAGCTAACCCAGAGCTTTCTCAAGGGAATCACACAGTGTTTAGTAAAACTCTCGCTTAAAGCTCTTCTTAAACCTTCTTCTTCTTTACCTCAAACATAAAGCTAACTTAAAGCTCTCACTTAAGCGTTTCTTAAAGCTTTACTCAAACATAAAGCTAACTTAAAGCTCTCGCTTAAAGCTTCTCTTAAAGCTTTACTCAAACATAAAGCTAACTTAAAGCTTCTCTTAAAGCTTTACTCAAACATAAAGCTAACTTAAAGCTCTCTTGTCGAATTACGTTTCATATTTAAAGCTCTTTAAAAAGCAACAATTCAATTAACATACGGTGCTTTGAGTGAAACAACAAATGCATATATATGCATATATATTGGACACTTAATCATCGGTAGTCGCGTGCTTTTGCTTCTTCTTGCTCGCTTCCTCTTCTTCATTCTCTTCTGGCTCATTCATTGCAGTAACAACAACAACAACGACGACGAAGAACGACAATCAACGTCATCAACGTCAAACTAGCCATCCGACTCAAAACCCGCTACCGTTCTCTCTCCTACAACCCCCCCCCCCCCCCCCCTCAACCAATCCAAACACCACAGAGCACATCAGATCACCCTCAGAACACCCCCATTCCGCAGCACACACATCCTTAGAATATTTGTGCAACTTATCAGCGAATTTAAAATTAGCCAGCAACAGTAACAACAGCAACAACAACAGCGAAACATGCACATATATTCAGACATTGTTGTTTTTGTTGTTGTTTATTGCTGCCGTCTGCTGCTGCTGCTGCTGCTTGAACTTTTGACGACATCTGCGACGGGGGCAATTCGCAGTCGCGTGATTTGCTTTGTAAATGAGAAAAAATGCAAAACCAAAACCAAACCAAACCAAAAAAAAAAAAAACGACCACCAAAAACAAATAAAAATAAAAATAGTCATTGAAAATGTTTACGGCGCGTTGCCTTTACAACTTGCCTTTTCAGCTCTGTTCCAAAATAGCCAAACACACACACACACACACACACACACATAGAGAGAGGAGAAGCACATAACAGAAATTAGCTGCATTTGGGGTATATATGCGCAATAATTGTCTAAACAAATTTTAAAGATACTGAAAATAATTGCAACAATTGCAATACACACAAAGCCTGCACCATAATGCTACACATTTCTTTCAAGATTTTTCAAAACGTGAGTTTTAGTTTGAAAAACGATTTAAAGAAGATTTCTAAGATGATATTTAAGTGCTTAACTATCTGAAGATTGATGAAAAATCAATCAATTGGGGAAAATCATTTCAAACTTTTGATGAACGTACATGCTATATAGCTATATAGCTATATGGTAGTATAACAAACCTACTAGTACCTTTACCGGATGTGGTTCGTAGCGGATCCCAAACAATATGTTTAGACATTTGCTTGTTATATCATGTGCCATATATGTATATACTACAGTATACTATATTCGAAGCAGAAGGCATATAACCGATCTGTGTGCTGTGTGCCGGCTAATTGGATAGCAATTGTCACTCATTATGATTGAGCTTCTTCTCTCTCTCTCTCACTCTCTTCCGCTCTCGTTCTCTTTATTCGCTTTGCCTTATTTAGCGGCGGTTGGCGCGTTTTTTACATAAGCAAAGCGACCGCGAAAAAAACTTTCGTCGCTGTCTTCTTCTTCTTCAACGTTTTCGATTGATTTTCAATTTAGCCAATATTTGTTGTTGCCAAGGCAAGCACCAAGCACCACGAACAACAACAACAACTAATCGAGCCCCCTTTTATTGTGTGCGCGCGTTTTACTAGCGACTTTAAACGCGCCTTTAGCGGCTTTTTCACTTTTGAACTTCTTTTTTTTTCGGGGTAATAAGACAAAATATATTTTCAAAAGCGACTGGGGTTGGGGGTGTGAACAAGAACACCTCTCCTCCGGTGTGTCTGTGTGTCTGTGTGTATTGCTTTGTTGCCTGCCGCCAACTGTTTGCTCTACTGCCCCCCCCCTCCCACCCAAACCCCTTCGGCTCACACCTACCTACCACAGCTATCATAAATTATCAAGACAACAAGCGCAAACTCCCCAACTCTCTCTCACTCAAAACTCTCCCAAACTCCTCCTTGTTTTCGTCGTCGTCGTCGTCGGCAGCCGCACACTAATCAGCCATTAGAGATCTTTATTTCGTAGTGTCGTGTGTGTACCCAAACGACAACTTATAGCCGACTAAGTGATGCCCTGTCCACCAAGCTGCAAAAGCAAATAATAATAATAATAAGAAAATAAAAAAAAAGTCCAATTATTATTGCCAAAATTGATCAAGAACTTCAAAGATGAATCGTTTCTTATTTTTATAATATTTAAATCATAAAATTATTTTGCTTGTAGGGTATATATTGTGTGTGCATGTTGCATAGAGAAGCGCAGCACATTTTGCCTTTTGGTTTTTTGTTAGCTTTGCACTTAAATATTTTAATTGCTTATAAAATAAATAAACTGGGACGCGGGATAACGACGACAAAAATAAATATATACATATATATATAATGCATTTTCCAAAAATATATATATATATATATATGTATATGTATGTATAAGTATGCGATAGCAATTTACACTTACAGTTTAAATAAATATTGTTGGTTTGTTGGGTTTATGTCTTCTTTTTTTTTTGGTTGTTGTTTGCGCGGCGGCATCGGCATTGACTGAAGAACGATCGATTTGGTCGATTGGTTGATTGATTGATTGACTGATTGCCCGCATGGCCTGATTGACAGTTCAACACTTGTAGCTGTCAAATTTCTTGAACAACGCAAATAACAAACAAACAATAAACCAAATTAAAAATATACAAAAAATCTACACATTAATTGAATAGAAAGAAAGTCAATTCAATTTCCCCTTGCAACCCTCTCGCTTCTCACGTCTCCGCCCACCCACTTGATCTACATATTAATTTTAGTGTTTATTTGTTTTTTAAGTATCATTTTTTTTTATATATTTTATTTGATTTTATTAAATTCAGCGTTGAGCTTTAACTTTTACGCTAATTATTTTGCAACAATTAATTAAGGCGCAAAACAGAAATAACATTCTCAAATCATCAACAACAACAAATATATATATATATATATATCTATATAAATATATAAAAATATATATACATTTATATATATATATTTGGCCTCTCTCTTTTTTTCTCTCTTTTCTACCAATGCCCAGACTATATAATGCTGATCTGTGCTGATCTTTTAACTCAATTAAAAACGTACGCAGCCAAAAAAAAAAAACATAAGAAAACATAAAAAAGACAAATAGAGCCTGCTCAATGTTTAGTTACCCAGCAATATTATCGACAACAAAAACTTTATTGATACTTAAATTGATTATTATTAACAAAGGGTATTATTAACAAAGGGTTTTTTACAGGGTATACAGGAAGGTAACGGAAAAATCAAGCGCAGCTATTTTCAAAGGCACTTTGCCTGTGCGACTGTGCGTTTGATGTGTGTGTGTGTGTGTGTGTGTGCGTCTGCGTGTGTGTATTGCGCCAGTTCGACGCCGCTGTCAACGTCAGCAGCGACGTCTGCAGAGGTTCTGCGTCATGTGAGTCAGCAACGCATTTGGCAACACAAAATACAGCCAAAAAAAAAGCAAAAAAAAAACAACCGAAAAGAAAAGAAGAAAAACGCCAAGGCGAATTTTTAGTTTTCGACTAAAACAAATGACCAGAAAAACACACACACACAAACACACACACACTCATACAACACACACATACATTTGGTAGTGTAGGCCACGTGTTGTTGGCAGCAACACAAAATGTTTATTAGAAGTTGAAATGCCTGTCGCTGCCTTTTGACTGTAATTAGCACATTGTGCGAAGATTTTCGTCTGATTATTGTTTGTTTGTTGTTTTGTTGTTGTTGTTGTTTGTTGTTGTTGTCTCTTAATGCAGCATAGCCCTCCTCTTTCATCTACTGCTCTAAGCCATATGCAAGACACATGCATTATAATCATACACATACTATACATAAATACATTTCCTCGTACACTACACAAAATTGTCATCAACTAAAGAATGTTTAATCGTTCATTATGTTTAACATAAAGTAGCTCTATACCTAAAAAGCTTTCATTAAGCTTAATGTTGAATAAGAGAAAGTTTTCTTAAAGTTATAAACCTAACCATCAAATCTATTCAGTTTCAGTACAACAACAATATATATATTCGCTTCACTTAATCAAAATAAAAAGTATCACTTGCTTTTAAAGGGTATTAAACCCTTGAATCTTTTAGAAGCTTTAAAATGCTTTCTTCTTGAGTTAACTTCATATAAAAAAGACAGAGAGAGAAAAAGCAAAGAGAAAAAAAATTTTATTTTATGTTATTCAATAAAGAAAATATTTTTTAAATGTAATTTTGAACACAGTTTTGTAGCAGTTGTAGTTGTTGGTGTCGATGATGTTGTTGCTGCTGTTGTTGTGTGAGTCAATGCACTGTGTCAAACAACAATAGCAACAACAAAACAAAAGAAAAACAGTCGTAAATTCATTTCTAGACATTTCGTCTTATATTAGATATTTCTATATATATAGATATATGTACCCAAAATGCACTTACTAAAGCTGCAGTTGTTGTTGTTGCGTGGGCGCCGCAAACATTCCGTTATTGTTGTTGTTGCGCATTTTTTGATTATTAAGAAAAAAGATATTTATTGAATGCATCGATGAATGAATTTGAATTTGGCGTAAAAGCAAAACGAAACAAGCAACAAAAATGCCTACAAAAAAATGGTTGAAACAAAAATAAAAATACATTTTTGGGTTCATTAATCAAACAAAAAATGTCTAGACAAATATTACGCGCACACACACATAGAAATCAAGCTATAGATCTGAACAGCGCATAATTAACAGCTGCATTTAAAAAAGCTGATGAGTTGCTGTTATTGAACGCTGCGAACGGAAATGAGGGGCGGGCCCCAAATGTTGTTGGCCGATCGGCAAACAGGAAGAGCGACTGTTAATCAAAAAGCAACCCAACTTCTGTTATTAACAGCAGCAGCAGCAACAGCAACAGCAACCGAAGCAGCAGCAACATTGTTGCTAAGCTCCAACTATTCTTGGCTGAAAAGCAATCTTGTTGCTAACCCGAATTTTGAGGACAACATGTTGCTGCAGCAGCTTAAGCTTAACTGTTGCCAACGTTAAGTGTATGACAACATTGTTGCAAAACACTTTTAAGCCATGTGTAACGTTAGACACAGATGTGTCATACCAAAAGTACTATTTTTAAATGCTTTGTAAGGTCATTGCATACACGTATATATATACGTGTATATATATATACAAACAAACATTTTGTAGAATATTTAAATAATTTTGTGCTGATTTTGCTGCAGGCACAAAATATATGGGGAAAATGCAAAAAAATATATATATGAAATCAAGCGCAAAAATTGCCGCGCGCCAATTAACGTAAATTTCAATTATATTGTATAAATAAATATATATATGTGTTTGTTTGTTTGTTTGTTCGTTCATTTTCGGCCCCAAGAGTAAAAGTATTTGAAAGATTGCGCAAGCAATACACAAAAACTATGACTAAAATCGGTACTATATAATATATTGGTATGGTATGGGCTTTGATGAGTTTGTGGTAGGGGAAGGAGGGGGGTCAGTCGGAACATTTCTTTGATTATCACGTTCCTTTCAAGTATATGTATATATATATATGTATATTTATTTACGTTTGTGTATAAATATTTATAAATCTATTGCGCGTAAATCGGCAGCTTTTGTATCGCCTAGCTTTTGGCTCTGGCTTCTCAAAATCTTTATAAATCTGTGACTTGTCTTGTCTTGTCTTTTGTGACTTGTATTTTCTATTGTTGTTATTATAATGCTGTGTACAAACATACGAACAAACAAACAAACATACATACGTTGCCTGCATTTTAAATCGTATTTTTGTTTTTTTTTTTTGTTGTTTCTTTCTATATTTATTTTTTTCGCACGCAAATAAAACTGGCGCCAACAACAACAACAACAACAATATAAAACGAAAAAAAAAAAAGAAAAAAATTATAATAAGGCCGCCACTTGATAAACGTCGCGCGTCGTTAGCGCCACTTATCACGTATACGCTATGTTGTTGTCGTTGTCGTTGTCGCTGTTGTTGGCGGGGCAAATGCCGCCCCTGGGCTTTTCGATTGTTGTTGTTGTTGTTGCTCTTGGTATTGTCTGTGGGGTGGTGGGTGGGTGGGCGTGATAACTAAGATAACTGATTTGTCGCTCAAACGTATTTCAGGTTAATTAGTTGCTGCGTTCTTTACTTTTTTTTTTTTGTTTTTGTTTTTGTTCATGACCAAATCAGCAGCTTTGCTTTGGTTTTTTTTTTGTTTTCTCTATTCGTTTTCCGTTCTTTTCGATGATAAGCACAAAACAAAGCTAAAACAACAATCTATCATCAACGGCAACGAACGTTCAAAAAGCAATAACAACTCTTATACTTCATACTACACTGCCCGAAGATAGAACAAAACATGCATGCATTTCGTATATACCTTGTATACCCTTCCGATCTACTCATCAGTAGCTTCCTCATCACTAGCTTCCTCTAACCAATGTGCTTCTTTACTGTTATACGCTCATTCATGAAGACACAAGCATGCTTGCATTTCGTATATACCTTGTATACCCTTCCGATCTACTCATCAGTAGCTTCCTTTAACCTTTTTCCTCAAGCTTAATCTTTTGGTTGGCTCATTCACGACGACTCAAACATGCTTGCATTTCGTATATACCTTGTATACCCTTCCGATCTACTCAACAGCTTCCTTTAATCTTGATCTGTTTAGTATATCGCTAGTATAACCTGCCGATCAACTCATCAGCAGATTTCTATAAGCTTATTGCTTAAGCTATCTTTGGCTTCTTTCCTGTCATTTTGCTTAATTTTTTTCACTTCAATCTAAACATTTATTGGTGATTTTTCCATTCCAATCAAAGAAAGATGAACCATTCATAGTTCAGATAGTTTTTTTTTTGCTAGGGCAGCTTTACGTCGTGCTGACATTTTCTATTTGTAATATATATAAATAAATAAATACAAATATATATTATATATTCGTATTTATATATATATATTTGTATATTCCTTCTTTGTGTTTTTTTTTTGTTATTTTGTTGTTTTTCCTATTTTTATGGGCTGGCGTCGCCGTCGTTCGATGTGTCGATGGCGCCAAAGAGTTTAAAGTTTTAGCATTTGTAATTTAACGTTTCTTTTTATTGTTGCTGTTGTTGCTGTTGTTGTTATTGTTATTGTGTGTTTGGGTAATTAAAATATATTAATAATTTAACGCGCTTCGCAAAACGATTTGCATATCGATATTGGTGACCCATCCAATTAACAGCAACACCAACAACAACACCAATAACATCAGCTAAATGCCTTTTTAAAGCCAAAAACAAAACAGAAAAAAAAATACTTTGCTGCTGTTAATGCTGTTTGCCAGTATTGGCTGCCCCCATGCTAACAACTTGACACTTGTTGGCGCCAGTGACAACAGCAACAGTTGCTGTTGCTATTAATGTTGCTGCCGGAAGCGCGATGCTGTTTTGTTGATTGTGGCGCCAGCAGCAGCAACAGCAGCATCCCCAACCCCAATCTATCTCTCTCTCTCTCTTTTTAGCTCTCACTCTCTCTCTCCCTCTATTTAGCTATAGATAGGCTTTGGGCATTGACTAAATTCATTTATGGTTAAATGCAATTAGATGGCGCCACAAATCCCCCATACCAAAAACAACTTAAATATCTATACACCATATAAATACATACACACACACATACACATACACATACACTTATATGTAATATATACTTTTATAGCATTTGCAATTGAGGAATAAACTTAAATTGCACACATATATATATATATATATATACTATATACATTTTCTTGCGTACTTTGGATTTTTGTTTTCTGATTTTGTGTTTTTTGTTTGTATTTTCAGTTACCGAATGCCAGTTTGGCAAAGTTCTCCGTGAATTGGGTTCGACTTGGTATGCGGATTTGGGACCGCCATTTGGCGTCATGTACTGCATCAAATGTGAATGTGTGGCGGTAAGTACCTATATTTTTAAGTTAATGGGAAACTTAAAACTTTTAAGAAAAGATCGTTAAAGCAGTCAAAACAAGTTTAAAGTGTAAAAAGTTTGAGTTTCGCAAGCTTTAATGAGCTTTAAGCTTGTAATTCAATCTAAGATAAGCTTTAAGCAGCTTTCAATCAGCTTTTTTCAGTGCAATAGGCAGTATAGTAACAGCAAATCGACACTGATAAAAATGTCTATAGATAAAGATACATTTAATTGTATTTGTATCTTTTTCTTTTTTTCTTTTTTGTTTTTTGTTTGTGGCCCAGGCCATGTGTATGCCGTGCCGCCCAAGCAAATTGAGTCAAGTCAAAAGCGATTGCTGTTGTTGTTGTTGCTGTTGTTGTTGGTTGCTTCAGCTGATAGGCGGCCAACTAATTGACTAATGACCGCCGACATTTGCTACAAGTAGCAGCAACAACAACAACAACACAAGCAATTGCCAGACAAAACAACAAAGTTGCCAAAAGAGATACATATATAATAAACATATATATTTTAAACATATATATCTATGTCGCAGCAGGAAGGCAAAGCGCATAATTTATGGCATTTTTACGCATGATTAATATTGATTTGAAAGCTCTTTTTATACGCGAAACGAAAAACGAGACACACTCGCTCTCTCTCGCTCCCTCTCTCTCTCTCTCTCTCTATCTGTCTTTTTTTTAGTTTGTCTGCGTCCCTATATACCCCCTCTATACACCCCTTAATGTGTGTGTGCTTGCCAAAACTCAACTAAAAACAAATTTAACATTGTTATTGCTTCTGTTGCTGCTGTTTGTTGTTGTTGATCGAATTACGCAAAAAGAATTTGCATTGCCATACCACAAATTACGTAGACAGAGAGACAGAGAGAGACAGAGAGAAAGACGTGAAAGTGGGATGGGGTGTAAAATGTAGTAAATGTTGTGCCCAAGCGAAACATTAAAAACAACAGTTATCATTAAAAAAAAAATGTCAAAGCTGTGTCCTCGTTCAACAACAACAAAAATTACATAAATAGCACGATGAATATATATATATATATATATATATAGCCATAGATGTATGTATATATAACATTCCTATAAGCAGTATTCGAATGCATGTTTTTTTTTAAGGCAGGCCCCAAAAATTAATTGACGCCATTAAGTCTTGGCGTAGTTTATTGTTGTTGCTGGTTGTTGGTTGTTGTTGATTGTTGTGCGTCTGCCAATGACCAGACAACAGACAGAAGAGACATGTACTTGTACTATATGTACTATATCTAGTTCAACCCAATCAATAAAAACCAACCCAAATCCAAGGCAGCTCCGTTACAAATACTCCAAGGATGCAGTGCACCAAAATGTTTAAAAAATCGAATAAATCTTTTTGAGTAATAAATTTCAACCACATTTTAACTGGTTCAAAGAGTTACTTCCTAGAGTGAAGAATTGAAAGAGAAGACCTCATATTCCGAATAGTATTTATTGCATTTCCTTTACTCTGAACCGATTTAATGGGTTATATTCAAATTTTGACTTCAAACTTGCTTTCAAAACAGATCATCTGTGCAAATTGGCTGGAAATCGGTTGAAAAACACCAAAGATAACGAAAATTAAAGTTACGATCATCATTTAGTTGCACTTTTTGTACAAACGATTGAATTCACGACTATCGCCTTCTAACTTGTTGATTATTATTGTTTTCTTCTTCTTGTGTTTCCGCAAGTTTGTTAGTGAATCTATCACTTTTGCTGCTAGCTAATGGAAGTTGGTTTTTTATTTGATTTTTGGCGCTGCTAATTGGAACCTCACCTACCTACCTACCTGCCTATCTACCTACGTACATACGTACATAGCTATCTACGAAGCACTTCCTATCCCAACCCATCCCCGGTACAATCGCATTTTTAATGGACACCAAATGTCCAGTCACTGGGCTGGGCATTCGGTCAATTTGGGTTTGGTTTGTGTGTGTGTGTGCGTGTGTGTGTGTGTGTATTAATTAATTATAATTTATGTGGCTGCAAGCGTTATAAACGAGGCACATCATAAAATAATTCCTGCTGCTGCTTGCTGCTTCTGATTTTTTCTGATTTTGCTTCTGTAAGAACTTGGAGAGCGCTATAGCGAGCGATATAGCCTCCATTAAAAGCAACAACGTTGTCAGCCCCATAAAAATCAACAAGAAATTCATATAAACATCAAACAAGACAAGAAGAACGACAACACACACACACACACGCACACACACACACACACACAGTTAATAAGATATTCTCAGCAGATTCGCGCAGATCTGAAATGAATTAATAAAAAAAAGTCGGCGATGAATAAAAATACAAAAAAAATCCAACGAATTATTAATATATTTATATATTTATATTAAGAAAATCGCAGCTTGATTTAGTTCTAAATTTAATATAGTAGACGACGAGACAGACAGAAAGAAATAGCTAACAAATTAAATTGTGCGTTGATTGGCCTACCGACGTTAAGATACCCTGTAAAATTACCAAATAGTTGACGTTGACATCGATTATAAAATAATAAATCTAAAATATATTTAAGTATGAAAAACCAATCAAAAAGGTTTCTCAACAAATGTTGTATAGCATGGATTGTTCAATACCATGTATCATCTAGTATGTTTTTATAGGGTATACCAATGAAATGGAATACAGCAAAAACAAAAAAAAAAACAATAAAAAGAAAGAACCCAAGATTTTGTATCAGATTTTCAGTTATGCGAATGGCAGCGCTAATTAATTTTGTGGCTAACAAAAATTAAATAAAAAAGTAAATAAAAAATAAATAAAGTATACAGTAATGGCATAAGGCAGACAGAAGTGACACATTGGCCATCCACTCAGCATAACTAATGAGATACCAAAAACAAATCTTTAAATATCCATCTAAAATAATCAACATTTCTTTGTGTGTTTTGTTTTTATGATAGCTATCATATATATATATATATGCAGCATCAAGTGTTTTTTGCCCGATTGTTAAAATTATTCTTCTCTCTTTTCTTTTAGATACCCAAAAAGCGACGCATTGTTGCACGCGTCCAGTGTCGCAATATTAAGAACGAGTGTCCACCAGCTAAGTGCGATGATCCTATTTCATTGCCCGGCAAATGTTGCAAGACCTGTCCAGGCGATCGTAACGGTAAGTGCTATACATACTACGATCTATCATATATCACAATAGCATATCTAACTCTATCTTTTTGTCGCAAAGAAAAAAAACACTTTCGTTCATGCCAAACATATGCGTCATAACCTATGATTTACCCTGTCTACATACATATACACATATATGTATATATACTACCATGGGGAGTAAGGCGAGGGGAGTGTTAAGATGTTCAAAGCATTTTATTTGTGTATGGGACATATAAATTTGTGAAATATCTCAATATTTTGACACATGCAATTGTTTGTTACGCATATAAAAAAGCAAAATATTGAATTGGGGATTATGCGAGATCTAGCTAGACATTCTCATATACATATATACCGAGAGAGGGAGAGAGCAAGAGCGGAAGAGAGTGAGTGAGTGAGAGAGTGAGAGAGTGAGGGGGGGTGGCAGTGTTGCTTGTAAAAAAGATTTTTGGCAAGATGCTACATCGACTAGATCATATATCTATAGATGAATAATTAAGCGTAGCAGCAAACGCAGCTGTATAACACTTTTCAGCGACGCGACGTAGACCATAAAAATAATAAAACAACAACAACAACAACAAAAACACAGAAACACAAAGATTGTCTGATATATGTATAGATAGTACATATATATATATAGAGAGAGCATAGATATATAGACATATAGTTCATGAATTCGAATTCGTTTTTGGTTTCTTTAAAAACCGAAACGCGTAAATTGTTTATGAAAAATTACTTGGCCCGAAATGAAGGTCAACGCTACGCAATTTATAATTCTTTTTTATGCTATTTGGTTCGCTCTGTTGTCGCCCCCCCATATATATATATCTCACACATATACATATATATTATGTTCCAATCTATACTTGGAACAAAAATCTATGTATATGATTTTCTTCTGCATTTATTTATTAGTGTGTGTGTGTGTTGGACGACTTTTGCATGTTGTTGTGCGATGTTTGTTTCATTTGTTGTTTCGTTGCTGTTAAATTTATTTGATATGAACATCTACGATCCAACCATTATAGAATTCAGTTATGTAGAACTATAGGAATTGCTATGGGAGAAACTTAAACTAAACGATTAGCAAAGAAATCACACAAATATAAACACGTGCCACAAACATTAAACGAATCGTTTTCAGATTGTAAAGAAGAAAATTCTCTAAGCAACAATTTATAACTTGGCAAACTCTCTAAATCCATCTCACACACACACACACACACACATATACCAAGACACAACAAACATTAAAAAGCGACTGAATCACGGGCAATACTTTTAGGTATTTTCTTCTTGCTAATTTTCTGCATGAATTGAATTCATAATTAGAAAAAAATCTTATGAGGAAAAGTAATACACAGTGCATATATGTATATGTGTTGTGTGTATGTGTGTTTGTGTGTGTGTGTGTGACATTTTTCACATAATCAAGCCAAGTGCTGTTGGTGGTGGTGGTGGTGTTGGTGTTGGTGGCTACTGCTGCCCGCTAAATTCCAGTCTGCTTCGTCTCCCAGTTTTGCTGTATTTGCCGCTGTGTGGCATGTAAACTGGTTGCAACTGCTGTCCAAGTTGCTGCTAGCTGTTAGCTGCCTGTTGCTAGTTGCTAGTTGCTGCCAGTTGCTGCAGCACATCATTAGTTTCCGTTTTGCGGCAATTTTTCATTTGCTTATGCAAAGCCGTTGACCTTTGGCGCTTCTGTCTCTCTGCTTCTGCTTTGTCTCTTGCCTCTCTCCCCTTGCATTTTTGTTGTTGTTGTTAGCTTTTTTGTAAGTTTGACGAGCAAACGACGAGCAAACGAAAGATTTCACTTTTATACAGTTGGGGCGGGCCCGGTGCTGAACTGGTGGGGTGGTGGACGGGGGGAGGGGGCGTTTAGAGCTTGACTTAAATTGCTGCCACGTCAAATTGCAACAGCAACAGCAGCAGCAGCAGCAACTGTTGCTGCCTGTTTGGCTCGCAACTCGGCAACTCGTTTGCCATAAATAGTTAGAAGGCACGGGCGCGGCCCCAACTTGGCTCGAGAGCTCGCTGTTTGCCACATGCCACATGCCGCATGCCGCCGCGCTTGGCTCTCACGCAGTCTAGGCTATTGTAAAAATATTTAACAACAGCAACAACAACAACAGGCAGCACAACCATAAGCAAGCCTGCTTTTGATTTACCAAAGTATTTTTTTTCCTTCTCTCTCTCTCTCTCTCTCTTTTTGCCTAACTTGGTCTAGGCCTGGCCAACAACAGTCCATGCCAACAAGCATGCATATAATGCTCTTATATATTTCACATATATAAATATATATACATATATGTATAAATATATATAAATATATAGAGAGAAGAAGGCTGCTGCAAGCCAAGTTTAGTGTAGTGTGTCTTCTGTTCATCTCTGCAACGTGCAACGTGCAACGTGCATCGTCGTCGTCGTTGTCGTCCAAACGAAATTGCCAACGTTAAATGCCCATTTTTGGGGGCAAAACTGCAAAGCAACGTATGCACATATGTAGCACTAAGGCTCCACTCAATGTTCGACTTGCGACTGCCAATGTCTCTGGCTGCACTCAACAAAAAAATTGTCAACAAAAGTCACAAAACTTTGTTCTTTAAACAAAACAAAACTTAGAGGAAAATAACTTTAATAATAACTTGACGATAAAGTTATTTCTTACTAAAATAGTTGCAAAGGCTTTGAAAATATATTTTATTTGACTTACTCATATTTTTGTTGAAGTGTACGCATATGGGTATCTTGTGCTTGTTGATTCTTAGGCATTAATTTAAACATTTTTTCGTTATTTTTATAATGACATAACTCGAGCATTTTAACGCTTATTAAATTATCTCATTTGCCGCCACGAACCAGCGGGCGGTCGCCGCATATGCCAAACAGGCAGGAGAAGTAGTAAGGAATGGGTATGGGTATGGGTATGGGAATGGTTAACACAGAAAGAAAAAAAACCAGGTAGACACAATAAAAGTTAATGTGTTTTCATATATACGATTTCCAACGATTCAACGATCCAACGATCGATCGTTTCGATTCGATTCAATTCAATGCGAAGCGATGCGATTCGATAAGGCGGCCAAGAAAACTGTCCAACTTACCGATACTCAACTGTCTCTCCGTCTCTGTCTCTGTCTCTGTGTCGCGACTGTTGGAGTGGCGTCCATTAAGAGCTGACAATTCAAGTTGATGACATCTTTTGTGGTCGGTCGATCGTCGGTTCGGTTTTGGTTTTGGTTTTGGTTTTGGTTGCGATCGGCGCGTTTCCTTTTTAGAGCATTTTATGGGCCCAAGAACCCAATGAACAACAACTGCAATAATAACGATCCACATAGCGCAACAACACTTTGTACACACACATACACACACACACACAAAAGGATAGGGACACACACAAACACATACAGATAGCGATTTTTATCGCTGGGCGTGAGTATTGAACGACCCATTCACCCCTTCTCCTTTACCCTTCTCCACTTCTCTGCGCCTCGGGGACAATAAAATTTTCAACTTTATCGCTATCGCAACGGCATCAAAACGGAACTGTCTATTAAAAAAAATAAAACTGTGCTGTGCACGATCCCATTTAGATTGTTACCAACTCGACTAAGATGCCCCTCAAGGCACTTAGCTGTATGTGTGTATATGTATGTGTGTGTGTGTGTGTGGGTTCTTTGACTCAAGCTATAATCCATAGAGTACAGACTCCTTTCCCACTTGCAAATCCTCTAAGATACACTTTTGTATGGTAGGAATCATTTACTATTTGTTTGACAAGATTTAAAAGCTTTCTTTTCTGGATTTACCATTGCGTTACGTTTAGGAAAAGCTTAGAAGAGCTTATACTTTTATGTAATTTGTCGTGTTTATTCCACAACCAACAACAACACCTCTGTTCTAATAACTTTAAAAGCCTTGCAAGCCAGCCACAAACAATGTCTAAAATTCCATGGAAACAACAATCCGATTCCCATTCCCATCACATTTCCAATCCAATCAGCAATCAGTTAAGTTCATATGTGTAGCTTGTTGCTTTCGTTCGTTCGTTCGTTCGTTCGTTCATTCGTAGGTTGGCTTCGTCGAAGATCTACATAAGTAAATGCTAAATGCTTTTGAGGGAACCCAATTCAGAAAAGATAGATCATTTGAAAAAACACCTTCAAAACTGAACTTGGTTAATGAGCTGCGGCGACAGCGAGAAAGAGAGAGAGCGAAAGAGTGAGAGAGTGAGAGAGGAGGAGGGTGAGGGTGAGGTTTGGCGAGCAGCCACATACCAAAGCGTTGACTCAATGGCCAAAGGTGTCGTTTGTCTTAGCCTCTGGCTTTGTCGGCTTCTGCTGCCCGGTCCAACTCAGGCTCAGTTCTCTGTCTTTCGACCCGTCCGTTCGTCGGTTCGTCGGTTCTCGTGGTTGTCATGATGGGCAACGTGTCGTCGTCTTTGTGCGCACCAAAACTCATTTATCTTGGCTTACAAAAACGGCGAGCTCAGACCGAAATAACAACAACAACAACAACCAACCAACCAACCAGCAACCACACACGGCATCAAAAATGAAACGAAACGAAACGAAACGAAATTCATTCATCTGAAATGGGCAGCAAGAGAGCGCGAGTCAAGGGCAGCACGGAAGGCTCAGGCTAAAAGAAACCAGTGTGGAGGACCCTGCAAAAAGAAACAAGGAGAAAACCTCAAGCCTTAAACCTGAGCCCTGAGCCTAAGCCTCAACTCTGCTACACTAAGAAAAAAACATAAGGACTTGAACGAAAACACAGCTGAACTTTGAAAAGATCGTAAGAAATACTTTGGGTGGGATTTTTCTTCGACTGTACGCGCGATCTTCGGGTATCTGCAGGCGATCGCCAATAAGCTAAAGAATGCGATGCAGACGACGCGTCAAATTGAAAAACGCAGCACAAAGCTACACAAGCAGCAGCAGCAGATGCAGATAGAGGCGAGAAGCATTAACACGAATGAGGGCAGGGAGGGTAGAGTAGCCGAAGACCCAAGTTGAACAGAGGCCAGCAGCGGCTTCGGTCAGAAGTGGCTCGTATTAAGATCAGGCGATAAGATCGGACAGCCAAAGAGACGACACTGGGAGGCAGTGTGAATGCGGGAACAACAATAACAACAACACAGCCACACATACACATACAAACTAAGCAACCGCAGCTTGCTCTTGGCCTGGCCACAATCCCTCCCTCCCTCAACCCACATCCCTCCGCCCACTGCACAGTGCGGCCTCGGCTCAATAAAATGCTATACAAGGTGTCAGATTTGTCGCCCTTCATTATGCGGCAAGAAGTTTATATTTCTCTCTCTCTCTCTCTCTGTCGCTTCTTCTTTTTTTTTTGCGGCTTAAGGCGGCTCTCTGTGTGTGTTTGTGTGTGTGTGTGTGTGTGTGTGTGTGAGCGGGCGGCAGAAAATAATCGAAATTCCAATGCAGCATCCAACCTTCAGATTTAGCTTTTTTTATCGGTTCGTTTTTTTTTTGAGTCGTATCTTTTTGTGTATGCTTCTTTTAATCAGCTTTGGCAGTGCGGCTTCTAACGATGCTGCTGTCAATCATACAACTCGGTGTCTGTGTGTGTGTATGTGTGTGCTGTTGTGCCTGTCATGTCCGGAAATGTCCAACTACTTTCACGCTGCATACTCTTTTGAGCAATGCTGTTATATGAAATTCTAGGAATTCTTTAGTTCGTGTGTTTTTTTCTTCTTCTTTCCCTTCTTGTTGTTGTTGTTCTTCTTCTTTTGCTGTTACCTGCTCAATTTATGCACGATTAATGAATGCCACCTGGACGAGGGCACAAGGGCAACACAACACAGCACAGCACAACACCCCGCCAAACCCCTGCTGATCCTTACTGTGTGCTACCTGTGTGCGTGTGCTTGTGTGTGTGCTTGTGTGTGTGTTTTTGGCCTTTTTATTTAGATTCATTCATAGCCATTGCATTCATAAATACAATATGTGTGCGGCTCATCTGCTTTGAAGCCTATTTAGCTGCTATCTAAATTCCATTTAAGTAGAGCAATGAACAAAACAATTCTTTTTGTTTCTTCTTTCTAACCTTCTATATCTCTATATTTTTTCTTGTTTACAGATACGGATGTGGCTTTGGATGTGCCTGTGCCCAATGAAGAAGAGGAGCGCAACATGAAACGTAAGTAACATTTAGAAAGATATGGCAAAAAAAAAGATTGCAAAAGATTTCAATTATTTTAAGCAATATTCTCTTGTCCGTTTGCCAACAAAGTTTAAGTAGTTTTCTTAACCTCAACTTATGTCCGATATATATATATATATATATGATATAATGTAATGCATTACATCCTACTTTCCTGCAGCTGCTACCAAAAATTCTGCACAGCAGGTCACCGTCTTTCCTGCTATTCATTCATTCATTCCATTTAACTAACTGAATTTTCATTCACACCAAAAAACGATTTCGAATTTTTGTTTCACAGATTACGCAGCGCTGCTAACGGGTCGCACATCCTATTTCCTGAAGGGTGAGGAAATGAAATCAATGTATACGACATACAATCCACAGAATGTGGTTGCAACCGCACGCTTTCTGTTCCACAAGAAGAATCTGTATTATTCGTTCTACACATCGTCGCGCATTGGACGCCCTCGGGCGATTCAATTTGTCGACGATTCGGGCGTTATACTCGAGGAGCATCAGCTGGAGACAACATTGAGCGGCACCCTGAGCATCTATCAGAACGCAACGGGCAAGATATGCGGCGTCTGGCGCCGTGTGCCACGCGATTACAAGCGCATCCTGCGCGACGATCGTCTCCATGTCGTCCTGCTGTGGGGCAACAAGCATCAAGCGGAACTAGCTTTAGCCGGCAAGATTGCCAAATATACGGCTCTGCAAACGGAACTGTTCAGCTCACTGCTTGAACCACCAATGACCGCTAGTGGTAAGCCCGATCCGCAGTTGGCTGGTGCTGGTGGTACTGCAATCGTGTCGACGAGCAGTGGAGCAGCGAGTTCGATGCATTTGACCCTGGTATTCAATGGCATCTTTGGCGCCGAGGAGTATGCCGATGCACCGCTCAGTGTACGCATTGAGCTGCCGGAGCGCAAGGAACTCATTTTCGATGAAGTGCCCCGTGTGCGTAAACCCTCGGCCGAGATCAATGTTTTGGAACTATCCTCACCGATATCCATACAGAACTTGCGTCTGATGTCGCGTGGCAAACTTCTGCTCACTGTCGAATCCAAGAAGTATCCACAATTACGCATTCAGGGTCATATTGTTACTCGCGCCAGCTGTGAGATCTTTCAGACCTTGCTTGCCCCGCCCATGTTGCACGGTGGCAGTGAGCTAAGCACCATTGGCAGCACCACCCGAAGCAGTGGTTTGGCTTGGGTTTATCTCAATACGGATGGTTCGCTTGCCTACAATATTGAAACGGATCATGTGAACACCAGAGATCGTCCCAATATCAGTTTGATTGAGGAGCAGGGCAAACGCAAAGCTAAATTGGAGGATCTAACGCCTAGTTTCAATTTCAATCAGGCCATCGGTACGGTAGAGAAATTGGGACCCAAGGTTCTGGAATCTCTCTATGCCGGTGAATTGGGTGTCAATGTGGCGACGGAGCATGAGGCAAGTTTGATACGTGGACGACTCGTGCCACGGCCCGTTGCCGATGCACGAGACTCGGCGGAACCGATACTCCTTAAACAGCATAATGAGCATGGTTCCGGTTCAAGTGCTGGTCATGGCATGGGCATGGCCTGGATGTCCATTGATAACGAATGTAATCTACATTACGAGCTCACATTAAGCGGCATCCCAACGCAAGAGTTGCAGCTGTATCTGGAGGAGAAACCCATTGAGGCAATTGGAGCGCCAGTCACACGTAAATTGCTCGAGGAATTCAATGTACAATATATTGAGGGCTTTGTACTGGGCATGCCCTCAGCGGAGCTGATTAAGCTGGAGACAAGTGTGTGCTACCTGGAGCTGCATGCCAAGCACAGTCATCAGCTGTTGCTGCGTGGCAAACTCAAATCAACCAAAGTGCCCGCCCATTGTTTCCCCATCTACACGGATAATAATGTACCGGTGCCCGGGGATCATAATGATAACCAAATGCTAACGGCTGAGACGAAATGCTTCCATTCGGGTCGCTTCTACAATGAGTCGGAGCAGTGGCGCAGCTCGCAGGATACGTGCCACATGTGCGCCTGTCAACGCGGCCAATCCAATTGCGAACTGATCAAGTGTCCAGCTCTCAAGTGTAAGCAGTTGACCGAGCAACTATTGCAGCGTGAGGGTGAATGTTGTCCCACTTGTGTGCCAAGGCGTGAAACTGCCGCCGATTGGCATCAGGTGGCAACATCAGCAGCTGCAGCGGTAACAACAACATCGAGTGCAACTACTGCTACATCCAGTAGCAATGCTAGCGATCTTGCCCAACAGCGTCGCGGTTGTCGTTTGGGCGATCAATTTCATGCCGCCGGCGCCAGTTGGCATCCGTTCTTGCCACCCAATGGCTTTGATACGTGCACCACGTGCAGCTGTGATCCCCTTACACTGGAGGTGCGCTGTCCTCGAATGGTTTGTCCACCGTTGCAGTGTAGCGAGAAGTTGGCCTATCGCCCCGATAAGAAGGCCTGCTGCAAGGTCTGTCCCGAGGGCAAACAGAGCACACATGGTCAAAGCAGCAAGCATACGCCCAGTAATCCCAATGTCCTGCTCGATCAGGCGATCGCACGTACAGCTGCCCATACTGCCGAAGAGGTACTCAATGCCGGCGGCTGCAAAGTTGTCAACAAGATCTATGAGAACGGACAGGAATGGCATCCCATACTCATGTCCCATGGCGAACAGAAGTGCATCAAATGCCGCTGCAAGGTAAGTTCAAAACATCCAACCAACTTCCTTACATTCCAATTAACCTTACGTTTCAAACAATTTCTTAACTAATATCAAATATTTGTTTCTTTATTTTTTCGTTTGCGCAGGACTCGAAGGTGAATTGCGATCGCAAGCATTGCTCTCGCTCCACGTGCCAACAGACGCGCATCTCCAGCAAGCGTCGTCCCTTTGACAAGCAGGGCAGTGGTGGCGATTTGGGCGCGGGGGCACAACCCATTGATGAATGCTGTTCGACACAATGTAAACGCTCGCGACGTCATCACAAGAGGCCGCCGCATCATCAAAAGCGTGCCTCCAGCAGCTGAGCAACAGCAGCAGCAGCACTGCAGTAATAGATGGCAACCAAATTATGTACTCTCCCAATGAGAATGAGAGAGCGAGACAGAGAGAGAGAGAAAGTTTGTGAGTGAGCGAGGGAGAGAGCCAGCGAGCGAGATGGAAAGAACAATGTAAACTTGTATTATAGAAAACAAAACACAGAGCGGGTGCAACAAGCTAGAAAAAGAGAGACAGAGAGAGAGAGAGATGAAAAGAAAAGAAAACATGATATATATACATATGTATACCTATATATATATATATCAATATATACACATGCACACATACATACATACATACATACATAGTATATGTACATACAAATGTGAATAACCAGTGCAGTTGCTTTAAATTCTCCCCCCTTTAGAATTTAACTCGATAGCATTTTCAGAATTTCTTTGAAATTTTCAAAATTGATATGACAAAATAAAACTGTGCTGTGTTCTCCGTTAAGTAATCCCACTACTTCTTCTTCTTCTTCTTGTTCAGCATCAGCTTCCTTGGCATCACATTCAATCATCAACAATTTCATAATTTCATGCCTTCTTCTCCTTCTTCTATGTATATGCATATATACTTGTTGATTTCAATTAATTTAAATTCACATTTAAATTGCAAATTGAAAGCGAAAACACACATAAATACAAAAAAGCAACAAAAAAAAAATACACTGAGCGAAAAAACGGCGCCCTGTTAATCTTTGAACGATTTACATAAACACATATTAAAAACTATTTATATATATATATATGTAGATATGTATATGTATGTGTTTTTTTTTTAATAATAATTTATGAGAAACAAAACGCAGTGGGAAAGCTTTTGGCTATCGATAAATATTTGTATGTGAAATGTTATCGATATGTTTTGCTACCGATATGTTTTGCCGCGCCCGAAAACGCGCAGCGGCAGCCAACCAAAAGTTTCGACTGATTGACTGAATGGCAAAAATAAATAAATATATATATATAAATATGTATATCTATATATATATACATACATATATATATATCTATATATATAAACAAATATTTAGTATTTAAGCAAACTTTTTTTTTGTGGAATGAAAGCAAGAGAAAGCAACGCGTTGAAAGAAAAACTGAAAATTAAGATTTTCAATGTGAAATTATTTTGTACTAATTGTTACTTACACTCACACACACACACACTTACACATACGCACACACACATACATATTTTAAATCGTATTAAAATACATGCATACATAAATACCTTTAATGCGAAACAAAATTAAAAAAAAAAAGAAGCGAAAAGATATATATATTATATTTTCGAAAAATTATGTACAAAATTTGTTTTTAATAATAAAAATATTTATAAAAAATTAAAAAAAAAAATCAAAAGAGAAAACAAAATGCCATGTACACGTATTTATACAAACACACACACACAAATACACACGCACACACACATACACAAGCGAATCATAAATGAGAAACAAAAAAAAAAACAGAAAGGAAAATGAAATGAAATGAAATTGTATTAATTTTTATTAAACTTTATTCTATTAAATTATTATTATTATTATAATTTGTATGTTTATTTTTTTTTGTAGTTTATACATATATGATATATACATATACCAATACATATACATAAATACATACATATACAATGCATACATACATATATACATGTATGTATATATATAAATATATATATATACAAACATATATTGAAAAATTAATTATAAAAAAAAAATTCATTTCGAAATACTAAAACAAATCAAATTATGCAAAAAACAGCAGCAAAATGTACTAATAAATTTAAATCTAATGTTAAAAAATTTTAAAAATATTTAAAAAAAAAAATCAAACAACAAGAAATCCCTTCCCAAAAACACACAATAAACAAACAACAAAAACATACAACAATTTTTCTTTTATGTTTCAAGATTTATTTTTTATTTTATTTTTTGCAGCCTAAAAAATGTTAACTCAAAGTTTTAAGAACAAATAAAAAGCTTAACATATGATTAAAAATATATATATTAAAAGCAAATCCCAACTGTGTTTTTTGAATGCTTATCCAAAAAAAATTTCACACGCTAATATACACAAAATCGTGTCTAAAATTTAAATTTTTTTAAGCTTCACCTATCGATGAAGATGAAAAATACATAAAGAACCAATTTCACATTAATTCCAAATGGGGCACCAAATGTGGAATCATTCTTTAAATGACATTCACCAATGAAATTTGAAACCCAGTTATGATTATTATATCCGCAGGAAGTAAAGCAGACAAAGCCAGTAAAAGGTGATTAAACTTTTAAATATCACAATATACCTAAAAAGAGTAACAGTAAGCTAAACTGTTATTCAACTTGATTGAAGCGAATGTTAGCTAAAACCTAAATACGTGCATCTATCTATCTATCTATCTATCTTTCTATTGTTTTTGAAGTATCTATTTAGTTCTACCTTGAGTATTTGAGTACTTTGCACCGATGTTTGTATTTGTAGGCAAACGTTGATAACTCTTCAGTCGAATGTTTTTTCGCAAATGTTTAACAAATTTAAAGCAACAAAAACAAAGTCAAATACTACTTGGAGTGCGAGAGCAATATAACAACTGCTTAATACCCCGCTTTAAAATAGGTAATATTAAATAGTGTCGGGATAAATCTTCTAAAAAGCTCAACAAACTTTTTATTACAAAATTCTTTTGTAACTTTTGAAGTTAAGAACAAAACATTAATTCGAAAACTTTGTTGCTCGCCATACGAGCTCTGGATCCAAACTTCAAACTACTACTTCGATAAGAAGAAAACAAATAAGCAATTTTTGAAACCGTTGCTTCAAAGCCTACTTACAAAGATGTCTGTCTGTATGTCTAGCAAAGAAAGGGTATACATGAGCTGTGATGTGCTTAATTGCCAAACAGGGTATGCGTATGTAGTATATGTATGTATCATATACATAGAGGGAAGTTGAAGGTGGAGGGGGCAGAATAGTCTTAGTTGCTTAGTTGTTGCCCCTGCTGCTGCCAACACCTAGTGCCCCTGCCATCAATTGGTTTAGGTTTGCCGCGCAGTTGTCGCCAATGAAAAGCAAATGAAATCGAATAATTAAATATTGGCATAGTCACACCTTGTTGACAATTATTGACAGGCTGATTGGCAAACAGCAAACAAATGAATGCGTCGCCATTTGCTTGACACACACACACGGGCTAAGGTAGCGCGGAGATTGAGGGGAAGCCAAGTAGAGTAGGGGTATAAGCAGCAGCAATGGGAGTAGGGGGGAGGGGGGGCAGAGTGGTGTTGTTAGTGTGGTTTTTTGTTTTTTTTTGCTATGTGCTGTGATGTGGTGGGTGTGGCTCACAGTTCTAGGCCAACTAGCTACCGTAAGCACGCAAGGGCCAAAAGCGATCGTATCGGAAAAAACTTAAACCCCAGACCCACGAACCGCTAACCCCAAACCCCAACCCAGACCCCATACCCCAGCCCAAACACCAAACCCAATCCAATTGCATTCAATTGCAAACAGAATCCAATTCAAAAGCAATCCAAACTTGGCACTCAACTGGCGCTTGACGTTGGCGTCTGTCGTGCCGCGATTAAAGATTGGAGATGGCATCTTTAAACTATAGCTAAATATGGATCTTTTTACTAGTCATGCGATCAAAGGGGATAGGGGAGAGGGGCGGGGGGGACATTTGTCATTTGCATTGCTATCAAGCTCAATATATATACATATATATATAAATTGCATTGCATTTGGCCAAACCTTAGCTTAGCGCCCACATTTGGACAGCGGCACGAATCGACTACTGAGATAGCGAAACAGAGAGAGAGGGTGAGACAAAAACAGAAAGAGAGAGAGAGAGAGACTAGAGATGATATCTCATTAACCACCACTCTCAACGGCTACTAACAAAAAACACATTGGCTCATTTGACTAACAACGACGAGACATCAAATCCAACATATGTAATACACAGTGCAAAGTTATAAATAATTCCATTTTTATTCAAGATGTTTGTGGTTTTCATTACATAACGCATTACATTCTTCATTATTGATTTTACAAACAGCTCGAACAAGTACTTAAGGAATGTTAAGTTTATTTGAGAAAGAAAAACTGTTACCACAGATTAGAAGAACCAAAGATTTTTAACGTTGGAACTTACAAAAGTTTTCGAATTCCTAATAATAAAAACCTTTTGGGTAGCAAATGTGCAATTACCCCTGCCTTCAAACACATTTGTTTTTTGTTTGTGTAATAAACAAACAATATATGTTTGCACATACATACAAATACATGCATGTATATAAAATATACTATATATACTAATATACTATGTATCGATCACGACGCTCATAATCATCAATTATCTGAGCTGTCGACTCTGGCAATCGAAATTGAAATGAAAAAAAAAAATAAAAATAAATGGAAATTGAAATTGAAAATGCGATTGCAAATTGCAATTGCAAAATGCAAAACGTAAAATGTTAAAAATGCTTAGCATTTAAACATTTTATTGTATTCTTATTAATATCACAAATTACCGCCATACTCTGCGTTATATTCACACATATTTTGTGCTTATCTTAAATGTTGTATTCAATACAAATTACAAGTCATGGCTTGACAAACTGATTAATATATAATATATGCATAAACCAATTCTTTCCAAAGAAATCCACTTGAAGATGGATCAGAACTTTCCGAAGTCATAACTCCTTCAAAACTCATCCGATTATCAAACGCAATGCCTTTAAATCATGGCTTGGCCTATAGGTTAGATAGATTAATACTGCATTTTAAGTTTATAATATGATTTGGACCCGAAATTCATGAAAAAACTCTACTTGACAGACAAGTAACTTTTTGTTAAGTGTTAAATATTTCAACGCCCACAAAATCGCATCTTTTAAGCGATGGCAGTTTAACATTCATTCAACTAATGACATTTCGTATCTTACTCTTAATAATCATTTAATTTCACATTGATTTCTATTGATTGATCGATAAAAGCCATTCTCAGTACAAGTAATAATGCCGTTAACCGATTTCCATTGCCAATTGATTGAGTTGATTGATGCTCACTGTTTGAAATTCAATGCGAATCTTAAGCACAAGGTGTCAAATAGTATAGTAACCAACCACACACACACACACACGCATTTTAACCAACACTTGACAGGCGACACACATTTGTTAAGCTATGAAATTGAAATGGAAAATCAAATGCCAAGCTATTACCGAATGCCCGAAACTAAGTATCTCGGATGCCAATTCTTATGCTAAGCTTGTTTTTTGTTTTTGATTTTTTTTAATTGAAATTTCGTTCTAATTGAAATGCTTAAGCGTTGCCGCCCACTCGTCTAAAAAGCCTTTTAGCTGGCATTCAACATTTGTGTTGGCATTCAACACTGAATTGAAATTGAATTTAAGTTTGAGCCAAGTTTCTTTACTGGCTTCCCCGTTCCCGTTCCTGCGCGCCAGTTTGTTTGCCTGGTGCTGGCTGATTGCGAATGCAAATGCACAGCCAATGGGTCAAATCACGTTGACACTGTTGTCAACTGTTGTGTGTGTGTTGGCTAATTGCTGCAACAAGCACAAGGAGAGTTGTACTAACAACTCACAACAGCACACGATCATCATCTCAGTGAACTTACGTGTGATCCCAATGATCTGCCCGATGAGGTGTGCAAAGATTCTTAACTTTTAGTTACTCTTTTCTCCCATATAACTTGAAGCTCAAATCAAACATTCGCACACATTCAGAACTATCCCTAATAGAAATGGTTGATCGGAAACAACATGGTTCATGGTCATACACACACACACACACACATTGGGCGATCTAACAATTGATCTGTGAAAATAAAATAATGAATGGAGAATGCCTTTGCTCCAGTTTGAACAGAACAAGAAAACAAACAAGCAAAAAGTGACTTTTGTTTATTGTTTATTTTTTTGGCAATTTGTTGACCATGCGTTTTAAACATGTTTTTATTAAAAGCATACAAATCAAAATAATAATCCAAAAATAACAACAACAAACACAATTATCATAAACAATACAATGTGCAGTAGACGAAACTAGAAAAATACCCCGTAGAAAAACGAATAAACTTTTATAATGATCTTCGATTAACTTGCGGTCACTTTAGGTTTAAAGAAAAGGAATAATTAAGTGTTATACTTAGAAAACGTTTATCACAGTGCAAGTGATGAATCGTTACTTCCTTCTAAACAACTACCACTCATAATCATTATGTTATATATATACAAACAAATATAATATTGAAGTTGATAATACCCTTTGGCCAAACGTTCATAAGCAAAAGGGTATTCAAAATGACAACGAAAATTTCATTTGTACGCCAATTTGGCCCGAACATGTTGACCACAAAACCAAAGACATGGGGGAGCAGCAAGCAGCAAACAGCAAGACTGGACACGGCCATAAAAACTGGCTAAAAGACAAATTTGGAGCTAATTATAAATGCATGGGCACACACACACAAAAAAATACTGACTCCACCAGGTCTCAAGTCAAATGGGTGGGCGGACTGCCAAATGTGCTCTTACCACAAAAGGGGAGGCGGTGGTGAGTGAGTGAGTGAGTTGGTGGTCTACGTTCAGTCAGTTTTGTGTTTCTGTATCTGTTTCTGTTTCTGTGTGTGAGCGGATGGTGGCAATCATGAATGAATGAAAGACAAGACTTGAGTTTAACTTTGAGTTGTGGGCGACGACGAACAACAACAACAACAACTCAACTGAAACTCAATGTAGAAGTCAAAGCCGACGGTTTTGGGCGATTTGAAAAGTGTGAAACTAATTTGTCAGCATGACAATAAAAATAACAGCCAAAAAGGCAATAAACATCATAATAATATTCAATATTCAATAAACATTAACAAAATGCGACAATTAACGGCCACCGATTTGGCTAAAAATGTGACAAAAAAAAAACAGCAAACAACAAACCAATAGGAAATATTGTTAAAAGAAGCAATTCAGGTCAGCTTTTCAGGACAACTTAAGAAAGAAATCGATATTTATCGATTCTACCTTGTAATCAACAATAAATTTATGTTAGATTCCAGAGAAGCAAGAAAGGATAGGGTAATTTTTTCGGGAAAACTTTAAAAAGAAGTCGATATTTATCGATTATATCTTGTAACCCAAAAAAAATTTCTTTTAGATTCGCGGAGAGGGTAAACCTGTAGAACACCTTTAAGGCAATGCTTATCATCATTGAGCTAAACAAATATTTTTTTTTCTTGGGATAAACTTGCCACATTCGGTTGCAACTGAAAAGGGGCAAAGTTCATAAACATGAACAAATTAACTTCTTTGAAAAATCTAACCACAGCTGAATCTTTAGAAGGTTAGTCAAACGCGAATGAATTCAAAATGTATATATATATATATATATATATATACATATATATTATCTTGTATATATAAATCTTTTTGTGTATTATTGATTTATTGTTTGTTTTTGTTGTTTTTGTTGTTGATGTTCGAATCTATTTAATTGAATTATAAACGATCGAAGCTAATAAAATCGATGATGTAAATTGCGCTCGCTTGCATTTAACACCTTCAACTATGGAATTTCATCTATTTTTATTTATGATCCGTACATGCTGAACAAAACATGTTGCACACACACACATCGAAATACCCCTCCTCCCCCACATTAATCGCATGCAAATCGTATGCAATCGTAGCGTTAAAACAAAACCAAATCAAATCTCGAGCTCTACAGAGCTAAGCTACCCAAGCGAGGGTAGGTAGAGTAGATTGTAATGGCATGTGATCAATATTATATTGGATATACATATGTCAATATGGACTTACGATCAACATGTAGTGTAGATTTTTGTAGCAAAAGCTAAAATTGTGATATTTATCGATAAAAATTCAAGGAATATTTCAATGAACACATGTCAGTTGTGATATGAGAAACTTATCAATTAGCTCTCGTTGGACCCCTTCCCCAACCAATAGACACGGAACGGGAATGGGAATGGGAATGAAAACTGTAACTGTTGATCGTTGATCGTAACGTAACGTATCGTATCGTATCACACATTGTATCGTTTCATGTCGTGTTTGTGTTCGTACTCGTACTCGTTGCTGTTCATGTTGTTGCTGTTTTAGCCAGGTCGGCTGCTTGACTTAGTATTTGTATCTACTATACATATGTACATATATATGTGTGTGTGTGTATCTCTGTTTCTGTATCTGTTTCTGTATCTGCAACTTAAGACTCTGTCTGGGGACTGGTTGCAAAAAAAAAAACAAAAAGAGGAAGAAAAAAACGCCTCAAAATGCCGCCGGGCTGTGTAATTGTAACGCAACAATCAAAATCAATTGCTATGTAAATAAAATTGCAAATTAAATTACAAATTGATTACCTCACTGAGTCATTAATTAAATCGACAATGCACAAAATGTGCTTTAGAAATGGCAGACAAACCGAATAAGTAAAACCAAAGAGACCAAGAGTAAGAGGTTTAGTCAGGAATAGAGGGATAGCTAGTACGAAATTCTTTTCGGATGATACTTTAAGAAGGGCGTAAGATACATTCATTGAGTGAATAAATGAAACTCTCGTTTCTACTTTATACCGAAACCGAAAACAAGGAAAAGAAGAAGGAAAACACTTAAGGAGAACTTTCTTTCAGTTACTAGATAGAATCGAGAAAACCTTACCATCAATCCTTAATTCGAACAAGTTCTAACAGAAGAAAAACTTTCCCTCAATATTAAGAACCTGCCCTCCCCTAAATCAACTGGTTGTAGCTTGTGGAAATTGCTATCAAATTTATTGACTTAAGAACGGGTCCCATTTTGCAGCCGGTCGGTCGATCAGTTGATCAGTCGGTCAATCCACATTGATCTGGTTGCTAATGGACGCAAAAGCCAGTGGCCAGTGGCCAGTGGCCGGGCACTAGGTAAATGCAATCGAAAACTCGAAAAGTCGTTTAACAAACACTCCAATTAGCGATGTTAGCGGAAATCGAGCGGGTTGTGCGGCACTTCGAAGCGTGCCAACAAACGAAAACGACTGAGCGAAAAAAAGGAAGGATCAGAATGGAAATGGCCATGAAATGAAAATCAGTAACGGCGAAGTAAAGTTAAGATTCGGTTAAGGCATTAAGTAATGCAAAACAATGTTATAAACATAGTTGCCAAGTTCTTCTTCGAAAAACTATATTGGTGAGGATTTTCCAATGAACGAAGATAATATTTTTATATTTGTAAGGAAATTTTAGTGAAATTCTCACACGATTGGTTAAAACTGTCTAAAAACAAATAAAAGTCTAGGGTAGGCTCAACCGATATACATTGTTGGATGTATAGTATGTCTGCATCAGATCAGTTGACTTTGCACGACATTTGGCTAAATTATGGCTTGACTTGGCTTGGCTTGAATCGAGTCGGCTTTGCTGGGACCAGATTTTGTTGTTGTTTGGTTGACCAAACGAGGACAGTTGTTCGCTCACTCGCCCCCACACCACACCACCCCCATCTTAGCTTCCTTCCTCTCTAACCCTCTGTCTTTTCAATTTGTTTTGGCCGTGCCCAACAACAAGAACAACAACAACAATACTGTTAAATTGAATGCTCTGTCAATCAGAAGGCAACTGCATTGATGGTGCAGCGCTGCGGGGTAGCGGGTAGGGGGGTATGGGGGTTGGGTGTGGGTTGCGGCCACTTTTGGGGCGTGTTCGACCCCAAATGCCAATCGGAGCTTTTGTTATTGTCTTTTATTAATCGTGATTAGTTTTGAAAAGCCAACAAAGCAAGCCAAAGTTTAAAAAACAAAATAAACAAACAAGAGAGTAAAAGCGTGAGTGTTCGACTAGGCCATACCATGTAATCAGCATGGAGCTGATCGATTTTATATCGATTTATCGATTTTTTGTATGATTCAACACAAATTGACAGCAGATAACAGAAGGCAAGTGTAAACAATCAGTCAATGGGATTAAGTTGCTCTATTTCACTATAAATCGATACTTATCGATAACATGAAGAGAGAAAGCTCACATATATAGGCACTATCTAAGCCTTTATAGGGTAGAAACTGAAGAAACAGCAACAAATGCATAGAAATAGCCAATTTCCAGTTGCATGTTGTTCGTTTTTGCCTCGCGCCAACAACAACAACAACAATCGGCAAGCAGCAACTACAGCAACTACGATAAAAGAAAAAAACTCAAGCGCCACTCTTGCAACTCTTTGACAAATTGTGAGCAACGTGCGCAATTGAAACAATTTAATCCAAAACAGCAGCAGCAGCAATAGCAACAACAGTAACAGTAACAACAGTAACAACGACATCAACAACAACAACAAGTAACAAATAAGCAAACAACAACAACGGTGGCAACGGTGAGTTGCACATTGGCACGATGGCAACGTGCAAAAAAACATATTGCTGATGGTAAAGCGCGAGAAATTAAGGATGACAAACAACAACAACAACAAACGAAGAAGTGAAAGCTTAGAATCTAGTGCGAACACAAACGATTTTTCAAAACGGTTAACCATTATTCATTATTATGTGTTGTTAGATAAAACTTAATGGAAATTAATTGGAAAATATCAAGTTAAGGTTTTGAAAAAGATCCCTAGCAGAAGGGACAGTTTTAACTATTGTTATTGTGTCCTTTGTTTGCTATCGTTATCGGTTTATCGAGAAGATCCATTGCGAATCGTTGACAACCTTATGAAGTTTCTCTGAGATCAACTGTCTCTTGATGCTGATCAAGAACATATAGTCAAAAGTTCACTAATCAATAACAAGTAGAAAACTTAATCGATACCAAACAGATAGATATAGTTTCCATACGAACAATCTTGACTCTGACAAAGCTAATTCCTGAACACAAACAAAAATAACATTTTTGTGTGAATGACCCAGTTTGGACTTTAGTTTTTTTTTTTGCGCTAACACATCAATCAAATCAAATCAAAAAGCAGAAAAAGCACAAACATTTACGCAACTAATCAGCAACAATATTCAATTTTTGATTGATCAAGTTGATGATGATGAAGTTGAATGAATGAATTCAGTGGAACTGGTTCGACTAACAAAGAGTGCAAAAGTGTGGACAACAACAAACAAAAAAACAAAATGCTTTGATTAATTGGTTTTTGAGTTGAGCTGTCAAATGAACGAACTTGTAAGTGCTGCTGCTGCTGCTGCTGCGCAGCACAAGACAAAGAACTGGTTCACATTGCATTGCGACTTGTCGATTAATGTCGATGTCGATTAGCTGGTCACATTAAAATACCAATCGTATGATTAATAGCCTTTTACCGTACGTTCCGATCGTTCGTACAGTGATTCGTATGTATCAGACTCTATTAATATAAATACCCTTAAGCGATCGATTCGATACGTATGTGTGTGTGTGTGTTATCGATAACTAGTGAAACATGTCAGCGAGCGAGTTGTTTTCATTACAAATGCCAACGAGCAAACACATGTCAAACACACACCACATGGACGAACACGAAGGGTGGAAGGGAAGGGGAAGGGTAGAAAGAAAGGGATAGGGAGGGAGAGGGTGGTATCAGCTCCTTTGCGTGTTACACCGGGCGTATGATGAATGTGCATTTAATTGTGGGCTGCCAGTTCGCAGGGCATACAAAGGGTGTTCATGATTGAGTCGCCGCAAGGGGGCGGGTGCAGCAGCAGCAGCAGCATCAGCCAGTAGCCAGTATATATATTGAATATATATTGAATTGTTGTTGTAGTAGGCGGCAGCTGTGGGCCGCCTGTTAAATGTTTCCATTTATTCGCATTAAAGATTGCAAATATACATTAAGTACAGTATGCGCTCGAGATCAGAAACTGTTCGCCGATTCAAAATATTGTAAATTTAGACATCAAAATCGAATTTGAGTTGCTAGACGTGTGATTGGACGTTATCGATAAGTATCGATACAAACAAAAATAGCTGTTTAAGCTCCAGAGCTACAAATTTATATACCTTGTTTTGGCTACTTTACATTTTTCGATTAATAATTCTGAAACGCCACTGTAACGAGACGACATATCAATCGATATATCGATCCAAAGTTAACATATCATCATAAGCGAGGTCGCACTGTACTTGTGTACAATACATTAGATTTGAAACAAGTGCGACGGAAAGGCAAAAAGACAGCAGCTAAAAGGAAAAAAAAGTACATCAAGAGCGCAGCATACGACACGACAGCTAAATAGATAATAAATAATTAATAAATAAAGTAAACAAGCAACAACAACAACAACAGCAAAATAAAACATGCGACCACAGAATGTGCTAAACTTTAACTACGCCTAATTTGCATATCAACATTTCACATTAAATTCTATTGAAAGCTTTTCTCACTTTAGCGTCAATTTTAGTTTGGTTTTTTTTTTTTTATTTAATATTTATTTTGCGCCTGCTTTTTGTTTTTTCTCTCTTACGTTCTTGAAATTCAATGAGCCGCATTTCCAGCCTCAATTACCAGCTACTTACGGGATCGCAACTAGAGATGGCATCGTGTCACGAAGAGCGTGACAAACACTTGACAACAAGGCAAAAAACCCCACAGAACCTTTCGTGAGTATTGTGTCACGACATCATTAACATCTTATTTAATGTGGTTCATGTCTTAGATTTAATATAAAGTATACGGAATTCGCAGCCATCTTTAATCGAGAAAGATCTGAATGATCGATCCAATCGATAATGTATTTATATTGGCATTGATTTACTCGCATGACCGCCCCCAACAGCGGGTGTTGGGGACGTGTGGCACCTGACAATGGACACTGGACACTGGACACAAAATTTATGATGGCATTTACCTAATGGCATTGCTGTAATGAAAAAATATGCAAAATTGCCAAGAAATATGCAAAAATTTATAGTGTTATTTGTAATTTACACGAAATATAACATACATACATAATACATATACATATGCATTTGAATTTGTAATTAATGGCAACACATTTGCATCATTCATTAATTATTATAAGCAAATAAAATGTACAAATAAAATTTACAAGCGCAAATGCATATTACCGATCGTATTGATAGGCAACTTTGTATAAAATACATATGTATGTACTATATGCAATTGTTATGTTTTTTGATTTTATAATTCAACAATTAAATTTCATTCAGGCATTGATTATTTTACGTTTAACAATTCAAAAAGTTCATTCAAAGGCACATATAAGATTGCCACAGATTTTTACGTTCTCCATATTATATAGTTGACAAATATTTTAGATCAGCGGTCGGCGTAACTTTTTTAATCATTACCCCAAAATATTTTTGTTTAAGTTGATATTACCCCATTGCGGTTCCTCGACCGCTGTTGTGTGGAAACAAATAAGGTTGATGCATTGGCTAAATTACCCTCTAAAAATAATAACAAAAAATTGATGCATACTTTTAGGCAGTTTGCTTAGATCGGGAAAAAATTATTGCATAAGGTATAGGCCGTAAATTAAAGTAAATTCAATCCACTTGCTGCTGATTCTGTGCGCCTGGTATACTTGAGTCAAAAACTAGTAAAAACTAGCAAAAACTCGACGAAAGTTCGGCGGTATTTTTTTTGGCGAGCTCCACGAGTTTGTTTTAGTTTGTCCGACGCCAAGTACCAGGCGAACAGAATAGGCAGCAATAGCACTGGTTTTTATATTCAACTACAAAAGTATGAAGGACAATATGAATAAAAAAAGGCCAGCCTAAAAGTATGCAAATATATATAATGAGAATTGTCATTTAACTTGTGCAATGTTGTTACTATTATTAAAAGGACATTAGATTTTAAGCCATAACTTGAACATTTCCTCAAGGATCTTCAAGCAAAATACATTTTTGAACTCGCAGCAACAAGATCTATCGATTTGCTTATAAGGATTTCCAGGATTCGCGAAAAAAAATTTTCGAAAAATATTACAGGGGGTAGGTCAGAAAAAATTTTAAAAATTACAAAATCGTCTATAACTCGGCTATTTTAAGGACTATCCGGATGTCCTTTGGACCACAGGTAGGCCTAGACCCACGGAAACGAGCAAAGTAGCTCAAAGGACGATAGTCCTTCAAACAGCTGAAATAAAAGGATAAATGTTAAAAACAGAAAATTGGTTATAACTCGGCCAAATCATTAAGGATTCGCACGAGTCCTGTGTCAGACATTTTGTTTTGACCAGGGCTACCAACTGGCCAAAGGACATTCAAATCGTCCTTGTGGTTTCCGAGAAAACTGCACTTTTATGCATTTTTCTTATTTTGCTCGGCCCCAGAGTGAAATTTTTCCAAGTGTTTTTTTTTTTTAGATGACCCCATAATCCTTGAATGCAGTTCGATAGAGTTGGTCCTTGAAACTCTCACGCAACATGTCCTTTCAAAATCCGTAAGGACTCAAATGGATTAGGACTATTTAAAAAAAAAATTCAACGCCTTTAAGGTCAAAATTATTCAATATCATAAAGGATCCATCTGTTTTGCAGTCAAGGATGGTTGTGATTCCCACCCAACAAAGGAAAAATAAGATATTTTTGTATTGCTCGTATCGTTAAAGATCGTATTTATTTATCTCAAAAACCAAAATATCTAATACTAAATCTACAATCAATTATTAATAATAATATAATACATGGATTGAAATTAGATATACATATAAACTTAGGTGCTTCTCGTTTGTTCATATGTTTAAATAAAAATGTTTTTCTAAGAATAAAGAATGAATTTTTAATCATTACCCTAAAATATTTATGTTTATTTATTTATTTATTGCGGTTCCTCGATCGCTGTTTCTGCTGATTCTGTGCGCCTGGTATACTTGAGTCAAAAACTAAAAGAAACTAGCAAAAATAGTTAAATTAATAGTTAAGCCAATGCACAAACCATGGTTTGTGTCACTGGTGATAAAGTCAACTCAATCGACTTGCTGCTGATTCTGTGCGCCTGGTATAATTGAGTCAAAAACTAAAAGAAACTAGCAAAAATAGTTAAATTAATAGTTAAGCCAATGCACCAACCATGGTTTGTGTCACTGGTGATAGAGTCAATTCAATCGACTTGCTGCTGATTCTGTGCGCCTGGTATAATTGAGTCAAAAACTAAAAGAAACTAGCAAAAATAGTTAAATTAATAGTTAAGCCAATGCACAAACCATGGTTTGTGTCACTGGTGGTAAAGTCAATTCAATCCACTTGCTGCTGATTCTGTGCGCCTGGTATACTTGAGTCAAAAACTAAAAGAAACAAGCAAAAATAGTTAAATTAATAGTTAAGCCAATGCACAAACCATGGTTTGTGTCACTGGTGGTAAAGTCAATTCAATCCACTTGCTGCTGATTCTGTGCGCCTGGTATACTTGAGTCGAAAACTAAAAGAAACTAGCAAAAACTCGACGGAAGCTTGGTGGGGTTTTTTTTAGCGATCTCCACGAGTTTTTAGTTTTTCCGACGCCAAGTACCAGGCGAACAGAATAGGCAGTAAGAGCAATTGTTTTTATATTTAACTACAAAAGTATGAAGGTTAATTGATTATATTATGAATAAAATGCCAGCCTAAAAGTATGCAAATATATAATGGAAATTTATGAATAAAAAACCAGCCTAAAAGTATGCAAATATATTTAATGGAAATTTATTCATCGCTTGCTGCTGATTCTGTGCGCCTGGTACTTTGAGTCAAAAACTAGCAATAACTCGACAGTATTTTGGCATATTGGTAAAATCTATAAGGAAGGGTGCCCATAGTTGTAGAGCTGTATGCAGTGAGTTGTAAATTCGTTTTTGATTCTGAGTTCGTTTAAACTCTTTTAACCATTACACCCAATTACACAATAATCAACGAACATTTAACGAATATGAACTTAGCACAGACGCGCCGCAACTTTTGCAGCCAAGCCTCTTTTTAAATTGTGCAAGTTAAGTTAGACAAGCACCCACAACAAAAATGTGTTGGTGTACTCACTAGAAATGAACTCCACACTTAACGAATCTACTCCACCAGACACATTTCAATTATTATTACGTCTGCGTTAACAGAAAGGGCGGCGAATTATATTATACACTATTTTGAAGATATATATATTTTTAAGCGGTGCTAAAGCTATTGTTATTTGTTCTAATAGTTTTGCGTAAAATACAAGTCCCTCGAGCAACTATATATTAATAGCTGTCCTTTTAAAAATGTTTTATCAACGCTGCTATCGGTAATCGATAGGGCTTGCACATGCGCATTGCGATGCACCGATTAAGACACAAAAATCAACACTGCCTAGTGCTGCTGATTAGAAAAAACATACACAAAAAAACACATCTCCTAGCAACATCGCTGGTATAGCAACATTGTGAACTGTATTGGCAACACTGGCACCGCAGTTGGCAACATTCCTTCCGAAAAGCCGAAGAGGACGGCAGCAGAAGTCGGTCGGTTGAGTTTTAAAACTTTACATTCATTGTGTGACAATAAATATATATATATTTATATATATAGATAGTTGTGTGAGCCTTTTTGTTGTTGTTGTTTAGTGACACACATATACATATACATGAAGATGTATTTAAATGCCTAAAGTGCAAGGCATCAAGCTAGAAGTGAACTTTTCGATTGAATTCGAATTCTAATTGATTTCATTTCCTTCTTTCTTTTATATATTTTGCAATATGTTTGCCAAAGTGTTGAAAGTGTTGCAAGTGTGTGTGTGTGTTCTTGAAAAGGGGTTTGGGCAGCAGGGATAACAACGCCAACACAATATAATTAAACAAAAGTGAAAAATCAATACCGTTATACCGTTAGCATTTTGTTGTTGTGCATTGCGCATTTCATGCATGCATGTGTGTGTGTGTGCGTGCGTGTGTGTGTGTTGAGAATCGAAATTGTGAAACATTTATGAATCAAAAAGTTTCAAGCAACAATCTAGACTTCGGCTATGTACGTTTAAATATTTGCATATACAGTAGTACCCCGCTAAGTTAGCACATACTTTTTTTCTAAATCGTATCAAATATATATATATATGCATAACATTATAAAATTTATTACAAAATTACCAATCAGATGACAAGAAAAATAATAATTCTTCGATGCAAAATAAAAAGGATTTAGAAAATGATATATCTATATATGTATAATGACTGTCAATGCAAGCTTTATGCTATAAATAGACAATTCTATGTCCTGCATTGATGTGTATGTGTAAGCGTGTGCCTCTGTGTATGTGTGTGTGAGTTTCCTGTTGCCAGGCAGGGCAACAACAGCAACGCATTTCGAAACGAACGCAACACCCGAACGAACGCCCCCAACGACAACAACGACAACGACAACAACAACAAAAGCAAGCAGAATGCAATTCACAGTTCGTGCTACGATTTCTAACCGTTATCCCTAATTGTGTGCATTGCTCTTCTTATTTTTAGGTCAGCAGCCAGCGAGCGAGCATCGTTGAGTTTCGATTTTCGCCTTTGGCTTCTTCGCTTTGAACTGCTGCCGGTCGGAATATAACACACATACACACACATACAGATGTATGAGGGATGCAGCTCAACACTTACGCAACTCTAGCGACATCTGGCGGCATATTGCAATAACTAAACTAACTAAAATCAAATAAAAAGAAAAACAAAGGCTTCAATCAACTAACGAAAAGTCAAAGGAAGAAAAAGGAGAAGCAAAGGAGAAGTAGCACGATGGCAAACAACAGTAACTCATCGGCAAACACATCGCTGGCGACAACGCCGGCAACGACGCCCACAGCGATGTCAACGGCTAAAAGATTGGGCTACAATACATCATCGCCATCGTCGACCTCATCGGTCATTTGCGAGGAGGTTTTCGATGAGGCATGTTTGCCATCATCCGAAGGTGAGTTCAAAACAATTTGACCTACAATTTTGACCCTTAAATTAACGTTGTTTTGCACTAATTTACAATGTTAAATAACGTTCCCAGAACTACCTTATTTGATTTGATTATAACTGACATATTTTATTATCTGTATAAATGAATCGTTTTTACTTTTCACTTTGAATTATGTTTTTGACATTCCAACTAAATGTACCATGAACTAAAAAGTTTCAACGTTTAATTAGTTTACAATGGGAAGGACCTTTGACTCATTTGTTGCATACCTCGCTCTTTCCCCGTCCTTCGTCCGTCCGTCCGTCTTGTCTTGCTGTCCGGATGCGGTCAGCAAACGTTGCATGCAATGTGTACAAAAAATATGATGAATGAGTACTGACTGGGTTGAGGGGTTTGGAGGTTTCCTGTTTAGGGTTTCTACTTAGTGTTTCGTGCTGTCCTTCAGTGGGTTCGTTTAATGGGTCAATTTAATATATATACACATGTATATATATATATACACACATTGTGTATGCCTTTGTGGTTGGTTTCATTTTTGTTTAGTTGAGTCAAGCTGATTAAAGGAACTGGAACGAAAAGTAGGAGCAACTTTTTAGATGTTTAAAACTGCGCATTGCGAACTTGGTTCATTACTTGATTTTAAGTTGTCGCAGTCAAGCTCTGTGTATGTGTCAGCTGATTTTAAGAATTTTTGTGGTTGTGTGTGTGTGTGTGTCGTGTGTTTGTGGTTTTGTGTTTGCTATGACGACAGCAATCACCCTTAAATATTGTGCACAAGTTGGCCAAAAACCCACGTACTTTTTTGGGCTGGCAATTGACGTTGCCAGGAAACCGAAACGTTGACCGTCTAAGATACACTTTGACGTACTTGATTGGTTGGTTGGTTGGACGAACGAAGAAACTGACAGACTGACAGACTTGCAGACAGACTTGCTGTAATCAATATGCAGAATGTCATTTTGCATTCAGTATTCAGTTGACAGTTGCCAGTTCTTAGCCGGGCTTTCAAAGTCTCACTTTGTGTTTGCTTAAGCTCAATGGAATTTTTAAGCGTTTAGTTTCAGTTCTAGAAAGATGCGAGAGATTGTGTCCTTTATGCTCGATGAATGAGGAATATCATCAAACAGCTCATTTTTGCCAGGATAATCTTCATTCACTTGCATTGACGTCATGCCATAAGGCACATGGTGGTGGTGGAGCAGGAGGAGAGCTGTAGCAGGAAATGATGTTTGTTGGTTTGACACAGTTTTCAACGTTTTTCATTAGTCTTAATTGCTACGGTTGGAACGGTTGTCGTAGCTTTGAATACAAAAAGCACACTTAATGGTTAAGTGGGACAAATCTTAGCTATGGTAAAAGACATATTTATAACTTTTATGGTATGTGCGGATTGAAAATTAACCATAAAATGAAGAAGCTTTTCAGACCCACCTTTAAGCTGCTTGGCAAGCGAAAGTTCAAGCATCTTTGAATAAGCAAAAATTGTTCACATCTTAAGCATCATCAAACTTCCACATTGTAACTTGTTGACTAGTTTATAACTGCATTAACAACCTAAGTTTCCTTTTCGACCAGCTGCACACTAAAATCTTTTACTAAAATGTGGTTTTAAGGCAGGAAGTTTGATTTCAAGTTATTTTTGGGTGCTGTAAAACGTTTTTCATGGCTTGCTTTAATATTGAACTGACTTTCCAAAAACTAAAAAATAACTTAACGTCAACGTTTTAACTCAAAAAAGTTGTCAATAAATTTTAACATTGTTCTCATTTTATTTTGTGTCGCAGAGATAAGCGATTATGCCGCATTAATTGGCATCGACTCAAGCAAGGAATCACATTTACTATATCTGGCAAAAGAGGGTCTTATGGCCGCATTGCCACCAGAGTGGAAAATTTGGTAAGTCGAATTGAACAACTGCATAAAAGTGTTAATCCTAACTTTTGGTGTTCTTCCTAGTTATTCGGAAGAAAAGAGCGGACATTATTATCATAATACACGAACAAAGCAATCGCAGTGGGATCATCCTTTGGACGCTGTTTATCGTGACCTTGTCGAACAGACGCGCCAGAAGCTGTTGACAACGGCCAACGGCGGTGCCACGCCCATTATAGACAATTCGGACGATGTGTCGCAGCTAGATTCGGGTATACGTAGTATGCAAGGTAACGATGAAATGCTAGACGATATGAGCTCACCCCTAAACAATGGCAGCAATGGTCATCTTGCTGGAGGAACGGTGGTAGCAGGAACAGCGAATAAGTTGAACCATGGCACCAATAGCTTTCCGGGTCCAAACGGTTTTAGTGGCGGCGTCAGTCGATTTCTGGAGTCGCGTGGCAAGAGTTTCGGTCCGATCTTTCAGCCAGTGAAGAACACACGCTTCGAGGTGGCCAAAACCAATACGCAAATAAGTCTGGCCATGAAGCTGGGACAATCGTCGACAGGCGTCGTAGGAGCAACAAGTACTATGGAACCGACGCTAGAGCAACGCAAAGGAGCATTTCAATTGTCCGGCACGGGAGCGATGTTTCTCAAATCGCGACGACAGCTTGAGCCGGCATTTGCAGCGGCTGGGATGACTGCAGGATCAGCAGAGGCTGGCCTGGCAGCCACAGGTGTCAAGGGTATACTACGGGACTCCAGTTTGACGGACATGCGGCGTCGCAATGAACGTGAACGTGACCGTGATGATGAGACGTGCTCGGCACCCGTTGAGGATAAGAAAAGTGTGCGCTTCAATCTGGTGGAAACGCACGCTATACGCAGCTCATCGCCCGTCGAGGAGGACAACAGCACGATACGCAAGATGCCACAAAGTCCAGAACTATCCATCAACTCCGATGAGGAGGAGGAGGAGGAGGACCACGAAGCGATGGCACAAGCTGCCGGGCATGAAGATGATGCTGACGTGGAAGAGGATGAGGATGAAGACGATGACGATGACGACAATGATGTGTGGGACGAGGATCTTGCCGATCCAGATGCCATGGTTGGCATGTGCAGTCTAAATCCATTCATCAGTGATGCCAACAAGCCGATACGCGTCATCAGTTTGCCCAAAGCGCAAACCATACAAATGCTTAAGAACAACTCCGAACTGAATGCGGAGACGTCGGGCTCAATAATTGGAACCAGTGCAGCGAGCAGCTATTTGGACAAGCTGAAGGAGAGTGCGTCTGTCAAGCCGCTGTACGAGGACACAGACTCCGATTCGAAGGGCAGCTCCGTGCGCAGTTTTATCATTAACAAGTCGGAGCAGGACAACAATCCCTTCGATCTAGACGAACTGGGACGCAAGCACAGTCACGAGCTGGAGCAACTGCAGCGCAAGTCCGCACAAGCTGCACACGAGAAGCTTGGCATGCGTTCCCTAAAAATGGCCAGTAAGCTGGTGGGTCTCCTCAAGCAAAAGGATGCAAGTGCCAACGAGGTGCTGAGCGATGCAGCTGCATTGCAGCAGCTGCAGCAGGACATGGAGTGTGTTAAGCGGGAGCATGAGACGCGTCTTAAGAGCTTGCGCCATGAGTATGACTTGCGGCTGACCTCGCATCAGCATCAACTGGAGGAGGCCTTCGAACTGCAGCTGGAGGAATATCGTCAGCAGATGGAACATCAGCTACAATCGAAGCGTGCTCAGGTCGTAAGCGAACACAAACAGCGCATGTCCACGTTGCAATCGAATCACTCGGAGATGTTGCACGAACTGGAGCGTGATCTACGCTCCGAGCAGGAAATCCTGAGACGTGAGCATGCCGCTCAGCTAACACAGCTGAGGGACAAGCTGGCACATGAGCTGGAGCTGGAGAAGCAGCGATTGCGTGATAATGGGGAGGAGCGTCTCTATGAGAAGGTGCGCTGCGAGAAGCGTTTGCTGGAGGACAAGTATCGCTGCTTGAAGGAGAAGTATGTTCGTCTCAAGACCGATGTCAAGCTCTCGCTAGAGCGTCGCAGTCGACGCCGAGAAACGCAGGCACTACAACAGCATGGACAACATGTGAACCACACCAATACCAATACGACGACGGGCTCCGAAACGGAGCGATCTATCTCACTGAAGCCATCGATTGGCAACAGCGAAAATCGTTCACTCAGCTACTCCGAACAGGCAACAGCTGGTGTCAGTCAAAGTGGTACGACGACAGCGGGTACAGCAACAGCCGGTACTGCCAATGGTGGTGGTGCTGTCGTTAAGCATAAGCCACCAATTCCACCCAAGACTCATCTTAGCAAGCCTGGCATTGCCAGCAAATATCTGAAGCAGTTGCAGCTCCAAGAAGATACAAACACCTCGTTGAGTCAATCGGACACTACCATCTCCAATAACTATAGCAAGGGTCGTTACTTGTCGGCACCGAAAACGACGGCGTCGGCAACGGTGGGAGCCGCCGTGCTTCTTAGCGATAACGGTAACTCCGATTCCGAAGCTGTGGCTCTACACTGCAATCAGGAGAACAACAACATTAATAACAATAACAAATCGCCAGCTGCGGCGCCACGCAAGAAACTCTTCTCACGCACCAAATCAGCGTCGACATCGCGTTTGAACTCGGATAACTACAAGCAGCTGGAGCGTCCCTGCACCCCTGTGGAGAATCTGCGACATCAGTTGCAGAAACTTGAGGATCTCGAGGATCAGTTTCCCGAGCATGCCCTAGATACAACTTACCATTTGCGCTACCCCTTCACGGATATCTCCAATGAGCATGCAGCCGTTGTTGGCTCTGTGGTCGGGTCGGAGTTGGAGTTCTTCAAGCATCGCATTCATCTGGAACGTGATTCGGTGCGTAGGGCTAAGGAATCATTGCGTACACAGCGCAACAATTTCCGAGCACGTCAGCGTGAGATTAAGCTGCGACACAAGAGTGTCTCAATGGCTGCTCCCCGGCACTCCCTCGACCAGTTGATACAGGAGGAAAAGGAACTCACTGAAATGGAGGTTAATCTGCATCGAACTCGTGCATTGCTTGGCGAGAAGGTCATTCGCTTGCGACATCTGGAGCAAAGCCTGTTGCGCATTTACGAGAAGGAGAAGCCCAGTCTGGAGCTCGATGCCAAGGACGATGCGACTACATTGAGTGACCTCTCCTCGCACTCCAGTTCGGGTTTCAGCAGCACGGACTTTGCAAGCGGCGCTGATTTGCACAAGCGTAAGGAGTACTTCCAGCAGGAGTCCAACGAATGCATTCAAAATCTAGAGATACTCAATGCAGAGATACGTGAAATACTGGACATACTTGGACAGAAGCAGCACCTTCAACAACAGCAACCGCATCCACCTGCACCCTTGGTCATGCCAATGCCCATGCCAATGATATCACCCAATGAGCTAAGCTGGTCACACTTGCTTACTCAACAGTCGTCGGGTGGTGGTGGTGCTGTCGTTGCTGGTACTGGCGGTAGTGCAACATTACAGACTAGCAGCTCTGGTCACAGCATGAGCGGCGGTAGTGCAGTCCATGCACCACAATCCATACCCACATTGGCCGATCGCCTTGAGACCTATCGCCAACTGGCCGCCGGGCGCATGCACAGTTCGATGGGTGGTGCCATACTCGCCGCGAATACAATCGTCTCGCAAAGTCCACGTGCGGTCAACTATACAACCAGTTTGGTGGAGCGTACCAGAGATCTACGCAATTGGTTGCGTCAGGCCAAGACGGAACACGAACTGCTCACTGGTATGGGTGTGCAACAGGGTCTTGGCTTGGGCGCTGTGGGTGGTGTTGGTGTCATTGGTGTTGCCGTTGGGGCTCAACACTCAACTGCCAACAGTGGTAGCTCCGCTCACACTGCCGCTGGTAGCTTAACACCCACAGGCGGTACTGCTGCTACAGCCCAAACCAATTTGTAACGCTCGACATAAGCTCACTTTCAAGAAATTTAGTCAAAAATAACAACTATCGGTTAGTCTTAGTCTTAGAAAAAATACTCAATAACAAACGAAACAAGAAGAAGAAGAAGAAGCAGAGGAAGAAGAAGCTGTAAATTTAGATGGCCTATTATTATTATAATTATTATTATTATGCCTTGCTGTATGCCTTTTGTCCACTAAGCCTAGCAATGTTTTCTTAGTTTAGTTCAAGTTTAACTGAGTTGCCTATACCCTGTAAACCATAAAGAATTCTGTAGATAATACTATATAATCGATGACTAAATATGAATTATTAAACATTAAGCATTTTAATTTTAATCGCGGCTACAGGGTATCTTTTAAGTCTAGCAACATGTTCTTGTTCGAACTATTTTGTTAGTTTTTAAGTGTTGTTAAATTGTTTAATTTTTTTGTCTATATACCCCTTAATTTGCTGCAAATAGGTTTAACGAGTACTCACAGTCAGGCTGACTGAATGAAAGACAAGTGAAATTAGACTAAGTTTAAGATAATGAAAAAACAATATTCAATATTCAAGCAAACCAAAATACTAATCAATCGTATTTACATTTTTTTTTTTTAACTAATTGAATTAACTGCAAGTTAATCAGATTGTCATAGTTAATTAGCAACTAAATAACTTCTTCATAATTGTTGTTGCAAATGTTTGAAGCATGCAAATGTTAAGCCAACCAATTAACATATAGTCAAATAATGCTAATCCAAAAAGTGAATACGAAAAAAATACCAAACGTAGACGACTGCAAGATACCCTTATATGAAAATCAACCTTCTTACCTTAGAGTAAAAAATAAAAAACAATAAAGATAAGTTTCATGAAATACCGAATTTTAAAATAACCTAAAAAGCAAAGATTTATATACTCGAATATACATAGTTTCTAAACGTGAATCAAAACTCAAATGCACAATTAAATACTAACAGACGAAGCTAATGATATATTCAAAAAAAGACCATCTTAAATCTACGATCGAACGATTTACATACTAAATAATACTTAACTAAATACGTAAGCAAAGGGCGAAACTTATATAGAACATCAATCCCCTAACATGATCTCTCTTTTTTTGACAACAACTTTTTAGAATCTATATACGCCAACTTTAAAAAATAATAAAATACACTTAACGCAAACATTTTTAGCTTAATATATATATATATATGTATATGTAATAAAATCGTGCTTAAGGCAAACAAACTGAGCAGATTGCAAAACTAAATAAAAACTAACTTTTATGATTTAAATTTTTTGGTATTTTACATATCGAAGTAGAAATATTTTTCTTAATCCAAAAACTCTACAATATTTGTTTGCCTTAAGCACATTAAGCGATGATCTAAAGTTAAGGAATAAACCTATTGAATGTTTAAATGTTTTATCTAATAGATATCAGAGATAAGGAGCAAAAATATACCATATATACATACATATAAAGAAGAGAGCGCAACAACATTTATCGGAATGCAGGAAAACGCACAAAAACCAAAAAAAATTGTTGAAGGTTGTTTTAAATATTTGTCAAGGATAGTTTTGCAAATATATATATATATAATATATATCATACTATATATGATACTATATATGTTATATACTATATAACCGATATTCTATATCTAAACAATATATAGCTAATAGAAATCGAAATCGAAAACAATTACTCGGAACGTTAAATAAAATCTCTTATCACAATTGAATCTATCCAAAGTAATACTTACACCCAATATTTCTAATGTTTTTTCTAAATATATATTTTTTTTAAACAAAAGTTACAAGATCCGATTAAAAACATATACAAAGTTTACACAAACGAGTATATACATATAGATACAATTTTTTCACTATTTTATATAGCATTTCTAGAATATTACGTATCTAAACTTCACACTTTCAGTTCCTTGAACACACACACACATATATAAACTTTCTGTAGAAGGTCAAGTCTGAAAAAAAGAAATTTTAATCAAAAAGTTGTGCTCCCAAATAATAGTGAACGAAATATTTAAGATTCAAATCCGATCTAAGGAAAGAGAGAGAGAGAGATAAATAGTAACAAATCGTTGCGTTTCCCTATATTCCAAAGGTATACATATACATATATATGTATACTCGATGTCTATACGATTATTATCGATTACCGATTACCGATTATGATATATGTGATGTTGTGATATTTGACTCTAGCGATATAAGGCCTCAGTTGAGTTATGAACCTCTCCAAACAGAGTTGCTAAAAGATTCAAGAGAGAGAGAGCAAGAGAGAGAGAGAGAGAGTGAGAGAAAGAAAAAGTGGCAAAAAAGAGAGATAGTAAGATTGTGTACCATTTAGTTTCTACTTCAAGCCGTCCCCTATGTTCCCCCCTACGCCCCTCTTACTTCCGTCAATTGGCTTCTTCTAGATACTTTTTATGTATATTGTATTAATGTGATAGCATTATCAAATCATGATCAATGGCATTGCGATTTCATTTTGCTGCTTCATACACTATAATTAAATAAATATCCATAAAAAAAAAGAATTCATTACTTAATTAATTAATTAATATAAAGAATTATTTTTTGTTCAATGCACCGCTTTGATTCATATAAACACAACAAACATAATATATATATATATACTATATATATCATACAGATCATATTCATAGTTTGCATAACGTTAGCAATATTCAATAAAAAGCAACGCACAAAGCACCGGAACCGGAACGGGACGGAAACAAAAACTCAACAACAAACCAAAAAATGCATTCAAAGAAACCTTAAATAAAATAATATGAATATATATCTTTATTCAACACAGATATAATAGAAATATTTGATGATATTATAAATTGAAAATTGTTGGTTTTTTTTCTATGGTCGAGTACAAAAAAAAAACAAACAGAAAACAAAGATTCAAATCAAAATGATTAAACGATGAAATAACTATAAGAAATGTTTATTAATTAACAATAGGACTCTAAATATATATATACAAAAAAAAGTAAAATATTATTATATATTGATCTATGACATATGGATATGATATGATATGCGATAAGCAAACTTAATAGCTGTCTGAACCAAAAAAAACCGGTTCGGCTAAACCGAAAACCAGAAACTTTTACCAGCTAAACTGATTACCGAATTTGCTAAAGATGAAAAAGAACGTATATCATGAAATATTGAGAAAAAATAAATAAAAAACCAAAAAACAAACAAAAACTAAATAATTAGCACGAAATTTAACAAAAAACTAGTCAATAACAGCAAAATAAAATCTAAAAATAAAAATAATGCTATAAAGTCTTTTGTTTCTTGCTAGGATATCAGAGAAAGGCATACATTATTGTTATAGCAACGGTTTTGCAACAGTTGATCAGCAGAAACTTAAGGAGCTGAATCATTTGCATCGTATATCCCTGGTAAATAGGTTCGATTTCTGAAAACCATCTACAATTTGTTGAATTAACATCTGACACAGTTTGCTAGAGTAAAATTTACTTTGCTTTCTTCCCTACGCGACGAAATCAACTAACTAACGGTACTTAAAGTTCTTTGCATTAAGCTTGCCAAAACTAACTGTTCAGCAAGTTCAGTGCTTAATGGTTATGTCAAAAAGCTGTCGTCGTTTGTTGTTGCCCTTTTGCTGTCTCATCACGTTTATTTGTGTATGCACACACACACATCATCACATCATTCAGTTGGTTTTTTGTTGCTTATTGCCAATTCTTCGACAACTCGATATTGTGACAGGTGGTAGGGGTGGCGAGGGTGGCATTGTACGGTTGTTTTTTTGTATTTTTGCGCTTGTTTTGTTTCACCTTGCGCATTTTGGCATGCAACATTTTGTCGAGGCACCTTCGGTTCGAGGAAGAATCTAAACAGTTGCTAAATTGCCGTGCATATAGTCAAGCGTTCGATGTGCGGTTACGCAGCAAAAAAGGAAAATACATATTCAATATGGACTACCTGGCACCGCCTGTCCACAATATGAATAAGAACGAGAATAGAGGCAAAAAGAGCAGCAGCAGCAGCCGCCGCAATGCCAAATCACCGCGTGTGACTAGTCGTTCGGTTTCGCCGTGCCGTCGGGCGAATTCGTTAACGCCCACACAGCAGGACGAATTAGCAATGCCATCGCCACAGCCGCTGCGCAAGCGTCCGCCACGCCCAACGCATCTCAACGAGATATTTCGACCGCGCTGCAACACTGATCCCAGCAACAACATTAAAAAGCCGAAGGTAGCGCGCAGTGCACTCGGCTCTCTGCTGCGACAAACGCTTAAAGTCACATCGGCATCGTTCGGTTTCAGTGCCAGCGAAGAGCGGTAAGAAGCTGTTTAAGTTACAAGTAAAGCAAAAGCATTCCACCTGTTAGATGCACATACACATGCACAAGTAAATACTTGCGGTTAACTGTAGAGATCACCGCGAAAAGAAAGTAAACACATATTTCTTTCGTTGCGCTCCAATTCGCAATCTTCTCCAAGGTCACTACTTTTTAGGTTTTTGCATGTAATTGTTGCTGTAACTGGTTGCGCATTTGTTATAACTATTTGTTTAACATTTACAAAAATTGTTTGTTTCTGTTTTCGTTTGTTCATCTATCAGCTGGGCACATTTTTTTGGCGCTCGTTGGCTAAGCGTGACGGCTGAATGTTGTTGCCAATTTATTTATTGCATGGGCTTTTCGTTTTGTTTTCATTTGCTCAATAAACAAATGCACGCAATTCACATTTAGACTTGTTTACAAATACATACACATATATGCAGACAGGGTATGGTTGCGCTTGCAAGGCGTAAGGTGGCGCTGCGTAACTTACATCAGCGGCCACTAATGAGCTTGACCTTTCGCTTCTGCTTTGGCCCTTGCTTTTTTGTTTATGTTTCTGCTTACAGCCGACGCCTTTGGCGCAAGAGATGAGCCCGTGCTGGTATCTTTTCAGTCACGTGTTTCCCTAAATAAATATTTATATAAGAAATAAACCTTTATCTTATGGTTTACTTCATACACACAATCTTGTTTATTTGTTCACGACGACAACCGAAAAAAGCAAATACACAAAATGTTCACTCAAATCAGTGTTTCTGGCTAAGTACTTTTAATTGTAGAAAGATATTTTTGATAGTTGCATTTAACTTGCCATCGCCATTAAAATTTTTTTATAATCTTTAAGACAGCAAAGAAAAAACAACTTTGCCGCAAACAAATTTATTTTTTTCTCGACAAATTGGACAGCACTTGTTGTACAGAATTGCCGGCAGCGCAGTCAAAGTCTCGGCTTACGGCGGCAGAATCATGAGGTTCCTGTCGTTCCTACATAATCCTATATGCACAACATTGCACGCACACAAGCATAAAATCATGTGCATGCGCAGATTGCGCTGAAATATTCGCAGCTCTCTTGCTAAAAAGTGCGAGTGCGACAAACGTCTGCCCCCAACTGAAGCTGCATTTGAGCCGAGCTTGTCACACCTTGTCCCGTTACATTAACTGCATTTTTCATAGATGTTTGCATTTTGCTCTCTCACTCTTACGTCTGCAAGCTGTGTTTTTAATGGGGTACATTTTGTTTCGCGCTCTTTGGGCACTCGCTGGGCTTTCTAATTTCATTTCACACACACATGCATGCATTCATTACAAAATGCAATTCGCCGCACTTTCGCATGGATTCGAACTGGGCATTTTCTCGCCTTTGCTGGTACAGTGGTTGCACACGTCTTTAAACTTGATGGTTTTGAGAGCAGAAAAGTTGAATGTGTTGTCAATTATATATACATATAATATATACATTTTAAAGTTTTAAGTTTAATCAGTAGTTATTAAAATATCTTGTGTTATCTTTCGAACTTTACCTTTTTATATTTTTGACAAAATATGCTAACCATTATATAAAAAACACTTTTAATTGCGAATATGTTCCACTGTGAGCGCCGCCTCCATCTGGTGGTAGCTTGCAAGCTAAAACCCACCACCGCCAACATCCATCGACAGCTGCGACGCGGCGTCGCTGCATGCTAACGGAGCTCCTGCATGCTAACGGTACTGCTGCTGCTACTGCTGCAGCCGCGGCTGCGGCTGTGTATGCCATAATGCCGCAGAGACAGAAAAGCAGAAGCATTTGCAGCAGCATTGGTTTTAGTTGGCATATTCTGGGAGAGCTAAGCGCGTCGTATCGTTAACGGGATCTTTTCGGTATTAGCCAAGCGTACCACAAATATTTAGCAAAAATATCAAATAATAACATAAAAGCAACCAAATATATTTTGTTTGTGTGGTTTTTTTTTTCACGTACAACAACGTCAACAAACACGCAATCAAAAAAATCCGCTATTGGGTGTATTTGTGCAAAAAGTTGTAAGGAAAAGTTAAAGCGCACGCAGTTATAACAACAAGAACAATTCACAAAAAGTGCAAAAAGTGTTTGGAAAACTTTTACCATACGCAAAAGCATGTAAAACTCTTGCGAAAATTTGGCAAAAATCTTTATGCGAGTGCGAAATCCAGGTACGTAGGTACATGCATACATATTTAAGTGAACGCCCCCTGTCGGCAATATCTAGTATGTACACAGCAGCAACGAAGCGAATATGTGTACTTGTGTGTGTGCGAGAGTGTGACTGTCGGCTTTTAGGGTGAATGGGTGAATGGGTGGGTGGGCTGTGAGCGCCCTCTGGATTTTTGCTTAGACAAACAATAATATTTGCTCTCACTTTTACGCTTATTATGTTTGTTATTCTTTAGTTGTATGTGCCGCTGCCGCTGCAACCCAATACTCACCTAAGAGAGAGAGAAAGAGAACGACCGACACACGCATTTTGGGGCTTCCTTTTGATTGTGTAATTGTGAATTATGAAAGCGAAAAGAATAACCTTTGTGCGCCGGAGTCAAGGTTTGCAAATACACAATACACAGGCAGGGCAATGTTTCTAAAGAAAGGTGTGCAAATATAACCATACCATACAATGAATTTGAGAAGAAAGTTAAACAGGCTAAAAATCTACTAAAATGTTTTAGGTAAAGAAAAGTTTATATTCGTTTTGATAACTTAAATATTTGTTGACCAACAATGAAAAGTTTATTGTCTTGGGTCAAGTTCTAAACTTTGTTATGAAGGCTAAAAAGTTACGTACAAAAGTTGTTTGTATTTGAACTATGAACAGATTAAACATTTACATATCTAGTTTTGAATGACATTTAGAATAGTTTTGAGGATATATGTTTATCATTTTCTTTGACATTCACCTTTCCTTTCAATACACAAACGATTTTCTAACGATTTCCATCTCATTTCTCTATTCATTAGATTAACGCAACTTGTCAAAACCGGTTCGCTAAACGACAATGCGAATAGAAGGCCTTCCAGGTAAGATAATCAAATATATATAAATGATATTCAAACCTAAAAATTGGTTCTATCTTTTGGTCAACTTTTTGGTAATATTGCATTATACGACTTAAGTCTTAGCTTCTAGTCAAGTTAAGGTGAGAAAAGTACTGAGAATTCTATATATTCAATGTAAATAAACATTAGAATTCCAATTGTCGATAAGCTTGGAAATACTGAGCAGAAGATTATAGATAAAGAGATTGAGTATTGAACATTGAATATTTTTGCCTGATGCAGAGACAATCCATTCATATCACTGTACAATCGCCTTCTTTATTATATTATATTATATATATAAAAGTGACGCTCTGGAATTTTTATGTTATTTATTATAAGAAAAGAGCAGTGGATTATTAGTTGTTGATAATAATAATAATAATTGCTTGTATTGTGCGTTATCACGTTTGTATTATCGTTTAAACAAATGTCGTGTGGAGATTTATTAATGCCATCGACGATCTTCTTGCGTCAATTCTGAAGCTAAAGAGCGACATCTTTTTAATTAAGAAAAGAACAAAACTCTTTTGTCATCTTCTCTCTCTCTCCTGTCTCTCCTTCTCTCTTTGTACCCAATACGACATCTTTTCGTATAGTCGTGACAGATAGCACGATCACATCTTGCGCGATATATATGTATATACTTATACATTTCTATATGTATAACCATAAGTGTTGAGATCTGTGTGTGGGTTAGATCATAAACTTTGCAAGATTTGTGTCAACAAATTTGTTTGCGCATTAAAATGAGTAAGTTTTAAAAAATTTGAGTGGTCTTTAAGTAGAAATGATCTGTGTACATACATAAATGTATAAGGGATGAAAAAGTGATTCCTATGTAAGTAATGTCTTCGTCACTTACCTTATCACTTACTAGTTACCACTGAAAAGCTTTCTAAGAACATCCATATGTTGTTGTATAAGTGATTACGTCACTTATCTTATCACTTATCTATGTAAGGGATGAAAAAGTGATTACTATGTAAGTAATGTCTTCGTCACTTACCTTATCACTTACTAGTTACCACTGAAAACCTTTCTAAGAACATGATTTGTGTACATCCATATATTAATAAGAGAGGAAAAAGTGATAACGTCACTTAGTGATGAAAAAGTGATTACCATGTAAGTAATGTCTTCGTCACTTACCTCATCACTTACCGGTTACTACCGAAAACCTTTCTAAGAACACGGTTTGTTACGTCACTTATCTTATCACTTATTTATGCACATATATAAGTGATGAAAAAGTGATTACCATGTAAGTAATGTCTTCGTCACTTACCTCATCACTTACCGGTTACCACTGAAAACCTTTCTAAGAACACGATTTGTTACGTCACTTATCTTATCACTTATTTGTGTACGTATATGAGTGATGAAAAAGTAATTACTATGTAAGTAATGCCTTCGTCACTTACCATATGACTTACTGAAACGTTTTCTAAGACTTTATTAGTCATTGGGTTCAGGTGCTTCTTCGAGGTTTATCGATCGGCAGCACACATCTAGTATTGTATCTAGTCGGATCAGGCCACCTGTGCGTCGAATTGTGATTGGCATAGTAATATCGATAAATAGTGTTCTATTTTTTTTTGGGACGTACATGTCCCTATCATATATTTTGGCCAGGTGTACGGCATATGTTATTGTCATATCTAACCGAAAATGCTGAACACCTGGAAGTCATTAGTCATACGCTTTTGTAGGGTGCAAAGAGTAATTGTGATTTTTGTGTGTTCAAATTATTTTTTTTTTTCGTTCTTTTTTTTTGGCTTTTGTTTTATTTTTTGCTATCGTCTCTTACGCAAGGCGTTATCAATGTGTTTGTTTGTTGGTAAGCCTAGAAACAGCGCCAAAATGCAATGAACATATTTAATTCTTTAATGATGTCGATTTCCCTTTTGAGCTTTGGTTTTGCTTTGCCAGTTTCCCTCCCTACCGCAGACCTACTTACAGATAAACTTTCATATCTCTTTTAACGAGCCTATTAAAACAAACAAAACGCCCATGAAAATGACGCCCCACATTCAAATAGAATAACAACTTAAATATGTCAAAGACTATCAAATACCCTGTAAATTGGTTGAACTTAAAGAAACAAAGTATCAGAATAAGTATCTATGTAGTAAGTATCTATATAGTAAGTATCTATATAGTAAGTATCTGTATAGTAATAAATATGTTAAATTTAATTTTGGAACTTGAGTTTTATAATATCCGAGTTTTACTTAAGGAAGATCAACTAAAACTCGATTGAAAAATGATTAAGAGTTAATTATAATTATAAAACAAAACATTTGAAATAAACTTTGAATGTGCAATTTATTTACCCTTTAACCCTTTTTCCACACCTCACACCTCTTAAGTGTTTTGAAGGGAATTTCAAAAGTCGCACAACAAACAGATCAAAAGTTAGAAAAAAGTCAAGGTTGCGATTGCTCTCTCGCTCTTTCGCTGTTATTCTCTTCTTCTTGTTGTTGTTGTTTTCATTTTGCGGTTTCTTCCCCCCTCCCCCCACTCATCTGCTCATCTGTGTGGTGACCATGACTAGCGCTTAGATTTACGACAGACTGAACTTGAGAGCGCTCTGTGTGGGGGGGGGGGGGGTGCGGAGCGGAGGGGTTAGCGCCAACAGCACACGGCGAATTTAGTTTAGTGCAGCACTTAACGCTAGTGTTGCCATATCGATAATCGTTTGCGCACTTATCTTTGGATTTTTATCAAACCAAAAAAGTTCGGTATAAGTTCAATTAAGACAACAAGAACTAGTGCTTGGGCCAGGGGGTGGCAGCGGGTGGGACTGACTGGCGTTTATTTAATATACGATAGCAAAAGCGTGTTAATGTGGTGATTGGGGGGTGGGGGGTTTAGGTGAGGTGATATTGGGAAATGGGTTGCTTTTAGTAATTATTTTTATTTCGCATTGGTTATTCCGCATATATTTTTAATGCTGTTGTTAAGTTTAATGTATTTGTGCTGGTGTCATTATTTTTGCACAATGCCAAAAGCAAAGCTGAAAAACTGACAAATCATCATGCGGAGCTAAAGGGAACGCCAAAAAAAAAAGCTTGCTTGATGCTTTTGTGTGTGTGTGTGTGTGTTGTGTGTTGGCCAACGGTTTTAGGGTCAGCCGAAATAATAAAAATAAAAATTGAATTTAACGCTCTTGCGACACAACAGCAAAACACCGAAAGGTGGGCACAAAATAAACAGCGATTAACGGTGAATAGTTGAAGCTCGTGTGCCGAAAAAAATCTCAGGCTGCCGATCTCTGTCAACATCATCAGCTGCTATTACTGTTACTCCTTGGATAAACTAAGCACCTGTCATGCAAAGAGAGAGAGAATCGGCTTGCTGCTGCGTCTACTCTTTTTCATTGTTAAATTTCTTAACAACAATAACATAACAGGCACAAACACAGACATCAACGTTTCAACGCCGACGCCAACGCACATCAGCATGATAAGCGCGCCGAAGAAGAAGTTTTACACACACACACACGCAGACGAACAATTATGTATGTATTTATGTGGCCACGATTCGCCTTCGTCGCTGCGTCGCGTCGCGTCGTTTTGTCTCAGATGTGAGTTGTTGTTGCTAGTAGCTGTATTGTTGATGTAGGGCCGCTGCTTCTGCTCGCTGCTCGCTGCTGCTTGCTGTCTGGACGTTGGGTCTGCCCGCAACGGCGCTTCAATTTCAAATTCAGTGCGAAAGCGAACGACAACGCAGACGGGTAGCCAACGAGAGCTAGAGGGCAAGCGAGAAAAAGAGAGCTTTTCAAGCAGCGCTGCGGTGGCCGCTTTTCCACACTGTGCTTTTTTGTTTTTGTTTTTTATTCTATCGAACGTTTTTTTTTTTTTTCGTTTATTGTGTGTGTAGATTTGTTTTTGTTTGCTATCTCGCGCAAAAACAACAAATAATACATTTTTATCAACAAATAAAAAAAGGCTAATTTACGTATTAATATTTATAAGTTGTGGCCCAAGACCAAAATCAACAGCCACAACACTTAACAACCGTAACAGCCGTCTTCCAAACATATTTGTTCCGCAAAAAAAAATTCGCCGGGCAACGGCAAACGGAGCCGCAGAAACGTAGACAGAGTCGGGAGTGCGGTGCCAAGTGACATCATATAAAACACCAAGTGACGGAAATTGTTGGCTCTGTGTCGTGGCCAAAAATACATATATGCATACAAAAAGTAAATCAACATTCAAATAAAATAAGAAAAGAATTGTACTCCACAACACAGAACAACAACAGCAACAACAGTAAGCGGTAAAAGCAGAAACACGCGCATAGCAAGCAGCCCAAAAAAAAAATTGCTGCTGCTGCTGGCCAAACCAAAACAACAACAACTAAGAACAGCAGCAGACAAAGCGAAGTGAGAGCTAGGTGTTTGTGTTTGTGTGTGAGTGAAATACCGGGCGGCTGCTGTGTGGCGCCATCTATTGAATTTCACAAAAAAGAACCCAAAGCAAATTCAATTCAGCTGATGCTTAACAAAAAAAAAAGAGACAGGAAGAGACACAGCTCTATTACGCAAAAAAGTAGCAACAACAAAAGTAGACGTTAATGATTATAGTATATAGAAAATGCTATCTTAATCTATTATAATCATGATTGAAATACATTGAATTTATCAGTTTGCACTCTTTGGCTGGCGAACGCTTTGTCAACAACTCCAGCCATATCGTGTATATGTATGTATATATTCCACGGGTGCTAACTGAAACCTAAAATTAGCAATAACAGTTAACAAATTTTCGCTCGTTATTTAGATATATTTATGCCTGACATTGTAAACTTATCGCGTTAGAACGGTCAATTTTATCGTTGTTAGCGGTAAATTTGATCAAATTTGGCATGCAATTGGGTAATATTATGGGGAGTGTCTAATTGGGAAACATTTTAGATCACGCGTGTCTAATTGGAAACATTTTAGATCACGCTAATGTTGATACACTTCGAAATCCTCTGTAACAATTTCAGCTTAAGGTTTGTGATCCAAGAACCTACTCTTTCTATCTGTCTCTCTCACACACAAATACACGCACACACCCATGCAGTCAGGACAACAGTTGAATTCTATTAGGAGCTTTACAAAAGCTCAGCACACGCATACACTAATCTCTGTATGCGTGTGTTTGTCAGTTGAGTGAACTGTCGCTCTCTCTCTCTCTCTCGCTCTCACTTCGCACTTTGGGCAGCTTGCCGCACCGCTCGCCCTTTCGGTCTATCGTCGCAATGTCAACGCATTGCCGTCGATCGTGCGATATATAAAAATAACCTGGCTTCTCTCTTCTTGCTTGCTGCGCTCAGTCAAAGAAAGATAAAGATGATCGTGATGCTGCTGTTAATAGTGAAAACATGAAGATGAGGCTGCCAACTAGAACAATAAACTACTACGCAGAGCAACAACACAAGAAAGTGAAATAAAAATAGGAAAATTCATATATATATATATATATAGTTAGTTAGCTATAACAATGGCTACAATCAGCGATGAGAAGACATCATGGACGGAAGCGGAGGCAACGGAGGCGGAGGCAACGTTGCAACAGCTTAAGGCCAAAAAGAACAAATCCAATCTTTTTCTCATCAAATCGTACAGTTTCATTGACAAAACAAACACGAACAACAATAACAATAACAATTCAATAACACATAATAATAACAACAACAACAATAAGAAACATAATAATAAGAATGCAGTTCCGATGTTGCGTTCACCGGACATGGAACCATTTCCGGACTTTGCAACCCTGATGCTAGCCGACGAGCCCTCGAAGAAGGAACGCCTGAAGCCATTCAAAATCTCGAAATCAAAGCGTGGCAAAGCTCAAAGAAACGATTCGGAACTGGAACTGGAGCTTAGTGAACAGGAGGCACAATTGTTGCGTCGCAATGCACACGAATATGAAGAGTTGCTGGAACATCGGCCTGCGCTGCCGCATGCCACACTGCCACGCCCCCAATCGTTGCCGGGCAAGGTGCACTTTGAGGCCTCCTTGCAACAAGCTGCTCTTCATCCGACACCCGCTAAGCGTCGCGGCAACAAAAGCAACAACAACATTAAACGCGAATCCTTTCTCCGGCAAAGCTTGCAGTCAATTCGCCGCAGCTTTAGCTCCAACAAGCATGCCTCAAAGCTTTCGATAGCCAACGCTCAGTCCGTTACACCCTTACCTTCTCCGGCGGGCTCCTCCAATGCTTCCACAGCGTCGACGTCTTCATCGACAACGTCCTCGTACTCCTCATCGACGGCGATCAGTTTGTTGAGCAAAGCTCAGGCACAAAATCACATTCTCGATGAGTTCCTGCCCACACCCGTTGTCCTGCTGCTCAACGATGATCTCGGCCAGCATTCGGACATCAGTGATGGCATCTACTGGACAAAGAGGTAAGGCTTCGTATTTGACTTGAATACACTTCGATAAGTTAAGGCTCACTCGGGCTACAGGGTAGTTTAAAGTGTTATCTATTACTAAACAAGCGTTTTAATGTGCTTTCAAAGCTCATTGCTTGGACACAATCTACAATCTAAAGTGTGATTCAAAGCTTAAGTCTCCCTATTTGACTTGAACTTGATAAGCTAAGAACTCAAACAAGGCTCAATCGGGCTCTAAAGTGTTATCTATCACTAAATAAGCCTTTTCATGTGCTTTCAAAGCTCAATCTACGATGCTTGAAAAGCTTGAATTTACTTGTACTTTTAAGCCGAGCTTTAACAATCTTAAAATGTGATTCAAAGCTTATTCTAAGTCATTCAATTGAATGTGTACGTAAAGGATGAATCCTTGAAGTAAATAAGTTTTCATGTGAAAGATTAGAGATACTTTTTAATATTATCACACATATTGAGTATACGTCCCATAGTCCATTTCCATTTAAAGATGAATACTTGAAGTTAAAGCGTTTCTATGTGAAAGGTTAGAGATACTTTTTGATTATATATCATTCATATTGAGAGTCCATTTCCGTTTGCATAAGGCATTGATTTTTGTGTAGCACACAAAGCTTAAGTCCAGTCAAGTGCAAACTTTTCAATTACTTGGCAAAAGCAGCAGCAAATCAGACCGGATGCATCCATCCTTTCACCCACAACATCCCCCATCTCAATCAGCCTTGGCCACAAATCAAGGTATAAAAAAATACAGCTGAGCTCATTTTGAGAATTGCTAGCCAATGTCAGGCGTCGTTTTGCATTCGTTGTTGTTGTTGAGCACTTTTACTTTGCAAACAACAACAACAGGAACAACGACATTTGGATAATGACAGAGCAACAACAACAACAACACCTTTGCCAATCGACATCCATCGATGGGCAATTGAGAGCGAGCTTTGGCTTGCGATTTGCATGCCGACAATGTCCGACATGAATGATTGACCAAATGACAAATCGACACTTACACATACATAGATACAACAATGTTTATAATTACGACATTTCTTATATACGTGTATATATATATATATATACAATGGCGTAGACATATTTGGTCTCCAAAAAGCTTATTTGGCATCTGCCGCTTTGCCGCTTTGCTGCAATTCGCCGTTGCCAAACATTAAAAAGCCATCAACAATGGAATTTCACATGACGTCACAACAAACAACAATGGAAAAAACAAAATAAATCACGTTTTTCCTATACTATAATATATATATAAATTTGTATCTTGGATGCAAACTGAAACGAAAAGCCAAAGAAAATCGTTGAAGCTTTGATCAAGTTGGCATCCGGCAATAATTATATAAATTATAATATATACTGTCTGTGTAGATAATAATAATATCCGTTCGATGTGTTAGATATTATGTTCGTCTACTTAGTTTTACCCTTAACCCATGGAATGGCTAAGATAAGTTTTGGTAATGCTAACAACTTTATAACGGATGGATAAAACTAATTATCTGTCAAATCAAACATCAGCTAAGTTCTACCATTCACCAAATAAGCACTAGTTGAAAAAAAAAGATCGATAGCGGACCCTATAGTTCATAAGTGGAAGAAGTTGGTTTAAATCATTGATAATTCTTCGCCCTTTTCGATATAAACCTTAAATTAAATAACAATAAAAACTTGAACATAATATTGATAATATTCTTAAAATGAATCGGAAATCAGTTAAGAAACACCGAAGCTATTGTAGAACAATGACTGTACGCATAAAGTTGGGTTCGGTTTCGGGTTCGGTTCGGGGTTCTGAACTAAACTATCTCTAGGAAAACATTTTTGTTCTAATCGAAAAACGAATCCATCAAACCCGATATATATATATATATACGCACTGGATTTGTTGATTTTGTGTCAACGTTGCGATTGATATAAATAAACATTGTGGTAATATCACGCATAAGTACTATATACAAATCACACCATACTTTCTTCTTCTTCCTCTCCCCTTCGCTTCCCCTCCCCCTTCTCTACCCCCTTTTGTTCGTGCAAGTGCAATCTGTGCAATTGAATTATGAGATGCGTGCAATTTGTAGGCGTAGATTGTTATTATTGTTATTATTATTCCTCCGGTTTCACTTATTGTCTGCTGCATTCTCTATAAATGTGTGTGTGTGTGTGTGTGTGTGTGTATATATAGATATATATAGTGAATATGAATATGAATATGAAATCGCGTTGATTGAATTTCCAGCTCACTTTGTTGTTATCAAAGGCGTCGTCGTCGTCGTCGTCGTCGGGGGACACTGACAGTGGATACCTCTCTGTGCGGGAGGGGATACCTCCCTCACACACACACACACACATCCCTCTTCTACCTTCTCTTTCGCGAATGTCAGCTATAACAATAACACAAATGGGTCAATTGTTCGTTATAGGCTTTCAGTTTCATTGCAATTTAAATATAAAAAAATAAAGATGAAAAAAAGTGTTTTGTTGTAAATTTGTTAAGTAAATAATAAAAAAAATCCGAGAATTGCAATAAATTAAATATTTACATTCTCTAAAATTGACATCACAAATATTAACTAAAACAAACTAAACGAAAGTTCTCTTGAGTTACAATAAGGTGTTAAAACTCATTATGATGTAGTAAAAAAAGAGGGAGAGAGAGAGAGAGAGAGAGAGAGATAAGGAAGAAACTTCAACACTCAAAGGATGAGTCATTAAAGAAAGATCAAGAAAAAAGCTTCAAAGACTTGAAAAGTTAAGCATTAAAATCAGATTCAACTCTTAATCGAAAGAGAGAGATAAAGAGAGATATATGGAGAAGAATTGGCTTAAGCTTAAACTTCAACACTCAAAGGATCAGTCCTTTAAGAAAGATCAAGAAAAAAGGGTTTAAACACCTGAAAAGTAAAGTTAAGCATTAAAATCGGATTCAAGTCTTAATCGAGAGATAGAGAGAGAGAGAGCTTTAACTTTAAGCTTAAACTTCAACACTCAAAGGATCAATCATTAAAGAAAGACCAAGAAAAAAGGGTTTAAAGACCTGAAAAGTAAAGTTAACCTTCACATTAAAATCGGAAATTCAACTCTTAATCGTTTGTGTGCTTCAGTTATATATATATATATATAAGACAAGAGTTACAATCTGTACAGCACGATTAAGGCATGTGGACACTGACTTAAGAACAATAACAACAACAACACACACATACAAACACAAACACACCCTCCCCCTGTTAGCATCCACCCTTGATCTAGTAGATGCTACGTTTTCATTGAGATTAGCTGTTGGGTTGGATTTAAAAATAATCGCTTGCATTTTTAATGCTTTGCACTCGAACAAAAAACAACAACAACAAATAAAGTAACACCCATAAACGAGTGTCACATTTAATATAAACAAACACACACACATATATTCTGCTTGATAATGCCACACAATCTATAACCACCCCCCAACCCCCACCACCCCATCAACGATTCCTACATGCGGCCTGACTGCATCAGCTGTTTAGACCTGAACAAAAAAAAACACTTCACATTCAATTGACAGCAAAATCGTTCTCCCTCGCTGTCTCGCTGTTGTCTCTTTCTCCCTCTCTACGTGTGTGTGTGTGTGTGTGTGTGTAGTTCTAGTTAGATGCCATTGAATGGATTTTAATAATTTCACATATTTCAGTTTGTCAGTCGCCGTCGCGCGCGGGCCCCGGCGAAACTTTTGCCCGCAACTACAAAATAATATTACAAATATTTCAAAATACTATTTGCACTATTTTGCACAATTTTGCCAAAAAGCACGTCCCATAATTCTTTTTGTGTTTTTGGGGTATGTTAAGAAATCACAAATACTTATTTTGATTGTCAGTGAAAGTGTTTCTGAACCTTTTAACTTGTTCTACGATACAAAAATACTTTAATCATAAAGCAAAGATCAAAAGATCAACAAAGTGTAAAGCTTATACTAAAAGTGATCTACAACTTAAAATATATATATATCTTTATTTGAGACTCGACTATTTTAATCTTAAAAACAATCTTTGTTTTGCTTCTCTCGTTTCAGGTATGCATCTTAAGGTTCTCCACCATGATGATAAGAACTAATCCGGTGTAAAATGTTCGCACATTCAAGTATTTTATAAACAGCTTACATACATACAACATATACATATATATATGTATATATATTCGTACATTTGTGTATGTGTGTTTATTAACCCCTAATTTAATGCCTTTTATTATATAATTGAAGTGTGAACCGGTTCGCCGCAAGCTCTATTCATTTAAATCTAAAAAAATTGCACGCTTAGCAAAACAAGAAAATTATCAAACAAACAAATAAAGTTAGAAGCTAGTAAATTGTCAGTAATTATATCATAACACAAAAACAAAACACAAAAACAAAAACACAAAAATATTCCCATAAATCATTTTGAACTTTGTGTTAAACTAAATGTGCATATAGTATACCCCATTGTAGTATAGTATAGTGTACATGTCGAGGCATAAAGTGAGAGAGATCATAAAAAGATTTTTGCCATGCCAAAAATCAATCTCAGATATATATATATATATATACTATATGCATATTGAACATGTTTATGTAAACAAATGACACGAACAAGAGATTAATACAGAGAGCGATTGATGGTAGTAAAAGGTGTTTAGAAGTAAACAAAAATTTCATATCTATATAGTCATATCGAATATATATATAGTAGCTATAAATCGGCATATATGTTTGTTTGTTTGTATGCCAATAATGTATACAGTTCAGTTTTTGGGGGCGCAGGCAATTATTTATGATATGGCAGTGAACTTCAAAAGCTGACGCAACCAAAAATCTGCCAATTACTTTGACTAGTTTTTTTGCACAATTTTGTTTGTCTTGCTAACTTTAGTTCATGCCCAAACTTAAATATAAATCATTATTAACTATTGCTATTATTTTTAGAAGAGTTTGTACTACCGAAAGTCCAAAATTCATCACATTTTTGATGCCATTTTATTCAACTGGATAAACTGAAACGTATTTTATTGATTGATAAGTTTTTCTATGCGATTTTAATACCCTGTGTTTGTTGGCTTTGTTAATTAGAGTTTGATGTTAAATGAACAATAAAAACAAGTTAGCTCTAGTCGAGAAATGCCGTCTAGACGATACCCTGACTAAGACGATACTTAGTCTTAGAGCCTCGTATCCAGCATTACGCCATGTTGCAAGTCTTAGAGCCTCGTATCCAGCATTACGCCATGTTGCAAGTATGTGTGTGTGTGTTTGTGTATCCGCATACTGCATATTCACTGCAATTTCACAGCTTGTCATTATTTCGTCTCAAAGTTGATCAATTTCATGAATTTCTTGTTATCGATAACATGTGTATATCGAAATCGAAGTCAGGCGAGCTTATGTTCCAAATCAGAAGTCCCTAGCTCTTATTGTCTCTGAGATCGACGTGTTCATACATATATATACACATATATATGCTTTATACTACCTTCTACATTTTTCGGATCAACTTTGGTAGTTTCTATATGATTTGAAATCTTAGTCTAGAGTATCTTTTCGCCTAACACATCTTAAGTGCAAAAAACTTTATGAATTGCTTGTTCTGTGATGTGACTTTGCTATTTTTACACCCGCTGATCTGATAAGCAAAATTGTTATATATATATATATATATATATATATATATATATATGTGTGTGTATATAGTCATAATACAAATTTGTATTGCATTGTCATACCAATATGTATATGAATATATATATATATAGTATAGCCATATAAACTTGTTAATGACTCACTGATTGTTTTTTTTATTAAAGATATGCAAATGTAGATATAGTCGGCTATATAAATTGTAAATCTGTTCGTATTTAAACTATGTTTAGCTTTTTTTTCGTTTCCCGCTAATCATAAATTCAATTAGCAGTTCTTCCGGAATTGTTGTTGCTCTTCTTGTTTATTTGTTTTTTGATTATAGAAATTCTCAAGAAGAACGTAAAAAGGAAAATTTTCTTTGGCGTACATTTCCATTAGCACGAGAATTTTCCATTTGTTTTCGTCTTTCATTCTCTCATTTTGGCACAATATTGAATTTATTTTTTTTCTATTTGTGTAAAATTCCGAAAAACTGTGTTTTTGTCAATTACTAAACACCAGAAGAAAAAAAAAACTGTTTGACTATTAAACTGTGTGTTAAATGCATAATTAAGAGAAAGAGATTGTGTGGAAGCGGGAGAAGCAGGGCGGAGGGGAGGGTTATGCCACAATTTCCGTTGAAAATCGCGCGATTTGCAATTAAGTTTTTTTTTCTTCTCTCTTCTCATTTTTTTGTTCCGGCAGGGTGGAGTTGTTGCTGGAGGGGGGTCGAAGGGGAGACTATTGCCTGAGACAACGTTGTCGCCATTTAATTAGTTGCGTGTCGACACCAGTTCCCTAACCTTACCTTCCCCTCCCCCCTCGACCCTAGCGCCATCTGAAACTTTTATTGCCGACGGGCATGAAATTTTTATGCTGACCTGTCGCCGGTCGTCTGTTTCCTTTTGGAAGAGGTAGGGGCAGACGTCTGCGGTTTAATGCAATTTGCGTTGCAAGGGGCGCATGCACATGCCACAAACACACACACACATTCGTACACACCCGCGCAATGGGTTAATAAACTTTGCCCTTGCTTTGCGTCGCTCTACAACTATGCAATTTAATTTTCTATTTCCAAAGAGGGTTGACACTGCGAGAACAGCGAACAAGCGTTGTATAAAGCACAGATCTTAAACGATTTTACATATAAAGACTCAATTAAAGAATGCGGCTTTAAGCTATGAATCAGATACGATGATTTACGGATCTCTCCGTTGTTTCTTTACTTAATATTGTATGACAATAATTTGATTTGTATTCTAATTAATTGAGATGTGTCGAGAGCATGTATTATTCCTGAAGTTGGCGCACTTATACAGTTAGGAATCTTTAACGATTATATATAAAGATTAAATAAAAGAATGGGGTTTTAAGCTACAAATCAGATAGGATGAGATAATGTTAACCTTTTTACGAATTTCTCCGTTGTTTCTTAACTTAATATTGAAATTTATCGAGATATTTCGAGAACATGTATTATTCCTGAGCTTAGCGCACTTTTACAGTTGGGAACTGGAAGATTTCTTTATAATATACTCTATAGGCAATCACTTTGTTGAATGTTTCTCTCCCAACGTTTTTCGCCAAGTGTATTAACATTTAGACATGTGCACAAATACTCGTTTATATCATAATGGAATTTGTGTTGCATAAGCTGCTCAGAACCCACAGCTAGACTCTTAAAATCGATACTTGTGTACTCATAGTCAGCAGTTCCAGTTCCAGTTCCAGTTCCTCGGTTCGTCGTTGGTTCTCCTTGGTTGCGCTTTCCACCACACCACACACATAGTCAAGAATCAAGAATTCGCAGTTCGCAATTAAAAATACAAATTTTATTGAATTATTCAGGGACAGGGCCTTGGGAAAGCGCACGTCTGTGTTAAGTGCCCAATATTAGGGTATTCACAAGATAATTGAAAACATGGTTTTGGGTATTATAGCTTTCAGATAATCTGATTATGTATATATGCTTAGTTTTTTTTGAGGCGTTGATCAAATGAGACAAACTAACTGCAGATTCTCGTTGCGAACCAGTTTGAAAGCGGCTCAGACTCTTATCTATGTGTTCTTGCAACTTTTCTTTTAAACAAGATGTTAGAGTATTTGACCTTGACATTGACCTGAGGACACACGTCTTTACACACATTCATATGGATATTGATATAGATATGGTTGCATATACAAAAGTGATGTGTCGACACATTTAAGGCAACGTTAAGTGTTATATTCAGCTTAGCCAAGTCAATGGCAATATGGCAAATATTCGAATTGAAATCAGAAACGTTTTGCATGTGAACTGAACTCGTTGACGGCTCAAATTTGCACATGTAATACAATTATAGAACAGACAACAACAGACATGCGACTGAACTGTAAGTTTCTTTTGTTGCATCGTTTCATATATATATCTTCGTTTAGAGTGTTCAGTTTAATGCTGATTATCGTACCTTCTTAGTTGGTTAACGACCTGAAAAGCTGAATGCGTTCATTGTGTGTTTTGAGTTCAGTTTAATGCTTTCCTAATTAGTTAAGAGATGAGGGATAGTGAGAGATAGAGTGAGAGATGGAGTGAGAGATAGTGAGAGAGATAGAGTGAGAGATAGAGTGAGAGAGAGAAGGCAAGAAACACACACGCCCACAACAAACAAAAGAGACCATAAAAACTTTTTTACTTTACCTATTAAGCTTGCAATTTTGACGCACATGCCACTTGGATGGTGCATGTGGATACAAATCGATAATGTATCGGTTCTATCGGTCGACTTTTCAACCCATTCTAAAGTTACGAAAAGACATCAAACAATGTATTGTACCTTAAGACAGAAATCTTCTATTTGATTCAAATACAATTTGCAATGTGTGTCAAACAACAAATTTTGATAATTTCTCTTCCTCCCCTCCCCCTCTGTCACCTTTCTACTTTGTCGAAAGTTTCGGTTTCCCTCTTCGTTTGTGTGATTGCTTGTGTGTGATGAAACGTATAACATTCAATGATTAACTCTAAAGTTCAGTCCTATCTTCTTCAACTCTCCTCCTTTCCTTTCGGTTAGTCGGAGGTAACTGGCGTGTTTGGATGACGTTTGCGTATCGATTCCAAGACATCATAGCTAGGCAGAGATGTGGCTGTGACACGTGTGCTGCTCGAGTGTGGACTGAGCGAGGGTAGCTTTGTGGGTGTTACCTTGTTACCAACTTGCATAAGTAGCTCATCGATGCGCTCTGTCTTCACCTTGATGATGTTCTCCATGTGTGCGATACGCTTGAGATTCGTTTCAATAATGTTATCCTTGTCTTGGTTGTCACGTGCCATTTTCTCGTATAGCGAATAGAGTATCATCTTTTGTGGCACCTGAACGATGCCATCGCCGACTTGTTTGTTAACAACGACCGTCTTCACCTCATCGTTCTCCTCCCAGATCTGCTCTTGGGCAAGGATTGCATTGCGCGTCTCCACAACACGTTGACGCTTCTTCACGCGCATCAGCTCGTGCAGCAGTATCTCGGCAGCACCTTGGGCACCCTTCGATAGTAGCACTATGAAATCCGGACTCAACGTCAGATTGAATTTCGAGAGGACCTTGTAGTTAAAGGTCTCCCAGTTGGCAACCTTACGCTGTATGCTGCTGCACTTTGGAAAGTTGTTCAGATCAACGAGACGCGAATGATCCTGTTTGAGCATCTCTGCCAGAGGCAACACATCGGAGAACTCACGCCTAACACGATTAACACTATAATCATGCTGTTGCAGCCACTTGTGCACCTCGCCGGTCTCCTCGATGCTCAGTGTCTTGTTGCTTATGGTGTGCATTCTATTTCTCTTATATAGCATGTATATAACTCAATATCTTTGCGTTTGTAAAACTAAATTACAAATTCGGTATTCGAATGAATATGCTGCTATCGAGCTGAATAACTTTTGTATTGTGCCAAAACAAACAGTTTCCAGCAAATAAAGTCGCATACAAAGCTTACTTGGATGGCTCAAAAAATACCTCAGCAAAATTGATATTTGTGCATCATATTTTCTTCACTTTTTTCCAAACTTTTACTTGCTCGGAAATTTTTTAATATTTTTTTTGAATAGGCCATCGAAATATAAATTTAATACATAACAGTTTTTTTCAGTTGGTATTTATTTTTTTAAGAAATTATTTCATTGAATGAAAACTTCATGTAAAATCGATATTTGTGCCTTTTCATTGAATGAAATCTTCATGTAAAATCGATATTTGTGCCTTTTTTGTTTTTCAACCAATTCCAATCGGCTGGGCATCGAGTTTACTAAGTTTTCTAGATGATAGATGCCCAGTTCTAGACAAGTCCGTTAAGGACTCAAACTGCCTTCCACCCTCAAAACCTGTGCTGACAGTATACCCCAAAGGTCCTCAACTGGATTTAACTCCGGACTTATGGCTGGCCACTGCAATAAGGGGATATTTTTGAACTTAAAAAACGTCATCCTATGCATTGCAACATGTATAGGAGCGTTATCCTGTTAACAGGATCCGGTTCTCATCATGAAACCTCTCCGAAAATGAAATAGGTTCGACTTTAAGCAGATCCACATACGTTTGCGTACTCATTCGTCGTCGGCACATAGCAAATGGTAGACTTTAACGAGACTATAGATAAGAAGCAGATAAGAAACCAATGCATGGAATAACATCACAAAACATAAGAGAAAAGATGTCTATACTAAAAACATTTATACAGTTATTATAACTTCTGTTATACCCAAAACAAATTTTGCACAAATATCAATTTTCCTAAGGTATCTTTGATAGAGCAAAAACCTTGTACTTGCGACCTTTCTATTTTGTTTGAACTTGAACTGTTTGTTAGCTTATAAGCGAAAACTGCATTTGATTGCATTTTATTGTATATACTGTGATTTTATTGTCGGGTTGGTAAAGATGACCCAATTGCACTGTGAATATCGAATTAGATCTAACATGAATAAATTTTTAACTGCGATCTCTCCGCTTCGGGTTTTTCATTTGCCATTCTTCTTAACGTCTTTTTGAAGTTGCTGGCGTTTGTCGACCTGGCAATTAAAGCGTATTAAAAGGGGGAACTTTAACTTTTACGCTTCGATTGTTGTTGTTTACCTTTAAGGCGAGACGATGATCCTTGATCCTTGCGACCTTGCTGCTTCTTGTTGCGTCCAGTTGCCACAGAGCTACGACTTGCCTTTAGGTTCTTTGGCCTTGTTGTGGCATCCTTTATTTCGGACACACCTGTAGCTACCTGAACCGGTTCCGTAGCTTTGGTCTCGATGGTCTGAAGGATTGCAAGTTTTGTTTCGGAGACAGGTTCTGGCACTGCCTTCACTGTCTCTGCCTCTGCTCCCGCTCCTGCCTCTGCTTCAGTCTCATCCTCATCGTTATCAGAATCATCTCTTTGTTTTGACAAACGCGCCTGTCGCTCCGCCATCCGCATCACGCTAAATAGTAGCAAATCAACGGATCCGGGCTCACTGCGTGCCACCCGTATCATTTGATCGCGTGTCAAGTTCAGATTTAAACGTGCCAAAACCCGCCTATTGAACGACTCCCAATTGCATAGCTTGTTCTGTATACTATTCCGCGGCGGATAGTAGTTGAGATCAATCAAGCCGGGATAATAGCGTGCCATGAGACGCGCTAACGGATGTACGTCCGTAAACAGACGCCTCAGATTCGAGACGTAGATCTGATTATCCCTTAGCCATTGATTTAACTCGAATTGCTCAACAGTGCTGAGCGTTGTTGTCTTCAAGCTACCCGACGATTTCGGCATTTTTTCTCTCTCTCTCTCTGTGAGTAATCTAATAATTTACAACGGGTAATTTCGATCTGCAGCTAATTTTATAAAAACTACAACAGAACAATCTCGAAAAATAAAAAAAAATACACGTTTTAAACTTGAAATTTAACACTTTGCCACTAAATATATATATGGACACATATCAAATTTTGTGACGTACACTTAAACTCCCTAACTACTAGATTTTAAAACAAGGCACAAATATGAACGGACTTAACTAAGTTCAACCTGCTTAAACCGTTTAGATAAAAGTGCAAGTTTTCAATTTGTTTATTGAACCTTATAATTAAGTTATAGAGATATGACAATCTGCATTTAAACAACGCATTTGACAAGTTGACACAGAGTTCATGAGAAAGTTCACAAAAGGGGAAGGATTAGTACGTTGGTTAGTACAAATATGAAAGACTTACACAACCCAGTTCCTAACTTAGTTAAACCTTCTTAAACCGATTAGATAAAAGTGCAACTTTTCAATTTCGTTTATTGAACCTTGTAGTTAAGTTATAGAGAAATGACAATCTGAATATGAATAACGCATTTGACAAGTTGACAAAGTGTTCATGAAAAAGTAACTATAACCACAAAAGGGAAGGATTAGTACGGGGGACTGGGGTACGGTAAATGACGAAGGAAAGGAGAACGTTCTGTTGTTGTGATTAAGGTTGAATTTCAAAGTTCAGAGTTGACACGTGGATTTAAATTATTCAAGCTGTGTGAATTCGATGAACGCAATTTCGATCCAATAATCCGCTGAATAAATATCTATGCATTCGGTTTTTACATATAGTATATATAGAACATGCAACTGCAAATGTATTTAATTATTTAGAGCATTTGGAATTTTTTCATTAAATAAACTGTCGTTGCCTTAATTAATTTGCGTGTTGTGTTTGTGATATTAATACATTGCGTTGAGTTGCCAATAAAGATAAAAAGTGGTATTTGTTACAAGGCTATTTCAATTTGATGGACTTATCTCAAATATATTATTATTTAACAGAGAAATAAATTCATGTTTGAAGATGTCTTTTTTTCGATCTTGTTAGATTGCTTAACCTTCAACAGAATTAATTTTGAATTTGTTTCGTTTTTCTTAAATACATTTATTTAAATGGCCAAAACATATAAATATAAACATTTAAGTACACATACAAATTTAATATGCTAACACACACACACACATGCACATACAATTATGCCGCTCTCTCTTAGTTTTTGAGCGTCGCCTAAAAGCATGCTATAGTTTTTTTGTTGTTCTATTCTGTTCGCACACAATATTACTCATGCGACCCGTTTGACTGACTGTTAAATGCGGCTGTTGGTTTGTTTCTGCAGATCGACAAGCAGCGTTTTTTGTAACGAAAGCGGCAACGACGAACTTGCAACTACTTCCATGGCACCACCGCAGTTACCGACAACAACATCACCAACAACAACAACAACACCACTAAACGAACAAGAACAACAGCTACAACTACAACAGCAACAACAACAACAGCGTCAACTACAGCAACAACAACAACAACAACACGAGCTATATTTAAGACGTCAGCAATACGGTACAATACAGTTATCCCTGCCAGAGACATTTGGCCAAATACAATACAGGTGAGTGAAAGCTGTGTGTGTGTGTGTGTATAAGTGTGTTTGTAGGTATTTGTAATTGGTCTAGCAATTGGTATCGATAAGATAGAGAGCCAACACGCAACAGGCAGTTAGGCTAAAGCGCATTTTGTTGGCCACCTGTTGGGCCCAAACAGCTTATCAATATGGCCATCTTCAGTCGCGCGTTTTTTTGTTTGTTTGCCGTTGATTGAGTCAAACACGAGGGCAGTCACAAACAAAATAGTGGTCGTGGTAGTTTGGTAATCACGCGGCATTAAGTGATAAACACTTCGCGTTTCTAAGAAAACCGTTTAAGCGTTTTCTGCTCTACTCTGGCCATAAAGCACTCCAATTGAAGCAGGTGTCGAAAGCAGCTGTGTGAAAGGCAAGATCGATTCGCAGCTGGTCCTGTTGTACAACCAACAGCTGCACCTAGATAAACACCACTTAATTTCTTTCTTTAAAATGCTTACAAGAAGCAATAAAAAACCATTAAACAATTGAATGCTTCAGATTCACTTGGAGTTTCTTGAACAAGCGAGTTCAACATTCGCTACATTTTGGGACTTCAGTTTACTAATATTAATATTTCTAAAAGACAAACATAAGTAGAATGCCATCCTGAGAGCTGGGCAACAGTCGTTAGTTTAAAAAACACTCGCTAGTTGCAATTTACACTAGCATTGTTAAACAATTCAAATAACAATAGGCACTCGCTACTCATTATCACTCGATAGTTTCTAGCGAACGCATTGAAAACTTATTCCACACCTTTAAATTGTAAGTCCTCGCTACTCACCAACACTCGTTAGTTTTTACACGAACTGCTTTTGTATCTTAAAGAATGTGACTGATCAGTAAGCATCTTCTCGCTACTCATCAACGCTCGTAAGTTTTTCCGCGAATGCATCAAAATGCAACAGATTAGTACGCCTCTACTCGCTACTCATGAACACTCGTTAGATTCTACGCAAATACATTAGAAACTGCCTTTGCACCTCAAAATGTAACTGATCAGTAAGCATCTAGTCTCTACTCATCAATACTCGTTAGTTTTTACAGGAATGCAACTTATTAGTAAGCATCTACTCGCTACTTATCAACACTCGGACAGTACGCAGCTACTGTAGTTTCGGCTAGCTAACATTTATTGTGTAAATTCTGCAACTCCTTTGATAATGATTATGAATCATTTGTGACGAGCCAACGAATTGCGATTACTCATAATTCGCTAGCTAATAAGGTTATCACTCAGATCAAACAGTTGCTGAAACCGCTTAATGACACACAAAAACCAAATTATAAAAACCAAATTACTCATTCAATCGTCAATATATCAGACTCGTTAGATATCAGAATTCGTTGTCGAATGCAAATCAAATCAAATTGGAACATGAATTGTCACGTGTGGCCAAACATATGTCGCCAATATATATGTCTTATCGTACATTATTTATGTTTGATTTCAACTCAAACTCGATTTTTGATAAGGGCCAACAACATTCATGATTCATGGCTCACATGCCGATGATTGTGTTCACCTTCCAACGTTTGATAGCTTTAATCATGCAAGAGGGTAACGCGTGCCAAATACATATACCCATCCCCCCCTGTCACAACTGGATTATCGATGGAGGGGTGTGAATGAGTCAGTGGCACTCGAAGCTGGCAGACAGTTGTACAAACAATTAAATGTCAACTATGTGTATGCATATCATTGGCCGATATTTTATTGAGCACTTCACTCGATGATGAATCATGTCGCAGCCGTTCACAGGATTTCCCACACACCCCGCAGACAAACTTCTTATCTCAACGATGTTTGAAACAATAAATTCCATTGATACTACACTACTCACTCGCTCTCTTGCTCACTCTCTCTCTCTCTCTCCCTCTCTCTCTGTTTTGGAAATGCATTTTGCTTGCACTGATAATAAGCATTATCTTATAATCTATTGTGAATGATATCAGATAATGAAATAATTAATTGACACTTGGTTCGTATATTGAAAACAATAAACCAATTTCCAAGACACAAATGAAAATTTAACAATTAACTAATTGTTATAGAATTTAGTGCTATCTCAAGGCGTCTGCAATCGCAAAAGTAACGAAGAAACAGATAGAAAGAAGACAAAAAGCAAAACAAAACGCATTCACATGCTTGTTGTATACCCCGTAATGTGTATTGTGCGATAGAAGGGTATCATAGTTAAGAGTACAACTGTTAATATAGTATTAAAGATACACATCAAAATAGTTCATAATAAATAGTTATTTATTGTTATAATAACAATATGGTATGGTTTGCCTTATCTGCTGTAAGGTAATAAAAGAGTCGAGGGTATACAAACGATTGGTCAGTTGGTCTTATCTTCGTTTTATGTTACTCTCATATGTATGCAGTGTGGTGGTATAAACAAACGGTAAACAGCGCGCTCTTACTGCGTCGCTGCCAAAGGTTACGTCAACGTCGACGTCGACGCCTCGGCAATGATAATGCGAAGAGACCTATGGCAGCTGCTGCTGCTGCTGGTGCTTGTTGCCGGCGAAATTAAAGCGCGATTCAGTTAACGTGAGACGCTGGCGACGCACAGACGACCAGCGACAAACGGCGGCCAACGCTATCGAAGGCAAAGGCTATTCTTTTTTTTTTAACGAAAGACAAAATAACCGTTACTCGTAGAGGAGTTGGACAGCTTGCAATAGCAAACACTTTCTATTATACCACTTAGTTTACAGTTTCTGTGCTGTGTTTTTGTGCGTGCGTGTGTTAAAAACAAAAACAAAACAACAAAATGTCCACTGGGGATAAGTCCCGTAGTGTATTTTACGAGCAGGATCTGGCGACAGACGTTGAAACGGCATCGGCAACGACAACCACAACGGCGACTCAGCAGACAGAGCGACTGGAAATACGCGGCGAAGAGACAAATGATTCGCTTGAAAATCCTACGGTTGATGGCAACAACAATAACGACAACAATGACAGCATTGAGAGCCAAGACTTGAATAGCATCCATAATGTCACACATCCGCCGGTGGTTGTGAGACGACGCAAGAACACCAACAACAACACACCACCTCTCACACAGTCGCGCGAGCGCAGTTTTGTTTATGCTGCCAGCGGCGCTGTCGTCGGCGGCGCTCGGACAGTGGCGCGCACATTCAAACGCATGTCGCTCATTGAACCGAGCAGCAGCTCAGCTGTCAGCAGCATGAGAGAGCTCATTTCGAAAGAGAGCCAAACGTCACACGGCGTTCAACGGCTCAAGGCGAATTCGGCCACGCTTAAACATTACAATTCAACGCCGTAAGTTTTCAAAGCGAATTCAAAGGAGTTGTTACACCCGTTAGCCCTATAACACTATTTGAAATAGTATAAAAACAAACAAAGATAATAACTTTTATAGAGTTAAAGGTTTTTTTTTCGATGTTCGAATCGCAATCCGAAGCGCAATTCATTTTTATTTAGTACTCATATTTATCGGTTTGTTTTTGTTTCACCAAATTGCAAGCATATTTCATAAGATTTTCGAAAATACTTTTTTGACATCATCACCACTCCCCCTACGATAAACCAAATGACTTGCGATCTTTTGACTTGGGAAAGAAAACACGTTTATACTTGTTAAAGTTGACTCAACGGTTAACTTAAGCTCAAAGACCAGAGATATACCCTATATATTACATAGCATATATCATTGATTGGCCACTCAGAGACTTGGCTTATTCCACAGATAGATTAAATATCGATAAGAATAAATTTAAAGGTTTACACTTTCGAGGTTGCTGCTTATCGCATTAGGATTCTTGTTGTTGTATCTACTACATAAAGATATAGTGATGTCAACAGTAGTCTAGGTCCTCAGTTACCTCAAAGTTGGTTGGCTGCTGAATCGAAACTTTGGGCTGATTCACACCTCAGTTCGTGGTATAGATAAAAAAGAAAACAGTAAATATCAAATTCGCTTATCAGCCAATAATTTGTTTGGTGTGCGAGAGAGTGTGAGAAACGGGAAAGGGGAAGGTAAAAATCATAACAATAGTTTACTTTGATCCGAGACAGCGTGGAAGTAGAAGAGAGAGATAGAGCGAGAGATAAAGCGAAAGGTCATCATATAAGTCTTGAACTTCAATCATCTATCGTTTCGATGTATTTCGATAACTTTCGATAGGTACAGTGATTACTCGACTGGTAAAATATACCTTTAGAGATTTCATTCGGAAGATTTCATGCTTATTTGAGATTTTTTAATCAAGTATATCAATATGCGTTGCCCCTTTTTATTGCATCCCTATAAAGACTTATCGGCAACTTTTTTTTTGTTGATATTTTTGCTTATTAGCCATGACGATTTGGCTTCAAGTCCAGAGGTTTGGCCAACACCTGTCAACTTTTTGTATTGCTTTTTACTTGACACCTGCTGCCAGCCAAGGCAGCCAATCGTATCGCTTTTATATATACTATATATATACATAATATATATCTTTTATTATGGGCCATTAAGTGACAAAGTTAATGTTTAATAAGCTCGATTAATCAATTTTACTTAACGAAGATCAGAACATATGTTGAGATCGAAACTTTATCTTTCAATTCTATTGATTTTAATATCTTCGTATCCTTATACGATATATCCAGATATACCCTATATACACACCTAAAGCCTAAGTAAGCTTTCCTTTTCAAGTCGTTTCGCTTTTTGAAAATTCCAACATTTGCGTCTAAACAATGCATAACATATATATATTTTTAAACCATAAACCAAAATTTTTATTTATTTTTTTTTTAATAATATTTTATCTTTTAGCAACTATTTGTTTGTAGTGAAGTGTAACTGAATAACTTTCGAGCTCAAAAACTCACAAAAACTTCGCAACATTTCACAGAACTGTTTTTTTTCCAATGGAATGTTGCTGTCGTATCAATGTGGCTTTGTCCAGTTTTCACATGGTTCTCAAACATATTTTTATATCCCTGCAAAAATTTGTCAAATTCTGTTATGAGGGTTGCAACGCATTCATAAAGACGTTAAGTATACGCAACATTGGAACTAAATCGTATTTCTAGAGGAGTTTCTTCAATTGTTTTTATTACTTGTACTAAATCATGTTATTGCTTTTCCTTACAGTTCCTTGCCGCAGAGCTATAGCAGTTCGCTTGGACCACTGCAGTCGAGCGGCAGCGCTCAAAGTCTCGGCAGCAGTCCCAGTCCCAGTCCAAGGAATAGTCAAGGTCAGGTCAAGGGCAACGGTAACGGCAACGGCGGCAACATTACGGCCAAAAAACATGAACAGCAATCGTCGGCGGTGGCAGGGATCTCATCAACATCAACATCTGCTGCCACTGCTGGCGTTCATCTCAGCGGCAGCGTTGCCAACTATGGCATTGCAACATATTCGTTAGCTGCCGGCGGCGCAGTGTCTGCCACACCGCCACCACAAAAGGAGAAGAAACGCAAAGAGGTTTCAAGTTCGCGTGTCAAGAAGTTCCATCGCCATTTCTTGCAGGTTCCCAAAGATGAGACACTCATTAACTGTAAGTACTTGAAACTTGAGAATGAAGAATGAGAACATAACGACAGTTCAATCTTTATAGACTTTTCGTGCGCCCTCGTTGGGGACATTCCGCTGCAGGGTCATCTCTATATAACAGAGGAGCACTTTGCTTTCTATTCCAATGTTTTCGGCTATGTGACCAAGGTAAGTCCCAGAATTCCATCCCGAAAACCTTATCGATCTCTTATCTAACAACATTTGGCCAACAGGTTGTCATTCCCACATCATCGGTGACAAAGATCTCGAAGGAGAAAACGGCTAAGATAATACCGAATGCGGTGGGCGTGGCCACCGCCGACGAACGTCACGTCTTTGGCAGCTTCCTAAGTCGCGAGTCAGCATTTCGTCTTATGTGCACAGTTTGTGCACAACTGAATCCGTGTGCCGAGATCCTACTACCAAAGCCAACGTTGCCCGTCGACGAGGAGTATATGATCGATGATGACAGCAGCTGTTCGATCAGCGGCAACGAGAGTCCGCCTGCTGCACTCGAGCAGGAACAGCAGCAGGGATTGCTGCGACAGCGTCCAGGCAGCGATAGACATTCCGGTAAGCGCATCATTAAAAAAGCTTTTACACAGACCTTTTAAAAACCGACCCGTTTCTGTGTATTGTAGAAATGCAGGTTAAAGTTTCGCTCGATGTGCTTGATGGTCCGGTGACTATACGCAGCTCCGCACCACCCGTTGTCCACTATGTGGAGCCACAGAATTTGCAACAGCTCAACTCACCCGGCGCTGGCAGCCGGCAAATCTTCTCAACTGCTTTACCCTCGATAATGGGCAATGGCAGCGGTTCGGGCAGTTCGGGTGCCGCGTCCAGCTCATCGTCGCCCGTCACTGTTGTTGGCATGGGTGTTTGTGTGGCTGTGCCAACAACGCCAATCAATACGGGCAATGCTGGTGCCGGTGGCGGTGCCGGACCAGGTGGTGCAGGGGAAGGTGGTGTTGCTGCTGGTGGTGGTGTTGGTGGTGCTGCTAATGAAGATCCACCGCTATCCCGTTGGCGAATGATGGCGGCAGCGGCTCGGACACGTCTCGCCATTGATATGCCAGCGCTAACGGAACTGCAAGTTCTCTACTTGGGCATTACTTTGGCCCTTGTGTTGGCCTTCTTCTCCGTCTTTTTGCTCTATCGCGTGCTGGACATCGAGGCCAAGACCAGTCTCTACAATATGCCAGTCGATTTGAATGCGGTAAGCAACACTTTTGGTAAAAGCTTAAAACAAAGTTTCTCAAATTCAAAAACGTTTTCTTTTATAGCAGGGCTATGACGATGACATATTTGCGGAGGCTTTGCGCTGGAAAAGGCAGCTGCAGGAAAGAACCTCAGCTGAAGCTCAATATATTTTAGCCGAGAATCTGGAACAAATATCGAAGGTAAGCATTAATCAAAAGTTCATAATAGTTGACAGTCTCTTGTTGGGTTGTATCCAATGATCAAAGTTAAAGAAAAATCTGACAAACAATTCATCTATAAATATATATTAGAGAGTTGAGTGTTTTTGCATAATCTTATCGCGGCATTGACTGCACGGACTTTACGATTAGGAGGGCAATAAATTTACAAACAATGAACAATAAACAATAAGAGACTGTCAGTTGTTTATCAGTTAAGAGATAGACGTATACATACATACATATTGATAATAGCGAAAAACCTTTTCCTCCTCTTTTATGCTTTTATCGAATCCCAAAAAACAGGTGCGCCGCAGTTTGGAGACCCTCTCGATGCTCATCCATGACAGCCGTACCGAACATTATGAGAAGCCGCCAGCCGAGATGGACTTAATGGCCGAGAATGGCGCTGCTGCTGCGGCTGCTGCTGCTGGCGATGTTAGTGACTGATTTACAAATTTATTAGGCCCCCTGCTCCCAATCACACTCTCTCTTTTTTTTTATATCATTTAACATTAGTTTTTGGTTTGGCTGAGAAGAAGTTAATTAAATTAATGAATATGAAAATGGAAAAAGTAAAAAGTAAAAGTAAAAGCAAAATGCCCAAAGTAAAACAATTTTATATAGTCATAGTCAAAATATATATAAACATATATATATAAATATACACCTATCTAGATGTACTACTATTTGCATAAATAATCATCATCATAATCATGAATAACTGAAACACACACATTTCAAAGAAGTTCGCATAAAGGCGTAGGGTAGGGTTTTTTTTTTTGGTTTTAAATAGACTTAAGCTCAATTAAATATGCATCAAAACGTAAATTGAATTATAATCAAACTTAAATGGAATACTATGAATGTGCTATATATATACTGTATTCAATATTTGTATGTTTTATCAAAACCTGCTTTTGCTCTACTTGAAAGATAAACGAAAGCGAAAACTTTAAACCTTACTTTGTTTTCTAGGTTTCATGAAATAATTGAAATTGAAATTCAAGTGCTTAAATGTTAAACCCTCATTATTATGTATGCATTTTTCGATGGTTCTTCTTGTTTCTTTAACCGAGCAACAACAAAAACTGCAAATATTTCAAAAATTATATGTTCATTGTTTACAAAATAATCCTGTGATATGCATATTTAAGTTCTCTTTTTTTTTTTGGTTGCGTAAATGAAACATGCTCCATGAAATAACTTTTAGTTTTATATAAATACTATCTATTATGTACTTGGATATCAAACGAATTTTTAATTTTTTTGCATTTTAAAAACATTTGCAAAACTGCAATAATCGTAATTATAAAACTTCTCTATGTGAATTACATTCATGCAAAGCAAATATCCCATAAAAAATAAACAACATATGCTATATGCCATTATATTATATATATATATGAATATTTATGTAATAAATAACTAAGTGAAATCTAAATGAATTGTTTTAACTTTATTATGGGTAGAACTTCTTCTTCAACTGGACTACTACAACTGGACTATATAGCTTATCTATCTTGTAGCGAACAGCTGCTGACCCACTAGAGCTTATCTCTATGCCGAAGTTATCTGAACTCAATTTGTTTACTCAGCATGACAACACGTTTCCGTTGTTAAAATGACTTGACAATTATTTTTTTTCAGTTTTTCTTTTCTGTTAAACGTAATTTTTTATTCTATCTTAAAAGTATGCAATATATACAATATGATTGTTAACAGTTCGTTGTCGATTATGTTATTTTTTTTTTAATAACACTTTTAAAAACAAGTAAGAAGGCTCTCGATACTCTGAACCCAATACCTTGCAATATATACAATATATATGTATATATGTTTACTTTATGGGGTCGGAGATGCTTGCTTCTGCCTGTTACATAATTTTGCAGAGAACCATTATACCCTTTTTACCCATTTTGAATGAGTTCAGGGTATAAAGAGCAAACGTTAGCGAATTTGTGACAATTGAAAAAAAAACATGGCGTTGTCTAACAAGGCTGACTAACTAAGAATAACGTTATTAAAAGCTACAACGGCATTTCACAAGAACTTAGTGAGCGGCGGGGGCGGATGGTGTGCGTCCAATTTATATTTGCTATGTAACCATATAGTTGAGCTGATTGAATATGGTCGTCTGGATGGGTGGCACCTGTTTGTCCTCGTGATGTTGCAATAGCTTAAATATGCCCGTGCCAATGCCAGCCGGCATGCCCAAAATAATTCGCTCCGAAACGCCATTGATGGCATCCGTTTGGCCATAGTAGGCGGCATCAAATAGATGATCCGCTGTCTTCTCAAACTGCAAAACAAGAGACAGAAACATTATTATATAAATATATGGGTGTGATATGTAGATTAAATGCTTACCGATGCCAAATTGAAGACACTTTCACGCATTTTGGCCAAACCATGCCGTGTTATGCCCAGCACTTCGCCCCTTGCAGTCATTTGGCTGGCCAGCAGCATTATGTGACGCCAATCGACAGTCATGCCATGGCCCTCCATCACATCGGTTATCTCACTCATGATAATGGTACGTGCCGCCTCGATGCCCAGAGTCTGATATATCTCACATATGTTATTGCTACGCGTCTTCTCACCAATAACGCCATGTGTGGCAATCACATCACGCAAACCATAGCCCTCGATGCACAGTTTGTAGGTGGGCGGCTCTATGCCATCATCAACGGCGATGACGGCGCGTGCTATGTTTGGCAAACCGGCAACAACAACATTCGGTATTGTGGATGCAAGTCGGGCGAGCTCAGCATTGATTGTTGCATTCTTTGTCGCCTCCACTTCAATAACGATACGTGATTTTTTGGGTATGCCATATAGCTGATTGGCCTTAATCCTTAGACGTGACTTCAATATGCTACTAATAATGCTATCGAGATCAATGTGCAGACCGAGCACTTTGATGCGAGCCGAATCGATGCCAATAACGATATGACAACTGTATGGAGCACAAACGAGTTTCACATACGTCGACAGCTCACCCAGCGTTGTCTTCTCAATGCGCGCCTTCACCTGACGGGCGAGCTCCATGCTTTTATTGTTACGCAACTCAGCGGTTATGATTGGCGTCGAAATCGATTTGGTTGCATTGATGATCTCGACAATGCGTGGCACACCCTGGGTTATGTTCATCGAGGCAACACCAGCAAAATGGAAAGTCTTCAATGTCATCTGTGTGCCCGGCTCGCCAATACTCTGTGCCGCAATGGCGCCCACCGCGGTGCCTGGTTCGGTGACAGCGCGATTGTAGCGATCATTGATGCGACGCAGAAACTCCAGCAATTGCTCCTGACTGATCGACTCGATCTGGTGGCAAAGCTTCGGATGCTTGTCTCCATACTTTTCCTGCAGCTGACCAATGCGTTTCGAGACTGTCTTCAGATGATTGCTAATCATGCATTAAATATTTAACTTAATAATATGTATTGTTAAACAACTGCGACAACTTACGTAACATCCAGCTTAAAGTCCTTGCGCGCCTCCTTGAACTCCGGTTGCTTCAGCATCCAATCCGCCACACTGAGTATTTCGTCGTATTGCAGCGGCAGCTGTTGGCCAATGGGTCGCTGAGCGCGAAGATTGTCATAGGAGTGAGAGAGATCGACAGGCTTGTTGCGTGTCTCCATGGCGACGGGATCGAGACCATCGCCGCCGTAAATGGTATCGACCATTTCGTTGATGGCATTGCGCACGGTGCCATCGTAATGGACAACCAAATCCTCCAAACACTTAACAAGACGTCGCTGCAGATAACCCGTTTCAGCTGTCTTGACAGCCGTATCGACGAGACCCTCGCGACCAGCCATTGTGTGAAAGAAGAACTCGGTGGGCGTCAAGCCCGAGTAGAAACTGTTGCCAACGAAACCACGAGCAGCAGGAATTGCAGCTGTAACGAGGGAGAAGTAACGAGCAGTAAACGATTAGTAAGAAGAAAGAGTAACGAGTGACGAGTAACGAGTAACATATATGCTAATAGATATATACATAGAACTTCATACTACTTACAGTGCCTGTCAAAATGCGGTAGAGCGCGATTCTCGAAACCATTTGGCACACGCTTGCCACTGATGGCCTGCTGGCCGACACAGGCAATCATCTGGGAGATATTGATGTTCGAACCCTTGGAGCCGCTGAGGGCCATAATTAATGCACTATTTGTGGGATGCAGTTCGGCAAACAGGTTTTCGCCGCCTGCTCACGTATGCTGGACAGTTCACGCAACATGACCGCCTCGAGGGTCTCCTCGGGCGTACAGCCAGGCTGGCATTGTAGGGTGCCCGACTTGAGCATCTCAATGTACTCGTTGCACTTGGCATAACCACGATCGAGTAGTATCTGCTTGTGTTGCAGCAGCTTGGCGCTTGGCGTCACATCGCTAATCCCAAACGAGAAACCCCGAGTCTGTATGAAATACGATGCAATCTGCAAAAGTAAACACAATCAAAAAGCACAAAGTTATTTATAAGTTAGTTAGTCTTAAGTTATTAGCCATTTGACTAACGATTTAACGATTTCCAAGTATATGTTATAAAAATATAATACAAACGTCAAATGAGGCCGTCTGTTCGCGTTATTGTTAGAACCAGAAATAATTCTGGCGAAAGTAGTCGCTAGATTTTGATTAAAACCGAGAAGGGGACGAGCGGAAACAAGGGGGCCTGTAGTATAACAAGCGTAAGGCACGTAAATAATTCGTTGTATGCCATTTAATTGGCTAAATTCGTCTACGATGACAAACAACAGCGTCAAAGAGAGAGCTAATTGAATTACACTCTGCTAACCAATGAGGAAATTAATGTTTCATTCGTAAACGTTACATTAACTCTTACTCGTTGGCTCAAGTAAAGTAACGAGAGAAGAGTCTACAAAGCTAAAATGCGAAAAGGAATACATGGAGCAGGATTTACTTGAAGCTTTTTGAAAGTTAGCAACTGAATTGTGTTGCATAGTGTGAAGACGTAAAGCCCCCTGAACGCGTTATCAGTGATAAGAGCTGCTAACCAGTTGGACAAAAGGAATTGACAGAAGAGGAGACAAGAGCAAAAAATAAAGCATTAAGCAGAAAACAGAGGCAAAGAGGGACAGACAGAATTGGCGTGTGAGTAATTAATCTTATCGACGCGAGCTGCGCTGTCGAGTTGGCCAAGAACACGAACACGAACACGGCCGGGTTGTGTTAATAACAAATTGTACAAAAGACAAGCAAGAGACTGGCAAATAGAAAGAGAGGGGGTTGGGGTTGCGGTTATAGCCGTAACCTGCATTTAAGTGACAAAAATCGAGCGAATGTCGCGCAGACGAAACCGAGCAACGAACGAGCGAAAAGCACAAAGCGAAGCAGGAACAAACCAATACCATGTCAACAATATTTCAAAAAGGATTGCTGTCAGGCATATTATGGTTATCAGTACTTCTGCTTGTGGCTGAGGCGGCGCCACAACAACAACAAAAACAACAGAAACAGGAACTGGATTTGGTATGCAGCATAAACTGAACGAAAATCCGAAAATTCCTCAAGACAAACGTTTTCATTTTGTAGAAAGGTCGCATCATATCGGGACAGCTAGCATCGCTTGGACAATTTCCGTGGCAGGTGATCATAAAGCGAGATGAATGGGATGATCTGTTGTGCGGTGGTTCGATTATCTCCAATACTTGGGTGCTAACAGCCGGACACTGTGTGTACGGACACGAGTCATTGTTCCTAGTTTTTGGCAGCGTGATATTGAACGATGATCGCGTACAAAATATGACAGCCACACAGTTGTTTGTCCATCCCAACTACAATGACAAGATGAACAATGATGTGGCGCTCATACAGCTGCCACAAACATTGATATTCTCCCAAACGGTGCAACCCATCCAACTTGTATCGAGCGCACAGGCGAGCAATAGCTATGTCGGCACAGACGCAACGATTGCGGGTTTCGGTTTGATCGACGATGAGTATTTGGATTATTCGCAAAATCTGCTGTATGCCCATGTCGAGATCATACCGAATGACAAGTGTTCGACAGTCTTTGGACCGAGTGTGGTGCTTGCTTCGACCATCTGTGGCGAGGGTGCAGCGGGTAGCAATATGTCCACCTGTAGTGGCGACTCGGGCGGACCTCTTATCGTTTATAATAGCTCGAGTGAACGTTGGAATCAGATTGGTATCAATTCATTTGTTGCCGAGGATCAATGCACAGCTGGTTATCCGTCGGGCTATGTCCGTCTCACCTCGTTCCTGGAATATATCGCAGAGACAACAGGATTAAACTTGGGCTAAATTTGAGCATTCGCCTTTTTATTTCGCAACTTCCTAGTATTTCGCAAATAAATGTCATACACAATGCATAAACATTTTTAAGTTGGAAAGCTCCAGGTATTTAACAGATAAGATACGGACAGGTCTTAGGTTTCTCCTTACTTCTCCTTAGAGACTGCTCCCCGTTAAATGACTATCCATGAAAAAACTTAACGATTGTTCAGTTCCGGTTGTCCGTTTTTGTACAATAAGCAATCCATTACTTCAACTTTAATCTTGACAATCGATATCGTCGTTGTCGTTATCGTTATCGTGTGATCAGCTGTGGTCGGGAATTCACAATTCCTTTTAATTAATATATTTTATTCGGCATCCAGATCAAATAATACGATTGAAAACCACCAAAAATTCCCAATTAAATATTCATTTAAGCTTAATTGTAGGGAAAAAGAGAAAGAAAGAGAGAGGCAAAATAATACGCACCCTAGATAATCGCCACATGGCCTTGGTGGCGAATGCTTCGCCAAAGTCACGTAGTAATAAATAAAAGATGCATTGCTTCGTTCCTGAACCCATTGCGGCCTTATCCATTGTGCCGCACATCAGCTCCGAGTTTCGTATGTGAATCCCTGCGAGGAAATAGAGAATGAGAACGAGAACGAGAATTGTGTTATGTGATAGGGATACGCACATGAATCATTGACGCACATATCCATGTTGCTGGTATAGTTGCGACCCTTGTTGACCATGTTGAGACGAACATTGGATTCATCATTGGGTCGCATTAGCAGGCTGAACATTTGTTTGCCCGTCCACATGCGACGTGGCTTCCAGATGGCTGGTGGCGGCATTTTAATGTGCATCGTCGAATCCTCGTTGGCCAGATAACAGGCGGCTAGCTGCATGGCCTCCTCTTTGGTGAGAAAGACCTCTTTCTGGGTGAGCAGATAGCCGCCAGTGATGAAATCTTGCGTTGCCGCAATCAAAATCTCGCCATTCTTTGGTGTGACCAGATTTGATTGATTACCCATGAGTATCAGGGCCTCGGCACGTGCCTCCTCCGTCTGTGGCAGATGCAGATTCATCTCATCGCCATCAAAATCCGCATTGTATGGCGTACAGGCGCACTCATTGAAGCGAAATGTGCGCTGTGGCTGAACCTTGGAACGATGGCACATAATGGACATCTTGTGCAGCGATGGCTGGCGATTGAAGAGCACAATGTCATCGTCGCGTAGATGGCGTTCCACAATGTCACCGGACTTGAGCTCCTGGGCGACCTTCTCACGGTTGCCGTACGCCAAATATTTCTTAAAGGTCGATCCACGCTGTTGCACATAGTTGGCGCCGGGATGAACGCTGGGTCCATTGCGTACCAGTTCTTTCATAACAAAGATATTTGCGGGCGTAACACGTTCCGGGTAGGTGAG